>CM045996.1:57718344-58980011 GCA_025175895.1 Wurfbainia villosa | reverse complement strand
TAGGGTTTTGGTTTTTCCTTCGCTTCCCTTGTTAAATACTGGAAAATTTAAATAGTAAATTAAATGGCCAAATAATTAAGGAAATAATCTTGGAAAATTTTCGGGATTTTTAGGGAATTTTAGGAATTTTTCCGGAATTTTTCTGGATTTAAACGGACTCCGTACGAGATTTTTTCGGGGATAAAGTAAATAGGCTTTAGAGGGGTCTATTTAAAGCGGATAAGTATACGGAAAACCTAATTTCTATTTTCCTATTTACTTTCTTTTCCCCGCGCACAAGAACCCCTCTTTCCTTTTCCCCTTCTAGTCGTCGTCGACGACCTTCTCTTCGCGCGATCACGGTTCTCTCGACGACGTCGTCGCAACCTCCCTCCGCGGCCGACGATCAGGCCGCCGTTCTCTTCCTCGCCGACCACTGCCGCGCGCACCGGTCGCCGCGGCCACAGAACTGCCCGACGCCTCTTCTCCGCAAGCGCCGGCGAACGTTGCCGCCTTCCCGGTGCTCAGGCCCGTCGGCTACTCTTCTTCGTGTCCGCAGCCACCCGAGTCCCTGCGGCCGGCTGTCCCTTCGCAAGCGCCGGCCACCCCTTGCCTTCCGCCGCCGCAAGCTCCCCTAGTGTCGCCGGTGAGGGTGGAGTTTAGGTAAATACCTAGATTTTCTTTTGTTTTCTTGTTCAGGAATTCTATGGGTGTGGTGGGGGCAGTGATTAGGGCAGCAAGGAATTGGGGACTACCGAGAGGGGTCATGGGGTTTTGTTTTGGGAGATGGTCGTGTAAGGATTGGCTGTGAACAATCGTTGAGACACTGTAAATTTAGTTGGGGATCTAATTTGGGAAAGGAATGGCTGTGGATGGAATTCCTAGGGCGGGTGACTTGATTGGTCGATTTGGGTTGATTCCGGAGTTATTCGGTTGATCGGTATGGTTCGGAGGATATGGGATTTGGGTGATATTGTTTGATCTTGAGGATATCTTTGTAAGTGATGAATTAGGTTAATTGATTTGGAAATTGGTTTGGGTTAATTGGGTTATAAAAGAAATCGATTAATTATTCGATTTGTTGTTGAATTGTATATTTTGTGCTTGACTATAATTATGTTATATGCGAGTTTGTCATCGAGGCAGTCCCTCGTGACGATTCAGTTCTTCTTGCGGATATATATTCAGGCGGGTATTTTGACTTAATGTTTAGATTAAGTCAAATTGATATGCTAGTAGGATAGCTTACAATAACTTTTTCATGTTTATATGCCTGATATGCTTTTGGTGCCTACTAGATACATGCATGTGATAGGATATGATTATATTTACCTGTTTGATTTGGATCATAGTATGGATTAGGATATGTATATATTGGTTGTATATATCATTCTCTGGATAGGTATATTATGAGTAGGATTTACATGTTTTAGTATCATGCACCATTTTCGCATGATTGCATGCTAGCCGGACGGGTTCCATTATCATTGAGCCCGCAGTTTAGTTATATGGCTCGCATACACCGCCACTCATGGGTTAGTGGTACATCGAGGGTGTGTGCATTGCTGTCAGTTCGCCGGTCCGCTCGTGGTAGCGATGAGGCGAGGCGTGGTAGTGGCGCAGGATCCTCCTCCGGCTCATGACACTGTGAGATGAGAGCTTAGCTCCCACTATGTTTGGGGCAGGGAGGATAGTGTACTGACAAAGATCCCCGTCCACTCTGGCCACTCAGAGCAGTGATGGCAGAGCGCTTGTCATAGCCCTACCCACTCTGGCCACCATTCGTGAGGCGGCGATCAAGGCCGTGGGTGACCATGTCATCGCACTGCATACGCACTTTGCATGATAGATTGCATTCAGACTGTTTCACGTGATTTTATCGATGCCTTGGATGCATATGATTGCACATGCATACAGTGATACATGCTTATATACGATCGGGACTTTATTACTTCTAGTCGCACAGCTCCTATATCGGTAGAGATCTGTAAGTACCGTCATTTTGTATTTCGTCAGATACCCTATTTATGTGAGACTATCGGCATGATATTTTTATTGTTAGCTATACCGATTTTGCATATCTACTATACCCGCAGAGTTCTTTGAACTCACCCCCGTTGATTTATATCTATTTCAGGATGAAGCTGTCAGGAGAGTGCAGCTGCCGGATCCCCCACTCGTCGTAAAGTTTTGAACTTTTGATTTGGATATTTGTTTTTACGGTATTTGGATATTTTGGTTAGAGAGGACATGTATAGGTTTGGAGATTGATTTTGATTTGGTTTCGTGTCCTTATGGACCTTATTCGATTTGGTTGGATTTTGTTGAGTATTCCCGCCAGATGGCGTAAGGGGTAAGTCTATTTATTTTAGATCGCTTTGTCATTTATTTTGGATGATGGCCCGAGGCCAAATTATATAACTGCGTGTGAGTTTGGATTCCGATCGTGTTGACCGATGTATAGTGGCCGAGTAGGCCATGTATGTAAATTGGGATTGTCACCCGTACAGGAGATGTCGCCGATTTTTGTCCGTGGGTCTCCTTCGGGCGTGACAATTTATTTGCATCGAGCGCTAGGTTTTCGAGTTCCTAGGTTTTTGGATTTTTCGGAGTTCGCCATGTATCAAGGTGTTTTGCGAGGTAATTTGGAAATTTTGATTGGTATAGATTTCGCGATTTTATGTTTCGAAATTCGAGGATTTTGACGAGATTAATACGGGTTTTGGCGGCCATCGGACCTCTCTCGACGGTGAAATAGGTATGATGATAAATTTGATATGTTTTTATTTATGGTAATATCTGATTCATTTAACAGATATGAGACGAGGTGGGCGATCACGAGAAGTGGGGGACGGCCACGCCCGAGGACCCAGAGATCTTTCTCGACAGACTTGCCGGAGAGATCTACTGAGGGTGAGCATATTGATCGGTCGATTCCACAGGT
Organism: Wurfbainia villosa; assembly: GCA_025175895.1. Lineage (NCBI taxonomy): Eukaryota > Viridiplantae > Streptophyta > Magnoliopsida > Zingiberales > Zingiberaceae > Wurfbainia > Wurfbainia villosa. The sequence continues at coordinate 58,977,088 of CM045996.1, read as the reverse complement.
GGTGCTACGGGGTTGTGGATCCTCGGCCCTCTACGGATCCTCCTCCCGAGATACCCACCCGGGCATCCGATGTACCAGCCGAGATCCTCGCTACACATCGAAACCCCGCCAAGAGGACCTTCTACTACAGACCGACAGATCCATCGCTGAGCGGCCGACCACTCAAGATCGGCCCCTACTTATCCTCACTGATGCCGGCGCACGAGCTCGGATTCCGTGATCGCTAAGTCGATGAAGAGCCGTTCACTTTATTCAATGGAGAGACCGATCCTATCGTGGCTCGATCTTGGATCGAGACGATGGAGCGTACCTTTTACTATACGGTTCGCTCGAGTGGGAGAAGGCGAGTTAGCGGCCTTCCATTTACGAGGCGAGGCCGAGATCCGGTGGGATATGCATACGATTATCGGGCGAGCGGGTTACATACGGGCGAAATTTAGAGAGGCTTTTGAGAGTCGATTTCGCGGCATATCGATGATGAGACGGATTTTCGAGTCTAAGATGTAATAATCGCCTGATGGAGTATAATACGTAATTTAATCGTTAGCCGTGTTTTGCCCAGAGTTAGTCCGAGGATAGGTCACGGATGATGCAAGACAGTGGACCGGATGGGCATCTACAGTTAGGATGGCAGGATTTGGTAGTTCTTCCTACCGAGAGGCGTTGATAGAGCTTTGTTGATCGAGTCGGCCAACAAAGGGTTAATACAGACAGAAGAGGAAACAGATCGAAGATCTACAGTCGCACTCCATCACCACAGACCACGGACATCGCCAGAGTGGCCGCAGCCAACCGGCCGAGTCATTCTGAGCATCTAGCCGCCTCGTAAATCGTGACGATCTTCACCGGGCCCTCGCGGTCTTTTCAAAGAGTCGAGACCGCCTATCAAGCGACACCTCATCGATGCTAGGATCGAAGAGCATATCATCTCACCAGACCTTGGGACCTGGGCCATATTATTGCAAGTCGCTGACACATGAGCCGAGATTGTTCGCTTGAAGGCTCGATGTGGCTTCCGGTTTCTATTCAGGAGGACCGCTGCTACCTGGGACTCAGAGGGGGGCCAGACACCATGCCTTCGCAACGCCCGCAGAGGACAGCCTCGCAGGAGTCGCTATGGCATTCATGGACAGAGTACACCAGGCCCGCACGGTGTCACAGGTTCTGCCAGACCGCAGCATCAGATGCGGCCTCACCATCGCATAAGATATTCGCAGCAGCAGCCCATCGTTATAAAAGATCACCGCAGCCTTCGCCACTAGTTCAGGATCACCACGCAACCGCAGATGCATCGGGCCGCAAATTATACCACCTTCCTATCCCCCGTCAGATCGCCTCGTGCTCAGCACATCCCCTTTGGCGGTGATACCACCTCCACCGCCACCGAGATCGGCGGATACATGCGACATTAGAGAGGATGCGCAATGAGCCAACGAATCCAGATTTCGAGACGGTTTCACTTTATGCATTTTCACTATTATGCTAGTTGATACATCGTAGTTCGTGATTCGCTTATTTCTCAGATTTTTATGAGAGAGATTGGTAGACTACCTGCTAGTAGATCACAGAGATTAGTCGTCTCCCTACCGTCTGGCGATACAATGGATGTTACCCAGGAGGTTCGAGGTTGTCCTTTAGATTTTGGTAACATCATTCTTACGGTAGATTTATTGGTACTGGATATGGTCGAGTTCGATATTATTCTTGGCATGGATTGGTCACATCGATATCATGCCACAAAGGGATTGTCGACGAGGGTGGTCACATTCGCACTCTCGAACCAACCCTCGTGGGATTTTACCGCATCCGGACGACGGTATAGCGACCATTTCTGCGATTCAGGCTCAGAAGCTTTTATTGCACGGTTGTCAGGGTTTTCTATTATCTATGATCAATGTAGAAGACAGTAGTGACTCTCAGATCGCGGACATCCCTATTGTCCGAGAGTATTCAGATGTCTTTCCAGAGGAGTTACCGGGTCTGCCTCCCAGAAGGCAAGTGGAGTTCATGATTGAGTTAATACCTGGGACGGCGCCGGCATCGAAAGCTCCTTATCGTATGGCCCCGAGAGAGTTGGATGAGTTAAAGATTCACTCCGTGAACTTTTGGACAGAGGTTTTATTCCCTCTAGTGCATCACCCCGGGTTCTCCTTCTCTTCGTGAAGAAGAAAGATGGTTCGATGAGGCTGTGCATCGACTACGAGATTGAGCAATAACGTCACTACTATCAAGAATAAATATCCCCGCCACGATCGAGGACTTGTTTGATCACGAGGTACATCTATTCTAAGATCGACCGCGGTCCGGATATCATCAATTACGATGAGTTAGAGATTTTCGTAAGACAGGCTCCATACGGATATGGACATTATGAGTTTTTGGTAATGCCATTTGGGCTTACCAATGCTCCAGCGGTATTCATGGATTTGATGAACCGTGAATTTATGGATTTTCTAGATCGGTTCGTCATTGTTTTTATCGATGACATTCTGGTTTATTCGCTCCGAGGAGGAACACGCAAAGATCTTCGTCTTGTTCTAGATAGGCTCCGACAGAAGCGGCTATATGCGAAGTTCAATAAATGCGCGTTTTGGTTACACTCAGTCGGTTTTCTGGGACATGTGGTTTCGAGTAGAGGTATTTATTGACCCCGTAAGATCGAGGTCGTCATTACTGGGAGCACCAAATCGATCAGAGGTTCGCAGCTTCCTAGGCTTGGCCGGATATTACAGACGGTTCGCTGAGGGTTTCTCGAGCATTTCTATGCCATCGACACGCCTTTACTGTGAAGGGCGTGAAGTTCACGTGGACAGAGGCGTGCGAGACTAGTTTTCAGGAGTTAAAGAGGAGATTGGTGTCAGCACCGATCCTGGTATTACCATCAGGGGACGACGGTTTCGTTCTTTATACCGATGCGTCTCTACAGGGTTTAGGCGCAGTGTTGATGCAGCACGGCATGGTAGTTTCTTATGCATGTAGACAGTTGAAGGATAATGAGATAAACTACCAAGTTCTTGATTTTGAGTTTGCCGCTTTTATCTATGCCTTGAAGATTTGGAGGCATCATTTATATGGTATTACGCTTTGAGATTCTTACCGATCATAAGAGTCTCAAATATCACATATGAGAAGGAACTCAATCTCCGAGAGGAGATGGATGGAGTTCCCGAAGGATTATGATCGTACCATCAGCTACCACCCAGAAAAGTCAATGTGGTTGCCGACACTTAGCCTAAGTCCCGAGGGACTTTAGCTTCTTCCGAAGTTTTGGTCACGGATTTGATCTGTGGTTTCTCCGAGTTGAGCTTAGAGGAGCAGGACCTGAGCAGTATGTTCTAGTTACCATGGTTGCTCAGCTGCCTATCCGACGAGAGTCCGGAGGCTCAGCTGATCAAGATTTACAGCTCATTGGTAGTCGATCACTGACAATAGACCGAGTTCACCCTAGATGATGAGGGTATTATATATTTCCGAGGTAGATTATGTGTACCTCACCTCACCCTAAGCATGGAGGAGTTACTACAGAGGCACATCGCTCGATTTGCGATCCACCCAGCGGAACCCGTATGTATCGAGATTTAAAGCGGTTGTATTGGTGGAACGGTATGAAGAAAGACATCGCGATTTTGTAGCATGTCAAGGCCGAGCACCGAGACCACCGGATTACTTCAGGATTCCTATTCCCGAGTGGAAGTGGGATCATATTACTATGGATTTTGTGATGGGTTTGCCAGGACACGCCAGGCCATGATGCGATTTGGGTAGTCGAGACCGACTAACCAACCACGACTTCTTATCGATTCGGAAGACCGACTCTCGGATCGGTTGGCAGAGTTATATTGTCGGAGATCATCGATTGCATGGTGTTCCGCTGAGCATTATATCGAGATAGAGATCCCGCTTCACGCCTAGGTTCTCGCAAAGTCTGCAGCAGCTTTAGGCACGCTTGGTTTAATCTTGCATTCCATCCGACAGATGGACGAACCGAGCGGACCATTCGCATACACTAGAGGATTTGCCGAGGTCCTGTGTTATAGATTTTGAGGCAACTGAGGATCATTTACTGTTAGTGGAATTCGCTACAATAACGATTATCATTCGGCTATCCAAATGGCCCCGATGAGGCATTGTATGGTAGGCGTTGTCGTACACCCACCCTCCGGAGGAGGTTGGGGAGGCCCGATTGCTAGGACCCCGAGAGCTCAGATGAGGCGTTGAGTTGGTCCGCACTATCGACGTAGGATGACAGAGGCGCAGGATCGCTGTAAGAGTTATGCAGATCGTAGACGGAGACCTTTGGAGTTCTCTGTTGGTGATCATGTATTTCGCGAGTTTCACCCACGAAAGGGGTGAAAAGGTTTGGACTCCGTGGTAAGCTTGCTCCTAGATATATCGGTCCGTTTGAGATTTTGGAGAGGATCGGAGCAGTTGCTTATCGTCTAGCGCTACCCCCATCTTTGACGAGTATACATGATGTATTCCATGTGTCTATGCTGAGGAAGTATGTGCCAGATTCTACACATATTCTATCAGATGTATCAGGTTCCATTCAACCTGATGCTACTTACGCAGAGGTTCCGGTGCGGATTTTGGATTTCAAGGAACGACAGTTGCGGAACAAGGTTGTGCGACTTGTCAAGGTCGGGTGGAGTCACCACACCGACGAGGAGGCTACTTGGGAGCTCGAGGAAAAGATCAGAGCTCAATACCCCCACTTGTTTACTTAAGGTACGTGAGGTATATTTTCAGTACTTGTGGTATTTCTACTTGTGCAGTATTGAGTAAGAAATTTGGAGACCAAATTTTTATTAGTGGGGGAGAATGTTAAATACTGGAAAATTTAAATAGTAAATTAAATGGCCAAATAATTAAGGAAATAATCTTGGAAAATTTTCGGGATTTTTAGGGAATTTTAGGAATTTTTCTGGATTTAAACGGACTCCGTACGAGATTTTTTCGGGGATAAAGTAAATAGGCTTTAGAGGGGTCTATTTAAAGCGGATAAGTATACGGAAAACCTAATTTCTATTTTCCTATTTACTTTCTTTTCCCACACAAGAACCCCTCTTTCCCTTTTCCCCTTTGATTCGTCAAGACGACCTTCTCTTCCATCGGTTCTCTCGACGACCGCCGTCGAACCTCCTCCGGCCACGATCGCCGCTTTCTTCTTCTCGCCGACCACTGCCGGCGACCGGCCCGCGCACGAACCGCTGGACGCCTCTTCTCCGTAGCCGTGAACGCTGCCGCTTTCCCGGTGCTCGAGCTCAGTTCACTCTTCTTCGTGTCCGCACCCACCCGAGTCCTCGCGTCGGTACGTCCCTTCAAGCGCCGGCCACCCCTTGCCTTCGCCACGCAAGCTCCTAGTGTCGCCGGTGAGGGTGGAGTTTAGGTAAATCCCTAGATTTTCTTTTGTTTTCTTCTTCGCTCAGAATTACATGGGTGTGGTGGGGCGTGATTAGGCGCAAGGAATCGGGGACTACCGGTGAGAGGGGCTGTAAGGGTTTTGTTTTGGGAGATGGTCGTGTAAGGATTGGCTGTGAACAATCGTTGAGACACTGTAAATTTAGTTGGGGATCTAATTTGGGAAAGGAATGGCTGTGGATGGAATTCCTAGGGCGGGTGACTTGATTGGTCGATTTGGGTTGATTCCGGAGTTATTCGGTTGATCGGTATGGTTCGGAGGATATGGGATTTGGGTGATATTGTTTGATCTTGAGGATATCTTTGTAAGTGATGAATTAGGTTAATTGATTTGGAAATTGGTTTGGGTTAATTGGGTTATAAAAGAAATCGATTAATTATTCGATTTGTTGTTGAATTGTGTATTTTGTGCTTGACTATAATTACGTTATATGGGGTTTTCATTACGCAGGCGTGTCCCCACGTGACGATGATTCTTCTTCATGGATATATATTCAGGCGGGTATTTTGACTTAACGTTTAGATTAAGTCAAATTGATATGCTAGTAGGATAGCTTACAATAACTTTTTCATGTTTATATGCCTGATATGCTTTTGGTGCCTACTAGATACATGCATGTGATAGGATATGATTATATTTACCTGTTTGATTTGGATCATAGTATGTGGATTAGGGATATGTACATATTGGTTGTACATATCATTCGGATAGGTATATTATGAGTAGGATTTACATGTTTTAGTATCATGCACCATTTTCGCATGATTGCATGCTAGCCGACGGGTTCCATTATTGTTGAGCCCGCATAGTTACATGGCTCGCACACACCGCCACTCATGGGTTAGTGGTACATCGAGGAGGTGTGTGCGATTGCTCTGTCAGTTCCCGGTCCGCTTCATGGGTAGCGATGAGGCGGTGGTAGGGCGGGATCCCTCCTCCGCCTATGACACCGTGAGACGAGCTTAGCTCCCACTATGCGGGGGCGGAGGATAGGTGTACTCACAGATCCTGTCCCACTCGGCCACTCAGAGCAAGCGATGGCAGAGTGCAGTGCATTGTCATAGCCCTACCCACTCCTGGCTTCACCATTGCGTGTAGAGGCGGGACGTCGGCGTGGTGACTATGTCATCGCACGGCATGCACTTTGCATAGATTGCATTTATCTGTTTGTCACGATTTTTATTGATGCCTTGGATGCATACGATTGTCATTATGCATACAGGATACATGCTTATATACGATCAGACTTTATTACTTCTAGTCGTGCACATGCTCCTATATCGTGGTAGGAGATTCGTAAGTACATACCATTTTGTATTTCTTGCCAGATACCCTATTTATGTGAGATCAGATCGGCATGATATTTTTATTGTTAGCTATACCGATTTTGCATATCTACTATACCCGCATGAGTTCTTTGAACTCACCCCGCTGATTTATATCTATTTCGGGATGAAGTCGTCAGAGAGTGCACACGGATCCCCACTCGTCGTAAAGTTTTGAACTTTTGATTTGGATATTTGTTTTACAGGTATTTGGATATTTTGGTTAGAGGACATGTATAGGTTTGAGATTGATTTTGTATTTGGTTTTCGTGTCCTTATGGACCTTATTTGGATTTTAGTTTGGTTGGATTTTGTTGAGTATTCCCGCCTGGATGGCGGAAGGGTAAGTCTATTTATTTTAGCATGTTTGTCATTTATTTTGGATGATGGCACGAGGCCAAATTATATAATGCGTGTGAGTTTGGATTCGTCGTGTTGACCGATGTATAGTGGCCGTGTAGGCGCTGTATGTAAATTGGGATTGTCACACCGTCTGAGAGATGCCGGATTTTTGTCCGGTGGGGTCTCCTTCGGCGTGACATCCTTCACTTGGTCCGGATTTGGCCGGAATCCGAAGATCGCGATCGGCGGCGCGCCGCCCGATCGCAGGAATCGGTGCGTTCGGCCGGTTAGCACCGTGGCCGGTTAGCACCGGGCCGGTCACTAATCGCCGGAACCGGTCCACCGCTCGCAAGTCGGGCGTCGATCGCGCCTCGGCCCGTGGCGGTGGCCGACGGCAAGCGAAAGAACGAGCCTTAGTGCGTTGCGGCGAGACGGAGAGGGGAGTCGTAAAGAAAAAGAATTTATATATATATATATATATATATATATATATATATATATATATATATATATATATATATATATATATATATATATATATATATATATATATATATATATATAAGTAAAATAAAATAATAAAAAAAAAAGGGTAAAAATATCATTTGAATGGGAGAGAGAGAGAGGAGGGGAGAGGGTGCGGGGATCTGAAAAACAATTTGCATTAAAAAATATCTTATCCTTAATTTTTAATATTTTAAAAAAATTATTTCACTAGTTTAAAACAGCTTTTATAAAGCCATATCGCTCGAGAGCAGTAAAGGTTAGATCTTTATATGATTAAAATAATTTATAGGTAGAATGAAGAAATACAATGGATATTATTTTTATAAAATCATTTAATAAAATATATACATATTGATATAATATATATATCATCTGAACTTGGGCCTCCTTTTCATCTGAAATTCTTTGATATCATTTCTGATTGGCAAAGTCCATAGAACAGTTTCTATATTTAGTGTATATTTAGAACACGAGAAAATTCATCACCTCAAGAATTAAGGCTACGTAATCAAGATGTAATTAAATTTATAATATAATATAATATTAATTATATTATCATATTTGATAAAAAAATTATATGTAATCTTTAATTATATTCTTTTGTTTGGTATTCATTATAAATAGAGACGGATCTAATATAAGACTTGGATGGGATCCCTGGCCTCTCAACTTTTAAGTTTATTATTATTTAGTTTTTCTCTTTTTTTAATTAAGATGATTATATTCTAGTATGTTATCCTTCAAATATAAGTTCTTGGATTTCGCTTCTGATTATAAGGATGACAAAGATAGTTGACGATGAAGGGTGGTCGAAGATGACGACGAAAGGTGGTCGGAATTGACGGCGACTGCTAGGCAAGCAACAACGTTGGACGATGGCCTTCGGTGGACATCGGCGTCGACCGACGGCGACCACTGACATCACTGGGTGGCGACCGACGACGATGCCTATGTCACTCGCCGACCAATGGCCGTCATCGGCATCAATCAGTAGCGATCGGCGATGGTCGCCGATGTCGATCGTCGACGGTGGTGCTAGAGGCGACTGACGGTGGTCGCTAGTGACGGCCGACGGTAGTCATCGGCGACGGCTGATCGTGGTCGCTGATGACGGCTGACGGCGGTCGCCGACGGCGATAGATGAGCGGTGGGCGACGGGCAGTGACAGACAACGGTCGACGGTGGGCGATGCCTGACGAGCGGCAGGTGACGAGCGATGACAAGCGATGCCCAATGGTGGCGAGCGACAGGCGACGCTTGGCGACAATAGTCAGCGGTCAATGATGCCCAGTCGATGACGACGGCAATGGTGACGATCGACGTCGATTGATGAGCATTCAATATTTTTTAAATTACGATTTGGAATATAATCGAATTATATAAATTTTACTTTGTAATCTAGATTATAAAATTTTAGTATCTTTTGTAATCTGGATGGTATTATATTAAACTTTAAAATGGTAATCAATAAAGTAATTATTTTTTAATGTAATTTAGATTATAATGCACCGAATGTGGCGCAAGGGGTTTGATATTTTTATTGTTCACCAGTTTAGTTAATTACTCTTTTGCAAGAGTTTTTAATTTAGTAATTAACTTAATTGACATTTAATTAATAGTTTATATATTTAGGATATATAACAAAAGGCACTTGCTGTTGTTACCCTAAATATTTATAATTTGAACACTTAAACCACTTAAAATTTTAGTATTTAATAGAGAAAATAAAAAAATAATCTCATCTAAAAGTGAAATTAGAAATAAACTAATCTTAATTAATAGATTTATAATTATTTCCTATTTTATTTTATCAAAATAAAAATATTATTTATCTAATAATAAAAAAATTAAATCTCTAAATGTGTCAATCTTAAACATTTATGGAATGTATTTTTTTTTATTTATGCTACTAACATATCTACTATACCAAACACATTCACTATGCGTCTCTACGATCTTTTCGATCGATCATATTGGCGACGGTCGATGATCGAAAATAAGAAAGATGAAGAAGAAAAATGAAAGACAAAAGTTTTTAGGTCACTATGTAAACTTGCTAATGAGCATGATCATGTTCATGGCAGTTGCTTGCTTTTGTGTGTTTGCTTCCAGTTGGAATCCAACTCAAAAGACACTCTACTTTGCGATTTGCAGTGAGAAAGCAGTTAGGTTTGCCTTCCATTTTTCAGCTCTAGCTAGCTCAAAAATGTTGTGGTGGTGTAGGGTTTACTTGTTTTGGTTTCTTGGTTTGTGATCTAGTCGTGTCGGTCAGTATCGCTATCTGCTATCGGGTTCCTATAGTTTTCGAGTACATTTCCGTTAAGACGTTCGGAATTATATAACACTCTGATAATACAAGTAGGTTTCAAATCGCAAACTTATAAGAATAGATTTGGACTCCCCACACTCTTATTCGTGAATAATTATCAAAGTGTTTTAACTTTAAAAGAGCTTGATGGACTAAACTTGATTGATTGCCCTCTTACCGTACTAGTTATAGGTTGGACAATATACTCTCCGTGATTTTCCTCATTCGTATTGGTTGTGAGACCGATTGATGAGGGCGCTGAGGACGAGCGAATTATCTTTTGCATCAATATTGTTTCTTAAAGTATATTGATCTGGTCTGAGATCGAGGGATGGAGAGACTCAACAAAGTATTCATGATCAAACTCCTTCAATCGACTGAATACAAATTAGATCTGTCTGCAACGTGACGAGCTTGATCAAATTGGCCTTCATCAAAGCCTCGTCAAGTCAAGCCTCAGATCGATTGTCGAAATGGAAATTATTTCGAATCTGAGAGGATCCGAAATCGAGTGAAAAGGGAGACCGATGAGCACTTCTGTAAAGGCCCTCCGATGATCAAGTCAAAGATTAAAAAAAGTAGAGAAAAATATGTAAAATAAAGAGAGGGTAGAAAATTTAGAGATTACTTGATCTCCATGTTCCCCTACTGCTAGTTTTATATAGGAAGAGAATAACGTGTCTTTTTTTTGAAGGGAAGACACGACCTGAAAACATAGCTTCCTAGAGGATCGCGGAGTAGTGGCTTTCCAGAGAAAATTGTGGACTCGTGATATCTTGGAGAAAATCATAGAGCGTGGCATCTTGGAGAAGATCATGGAGTCGTAGTATCTTGAAAAATATCGTGGAGGAGATTATGAAGACGTGTCGATCTGTCTGTCAAACTGAGTTCGGGAGATCAAAATGTACATCAAACTGAGCTCGAGTGATCAAAATATCAAATTGAGCTAAAGTAATTACTAAGCTTAGAAGATCAGATCGATTTAATTATCGAACTGAGCTCGGATACACTTCGGATAAACTAAAAATCGATTTACATCTTATTTGACCGAGTTTCATCACAATTTGACTGTTGATCTAATCTTAATAGTATTTCCATCACGTCAAGTATAAAGAGCCCAAATCTATTTTTCAGTCAAATTCTGTGATTTGAGGTTTTTTTTTTTTTTTTTTTTTTATTTGACTATGTCAAGTGAAAAACTGACCTCTTTATTAAGATACCAAGGGACCTCATGACTCTACCTTCAACTGAAATACTTGGAGTTTCAGCCACTGGCACCTCAGTGCTCTCGCTGTCTTCTTTCCCTCCCATTAAAACTGTCTTTAAGGGTCGATTAGAAAAACATCATCACTGTCTTTTGTGCATCTTCTTTCGGATCCAATTGCAGACAAAATAAAAAAATAAAAAAAAAAGGAAAAATAAAAATAAAAAAGAAGAGAGAAAGAGAGAGAGAGAGAGACTTTGTCTTCCATTAGTCCCTTCCTTCCTTCCTCCTTTTTCCAAAATGGTGAGCTGATTAAAGGCAGAGCCACCTTGTTTTTTTGTTGTGGGAAATGTTTCTGATTGCCGTCCTACTGAACAAACCTGGATGTTTCCTGCCCAAGTGGCTCTTGCCCATGCATTGAATTTCACTACTTTGATTTCTTCTTTGGAACAAAAGACAGCAAGAGAGTGCCCACTTGTTAAAGAACACTCCTCTCTTAAAAAGTGATTCTGAAAGCAAATATATGAATTTGTATTTTAGTGACTGTTTTTTATAAAAGAATAGAGGAATTGATAAAGATATTTTTTATAATTAAGGTTTAGGTAGAATCAGAGAGAAGATTGATATTGCAAGGCTCCAAAAGATATATTTATTGAAAATAGTATGAATATAACAAGAAGAAAGAAATTAAAGAAAAACAAACCCAAAAGGAAAGAATGTTTAAAACTTTTGAAGCAATAGGGGGGGAATTTTTATATCTAGAGGAAGCATCAAAGAAGATACCAAATCAGTCACTTCCTTTCGATTTTTTTTTTTCTCTTTTGTCAATTCATTTAATTTCCCATCGTCTCCTCCATTTTTTTCTCTATAAATTCCACCCCCTCCCTCTGCTCCAATTCCCTTCTCTCTTCCCCTCTTCTCCATCGCTTAGATGCTCTGTTCTTTGGGTTTCTACAAAATTCGAGGGAAACTCTGCCCAGATTTTCTCTAGAAACTGTGTTCATCTGACAGAGCTTCAAAATATCTGTCTTTTACTCGAATCCTGGTGTAAAAATCCCATCTTGCAGCTTCTTGCATCTTGTTCTTCATCAAATTTTAACTCAGTTTGTTTTCCTGCAAATTCAAGAGAAACTCTGCTCAGATTTTCTCTAGAAACTGTGTTCATCTGACAGAGCTTCAAAATATCTGTCTTTTACTCGAATCCTGGTGTAAAAATCCCATCTTGCAGCTTCTTGCATCTTGTTCTTCATCAAATTTTAACTCAGTTTGTTTTCCTGCAAGTTCAAGAGAAACTCTGCTCAGATTTTTCTCTAGAAACTGTGTTCATCTGATAGACCTTCAAAAAAAAAAAATCTGATTTTTACTCGAATCCTGGTGTAAAAATCCAATCTTGCAGCTTCATGCATCGTAAATTTCTGTTGAGGTTTCTCATTGATGTCGCCTATCCTAAGTGAAGTTCTCCTCTGCGGGTTTATGATCAATTCCACTCTCCGGCGCAGGACTCATCTTGTTCAATCCTTCTCGGTCGTCTTCCTCTACTGGTTCTACGTCTTCTCATGAACTTTTCGCCGTCTCCGACGCCTGAAACTGCTCTGTAGTTTCGTCTCTTCTTTTCTTGCGATCAATAATCGACTTCAAAACCGCACAATTCAGCTCAAATTCCACCCAAAATTCGATCTTTCACAGAATTCACGAATCGCCATGACTTCTCCCGGCGGGACATCGACTTGCTCGGGAGAAGGCCTGCAGGCCGTGGTGGACCAGAGGAAGCGGAAGAGGATGATATCGAACCGGGAGTCGGCGCGGCGGTCGAGGATGCGGAAGAAGAAGCATTTAGACGGTCTGACGGCGCAGGCGAAGCAGCTGAGGACGGAGAAGGAGCAACTGGCGACGAGCTTGAGCCTGACGCAGCAGCAGTGCGCTGCAGTGGAGGCGGAGAACTGTGTGCTGAGGGCGCAAGGGACGGAGCTCGGCCGAAGGCTGCAGACCCTTGAAGAGATCCTCTGCCTAGTGGGCGGCCTTGGCGGCGTCTCTCCGGCGAACTTAGGAGGAAACTTCAACTCCATCGGTTCATGGGGCAGCTTCCTGTGCATGAATCAGCCGATCATGGCGTCGGCCAGAAGCACGTTCTACTGCTGAGATTGCCGCAGGATGCAATACAAAGCTCTGCACAGAGCTTCATGTGAAAGCTCCCTTTGGAACCGTTGGATCAGGAAGAATGGGGTGTGCGCTAATAAATGGTTGTTGGTTCGGTTTAGGCGAGTTAGTCTCATGGGTCGGGTCGCAATCGAACCCATTTGCATGCGCAACTAATCGATATATTGTGAATTATATATAAAGGCTGTGTTTGGTAGGATGTAATATAATCCAAGTTGTAATGTAATGCAATGTAATCTTAATTATATTATTATATTTGGATTAAAAATTGTATGTAATATTGGATTACAAAGGTCATTACATTCTTTTGTTTGATGTCTATTACAAAGACGATAGGAATGAATCGACGACAATGATGACGACGATGATGGTTGACCAGCGATCGACCGACGACTGGCAGACCGACGACCGTCATCGGATCATGAGTGACAATTAATATTTTATGAAAATAATATTATTTCCGATGCTATTATTTTTGCTATTATAGTCGTATGGATCATGAGTGAGAATTAAGTTTGGATTGTTGTTGCAATGATAATATCGGGCTTTGAATCTCATGATTGAATTCCATATAAGATGGATAAAATTAAACTCTTTGAAAACATTAAATAAAATAATTCCTAGAATTAAAGAAATGATTTAAAAATTTTCATTTAATTTATATTTGCTTATTAAGCAAACCTAACAAATTTATGTGCTAAAGGATATGAATTGCTTAATTAGTTCGTGGTGAGAAATTTGGTTTAAATATAAAGATGGATTAAAACCATAATCGTGTCAATTAGTGTAACCTAATTAAGAAAGAAATTAAGCTAATTAGGTTTATCATTTCCACCATTGTTCATGTCCAACTATATTTCCAACTCCTTTTTCTTTTTATGAACTTAATTAGGTTTATATTTCCACCATTGTACACTAAGTTCAAGTAGAGTCTATATATTCAATTGTTAGTTTTTCTGCGGGTGACGGATGGAGTTACCACCGCCGACTTCACATTAGTGGTGGTTGTGGACTGCACATATGTTGGTGGCTATAGGTTGCGCATATGTTGCACAGTCAAGGCTTGATGGATGCACACACGTTGCACAACTAAGGGATTAATGTGAGGAGGCGAAAGAATTGTTCGTCCAAGCTATAAGAATGAGAGGAATCCACTAGAAAAGGGGATAGCGAACACAGACAGAGGTCGAGAGGCGAGTTGCAGAAGAACATCCGAGGCTCCATCGGGAATTGATTTGTGAACCAAGAAAAGCTTTCCGATTTTGTACTGTGATTGCTCTTCGAACAACAAGATTCGGATTAGACAGTTCTTCTTTCAAAAGTTCGGAGCAAATTGAAGAACTTAGAATAGACGAAAGCATACTGTAAGTGTTTATGACATTTGTAATTAAAACTCATATTTAAGTTATTCTTTGGTACTTTATTTCTGATGTTGGTATCAAAGCACGTTAGATTAAATTACATTTACTCTATGCATGAAATACTGTTCACGAACTCTTCACGAGGAAGAAAATGAACAATATGAGAAATCTTGAAAATAGAATTTCTGTCGAGTGATTGTCATGTGAAAAGTGTCACCCAAAACACTTTGTGTGCTCGGGACGCAGGAGCGTGAAGTGCTCAACTTTTCTCTGGTATTTTTTGAGTATGAAACATACCACCGAGCAATTTCTGAGACAGCTCGGTAGAGAGCAGCTCGACTGAGACAACTTGGTAGAGAGCAACTCAACTGAGGCAGCTCGATAGAGGCAGCTCAGCAGAGAGCAGCGCGACTGAGGCAGCTTAGCAGAGAGCAATTTGGCTGAGGCAGTTCGGTAGAGGAAGCTCGACAGAGAGTAGCTCGGCAAAGCAGCTCAACTCGATAGAGCAGCTCAGCTCGACAGAAAAACAGCTCAGCAGAACAACTCATCTCGGTAGAAGCAACTCGATAGAGGCCTTTGATGAGTGAGCATGAAGTGTAGTACTCAATTGAGTAAGCACAGTGTCGGTAGTCGGCATTGGATGACATGCTTTAGTTGACAATGGACAACTAATCTCATAACTAAGCAAAGTACCGAGTAGTTGTTAGAACAACTTGAACTCGATATAAAGAACTCGTACTAAGGAGATAAGTCACAAAATGATTCAGAATTAACTAAGGATGCCCAAACAAATTCAAAAATTTGACTTCCAATGTTTAAAGTTGTCAGGAGAGTCAATTGGATGATTTGGATCCATCAATTGGAAATTCCTAAAATCAAGAAGATTGGTTCTTTTGAGTATTTGTGTAAGGTCTATACCCTTATAAATTAAACAATGTCAGTTTTGTACTGAGTAGTCGGTTTTGTACTGACTTTATTAATTTCAATTTCAGATGACACAGATAATAACTACGATGACTCATCACGATGTGTTGCGAAATAAGCTGAGGGAAACTATCAAAGAGATAGTTTATAATCCTGATGGTGGGGTCATCATACACATAGGAAGGCTCAATGGTCTTTTCAGTAGACTTGAGCAGCAAGAGTTTTCGATACTCGACAACTATCGTGGTGCGCTCTTTACCAAACAATCTCATAGTAGTTGCACATCATATATGAGGTCGATATTAAGGGCGGATTACATATGCTGAATTGTGATGGGAACTACTTCATCGCAAGGATCAGGAAGATTCCGAGGAGATTGATTTCGAGGAGATTGGAGAGCATTCTATAACCAATCAGTCTGAGTCTACCCTAGTAGTGTTAGTGAAAGCCCTAGAGCCAATCATGTGATGATTGTTGTATGGACTTTATTGTATCATATTCCTATTTATAAAGGCATGGTTATTATATTTACTTGTATTGGTGCCAAATAACTAAATATAATAATGTCCTTGAGTAGTAGGTTCTTATCTATATCAATCGATTGGTTGAATCGATAATGAGATGATATAGAGAACACTACTCTTAATCATTCCTAGTCGAGTATTAACATTCAGGGACAATGTTAATGCGTAGAGACTAGCATGTAGGTCAACAAGATGACTTGATCTCACAAGTCATGGATATGAGATATCAAGTTGACACATGGGTATGCATTGGAGAATGTATATGTTGGGTTTTTCCGAGCCGCAAAAACCGCTTTTTGCGTTGCGGAAACCTCGGAAGCCCCCGGCCACGGATCCGTGCGAAGAAGTATTAAAACAAAACATGTATGTTCTTGTATAAAAACCCTAGATCTACCTTAGATCTAAGAGATAAGAGCGTTACCCTCGATGCGATGCCCATAAATCCTTCGTCAAAGTCCGCCATGGAGTGTCAAGTGCACACTCCTCTATGGTATCCACACAAGCAATAGGTGGAAGAAAAACACACTTGAGTGTGCTAGCACTCCTTAGGTGTCTCGGCAAGATGAGGAAGGAGAGGAGAGAGCTTGAGGAAGAAGAGTTCCAAGGTTGAAGATGAAGTAATTAGAGTAACTCATCAAATGAATTCACCTAATGAAACCCCTAATACCAAAGTGGCCGGCCACTTCATGGAAGGGGGGTTACATGCATGCATGTAACTCCCATGACCCTTGGTCTCCCTCATGATGTGGCACCAATTGACCAAGTCAATGATGATGTGGAGCATCATCATTGGCCGGCCATGCCTAGTCATCATCATGACATGGCATTTGGTCAAGTCAAACTTGACCTTTCATCTTCCCTCTCAAGTCAAGTCAAACTTGACCTCTAATCTCCCATGGTTGATCAAATCTAACCACTTGACTCAAGTCAATTTAATATAATGAATCTCTATTCATTAATTTAAATTGATTTGATGAATCAAATCTCAATTAGACTCATTCAACACTTGAATCAACTTGAGTCTAACTCAATTAGTCTAATTTGGATTACTCTTAATCCAATTTGGTTCATCCCATGAACCTAATCCTCATGGTTCATCATATGAACCTAATCTCCATCTAATTGCTCTTATGTGTGTGACCCTATAGGTTCTTGTAACATTGGCAATGTCCCTAAACCGATTTAGGAACATAAGCAATGAGCGGTATCTAGCAACACATCATTGCTACCCAAGTTACAAGAATGTTGAGCTCAACATCACCTTTGTGACTACTAATTGTGACTCTCACAATATGTGACAATGTCCCTCTATCCTTGACATCTAGATTGACCAATCGAGGCATAGACCGTGTCATCCTCGGTACAATCTAAATCTTGAACTCCAAGTAGACTCACTCTAATCAAATGAGCTCAATATCTCATATTGACTCATTTGGGCATGGCCATGCACTTCGTGGTCTCACTCTATCAAGAATATCGATGTCACCCCCGTCATATAGGAGGGATAGATCCCATCTACATCACTCACATCCCTCCGCATAATTTGTTACATACCCAGTAATCGCCTTTATAGTCCACCCATTTACGGGTGACGTTTGACGAAGCCAAAGTATGCAACTCCTTATGTAGGGAACCATGGTGACTTCAGGTCTAAGGACTAATAGTCATACTAATAGCCACATGAGAAAGTATATGACACTCATATAACGATCCATGATACTTTCTCATGGTGGGTCATTCAGTATACATTCTCCAATGCATACCCATGTGTCAACTTGATATCTCATATCCATGACTTGTGAGATCAAGTCATCGTGTTGACCTACATGCTAGTCTCTACGCATTAATATTGTCCCTGAATGTTAATACTCGACTAGGAATGATTAAGAGTAGTGTTCTCTATATCATCTCAATATCGATCCAACCAATCGATTGATATAGATAAGAACCTACTACTCAAGGACATTATTATATTTAGTTATTTGGCACCAATACAAGTAAATATAATAACCATGCCTTTATAAATAGGAATATGATACAATAAAGTCCATACAACAATCATCATATGATTGGCACTAGGGATTTCACTAACAATCTCCCACTAGCACTAGTGCCAATCACCGTAGTATCTAATACCCAATGACCTAGTGTGACCATCATACTTTTTCTGTGTCAAAGCCTTGGTCAAGGGATCTGCGATGTTAGCCTCTGTGGGTACTCTACAAATCTTCACATCTCCTCTATCGATAATCTCTCGAATGAGATGGAAGCACGATATATTCGGCCTCTGTTGTAGAATCGATAAGCGTGTCTGCTTGGAACTCTTCCGACTCCGTGCTACCTATTCAAGCAAAACCACGAACCACATTGCGATCTATAATCATCACAGTGGGTTTGGAAGTGGCATCGGCTGTAACCCTTCTGACTAGCTCCTCATTCGCCTCGAATATCAAGAAATATTCTTTAGTCCTTCTCAAGTACTTAAGAATATTCTTGGTACTATCGATGGCGCTCACACGGATCATTGGTATCTACTCGTCATGCTCAAAGCATACGAGACATCGAGGGCAGTACATAGCATGGCGTACATGATAGATCCTATAGCGGATCGTAAGGGATCTTATCCATGCGGTCTCTCTCCTCTCTAGAAGAGGGACTTTGAGTCTTGAAAGACTCACACCATGTGACATCGGCAGTCCTTTCTTGGAATTGCATGGCAAACCAGTAATACCGTGTCAATGTATGTACTCGACTTAGGCCAAGCAATCTCTTAGATCTATCTCTATAGATCTTGATGCCTAGAATCTGGTGCTTCACCTAAGTCCTTCGTTGAGAAGCACTTCCCCAGCCAAGTCTTCACAGACTGTAGCGAAGGGATGTCATTCCCAATGAGCAGTATGTCATCCACATACAATACAAGGAAGACAACTGTATTCCCATTAACCCTTTTGTTGACACGAGGTTCATCTTCATTCTTGATGAAACCAAAGCATTTGATCGCATCATCGAATCGAAGATTCCGGCTCGAAGCTTGCTTTAGCCCATAAATGGACCTTTGCGACTTGCATACCTTCCCGATATCTTTGTGGATCTACAAAACCCTCGGGTTGTGTCATGTACACATCCTCGAGTAAGTTTCCATTCGAAAAGCGGTTTTGACATCCATCTGCGGATCTCATAATCGTGGTATCTTTGATAGCAAGCAAGATCCGAATGGACTTAAACATCGCCCTGGAGAAAGGTTTCATCATAGTCAATACCATGAATTTGCTTGAAACCTTTAGCCACCAATCGGCCCTTATAGGTATCGTAAGTCCATCCATGTGGTCTTTCTCCTAAAGACCCACTTACACCCAATGGGTTTGACCCCTTGGTGGATCGACCAAAGTCCATACTTGGTTGGTGTACATGGATTCCATCTCGGATCTCATGGCGTCTAGCCATTTCTCGAGAATCTGGGCTCATCACGGCTTCTGATAGGAGGTAGGCTCATTCTCAATGAGCATAACGTCATCATGGTCGAACAAGAGAAATGAGTATCTCTCGGTGACGGCGTACCCTATCGGACTGCGAAGAGGTAGGTCTACTTGAGCAGTGGTTGTTCCACAACTCTTTGTGCAACAACCTCATCACCCACAACACTTTGTGGTTCTGTTCAACCTCCATCAAGGCCTCAGTGCTATGGTCCTTATCTTGAATTTCTTGAGATCGAAGGTACTCCCACTAGTTTTTCTAGAAACAAAATCCCTTTCTAGAAAAACCCGTCTTTACCACAAACACTTTGTCTTGTGGGAATGTAAGTAATATCCCTTTGTATCCTTGGGATATCCAACAAAATAGCACCTATCGGTTGGGTCCCGGTTTATGCGAGACTTGGCGTCGAGCGTAAGCCTCACAACCCCAAATCCTCATAAAGACATCTTGGGATTTTCCCTGTCCATATCGTATATGGTGTCTTTACCTGACCTTGGATGGTACGGTTAAGGGTAAAGGCTGCGTGTCGAGCATATCCCCAAAAGGATATAGGAAGATCTGTGTGACTCATCATAGATCGTACCATATCCAATGCGATTCCTCCTTTGGATACACCATTCCCTTTGTGGTGTTCGGGAGGAGTGAGTTGGGATAGAATCCCACACTCAGCTAGATAGTCACGAAACTCATGGCTAAGGTATTCACCACCTCGATCGAAGTATCTTAATACTCTTGCCAAGCTGGTTTTGTACTTCATTCTTGAATTCTTTGAACTTTTCAAAGTTGATTTATGTGTCATAAGATACATAACCATATCTCTGAAGTCATCGATAAATGTAATGAAGTACACATAACCACCTCTAGCGGCAACATTGAAAGGACCACATACATCACTATGTATAAGTCCTAACAAATCTGTTGCTCTTTAGCTATATGTCCACTAAAGGGAGTCTTGGTCATCTTGCCTAAAGGCAAGACTCGCATGTCTCATATGATTCAAAATCAAATGAGTCTAGCGGACCCATCCTTATGGAGTGAGATAGCGACTCTCATTTATGTGACCTAAGCGACAATGCAGGAGATAGGTTTGGTTCAACTCATTTGACTTGAACCTCTTGGTACTTATGTTATAGATAGGGCTCTCTAAGTCTAGAAAGTAGAGTCCGTTCATTAGAGGTGCACTCTGATAGAACATATCATTTAAATAAAGTGAACAACATTTGTTCTTTATTATAAATGAAAATCCTTTCTTGTCGAACAAGAAAGCTGAAATGATGTTCTTAGTTAAGGCACATAACAACATTCATCTAATTCTAGTACAAGCCCGGAGGCGAGAGATAGATCATAAGTTCCTCTGACCAGTGCAACCCTTGCTCCATTGCCTACTCGTAGGTCCACCTGCGCCCTTTGTCAATGCCTTGCTATTTCTCGGTACAAATGTGAGATGCACATCCGTATCTAATACCCATGATGAAGAAATAGATAGATTGACTTCTATAACATTTATACACAGAAGTCTCACTTCTCTTCTTCTTAAGATCTTCAGGTATGCCTTGCGATTCGCTTCGGTGTCACCTTCCTTGCGGAAGCAAGCCCCTTCCTTGGCTACCCCTCCTTTGGGTTTAAGTTCTTTGCCTTTGCCCTTGGCTTAGGACTTTCCCTTACCTTTAGGCTTGCCCTTGCCTTTCTTCTTACGCACCATCAAAATGGTGTCGATTTACCCTTCTTAAGGTTAAGCTCGTGATTCTCAACATCTTTGAGCATTTCATGATGGCTTATCAATTTCATTCATGTTATAATTCATGACAAATTGATTGAAGGCTCTTGGCAAGATTGCAAGATTAGGTCGTGGCGACTCTTGGCAAGTGGGAATCTGACCTTTGTAGGTTTTCTCGTACCCAATCATCTTGAGTACATATGCTCTGGAGTCCCTTCTTGCATTTTGGACCCAAATAATGCCTTAGAGACTTCATATCTCTCATGCCTAGCTTGTCCTTGATATAGTTGGCGAAGATGTCAACCATATCATAAGCATTCATGAACTCGTGTTATACGAAGCTCGAGTTCATAGTCGCGAGCATTAGACATGACACATCTAATGCATCATCTTGATGCTTCTTGTAAGCATCTTTGTCTTTCGTGAGGCATTGGCGAGGAGGTGCCTCGGAATGGCTGCTCCGGGCGTACTGACTTCCTTTCTTAGGTGAGAACAATTCTCGAGTTCTGTGCAGTCCGAAATTTGCTCCATTGAGCTTGTCCTTCTCGAGGACGGATCGCGAGAGAGAGTGTTCGTGTTTGTTTGACATAGTAATCTACAACATACAATGCGAGAATTAATATCATATTCCTTTTATCATTTAATTAGGCCTTTAATCAAATGATGCTCCCCTTTGAATTATAGGAATTTTGTAGAATCGAGTTATGGATGTGGTCAAACCACTTTTACTAGATTCATACAAACTAGCTATAATTCTTGGACAAGATCCACATCATACTAAGCCTTGAGTTAGCTTTGGCTAAATCGCCCAAGACTTAATGCGATCGGTGGGTAACACATTACTGGATTACATCTCTATGCAACTCTTGTTTATAAGTTAAGACCCATTATTTACAAAGACCTTGAGTTAGCTTTGGCTAACATCAAGATTTAGTGTAAATGCGATCTTAACCTATCTTTCCAACGATTGGAATATGCCTATAGTTCTTCATTAACTTGGTTGTTGCTCAATCACTGAGCTTACTCTAGTCCGTGATAGGCGGGACCAAGATTGTCCTCAGCACCTACCAAGATAATATGCGTTGCTCGCTGCAGATTCAACAACAAATGATCGAGGTAGTGATGGGTATCAAGGCTCTGCAGGCATTTTCGAGTTGATTCGATTATGATCTAATCTACAATGTATGTATCTTATACGCATTTAGGCCTTTATTATCCTATATTAGCATGCATCATATACATACATTAATTATTCTAGCATGCATCATATACATACAAGAATTAACCTAGCATCATATACATACAAACATGTTTTACTAGCATGCATCACATACATACAAAATCAATTAAATATACATATATATATATCATTAAATGTGATATAGTCATGGCATTACTCGATCTTCTCAAGCCAATGAGAAGATCGGACGATCAACCTAAGGCTGCGGCTTTCCAGCTTCGACGCCATGTAGTCGTCGTCACCCTTCTCGTAGCTCGTTTCTTCAAGTGGATTTTCCATCGCTCCATTTTGTACACATTACAAATGCGAAACTCGAGTTACATTCGAGTCTAAAACTATTTATAACTAGAATATTAAAAGAATAGGTGTGACGCGCAAATCGCAAACACATACAAGACCACATACGGCACGCATGATAGTAATATACAACACATCTTAATCCAATTGGGTTGAATCGGGCCATGACAATCATAGAATTATACATAATTCTAAATTATGTATTTTTTACAGAAATTTCTAAAATTTTTCTTAATTTATTTCGAATTTATGAGTCAACTCTCCGTAACGGTCCCGCTAAGCGGTTCGGGCGATCGGACATGGCCCTTTCGATAGAGGCAGCTCTACCGCATAATAAACGCGAGTGTCCCTACAATGATCTTACAGCGACTTAAGTCGCTGTCCCAAACCTAAAGCGAGAACTCACGATTTCGAGTTTTTTCGACGGCCGAAGTTTCAGCCTAGTGTCCCAACACTGTTGTTCGACTCACGAGAAAAATACCCAAAAATTCTATAAAATAAGAAAATTTACAGAAACATATAAATCTGTAATTTTTATATCTAATATAAAAAACAAAAAACGAAACACATACATGCTTCGACGTGGCTCTGATACCATGGGTTTTTCCGAGCCGCAAAACCGCTCGTTGCGAAACCTCGGAAGCCCGACCACGGATCCGCGAAGAAGTATTAAAACAAAACATGTATGTTCTTGTATAAAAACCCTAGATCTACCTTAGATCTAAGAGATAAGAGCGTTACCCTGATGCGATGCCCTTCGTCCGCTCGTCCAAAGTCGCCGGAACTCGAGAGTGTCAAGTGCACTCCTCTATGGTATCACACAAGCAATAGGTGGAAGAAAAACACACTTGAGTGCTAGCACTCCTAGGTGTCTCGGCAAGATGAGGAAGGAGAGGAGAGAGCTTGAGGAAGAGTTCCAAGGTTGAAGATGAAGTCAATTAGAGTAACTCATCAAATGAATTCACCTAATGAAACCCTAATACCAGTGGCGGCCACTTCATGGAAGGTTACATGCATGCATGTAACTCCCATGACCCTTGGTCTCCCTCATGATGTGGCACCAATTGACCAAGTCAATGATGATGTGGAGCATCATCATTGGCGGCCATGCCTAGTCATCGTCATGACATGGCATTTGTCAAGTCGACCTTTCATCTTCCCTCTCAAGTCAAGTCAAACTTGACCTCTAATCTCCATGGTTGATCAAATCTAACCACTTGACTCAAGTCAATTTAATATAATGAATCTCTATTCATTAATTTAAATTGATTTGATGAATCAAATCTCAATTAGACTCATTCAACACTTGAATCGAGTCTAACTCAATTAGTCTAATTTGGATTACTCTTAATCAATTTGGTTCATCCCATGAACCTAATCCTCATGGTTCATCATATGAACCTAATCTCCATCTAATTGCTCTTATGTGTGTGACCATAGGTTCTTGTAACATTGGCAATGTCCCTAAACCGATTTAGGAACATAAGCAACGGTATCTAGCAACATCATTGCTACCCAAGTTACAAGAATGTTGAGCTCCAACATCACCTTTGTGACTACTAATTGTGACTCTCACAATATGTGACAATGTCCTCTATCCTTGACATCTAGATTGACCAATCGAGGCATAGACCGTGTCATCCTCATAATCTAAATCTTGAACTCAGTAGACTCACTCAATCAAATGAGCTCAATATCTCATATCGACTGACTCATTTGGGCATAACCATGCACTTCGTGGTCTCACTCTATCAAGAATATCGATGTCACCCCGTTATATAGGAGGATAGATCCCATCTACATCACTCACATCCCTCCGCATAATTCGTACATACCCAGAATCGCTTATAGTCCACCCATTTACGTGACGTGAAGCCAAAGTATGCAATTCATTATGTAGGGAACCATGGTGACTTCAGGTCTAAGGACTAATAGTCATACTAATAGCCACATGAGAAAGTATATGACACTCATATAACGATCCATGATACTTTCTCATGGCGGGTCATTCAGTATACATTCTCCAATGCATACCCATGTGTCAACTTGATATCTCATATCCATGACTTGTGAGATCAAGTCATCTTGTTGACCTACATGCTAGTCTATACGCATTAACATTGTCCCTGAATGTTAATACTCGACTAGGAATGATTAAGAGTAGTGTTCTCTATATCATCTCATTATCGATTCAACCAATCGATTGATATAGATAAGAACCTACTACTCAAGGACATTATTATATTTAGTTATTTGGCACCAATACAAGTAAATATAATAACCATGCCTTAATAAATAGGAATATGATACAATAAAGTCCATACAACAATCATCATATGATTGGCTCTAGGGATTTCACTAACAGTATACTGAATGACCCGCCATGAGAAAGTATCGTGGATCGTTATATGAGTGTCATATATTTTCTCATGTGGCTATTAGTATGACTATTAGTCCTTAGACCTGAAGTCACCATGGTTCCCTACATAAGGAGTTGCATACTTTGACTTCGTCAAACGTCACTCGTAAATGGGTGGACTATAAAGGCGATTACTGGGTATGTAACAAATTATGCGGAGGGATGTGAGTGATGTAGATGGGATCTATCCCTCCTATATGACGGGAGTGACATCGATATTCTTGATAGAGTGAGACCACGAAGTGCATGGTCATGCCCAAATGAGTCAATATGAGATATTGAGCTCATTTGATTAGAGTGAGTCTACTTGGAGTTCAAGATTTAGATTGTACCGAGGATGACACGGTCTATGCCTCGATTGGTCAATCTAGATGTCAAGGATGAGGGACATTGTCACATATTGTGAGAGTCACAATTAGTAGTCACAAAGGTGATGTTGGAGCTCAACATTCTTGTAACTTGGGTAGCAATGATGTGTTGCTAGATACCGCTATCGCTATGTTATGTTCCTAAATCGGTTTAGGGACATTGCCAACGCTTACAAGAACCTAGAGGGTCACACACATAAGAGCAATTAGATGGAGATTAGGTTCATATGATGAACCATGAGGATTAGGTTCATGGGATGAACCAAATTGGATTAAGAGTAATCCAAATTAGACTAATTGAGTTAGACTCAAGTTGATTCAAGTGTTGAATGAATCTAATTTATATTTGATTCATCAAATCAATTTAAATTAATGAATAGAGATTCATTAAATTAAATTGACTTGAGTCAAGTGGTTAGATTTGATCAACCATGGGAGATTAGAGGTCAAGTTTGACTTGACTTGAGAGGGAAGATGAAAGGTCAAGTTTGACTTGACCAAATGTCATGTCATGATGATGACTTGGCATGACCGACCAATGATGATGCTCCACATCATCATTGACTTTGTCAATTGGTGCCACATCATGAGGAAGACCAAGAGACATGGGAGTTACATGCATGCATGTAACCTCCCAAGCCATAATGTACCAACACCATTAGGGGTTATGATGGTGAAATTTATTTTGTGAGTTATTCCAACTTCATCTTCTTCCTTGAATTTTCTCTCAAGCTCTCTACCTCTCCCAACCTCATCTTGCAGAGATCTTCTAGGAGTGCTAGCACACTCAAGTTTGTCTCTTTCTCCAACTATTGCTTGTGTGGATACCATAGAGGAGTGCACTTGACACTCTCGAGTTCGCAAACTGAGGCGATAAGCGAAGGGCGTCGCTACGAGGGTAATGATCTAACCTATTAGATCTAAGGTAGATCTAGGGTTTTTAGTAAGCACATACATATTTTATTTTAATATATCTTCGCACAGATCCGTGGCCGGGGATTCCGAGATTTCCGCAACGAGCGCCATGGGCTCTAAAATCCAACAGTGGTATCGAGCCACGCAAGCATGTATGTTCTCTTTGTAATTTTGTATTAGATATAAAAATTACAGATTTATATGTTTCTGTAAATTTCCTAATTTTATAGAATTTTTGGGTATTTTTCTCAAAGAGTCGAAGCAACAAGTGTTGGGACACTTGTAGGCTTCAACCGTCGAGAAAAACTCTCCGAAACGGTGAGTTCTCGCTTTAGGTTTTTGGGATAGTGACTTAAGTTGCTGTAAGATCATTGTAGGGACACTCGCAAAGTTTATTTTGCGAGTAGGGGCGCTGCCCCTATCCCCTAAAGGGGCCTTGTCCCGCGATCGCGCCCGGAAACCGCTTAGCGGGACCGTTACGGGGAGGTGACTCATAAAATTAAAAAAAAATAGGAAAAATTATAGAAATTTTCTGTAAAAATACATAATTTAGAATTATGTATAATTCTGTGATTTTCATGGCCCAATAACCCCAATTTGATTGGATGATGTGTTGTAATTCATAATACGGCCTGCGTGCCTTTTTTGTGGTTGTGCGTGGTGTATAGTGTATGCGACCTGTGCGTCGTACCTCTTCTTTTAATATTCTAGTTGTAAATAGTTTTAGACTCGTATGTAACTCAAGTTTCATATTTGTAATGTACAAAATGGAGCGGTGGAAAGTCCACTTAAAGATGAGATTACGAGAAGGGTGACGACGACACATGGCGGTCAAAGGAAGCGCTTGGAGAAGCCGCTAGCCTTAGGTTGACCGTCTGATCTTCTCATTGGCTTGAGAAGATCGTAGTAGTGTCATGACTACATCACATTTAATTATATATATATATATATATTTAATTGATTTTGCTTGTATGTATGTGATGCATGCTAGTAGAATAATGCACGTATGTATATGATGCATGCTAGGATAATTTTCTTGTATGTATATGATGCATGCTAGAATAATGAATGTATGTATATGATGCATGCTAATATAGGATAATAAAGGCCTAAATGCGTATAAGATACACATTACGATTAGATTAGATCATAATCGAATCAACTCGAAAATGCCTACCGAGCCTTGATACCCATCACTACCTCGATTATTTGTTGGAATCGCCAAAGCAGAGCAACGCATATTATCTTGGTAGGGTGCGAGGGACAATCTTGGTCCCGCCTATCACGCTGTTAGAGTAAGCTCAATTAGATTGAGCAAAACTAGTTAACTCAATTGGATCGAGTAGAACTATAGGCATATTCCAATCGTTGAAAGATAGGTTAAGATCGCATTTACACTAAATCTTGGGCGATTTAGCCAAAGCTAACTCAAGGTCTTTGTAAATGTGGGTCTTGATCCTATAAACAAGAGTTGCATAGAGATGTAATCGGTAATGTGTTACCCACCGATCATACTAAGTCTTGGGCGATTTAGCCAAAGCTAACTCAAGGCTTAGTATGATGTGGATCTTGTCCCCAAGAATTATAGCTAGTTTGTATGAATCTAGTAATGTGGTTTGACCACATCCATAACTCGATTCTACAAAATTCCTATAATTCTGGGAGCATCATTTGATTAAAGGCCTAATTAAATGATAAAAGGAATATGATATTAATTCTCGCATTGTATGTTGTAGATAACTATGTCGATACAAACACGAACACTTCTCTCTTCGCGATCCTCGAGAAGGACAAGCTCAATGGAGCAAATTTCCGGATCGTACAGAACTCGAGAATTGTTCTCACCTAAGAAAGGAAGTTGTACGCCCCGAGCACCCATTCCGAGGCACCTCCCGCCATCGCCGCGAAATGACAAAGATGCTTACAAGAAGCATCAAGATGATGCATTAGATGTGTCATGTCTAATGCGCGACTATGAACTCGAGCTTCGTATAACACGAGTTCATGA
The DNA here is from genome assembly GCA_025175895.1 of Wurfbainia villosa. NCBI lineage: Eukaryota > Viridiplantae > Streptophyta > Magnoliopsida > Zingiberales > Zingiberaceae > Wurfbainia > Wurfbainia villosa. The sequence continues at coordinate 58,948,576 of CM045996.1, read as the reverse complement.
ATGCTTATGATATGGTTGGACATCTTCGCCAACTATATCAAGGACAAGCTAGGCATGAGAGATATGAAGTCTCTAAGGCATTATTTGGGTCCAAAATGCAAGAAGGGACTCGTGAGGTACATATGTACTCAAGATGATTGGGTACGAGAAACCTACAAAGGTCGGGATTCCCACTGCCAAGAGTCGCCACGACCTAATCTTGCAATCTTTGCCACAAGCCTTCAATCAATTTGTCATGAATTATAACATGAATGAAATTGATAAGCCATATTCAAGATGCTCAAAGATGTTGAGAATCACGAGCTTAACCTTAAGAAGGGAAAACTGACACCATTTTGATGGTGCAAAAGAAGAAAGGCAAGGGCAAGCCTAAAGGTAAGGGAAAGTCCTAAGCCAAGGGCAAAGGCAAAGAACTTAAACCCAAAGGAGGGGTAGCCAAGGAAGGGGCTTGCTTCCATGCAAGGGAAGTAGGACATCGGAAGCGTGAATCGCAAGGCATACCGAAGATCTTAAGAAGAAGAGAAGTGAGACTTCTACTGTATAAATGTTATAGAAGTCAATCTATCTATTTCTTCATCATGGGTATTAGATATCGGATGTGCATCTCACATTTGTACCAATGTGCAAATGAGAAATAGCAGGCATCGATAAAGGGCGCAGGTGGACCTACGAGTAGGCAATGGAGCAAGGGTCACGTTGTCAGAGGAACTTATGATCTATCTCGCCTCCGGGCTTGTACTAGAATTAGATGAATGTTGTTATGTGTCCGCTTTAACTAAGAACATCATTTCAGTTTCTTGTTCGACAAGAAAGGATTTTCATTTATAATAAAGAACAAATGTTGTTCACTTTATTTAAATGATATGTTCTATCAGAGTGCACTCTAATGAACGGACTCTACTTTCTAGACTTAGAGAGCCCTATCTATAACATAAGTACCAAGAGGTTCAAGTCAAATGAGTTGAACCAAACCTATCTCTCGCATTGTCGCTAGGTCACATAAATGAGAGTCGCTTATCTCACCCATAAGGATGGGGATGCTAGACTCATTTGATTTTGAATCATATGAGACATGCGAGTCTTGCCTTTTAGGCAAGATGACCAAGACTCCCTTTAGTGGATATAGCGAAAGAGCAATAGATTTGTTAGGACTTATACATAGTGATGTATGTGGTCCTTTCAATGTTGCTGCTAGAGGTGGTTACAGGTACTTCATTACATTTACTGATGACTTCAGTAGATATGGTTATGTGTATCTTATGACACATAAATCGTAATCCTTTGAAAAGTTCAAAGAATTCAAGAATGAAGTACAAAACCACTGGCAAGAGTATTAAGATACTGATCGAGATCGAGGTGGTGAATACCTTAGCCATGAGTTTCGTGACTATCTAGCCGAGTGTGGAGATTCTATCCCAACTCACTCCTCCCGAACACCACAAAGGGAATGGTGTATCCGAAAGGAGGAATCGCACTTATTAGATATGGTACGATCTATGATGAGTCACATGATCTTCCTATATCCTTTGGGGATATGCTCTAGACACAAAGCAGCCTTTTACCCTTAACCGTACCATCCAAGGTCGTGATAAAGACACCATATACGATATGGACAGGAGAAATCCCAAGATGTCTTTATGAGGATTTGGGGTTGTGAGGCTTACGCTCGACGCCAAGTCTCGCATAAACCGGGACCCAACCGATAGGTGCTATTTTGTTGGATATCCCAAGGATACAAAGGGATATTACTTACATTCCCAACAAGACAAAGTGTTTGTGGCAAGACTGGAGTTTTTCTAGAAAGGGATTTTGTTTCTAGAAAAACTAGTGGAGTACCTTTCGATCTCAAGAAATTCAAGATAAGGACCATACGAGGCCTTGATGGAGGTTGAACAGAACCACAAAGTGTTAGGGGTGATGAGGTTGTTGCACGTATGTGGAGCAACCACCGAGTAGACTACCTCTTCCGCGAATCGATAAGTGCGTCGTCGGCACGAGATACTCATTCTCTCATGTTCGTGAGAATGACTATTGAGAAGGTATGATGAGAAGATGGATGCAGTATGGACTTTGGACTTTGGTTGATCCACGAAGCATTGGGTGTAAGTGGGTCTTTAGGAGAAAAAATGGATGGACTTACGCATACCTATAAGGGCGATTGGTGGCTAAAGGTTTCAGCAAATTCATGGTATTGACTATGATGAAACTTTTCTCATGCGATGTTTGAATCCATTCGATGATGCGCTATTGCTACCACGATTATGAGATCTGCAGAGTCAACATTGAATCATGGTTTTGGAAGTATGTGGTGTGAGTCTTTTGAAGACTCAAAGTCCCTCTTCTAGAGAGGAGAGAGACGCATGGATAAGATCCCTTACGCATCTGCTATAGGATCTATCATATGCGCCATGCTTGTGTACTCGTCGATGTCTCGTATGCTTTGAGCATGGCGAGTAGATACGATCGGATCGGTGGCGTCCTTTGGATAGCGATCAAGAATATTCTTAAGTACTTGAGAAGGACTAAGAATATTTCTTGATATTTGGAAGCGATGAGGAGCTAGTTGTAAAGGGTTACTGATGCGCTTCCCAAGCGGCCGGGATGATTATAGATCGCGATCGGGGTTCGTGTTTTGCTTGAATGGTGGGCTGTGGGAAGAGTTCCAAGCGAGGACACGATTCGATTCTACAGAGGCGAATATATCGGTGCTTCCATCTCATTCGAGAGATTATCGATAGAGGAGATGTGAAGATTTGTGAGTACCCACAGGCTAACATCGCGGAATCCCTTGACGAGGCTTTGTCGCGAAAAAGCATGATGGTCACACTAGGTCGTGGGTATTAGATACTCACGGTGATTGACACTTGCTAGTGGGAGATTGTTAGTGAAAGCCCTAGAGCCAATCATGTGATGATTGTTGTATGGACTTTATTGTATCATATTCCTATTTATAAAGGCATGGTTATTATATTTACTTGTATTGGTGCCAAATAACTAAATATAATAATGTCCTTGAGTAGTAGGTTCTTATCTATATCAATCGATTGGTTGAATCGATAATGAGATGATATAGAGAACACTACTCTTAATCATTCCTAGTCGAGTATTAACATTCGTGACAATGTTAATGCAGAGAGACTAGCATGTAGGTCAACAAGATGACTTGATCTCACAAGTCATGGATATGAGATATCAAGTTGACACATGGGTATGCATTGAGAATGTATATCGAATGACCCGCCATGAGAAAGTATCATGGATCATTATATGAGTGTCATATACTTTCTCATGTGGCTATTAGTATGACTATTAGTCCTAGACCTCAAGTCACCATGGTTCCCTACATAAGGAGTTGCATACTTTGCTTCACAAACGCCACCCGTAAATGGGTGGACTATAAAGGCGACATCGGGTATGTAACAAATTATGCGGAGGGATGTGAGTGATGTAGATGGGATCTATCCTCCTATATGACGGAGTGACATCGATATTCTTGATAGAGTGAGACCACGATGTGCATGGTTATGCCCAAATGAGTCAATATGAGATATTGAGCTCATTTGATTAGAGTGAGTCTACTTGGAGTTCAAGATTTAGATTGCACCGAGGATGACACGGTCTATGCCTCGATTGGTCAATCTAGATGTCAAGGATAGAGGGACATTGTCACATATTGTGAGAGTCACAATTAGTAGTCACAAAGGTGATGTTGAGCTCAACATTCTTGTAACTTGGGTAGCAATGATGTGTTGCTAGATACCGCCATTGCTTATGTTCCTAAATCGGTTTAGGACATTGCCAACGCTTACAAGAACCTATAGGGTCACACACATAAGAGCAATTAGATGGAGATTAGGTTCATATGATGAACCATGAGGATTAGGTTCATGGGATGAACCAAATTGGATTAAGAGTAATCCAAATTAGACTAATTGAGTTAGACTCAAGTTGATTCAAGTGTTGAATGAGTCTAATTTATATTTGATTCATCAAATCACTTTAAATTAATGAATAGAGATTCATTAAATTAAATTGACTTGAGTCAAGTGGTTAGATTTGATCAACCATGGGAGATTAGAGGTCAAGTTTGACTTGACTTGAGAGGGAAGATGAAAGGTCAAGTTTGACTTGACCAAATGCCATGTCATGATGATGACTTGGCATGGCGACCAATGATGATGCTCACATCATCATTGACTTATCAATTGGTGCCACATCATGAGGAGACCAAGGGTCATGGGAGTTACATGCATGCATGTAACCTCCCCTCATAAGTGGCCACCACTTAGGGGTTATGATGGTGAAATTCATTTTGTGAGTTATTCATTCTTCATCTTCTTCCTTGGAATTTTCTCTCAAGCTCTCTACCTCTCCCAACCTCATCTTGCGAGATCTTCTAGGAGTGCTAGCACACTCAAGTTTGTCTCTTTCTCCACCTATTGCTTGTGTGGATACCATAGAGAGTGTGCACTTGACACTCTCGAGTTCGGCGAACTTTTGGGATGCGGGTAATAACCTCTTAGATCTAAGGTAGATCTAGGGTTTTAGTAAGCACATACATGTTTTATTTTAATATATCTTCGCACGGATCCGTGGCCGGGAATTCCGAGGTTTCCGCAACGCAAAAAGCGGTTTTATGCTCTGAAAACCCAACAAAGGGTATCAGAGCCACGCATAAGCATGTATGTGTTTCGTTTTTGTAATTTTTGTATTAGATATAAAAATTACAGATTTATATGTTTCTGTAAATTTCCTAATTTTATAGAATTTTTGGGTATTTTTCTCAAAGAGTCAAGCAAACAAGTGTTGGGACACTCAGAGGCTTCAATCACGAAAAACTCTCCAAACGCGAAGTTCTCGCTTTAGGTTTTTGGGACAGCGACTTAAGTTGCTGTAGGATCATAGTAGGGACACTCGCAGTTAATTTTGTGAGTATGGGCGCTGTCTCTATCCCCCCGAAAGGGTTGTCGCGATCGCGAAACCGCTTAAGCGGGACCGTTGAGAGGTGACTCATTAATTTGAAAAAAAAAATTAGGAAAAATTATAGAAATTTCTGTAAAAATACATAATTTAGAATTATGTATAATTCTGTGATTGTCATGGCCCAATGACCCCAATTTGATTGGATTATGTGTGTTGTAATTTATAATACGACCTGCGTGCCGTTTTGTGGTTGTGCGTGTTGTATAGTGTATGCGACCTGCGCGTCATACCTCTTCTTTTGATATTCTAGTTGTAATTAGTTTTTAAACTCGAATGTAACTCGAGTTTCATATTTGTAATGTACAAAATGGAGCGGTGAAAAGTCCACTCGAAGACGAGATTACGAGAAGGGTGACGACGACACATGGCGGTCAAAGGAAGCGCTTGGAGAAGCCACTAGCCTTAGGTTGACCGTCCGATCTTCTCATTGGCTTGAGAAGATCGTAGTAGGGCCATGACTATATCACATTTAATTATATATATATATATATATATGTTGATATATATATATATATATTTAATTGATTTTGCTTGTATGTATGTGATGCATGCTAGTAGAATAATGCATGTATGTATATGATGCATGCTAGGATAATTTTCTTGTATGTATATGATGCATGCTAGAATAATGAATGTATGTATATGATGCATGATAATATAGGATAATAAAAACCTAAATGCGTATAAGATACACATTACGATTAGATTAGATAATAATCGAATCAACTCGAAAATGCCTACCGAGCCTTGATACCCATCACTACCTCGATCATTTGTTGTTGTTGAATCTGCCAAAGCAGAGCAACGCATATTATCTTGGTAGGGTGCGGAGGGACAATCTTGGTCCCGCCTATCACGCTTGGGTTAGAGTAAGCTCAATTAGATTGAGCAAAACTAGTTAAACTCAATTGGATCGAGTAGAACTATAGGCATATTCCAATCGTTGGAACGATAGGTCAAGATCGCATTTACACTAAATCTTGGGCGATTTAGCCAAAGCTAACTCAAGGTCTTTTGTAAATGTGGGTCTTGATCCTATAAACAAGAGTTGCATAGAGATGTAATCGGTAATGTGTTACCACCGATCATACTAAGTCTTGGCGATTTAGCCAAAGCTAACTCAAGGCTTAGTATGATGTGGATCTTGTCCCCGAATTATAGCTAGTTTGTATGAATCTAGTAATGTGGTTTGACCACATCCCATAACTCGATTCTACAAAATTCCTATAATTCAAGGGAGCATCATTTGATTAAAGACTTAATTAAATGATAAAAGGAATATGATATTAATTCTCTCTGCATTGTATGTTGTAGATAACTATGTAAATAAACACGAACACTCTCTCTGCGATCGTCCTTGAGAAGGACAAGCTCAATGGAGTAAATTTCTGGTGATGCAGGAACTTGTGAATGTTCTCACCCAGAAAGGAAGTTGTACGTCTGGGCGGCCCATTCAGGAGGCACCTCCACGCCTGCCTCGCGAGCTGACAAAGATGCTTACAAGAAGCATCAAGATGATGCATTAGATGTGTCATGTCTTATGCTCGCGACCATGAACTCTGAGCTTCAGAAGCAACACGAGTTCATGAATGCTTATGATATGGTTGGACATCTTCGTCAACTATATCAAGGACAAGCTAGGCATGAGAGATATGAAGTCTCTAAGGCATTATTTGGGTCCAAGATGCAAGAAGGGACTCCCGTAGGTACATATGTACTCAAGATGATTGGGTACGTAGAAAACCTACAAAGGCTGGGATTCCCACTTGGCCAAGAGCTGGCCACTGACCTGATCTTGCAATCTTTGCCACAAGCCTTCACTCAATTTGTCATGAATTATAACATGAATGAAATTGATAAGCCATTGCCTGAAATGCTCAGCATGTTGAGAACTGCTGAGCTTAACCTTAAGAAGGGTAAATCTGACACCATTTTGATGGTGCAGAAGAAGAAAGGCAAGGGTAAGCCTAAAGGTAAGGGAAAGTCCCAAGGCAAGGGCAAAGGCAAAGAACTTAAACCCAAAGGAGGGGTAGCCAAGGAAGGGGCTTGCTTCCACTGCAAAGGAAGCAGGACACTGGAAGCGTAATATGAGCATACGGAAGATCTTAAGAAGAAGAAGTGAGACTTCTACTTGGTATAAATGTTATAAAGTCAATCTATCTATTTCTTCATCATGGGTATTAGATCTGGATGTGCATCTCACATTTGTACCAATGTGCGGTGAGAAATAGCAGGGCATTGACAAAGGGCGAGGTGGACCTACGAGTAGGCAATGGAGCAAGGGTTGTTGCTGTTGCTGTAGGAACTTATGATCTATCTCTGCCCTCTGGGCTTGTACTAGAATTAGATGAATGTTGTTATGTGCCTGCCTTAACTAAGAACATCATTTCAGTTTCTTGTTTGGAGAAGAAAGGTTTTTCATTTATAATAAAGAACAAATGTTGTTCAGTTTATTTAAATGATATGTTCTATTGTAGTGCACCTCTAATGAACGGACTCTACTTTCTAGACTTAGAGAGCCCTATCTATAACATAAGTACCAAGAGGTTCAAGTCAAATGAGTTGAACCAAACTTATCTCTGGCACTGTCGCTTAGGTCACATAAATGAGAGTCGCTTATCTCAGCTCCATAAGGATGGGCTGCTAGACTCATTTGATTTTGAATCATATGAGACATGCGAGTCTTGCCTTTTAGGCAAGATGACCAAGACTCCCTTTAGTGGACACAGCGAAAGAGCAACAGATTTGTTAGGACTTATACATAGTGATGTATGTGGTCCTTTCAATGTTGCTGCTAGAGGTGGTTACAGGTACTTCATTACATTTACTGATGACTTCAGTAGATATGGTTATGTGTATCTTATGACACATAAATCAGAATCCTTTGAAAAGTTCAAAGAATTCAAGAATGAAGTACAAAACCAGCTTGGCAAGAGTATTAAGATACTTTGATCAGATCGAGGTGGTGAATACCTTAGCCATGAGTTTCGTGACTATCTAGCTGAGTGTGGGAGACCCAAATCCGATAGGTGCTATTTTGTTGGATATCCCAAGGATACAAAGGGATATTACTTCTACATTCCCAGTCAGCACAAAGTGTTTGTGGCAAAGACTGGGGTTTTTCTAGAAAGGGATTTTGTTTCTAGAAAAACTAGTGGGAGTACCTTCGATCTTGAAGAAATTCAAGATAAGGACCATAGCACTGAGGCCTTGATGGAGGTTGAACAGGAACCACAAAGTGTTGTGGGTGATGAGGTTATTGCACAAAGAGTTGTGGAACAACCACCTGTTCAAGTAGACCTACCTCTTCGCAGGTCGATAGAATCCGTCACCAGAGATATTCATTTCTCTTGTCGACCATGATGACGAATGCTCATTGAGAATGAGCCTACCTCCTATCAGGAAGCTGTGATGAGCCCAGATTCTGAGAAATGGCTAGAGGCCATGAGATCCGAGATGGAATCCATGTACACCAACCAAGTATGGACTTTGGTTGATCCACCTGAAGGGGTCAAACCTATTGGGTGTAAGTGGGTCTTTAGGAGAAAGATTGACATGGATGGACTTACGCATACCTATAAGGGCCGATTGGTGGCTAAAGGTTTCAAGCAAATTCATGGTATTGACTATGATGAAACCTTTTCTCGATGGATGTTTAAGTCCATTCGGATCTTGCTTGCTATTGCAGCATACCACGATTATGAGATCTGGCAGATGGATGTCAAAACCGCGTTTCTGAATGGAAACTTGCTCGAGGATGTGTACATGACACAACCTGAGGATTTTGTAGATCCACAGCATACTGGGAAGGTATGCAAGCTGCAAAGGTCCATTTATGGGCTAAAGCAAGCTTCTCGGAGTTGGAATCTTCGATTCGATGATGCGATCAAACAGTTTGGTTTCATCAAGAATGAAGATGAACCCTGTGTCTACAAGAGGGTTAATGGGAACACAGTTGTCTTCCTTGTATTGTATGTGGATGACATACTGCTCATTGGGAATGACATCCCTTCGCTACAGTCTGTGAAGACTTGGCTCGGGACGTGCTTCTCAATGAAATACTTAGGTGAAGCAACCTGTATTCTAGGCATCAAGATCTATAGAGATAGATCTAAGAGATTGTTTGGCCTAAGTCAGAGTACATACATTGACACGGTATTACTTCGGTTTGCCATGCAGAATTCCAAGAAAGGACTTCTGCCGATGTCATATAGTGTGAGTCTTTCAAAGACTCAAAGTCCCTCTTCTAGAGAGGAGAGAGACCGCATGGATAAGATCCCTTACGCATCTGCTATAGGATTTATCATGTACGCCATGCTGTATACTCGTCCTGATGTCTCGTATGCTTTGAGCATGACGAGTAGATACCAGTCAGATCCAGGTGAGCATCACTGGATAGCAGTCAAGAATATTCTTAAGTACTTGAGAAGGACTAAAGAATATTTCTTGATATTTGGAGGCGATGAGGAGCTAGCTGTAAAGGGTTACAGCGATGCCAGCTTCCAAACTGACCAGGATGATTATAGATCGCAGTCAGGGTTCGTGTTTTGCTTGAATAGTAGCGCTGTAAGCTAGAAGAGTTCCAAGCAGGACACAGTTATTGATTCTACAACAGAGGCCGAATATATCGGTGCTTCCATCTCATTCGAGAGATTGTCGATAGAGGAGATGTGAAGATTTGCAGAGTACCCACAGAGGCTAACATCGCAGATCCCTTGACCAAGGCTTTGGCACAGAAAAAGCATGATGGTCACACTAGGTCATTGGGTATTAGATACTATGGTGATTGACACTAGTGTTAGTGGGAGATTGTTAGTGAAAGCCCTAGAGTCAATCATGTAATGATTGTTGTATGGACTTTATTGTATCATATTCCTATTTATAAAGGCATGGTTATTATATTTACTTGTATTGGTGCCAAATAACTAAATATAATAATGTCCTTGAGTAGTAGGTTCTTATCTATATCAATCGATTGGTTGAATCGATAATGAGATGATATAGAGAACACTACTCTTAATCATTCCTAGTCAGTATTAACATTCGGGGACAATGTTAATGCGTAGAGACTAACATGTAGGTCAACAAGATGACTTGATCTCACAAGTCATGGATATGAGATATCAAGTTGACACATGGGTATGCATTGGAGAATATATCTTGAATGACCGCCATGAGAAAGTATCGTGGATCGTTATATGAGTGTCATATACTTTCTCATGTGGCTATTAGTATGACTATTAGTCCTTAGACCTGAAGTCACCATGGTTCCCTACATAAGGAGTTGCATACTTTGGCCGTAAAGCGTCACGGTGGACTATAAAGCGATTCTTGGTATGTAACAAATTATGCGGAGGGATGTGAGTGATGTAGATGGGATCTATCCCTCCTATATGCCAGTGACATCGATATTCTTGATAGAGTGAGACCACGAAGTGCTTGGCCATGCCCAAATGAGTCAATATGAGATATTGAGCTCATTTGATTAGAGTGAGTCTACTTGGAGTTCAAGATTTAGATTGTACGAGGATGACACGGTCTATGCCTCGATTGGTCAATCTAGATGTCAAGGATAGAGGGACATTGTCACATATTGTGAGAGTCACAATTAGTAGTCACAAAGGTGATGTTGGAGCTCAACATTCTTGTAACTTGGGTAGCAATGATGTGTTGCTAGATATCGCTCATTGCTTATGTTCCTAAATCGGTTTAGGGACATTGCCAACGTTACAAGAACCTATAGGGTCACACACATAAGAGCAATTAGATGGAGATTAGGTTCATATGATGAACCATGAGGATTAGGTTCATGGGATGAACCAAATTGGATTAAGAGTAATCCAAATTAGACTAATTGAGTTAGACTCAAGTTGATTCAAGTGTTGAATGAGTCTAATTTATATTTGATTCATCAAATCAATTTAAATTAATGAATAGAGATTCATTAAATTAAATTGACTTGAGTCAAGTGGTTAGATTTGATCAACCATGGGAGATTAGAGGTCAAGTTTGACTTGACTTGAGAGGGAAGATGAAAGATCAAGTTTGACTTGACCAAATGTCATGTCATGATGATGACTTGGCATGGCCGACCAATGATGATGCTCCACATCATCATTGACTTTGTCAATTGGTGCCACATCATGAGGAAGACCAAGAGACATGGGAGTTACATGCATGCATGTAACCTCCCAAGCCATAATGTGGCCGGCCAACACCATTAGGGGTTATGATGGTGAAATTTATTTTTGTGAGTTATTCCAACTTCATCTTCTTCCTTGGAATTTTTCTCTCAAGCTCTCTACCTCTCCCAACCTCATCTTGCCGAGATCTTCTAGGAGTGCTAGCACACTCAAGTTTGTCTCTTTCTCCACCTATTGCTTGTGTGGATACCATAGAGGAGTGTGCACTTGACACTCTCGAGTTTCGGCGAACTTTTGGACGAGCGGGATAAGCGAAGGGCGTCGCTACGAGGGTAATGATCTAACCTATTAGATCTAAGGTAGATCTAGGGTTTTTAGTAAGCACATACATGTTTTATTTTAATATATCTTCGCACGGATCCGTGGCCGGGGATTCCGAGGTTTCCGCAACGCAAAAAGCGGTTTTTACGGCTCGGAAAAACCCAACAAGTGGATCCATGGAAGATAGGATTTGAAATAATTATAACTGCACTAGGATTTGTCCTAGTGGGAGTCGTAATAGACTATCTTATCCAGTAGAGTTGTGTAGGTTAGAAATAAGGAATGATATATGTTAATAGTTCTTTATTTCTGAAAGTATGAATAAGAAATAATAAGTTCATTTTCTTTTGATTCATGATAAGTTCAAATGATAAATTAATGATTAGTTCATTACATGGGATGTATGTGATATAATTGATCATTGTCTGTTAGATTGGAACATACGAATGATGAGTGGAAACATAGTTGCCTCTTGATTTAATTTGTAAACCAATTCAAACTTATATTGAGTCAATCAGAAATTGCATATATTGAATTTACACTAAAAAGCTAAATAATTTGTTTAGTTATATAGATTATGACAGCTAAAAACATCATAGTAGAACTCAACAAGGATGAAAAATTGAACGAGAAAAACTACAAAATCTGGCATCTCAAAATACAATATGTTCTTGAGGAATAAGAGATTCTTGAGGTTGTTCATCAGGTCATAGTGGAACCTGTTGATGGTATAATTATGCAACACAAACTAGATCTTGATACCTATAAGGTATGGAAGAAAAAGGACTCCGTTGCTAAGGGCATATTGACTAGTTCTATAGTGGATATATGACCTGATTTTTTAATATAAGTCGTATCCATCGGCTCATGCAGTCTAGGTAGCCCTAAGAGAAAGATACAGTGGAGTTAGTCTGAGCAAGCTTCGACAACTGACAATTAAGTTTGACAGCTATAAGAAGCACCCGAATGTTTCCATGGTTCAGCATATAAGAGAGATGTCGAACATGATTCAGGAGCTTAAAACTGCAGGTCATGAGTTAACCGATGAACAACAAGTTTAAGAAGTTATACGTTCCCTTCCTGATTCTTGGGAAACCACATAACAGAACCTGACTCATAGTGAGAGTATCAAGACTTTCACTGATATCTCACGTCATTTGGAATTAGAGGCGGAGAGAGTCGAATCCGCAAGGATTTCTGGACAAGCTTATGTAGCTGATGGTTCTGCTGAATTATCTGGATCTGAGAAAAGGAAATAGTATAAGAAAGGAAAAGGAAAGGGAAAAGAAGCTGGTGTTGCAGTTGGGTCGTGCCCAAACAAGAAGGAAAAGAAGACTGGAAAGAAATAAAAAAGCAAATTATCTTGCTATAACTGTGATAAGAAGGGTCACTTCGCTCGAGAATATACTATGTCGAAAAGGTAAATCCAAATCTGAATTCTTTTCGTGAGCATTATGTTGTTAGTTGATTATTATCCTTTGTGGATTATAGATTCAGGAGTAACTAACCATGTAGTTTGGGAGCGAGTTACAATCGTGGAGTACCGACGGGTATCAGCAGACAATAAGTGGATATATGTAGGGAATAATGCAAGGATTGAAATCAAAGGAGTTGACACGTGCAAACTCATCCTTTGTGGTGATTGAACCTTATTTCTACATGATGTCCTGTATGCTCCTGAAATATGACGAAATTTAGTTTCCATAACTTGTCTTCTTCATTTGGGTTATTATATAAATTTTTATAGTCGATGTTTAGAACTTAAAATTGACTCTGTGTCAATTGGATATAATTTTTTGACTAATGGTTTCATGATTCTTGATGTGAAACTAGATATCAATGGAAATGATAGTTGTTTTTCAAAAATTATTCTTACTAGTGATGCAGATATATCTGATGAGATTTGACATGCTAGATTAGGATATATAGGACAAGAACGAATGAATCGGTTAGCAAGAGAGAACTTGTTGGGTACTCGTGCTAAGATTACTTTATCTGTATGTGAGCATTATCTTGTTAGAAAAGCAACTAGAAAATCATTTGGTAAGGCTATTAGGGTTGATTCTCTATTATAATTAATTCATTCGAATATTTGTGGTCCGATGAATATGAAGATTAGACTTGGAGCTTCCTATTTCATTACATTCATTGATGATTTTACTCGTTTCGATCATGTGTATAAATTTGAAGTTTTGAATTGCTTCATTTGTTATATGAACAAGTTGAAAATCAAATAGAATGTAAGGTTAAAACTTTAAGCACTGACTATGGAGGTGAATGTTTATCTGATTTGTTTAAAATAATTTGTAATGATAAAGGAATTATTAGACAGCTAATAATCTCAGAAACTCCACAATAAAATGGGATTGTTGAAAGAAAAAATATGACTCTTCTTGAAATGATTAGGTCTATGATGACTCAGGCTAATTTGCCGATCTCCTATTGGAGAGATGTGTTATTAGCAACAACCTATATACTTAACAGAGTCCCTTCTAAATCAGTTCCATCAACCCCATATGAACGCTGGACAAGTAAAAATCCAGATTTGAGTAATCTGAGACCCTGGAGGTCAGCTACCTACGTTCATGATAGTTCTCACAAGTATGAAAAACTATGACCTAGAGGTAAGAAATGTATCTTTATAAGATATCCTGATACTTCCAAAGGTTATGTTTTCATTGGTGATAAACAAGATGGAACAATCTCCGAAATAGAGTCAAGAGATGCAACTATTCTTGAAACAGAGTTTCCAACTAAAGGTGACATTGATAAAATAGTTTCTCTGTTTGAGGATGATGAGATATTATCAACAAAAGAGGTGTCATAAGAGATGCCAAAGTTTAGTCAACCAAGTGGAAGTAATTTGTCAAGTCATGAATTGACTTCTCAACCACCCAATTTAAGAAGAAGTGTTCATAAAATCAAACCTAAGAAAATGTTTGATGTTGCGAATGAGGCAATGATCCCAGTTGACGATGATGAATCTCAATCCGTTAAGGAAGCATTGGGATGTGGTGTTAGAGAAAAATGAAAAAACAACAATGGAAAAAGAGATGGAGTCAATGATAAATAATCAAGTTTGGGATTTAGTCAATCTTCCTCTTGGCCGAAGGGCTATTGGGAATAAGTGGATTCTCAAAATTAAGAGAAAAGTTGATGGATCGATTAATCGATACAAAGCTCACTTAGTTGCAAAAAAATATACCCAATTGAAGGGTATTGACTATGAAGTCATGTTTTCTCCCGTAATGAAATTTATGTCAATCTGAGTCATTTTGGTTTTAGTAGCACATTATGACTTGGAGTTATATCAAATGGATGTAAAAATTATTTTCCTTAATGGTGAGCTTGACGAAGAAAGGTACAACCAGAAGGTTTCATTGCTGAAGGCCAAGAGAAAAAAATACGTAGACTTAAAAAGTTTATATATATATGGGTTAAAGTAAGTATCAAGATAATGGAACATAAGATTTAACAAAGTCGTTTTATCTGATAGTTTCGAAATGATCAATGAAGATCATTGTGTTTTCTTGAGAAAGGAAAAAAAAGGAAAGTATGTTATTTTATCATTATATGTTGATGAACTGTTGATAGCAGGAAATGAAATAAGGTTTATAATAGAAGTCAAAGAGTGACTTTCATCACAATTTGACATAATAGATATGGGAGAAGCTGAATACATCTTAGGTGTGAAGATCGTGAGAGATAGATCGAAAAGACTTTTGGGTCTGTCCCAAGAGATTACATAAATAAGATGTTATAACATTTCAGCATGTCTGATTGTAATATAGAACAGACACCTATAGCGAAATATACTATTTTGAGCAAGAATATGTGTCCCAAGACTCCTGAAGAAATAATCGAAAAGAAAAGAAAATCATATGTCAGTGTTGTTGATAGTTTGATGCACATTATGTTGTGTACACGTCCCAACATCAACTATATTGTTGACTTAATTAATGAGTCGGTTTCAGTCTAACTCGGGACCGAGACACTGGAAGGCGGTGAAAAGAATATTCAGATATCTGAAAGTGACAACAGATTATTGTCTCTATTTTCAAGGATCAAATATGAGCCTGAAGGACTATTCAAATGTAGATTGGGCTGGGGATATGGATGATAGAAAATCTACATCAGACTATGCATTCTTGTTGAGTGACGCCACCATCTTCTAGAACAGCAAGAAACAAGTTTGTGTAGCCTTGTCAACAATAAAAGTTGAATATGTGACATGTTTAGCAGTTGTGCAAGAAGCAATCTGATTAACGAGGTTCCTGAAGCATATGAAGATTGCTAAGGACAGTGGAAGTCCGATTACTGTTTACTGTAACGGTCAAGCTGCAATAGCTTTTTTGAAGGATTCTAAATATCACAACAAGGGCAAGAATATAGTTATAAAGTATAACTTTATAAGGGATATTGTTGCTAAAAAAAATTGTTCTTGAGTATACCCTTATTCGTACTATGTTTGCATATCATTTTACTAAGTCAATGACTAAAGAGTCATTTTATGAGCATGTGAAATCCATAGGACTTCGAAGAATGTAACAAAGTTGCAATTATAATCAGATTTTATGAGATAATTTGATTGAGAAATATCATAATTTATTCAGTGTATAGGTTAAGTTACATTCTAATAAGATCTCAGTAAACATGTTGGCAGGATGTGATTGGTCATCACACATGGACAATCATCTCTGTTTGTTATGTATAAATAGAGGTAAGACCGATGCTTATATATGTAGTTGTTGGCTTGTGTAGCTGTAAAATTATTACATTTCTATAAGTTGGGGTCGCCTTAATATTTGTATCAAGATGAGATCATTTAGATGAGATCATTTGAGAATGATGATCGAAGTAAATGAACCCACTATTTTCTAAACCTGTTGTAAGCAAGATTAGAATTCATGGGTTGAATTTAGGATTAGACATTGGGAATGTCTAGATCGAAATTTGTATGATATTAGTAAAGAGAATAATATTGTAACAAGTGATTCATACCATATGTGCTAAGACGATAATAAGGGTAGTAGGAGAATGAATCCCTGCTTCTAGGCATGCTTATCGGTTCCTCGGTTCTGATTTTGATTCGGTTATGACTGGTTTTGGATCCGTTGATGTTGGAACCAATCCGAACCGGTTCAAAATTGGTTTCGATTTCGAAATGGTTCCGAACCACCTCTTCGAACTTGAGCTTCTAAATTCATCTAATGTGTTGGTGATCCTATTCTTTTTTTATCGCAAAAATAATCTTGTTGAGATGTTAGCATGCTAAAAATTTCTATCTTTAAATTAGCAATCGAAATCAGATCCAAATCGAAATCAGAACCGGTTCTGAAACGGTTTCGAATAGGTTCTGAACCGATTTTAAAATCGATTGGAACCAAACCGAACCGGAATCGAAACGGTTCCGATTCGATTCCGGAATTGCTTCATCTGAATCGATTCCGGTTTCAAATTTAATGGATTGGTTCTGACTCGGTTCCGAATCGAACCAATCCGTTAAGCATGCTTACCTGCTTCTCTACTATGTGAGTCATTGAGATTATATGTTAATCTTGATATTTGCCTTAAGTGACTATTTAGCTGTCTACTTGAAGTTTTAATCACGGTCTGCAACTTTAGCATGCAAACCTATTGACTATGAATGATTCGATCTATGGAACATGACTAGGAAAGCGACTAATTAAAATGGATGGATTCGAGCTAAAAAAGAAGATTAAATAGATTTATATCTTTTGATATTATTCACTGATCGACCCATTTCTGTTTTGTACAGAAATAATTATGAATATTGAATATGGAACGTGCTCTTGACATAAAAGTCATATTGAGGGATTAGAGATGTTCATATTGATTTAAATGAAGATCATTTAATCTGGGTAAATAGCAAGACATGAATGTATGTTGGAGAGTGGTTGTGTGTCACCTAGAGAAATGACTATGTGTCAATTGAAGAGTGATTGTGTGCCACCTGGAGAGATGGTTGTATGTCATATGTTTGGCTGAGTGTCATGTGTTGAGTGATTAAGTAAAATGTAATAATTTTCTAGAAACAGATTACTCAATGAGCAACTATGTAAGGCATAACAATCTTCTTAGCATAGATTGTTCAGTATGCTTGCTATCGCATGAATCATTTTTCCTAAGTATGAATTGAATGTTGTTCAAATTATTAGTCTTTGTGACTATTTCATCTTAGTGACAGTTGATCTCTGTAACTATGAACTTCTATTCTTATTTGATCTTTGTGACCATTTGCCTTTGTGGTATAATTTGGACGAGTGAGAAATGTTAGTATTCCTGTAGGTAATGGATGAAGTTACCACCGCCGACTTCACATTAGTGGTGGTTGTGGACTGCACATACGTTGGTGGCTACAGGCTGCGCATACGTTGCACAACCAAGGCTTGATGGCTACACATACATTGCACAGCCAGGGGATTACTGTGAGGAGGCAAAAGGATTGTTCGTCCAAGCGATAAGAATGAGAGGAATCCACTAGAATAGGGGATAGCGAACACAGACAGAGGTAGTTGTGAGGCGAGTTGCAGAAGAACATCCGAGACTCCATCGGGATTTGGTTTGTGAATCGAGAAAAGTTTTCTAGTTTTGTACTATGATTGCTCTTCAGACAATAAGATTCGGATCAGACAGTTCTTCTTCCAAAAGTTCGGAGCAGATCAAAGAACTTGGAACATGCGAAAGGATACTGTAAGGGTTTACGACATTTGCAATTAAAACTCATGCTTAAGTTATTCTTTGGTAATCTATTTCTAACATCAACTAAATAGGTCGTCGATCTACTATTTATAATGTGTGTTCTTTCAACATCACTTTTGTCGGTGCAAATAATATTAACACATTTTCACAATAGTATGATATTGTCCAAGCCTAAGCTCTCATGCATGGTTTTATTTTCTGAACTTTATCCAAAAAGTCTCATTAGGTATGCTTATCGGTTCCGCAGTTTCGATTCCGGTTCGATTCTGACCGGTTCCGGATTCGTCGACGTTGGAACCGATCCGAACTGTTTCAAAATCGATTCCGAACCTGTTCCAGTTCCGAAACGATTCTGGACCATCTTCCTCGAACTTGAGCTTCCACCAGACTTGGTTCCGAAACGGTTCCGAACCGGTTCCGAATCGGTTCCAAATCGGTTGGAATCAAATCGAACCGGAATCGGAATGGTTATGGTTCGGTTCCGGAACCGCTTTATCCGAATTGATTCCGGTTCCGAATTTAACGGATTGGTTCCGACTCGATTCCGAATTGAACCAATCCATTAAGCATGCCTAAGTCTCATTCCAATGGAAATATCTTATTATCTTATAAGCACATGATCTTTTTTATGTCTTACTCGTGATCTCTTTGACGACTATCTCGGTCTTAAGTAATTTATCGAATCACATGCTTAATTTTTTTTTTTAAATACTCAAATTATATACACTATTTTTAAGAGTATCAAATGGCTTCTAAACTACTCTTTTTCACGGCTGAATTAACTAATTAAACAACTATTTGATCGTGATTTCGAGGACCATGCCATGGTAATTACTTAATCCATAATTAATAATTAAGTTTAGACATATTTTTTTGGTTATACCATTGCGAACGAATTTAACAAATTCTAGTGGGCATGGTTTGACCCTTTTTCAATGAGTTTGAGGAAGAGTGTGAGTTTTAGAGATAAACCAAACCCCAATATTGAATTATTTCTTTATATATATATATATATATATAATTACTTGTATCGATCATCAATCTCTAGCTAATTTATAATTTTCCCGATCGACCAAAGTTAGAAATATCATAATTTACCTCATAATTATATATTAATTAATCATTGCTGCAGTATGATCCAACGTAACTAATTAAAGAATCACTCCATCTCTTTCTTTCTTTCTTTCCTTCTTTCTTTCTTCTTCTTCTCACGCCAATAAGAATTGCAAGAGTAATCAACTGACAAAACTTTCCTACCTACTGCAAACTCGAGCCAAATCTCTTAATATATATAAATGCAGAGATTCGCAGTAGATAAACTCATTCAAAAATGTCGTCGTCTTCTTCGTCTTTCTCATGGATAAATATTGCAGCTGTAACAGTGGTTTTGGTCACCGTAGTGTCTGGGTCTCATGCTCAGCTGAGCTCCTCCTTCTACGATGAGTCCTGCCCGGGCCTGCCCGACCTCGTCCTCAGCGTCGTCATGCAGGCTCAGCTGTCGGATCCCCGGACGCCGGCGAGCCTCGTCAGGCTCCATTTCCATGACTGCTTTGTGGATGTACGTACCGAATCGACTGCTTTCTGGCCGCAGTGCATGCGTGCGTGCATGCGCAGTACGTACGTGATTCTGTTTTGTGGCTTGTGTAGGGTTGCGACGGGTCGGTGCTGCTGGACGACAGCGAGACGATAGTGAGCGAGAAGGATGCCACTCCGAACAAGAACTCGGCCAGGGGGTTCGACGTGATCGACGACATAAAGAGCGAAGTCGAGAGTGTGTGTCCCGGGGTCGTCTCGTGCGCCGACATCTTAGCTTTGGCAGCTGAAGCTTCCGTCTTCTTAGTGAGTTTTCAACCTGCTGAACAGTGTCTTTTTTCTTAACTAACCCTAACCCTAACCCTAATAGAATGATCTTTAATCTTAATGGATGGATAGTCTAATGGTCCATCATGGGATGTCCCGCTCGGAAGAAGAGATAGCACCACTGCTAATAAGGATGGAGCCAACAACAATCTTCCTACCCCCCTCGACACGCTCGATGTCCTTCAATCGAAGTTCTCCGCCGTCGGCCTCGATGACAATGATCTTGTTACCTTATCAGGTAAATGATAATTAAGATCATAGAAGAGGCGAAAGACAAATTATTACTAGTTAATTAATTGTATTATGTAAATAGTATAAATACTTCATGTGTCTTATATATAGCAATGATCTCCTCCTATGTACACAACTCATCCGTGAACATTTTCATTATTCACCATCCGATTGAGTGAACATGCACTATAGTCCAATCTTTGAACCCTAGAAGATCGGACAATGGATAATAGATGTGCTCTCGGATAAATTGTGTAGGATAATATTTTTCTATATATAGAAATGTTATCCTACCCAACTTATTCGTGAGCATCCGTGCACACCTCTATTATCCATCGTTCGATCTCCTATGGTTCAAGGATTGGACTACAGTATGCAAGCTGAATAATAAAAGTGTGAACGGATGCTCACGAATGAGTTGTGTAAGATACTCTCTCTCTCTCTCTCTCTCTCTCTCTCTATCTATCTATCTATATATATATATATGCGCGACTCGTGCATAACGATTTCTCCATCGTTCGATCGATCGTGATTAAACAGTGAATGAAAAAATGCACAGTGCTTCCTCCACTGCGATTTTCATCCGCCCGCAGCTTGGATTCGCTGGCGGTCGATCGTATTCCGGTCGGAATCCGACTGGACTCCGGTGCCGGTCGGACTCCAATCGGATTCCAGTCGGATCATGGCTGGAATCCGGCCTCCCATCGGCGATTCAAGCAGGCATCGCGACATGGTTACTATGCATTTTTCATTCGTCACGCATGAGCGCGCAATAACAAGCACTCAATATATATATATATATATATATATATATATATATATATATATATATATATATATATATATATATATATAAATCCTAAGGGATCGGATGATGAATAATGAAGATGCTCACGGATGAATTGTATAGGATAATATTATTTAAATGTGAATACATAAAACACATGATCAATAAGGTTGTTTTCTATGTAGTTAAAAAAAACTCTTATTTCTCATGAATATAACATGAGTAATAGAACGATCATCCCATATCGCACGTGACTAAAATACGGGCTAATTGTTACTTATTGTAATTGAAGGGGCTCATACATTTGGGCGAGCCCAATGCAAAATCTTCAGTAGTAGACTCTACAACTATAGCGGCACGTTGAGCCCAGACCCGAGCTTGGATTCCTCCTACTTAGCCATACTAGAAGAGAATTGCCCTCGAGGAGGAGTCGGGACGACACTCAATAATCTTGATCCCACCACGCCCGATGCCTTCGATAACAACTACTACTACAATCTTCAGAATGGCCAAGGCCTCCTCCAAACTGATCAGGAACTCTACTCCGATACCAGCTCTTCTTTAGCATCGATCGTCGATCAGTATGCAAGCGACGATGGCAGCCTATTCTTCGAAAACTTTGCGGTGTCTATGATCAACATGGCGAGCATTAGCCCACTGACTGGAAGCGATGGGGAGGTGAGGTTCAACTGTAGGAAGATCAATGTAGGTTAGATCGATCGATTGGAAACTCTTTTAAGTATACAAATTTTATAAGTTTATTTGGTGTGTGTGTGTGTGGATGTGTAGAAATATTGGATTTATCAGGTTAATTAACTGATATTTTTGTTTGTGATTTGCTATATATATATATCTTTTTAATTAAGCAAATTGTTTTGCCAATTGTGTTATGAGTAGGATTAAGTTATTCATGAGTAATAGTAAACATCGGCCAAAAGTTCTACTTAATTTACCAAAAGGCATTTAAATGATCCATGGGCGAAGCCACTCTTGGACTAGAGTGGGCTCCAGTCTCATCTAGTTTTTTTTTTTTTATAATTTTGATTTTTTTTTAAATATCACTATAAATTCATAGGTAATTTTCTATAAATTTTAAAATAATTAATTTTAAAAATAAAATATCGAATTAGAATGATAAATCGTATAAATATCATTATATTTATACGTTAATAAACATATTAATTTTTTTAATCCTAAATTTACATTTCTTTTTTTTCACGCTCTTTAATTTTTTTCACGCTAGCAAATAAAGAATTTACAATTAAAAATAACATATTATTTAGACTTTTAATCTGATTAATTAATTATGAATGTCCAATGCCCTGAAAGATTCATAACGTTGAAGTCAGTAATTGAGTCGGTAATTGGCATGCTTAACGGATTGATTCAATTCGGAATCGAATCGAAATTAATTTGTTAAATTTGAAATCGAAACCGATTCAGATAAAGCGATTCCAAAATTGAACCGGAATCATTCCGATTATCGCTCGATTCAGTTCCAATCGATTTCAAAATCGATTTGGAATCGTTTCGAAACCGATTCTGATTTAAAAATAAAAATTCTTAACATGTTTACATCTCTACAAAATTATTTTACAATAGAAAAAAAAAAAATATAATCACCAAAATCGATTTTGAACTGATTTGGATTGATACCAACGTCGATAAATCTAAAACCTATTAAAACGGAATCGGAACCAAAACCAATAAACATGCCTAATCACTAAAGTGGATTATATTTTGCTTTTGATCCATTATTTGTGAAAAATGTGTGTGTGTGTTTTGTAATTTATTTTTTTATTTCCACCAAAATCAAAAAGCATATTTAAAAAAAAAACAAGGTGCATTGTCACAGAGCCTAAATTATTGGAAGACAGAAACCACAAATTATTGTTTTGGAGGATAGATTGTAATCTATTTTAGAAAATACTTCTCCAGTTAATAGATGGATCGAATGCATGCATTTCAAACATCATAGAATCCAAAGAATCAACAGAACACATGGCAAACAAACAAACAAATACTCGATTAAAATGATATGGAAGAATCTTTTTTAATCTTAAAAGACACATCTAGCAAATGAGCTCAGTTGAGCAGGCCAATCGTTGTCAAAGTCGCCAAAATAAAACATGCTCCGGGAAGGGGAAAGGAAAGGAGCAGCTAAAATTCTAATGACTTTGAATAGATAAACTGAGTAAATAACTTTTAAGATACAAGATATGTATGCTTAAGACATTAGACGACTTAATCCTTGCCGAAATCTGCATTATAATGAGCAGTCGATTCCAGCTTCTTAGCTTCATTCAGTTTCCTGACAGCCTGAAAAAGAAAAAAAAGGTTTGTCTGTTGGGATGGATGAAAACAAGGCAGAGGAAAATCAGATGATTGAATAAAAATAAACGAGCAAAGGCTGTAATAAGAAGAAAACGCAAGGATCCAGACTTCCAGTTCATGTCAATTATGTTTGTAGAGCTGATGAAAGAGCGGAAAAAGTTCCTTTTCGACAAGATTCATCGTGTTTCTGGAGCACCTTGGCAAGACAGGAAAGGAGAAAGGGGAGGGAGGTGCATGGAACTTTTCGAATTTTGTTAGTGATCTCAATGAAAGAGTTATTCCAGGAGCTCTCACCCAGGACTAGGAATTTGTGACATTCCACCGTGTTTAGCTGCGATGAAGGGAGGGAAGACAAGAGAGGAAAGGAAAATAAATCCAGTATCAATCCTTTAACTTGGTAAAGGAGAAAGGAGATGATCCTTTGTCTCACTCTCACACTACCTGAGACCTTGGCACTGCTCATGACCTTGTCTGTCACCAATGACCTCACCCGCCAACCTCAATCCCTCAGCATCCACATCAGCCACCTGCGACCTTGTCTA
Source organism: Wurfbainia villosa (assembly GCA_025175895.1). Classification (NCBI taxonomy): domain Eukaryota; kingdom Viridiplantae; phylum Streptophyta; class Magnoliopsida; order Zingiberales; family Zingiberaceae; genus Wurfbainia; species Wurfbainia villosa. The sequence goes on along the minus strand of CM045996.1, from coordinate 58,924,652 downwards.
TCACTGTAATTCTGGAATGAGGAGCCCACAATTTTTGCACCAAACTCACTCTGCTGAAAGGCAAAGGAGCTCCTTCTTCCCAAATTCTTACCTAGTAAGGCTCTCCTTTCCTTTCCTTTCCCGAACACAGAGGTATACATAGTCTCAGGGCATGAATATATCTACTTCAGCAGAGGAAAGGGAAAAGAAACAAACACTAATAAGGAAGGGAGAACAGAGGCTTTCTTTGCTTCGTCTTTTGGAAAATAAATAAATAAATAAATATGCACCAAGCTCCTGTCAACGTAGGATTCTAAGGAAGGGTCTATTGTATGCAATTTTACCTTGCATTGTAAGAAATTATTTCCGCAACTAGAACCCGGGACCTCTAAGTCACACGACAACAACTTTATCTTTGCTTTGTCTTCTAAAATAGAAAGAAAATGAGAAAATGTGACAGAACTAACTCTTTAATCTTGTCATACTTGAGACATGCCGGATCAAATTAGCACCTTCACCACTTTTACCTTCTTCCTCTCGTCCTTCACTTTTGGAGAGAACCAAAAAGTGGAGAAAAGAGCCTTAAATTGCACCCTCTACTCTTTGTTCTTTTCTTCTACACATAGTAAATAGACAAGAGATTTCAGCTATTTTCTCCCTCCTTTCCTTCATCTTGGCTAGCTTCCCTTAAATAGAGACACCCTCAATGTGCAAAATCAAAGTGCTCTTCAGAATAACTTTTATCATTTATCGTACTGTTGGACATATTAAAATGAAGTAATATGTAAGCAAAAGGGCAAGAAATTCAATATTTATGTGCCCGAACAATCCGAAAATAGACTTCCACTGGCAAAGAAAAGCTATGCTTTAACCATGTGATTCTGAATACCACCAAATAGGCATTCATCACCAAGATGTCATTAAAATTTATGCAGGTAGCAGGGTGGGGATATCATTAAAAACTGTCATGGTTTTCCACTTTCTCATACCAAGACTCATAATTTTCACAAGGATAATTAACTTACCTTCATGAAGTCTTCATGGATAACATAGTCACGTTCTGCTCTAATAGCTGACATACCAGCCTCTGTGCATACATTCCGGAGATCTGCTCCATTAAAACCCTAAAAAGTTGGAAGTTCATCCATGAAACATAGATTTGGTTAATGCAGAGACACAGTAGACAGGAAAAGTACTTTGCTTATTAAAATCATAATTACCTCAGCAAGTTTTACAACTGCCTCATAGTCAATGTCACCATGTTTTGCTATACCAGCAGCATGGATCTTGAGAACTTCCATCCTCGCCTGTTCATTAGGTAATGGGATCTCAATTTTTCTATCCAACCGGCCAGGTCGAAGAAGAGCTGGATCCAGAACGTCGGGTCGATTTGTCGCCATAATCATTTTTACCTAACACCATTAGGAAAAAAAAATGATTGGGGAGGAACAGAATCATAATCAAACAATCAAGTACTACTCTCATTCTTCACCAAGGCTTTCACATGAATATATAGAAAGAGCCCTTTTTTATTCTACAATGCTACTGCAATAAGGAACACTTTTTGCCTACAAAAGAGTGCATTGGCTCATCGTCTGTTATGGAGACACTTTTACTTATATTTTACAGAAACCCAAACTTGTTGCATATTTCCTACACGAGTGCCAATTTGATACTGCATACATCGAGTTAATCATCTTCACTAAAACCTGAAATGTCCAGCATATCGCTTGTTAGAAAAAAAAACACTATGCATTAATAAGATGAATTATCAGGATGTTGTCACCCACTTGGCCACTTATAGCACCACACAAAGAGTAAAATAATAACAGACATGAATTTCTCTCAAGGCATCTTCTTACTAGCTATAGCAATGAATCTTATATCCTCCTTTGCGAGAGAAAAATGATTGTTTAGGCATTTGCATTCCCAATCTTATATTAACTTTATTGAGACTTGACGGTTTAGAGTTATTGGTGACTAGCTACAAGAGCTAGATGTCTTTAGAAGAATCAAAAAACAATGAAGACTACTACTGTCTCTGTGAACCCAGACAGACTCCCATCTTCTACAACAACACAAATTGATTATAGATGGAACAACCTCCCTGCTTGTTTATCATAGTAACTACGGAGGCTTTGTTCCTAGACATTCACTGTGAGGGAGGGTTTTCTTCATACTGTTTTACACCCTTACGGGTCAATCACTTATATCAGAGGGAGTTAATGATGCAAAAGAAACCTGAAGTTCAAGTGGAGTATGAAATTAAAACCAAGAACAACACTCACACCCTTTTAGTGACAGTTTCAAAAGGCATTAACTTAACAGATTGCAATTTATAAAAGCAAAATGCAAAAGTGTGTTTCAAACGATTATACTGAAGCCTAGATGTAAGAAGAAATAAATTAATCTACTTGCGATGGAGTCAAGCACCACGTAGTAACCTCAAATGATTCTGTCTTTGTGGAGCATAAGTCTAGTTAAAGTCCATCTCTAAGTACCATGTTTCCAAAAAATGCCTTATAGTCAAGAAATATTCTTCCTGTGCTACAAATTTGAAATGTGCACCAATCTTAATAATGTAAATTTAGTAAAAACTCCCTTAAGGGGCAACTGCAAGCACTAAAAAGAAGTCATGGAGATTATGAAGTTCACCTTCCCTAATTGATCAAATCCATCTAGTTGATTAAGCAGCTCCATAAGGGTTCGTTGAATCTCACGATCAGCACTGGTTCCCTCACTGAACCGACGTCCACCAATTGCATCAATTTCATCCATGAAGATAATGCAAGGCTGAGAATACATCCACAGATTATTAAATGCCAATGTCCTTATGCAGGATAATATTCTTTCTTGGGCGGAGAAAAAGGCTAATTAACATTTCGCTAAGTTAGCCAAGTAACATATGAAAAACAAAAATAAAATGTAGAATAATACTCTTTCATAGGTGAAGAAAAAGACTTATTGACATTTAGCTAAGTTAGCCAAGTAACATATGAAAAACAAAAATAGAATGTAGAAGGGACTGAGAAAGATGTATACTTGGTGTTCACGTGCATAGCTAAACATTTCCCTGATCAATCTTGCGCTTTCACCTATATATTTGTCAATTATAGCACTTGATACAACCTATGAACAGAGAAAGGTTACTATTTTGGAGAGAGAAGATACCAAATTCTCTTAAGTTATAAACAACAACAAACCTTCAAAAAGTTTGCATCTATATTACTAGCAATTGCTCTGGCCAGCAATGTCTTTCCAGTTCCTGGAGGACCATATAGCAGGACTCCCTGCATTACTAATATAGATTAAAAAGAGGCCATAAGATAGCACAATAGTAAAATATACACAGTTCTATCCCTTTACAAGGTCTATTAAATGGAAAGAAAAATCATAAGATTTGGTTACAACACAAGAAGAAACTTAGTTAAATTTTATACTACCAAAATGTTTTGCTAACCTTTGGAGGCTTAATTCCTACTCTAAGGAAAAGTTCAGGATTCATAAGAGGCAACTCAATGGACTCTCTCAGTTCCCTTATTTGATCAGATAGTCCACCGACAGCAGAATAGCTAACATTTCCAGGATCTTCATGGAGCATGTTATGCACAACAGGATCAACCTGCAAGAGTAAAAGGGAAGGTTTATATTTGCCCTTCAAGGTGCATCACAATAAATAAAATAATGGTTCTCCAAATACTACAGCCTAAATAAAGTTCAAACATGCATAACCAACCTCTCGTGGAAGAGCACGCATAATGGTAAGAGTAGTCATGTCAAGAACAACCCTGGTTCCAGCTGTCAGCTTCTCCTTGTCTACTTTGCTCCTGCAGCCAACAACATACCTAGGCCCACTGCTTGCCTTTACAATAACTACAACACAAAAAGAAAATCAATGATCTAGAGCTTAAGCTTCTTAAATCTCTTCAATCCATTATATTACTCATTGCAGGCTTAAATGATTATATGTTTGATCAAACAAACCACTTTAAACAACAACTTTTTTTTACCCTTCATAAAAAAATACTAATTGACCAACTAAACATTCATTAATAAAAAAAACAAGACTAACAAGGATTTACAATCAATCATAGGCAATCACAATTGGCGCAAAAGAAAGAATAAGAAACTTAGTGCCCTCGGACTTAGCTTTCACTCGTTTGGAGTGAGAGCTAAGAAACAGAAGGTTTTGACTTAACTGATCATCCAGATCTCTACAATTTAAATCACATAATACATCCTACAACTACAAATGCAAAGTAATACAATATATTTAAGGATATGCAAAGAATAAATAGGATAGAGACTTGTCTGGAAAAATAAATAAATAAATAAAAGGTCATAAATGACACCAGAAAAAGAGGGTCATTTCTAAGGCTGCAAAACCGTCCACTCTGGTTTATATTTCAGAAAATAAATGAAAAATAAAACTGTTTTGCAACAATATAACATACAAAAAGTGTGATTGGTTTATACTCACAACGCTCATTATCAAGTGGCCTAAGAACCTCTCCAATTATTTGCCCAACACTTTGGAGAGACTTCAGATCATCTTCGGTTTTAGCGAATTCCTTCTTTGAGGTCTTCAAACTCTCCCTTACTGCATTATGATGCAACAAGAATTCGTTACAGTAAACAGTTAAGAATTCAATTGCAGAGAGCAAAATTTAGTAGGCATGCAATTTTTTTTGGGATAATCCTACAGGATTTTGTAGGATTTTACTGAACCACTGATATATGTTGTCCTTGGTTGTTTCAACACCATTGTACGTATTCTAAAACAAGCAGAGTTAGATGTTGCTTCTAGTGACATACAGGTCTATAAGGCCGAACAAGACCCTTTGTTCACTTAAACCCAAAAATGAACACATAAGAAACACGATGGGCAAAACATGAGTTTGCATTTGATTATGTAATTAAATATGAGCATCATGATTCTTATGTGTTGGATATCAGCTTGTGGCGCTATCACATTTCCTAAAACCAGCTAAAAGAATATTTCCTTGTCCAAAGTACAAACTTCATTGATTTTGGGGAAAAAAACTCAATAAAAATTGTTGCAATGAGAAGTTTTAAGTTTGACTGCATTAATATGGCTAAAGGACCTTAAAGGAACTCAACCTCTACACTGAACATGTATGACAAGCCATACTAATCATCGTTGGTACAAAAGGTGGGGGGAGACATATAAATAAGCCTGATTTATTTAGAAACTGCAAAAAAATTGTCCAGTACTCTATCTATCTCTTGACAAGAATAAAATTTCACAGGCATGCATCCGCTTCGTCCAACTTAGTTAAGTAGGTCATAGATACTACAGGAATGTAAAGAGAAAGAATGAATTGGTGCTTGTGAACAGACTCCAATTACGGCAAATCCAACATTTTTTACTGTACTCGCTCATCAGAATAATGAAAAAAATTAGTAATCTCTAGCCTTGTCAAGATTAACTGGAACAAATGGGCATATGAAAATTCCTATTGTAGACTATATGCTATATTGTCTTATTAGTTCTGATCCTTTGCATGAGTGAGACAATTAAAAAAAAATGTCAGAGGTTCTTGTAGAAGTTTTTGTTTCATGTGTGAGAGAGAATGATCTGTTATTGATTTTCAACTAGTGGCCCAACTACTTGCCCAAACTTTACATATGCAACAAGTCAGCCGTAACTCCTGAGATCTTTTAGGCTTATAATATAACACGGAACCTTTCTCTAGCCAACAAAATTTCTTAAACCTCATACAAATTTGACTCTTCGTATGTCCATTCTGTCCGTAAACTTATGGACGTCCAAGTAGTCGCTTTTTCCCAAAACATTATGTATGCCTTGAACCTACTTGTACGAACAGACTTGTTTGCCTGCATAGAGTGTATTATGCCCTCTTCTAAGAGATCATAAAATCCAAAATCCATTTTGTGAGTCTTCAGCAGTTCTACGGCGCAGCTAAATCTATCGATTGTTTCACCCATAATATCAGGTTCCCGGTCGAATATCAATATACATTCACCGGAAAATATTTCAACATGAGAACGAATCCATTACCTGACTTAAACCTCTAGATTTCTTTCATCGTGCGAATTCTAGCATCAAATTCGTGTTTCTTTTTTTCAACTTTTATGTTTAGCCGTCAGGAAATTTAACTTGTGATTAAAGAAGCAGCCTAGGAGAAAAAAACTAAGATCAAAACGACAACTTGCATCCCAACAAAAAAATGATTCATCATACCGAATCGAAGTGAAATCCAGTATTAAAAGAGATCGTAGTAGAAGAAAAAGATGGGAATACACACGCGTCCGGATCCTGGATTCTAGCTCCTTGTGCTGGAGAAGCTTCTTGCGGTAATCGGCCACCGCGTTCCGGCGACGAATGGCGTCGTCTGAGGCGTCTGCCATCTTCTTCTCCTCCCGAGAGATCGAGATCGAGGCTAAGACGGCGCTTTTAGCCCTTGCTCGATTGATGCAAGAGACGGAGAGAGGAGAGAGGAGAGAGGTGGCTTGATGCCAAAGAAAAGACTATGGTTTAAAATACCTCTTATTGGACTTCGACCCGTTAAAACTGATCCGATTTGCTTATGAATTTCTGACAACGATCCGAAACAAAATGAAATTTTACATGAAACGTAAATCGTAGAAAATATATTCTAATGGTATCTCAAAATAATTTGCACACGACACGATACGAAAATACGATATGAATACGATTTATTTTTTTTCTTATTTAGATTGTATATTTTTGAATTTCATGTTTATCCATTAGACATGTAAAAAATTTATATCGGATGAGTGTCTTGTCTTTTAAATCTGTTAGACCTGTTTTTTTTTATTTAAAAAAATTTAGACATGAAAAATAAAGGAGATAGATAACATTTGCATAATCTCTACGAGTTTGACTGATGATGTCAATCTTTGAAATTTATTTTGTATTTTTATGATAATTCTAGGGTGTATATTTTATAGTTATACACTTGTAATCTCAATTGGATAACAAGGACTGTGGAGATTATTATTTTTTCTTGTAAGTTCATTTGTTTAAGTTATTATATTATCATATACTCATAGGTCTTTTTCGCATCTATTGATTTAGATCATGTCTAGCAATCTATTTTATACTTTGTTTAAGTTATTGCATTTTCGTATAATCATAGATTGTTTCGTATCTATTGATTCAGATCGTGTCTTGCAATCTGTTTTATACGTATTTTTTCGTGTCTAATGGATCACGTCGTGTCTATTCGAAATTAAATGATTCATGTTTGGATTAAATTCATTGATATGAAAAATTAAATGGATTGAATATGAATTAATATTTTTGAATCGTATCTATATCATATCAAAATACGAATCTGATTGATTATCAGATTTATCGGATCCGGACACGATTGTATTCCATGGAGCTGTGCATCATCGCACGAACGTATCCCATGAAAATTCGGAACGGAAACTAATTGCCGTCCAAAATAAATTCAAATAATGATATAAAAATTAGAATCAAAATTATTAATTTCTGAAACTATCGTAAATTTGAATTTCATTATTTAAAATTGTCAAAAATAATTAGCTATCAAAGCCTTTATAATAAAATCGACTAATGTAATAAAAATTAAAATCGACATTATTAATTTCAGAAATTAATGTAAATTTAAATTTTATTATTTAAAAATTAGCGTAATTATAATCCAGCACGAAAATATAAATGTAGTCATTTATGCAATAGATTTTTTCAGTCTGAAACTAATTTATGTGACTCTTTTATTTCTTTCAATTTATTGTTTTATAAAAAATTTATGTAGCTATTTTATTTCTTGTTATATAGTAATGTCTTCTTCCATCGCTTACGCTCTGTTTACTTGAATAGATGGAAAGTAAAATTAAGAAAAAAAAATTCTGGAAAGTTTTATCTCAATTACTTTATAAAAAAATTAGAAAATTATAGGAAATTAATCCTTCCGTGGATAGCGCAGAGGATAAAAATTAATCGCCCGGTAAGAATATACAAACGTTGCACCAGAGGACAACGGGTCAATCTCTCATAAATATTAAGGTGTCGTCCCTCCATGTGCTAGTTATTAGTCTCAAGGATCAAAGGTCTACCGTAATTTACCTCTTTTACGATGGTCCAGAGCACGAGCTAATAGGGGCCGCTAGATTGACGAATTTCAAACTTTTTTGCACCAGAGGATAAAAATTAATCTCCTCTAAATCGAGCGGAAAATAAAGATATCTACTGCAAAATTAAATAAGTAAAATTACATAAATATCCTTTTTAGCAACCATTGCACGACACTCGCTCTAATTATTAAAGTCGTAAACGAATCAAATGTCCATGAACAAATTTAGTATTCGACTCGATAAAAATTTATTTACGTTGGTTCAATATGCATCAAAGTCAATTAATAAAAAAACTTAAACAACTTGATAAATTAAATAAACAAGTTTAAACATATATGTGTTCAACCTGTTAGTGTTCGCGAACAGTGATCGTGAATTTGATAACGTTTTATCAAGTATAAATTATTTATACTAATTTATAAATAAGAATTAAAAATATTAAAAATTTAAATAAATAAATAAGTTTGACTTAGAACCTGATAACGTTTAAATAAACCAAACTTGATAACGTTTTAATAAATCAAACTTAAACAAGTTTGAATCGAGTTTGAGTAGAAGTTTGATACTCATTAAATGTCCGTCGTTGCTCGCCGCTTGCCGCCCACCGCTCACTGTCCACCGACAACAATCAACACCGCTTGTAAGTAGTCGTCGTTGCATGCTCCTGCCCACCAGCATTGCTCGTCGGTAATCGACATCGCCTGCCACTATCGCCTACAGACAATCGACGACCTATCTCCCGCCTTGGTCGAGCATTGACGATGTCTGTTGTCGTCGCTCATCGACTACACGGTTGGCCACCAGCAGTCGCCTCGTCGCTCGCCTACCATCACTGACCGTGGCTAATCACCATTGTCATTACCATCGACAATCATACTTAATTTCAGTTCATAAAATCAAACAACAGTATTCAAAAGGTTAAATTTATTTTCATCTTAATTTCAGTCCAAATAGATAACTCAATTTTTTTCCGGCAATTTACCAAACACAGCTGATAAAGTTTCGAAATGCCCAAAACGCGCACTATACTTTCAGAATTACCAAATCGCGCGCATAATTCCCAAAATACCCCTCCCGCCAAACAGCGTTTTTAATGCAAAGATCCCGCATGCATCCGAGCCACATTTCCAAATCCCGAGCCATCGAAACGTCCCGTCCAAACAAGTCACCACATTACCGTCTTCGTGTCTTCAGCTTCCGGGAAATCTTCGAGCGCACAAAAACTTGGAAAAGCTTAGACTTCATTTTTCCTCCAGCTTCATTCCGTTAGCTTTCGAGTTCTTGGAATTTCGTCGAGACGCTTCGAGGTAATATGGTGTCGTCCTCTCATTTAACTAGAGTTTTACCCATTTCTTACTCGGTTTTAGGGTTTCCGTTGAAAGGCGTACATCTCATTGGTTTTTTTTCTACCATTCTGTGTTGCAGAATGAGTCAAGCATCCGGTTCAACCTCTCCTTCACCAGCCAAGGTATGTGTCGCATTCCTTGCTTTAGTCCAATATGAAGTATGTCATATGTTTAAAATGATTTTTCCGTTATGGTTTTGGAATGGTTTCAAACATTAAAATACAAATGGACGATCTCTTCAATCTGTATATGAATTAGATAAATAGGGCCCTAAAGTTTTTTTAACAGCATTATTGCAAAGAATTATCGAATCTGAAATTTGTTTTTTACAATGACAAAATGAAGGAATAAATTTTGTATTTTCAAATTGATAGGGAAATAATGAGTGTGCAAAGAAAGCTATGATGGACGCGTTTTGAAACTTTTATTGAATTTTTTGGAGGTCCAAGTGCTAAAGGAAAGCAACGTCACCGTCGGTTTGTTTACATGAAAACAGAGAGATCATTAAACAAACCTCATTTGTTGTTTTTGAATATACAAGACATTCCACAAATCCGCGTGCATATTGGTCAATATATTTCAAAGTTGGGATTACAAGTCAAAGCTTTAAGTTTTCAATATGCACTTGCTTTCACCAGAAGAGATGTGTCCCTTTTGCTCGGTATTGCAGATAGAGGGGCTTATATTCCTATGAATTCAACTAATGCATCAGGTGCTCTTTTCAATTCTCAATTCTCTAAAAAAGAACCAACTAGATCGAGGTTAGAGTTTTTGCTTAAAACTTTTTCTACTAGAGTAGAAGTAGATGAAGATGTTTTGGTATTTTGTAAATTGTATGTATTGTATATATTTGCTTGTGTGTTGTTCTGTACTACTACATATAAAGTCCCCATAGGTCTTGTAGATATTGAAATGATTTTGACAACATATGTAGTTTCAATTGGGTCGAAGTCATCCATCAATTTATGACTCCACAATTGCCTACTATTGGAGATATATGTTCATATACTAATACAGTTGCGCAGAATAGCCGACTTCCTTACCTAAAGGGATTTGCCGGCCTTTTGGCTGTAAGTTCTTTCTTACTAAATAATTTTTTCTTTTATATTTACGTAAGTATGTAACACTTTCGATATGAGCAGACTTGGTTTCTGGATCATGTCCCAATCCAAGACTGCATAATCAAGGCCCAATAAATAAATAAGTGGAGGCAACTTCTTCACATATTAGCAAGGTCGAATTTATTGGAGCAAGTCTCCCCTGAACAGGTAAATAGAAGACCACAACTTAGTTTTTTTCATTTTCGTTATCTAAATAATTGTTGATTTTTTGATAGGTCATTGTTGATCTAGTATGTACCCGTAGTGAAAATATATTGCTTGATAAGGTTGACTATTATATTAAAAATACTCCTCATCCAATAGAGACATCATCATCACAAACTATACAAGAAAAATACCCAGCTAGTGAATGCCATGAGTGTTTAGTTTATCAGAGACAACTCAAAGAGTTAAGAATGGAAAACATGACACTAATAAGGGTAAAAGAACTAATGGAAATTATAGGAAGAGAAGGTATGGAGGTCGAACCAAATAAGCCAAGTCGAATTGACCTCAACTCGGAACCAATTGGCCAAGCAGAACAAGACGGCGAGATAGAACCCGCTATGATTACAGGATACTCCGTTGATAGTCCAACACGGCAAAATTGGTACCTCAAAGAAAAGGAAAAGACGAAATTTCGATGTTGAGTTATCGAAGGGCAACCGACTGATAAAGTCGTAAAAGAAGCGTATATTTGACAAGAAAGGCAAACAAAAAATTGGTATGGATGAATTGCAAGCGAGGGATACTATCTGTATTTTGGAAGAAGATGAAAAAGATCTTGACAGGGATGAAGCAATAATTGATAAACTCAATCAAATGAGAATGGAAGCCATTGCGGTTAGTCAGAATACTTCCAAAAATTAGTTTGTGTTATTTTATTTAAATAACTAATATTATTTTTGTATTATAGTATGTCAAGAAAAATTGTAAGACGGCAAAGAACCAGAAACAAGATGCTGATGTGACCTACTTGCTAAAAAGTTTAGAAAAAATAAAGTATGGTAGTTACATCCACCATTACATTCAAAAAATTTATTACAATATTATAAAGTGCAAATATTTATTTACGATTAAATTTTTTTGTAGGCCGATAACAGGTTATGTTTGGGAGGAAAGTCCTTTTTCATTAACTCTGAATTCTTTATACTCTGGAGTTAATGGATCTGTTTTCACAAATAGGGAGGTTATCGATACATTTTGCTCAATTCTTTTTAGGGGGACCTCCTCTTCATGTAGGTCATATAACAAGTCTGTGTATTGCTCATCCCTGTTCATTGTAAGGGAGTTAAATTATCTTGTATTTTCACGACATTTGATGTTATACTAATTGTTTAAATATTTTTTCCTCTACACACAATTTCAGTCAGCATTAAGATTATCGTGGAAGACTGCCACAACACAAATCATAAACACGGACATGAATGATGGAGAGGTTAGATATATTTTTATACCTCTAAATACTGATCAAACTCACTTTCACCTGTTGTATCGATAAAGCAATGAGTTTCAATCATTACAACTCCATTTCATATGGTGGAAGATCAAAAGATGATTTTGAAGCAGTGGTGAGTAGTTAAATATTTTAAATATGGATATTCCATCAATTTAACTTAGTTATCTGTTAATGAATAGTTATGTTAACTTAGTCATCGTGTAATTATAGGTATCCCAATTTAAAGGATATTCACCTAAGGAGCTTGTAGCAATTCATCCATGTTTACAAGCCTATTACCCCATCGACAGTTGAGTTTCTGTTACAACTGATTGTCCCCAACAAGTGGCAAGGTACTAAAAGGAAAATACTGAACGTGAAAATTATACTTTTGAATTGAAATATAAAATTTTTCTTTGCATGTTTACAGCAATGATTGTGCCTTCTTTGTGATGCAATACATGAGATGTCTGCTTTATGGTGAGAAGATGGACTTCACACAAACAGACATGACCAAATTCAGAATAGATGTCTCTGTCTCAATTTTAAGGGATGAGTTCTTTCTGATGTAATTTTAGAAAAGTTCAGGTGGCAGTATGACAATGCATTGTTGTAATTAATGAATTTTGCTAATTTATAAATGGTACTGCTTTCCATAGATCAACAAAGGATCGAATATATGTTTATAGTTTTTGTTTGAGATTTAATAAATGTTATATAATATATTGTTGAATACTTGACAGCACCATGTACAATTTCGAACTGACCAAGAAATACGGTGGTCTTTGGGAATTTAACTCAGAACACAGAGTTGTGGGAATTAAAGTCCCACCATGTCTGATCAGGGGTGAGAAATAAGGTAGTCTTTGAATTAAAATCCAGAACTCAATGGTCCTGGGATTTTAATTCCCATGACCACGTACAATTTCGAACTGGCTCAGGAATACGGTGGTGCTAGAAATTTAACTCCAGAACACGTGGTCTTTGGGAAATAAAGTCACACACGTACAATTTGAATCGCCGAGAAATAAGGTGGTCTTTGAATTAAAATCCCGAACCACAATGGTCTGGGATTTTAATTCCGTGACCACGTCTAATTTCGAATCGACCCAGAAAGCGGTGGTCTGGTGATTATAATCCCGAAACACGGTGGTCTTGGGAATTTATTTCCGAACCACGTCTGATTTCGAAATGGCTTAGAATAAGGTGGTCTGAGATTTGATTTCAGGACCACGTCTGATTTAGAACTCGCCGAACACATGCGGTGGTCCTGGGATTTGATTCTCGTGACCACGCGTGATTTAGAACTGTCGGAACACACGGTGGTCTCGGATTTCAATTCGTGACCGTCGCAATGGCCGGGAACACACGGTGGTCTCGATTTCAATTCCGTACCGCGTATACTTTCAACAAACCGAAATAAGGTGGTGCGAATTAAAATCGAGGAACTCAATGGTCACAGGATTTTAATTCCCAGTCACGATAATTTCAGTGCAGGCAATACGGTGGTCGAATTTAACTCCCGAAACACAGTGGTGTTGGAATTAAAGTCTCGATTCACGCATAATTTATTGGCAGAGAAATAAGGTAGTCGGGAATTAAAATCCCAGAACACATAGTCTCGATTTTAATTCCCGGGACCACGCATCTATTCAATGGCCGGGAATACGGTGGTCTTTGGTAATTATAATCCCATAAACACGGTGGTCCCGGGAATTTATTTCCCGGACCACGTCTGTTCGAAATAGTGAGGAATAAGGTGGTCTGGGATTTTAATTCCGGGACCACGCATCTAGAATGGCGGAACACGTTCACGAGATTTCAATTATCGATTACCACGTACACTTTCAAAGCGACGGAAATAAGGTGGTGCCGCAATTTTAATCCCAGAACACAAGATAGTCTGTGTAGGGCCATCGATAGGTTTTGGAAACCCGTTGATGGACCTCAGAGTCCAAATTTCGAATTCTTTACATCGATTTGAAAGACCTGCAACTTGCATGTTGTTGCGTCGAGGAAACTTCCTTCTGATCCTCCTACCTCCCAGTTTCAGCCGCGTGCCACTTGGCACGGGGATTGATTTCTAAAAATTGGCTGTGTAAACCTAATCCTGCCTTGAAAACCAGAAATTTTGGACACGATACACAGAGGGCCAAGTCCCAAAGCCACTGGAGTTGGTTTGGACCGAAGTTGAGGTGACTAGGGCCATCAATGGGTTTTGACCGAAACCCATTGATGGACCTACAGGAGTCCAAATTCCGAATTCTTTACATCGACTGAAAGACCTAACGGCTTCACATGTTGTTGCGTCGAGGAAACTTCCTTCTGATCCTCCTACCTCCCAGTTTTGGCCGCGTGCCACTTGACACGGGGATTGATTTCTGAAAATTGATTGTGTAAACCTAATCCTGCCTTGAAAATCAGAAATTTTAGACACGATATACAGAGGGGCAAGTCCCAAAGCCACTGGAGTTGGTTTGGACTGAAGTTGAGGTGACTAGGTCCATCAATGGGTTTTGACCGAAACCCATTGATGGACCTACAGGAGTCCAAATTCCGAAATCTTTACATCGACTGAAAGACCTAACGGCTTCACATGTTGTTGCGTCGAGGAAACTTCCTTCTGATCCTCCTACCTCCCAGTTTCGGCCGCGTGCCACTTGGCACGGGGATTGATTTCTGAAAATTGGCTGTGTAAACCTAATCCTGCCTTGAAAATCAGAAATTTTGGACACGATACACAGAGGGGCAAGTCCCAAAGCCACTGGAGTTGGTTTGGACCGAAGTTGAGGTGACTAGGTCCATCAATGGGTTTTGACCGAAACCCATTGATGGACCTACAGGAGTCCAAATTCCGAAATCTTTACATCGACTGAAAGACCTAATGGCTTCACATGTTGTTGCGTCGAGGAAACTTCCTTCTGATCCTCCTACCTCCCAGTTTCGGCCTCGTGCCACTTGGCATGGGGCCTGATTTCTGAAAATGTAGTGCTGGGAATTAAATCCCAGGAACACAGTGGTCCTGGAAATTTTATTCCCAGCACCACGTCCATTTGTGAACTGGCCGAGAAATAAGGTGGTGCTGGGAATCTTAATCCCAGGAACACGGTGGTGCTGGTAAGTGAATTCCCAGCACCACGTACAGTTTCGAACTGGCCGAGATAAAATGTGGTGCTGGGAATTAATTTCAGAACACATGGTCCTCGAAATTTAATTCCTGGGACCACGCCCATTTGGGACTGGCGAGAAATATGGTGGTCGGGAATCTTAATCCCAGAACACGGTGGTCTTTGCAGTGAATTCCACCACGGATTCAAGCTGAATCGAGAAAAATGTAGTCTTTGGAATTAAATCTCAGGAACACAGTGGTCCTCGAAATTTAATTCCCAGGACCACGTCCATTTGGGACATGACCGAGAAATAAGGTGGTGCTGGGAATCTTAATCCCAGGAACACGGTGGTGCTGACAAGTGAATTTTCAAAGACCACGCATTTAATCGCCGAGAAAAAATGTGGTGCTGGGAATTAAATCCCAGAACACAGTGGTCCTAGAAATTTTATTCCCAGCACCACGTCCATTTGCGAACTTAAGTTCTATAAGGTGGTGCTGAGAATCTTAATCCCAGGAACACGGTGGTGCTGGAAAGTGAATTTCGGCACCACGTCTGATTCAATTGATCGAGAAAAATTGTAGTCTTTGGGAATTTAAATCCGGGAACACGATGGTCTGAAATATAATTCTCGGGACCACGTCCATTTCTAATGGCCAGAAATAAGGTAGTCTTTGGGAATCTTAATCCGAGAACACAGTGGTCTGAAATTTAATTCCCGGCGTCTGAATCCCATCACAAAATCATAAAGTCGAAGTGGTTGAAATATTTAACAAAGTATATATATTCCATAATTGTACAGATACTACACAGATTGCAAACACCTTTACAGCTGACTAATGACTTTTATAGGCAGGCACCATGGTGTAGTTACATATCTAAAACTCTGTATAGTCTTACAACATATCTCACTATACAGCACAGTCATAATTGCAAACAAAATTATGAGCTGCGCATTATTCTATTCCCCACCACGAATCTGAAGCTCCTCATATCCTGCTGTCTGAATCTTTTAGGGTACCCAAATAGTAGGCTCTCAATGTATCGTATTATAAAAAATACGCAATCATAGCTATAAAAAATTAAAAATTATTAGTCCATTGCTAGCTTATAAAATATGATATTTACAAAGATTATTAGATGTCTTACGAAGAGCTTTGTCTGGGACCCTAGACTCGACGCACGGAAAAGTTTGCATTACAAAATTTTTCAGCCAGGCCAGGATGCCAGTTATCATAATACGAAAGGTGCATCTTTTTAAAGAATTCAACCTGGGACCGAAATAAATGTTATGAATCCTCCATACACAAACGGTTTATTTAGCTGAAATCTAATCTAATGCTTACTGTTTCTTCAAATTGAGTAGTGTAAGCCTTCCTGACGGACAAGGAGTTGTAGTGGATGAACTCTGAATTTTCCAAGTCGACCACTAGTAGGTGGCAGTGCTCGTCATGGATTATTGGACAAAATATGTATCTGATTGGATTGCCTGGGGTTTTAAAAGTTTGCTTGAATGCTTGGGCGTACATAATATTAAACATATCCTGTGTATAAAAAAATCACAAAACAGTAGTAAAGTTTACAATTCCTTGCAAAAGGGCCAAAACTTACCGAATCCATTTCTAAAATTGAGTTATAGTACGTCTTATCAGTCACCTTGCACTGATCAGCTAAGACTGAAAAATATGCGCTTATGCAATCCCCATGTGTCAAAACATTCAAATCAAATATTGTAAGGAAAGAGTCCATGTATAAGTTAATAGCATCGGTCTTCCACATCTGTCTCGATCATCACACACTACACAAGGAAAGGGTTATTAGCAACTCTCAAAACATAAGATGAAAGGTATATACAAAGAATATAAGATCTTACTCTATTTTTTTAGTTTCAATAAACACTCCCGACGTTTGGATCCATCTTACCGTGAATTCTTTATAAGCTTCTATATACAAAATAAAAGCTCGTTGATTGTAAATATTTTATCTCAAAAATAGGATCGACAGATAACTTATGCTCACCTCCAATATCCTCTCGCTTGACTTCGCCGAGTGTTGGTTGTTTGTCCGCGTGGAGACTTGTGTGTGATTCGATATTTGGGTTCACCCTCCTCGGATTGATTTCCCTTTTTATCCTGGCGACTCGCTTAATGTTTGGCTCTGCGGAGAGATATTAGGTCTCTTGAGGATACTCAATAGCCTTCTTTGAGGACAATTTGAGTTTCAACTCTCCTTCTTTTAGGGATGTTTAAAAACCATGCAGGAGGGAGGCTTCTAAGGCTAGGGGGTGATAGACCGTCAAGAGCCTTCTTCCTCACACAAACCTTCCGCCTAGTGTATGCAGAAGAAGGCTGTTGGGTTTGTACAGCTTGTATAGGCTGTGATTGTAACCCCTCTACATCCCGGGATTGTAAATTGAGTTGAAGCTCCAGTATTAAACTGTCCTTTTCAGCGATCAATGCTTCTTTTTCAGCAATTATATCATCCCTTTCACTTATCTCGTTGTCCTTCCTGTTCCTGACCTCCTCTAACTCTTGAAGAAGCTCCTGTATTGTCTTTTCTTGTTGTTCGATGGTCGCTTCCTTAAGTAGGGAGGTGCTTTCAAAATCACACCTTGCTTCAACTAGCTTGGTGCTTAGAGTAGATACAATTTCTGCATTCTCCTGGCATACTGGACAGGTCATTCCTCTTGCGTCGACCTGAGTTTCGGGTTGAGGAGTTGATGCAGAAAATCTAGGTGGGGAAGCGGTGTGTACCAGATGCAGCTCTGACTGTGCTGGAATTAGATCGACAATGATTTTGTCAGGTACAAGATCATCTACCATCTTCTTAACGACCCTTACATTTGTGGAACTCCACCTCCATTTCAACATTCTTGGCAAAACATGAGGGACGTGTGGAGGTAGGATACACAAATGCTCACACATCCATACCTGGAATGACAAGATTAGTTGTTAATAGACAGATTTATCTATACTATTTGCGGAAGACATAAAATATATTCACTCACAGCCAATAAGTGTGTGAAACCCTTAAGCATTGGTCTCGTAGATCCACCTACGACGTCTGCTTTTGGTCGCAATGTGACTCACATACCAATTGACTCCATTTAAGGAGTCATGTACGTATAAAGTGCTTCGCACCAATTGTACCTGCCTAAGTTATCAAAATCCTCTACACAATCTATAAGTGATCGCATAGCTATTCTAGGCTTACTGCTGGTGGTAGTAAAAAATACACAAGAGAAAAAATATAAAATAAACAACTGACAATAAAGTTTTGCAGATCCTAAATTATCTGGAGATCTGGAAGTCTTCAATAAATCCTCCAGATGCTTGTTAGAGCAATCAGCTTCCACGAAATATTGCAAATATAGCTGTCCAGAGGGAGCTTCATTATTCATAGGAACTTCAAGTCCATCATCTGGTAGACCAAAGATGAGGGAGACATCCGTCTTTGTGAAATGCAATTTCTTATCTTGGAATATAAAACATTTCTCCGTGCAGTCCCAATTATCAAACATATTCTGAACGAGGGGTCTGACATGGGTAATATCTGGAATGTCCAAAACCCACGCAAAGGGGGAGCTCCGAATAAGCGTTTCTTCTTCCACACTCGGCACACTTGCAATAAATTTTTAAAGCTGAAGCGTTGCTTTTCCAGTTCATTCTCTTGGTTCTTCCTCGCATCAACGCACGGGTTCTTGCAGAAGTATCGCTTGATGATTCACCAGTTGAAGGCATCGTTAACTGAAAAAAATTCCTTAGGTTAACAACCAAATGCATTGTAATATAGCGATTTTAAACTAATAGATGAAATGGATTGAAACATGTGTGATGATACAAACAAACGTTACCTCTGCTTAAATGGTAAACCCTAAAACCCTAAACCCTATCAGGCCCGAGTTTAAACGAGATCGTACACGAAAAAAGGCAAAAACCCTAGATAGATCGGAAGAAACGATAGCGACATAGAATTTAAGAAATCTACAAAACTTACTTAGGTCGAAAATCGCATTGAGATGGTGTTGAGCTGGTGTTGAGATGTTTTAACTCGCACCGGGGAGGTTGAACTGGCACCGGGGTTTTAATCGCATCGGGAGTTTGAGCGAATCGGAGAGTTTGAGCAGGCGTCGGGAATGGGCGAATTCCACAGACGAGCATGAGCAAGAGAGAAATGAAATGTGGTGTTGAGATGTTTGAACTTCCACCGGGGAGTTTTATATTAACGGGTTGGGTGCGGTCGGACGAATTTAGATTACAATTTTGCAAAATAGCGTAACAAATTTTTTCATTACAATTCTGCAAAATAGCTTAACATTAACATTAACATTGTTTCCTTTAAAAATATTTACACAACCACTATTTACACTTAGGAATTAGTAGCCGGTGACATTCTACTGAGACCTCTATTATACTGCCAGTCGTTTGCATCTGCTGCGTTTATTTTTCACCCTCCCGGTATGTTTGGACTCTATCGTGCCTTTTTCTTTCGCCTCACTGCCGAGGCTACGAGGAGGTAGAACTCCGAAAATTTTGTCACCATTAGGCCAAAATTTCTTACTTCGACATGGGTAAATACGATCCCTGTAAGTGACCTCCCAGGTTTCCCTTAGAAAATAATGCTCGCAGTAACGGTATGGATCCATGTTCCGATATATGATGATTGCAATAGCATGCGAGCAAGGAATTCCTGAAATTTGAAACTCACCGCAGATGCAACTTCGCCTATCCAAATCAATAATATACGAAGAAGCTATTGTCTGTACTTCCATTTCCGTTTGTGAATATGGGAATACTGAATATAATCGAGTTCTTTCTCTCCTTTCATCAATCTCTTTAATGACATAAGGTGTTAGAAAACCTGACCTTTTTGAAGATTCTTCCCTACGGTTATAGAACCATTGAGCAACCTTTCTTCTAGTGTTGTCAATTAAATTGGTGATGGGGAGTTCACGTGTTTCCTTGAATAATGCATTTAAACTCTCGGAATAATTAGTGGTTAACATTGTGTACCTCCTGCCAGGAAAGTGTGCATTGGCCCATCTTTTTGGATCGATCTTTTGTAGCCACGCATATGCTTCCTTGTGTTTGTCATGCATGTTCTGCATTAATCGATCAAAGTCAATTCTTGTATTGGCTCTTGCTGCTGCCCAAAATAAACCTAATGAGGATCTATCCCGGGTATCTGTTACCATGTTACAAGACAAGTGATAGCAACAAAAAGCATGATGGGCAGATGGATACACTTTGTTAACTGTTGATATAATCCCCCGATGTCTATCCGATACAATGCTCAACGACTCTGGCAGGACATCAAGGAATGTCTTTACATGATCCAAAAACCACTCCCAAGCAGATCCACATTCAACTTCGGCAATTCCAAATGCAACTGACATAATTTTTGCATTACCGTCAACGACAGTAGCCATTAGCAAAATACCAGGATACTTGCCAGTCATATGTGTAGCATCAATTTCAATTAGTTTTCGCAAATACGACCTAAATACTCTTCGACAAGCACCAAATGGCCAAAAAAATCGCCGGAATTGATTTTCACCATTTCTTAGTACTGCAACATATGTATCAGGATCTCTAACTCTTAACTCACGCAAGTACATTGAAAGATCAATATAGGCCTGATCAAAATCATCTACCACTCTTTTTAATGTTTTCTGTCTGGCTGTGTATGCTTTTTTGTATGAAATGTGAACACCAAACCTAGCTTGCATTTCTCTTCGAATTGAACTTGGTTTGTAATCATTAGAGGTAGCTAACCGTCCTACAATCTGGTTTGCAACAAATGTGGATGTCTGGCATGGTGATGATCTGTTGTTTCTAACACCGCATTCATGCTGCTTTACATATTTTGTGACAGTGAACTCCACGTCTCCACTTGCAACTAGATTCCATGAACAAGGCTGACTAAAGCAAATAACTTTAATTCTATTAAGTCTGGTGTCAACTGACTTGTATCTGAAGTTTTTTAGCATCGCATGCCTTACTAGTGCATCTTTAAACTCTTGTCGAGAGGAAAAAACTTGTCCAGTGAAAAATTCATTTGGATCTGATGAACCGACATCTGCCAATAGTCTTATTTGTGGATTTAAAACATAGGGATCATCGTGAATCGGGAACACTTCCTCTAAGTCATCAGATCGATCCGGGTTTAACTCACCTTCTTCATGTTGGATATCATCACCAAGAATTCTTAGAAGGATTTGTATATTCTAACTCTTCTATCCCATGTATATCACTTACCTCCTCTTCACTCCAAGTTTGTTCAAAATATTTATGATTTACTGTGGTAGCAGTGACAAACTCTTCTTCGAGTATGGAAGAAGCGTCTCTATTTATATCAAGGTGTTGATAACTGGTAATTCTATCGCCCACATCAAGATGGAATATTACTTGAGCGCATTTATGGAATCTTGATCATCTAACTCTCTGAATTTGATTCAATTGTTTCCAAAAATGTTAACACTTCATCGTGAAGGGTCGCCCTCGCAAATGTTTTTAAAATCAACACTGTTATATGTAGTGTGCTATGCAAGTAGGCTGAATTTTTTTAACTAGGCTTTAGAAGTGTGAAGACAAGTGGAGGATGAGAGTTTATGGTTAGGTTTCCCAATTATGCACTTAACTAATTAGAACATTTGATGTTGATAGGGCTATCAATGAGTTTTTACCGAAACCCATTGATGGACCTTTCAATATGTTGAAATTATGAGCAGTTTTATATGGAATGAAAGAGAAGACATTTACAGTGGTTTATGCGCGAGAGGATACTTAGTTCCCACTCCTATAGGCGATTATGGGTGCGTGCGATTGGCACGTAGCATGCCAATTCGACACACTCGTCTGAATGTTGGCGAGCATTAATTTTCATAACTCTTGGGAGCATAAGGAAAGGTGGAGAATGATAGTATAGGCCACGCTTGGACTCGACCCGCTAGAGGACTTTATTTATCTCCAATATAAATCGACAGCCACTCTTTTCTCGGCCAGTTCCCTCTCCATGGTGTGAAATTTATATCCTGTGCCCACGGTGGTCTTTGGGATATAAATTCCAGACCACCATTTATCTTGACTTCCATCTCCTCTTGAGATTTTTAAACGCAGAACCACTGTGTTGCTGGGGTTTTAGTTCCCAGCACCACCAATAATTTCGGCAAATTTTATGTACATGGTGCTGGAAATTTCATTCCCAGCACCATGGTGTTGCTGGGAGTTTTAATCCCATTGCCACGGAGGTGCTGGGATATAAATTCCCAGCACCACCATTTTTCTGGACTAGTTCCATCTCCCTGGTGCTGGGATTTTTAAACGCAGAACCACTGTGTGTTCTTTGGGGTTTTAGTTCGGCCACCAACAATTCCGGCAACTTATATGTACATGGTGCTGGAAATTACATTCCCAGCACCATGGTGTTGCTGAGGTTTTTAATCCCATTACCACGGTGGTGCTGGGATATAAATTCCCAGCACCACCATTTTTCTGGACTAGTTCCATCTCCCTGGTATTGTGATTTTTAAACGCAGAACCACTGTGTTGCTGGGGTTTTAGTTCCCAACACCACCAATAATTCCGGTAACTTATATGTACATGGTGCTGGAAATTACATTCCCAGCACCATGGTGTTGCTGGAGGTTTTAATCCCATTACCACGGTGGTGCTGGGATATAAATTCCCAGCACCACCATTTATCTCGACGATCCGATCAATGCCAATGCTTTGGGAGTCTTATTCGCAGGACCACAGTGTTGCTGAGGTTTCAAATCCCAGCACCACCCTTAATGTCGACCACTTATATCTCTCTGGTCTAGTGAATTAGATTCCCAACACCAAGGTGTTGTTGGGAGTTTGAATCTCATTACTATGGTGGTGCTGGAATATAAATTACCAGCACCACCATTTATCTCGACAAGTTCATTCCCCATGGTGCTGGGAGTATTAATCTCAGCACCACGGTGGTGACGAGATTTAAATTTCCAGCATCAGATTTTATCTCGAATTTATTGAACCTTAATGGTGCTGAGAATTTGAAGCCCAGCACCACGATGTTACTGGGATTTAAATTCTCAGTATCACTTTTTATCCAGACCAGCGAGCTGAGAATTTCATTGCCAGCACCACCTACTCTCCCATGGTGCTGGGATTTTAAATTTTAGGAATACGGTGGTGCTGGGAATTTCATTGCCAATACCACCTACTCTCTCAGACAGATTATATCTCCTAGTGCTGGGAATATCAATCAGGGAACTTCAGTAATCGTGGGATTTAATTGGAAGCGTCACCTTTTAAGTTAGGTGGAATTTATTTAGGTGGCGACAAAACTCGATTATGAATCTCCTGCATCGCAATTATGGGTGCATTGGTCTACTTTGGTATGATATGTCTACATCGTATTTATGGGTGTGTGGCAAACTTGGCTATACAACCACCTACAATGCATTTATTAACCTCATAACAGTCTCAAGAATAAAAACACATACATACATGATAATACTATGTGAAGCGGCTGGTGAGTGAGCTGCGCCAACTTCTGGATTAACTGCTGATATATTCGTGGGAGCAGTGATGTCGTTGATAACTACTAGGGTTTCATCAAAAATGGTGTTGCTCAGTTGGTTTACGGAGGAAACATGCGTGTGGTGCTCATCAACAACATGGGTCTGGCGCTCCCACGCGGTTGGAAGTGACGTTTGGATGACTCGGGATTTCCAGTTGTAGCTCGGATAGATACAAATCTCTCTCTGTATTAAATTGCAATCTGTTTGGCGGGAGGGGTATTTTGGGAATTATGCGAGTGATTTGGTAATTCTGAAAGTATAGTGCGCATTTTGGGCATTTCGAAACTTTATCAGCTGTGTTTGGTAAATTGCCGATTTTTTTTTTTGACATAAATAACATCACAAAGATAATTAAATTTTTGTCTAGAAAAAAAAAACAATGGATACTTTGAACTTTTCATTATTTGTGTGAAATAAATAATTTAATTGATTGATCTCACTCACCTTCCCCAATAAAAATAAATAAGGATACGAGAGCCTCCGAGATTACGATGTAATGATAGAATATTCATTTCGACTCTTAAATATCTATTGTTTAATTTTTAATCACGATATATTTATAAATTTTTCTTTCGAATACGACGATAACCCAAGGATCATATTGAAGCTCTTTACACGAGTAATTTTTAATTTATTTATAATGATCAATAGAGCATATCTCATCTAATAATTATTTAATACTCCATTAATAAGTAGAGCATATCTTGTCTAATAATTATTTAATATTCCATTAATAATGTATGGGAAATTTGATCATCTCAAGATTAATCAAATCAAATGCCTAGATATTAATAATAAAATAAGGGTACGAAGAGAAAAGATTCTTTTTCATTTTCTTTAAGATTTTTTTTTAGTGGATATCAAGTTTGAGTGTGTAATATTTTTTTCCTTTTATGAAATAATTGCTTAAAATTATGACCTTGTATTTTTTTTTCAGAAAATTGATTCAGTCAGATAATATTTGATTGTTCATTTTTTTTCAGAATATATTATTAATTTTTTACAATCATTTTATATAATTAAAATAATTATTAAATTTCAAATAAATTATTTGTGAACTATTTATTAAATTTGTTCATAATTTATTCATGATACTAGCGTTTTGAATTATTTTGTAAATATTTGATAATATCATATTAAGTTATATATGTTTCAAATTTATTCATTATATCATAAAATCGCCCACAATAATATAAGTCATGGATTATAATAAAAGGAAAATCCTTTATAATAATAAAGATATATTTTTAATATAATTCAATTATATTCTCAAATTATTTGTTTATGGACTTTGTGATTTTTTTAAATAAATTTTTTATTTACAAGTACATCTAAGTAAAAGGTATGCTTCAAATATTTACGAAATATTAGAATAGTAATTTAGTGATCTCTATCGATCTGTCCCACGTAAAAAATATGTCTACTCGAATATAATCTGAGTGGAGGACTATATTTGCATGACATAGAAGATCATAAAAGAATCCACCTAATCTCTTAGGTATTTATAATTCGATCCTCAAATACAATGAATTTATATGATTTTTTTTCTTCAAATAAGATAATAAATTATGGATGATGGAACTGCTAAGATTATCCATATGAACATCTCCCGATGTATATTGAAAAACTTCCATTAAATCAAATTGATCATTTTAAAATTAATTAGATCGAATGTCTGAATTTGAGAGGACTCAACTTGGATTCACTTAATTAGGATCGACCGACTCAATTTAGACCGATTCAAGTTGGAACCAGTCACATTGGAACGACTTAGTTCAAAGTAACTCAACTTGAAATGACTCGACTTAACGGACTCTATGACTCGGCACGGAGTGATTTAACTCGGGCTAACTCAACCTGAAATGCGCGTTTTTAAGTGTACTCGCTTTGTTGAACCCATTTCCTACCTCCTATCGCCATGGCCGAAGTCAAATTTACAAAGCCAATCGAGGTTACAATTCTCTGGCTGATAATGCTTATCTACCTATCAACTAACTACCCAATCATAAACAGGCCTTACTATTGGGGTTTCTCCTAGGACCCTCTTGGTCCCGATAATCTTTCCCAACAACAAAGTGAGTACGCTTGCTGGTGTCCATTATGAAGGTCACTGTCAAACTCCAAAAGAAGAAATAGAAATCGCCCCCGTCCGATCGCCATCGTCATCTCAGGCGGTCAAAGGAAAATCAGACGGCTTTCGTCCTCCCAGACGTTCGCAGCGTCGTCACGGAAACGGGACGGAACGGCGCCCGTTAGCTTTATCCTCCCCATTTCTCTTCCTTTCCCCGTTCTGTTTTTTGGTCTTCACCTCGGCCCCCTCCGTTTTATTGCGAGAAACGAGAGATTCGGCCTTCGGCCTTCCCTCACTGCGATTTCTCGTTGCTTTATTGCGACGGAGAGGAGATCGCCGCCGGTCTCGATTCTGAATCCCCAAATCTCGATCCGCTTATTCTTGATATGCCGACGGAATGAGATCTAAGAGCCAAACTCGTTGTTGAAATCTTCCTCTGAATTGATTTCTTGGAGTGGCGGAAAGAAAAGTGGAATTACGACGGTGAGGAGGAAGAGGAGATTAGGGCTTTGATCTCCGGAAGCTGAGGACAGAGGATGAACGGCAAGGGGTGGGAGAGGGTGAGCATGGCGCGGCTGGGCGGGCCAAGCGCTTCAAGGGGCCGAGAGGCTGCACCGCTCCGGCAGGTGTCTTCCCAGACGGTACGGCTCGGCCGCGTGCAGCCCCAGGCCCCTAGCCACCGAACCATCTACTGCAACGACCGCGAGGCCAACCTCCTTGCTAGATTCAAGGTTAGAGGAACCTTCTTCGGTATCTAATTCATCGCCTTGTTTCTTTGGGGTCTCGTGATTCTCTTCTAGATTGGATTAGGCGGTTCTGAGATGGGATGTTTCTGCTTTATGATTGTTCCTTTTTAACTGATTAACTCTGATTCAGTCAGGACTTAGGTCTGTGGTCACACTATCTATGGTGTTTCAATATCAAGGAATAAATTTCTTTCGATTCACTCTTAAAAATCGGTTAGTTAGTATCCTTGGTGATGTACCATAAAAAGCTGCACGACAAGATACACAAGGTGTATAAATGGATTCAAGTGTGTGCCATCTAGTGGCTGTCTAATGGTGTGGTTTCTATCTCTAAGGCGACTACTAATTCTCACGTTCTTCCTAAGAGTGGCTTGATCTAGATTGATTCCATCCAGAATGAGTTTTTTTTTTCCAGAAAAGGAGATTTTTAGATTGATACAAATAAGGTAAATTTAATTGCTTCTTGATGGCTGATTTTATTAACCTTAAGAGTCAATATTAGATTGTTGGAATAGAGCCAATTACCACATGCTTTGTTATTTTGCTTTGATTTGGTATCCCTCGGTTGTTAGTGTACTGATCTTGTTTTGTGGCGGCTTATAATTGTTATCGAATTCAGCAAAGGCGACTTAGCTTGTTAGAATTCGTAAGGAAATTGGGAAGATAAATTGATGGATCTATAACATTTCAGATAGAACAATAGAATTCTGTTAAGTAGAGAAAAAGTTTTAATAAGCTCACGTCTGGGTGTTTGAAATGGAGTTAGCTTTACTAAGTATAACAAAGAAAATTTGTTCACAGATAAATTGAATTAAGACACACATGTTAGGAGCTTGTTCATACTAGCATTTTTTGAGCATTCTTTAAGGAAACTCATGTTGGCGTAAGAGAACAAATATGGTTGATTTAGTTAACATTCCACAAGCATAGTGTTATCTTGCAACTTGTTGGAAGTGGGACAAACAGGTTGTCTGAGAAACCGAGGAGCAAGAACACAAGTGACCTTTCTTTTTGCTGATTATGATTTTGACATCTTCTAATCATTGTATTCATGTGAAATAGACCTTTGTTAGGAATCATCATATAACAAAAGCATGATTGCTAAAATTGGTACTGGTATTAGTATCTGGATAAAATCTAAATTGTATTGGCATCAATATCAGAAAGGAATCGTTAGAAAAATTGAGTACCCTACCAATAGATTTATGGACTGACAAAATTGATATCGGATATTATTTACCATTGAATATCAGATTGTTAACTGTATAATTCTGCAATATTAATAATAACAAAATAATTTTATAAGATTAATAATACATAATATATTATCTTAATATCAAGAATAATATCGTATTAACAATACTAAACTGTTATTACATCTGAAAATCTCTATACAGACACAGTTTAATTCCTTTAGGAGCAAGGTCCAAGCAATGAAGTGACAGGAAATCACACTGGTTTCGTGAGTGCCTATTATATACTTGATCAAAAAACTGTGTTCCTGTGACCTTGGAGATGCTGTTGTATATGGTAGTTAATTTTCTTTTGCAACATTCTTTTGGGTGGGTTCCTTCTTTTAATGCTTGTTTTTTTCTAGTTTAACCCATAGATCTTAGTTATTTAATATTCTTTCTATGTAAAATTTGTTTTGAATTGATTTCTCGTTTAACAGTTGTTGCAGGATATGCTGGCATTTATCCTATTGCTTTTGTAAGACACTGATATACTTTGTGGCAATACTATTATTTCAGGTTAATTCTGTATCAACGACAAAATACAATATTTTGACATTTCTACCAAAGGGGTTATTTGAACAGGTATTTTATTCGCAAATGTGTAGTTTGGGGAATATTTGTTTATTTTTCTACAAAATATTTTAAGTCCATTTAGTTTCAAATATCTATTGTTTGATTCAATCCTAAAACAGTTTTGCGATAAAACTGACAGTTCAGGCGGGTTGCTAATCTGTATTTTCTCATGATTTCAATCTTATCTACTACACCAATCAGGTAAATTTTTTACTGAGACAGCATCTCACAACTTTTTAATATATTTGTCCTTCAAGTATGCTTCCCTGTATCCACTGTACTAAGCAGCTTGCCATTTTTGCAGTCCAGTTTCTCCTGTAACCAATGTGGTGCCTCTTAGTCTAGTTCTTTTGGTCTCCCTTATTAAGGAGGCATTTGAAGATTGGGTTAGGAAGACTTCTACTCTTATATTTTTTCTTCATCATCTTTGCGTTGAGCAAACTTTGATATGGAAGTTTTTATTTGTTCTCCCACTATACTTGCTCTCTGGTACAGAAGCGTTTTCAAAATGATATTGCAATCAATAGTACTCCCGTTGATGTGCTGCAAGGGGAAAATTGGGAAACTGTTAGTTGGAGAAAGCTGCAAGTTGGCGACATTATTAGGGTATGATATAAACACGATATGCCTCTTTCTAACAATGTATGCATGATTGTGTTTGCTAATAATTCTTGGAGTCATATTCGCTGAGGAGCAGTACATTAGTTATTTAGCATTGTGGTCATCTATGTTATTTGAAGAAAATATTTTTTGCATTTGTATTTACAAGATTCATTGCATTGCCACGAAGACCTTGACATGGAATCTTTTGTTTCTTCACTTTTTGCTAAACTATGGTTTTGGAGTCTGATAATAGAAGAAGAGCATAGTAAGTTTTGTAGCAAATGATTCTTGGTTTAAAAAAAAAATCCAATCATCAATGAATCTGTAACAAAATGTTTTTCTAGAAAAAACCTTTCATGAGCAAAAAGGAAACTAAATTGTAATTTGCAGATCCATGAATCATGATACTCTAGGCCAGACCAAGCAGAAGCGATAACTGCTTGATTGCTCCACATCTTGTTCTGAAGAAATAAACAAGAAAGGGAAAAGAGAGAGTGGGAGAAGAGGTGAAGGAGATAGCGCAGAGAAGCAGGGAGGTAAAAGTTATGCTAGCTTAGCATAGTGGAGGAAAAAGTAGGTCATTGAAGGAAGGATGTAAAAGGGGAAAAAGAGGGGCAAAATAGCTTGATGTACCTTTTGATGAATTGGTTAGGGTGGGCGAAAGGAATCTCTAGATGACTGCTGCTATGATGGATTAAAAAACCAACGATCAGGCTTTGGAATTTGTGAAATGTTGCTTCTTTCATCGTTGTCATTGCTTGCTATTTTACCCATACATTAAAGAATACAATATGCAAACCTGGAAGAATCAATCGTTCAACACCATGGGATGCATGGCAAGGAGAGGCTATGATTGACCAACATAATTGATGGCTCTTTTGTCAGCCACAAATGATAATTATCAAGCCAAAGATTGGTTCAGAGAAGCAGGGAACCAACTGGAACGTGACTGAAATAATGGATGATGAAGGTGTCAGTTGGGATGGCAGTCCACGATGTTGAATTTATGGGAATGTGATTGGCTTTTCTGTCTTGAGGTTGGCAGGTGGAACAGCCTAAGGGCGAGGTGCAAGCTGTTAGAATGCTGATTGGATGGTTTGGCAAGTGCTGACGATATGACATGCTAAGGCAACATGGATGAAAATGACAAATCCACTCCCTTTAAACTATAATATATAATGCTTAACTTTTGCTTTTATCACATTGTCCTAACTTCAACAATTTCAGATTATTTTGTTCTCTAACTGGATATTTTCTAGCCTCTACTTGTTAATTCTACTAGTTTTGTGTCTTATATATTTACTTAAAGGAATACTATAACTTGATACTATGCATTTTTTTTCAAAGATTATCATCTATCAATTCATGTTTGATTTTCTGTTTTGGAGAAGTGGGCCAATCACAGATTTCTGATTTTCACAGCAAACAAACAAGTCTGGCGATGGAATTCGCCTTACATTTTTTAATCCAAATTGTATCTTATCTGCACATGATCCAATGGCCAGATTAGTGCTCTCTTGAATTTAGGATCAAGTTTCTTTTGCTTGTTTTCTAGACATTTAAAGCAAAATGAGATTTGGACTATTTCAGTGTTAAAAAAATTGCTGACTGTAGCTCTTATTGATGAATATGAATTTTCAGATTTAAACTTTTATTTCCAAACATGTTTTTCCCATGTAATCATTTTCTCGCATTGATGTTCTCTTCTCAAGATATCAGTATGGCAGTTCACCAGTCTGCTTCCGTAGATTTGGACTGCGTTTGTGATCAGATTATTTCCCCAATGTTTTTATTACTTTGGCTGTGGTATGTCCATTTGCTGATATTATAATGATGTTCCACATGGAGCAGGTCAAGCAGGATGAATTTTTTCCTGCTGATTTGTTGTTCCTAGCTAGTACAAATCCTGATGGAGTCTGCTACATTGAGGTATCTTTTTTACTTTAAGGACATGTCCACATGGAAGATTTGTTCAAGAAATTGAATATCATAATTTTTGATGCCTTATTTCTTCTTGTAGTTGATGGTTGACATGTCTGTATTTGTTGTTTTAGACTGCAAATCTGGATGGGGAAACCAATTTGAAGATAAGAAAAGCTTTAGAAAGAACATGGGATTACGTGTTTCCTGAGAAAGCTGCTGAGTTTAAAGGTTTGATTGGTTCTTGATGATTAACTTCAATAATTGCTTTTTATCAGTGTTCTTATTGATTCCTTTGAGACATGAGTCTATAACTGATTCTCAAGGGTCGCATGAACCAGATGACATATTGGGATTTTTTATTTTACTTGTGCTTTCTTCTCTTTTGTTTAATGGATGCAAATGCAACAGGAGATAAACATGCATATTCTATCATTATTTATGCATTCTCTGGCAGCAGCTGGACTTTCAGCTAGTAAGATTGTTTATGAAGCTATTAAGATGGTTTCTTGGACACCTTAAGAGTGATTTCCTTGCATAGTTCTATCTCATGTTTGAGTAGTTTCTTTTGATATATTTGTCACTGGAAAATTCAGTTTTCTATTTCAAGATTTTATATGTTTTGATATTTGTTTCCTGATTTTTATGCTCTTCTAGATACATACTAATCAAATGAACCATCTAATTTCTAATACATTTATTTTTCTTATTAGTTTCTTTAGTTTGTCTATATGGGATGTGTGCCTCATGCTGCATAGAGTTCTTCATCCTTAAGATCCTTTTCAAACTATATTACAGTATAGGAACTCTTGTTTCATCTTCCTAGTAATTACACAAGTGAGGTTTTCCTGAAATATATATTTCTTATCCAATCTCCACTTACTCAAAATGTAGGTTTTGTGTGGTAAAAGTGTACGTTTAGATGACCTTCTATATTTTATTAGAATTTAGAGCTGTTTGCTTTTGATCTGCAGACTATATTTCTTAGTTTAGAAGCTTTGTCTCCCCTGAACTTGATGCGGCTACGTAACTAAATTATGACCAATTTTGAGGCTATTACCCGTATGAACCATTTCTTTCTCTAGAGCCTCTGCACTTGCCACTGTTTGCTAGCTTGATTGACTAATGAAAATAGTCTATTGTTCTGCATGGGAACTTTTCATGATATCGAACTAATGCCCCTATCCAACATTATTCATACATGTGCAGGGGAAATACAGTGCGAACAACCAAACAATTCACTGTACACCTTTACTGGAAACCTTATCGTTGAAAATCAGACGTTACCTCTCTCTCCAAACCAAATTCTACTTAGAGTAAGAACAAAAACTTCTATTCCCATTTTTATTGTTTTTATAGTATATCTTGTTTCTTTAACAAATACAAACTGCAATCATGTTTTTTTGCACCTTTCGTAAGTATTTGTTTTGTTATTTTTGCCATTCATGAAGTTATACAAATAGGGTAGAGGGTGGTCTATTAGACAACTTTGGCCAACGTGGTACTAGCGCAATATTGTTTTTCCAATAACGCAAGAGAAAATAAAAGGACAGCCTGGTGCACGAAGTTCCCTCTAATGCGGCGTCCCAAGAAAGGAAACACAAGAGAAAATACTTTCTCAAAATATTAAAGATATATAGGTCTAGTTCAAAAAACCCAAACTTGGCTAATGGCCAATGAAGTAGTAGGACAATGCTATTTTTTTCAACAAGAAAGGAGAAGATACTATTATTTTTAAAGATATTCAGATATATAGTCTTGTCGCAACGGTAAGGTTGCTGCCTTGTGACCAAGAGGTTACAGGTTTGAATCCTGGAAACAGCCTTTTGCAAAAAAAAAAAAAAACAAGGTAAGGCTGCGTACAATGTCCTTCTCCGGGACTCCGCATGGCGGGAGCTTTGTGTACTGGGCTGCTTTACTATATTCAGATATATAGTCTCTAGTTAAAGATCCAAACCATATGAAAAAGAGAAAACACAAAATTGCACACAACCTTTTACTCATCCCACAGGGGATGCCGGCCCCAAAATCCAGGTCTTAGCAAAAAAATAAAAATAAAAAAGGAAAAACACACGCATGCGCACATGCACAAACAATAAGGACAAAAGTATTGACAATTTGCTCCTTCATACTTCCTTCTCTATTTGTACATCCAAAACTTGAAAATATTAGTTCACTCCTTGTATTACCTATTGTCACATCTGAGTGATTCTCTATAACCTTCATATTGCAGGGAACCCATCACAGCTACACGTGAATCTCTTTAGCACCTGCTAGGCTAGAGACACCCACACAGTTATAAGCAATATTAATATTAACAATCACGTTCACTAAATCATACCATGAAGAATCTATTAAGTAAAAGCCCAAAATTGCATAGAAATATCTATTATCAAATGAAAGATGAGCATCAAATTAGATATATTGCTTCAACTGATAAGAAAAATAGGTAAACAGAACTGAGCAAATCCAAAATTACGAAAAATCATGCAAAGTTGACCTTAACCCACCTCTGATCTATACACCCTCTTCTGATGACCATAGAGTGGCAGGAAAGAGGAAGCAACACGGATAATTGAATAGGCATACATGGGTAAAAGAAACAAACATAAAGTGAAATTACAAAACAATAAACTAGATACATGTCCTGCAATTCATACCATGAATAAGAATATGTAATTTATTATCAAACTGCTAATTGTTAGAATGCAATCAAATGGGCATTGTTGGACCCACTCATCGGTGTCCTTGCATTTCGGATGCCCCATTTGGGTGACTACCAAAGCTCCAAGCTCATTCTCATCGACATGGCCAATGCACAGTTAAGGAGAGAAAAACTAGTATAACTATTATAGTCCAAATATCTTATAGGCCAAAGACTTTATCCACAAAAGAGTCGTCATTCAAAAGTATCTCATACTTAACAATGGTAAAGTTGCTCTCTTTGTGACTTAGAGGTCACGGGTTCAAGTCCTGAAAATAACTTCTTATAAAATAAGGTAAGGTTGTGTACAATATACCCTTCCTCGGGATCCCGCACGGGGAGCTTCGTGCATCTGGCTGTTTTTTTTTTTCTTTTATCTCATACTTAGCAAGTGAGCATTTACAAGTAATTCAACTAGTGTCCTCTAATGTTATGCCTTTTGTTGAACATATCCTAACCAAGGCATGAAATCTAATATTTGCCATCCTTAATATGGAATAATATCAACATACATCACCATGTAAAATAACATATATGTTTTGCATCAACAATTCACATCTATAATAATTAATATGATTTGTGTACAAAAGAAACTGATAGGGGCCAATAAGATAACACTAGCAAAGGCAAGTAGAAGAGTCAACAAGGTAACTGTAGATTTCCCGTAAGAGTTGGTAGACTGAGCTCAACTCCAAGCTCACTCAATCTGCCTTCAACCCAATCTAACCTTGCAACTCAATTGCCAAGTTACAACCGGACTAATAACTTACAACCAGGCTAATAGCTTTCACTGCCTCACTTGCAAGTTGCAACTCCAAATTCACCATTTCTTAAGTTCTCAACGTCCACATCAACCATGACTCAATTCCCCCTTTTTGATCCAAACAATAACCCCAAGATTAACCCTCAATATACCACCATTCCTTCCCAACTGACCTCTTTCATCAAATAACCCTAACTTGAAAACTTGCAGAAACACAAGGGTGCCATAAAAATTGTTTAAATATACCCATTTAACAAGTTTGATTTTTTCCGATTGAATATCTATTATCAGATCATTTGCCTGATTCCTCCACTCCACTCTCAAAGACACTGTACAAAACCAATCTTCCTAACCTTTTGATTGCCTCTTCTTACAGTTTCACTCGATTGGAACAAAAGAGAAGAGGGACCTATTTATACAAGCCGTGATTCATTGACAAATATACTTATAATCCTTGCATGCTCAGGGGCTACTAAAAATGAAAAACACCAAGGCAATACAAATTCACAATCGAACTGCACAGGAAACCCCAAAATTATAACAAGATACAATAACTCACTTGTCTACACATACCAGAAAATAGAGAAGGGGAACCTAAAATAAGGTGATGGTGATGCTAGAAGTGACTGCAGGTTGCAATGATGGTCTCACACAAGCAGGTGAGTGTTGGTGGGAGGACGGGGGTCGAGAGTGAAGAATGGTACAAAAAGCAATTTGTGCCTTAAGGAAAAGAGAGGGCGAGTGAGATATAAGGCTTAACGACATACCAAATCCTAACCTATTGAACTGATCCCTTTCAATACAGTTTCAACCAAAAACCACTCAATTCCAAATCCAGCTGGATTTAAACCCAAATCGATCTCCACCTAATGCAACCTTCAGTTAGTCAAACTAACTTCAAATTTAACTCAAATTGGATTCAAACACCGTAAAATCAGCCTATATATTCACCTATTCAATTTTAACCACAATTAATCCCCTAATCTCTTCTTAACTCATAATAAAAGAACCACCACCTATATATCCATCCACCAAGCTAAAAATATTTCTACAAGATAAACATCACCTCTATGCTGTGTGTCACTCTTTAACATTGTGTAAATGAGAATTTTCCCTCCATGTTATTCTTCAAATCAAGAAGTTATGTCACAGTACAATTGTACACAATCCACTTCCCAACTCTGTGGCCTGCACATGCTTAGCTACCAAATTTTCATGCATCAACTGTGGATTTGTAGTTCACTGGACTTTTACAGCATATGGAACAGCTGCTGATTTGTGTCCAGTTGGACAATGCTCGACTAGATTACTCATTTAATAGGGTATGAATGTTTTTTTTTCTTGCAAACCTTGATGTACTATTACCAAGGTTTAAAATTCCGAGCCGTTTCGGACGAAATCAACGAAAAATTTCGTTCCGACGAACCACCGAAACCGAAACGCGTACCGTACCGGAGGAGGCGGCGGCGACGACGCAGAGGCGATCGCGTAGCGCGATCGCATTCCCGATCGCGCAGCGCGTGAAATTTCTAAATTTCTAAAAATAAAAATAATATATATATATATATATATATATATATATATATTAAACTGTAAATTTTAATTAAATAAATTATTAATTAATTTATATATTAAATAAAAATTAAAAAATAAAAGATATTTTAATTAAAATTCTAAATTCGAATTTATAATTTAGGTAAAATTAAATCTTAAATTCTTTTTTAAAAATTAACTAAAATTTTAAAAAAAAAATCAAATAATTAATATTAATGTTTAAAAAAAATACCGAAATAGTATCGGTACGGGCGATACGATACCGAAACCATATCGTTCCGGTCGCAGACCGAAATTCCGATACGAGTCGAAATTTTAAACCTTGACTATTACTGTGAAAATAAGGTAATGTAGGTGCACCTGGGATGCCTATATTAAGGTATTTGGCTTTCACTGTTATTTCTCAAGATTTTGGCCGACTTAATAAATATCAGTATGTACTTTATTGACACAAGTGATACTATGGTCCAATTTGTGTTTAGGGTAGAAAACACAGAACAGTTTTATAATCTATATTGGTCATTCATGATATGCTGTATGGTTCTTCAAGGTGATCAGGCGGGATCAAATAATTTTATCATGTGGAATTTAAGGGATAGAACTTTTGATATTTGGATCACTATACTAATCTTTTCTAGAATATCTTCAACACAGTGACATACTGTACTGTTTATACATCTTTAGGATATGCTTGCTTGGAGAAAAATAAAATGAGAGAAACCAGGAGGATACATTTTAAAAATATATTATTTTTTGTATTCCCTCTAAGTTCTTTCCTTCCACTTCTCTCCTAGTAAACCGAAATTATAGTGCTTCCTATATGATATATCAGTCCTTGCCAATCTTACAATTTTGAGTATGACAAGTGATTTTTTTTTGTTGGTACAGTATGTTTCTGGTCTACAAAATAACAAATAACCTTTTGATGCACTGAACGAAAGGAAAACGCATATAAAGAGCCATCTTGATTTTTGGCCACTATATAGACTGGAATTCAGTTATTGCTTATTCTCATGGTATTGACAGTCTCTACACCTAGGAATTGGGTACAATTGATTTTATCGGTTGTTCATCTATTGATTTATGGTAATGGTGCTCTCAGTTATTGCTTATTCTCATGGTATTGACAGTCTCTACACCTAGGAATTGGGTACAATTGATTTTATCGGTTCATCTATTGATCTATGGTAATGGTGCTCTCATATTTGCTAGGTTTTGGTTTATAGAGAATATGTAATCTCGTAGTTGTTGGACAAGTTCATGCAAGCATAGGTTCCTTTCATTCACTTGATATGCTTATTTTATTTATGTGTTGTCTGCACAGGATCTTCTAGAATTTTCTTTTAGAGATTATGTCTTTTTTCAATTCCTTGACAGTGTTAAAAAAATCTCTATAGGGTTGCAGCCTTCGAAACACAGAATATATTGTTGGGGCTGTTATTTTTACTGGTCATGAAACAAAGGTTTGTGTTTAAAGGAGCCCTGCACTGTGTTAGTTGTTTTACTTTTTAAAACAACTTCTATGTATTTATGACCTATGATAATCATACGACAGGTTATGATGAACTCTATGAGTGTCCCTTCAAAACGAAGTACATTGGAGAGGAAACTTGATAAACTTATACTTGCTCTCTTTGGTTGTTTGTTTTTCATGTGCCTTATTGGAGCCATTGGAAGGTAAACTTAAGTTTGTTTATAAATCTCTACCTCTTTTTTGCTATATTTCACATACAATGAACATATATCCAACTATCAGAGTCAGTAACTTTGATCTTGTTCTTTTCTTGGACTATATGTAAGACAATCTCAGTTATCCTCAGAATAAATACATTTACAACCTATACTCAAGAAGTTGTCAACATAATTTTATATGATATGTTAGGACTTATCTCAGTTCTCCATTTGGGCCATAGGCTAGTTTTGGCAGCATCATTTCATGCTATCAGATACTTTATTCATAAATTTTGAATTATAAAGAAGACGAGACTGAAACAGCAGTTAGATCATGTGCTTCATGTTGGTTAATGTATGAAAGCTTGTGAACATTGTATAGCACACCTAAGAACATGTAAAAGAGATGCCATTTGTTTTAGGATTTTTTTTATTTCCCTCTTTGAAGTTTTGCTCCTTAATCAAAATGCTCTCTAGAGCTTAAAAATGTTGAAATAATATCCTAGAGTGTGAAGACTTGTCTATTGTCTTTTCACTGCCTAATCATTAGTACCACCTAACAGACAAATTATGTGATGGGTATGCCTTGCCACTTCTTAATCCAGTAACAGTATCAGTGGTTAAGCGGTGAAATAACAATTTCCCTGTTTTATTGAGCTTTCTTAAGTGACTAAAATCAGCCTGCAGAAATAACTATGTTCAAGGAAATTCATGTTGTTAATGTATGAAAGCTCATGTACATTGCACATTAAACCTAAGACCATGAAAAAGAAATGCCTTTTGTTTTAAGGAAATTTTTATTTCTCCCTCTGAAGTTTAGCCCCTTTATCACAATGCTCTCTGGAGTTTCAGAATTACCAGAATATTACCCCTTGAATTTCCAAATCTTTTGTCATTTCACCCTCTAATCATTAACATCACCCAATGGACTAATGACTTTATGTGTATGCCACTTATGTGCAATATTGCTTTTCTGTCTAGTAAAGATATGGCGTTAGTGGTTAGGGTTGAAGGGATATTTTGACAATTTTAAAACTTCTGACGACTTTTGAAAAAGTGAGTAAACCTTGGGGTAAAAAATGAAAAATTCCCTTTGTTTTATCAAACATTCTTAAGTGACTACCATCATACTGCAGAATTATGGTCAAGGAGCTTTCTCAGGAAAGATAAAATCAAGGAAATATTGGAAAAAGTTTGCAAATCTTAAAAACCAGTGTACTGTTTCAGATATATCTTGAGGTGGGTATTTTTATAATACATGTTAAACTCGAGGGACTGGTAAGTTCCATATGCAATCAACTGGCATGCAAAAATAACTCAAACTGTAATGCTTCTGGTTGATGGGAACA
The DNA here is from genome assembly GCA_025175895.1 of Wurfbainia villosa. Classification (NCBI taxonomy): domain Eukaryota; kingdom Viridiplantae; phylum Streptophyta; class Magnoliopsida; order Zingiberales; family Zingiberaceae; genus Wurfbainia; species Wurfbainia villosa. Next base: position 58,885,812 of record CM045996.1, on the reverse strand, counting down.
CTTTTGAGTTAGCATGACATTCTATCTTGTATTTGCGTACTTCTAGAAGAGACGAACAGCATTTTATGCAACTTACTCATCACATTTGTTAATTCTGCAAGCAAAATTTTCCATCAGCTATCCTGTTAAATAAAAAATCACAATATGCAAAAATGTTCACAATAACAGACGTCAGCGGATGCAAGAGTAATTAGTTGTACTTGCTAAAGCTAAAAAGTAAAAAAAACATACCTTTGATGATTCTCTTGTTTTATGCCCTGATGTGCTTGTTAGTTCAACAACTTCAAATGTTCATATTATGCACATATATTTGTTTCTGTTAATTCAGTAATTGATTGGTATGTTACAGTGGAGTCTTTATCAATCGCAAATACTACTACCTTGGACTTTTTGAAGATGTGGAGCAGCAGTTTAATCCTAGCAATAGATTTGTGGTAAACTGTGAAAATTTTAAACGGTGAATACTCTATGCCCTGGACTGAATATGGTTTTGTCCTTCTACAGGTCTCAATTCTGACTATGTTCACACTAATAACATTGTACTCAACTATCATTCCCATTTCTCTTTATGTTTCCATCGAGGTGAGTGTTATTTCAAGTTCACAATGTGTCTCATTTAATATAACTAGAACTTTATGTGATTGTTTCATTTTCAGATGATCAAGTTCATTCAATGTGCTCAGTTTATCAACAAAGATTTGCATATGTATCATGCTGAAACTAATACCCCTGCATTAGCACGGACATCAAATTTGAATGAGGAACTTGGTCAGGTAATGATTTATAGTTATTTTCATTCTACTAACATATTTTCATTATTCTAGACTTCTAATATCTGTTTATGGAGTTTAGATAGGATTCAGCTATAGTAAATATAATTTGATTGTTCAGTTACATAGTAATATATGCTCATCATGTTAAAATTTTTATGCATTATTGGAGCGCTGTCACCTATCCCTGTCCACGCTGCAGTTTTTTTCCCAGTCTTATTTGTTTCCAGGTGAATACAACATGTTACCAAATTAGCTTGATTATGAAAATGAATGTGGTTTGGCTAACCATGTTCAAGATTAACTTGATCCAGAATGGAATCAGATAATTCCTATACTGAAATACAGAGCATGTGCCAGGATCTAGTCCTTCCATTGAGTTACTTCAGGCCAGAAGGCGAGTTACTGTCAATTCTAAACCCTATTCTGCTGCACCAATTGATCGATCTTGCTTAAGCTAGTTTAATATTGGTTCAGTCAAAGCTCAACCAAATTGTGCCCTCTTCAGACCAAATCCATTTCTACCTAACACAGTCCTCGATTAGCCAATCAACTTCCAAATTGATCCAAAATTGGATCAAAATATCAGGAATGATTTAATTCAAAATATTGGACAATTGGAGCTGAACTACGTCAAGTTAACTCAACTATAACTGGACAGCCTAGTCGGCTATAGCATTTTTTTGTGTATGTGAATTTCGGCTCATGGAGGTGAACTGGATTAGCTGGAGTCCATTTCCTTGCTACTATACAGATGACTTTTTCTATTTACCCATTCAATCTACTTTTGCTCTTTTTTTGTTACTAAATCTGAGAGCTTCTTGGCGCAGGTGGAGTACATATTCTCTGATAAAACCGGAACATTAACTAGAAATCTGATGGAATTTTTCAAGTGTTCGATTGGTGGTGTGTCATATGGAGTAGGTATTACTGAAATTGAAAGAGGGCAAGCACAGCGGGAAGGGAGAGCATTGAATGAGGTTATGTATCTCTTTTAAGAGGGATGGTAATTAGCAATTTGGATAACTTGATGTTACTTATTTCCTTCATTACTGGTTGTAGATTCAAAAGTCAGACACAGCAGCTTATGAAAAAGGTTTCAACTTCGACGATGATAGGATCATGCGTGGTGCTTGGAGGAATGAGCGTGATCCTGAGATATGCAAGGTTAATTTAATAATCTTCACTGAAGTATTTCTTTGACATTTGATTGTAGAGAAGCCCTTCTGAGAGTTAATTCGAATGTTCTCTTTACAAGTGGATGATTTAGGGATTCTTGTTACAATATAAGATCCTTCTATTTTTTCATATATGGTCAAGTAACTACTCATGAGATTTTAGTTACTGAAGTCCATCTTGTTAATAATCCACTGGACGTAATTTTAGGTAGCTCCCTTTATAATGGTTTTATAAGTATCATATACTAATGTCCATAAAACCTTTTTGTTCATGTATTCTTAATACTCTATAAGAATATAAATCATAATAATTATTTATTGTATCTATTTAAGCCTATGCCACGTCTCTGCCATATTGATTGCTTCTACCTTTGCTCTTTTTTTTTTGGCTTGCGTTATTGTTGTGATAATAATTGTTTTAGTAGTAGATAATTTGTTGTTTGTCATTGTAGTAAGTTGATCAGTCAAGATCCCTACTTTTGAGTTTTCATGATAGTTTCTCTCATGAACCTTATAATAAATGCGTCTGTGTTAGGAAAGTTGACAACTTTCATGAATTCTACAGAATTATAATTTTTGTTTCATATTCCTTATATTGATTTAAGTGATTTATTTCATTCCATATGCCTATCGCTGACTATCTTCTGTTTCTGTTTGTTAATTAACTGATTATGAGATATTTCACATGAAGTTTTGTTAGTGTATATTAGGATGCCACTTGTCAGTTTGCATATACTTGGAATCTGGGATATCACTAACTAGAACACAACTCCAGTCAGTCCGTTCCAGGTTTTTTTTATTGTCCCCCTGACCTCAAAAAGGTCCTACAGGATGCTTGAGGTGTCCAGGATTTCCTCCCTTAAAGCCATAGACACCCAAATTTCTTCCTTGTGGCATTACCTATGAAGATGAGAGCTTCTTATTAGTTTATAGAGCTGTTCAACTTTTGCCTGCAGAAATATGACTGAGATCGTGGACAACATGGAATAATCCCCATGATTGTTTCAAAATTGGCTGGTCAGTTGACTTTATTATCTAACAGCTGTTCTCTGTGTTCTCCCAAAAACTGACCAACTTTCCTGACCCTATCTAGTCTCCATGTACCATCTGCTTAACCTTGTTGAAATTAATGCCTAACCTGACAACTTTGAAAAGTTTGATGTCTTGAAGTTGGTGAAATTTCATCGGGATCTCAAGGTCACTAAAGATGTTGTGAGGAATATATGCTTACATGAATAGTTTTTACCTGCTCTTTCTCAAGTGTAGAACTATATCCAACTGATGCACTGACGTAATTTTTTTAATTTCATTAATCATTAATGCTGGACTCTTTGTTGAACTACTCAGTGTGTGAATTGGCATGCAAAAGTAGAAGGCTTTTGTTATCTTGCTTAAGATGGTTCTTGTTTACTGTCAAGAGGACTGTTATTAAACAGACTAAATTCTGTCTAAAAAAGCTCTAAAATCATTGGTGGTTGACAAGGAGAGTTTATTTAAATTTCATATATATTTTTGCTTAGAAATGGAATGAAATAAGAAAGAAAAGAATAAAAAACAGATACAAGCAGGACAGAAACTAATCAGTGAGAAAATTAAGAGAGGGAGAGTTTTGAGAGCATGTGCTTCTTTATATTAATTTTTGTGGTTGTTCATGTAGAGATTCTCTGAAAGTAGGCCAAGGAGGTTGGTTTGTCATATCTTCAAGACTTTGTTGGTCCCTGCATAGTTAATTCTTTGGTAATTTTTGGTGTAGTTTAAGGTTATAAGTATGGTCTTAAAGTCTCAGTACTAACAATTTAATGGTTAGCCTGATTGATGGCTCTACTCTCACTGACGAATTTATTTAAGCACCCACAAAATGTTTGGATTCTAAGTCTTTCATCCTACCCACAAATTTTAAGAAAATGTAGGAGACACTTACAGATAAGCACAATCATGTGATTTTGTTTTTGTTTTCTTCATCGGAAGTAGCCTATCTGTCAGATTTAGTTATAATTCAGTTGTGCACAATAGTATTTTGAAATAAACCTTATGTCATGTGTAGGAATTTTTTAGATGTCTTGCATTATGTCATACTGTTCTCCCAGAAGGTGATGAATCTCCTGAAAAAATCATTTATCAAGCTGCATCACCAGATGAGGCTGCTCTTGTAACTGCTGCTAAGCACTTTGGGTTTTTCTTTTACAGGTAATAATGGCGTTTTAATTCTTTTGTAAATTGCATGCTATTTGTTCAATGAAGATGAGATCCATATATCTGACCTGAAGTTCTTAGGATTAAAACGTTTGTTAATGACTGAAACATTTGTTGATATAAATTGTATGTTATATCCTCTATAATATTTCAAATATCTATTTTACATGATATTGATTGAGATTTTAACTTCTAAATGTCAATATAATTTCTATAAAGGATTCTTTAGTTGATATGCATTTATAAGCCTCTAGGCACATATATATTGATAATATCAGGTGGCTTTGGAATTCATTTTGTAGTCTTGGTCTGGCCCAGTAGAATCCAACTGTGCATTTATATTGTCGACAGAGATGATAATAGAGGATAACTATAACAAATCAAAGATTTCATTTGTTGTAAAGTGTCATACTTTGACCCGGATAAAGGAGGAGGATTGCGTTAGATTGTCAACTAACGTTAAACTAGGCAAATATTTAATGAATGAATCCATCAAACTATTGTGCTAATGTTAAATTGTTCCTCGGAAGAAACGCGTTCCAAGGTCCGACTGTAACGTCTCGGTAAGGACCCCTACATCTCCAGAACTCGGGTGTAGTGATAAATATATAAGAGTTCGCATTGTAGGGTCCGACTGTAACATATCGGCGAGGATCGCTACATTTCCATGAGAACTTAAGTGTAGTGTTAAATAAGCAAGAGTTCTCACACTATAGGTTGGGTAAGAACAAATATTATAGGAAAACTAATAGTCTAAGATTTGGTACATGAAATATAAGAATCCTCACTGGTAAAGCAATGAAGGTAGTAGATACGATGATTAGGAGGAGAATTACCATTTTGTGTGTACAAGTGATAAAATGGGTAGGCAAAAAGGCAACGATGATAGAAAACTCGAGTTTTAAGTTATGGTATACAAGAAAGAGTAAAACAAGAAATGAAGTGGGAATTATTGTAGATAGTTCGTTAAAGGATGAAGTTGTAGGAGTAGTTAGAAAGGGGGATAGAATTATAGCTCTCAAAATAGTAGTGGAGAAAGAAATTATGAACATAATTAGTGTATATGCACCTCAAGTAGGATTAGATGAACATACCAAATTAAGATTTTGAGACGACCTAAATGAAGTATTACAAAATATTCGGTCAAATGAAATGATTTTAATAGGAGGCGATTTAAATGGGCATGTCGGAGTGAAAAATGAGGAATATGAGAGGGTGCAGGAGGGTTATGGGTTTGGAACAAGAAATGAAGAAGGTAAAACTATATTGAATTTAGCAATAGCATATGATCTTATACTAGCTAATACATTTTTTTAAGAAAAAAAGAGAGGACTTGGTCATGTTCAAAAGTGGAAATAATAAATCGCAAATTGACGCTCTTACCCGGGAGAAATCTTAACTACCCAACATACGTTACTAGTATTGGATATACGCCTCAAACATATTATTAATAGAAGAAAAATATACACAACTCTTAGGGTGTGTTTGGTTCAAGTTATCATGTATAACCTTGGTTATGTGATTACCTGGTAATCACATAACTAAGGTTATGGGGAATTAAATATAACTTATGTTGTTTGGTTCAATCCTAAGTAATACAATAAAAACTTGTTTGTTCGGAAGTTTTAGTGTATAATCTAGTATAATATTTTACTATATTATCTTTGGTTCAATTCTAAGGTTAAGACGACGATCGACGACCAACGATGAGTGATGGGCGGCGATCGACGGTTGACGACCGACGACAGTCGGTGCTCGACGGTTGGCGGCGGCGATTGGCAACCGTCGGCGGCTATCGGCGACGACTGACGACCGACTGTAGCAGCGATCAACGATGACGGCCTACGGTTGTCGATCAATGACCGACGATCGACGACAATCGCCGGCGACCGACGGCGGTCGGCGATTGATGGTGGCTGACGACCAGCGGTTGACGATCGACGACGACGATCGGCGATCGATGGTAGTGGTCAGCGATTGGCGACAATCGACGACGACCGACGATCGATGGCGGTCGACGACTGACAGCCGGCAACCCTATTTGAATATATTAGGACAAAATTGAGATTTGATAAAACTTGAGGGATAATTTTGAAAAAAAAATGTTTGTTAACCTCGGAATCAAAAAAAACCTTACCCTCCCCTAGGTAATGTGATTCCTGGTTGCATTCCCCATTTGTTGATGTGGTGGGCATACTTCATTACTTGAGAATCACTGATTTCTTAAACCAAACAAGGTCATTATAGATAACCTTAGATGGATAACCAAAGTTATCCGTAATAACCTTGAACCAAACGCACCCCTAGAATTAAGTAGTGAAAGTTAAAGGATGAGAACCATATTTAAGGAGAAGATAGGAGTATAAGTATTAGATGAAATATACGGCGACCCTAATACAATATGGGATAAAATGATATCAAAGTTGAAAATAGTAGCTAAGAGTGTACTCGGTGAGTCAAAGGGGCATGCACCACTAAGTAAGGAATCTTGGTGGTGGAATGAGAAAGTACAAGAGAAAGTGAAGGAAAAATGAACAGTCTATAAGGAATTATATATTTGTAAGAACGAGAAAAACTTGAAAACATATACAATAGCTAAGAAAGAGGCTAAGAAAACAGTGAATGAAGCTAAGAATGAAACTTTTGAACAGTTATATCGAAAATTAGATACAAAAGAAGGTGAAAGAGACATATATAGAATAGCTAAAGTGAGAGAGAGAAAGTCAAAAGATCTTAGTCAAATAAGATGTATTAAAGATGAATGCAATAAGATACTAGTAAATGATGCAAAAATAAAAGAGCGGTGAAAGAGATATTTTCATCAACTTTTTAATGAAGGTTTAGGTGACCAACTTAATTTAGATAATTTAATTAAGTCAAATGAGTATAGAAATTTAAATTTTTATCATAGAATTCAAATTTTAGAAATAGAACAAGCTTTAAATGGAATGCAAAATGGAAAAGCCATTAGACCAGATGAAAATAGTAGCTAAGAGTGTACTCGGTGAGTCAAAGGGGCATGCACCACTAAGTAAGGAATCTTGGTGGTGGAATGAGAAAGTACAAGAGAAAGTGAAGGAAAAATGAACAGTCTATAAGGAATTATATATTTGTAAGAACGAGAAAAACTTGAAAAAATATACAATAGCTAAGAAAGAGGCTAAGAAAGCAGTGAATGAAGCTAAGAATGAAACTTTTGAACGGTTATATCGAAAATTAGATACAAAAGAAGGTGAAAGAGACATTTATAGAATAGCTAAAGTGAGAGAGAGAAAGTCAAAAGATCTTAGTCAAATAAGATGTATTAAAGATGAATGCAATAAGATACTAGTAAATGATGCAAAAATAAAAGAGCGGTGAAAGAGATATTTTCATCAACTTTTTAATGAAGGTTTAGGTGACTAACTTAATTTAGATAATTTAATTAAGTCAAATGAGTATAGAAATTTAAATTTTTATCATAAAATTCAAATTTTAGAAATAGAATAAGCTTTAAATGGAATGCAAAATGGAAAAGCCATTAGACCAGATGATATTCCGATAGTGGTATGAAAGTGCCTAGGGAAACAAGTTATTGAACGACTTACAAAATTATTTAATATGATTTTGAAAATAAAAAAGATGCTTGATCAGTGGAGGGTAAGTATTCTAATTCTCTTATATAAGAATAAGGGAGACATACAAACTTGTGTAAACTATAGGGGTATTAAACTAATGAGTCGTACTATGAAACTTTAGGAAAGAGTAATAGAAAAAAAATTAAGGAAGGAGACTACAGTTTTTTGAAAATCAATTTGGATTCATGCCAAGAAGGTCGACAATAGAAGCTATACATCTTCTTAGACAACTAATTGAAAAGTATTGAAAGCAAAAGCATGATCTATACATGATATTCATTGACTTAGAAAAAACTTATGATAGAGTCCCAAGAGAAATTATATGGAGAATTCTAGAAAAGAGAGGTGTCAGCGTAACATATATTGAACTAATTAAGGATATATATGAGGAAGTAACGACCAGAGTGAAGATTTCAGGCGGATTAACTGAAGCATATCCAATAAAATACGGTTACATCAAGGATTAACTCTAAGTTTGTATCTTTTTACACTGATCATGGACGAACTCACTGGACACATTCAAGACAGTACCGTGGTGCATGTTATTTGCAGATGATATTATTTTGGTAAATGAGACACATGAAGGAGTAAATGCTAAACTAGAATCTTGACGGAAAACACTAGAAGTGAAAGGTTTTAGGCTTAGTAGAGTAAAGACAGAATATATGAAATGTAAGTTTAACAATATTAGATGTAATGAGACAAATATTAAGATAGGAGATGACGAGTTGTCTGGAACTGAGAACTTTAAATATTTAGGATCATTTTTGTAAAGTGATGGAGAGATTGAAAGAAATATCTTATATAAAATACAAGCAGGATGGTTGAAATGGAGGAAAACGTCGGGTGTTTTATGTGAACGTAAAGTACCTCTAAAACTAAAAGGGAAGTTTTACAAAACAACAGTTAGACTTGCTATGTTATATGGTGTTGAATGTTAGGATACGACTTGAGCACATGAGCAAAAGATGAGAGTTGCAGAGATGAAGATGTTAAGGTGGATGTGCGGACATACGAGAATGGACAAAATAAAAAACGAGAGCATTGGAGAGAAAGTCGGAGTTGCATCTATTGAAGGAAAGCTCCGAGAGACAGGTTTAAGGTGGTACGTACATGTACTTAGACGACTAATAAATGCTCCAATTGGGCGATGTGAAACAATGACAAATATATATATCAAACGAGGAATAGGAAGATCAAAAAAGATTTAGTTAGTAATAATAAAATATGATAAAATTTATTTAAGTATAGATGATGATATAATAGGGGATAGAACCCAATGACGTAGAAAGATCCATATAGTCGACCTCACCTTTTGAGATAAGTTTGATTGTTGTTGTTATCGTCGTCCTACTTCGACCAGGAGTACTTTAACTGGATGTCAAAAGGTTCGATTGCAGTTGTTTTTTTTTTTCTATGCAGGCGTACACCAACTACAGTTCAGTTGCGTGAATCACATGTTGAAAAGATGGGAAATATACAGGATGTATCCTATGAAATCTTAAATGTCCTAGAGTTTAATAGGTTAGTATATTCTCTCACTGAAGAATTTTCCTGCAAAGTTGATAAGGAGCGTTATAAGACTTTAATTTGCCCCTTTGCTTTCTGATAGTACGAGAAAGCGACAATCAGTAGTGTGTCGCTATCCAAACGGGAGGCTTGTTCTCTATTGTAAGGTCAGATTTTGAATTTTGATACTTCTAGGTTATTGTATAGTAAGCTAAAGTCTGTTGTACCTGGAATGCTTTAAACTGTCCACAGGGTGCTGACACTGTCATATATGAAAGATTGGCTGGTACCAATCAAGATATTAAAAGATTAACCAGGGAGCACTTGGAACAATTTGGTGCATCAGGTCTACGTACACTTTGCCTTGCTTATAGGGATTTGACAATTGATACATATGAAAAATGGAATGAGAAATTTGTTCAAGCGAAATCTTCTCTAAGAGACAGAGAGAAGAAACTCGATGAGGTATGCAGTGATATTGTGCTATTTGCATGTTATATGAAACTCAGTTGCATTTTCCTTTCTATGTATTACTTCTGATTTTTTGTTTAATGATAACACACATCACCCAGATTGTTTGATTACGCTGGTGATAAAACTAAAAGGAATTTGCTAAACAATCTTGTGTTTAGGGTAGAAGTGTGTGTCTAGGACAAGGATTAAAATCATGGAGAAATTTTCTTGTAAAACATTTGTTGAGTACATACTGTCAACTAAAATCAGAGAGTAGTGTTTTGATAGATGTTCATGAAACTATCATGGCCAGTCTAGTTTTTAGATTTTGCAATATATCTGGCATGGTAGAGACACTGATTACTAATATAGGGACAAACTGATACTTATGGTAATAGACAAAGAGCTATTTGGCCATTATTATTTGATTTTTTTTTTGTTTAGCTTGGAATTATTGAGATGATTTGTTGTTGGTTCGTAGCAGAGTTTTTTATCATTTATTTTACACAACTCATTTGTCAAAGGGGCATGCACGACCAAGTAAGGAATCTTGGTGGTGGAATGAGAAAGTACAAGAGAAAGTGAAAGAAAAATGAACGACTTATAAGGAATTATATATTTGTAAAAACAAAGAAAATTAAAAAAAAATATAATAGCCAAAAAAGAGACTAAGAAAGTAGTGAATGAAGTTAAAAATAAAACTTTTAAACGGTTATATCGAAAATTAGATACAAAAGAAGGGGAAAAAGACATTTATAGAATAGCTAAAGTAAGAGAGGAAGACAAAAGATCTTAACCAAATAAGATGCATTAAAGATGAATGCAATAGGGTACTAATAAATGATAGAGAAATAAAAGAGCGGTGAAAGAGATTTTTTCATCAACTTTTTAATAAAGGTTTAGATAACCAACTTAACTTAGGTAATAGAATTTAGATTTCAAAAGTAGGACAAGCTTTAAAGATGATATTCCGATAGAGATATGGAAGTGCCCAGGGAAATAAAGTATTAAATTACTTACAAGATTATTTAATATGATACTGAAAAAAAAATCTGATTAATGGAGGATAAATACACGAATTCCCTTGTATAAGAATAAGGGGGACGTACTAATTTGTGCAAATTATAGGGGTATTAAACTAATGAGTCATACCACGAAACTTTGGAAAAGAATAATAGAAAAAAGATTAAGGAAGGAGACCATGATTTTCGAAAATCAATATGGGTTCATGCCTAGAAGGTCGATAATAGAAGTTATACATCTTCTCAGACAACTTATTGAAAAATATCGAGAGCAAAAACAAGATCTACATATGATATTCATTGACTTATAAAAGACTTATGATAGAGTCCCAAGAAAAATTATATGTAGAATTCTAAAAAAGAGAGGTGCTAGCGTAACATATATTGAATTAATTAAGGATATGTATGAGGAAGTAACAACCAGAGTGAAGATTTTAGGTGTATTAACTGAAGCGTTTTCAATAAAGATAGGGTTACATCAAGGATCAGTTCTAAGTCCTTATTTTTTTTCACTAATCATGCATGAACTGAACACATTCAAGATATAGTATCATAGTGTATGTTGTTTGCAGATGATATTGTTTTGGTAGATGAGACATGTGAAGGAGTAAATGTTAAATTAGCATGAAACACTAGAAGTGAAAGGTTTTAGGTTTAGTAAAGTAAAGATATAATATATGGAATTTAAGTTTAACAATATTAGACGTAATGAGATAAATGTTAAGATAGGAGATGCCGAGTTGTTTGGAATTGTGAGCTTTAAGTATTTAGGATTATTTTTGTAAGACGATGAAGGGATTGAGAGAAGTGTTTTATATAGAATACAATCAGGATAGTTGAAATGGAAGAGAGCATCGAATATTTTATGTGATTGTAAAATACTTCTAAAACTTAAAAAGAAGTTCTACAAAACGACGGTTAGACATGCTATGTTATATGACGTTGAATGTTGGGCTACGACTCGAGCACATGAGTAGAAAATAGGAGTTGCAGAGATGAAGATGTTAAGGTGGATGTGTGAATATATGAGGATGGACAGAATAAGAAATAAGTGTTGGTGCAATAGGCCCCAGGTCAATGTTGACCAAACTCGAGTGGGACTCGAGTAGTGTTTTGATGTTTGTTAATACGGTTGACAATATGAGTTTGACTATATGTTGGTCATATGACTCGGATATCCAAGGTCATGTGGGGCAGATTGTTAAGGGGAGATTGTTGGAGCAATCAACCTCAGGTCAAGGTTGACCAGACTTGAGTGAGACACGAGGGGAAGTCTAAGTTTGGAGACTTAGCATGGAGAAGTCCAAATTAGACACTTGGCAATGGAGAAGTCCAAGAATGGATTCTTGGCAGAAGGAAAGTCCAAGTATGAATATTTGACAAAGGAAAAGTCTAAGAGTATAGTCTTGGCGGCTAAAGTCTAAGTATGGATACTTAACAAAGGAAAAGTCCAAGGGTGTAGTCTTGACAGTGAAACTCCAAGTATGGATACTTAGCTAAGGAAAAGTTCAATGGTGTAGTCTTGGCGGTGAATGTCTAAGTTTAGAGACTTGGCAAAGGAGATCCGTTAGCATGACATAACCGATGAAAGCACTTGAAGACTAGGGTCAAGGGTGAGGAATCGTGGACTCGAACCAAGGGCTTGAGGCCGATGGAAGTGACTTGAAGGTTTAGGTCTAGGCTAAGGGTATCCGATGGCATGATGAAGCCGATGGAAGCACCTGAAGGCTAGCGTGAAGAGTGAAGGAGTTGTGGAGGATTCGGATGGACAATGAGGGCGTGAGGCTAATGGAGGTGACTTGAAGGCTTAGGCCTAGGTCTAAGGTGGGTATCTAAGTATGAGAGGATCATACTTGGGTTAAATCTCATGTTTGAGGTTTACCAGTCGATTGGAGTTATGGACTAGTCGACTAGTCGAGTGCACGATGCTCAGGAGGCCTAGTTGACTCGAGCAGTCGACTTAGATTATGATCCAGTCAACTGGTCGAGGAGTCGATTGAGGCTCGATTGTGCTCTGACAGTTGACTGATGGCTTGCACCAGTCGACTGATAGGGATGACAGTCGACTGCTAGGGATAACAATCGATTGGTCTTGAGTGGATAGGACACAGAAGGTTTCGTAGTCGACCGAGAAGTCGATTGATGACTTGGCAGTTGACTGATGTGGATGGCAATCGATCGCCCAAGTGTTCGTTGGGCGAAAGCCAACGTGTATTAGTCCGTTGTAAGACAACGATACTGTGTCCAATCGATTGGTGGGTAAGGCCAGCCGACTGGGAAGCAGAAAATCAACCCGACGCGTGAGTTAAAAGGAGCTTGAGATGGAGTTTTCCAGAAGCGGTTCTTGGACGATTTTGAGGTGAAGTGTTGCTGCATTTCAGGTCTTCAAAAGGCATCCAAAGCAACTAAAATAGTGCTCAAGCAAGATTTATTGTGTAAAGTGTTTTTTACTTGTATTTGCTTTTGTATTTTGTTTTTGGTTGTATTTTACTTTTGTAAGCTTGTTGTAAGAGGTTTCTCCACTTCCGGTGTCACACCGAGAAGGAGAAGTTCATAGTAAGGGTGGATCACTAGAGCACCGCCGTGGAGTAGGAACTAGGGTTTCGAATCACATAAGTCCTTGTGTTGTGATTATGCGTGTCTTGTATTTTGTTTTGTATTCTACTGGCTGCTGTGCATTAATCTTTTTGTAGACAAGCACGAACGCGATCGAGTGAGATCGAAGAGAGAAATCGATCGATGCTATTCACCCCCCTCTAGCACACCAAACAGTTCCCAACAATAAGAGCATTAGAGAGAAAATCGGAGTTGCATCTATTGAGGGAAAACTCTGAGAGACACATTTAAGATGATACGGACATGTACTTAGACGACTAATAAATGTTCTAGTTAGGCGATGTGAAATTATGACAAATACACATATCAAATGAGGAAGAGGAAGACCAAAAAAGACTTAGTTAACAACAATAAAATAAGGTAAAATTTATTTAAGTATAGATGATGATATAGTAGGAGATAGAGTTGAATGGCGCAGAAAGATCCATATAGTCGACTTCACCTAGTGAAATAAGATTTGATGATTGTTGTTGTTGTTGTTGTTGTACTTTACACAACTCATTTAAGTTTCTTTGGGATATCATAGCTCAACTGTCATATATAGTACAACCTCGTCCTTTTCTCCCACCTCTCTCTTTTTTATATTTCTTTATTTAGCAAGTGTTTAAATGCATTAAGACACACTTTTAACACAAATCCTTGTCTAAAAAATTAAGAGCTGGTGTTGAGTATCTTTTGGCTCATGTAACACCCGGGAAGCACTTTTATAACATATTCCTCTTTTCTCAAAGCTATCTAATAGGCCAATTGGTATTACCATTTAAATTATTTGGAACTTCACAACATGTTCCATAATTCTTGAGCTCAACTATGTAGGCACTCTGATACTATTGAATATCAAATACGTTGCATTCATTTTCTCCTTGCCGTCCAACTTTCTCTGTTCACCTTTAATCTATAAATATGAGAATTAACATCAAACACTCTCCATGGCCTAGTATGAGCTGAGTATTTAGATCGGGTCACATGCTCGTTCTTGTTTTTTTTTTAAAGGAAATGAAGATTGGGTGCAAGTAGAGAAGGAAAAGTTGGAGTCTTGTAAAACTAAACAGGATCAAGTGGGGAAGATGAAGAACTTCAATGGAACAGATTAGATTCACTGATGAGTATATATTCAACCATCTTACCAGATATTTATACTAAATAGTTTGTCAGGAAAGCTTGCCTAGCTCAGCCAGTCTGTAATTCCTCTTTATCATGCTATGAGTTGGTTAGGCCAGGATTAAGTTTGAAGCAAGTCTCTCTTTTAACTTGACTTTAGAGTTCATGCTCTCATGTTCTTTTTTTGCTGCAATATTATTGAAAACATACAACAACCTGATAATCAGAAACCAATCTGAATTCTCACCTTCAACTGAAGGAGTACCATCCATCTTTAGAAATCTTTTAACTTGTTAAGAAGTACTTATTCTAGGTGTGGAAAATGTTGTCCTTAGCTCTACTTGTTAAGACATAATTTTGTATGGAAGTTGCTTTTTGCTTAAACTACTTCCTTTTTCTCCCCTTCTCTTATCTACTTTCTCTTCTCCCAAACAAGATTATGACTGATGCAGTCTTGCAAAATTCTCAATTGCCAATTTCATAGGCCTCGGACATGCTTCCCTCAGTTGAACAGTAAAGTGTAGCACTCTGGTGATGTCAAATTGATTAGTCTGAGTTTGATGACAATGTTTAGGTTAAAATGCAGATGTTTATATTTAGTCTGCAATGCTGACTCATTAAATGATCTTGTGCTGGTATCCTATCAATCTTGTTTTCTTCAAGTTTTCTAAACTCACGCATCCTTTTTCTTGACCATTACTTGACTGGTTTGACGTCAAGATTTGACATGCCTATCAAGTTTTCACAATTGAAAGTCAGTTTCTTTATCATATTTTGTTATGTGCGTAACTAAACATTTTCTAAGTCTAGCTAAAAAAATTTGCATCTCTCTTTTTATTGTTCAGCACTTTGATTTACGGTATTGTTCAGTAATGTTAAATTCTGAATTTCTTTGTTGTAGGTGGCAGAGATGATAGAAAAGGATCTTATTCTGATAGGGTGCACTGCTATTGAAGATAAGCTTCAAGAAGGTGTTCCAGATTGCATTGATACTTTGTCCAGGGCTGGAATAAAGATCTGGGTTCTGACAGGGGATAAAATGGAAACTGCAATAAACATAGCATATGGTATGACAAACATTTTGTCTCCCACGCCTTCAGTTGCATCAAAATGAGAGATTGACCAGTTCTTTTTGGACATCGATCTAGTCCTTAATTCCTTATTCTCTACATGAAAGATAAGTCCTTTCTTTGTTTTGCAGCATGCAACCTGATCAATAATGATATGAAACAACTCATTATTACATCGGAAACCGATTCAATTAGAGAGGTTGAGGAGAAGGTAAGATGATCTGATATAGCACTCTTATTATGCAAATATTCTATAAATAAAATTTTGTGAGGTGCTGCGAGTCTGTGTGTGACAGTCCAGAGATCATGTACAGGTTACAAGCTTGCTAAGATTCAATGTTTTAGCCAAAGTTTCTTTATAGTTCATGTGGTTTACAACGTCTTTGTGCCTTTCAAATAAAGTTTCTTTTCCCTAATGCTAAGAAATTTGTGTCGTGCCATGTCTTGGCTTAAGCTTACATTTTTATTGCCAGGGTGATCCTGTGGAAATTTCACGGGTTATTAGGGATTCAGTGAGTCATGATCTCAAACGATGTCTTGAAGAGGCCCAGCAGGAACTTCACCTTGCTGGACAAAAATTGGCACTTGTAATTGATGGCAAATGTCTAATGTATGCACTGGACCCAAGTTTTCGTGTCAATCTGCTAAAGCTAAGCTTGAATTGTAGTTCAGTAGTCTGCTGTCGTGTTTCTCCACTTCAAAAGGCACAGGTATCTTTTCAAGGTGTTATGCTCTAGTTGCGTTAAGCATTTTTCTTTAGTTATTATCCTTTGATAACAGATAACAAGGTGGTGAGTGGTGACTCTTACAATACATTTTCTTGGGAAATAAATATACAAATAATTTTTATAGCTAGACTTATCTGTATCTATGATACATTTTTAGATTCCTTCACATGTGAATTTTGTAAAAAAATGGTTACCTCTCTGGCCCGTGTTTGTGTTAGGTAATGTTTTTGCAATTTTGCTCACGAGGAGAAATAAATCTCATCAATGTTTTGCCTTTATTTTTTCTTGTTTCTATTGAATATGTTCCTTGTCCATTTAATCAAGCATTTCCCATGATTGTTATATCAAATTTTTTTTATGCCACTTCACTTTGTTTATTTGCTAAAAAATAATTTCTCTCTCAACATATCTTCCATTCCTTTGAGTTTGTATTACATGATTTATAGTAGGACCAAGTTTTTTTTTTTTCTTTTCTCAACTTATTTAATGATTTGATGCTACTTCTGATCTTCTGGTTGTGTTGTATTTTGAGATGCTCTTATAAATTATCCAGCTCAACTCCCGTTTGATTTTTTTTTATAAAGATAATCTCTCAATTTTAAGAAGTTGAATTTTAACCATTTATTTTAGATGGTTCAGAAATGTATTGTTATATTCATCTTGTCAGGTCACTAGCTTGGTCAAGAAAGGAGCTCGCAGAATAACCCTTAGTATTGGCGATGGTGCAAATGATGTTAGTATGATTCAGGCTGCTCATGTTGGTGTTGGCATAAGTGGTTTGGAAGGAATGCAAGCTGTAATGGCTAGTGACTTTGCCATCGCTCAGTTTCGCTTCCTTAAAGATCTCTTGCTTGTGCATGGAAGATGGTCATATATCAGATTGTGCAAGGTATCTTTGTTTCCCTTGTTCAATCTATGCACCTATGCTTATTTTATCCCTACAGAAGTGGCTTACCAAGTTCTAAATGCAGGTCATTACTTATTTTTTCTACAAGAATCTTACGTTCACGCTGACTCAATTTTGGTTCACCTTTCATACTGGCTTCTCTGGCCAGAGATTTTATGACGATTGGTTTCAGTCATTATACAATGTCATTTTTACAGCACTCCCTGTAATCATTCTTGGACTCTTTGACAAGGTACATATCTCAGTTTTCTTCTTTACATAGAACTGTTGTCACTGTTATACCAAGTGCACCTGCGATGTTCTTTATATTAGGGTTGCACTCTTAATTGTGGATACTACTGTACAGGATGTAAGTGCTTCCCTTGCGAAGAAATATCCGCAGCTCTACAAGGAAGGAATTAGAAATACCTATTTCAAGTGGGCAGTTGTGGCTGTATGGGCTTTTTTTGCTTTCTACCAGTCTTTGATCTTCTATTACTTCACAACTTCCTCGAGTGAGAATGGCCATAATCCTTCAGGAAAGATTTTTGGTCTTTGGGATGTCAGTACAATGGCCTTCACTTGTGTTGTTATAACTGTCAACTTGCGTCTTCTTATGGCATGCAATTCAATTACAAGGTGGCACCATCTTAGTATTTCAGGAAGCATTTTGGCTTGGTTTATTTTTATTTTTATATACTCCGGAGTAATGACCCCCAATGACAGACAAGTAAGTTCTTTTGCTTTTGTGTTTTCTCGCTTCAATCCGATTTCATTCATTCCCATATTTTTGTTGCAGGAAAATGTATATTTCACAATATATGTGCTGATGAGCACATTTTATTTCTACCTTACACTTCTACTGGTCCCCATTGTTGCACTTTTTGGCGACTTCTTATACCTTGGGTAAGTTTTTCATTCATTGCGTTTCTGTTTACACCACTGAAATATAAAAGTCGATTACATTATTTATTATATAAAAAAGGATAATCCAAGGATCTATTATACGCAACGCTTCAGTCTTCTAGCCTCAACTAATTTGAGACGATTTATTTGCGACCTGCATGCCCCTTTCACTAGTCTTAAATCTTCCAGTCTGGGCGTTTCTTTTCCAACACTTGGATGTTGTCAAGTTCAAGTTATGTTATTGTGGTTATCGTTTTATGATTTGAAATAATATTGTGTTTCAGGTTGCAAAGGTGGTTTTTCCCCTACAACTATCAAATTGTTCAAGAGATTCACAGAGATGAGGTAGAAAGCATCAGCAGGACAGAGTTCCTGGAAATTGGGAACCATCTGACACCAGACGAAGCCAGGAGCTACGCGATCGCTCAGCTTCCGAGAGAAAAATCTAAGCACACTGGGTTTGCTTTCGACTCACCAGGTTACGAGTCATTTTTCGCTTCGCAGGCTGGTGTTTATGCGCCACAGAAGGCATGGGACGTAGCTCGTCGAGCCAGTGTACGGTCGTCAAAAAGAACATCTCAAAGATAATGAAATTATTCTTTAGCATTGTACATTTTGTTCCTCATTTATTTTATGGTTTGTAAATCTTTTTCCTTCTACGTTTTTGTTATCATCATATATTATGTTAGAAACAACATTGTATCTCGTAGTATGATTAATTGAAGCTGAAGGATGCTGCTGGACATGCACATTCTTTAGGAGTTTTGTCACCTGCAATTGCTTATGTAATATTTTAATTGGATATTTCAGGTTGTTGAAAATTTTGCTTTTGTAGATCTCTTTCTTTCTTTACTTTATTTTCCGATGCATATTTGCTCAAGCCTTTCTATTGGTTCAAAATTTAGTGGGTGTTACACTTGCAAAAAATTGTACTGGGGATGAAAATTTTTAATGTTTCTTATTAGGTTTAAAATTTCGATAATTTTTTTAATATAAAATATATAAATTAAAAATGAAAATGAAAATTTAAATATTAAAAATAAAAAAATGTTAAAAAATTAATTATAATAATAAAATTAATTTAATTAATTTCAATTAAATAGGATTAAAAAATAAAAAAAATGAATAATAATAAAATTTATTTTTATAATATATAAATTAATAAAATAAATTTTAAAATAATTTCATTAAATTTTAATTAATTTTATTTAACTTATAGTTAAATTATAGTTTGGAAAGTTAATTTTTTTAAAACTTTCGTCGTCGTCCCTGCGGAGGTCCCACGCGAGATCGTCGACATCCATTGCCTCCTCGTGCGAGATCGCCTGCATCCGTCGCCTCCTCGTGCAAGATCGTCTGTGACTATCGCAACTCCAAGCGAGCAACTTGCGACCTCGCGTGACTGCTAGCAGGCGCTATTGCTCTGCA
The DNA here is from genome assembly GCA_025175895.1 of Wurfbainia villosa. Taxonomy (NCBI): domain Eukaryota; kingdom Viridiplantae; phylum Streptophyta; class Magnoliopsida; order Zingiberales; family Zingiberaceae; genus Wurfbainia; species Wurfbainia villosa. The sequence goes on along the minus strand of CM045996.1, from coordinate 58,866,335 downwards.
TGAGGATGCTAGTGGTCGTCACGACCTTGGACAAAGCCTCATTGTTCGACAGAGACCAATCGCCATCGTTCATACGTCTCACAAGCATACCGATTTCGATAGCACATCGAAACAAGAAAAACCATCTGTTCGTTTGAAATTGATCGATATTTCAAACCTTGGTTGTATTAGCTTTGAAAAAATGTTGAAAGGTTGTATTACCTTGATTACTTAACTTTATAACTAAAGGTTTACTTGCAAAAGAAAAAACATTAATTGAAAGATATAATTTATTCTTTTTTACATTGTAAAATGTTATAATGTTCGTATCATATGTTCTTCGTAACCAATCTTCCGACCTAATAAAGAACAATAAATCATGAAAAATTTCACTTTAGCACAGTGATTCCTTTGCATAAAAGATGTCGGAACCCCTAACAAACTACTTCTCGTTGGCATTTATTATTACGATGAACACAATGAAGCACAATGCATATCCTCGTAACGACGAGCCGAGTCTAGAGATCGTTTCAAATGCGCGAAGTGTCTTTGTTTCCGCTCTTCAGCCACGCCATGTAACCTCCGGCTAAGTATTTGACATCAACGAAGCCCTGAAATAGCCGACTTTCATGGGATGCATGACTTTAACATCAAGGAATCTATAGCATTCTTGTATCCTTCAAAGTTCAAAGTCACAACCTATCTTTATATAATTGGCCTACCGCATTAAGGAGATCGATAGTTGCTCGTTTCGCTCGGACTCCAGTTCGACAGCCCTTCGTCGATCAAAGGAATTATAAGTTTAAACAATGATCAGTAATCTACTCTATGGATATGATTTCTGAAACTCTCAACATTCTGAAATAGTTTACCACAATGAAAGGCTCTTGGTGTCGAAGGAGACATGAAACTTGCTGAATAAATTCAGGGTTCTTCACCTTCTCTGAAACCATAAAAAAAAATTCACTGAAAAATGCTCAAAAAACTTGGACATCGTCATTGATCGACCTTGAGGAGTGACAGAGGAGTAGTAAGGAACATTCAAAGCGCCCTCCAGATGCTCTTTCTCGAAATCCTCCTCCATTCTTCGAAAGTAAAGCTCCATTAGTAAATCAATGAGCAAATCAATAAATCGGAGTTTTAGTTACCTGACATCCAAGTAACGATGACCGAAAGCCACAAGGTTTCGAGCTTCAACACCATCGACGGTCACAATATCAATCTCACTGCCATAGAATAAACAATCTAAATAAAAATAGTAAAGGCAAAAGGGAAGAAATTGAATCCAAATGAAAGTGTTTCAAACCTTTTTGAGTTTTCCATGACTGAGGAAGCTCAAGGAGAAGGCTTCATGTTTATAAGATGCAAAGTCAACTAGTTTACCAACTGCCAGATATGGCTAGAATTTCAATATCTTAATCCAATTCCAAAGTTTTTGAACCCTTCAAATATAATTAATTAGCTAATTTGTCAACTGGTAGGTTAATCCTTGCAAGTCACGCAATTCAGGGAGACATCAGCAGCACAATCACAAAGCTAAACTTAATGTCAAGTGAAGTAGCTACTCGACATCCATTTCGTATCCAAGCATATATGCCGATCGATCGATTGATCGATCATATGCAGTGCTATGGTTGGTTGTTTTACATCAGCTAAATAGATTTGGGCAAACAGAAAAGAACATGTTTATAGGATCTCTATGATGGATGAAAAGAAAAGCTAGCAATCTTTCTTTAAAAAAATTCAATCACATATATGTTTCTCCTTGCATTGAAGAAAATAAAAAAGGATCATCAACAATATATACATTCATCTTCCACATCGTTGTCGTCGTCATCATTGCTACCTTCATCTATCTAATCGTGAGCCTCAACAAGGTCCACAGTGAGGGGCATTAGGGTTATGAGTGCAACAAGAAGGCCCAGAAGGCGGCACCGGTCCTTGTGGCAGACACTGCAACAAGAGCCTGCTCTGCTACTCCCATGACCACCCGAGCCATCACCATCGTTGCAATTTGCAAACTTAATGAAACTACTAAGAACAACGCTACTATTTGCTTCCATGCCATTGCCATGGCAAATCAATTAACTAGAAGATGAAATTTAGTCAACTCGTGTATTCATGGCTTCAGTCAGCTTCTGAATTCCCTTGTTTCTTTGACAAGTAACATTCTGTGTTTATGTGTCTGTTGATTCAACGGAGAGGGGTTGACTTTGGTAGGCAGGTTAACCAAAGAACATGAACAGTCTTGGTAGTAAAAAAAAAAAAAGAAAGGAGAATTACTTCACAGATTGCTTATGTTCTTTGGTTGACTTTGGTGGGTAGGTCAACCAAAGAACATAAACAGTCCTGCTTGCACATTTACCTCCTTACATGGATGATCAAATAATACTGAAGCTTGTCTCAGAGTGCTAATGATGCAGCAAAGGTGTCAGGAACCTGTAAACACTCATCTAAAGTGCAACTAATGCGCCAGATAAATTTTTTTTCTTATTTATACTACTACATTTAACTTTATATTGAAAATTTTGGATTACTGTATTTGAATTTCAGGTGAATATTTAAGATGATAAAGTATGATGATCTAATTGGTATAACTATAGACACTTTTCCTAAATGTTTCCAAAACTTCATTACAACCCAGGTTTCTCTAAGAAATGCATGAAACATCTTCAGGTTACAGAATTTTAACCTGAAGAAGCAACCCACTGACAGTTTATCTGAACAATGGGTGAAATGAATAATCATAGATTTAAATCAATGCCATAATAAAATCGCATTCTTCAAGATTAGTTGCACTCTTCATACTTTTACACACATCTAATAGCTCTGGTGAGGATAAAAACCCCAAAATGGAGTTTGATACTTTGATTTGGATAAATTGTGGTTTTGTTCTAAGAATACTATAGATGATTATGAAAACTCTTTTGTGGGCGTAGACACTATAGCAACTTGATACGGGCTTTGAACGATTAAATTTCATAAGATAGATAACCATTATGGAAAATCCGAAAAATAAGAACAAGGGAAATCCATAAATATACCATAAGCTAGCATAACTGGATTGCATTGTCAATATTCAACTGAAATCTTTCAACCTTCTTTTCAATGTGTCCATTGACTTCTTCCTAGCTGTTTGCTTTGTGCTTCGCCCAGAGAGGCTACCAAACAATGTATCTGGTGAATCCTTGAATTTTTCGCAGACAACGGCAACCTTTTTGTAGTCCAAAGCACCATAATTTTCCTCCCTTATTTCAGGATTCACAAAACTCTCAGGCTGATTGCTCAATAGAAGATTCACCAACTGCCTGGATTCCGTTAAGCATTCTCTGAAACTGCAACCTTTCTTTAGATCACTCAGACTGGCGCTTTGAAATATTTCATCTGCAAGTAATTCCAACCTTTTCAGATCATTGTCGATGCCGATCACAGCATTGAGGTTGAATCTTTTTAAACTCTCACTGAGAAAGGCTGCAACTACAGAATCAGAAATATGAGTAAGAGCAGCAAACCCAACTCTATAAAGTGCATCTAAAGGCAAAATCTGCTGTGCATTAGTCATCAGGAAGTTAAGATAAATAATGATTTCATTCATATAATCATTCACATGTTCTGGGGCTTCATCAGCTGTCCAATTTATACTGTGAATAAGACTAAGATATTCATCCAACTTTGCATCAACTACGTTCGACAATGCAGTATAGGCAGCATTCTGTGTTGCCTTAAAAACAGCCTTGGCAGTCAAACCAGAATGAGGCCGTTCAAGTAAGTGCGAAGGGACTGAACAAAGTTGGCCGGCCTGCCATAGGAAAAGATCACAAGTGCGCTCTAGGACAGCTATGTTTGCTGCAATTTGCATTGCTCGTGATACATCTAAACTACCAGAATGGATCATGTTGAGCAACGCCTTGTTCAGCACATCAATCATTAGTTTGTCAAGATACTTCTTTAACACATCGTAAGTATTTACATGACCTCCATGTGATAAGTAGTTGACAGAGTCCTCAATGAAGGAACGCACTATACGACAAGCATCTGGAACTGAGGAAGAGAATGCGGCAATAAATGGAAAAGCAGGCACTATATCTGAGGACTGAAGATGGAATGATACCACATTCATATTGTACTCATACTCTTTCTTTATCACCATTTGTTCAAAGTTATCGCTTGCAAGGGTCTCTGCTATTTGCTTATGGCATTCACTGAGGAGAAGCTCATGGTACTTGTCCCTACTGTTATCAAGAACCTCAAGCAAAGGCTTTACTTGGTATCCATGGCGCATGAGAGCTGAACCAAAAAGAGTGACAAAGTCCTTGACAAGTAGAAGGTGGTTTGCAGTGTCCATATGAGAAAACTGATCCTCTAAAACAGATGTCATCTTTGAGAGAGCGGTATCCCATAATGTATCAAGCTGACTCTCTAACAACAACCCCCCAGCAGTCCTTAGGACTCGATCTTCCAAAATGAAAAAACCAGCAATCTGTGAAAAGAATGATTGGTGGGATTCAAGAAAGGGTTGCGCTGATGAAATCTGCAAATCCAAATTCAGCTGCGTTAATCGCCTATTGTAATAGTGCTCATGAAACTTTTCCCCAATACCAAGGTAAGTGTACACATGGTTTGCACGATAAACAGGTGTCAGGTCAAACTCTAGCACTGAATCTTCATCAAAATTCTCAACATCTAATGTGAAAACAAGATCACTAAGACCAGACCGACTCTGCTCTTCAGCTTCCCACTGGCTAGCTCTCTTTTCTGCCTCCCTTTGACGGACTGAGGCAGCCTGTCCTATCGCCGACTGCCCAATCTCCTTAGTGGTGCTCCTTATGCGTCCAACCCATTCATTGAACTCATCAGACACCTTGTTCTCAATGAACTTTTTAATTGCAGGTATTTGTTGTTTGATCACCTTCTTGAATGGCTCAAGAGGAATGTTCTGTATGTATTCCCTTTCGATTATGTCCACAATTTTTACTGCAGGGTAGAGCCGATTGTTCGAGATATGCATGTTGCATTGCAGGCATAGTTTCAAAACATGCACACAGACCCTCATTATTTGCATGGCCTTTGCGATATTTTTCTTAATCGAATAAAGCTCGAGGAGCTCATCAAGCTTCAATAAAAGTGCACTAGCAACATCTTGCAGCTTCAAATTATCGCTCGACAATGAGCTCTTGAGTGCATCAGCATCAACCAACACACTTCGTAGCTCATCGACTGCAAGAATGAATTCCTCGTAGTGAAGCTTGCATAGTTCTTCTATCTCCCCTTCTTTCTTTTTAACAGCATTCCTAAGTTGGAGCAAGAGGGCATCGGGCTTCCCTAACTCAAAGGCATACTGAACAATCTGGCGCAAATCCTCCCCATTTCCGATGGAACTTGCAAGTACTAAATCGATGCTTCCATCTCCATTTTCTGTCACAGTTCTCTTCTTAGCTGGCGTATGCATCATCCAAAAAGAAAATCTGCCACAGAAATAACTAAAATGAATCATATATAAAAACGGAATTAAGGAAGAAGCAAAGTGATTCTCACTCCATTTAAGCTTCTCATTAGTCATATAATTTCAGATGATATCACTTAGAAAAGCAGTTACTCTTACTATCATGGGTGAATAAAATCCCTAGAGGTTAATCAAAATTTCAGGGGGGAAAAAAAATCTACGAATCAAGCAAAAGTTTAATTGCAAAAACTTTTATCACAATGCCTATTGAACTTCTTTTATTACCCTCACCAAACCAAGACCTTTAGCAGAAGAATTGAAGTTCCAGAAAGAAATAAACCAAGGGTTCGCCTCAAAATCTAAAATTTAGGAAACTTTTACATGCATCAAGAACTAAATCCAAGTCAGGAGATTACTATGCGCCAAAAAAAAAAAAAAAAAGCACAATGAAAAAGCAACATCAAACACACCGCAAGGTAGCTCCTTTCCCCCCTATAACCACCGAGGTCAAGAACCACAACGCAGCGCCGGCAATCGAACTGGAGGAGGAGGAGGAGGAGGAGGAGGCGGTATCTCGCGAGCTAGGGCTTCATAGGAAATAGCGCACTGGAGTGCCTCTTTAGTATCGTCACTCTCGCTCCGCCGATCTTTTGGGGATTTAGGGGTAATAAACAAATCGGTATGGCAATTTGTCGGTGTCTTTCTGCCGCTGGCTTTGGAGTCTCTGCCGATGCGTTGCTATCCTCCACGACAACGCGAACACCCGTAGCGAGTACTTCGAGGCCAGCTCCTGGCTCTTTCTTTCGACCTCTCTCGCATCCCAAGCTCGCGACCTCGCCACACATGGCTCGCTGAGGGCGAGCGCAGAGAAAACGAACCCGAATCCGCCGGCCCGACATTTGTCGGCGGAAGACTTTTTTTTTCGTTTGACTGGTCGTACGCTCATTGTTTAAACTAAACAAATATATTATTTTTTTACTCGAAATATATTTTTAAATTATTATTATTATTATTTTACCTGCGGATTGAGCTCGAATTGTGCCTCACGAGTATTCATGCTGTTTTTTTTCAACACTGCTGTAAAAAAAAATGGAGACAGTTAATCTAGTAATTCCTATCGGTCTATCATATTATGCGAGAGATAAAATATGAAGAATTTTATCGATCTTAATATTATGATCAAGACATATGAGATCATTTGAATTTAGAAAAAAAAATTAGATCTTTCTCAAAATCGATCCATATTATTTATATAGATACCGTCGTACTTTAACCACCACGTTATCTCGATAATTTTTTTTTCTTCAGATTACGTGTGATCTTAGTTATGGACATAATTATTAGGAAATTAAATAATCAAGATTATAACTAATTCTAAATAATACAATAAAATTTATTTATTTAAAAATTTTAAAATATAATGAAATTTAATATTTTATTATATTAAATTATAAAACTCTATTTACTCTCTGAAACATATTTATTTATGGTTGTGTCAATCTGAACGGCCATCGAATGACGAGTCGTCACTCGAAGAGATTGCATAGTCATCACTACTTGAACTATTAAATGTTTACTCACATCGATATGCACCACTAAAAATTGACATATGATAAATATAAGTAAAAAAAAAAAATTGTATCATTTACTCGAATGGAAAGTTGATTAATTCGGAAATTTGATAATCTTTTTAGAAAAACATCGATTAAACAATTAGTTGGATTTGGTTTAGAGTTTCGAATTTAAGAATTCGATTTAATTAAGTAAATCAAACTGACTATCCTCAGTTAATTGCTATATTTTAACAGTGGAGTGTTATGATATTAAATTTTAATTTTAAAATTGATAAATTGCAATTCTATTTAATTGACTATTCATTATCAATCTATTAATATTTAATATTAATCGTTCGAAAATGGAAAAATTAATTATTTTAATTTTCGATCGAATTAATTGATTTTTTTATTAATTTGATTTGTTCTTAAAAATTTTGATTAGCTCTATTAGTTATTATTATTTTTTTTTATTTGATTTAGATTGAGTCAATTTGATCGATTTAATTATTAATTCTTTGCTCGCGTTTAATTAATCGGATCAAACTGATACTTATGACAATTAAAAAAAAGGTGGAAAGATGGTCAAAGGGCCTCTCTCGAATTTTGAGATATCTGGGGACCGAAAAGACAAAAGCAGCAGTCAAACTGACATTTGACCACCAAGATCTCCCTCCAAATTTGCCTCGTCCCCAGTTCCAACGGCAATGGCAGGATCCGATCAAATACTTCCTGCAAAAAAGATGAAATATCTCTCTCAAACTACGAGACGTGGCCCAGTATAATTGGTCCTCAATCATTTTAAATCGAAATGCCCAGTACCCGATCCCAACGATTCTTCGCCGGTTTCCCCGAGAAGAAAAGGCATATTTGTCGATTATTTCGAATTCCTCTCGCGCTTTGGCTTCTCTTTATGGCGGCCTCCGGCGACGGCGCCTTCTCGTCGTCGTCACCCATGGATCGCCTCCTCCGCAGTATCTCCATAGCACACGAGGTCCCTTCTGTCGAACGGGGGCATCTCATCAACCCCCCTTCGCCCTCCAGGAAGAAGAAAGAGGGCTTCGCCGGTGCGGCGTTACGGCGGCTGGGTTGCGCCGCCGAGGCGGCCACGCAGGCGTACGATCCATCTGTCTCGTCCGTTTCGAACGACAAGACGCTGGGGAGGAGGAAGACGGACAAGGAAGGCGGCGGTGGCAAAATCTCGTGCACGCCGGTGACTCCATCCTCCACCGAGTCGTCTTTGGCCGGAAGAAGGCTATTGTTTGCCGGCGAGGTAAAATACCCATCTTTTCGCTCTGCATTCCTCTAATTTTGGACTTTAAGATTGAGTCTTCTTGTTGCCCTAACGAAAAATTTGGTTTTTTTTTCTTCCCCTTTTTTGTCTGTTTCGACGGCAAATCACTTCATTTCTTCAATCTGATTTAATTTTCGAACAATGTAAAAAATTTTCGGCCCTAATTAAGAATCTCGGGCGTTTTTCTCAGCAGAGTTCATCTTCATGTAGAAGGGAAAACCACCAGGATTCATTGTCGAACCCTAACGCACCTCTATTAGGACATGATCGTGTACGCTCGGAATATCTTGACCGCTCTCCAGGATTTCATCCTACTCCGTATCGATCCGAGGAGGTAACACGCTGAAATCAATTATTTTGCTTTACTAATTTCAGAGAAATCATAATTGCCTTGATCATGCTTCAATGCCCTTTGTCTAATCTCATAGATTCCTAGTTGTCTGCACTGTTTTCAGATGTAAATTATTGAAACTGCGTTTTCTGCATTTTTCTGTATCTTTTTTTACAGTAACTGAGACTTTCTTGTGAAAATTGAGAACTACAATCCTTGAAAATATATAAGATTATATGAATTCTTCAATGCCCATTCATGGCTTTCATATGCACAATATATTCATATCTTTCTTAAGCATCATCAGGAGTTGAGATTACAGTAATGGATGACTTTTTGTTGCCTCTGATATCATCAGATAAGAGTTAGAGATCGCTCTACTACTCTGAATGACAAATAACTTGTAGATATAAATTCTGTATTTCTGAATGTCAAATAACTTCCATTCCATTGTAAGATCTCGGGTCTGTTTTTCGATAAACAAGTAAAAGATTAGCAAATTGACTTGAAATTTAAAAGGAACAGTGAGAGAATAGGCTATCAGTTTTATCAGTCTTCTGTTATTATCCATGTGGGAAACAAGACACCAACTCTTTCACTGATAGTGTATTCAGATTTGTTTTATTTCTCAGATAGTCGTGTTCCAGACGATCGTCGAGTTAAATGCGTATGAGCAATACCAAGACCAGTGGCTCGATGTCGATAACATGTCATATGAGGTGCTGAGTTTTCTACTACTCATAGATTCACTTCACTTCATCATTTTAAGTTCCATATCTGATATCTTCATGGGATTGTCCTCCCATTTCCAATCAAACAGGAGCTACTCGAGCTGGGTGATAAAATAGGGCACGTTAACACCGGGCTGGAGGAAGAACAGATCATAAGCAGTCTAAGGAAGGTTAAATACTCATTTATGGATGCCTTAAAAAGACACATTCTATCAAACAGCGAACCGAATTGTATCATTTGTCAGGTGAGTATTTCGATCCGCCCTCTAATTACCTGAAGTTTGTGGTTTCTGTCGCAGTTAAGCTTCCTCCCTGCGATTTACAGGAAGAATACGCCATTAATGATGAAATCGGAGAGCTGCAGTGCGGTCATAGGTATCATGTACGTTGCATCAAACGGTGGCTTCTTCAGAAAAATGCTTGCCCTGTCTGCAAGACTGCTGTTTCTACCATTGCTTTCAAGAGTCGATAGGTAGTTTCCATTTTGCTCTCTTTTCTGACATTGAATGTGATCTCGTTGCTTCTGGTTTTGATTCTCCATTCAGCGCGAACAAATCCATTAAAGTGATTGAACTGATATATTCATCACGGATTTGTAGTATTAGATATGGATTTATATGCATGGAATCCATTAATCTGAAATTTCGAGAAGAACAAGCTTTGCAGTTGATACATTTATAAAGATGAAAATTTGTTGGGGTTCAGGTATGGTTTACAGGTTTCTTTTGCTTTCGTAATTTGCTATTGATCTGTGATGAAATCTGGATCTTTTGAAACTTTTGTTGATTCATATGTGGTAATACGATTGTTACTTAGATTGTTCCTTCAGTTTTTGATTGAAATTAGGATGATTTTACTCGATGTATGTATGATTGTGTTTCGAATTCACTTTGAAACCACAAAATGGGGAGATCTTCAGGCAAGTTAAGTTCTTGGACGCGGGGCATGGGGCGAGGCAGAGCCGCTTGCCCCCGTCGGCGCCCTGTGACTCTTCTTCCGCCGCCGCCGCCGCCGCCGCCGGAGCCCTCGCGGCTCCGCCAGGCCGCGGCTGAGTGCGTCGTCTCCGCCTGCACGTTCTGCCTCTGCTGCCCCCTGATGCTGGCGTGTTGCTGCGTCTGCGCCCCGCTGGCCCTCGTCTGGCGGACGGCACGCTGCGCCAGCCGCCGCCTCTGCTGCGGCCACCACCGCCGCCCCCTGGTCGAGTCCTCGTCCTCCGACATCGAGCTCGACCCGCGGGGAGGTTGCGTCGGCGGTAGGGCGCCGCCACGCACTGACTGACCCTGAAGCCTTCTGCATTGGTCTTCCTTTTCTCCCTGCCGTGTTTCCTAAGCTTGGCAGTCTTTCTTGCGGCGACGATATTCCGCATTTTGTTTTCCTTCCGAAGAATTTCTGTTTCCTCTGTTCTTGTTCTTGTCTTCCATATTTTGTCTTCGATCGCAAGCGATCAAAGTGTGGGAGTCATCAAAATTCTTCAGATTCCCTGTGGAACAGTTCTAACTGGTTAATCGTCTAACAGGATTCTCCCATTCCATCTCAAGATTCTTAACCATTTGCAGAAGAACTCTGTTTTCTTCTAACGACCAATGCGACGCGTCTGATGAAATGCAGTCGCGAAGCAGGTAAACTAAAATACGAGATCAAGAGGAGAAGACAAATTTTCGATCAGATTTTCGACAGGCACGGTGCAGCGGTATCCTATAATTTATCTCCTTCGTAATAATTAATTATAAGATAGATTGATAGGAATTATTAGACCGACAGTTTCAACTTTTACCATAAGAATTAGTCCCCCACGTGCACGGAAAAGGCTTTCACCTTTAGGATGCTTAGTGTGCGCTTCGTTTATACTTATCCAATTTATTTTTTCTATCAGTAAGGACATTCAAAAGTAGTCGTTAATATCGCGATTTTATACAACAAAAATTAGATTGCTATAATATATATGTACATGTCAATATTGAATATTTTATTAAAATTTAATTGTACTTTTCGAATTTATTAGAAGAGCTGATTAGAAATTTACATAAGATTAGATCGATCATTTTTATCAAAATAAAAAATTTAAATATTTGAATTATAAAAAACATATCGAGATACATAATGAACTATACGAAACATGGAACGAATTGAATTAGATGGAAAAAAAAAAAGGGTAGGTCAAGCCGTCCTAGTAGATTGAGTGAGACGGAGAAGACTAGAAAATATGTTGCATGAATTGAATAAAATAAGTGGGCAGATTGATTGATGAATACGGTGAGTAAATTGTTGCTCTTAATTTGAATGGATTAAGAAAACTGAACTGAGCTGCGTGTTTTATTTATTTATTGTCAGGTCTTTGTAAATTATGCAATTTCTATAAAAACAATGGGAATCCAACCTTCATTCCATTCCGGAAGTCAAATTTCTCATGCCTTCTAAAATTAAAAAATGACACAATAAAATATAATTTTAATCGAGCAATTGTAAATTATATATATATGAGAAATCTTTTCCTGCGCAATCATTTCGTCCGCGCCCGACGCGAATTGCGCACGTTGTCATCGTCGTCGCCGCGTCGTCTAGTCACCGTCGGCCGTCAGACCGGGCGCGATCGGCACACGACTCGTCGGCGGTCCGACGAGACTCGGATTTCGATCGGTTAGCGCCCAGAATCCGGTGCAAACCGATCGAAAACAATCAAATTGCATGATCGACATTGGCGCAACCACTGCCAGTCGCGATTGGGTCGGATTCCGACTGAATCGCGATCGGAATTCGACGTCGAACGGACCAACAACCGATGCCGGTCCGTCCGGTATACTCGATCGGTCGAGATTCGGCAGTCGATCGACTGAATCGAGGCCGAAATCGACCGCCAGAATCGGCCACGGTGGCATGGAGCGGACGATATATATATATAGGAATGTTCTCCTGCGCGCCCGAACCGTCCGTGACACGGCGACCCACCACCACTGTCGCCGTCGCCGCTGCGCCGTCCGGCCACCTTCGGCTGCCGGACCTAGCGCGATCGACGCGCACCTCGCCGGCGGTCCGGTGGGGATCGTATACGAGTCCGCCACGATTCGGCCGAAATTTGGCGATTCGCGACGGCGCTTCGCACCCACTCATGGCCGCGAAATCGGGATTCCAACAAAATCGTGGTCGAATCCGATGCCACCCAAGCCCGCCGGGCGAGGTGCGTCGATCGCGCCAGTCCGAGGTCGACGGCGGCGCGATGCGGCAATGGTGGTGGGTCACCGTGTCGCGGATGGCGCGACGGTTGCCGGCGCCGTGATTCGATCAAAACTCATATACGTGAATGTTCTCCGCTACCGAATCGTTTCACGCCCGCGACACGACGACCCACCGCCATCGCCACCGCTGCCGCCGCGCCACCGACCGGACAAGGTGCGATCGACACGCACTCCGGTGGTCCGGCGTGGCTAACGCCGAGTCCGCCACGATTCGCCGTATCCAGCCGATCGGCCGACAAGGCCGCGAATCGCTGGCGCTACTCGCCGAATTTCGACCAATTGTGGCTCAATCCGGCCGCTGAGCCCCGTCGGACCGCCGACGAGGTGTGCGTTGATCGCGTCAGGTCCAACGGCCGGAGGTGGCCGGACGGCGCAGCGGCGACGATGGCAGTGGCGGTGGGTCGCCGTGTCGCGGACGGACGCGTATCTGATCAAAACTCATATACATGAATGTTCTCCTGCGGGCCCGAACCATCCGCGCCCGTCCGTGACACGGCGACCCACTGCCGCTGCCGCGCCGTACGACCACCTCCGACCGTCGGGCCTGGCACGATCGACGCTCACCTCGCCGGTGGTCCTGCGGGGCTCATACGACGTCGGAGTCCGGCCACTATTCGGCCGGAATCCGACGATTTCGTGGCCGACAGTTTCACGGCCACTGCCGGCCGCGATTCAGTCGAAATCCGACCCGATCATGACCGGTAGTGGCCGCAAAACTGCCGACCGTGAAATCGCCGAATTCCGACCGAATCGTGGTCGGATTCCGACGCCGCATGAGGCCCGCCGGACCGTCGGTGAGGTGCGCTTCGATCGTGCCAGGTCCGGCGACAGCACGGCGGCGACGGCCGCAGTGGTGGTGGGTCGTCGTGTCGCAGACGGTTCGGACGCATATCTGATCAAAACTATATATATATATATACAGTGGATAATCGAAGTATTCATGAGTGCTCACAGATGAATTGAGTAGGATAATATTTCTCTCTTATATATATAGAGGAATGTTATCTTATATAACTCATCCATGAACACTCATAAGTACCTCGATTATCTACCGTCCGATCGAGTGAACATTATAACTCAATCTTTGAATCCTAGAGGGTCGAACGATGAATAATGGAGATGCTAACGGATTCTCACCGATGAGTTGAGTAGGATAACATTCTTTTATATATAATATGTTGAGTGTCGATAGGTGTCGTGTCGCGTGAGCGACACAATCTCAATCGTTCGTTTAGATGAGATTACATAGTAAATGAAAAATACATAGTATTTATTGTCTGATGTTCTTCTCCGACTGTACATTATAGCCAAACTCTGAATCCATCGAGGTCGCCACCGATGTCATCGATTGATCGACCGGATTGTAGTCGGAATCCGATTGAACTGTGGTCAAAATCCGATCGAATTAAGACTGTCAACGCTACGATCGATCAAATTGTGGTCGCTAACGCTGCGACCACTGGCGGCGACAATCGTGGCGGATTCCGATCGCGATTCAATCGGGACTCGAGTCCGATCGAATTCCAATCGGAATTCGATTGAATTGCGGTCGCTAGCCATCGCAATTGCACTGGATTCGAGTTGGAATCCGATCACGGTTTCGTCGGACTCCGAATTACGGCCAGAATCTACTATGATTGTGACCATCGACGACAACAATTTGATCGGATTTTCACCGCAATCTGATGGGAATTCAGTCAAAGTCCGACTGGACTTAGATCCCAATCGGATCACAGTCGGAATCTGACCATTGGCGGAGATACTGAGTGGATGTCAAGTTTCGATGAAAAATGCACAGGGTTTCTCATTTACTGTGCTTGCTCTAGAAAATGGATGTTTGGGTGAGATGGAGCACGACGAAAGTTTATGTGCATTTCTCATTAACGTGCACGAAACGCGCAATGCACGTCGCTTAGCATAACAAATGTGATAAAGTCACTCGTGGCAGTGGCAGGCGATGGCCGACCGCAATGGCTACTAATTAGTTGGCTACGAGGCTTGTTGTGATGGTCGGAGGTAGCCTATGAATGGGCGAAGCGGAGACAGATCGACCGGTGCGACGATCAACCTTGGGAAGGAGAGGTGGCATTGTGGCAACGAGTGAGAGCACGGGGAAGAGAAGAAGGGATCGGGCACAACGAGGAATCTGGCAAAAATGAGATCAAGAGAGGAAAGAAAGAATAAGGAAAAGAACTTAGTGTTTGATATTTAAACTTTACCTTAATTAATCGATTAACTCCTCAAATAGTGGTAATCAAACCAAAAAGCTTATTTGATCTTTACCCATGGAATACCATCAGAATTCTATTTAAGTTCAGAATTTAAAAAAAAAAAATCTAAAAAATTTTATAAGACAATTTCTTAATTAATCGTTATTATTTTTTTATTATTTCAATGTCGTATTTAACATTCTCTTTCATTCATAAAAATTTGATCCCCAAATTTTCTACTCAAGTAAAATGAGTAATTAATGACTCAATGTCACATTGATACTCAAGCACTTTGAGAAGAGTTACAAATCTTAAGTAAATAAGTGGGGGTATTAAGCTCGAATATTATTTTTCCAACTCTCAATTAGCCTCTAAAATCTATTACGCATACTCTCAACATATCTTTAAAATTTGTATAATCTGCTCTATTTAATCAACTGTCTAAGGGTGAAAACTATACCAAAATGAAGTCTTGTACTCTTGGCTTGTTGGAGACTTTGTCAGAATCGTAAGGTGAATTGTGAATCTCTATCAGATATGATACTCAAAGATACTCTATGAAGTCTAGAAATCTCCTTGCAGTATCATTTTACTAAGCGATCCAACAAATCCATATTACGGATCGATAAAAAATGAGTGAATTTGATTAATCAGTCATCGATTACCCAAATAGCTTCATATCCTTTTCGAGTTATGGATAATCCCACAACAAAGTCCATCGTAATATGCCCTCGCTTCAACTCCAATATCTAAATCCCTTGGAGTATGCTTATTGGTTTCTAGTATTTTGTCTTCATTTGTTGATACACCAGACATCAAACTATGAAATCAACCATATTCTACAGATCATTCCACTAGTAGGAACGTTTAAAGTCTTGATACATTCAGGTATCATCCACAAGAATTGTGAATTCAAATCAATGTGCTTTATGGATTATGTCTTTCTTAATAGGGTACATCTCATGAATACATAATTTTCTCCAAAAGGGACAATCTCATTATCATCGCAAGAGAATTCTGTCTGCTATCATGAGTCCTCTCTATTACCCAAAAACTAGTAATTATTTCGATCTTCTGAGAGTCCATTGAAATGCCTCTACTCAAACAACGTTCGAGAAATCCTACAAAGGATAGCCAAATTGCGCATTTGCTAAACCTCGTGTAGAGTTGCTCTTGTCGTAAAATCTCCAATACCGTGAAGATGATGTGCATGCTCTTCCTCAGACCATGTATCAAAATATTATCTATGAAGATAATCACAAATTGATCCAAATACATCAAGTCTAGCGAGACTGCATTGCATCCCATTACCGATTGATCCCCCTAGTTGAGGCTCAAGAATTCCTTGACGGCGAGTCATTCAAAATGATGCGAAAAAATACTGCCTCTCAAAAGCATCATGACACAATAATCACGTGATGTATTGTTCCCCGAAGATTTTTCTGCATCTTCCACTAATTAACAACTTAGTCACAGAAATAATATGCAATTAACTCTGCTCTCTTTGCATTAATACAGGTCATGTACTCGAAAGTGCTCTCAAGGTTATCTAACTCGGCTCGAATAACCTAAGGATCAAAATCCCCATAGAATACAGTAACCAATCCTTTGTTGACTATGCTAATAATGATATGAAAGCTCTATCCATTACCCCACTGGTAGTGGTCGAAATCAACATAGTTGGTTACATGATATTACCTTTGGGATTGTATATCCTTTGATCTCCCACAAAGAAGTGTGATGGCAGATCTCTGCTTTCCGACTCGGTATTAGTCAGCTTTCCAAGCAAATTCATTTTCTTGGAAGCAGACTCGGGTCCCACCAGCTTTATAGGTCGTTTCCGTAGTCAACCTGAACCACAACTACGAATAGTGACTGACTCACTATGTATCATTTCTTACTATAACCAACTAAATGCATAGCTAACAGAAGGGTATATAATAACAATTATCATACCTTAAATCATATAGCTCGGAGATGTCCCGTTGCTACCAGATATCAAAACTCACAAAACCAAAATTGGATAAATAAATCACGATATCCGAAACATCAAAGAAAATCCATGTGAACTTCGCAACCTCTCTCTCTATATATATATACAAAAATGTTATCGTATGCAATTTATTGAGCATCCGTGTACACCTCCATTATCCACTATCTAATCTCCTAGGATTCAAGAATTGAGATCTGTTTATATATATATATATATATATATATATATGAGAATTTGATATCCTGGGCATCTGTTATATATATAAAGTGATATACGAATTTGCACACTGAGCACCCGTGTATACCTCCATTATCCATCATCCGACCGCTTACGCACTATAGCTCAATCATTGAACCCTAAGAGATCAGACGATATATAATGGAAGTGCACATGGGTGCACACCTCCATTATCCACCGTCCGATCGCTTGCGCGCTATAGCCTAATCTTTGCGCACTATATATACAAAATAAGATTTTGATTGTGCAAGCGAGCACAATAACAAAGAATGCACAGTGATTTTGTCTGATGTCTTGTCCCCGTGCCGCTTGGTATCGTCGCCAAGCGATCATATTCCGATCAGAATCTAGTCCAATCGTGTATGGTCGCTGGCCTTCTGCAGTAGCGAGACGGCGCCGGTGACTCCGATGGGTTCAGAGATGGGTTATAGTACGCTTGATGAACACACTATGCATTCGCACAAATCAGACATGTGTGTGTATCTATATATATGTGCGCGCTTCACTACATGCACATCGTACAACCAGACGCTCACCCTAGGCATGTATAGTGTGCGCCTAGGATAACAGTATCCATATAGCGGATGCACACTGCATCGTCCAACATACCAATTCGATTATATGTGAGTACCTCCATTATTCGTCGTCCGATCTCGTAGGGTTCAAGAATTGGACTATAATGTTCATCCGATCGAACGGTGGATAATCGAGGTGCTCATAGGTGCTCACGGATGAGTTGTGCAGGATAACATTCATATATATAGAGAGAGAATTAATATCCTGAGCGCTCGTTTCCTGCGCACCCCTGCACGAAAGGGAAATGTACAGTAACCACGTCGTGATGGTAACTCGGAATCGTCGACAGAAGGCTGAATTTCGACCACAATCCCGTCGAAATTCGACCGCGGTCCGATTGGAATCCGATCGCGATCCGGTCGACACCGGAGTTCGACCGATTGCGGTCGAAATCGACCGTGATTTTGACTGCAACCGACCGCGATGATGGCGACTACAATTCGATCGAATTTTGGTCGCAATCCGATTGGAATCCAACTGCGATCCAGTTAGACTCCGGTGCTGACTAGATTGAGATTGAATTTTGGCCGAATTACAATTGCTAGTGTCGCGGTCGCAATCGCGGTCGTTTTCGATCGAAATCCGAATGCGATCCGGTCGACTCCTATGTCGGTCGGATCGCGGTCGGATTACGGTCAAATTGCGACAGCCAGTGGCTACGATCTGGGCGGCACAGGAGTCCGATCGGATCCAACCTAAATCCGACCCCAAGCTGCGAACGGTAGAAAGTCACAGCGGAGGAAACACTGTATATTTTTTATTCACTATACAATTGCGATGGATCGGACGATGGAGAAATCGTCATGCACGAGTCACACAGTGGAAGGCACTCAACGAATATATATATTTAAAAAATATATAACCAGATGAATAAAAAATTTTATTTTGAGGGGTATTAATATAACATTGCATATCTTACAAAAAAAAATATACAAAATATTTCTATCTTTTAAATTGCCCTAATTAGTAATCAGTAAAATACTTTTAAATAATTTTCTAAACTAATCTTTTTTTCTTTTTTAACAGCGGTCAACACGACGTTATCTTCAATGCGGCGATTCTTTCAATGGCCAGCAACTCGTCGGCGCTGGAATCGCCTCAACTTTCCCAAATCCGACAAGCGACCATGACAGAGACAGTCAAAGGCCGAGCCTCCTCTCCTTCTCTCACTCTTTTCTGTTCCATTTCTCTTCGCTTTGTTGAATCGACGAGTTGCAGTCTTCCACTTCATCCAATCGATCACGTTTCCAATTTCGCAAGGCTGCGAACTTGCGATCGAACTCCATCCAAATCCATGGCGATCGTGGCGAACTGCATCGAAAGTCAACGGATCCCTTTTCCCTTTGTAAAGTCAAACTCAGACTTGCATAATTGAACAAGGAAAGGGCCGGAAGAAGAAGAAGAAGAAGAAGAAGAAGAAGAAGAAAAAGATCGTCGCCATGTGGATGGTCAGGAGGAAACTCTGGATCGTCGCCCTGTTCTTGCTCCTTTCCTCTCTGCGACGAGCAGCGACGGAATCCGCCAAGCCCCGCTACGACGACTGCGCTCCCCGGCGATGCGGCAGGCAGGAGATCAAATACCCGTTCTGGCTCATCGGTGGCCAGTCATACTGCGGCCATCCTTCGTTCGCCCTCACTTGCAGCAACGACACCGGCGCCCTCTTCCTCACCGTCTTCAACATCAATTTCTACGTGCTACGGATCTTCTACTCCAACAGCTCCGTCCACTTCACGCTCGGCGACGCCGACTCCGGCTCCTGCGCCTTCCTCCTCGGCAGAAACACCTCCGAGGTCTTCCCCTTCAGCGTCAGTGCCTCCAACAAGCATATCTTCTTCCTCTTCAACTGCTCCGGGCAGGAGAGCGACAACTTGAGAAGCTACCAGAACGTGTCTTGCCCCCGGGACAACACCTGGGTCGTGTTCGGCGGCGAGTACGTCCCCGAACGCACGCGCTCGCCGGACGCGAACTGCTCCGTCGGGTGGTTGCCGGTGATGGGCGACTCGAATATCAGCGTCCGCAGTAACTACAGCGCCTTGCTGCGGGCCGGGTGGATGGCGAATTATACCGCGAAGGATTGCAGCAAGTGCACCGACAGCGGCGGCCGGTGCGGCTACGACATGAACAACACCAAGACGAGGCAGGGCAGTATCTGCATCTGCCGCGATGGAGTCCATCTCGGAAGTTGCAGAAGTGAGTACAGACCAATTGCTGAATTTCATGATCGGATTACGCGAACCCCATCGCTGAATTTCGATTCTCTGTTCTTGCTGCAGGTCAGAAGAATTTGCATAGGACATTGTTAGCAGCGGGTAAGGGAAGCTCTTGCTCGAACCCTAAGCCCTAAAATCCCATCCCAAGACTGGTTTTTGTTGACGATCGATAGATTCTCTTCTGATATACAGTTACTGCTGGATCAGCCGGATTCCTTGCTCTCGCATGCGCCGCCATCTTCTTCGTTTGGAGATTCACGAGATCCCGAAGAAACTCGACGCCGTCCAAGTTCTTCGCTAGAAATCTGGCTTCCTCGCTGAAGGATCCTGATATCCAAGATCACTTCCAGACCCATGTCTTCTCCGACAACGAACTCGTGGAGGCTACCGATTGCTTCGATTCCTCGAGAGAACTCGGGGATGGAGGCTTTGGCACTGTGTATAAAGGTAGGCTTTTTATCGGAGTGCTGCTTAAACAAGTACGCCGCCGGCCGTCGGCTAAATCTTGTTCTTTCCTTTGCTATTTAGGGAAACTCCGAGATGGCCGGACGGTCGCCATCAAGCGATTGTACGGGAAGAACTATAAGAAGGTCGAGCAGTTCATGAACGAGGTTAAGATCCTCTCCCTTCTCCGCCACCAGTTCCTCGTCAGCCTCTACGGCTCTACCTCGCACCACAGCCGTGAGCTCATCCTCGTTTATGAGTTTGTGGCCAATGGCACGGTCGCCGACCACCTCCACGGCCGTCGCGCCGCCGAGCGGATTCTCACATGGCCTATGCGCCTGCGGATCGCCATCGAGACGGCAGACGCGCTCGCGTACCTTCACGCCGTCGACCCGCCGATCATACACCGCGACGTCAAGACCACCAACATACTGCTCGACGACGGCTTCCATGTCAAAGTGGCGGATTTCGGGCTCTCGCGCCTCTTTCCGATCGACGCGACGCACGTCTCCACCGCGCCGCAGGGCACGCCGGGGTACGTCGACCCCGAGTACTACCAGTGCTTCCAGCTCACCAACAAGAGCGACGTCTACAGCTTCGGGGTGGTGCTGGTGGAGCTCATATCGTCGAAGCCGGCCATCGACCTCCGGCGAGAAAAGAGCGAGGTCCACTTGGCTAAGATGGCGATCGCTAAGATCCAGAATCACGAGCTGGTCGATTTGATCGATCCAGAGCTCTGGCAGCCGTCGGACAAGGTGGCGAGAATGAGGATCGCCATGGTCGCCGAGTTGGCATTCAGGTGCTTGCAGTCGGACGGCGACACGAGGCCGGCCATCAAGGAAGTGCTCGAGGGACTGGTGGCGATCGAAAACGCGGCGTTCGAATCCGGCGACAAGGCAGAGGATGCTGCTAGGCTGCAAGATGATGCCAGTTTGATGCACCACATCGCGATGTGCTCACCGGACACGGTCGCCGGAAATTGGGTCAGTCAATCCACGGCCTCCAATGCTAGCCAGTGAAAGTCGAAGCAATTTTAATTAATTTTAAATTAGTGAATATTATTTTTAATATAAAAGTGTTTATTATAGCAGCCAATAATAATAATAA
Organism: Wurfbainia villosa; assembly: GCA_025175895.1. Classification (NCBI taxonomy): domain Eukaryota; kingdom Viridiplantae; phylum Streptophyta; class Magnoliopsida; order Zingiberales; family Zingiberaceae; genus Wurfbainia; species Wurfbainia villosa. The sequence continues at coordinate 58,844,994 of CM045996.1, read as the reverse complement.
ATTTTTATTTTTATTTATAATATTAAAATAATTATTTAGTAAGTTATTACAATTCTATAATAATTATTTAAGTAGTTGGTATCATTGTTTTAAAATGCTTTTAATTAAATTTAAGTAATTTTGATTTATTCATTACAATAATACTTTATATATAATAATTTTAATTATAATATATATTATAGTAGTTATTATGTCATTATCTCAATAACGCCAAAGGTCATTTTCCATACGAAAAATAGTACGTTATATATCATATTTTTAATTAAAATATATGTTATGGTAGTTATTATGTAATTATCACAATATCGCTAATTGTCATTTTCAAGTGTCTACCGGAATGATACGGTGGCTAAGATTAAGTTATAACTTTGGCGAATAAAGATAAATATCATATCGGTGCGCGCCCTGTGTTCTTGTATTCAGACACGCGACGTTGCCGCGTACCACGTCAAGCACTGTGAGAATTCTCCGTGACTTATCTATCCCACAATGATCGTGGGATAAATCGATGGGGGTCATTAGGTTGACGAATTATAATCTTTTGTGAATATCTTTTTATCTTATAAATACATGATATTTTTCATATATTATCAATATGAAATTTTAATTGTATTTCTAAAACTTCTATCAGATGGTTGGTTCTCGCCCTCACTCGTTCAATGAAAAGAAATTCCACCCACTACAATTAGTTGTACAAAGTGAAATCGTCATGCGTTATCGGTCAATCGCATGGAGTAGTTTCCAAAAGTTGTATACTAAGAGAAATGCATAGTAATCATACTGCGGCGGTAGCTCGGAATCACTGACGAAAGATTGGATATCGATCGCGATTTGATCGGAATCCGATCATAGTCCGATCAACATCGAAGTCCGGTCGTATCGCGCTCAGATTCTAACTAAATCACGGTCATAATTGACCACGGCATTGGCGACCGTAATTCGGTCGGATTGTGATCGGGATTCGGTCGCCAGTGCTACAGCGGCAATCACGATCATTTTCGAACGTAATCCGGTCACGATCCGATTGAACTTCAGTGTTGATCGGATTGCGATCGCAATATCGCGGCCATTGACGATCGTAATCATATCGGAATCTGATCATGATCTAGCCAAACTCCTATACCGATCAGATTACGATCAGAATTCGATCGAATTGTGGTCGCAGTGGTCGTGACACTGACAATTGCAATTCAATTGAATTCCGACCGTAATTCGATCAACTGTCGATAATTGTGAGCTACAGGCAATAGAAATTCACAGTGCAATCGTGATAGATCAGACGATAAAAAAATTATCGCACAATCGCACGAAAGATGCTATATATATATAAAGAAAAAAAAATTCTGATAAAATGTTAAATTCGTCGAACAAAAGAGAAAAAATAAATAAATGTGAAAATCTCTATTTCCTTTCTCGGAGTAAACAGAGCATCAGAGTTGCAATAGTTGACCAACGACCCCTTTTTTTTAAACGGTAGCAGTCAATACAATTCTTTCGAGTACTTGTGGACACTTGAGCTGCAATCGTTGACTTTGTCCTATCGCATCAAAGTCAATGCAACATTGGAAAATTTTGAGAAGAAAAAAAAAACAGGGGAACTTCATTTCAATCTCTACGAAATAATTAAATTTGACAACAAAATTTAATTTGAAGTTTGAAAATGAAGAATAAGAGGAGAAAACAAATATATATATATATATATAGTGTTGTTCTCCTGTGCGTCTATTCCTTCGTAACAAAACGTGCTTGCCACCGTGAAGACTCCACGTCGTGCGCACTTGATTAATCAGCCGATCTCTTTTCTTTCACTGTATCTTTTTTCCCCTCGCGTTTTCGACGCCGTCGATTTTTTTTCCCTCACCGAATCTAGGTTTTCGTCGTGGGCCGGTGGCAAGCACGTTTTGTCGCGGATGAATAGATGCGCAGGAGAACAACGCCTGTGCGTCTATATATATATGAAAACTTCATTTTAATTCATGAGATTTCTTAAGTTGTGCGATGATAATTGTGCAGATAGTTTTTTTATCGTCCAATTTTCATTTGATTCATAAAATTACATAGTAAATAAAAAATACATAGTGTTCTGCTCGTGTCGTCTTCTTCGATGAATATTATAGCCCAACTCTTGATCTCGTCGGGATTACTGTCGTCGTCGTCGTTGTCGTCCGATAGATTGACAAATTGATCGATCGAATCGTGGTCGAATTCCGACCGAATCGCGGTCGTCAGTGTCACGGTCGATTTCAATCGAAATCTAACCTTGATCTAGCCCAATACAAAATCCGATCAAAGCGCGATTAGATTCTGATCAATTTACGATCGAAATCTGGTCAAATTGTGATCGTCATTGTCGGGACCACTGGCGACCATAATCATAGCCGATTTCGATCGAAATCTAGTCATTTAGTGGTGATGCCAAACTCTTTTTTCTCCGATAAAAAATACTATATATTTTTTATTTACTGTGCTTGTTCGGAATAAAATTACTATGCATCTTCATTTTTTCACACGAATGGTGTGGCATAATTTGCACAACTTAAGAAAATTATTATTTCATATTAAGTTGAATATATAACTGCAAATGAAATTTAAAAATTAGATAGATTAATTTTATATTCAAAAAATAATATAACAATTATATATCAAGGAACATATATTATTTTTATTAAAAAAAAACATTATAGTGTGAGCTTTAACGTGTAAAGTCTAAATTATTTTATTTTATATTTATGACGGATCAAAATAAATATGTTGAAGTTCACATTTCTAATCATAATTTGTGTTCATTCAAATTTAGACGCGATGATAATTTTATCTTTTAATTCTAGTAGATTTAAAGATTTTAAATTTTATAATAATTGACTTTTTTTTTTCGAGCTTTAACTAATTTAAAATTTTATAATATGGATCTTATATGAATTTAAAATGTGTATAATGATTTAAAAAAAAATAGTCTACAATTATAATTTATTATCATTTATTAAAATATAAATAAATAATCTTTATATTTAGCTTGAATTCAAGTTAAATTATAGATATTCTAATTTTTAATAAAAATAATAATAAAGAAAAATGGGGAGATTAGTTTTAGCTAAATCGTGGGATCGACATTGAAAACGTGACCAAATGACCATTTAGACCCTAAATCGGGAACGATCGACTAACAATTAGAGGTGAGCAAAAATTCTATTAAATCAAATCGAAGTTTTTGATTCGGTTTATTTAAAAATTCAATTTAAAAAAATATCGATTTAATCGGTTCGATTTCGATTTTGAAATGAAAATAATCAATTAAATTGAATTAGAGTATATCAATCGACTGATATGATAAATCAGTCGACTGATTGGCTCGAGCTCCACGATCTTCACTATCATCAGTCGACTGACCATAATCAATCGATTGATATGATAAATCAATCGACTGATTGTCTCGAACTCCATGATCTTCACCATCATCAGTCGATTGGTCATAATCAATCGACTAATGATAAAAAATTTAATTTATTTCATTTTCAACTTAATTAATCGATATTTTATTGATTCAATTTGTTCAGTTTTGTTGAATAATTTTGTCGGTTTGATTTATTTAAAAAAATTAAGTTTATTCGATTTTGATTTAATCGGTTCGATTATTAATCGATTACTCACCTCTACTAACAATCATATCCTTTTATTTAAGTCTCCACGGAGTGGTGTGGTGGTTAAGGCATGACGGTACTTGCTGATATGACGTGGATCAATTCTGAAGAGGCCTAAATATTTTTCTGGATTTAGATGACTTTCACATGTCTTGACTACCACGTCATATCAGCACAAAGCTCATAGGATCTTTCATAATTTATCTTTCTCACAATGATCATAGAATAGACCGATGGATATCACTAAATTTAGGGTTTCAATTTTATTTTTTACAGAGGTATTTTTTATTTAACCTACTTTTGCAAAGCTCTTTGTGTATATTTCGGTCTTTGTTATTGAATTGATTTTATATGTGAATTAATTCTATATTATAGTTTTTTTATTTTAATAATAGGCAAATAAAAAAAATCAAAGATAATAAAAAAAAATATCTCAATAAATAGAAATTATAATATGTCTAGATAAATACTTTATTTTTTAAGCTCTATTACTCAATGATATCTATACTTGAATTGTTAAGGCTAAAACCTATCCGGTATTCATCGTTCATATTCTTAATTATATTTGACTTTATTATTTATTGCAATAATTGTCTATTTTGTGACAATTTATGCCTTTTTTATTAGATAATTTAGATATTTAGATTTCATCAAATTAATTCTAAAAATAGATGATCTTCTTCTTTGATTTATCTATTATTTATTAAGTACAACTTATGTATTTAATTTTGATGTGTGTTACAATATAAAAATCTTTTAATTTGGTGGAGTAAGCTCCCAAGCCATAGTGTAATAATAAAATATTCATGTCCTCACAAAGATGACGTGTTGGTTAAGATATGACGGTATTTATAAAAGTGGTATGAGTCGATTTCGGAGGAGGTCTAAAATATTTTTCTGAATTCAGACGACTCTACGTATCTTGGCCGCCACATCAAAGTTAATAGAGTCTTACGTCATTTATCTCTCTCATAATTACCGTGAGACAGATCGGTGAGACCGTTAAGTTGACGGTTTCAACTTTTACAGAGGAGATGATAAAACATTCATACAGATAATTAAAAACTCTTATTATTTGTGGATTTTCTCTCAAATAGAAGTCGGTCTCTTGGAACGTTTAAATTTGCTAAGGCATCGTTAATTTGACGGTTCTAATTTTTTTTAATTTGATCGAGTAAATGCCACTTTCAAAGAGTTGTTTATGTGTTTATTAAGCATGACAGATTTTTTTTTTCTATTCGTATGAAAACTAAATAGATACATTAATTACTTGTGGAAAACAATTAGAAGGACATGTAATTATCCTTTTATTAAAAATAACCCTTCCATTTAAAAAATTAAAATAACATTTTAACATATTTTTCATTTCAAAAATATCTTTATTCTAATGATAGTATACATATACTATTTTTATATCAAAAGAATTATTTATTCCACCAATTTAGTTTAAATTTTTTTAAATTTAATCATAATCACTTCAACATAATTAAAATCACCATAAAAACTACTACACTATTGAGCGATTACTTTAACTATATCGATATAATTTTAATAAGTTTAAATAATTTTTAATAAATTATATAACACTAGAATAAAATAAAAAGATATAATTAATAGACCAACGTTTAATTTAAAAAAAAAACAATTTTTTTAATAAAAATAATAATTGGCCGCATTTTTTTCAGATATATAAAGTCTGACTCTATAGATGGTGAATTTTTTTTATTTTTGATAATCAAAGTGTATTTAAATATTATGATCCTACTAGCTAATTTAATTTAGTCCTATGAATTTTTTTTATCAAAATAAATTTGAAAAATATATATAGATCTTGATGAATAATTTATGAACATTAATAATTTAAGTACAATAAATATATAATATATTTGGCGTGAGTCTCGCATCTTTATTGTTTGGATACCTTGATATGATTAATATTAAACTATCGTCTTTGACCTTGACGGAGCTCTCAAATATACCCTTTTTTTTTTCATTAAACTAAACTACTTAAATAATATTGTAAAATTATAATTTTTCTAATTAATCACATCAAGTTGGATGAGTATATATGTAAAAGAATGAAATCGTCAATCTAACGATTCTTATTTATCCCACGATTATTATAAAAGAGGTAAATCATAGAGAATCTTATGAGTCTTGATGTGACGGCTAAGATATGCAGGAGTCATCTAAATCTAGAAAAAAAATTTAGACCTCCTTTAAAATCGACCCATATCATTTCTGTAAACACCGTCGTATTTTAATTATCACGTCATCTGTGTGGAAACAAGATGGATGGGTATATGGAGAATAGAACAACAGCAATCAATTAAAAATTAATTTCCTGAGAACAAAGAGTATTTTTTTTAGCTAAATTAGTACTTTTGCTGTAATATTTTAAAGATAATTTTTGAATTCTACGTAAGAGTTTCGATGGTTCAGGATTGTAAATGAATCAAATGTTTATCAATAAATTTAAAGTTCTATTCGATAAGAGATCATTTACATTCATTCAATATACATCAAAATCAATTAATAAATAAATTTGAACAGTTTGATAAATTAAATAAATAAACTTGAACACATGTATATTCAATTTGTTAATGTTTGTGAACAAACCAATTTAAAAATTATTTATGAATTTATTTATAAATAAAAATTAAAATATTAAAAATTTAAATAAACAAATAAATTTAATTTAAGAGCTCGATAACATTTAAATAAATAAAATTTAAACAAGCTTGATACTTATTAAATAAATCAAGCTCAATTTCTAAAAAAAAAAAAATCAAACCAAGAACGGATTTTTCAATAGCTTAGTTAATTTTAAGTTTGATTTAGCTCGACTTAATTATCTTATCAAATAAACTTGAACACGGTAAAACTTGACTTGATTTAATTCATTTACAATTCTACTTTGTGCAAAAGGTTGGAATCCATCAACCTAGTGGCCCCTACCAGTCCGTCTCCGGGCCATCATAAGGGAGGTAAATCACGGTGGATCTTTGGCCCTTAAGACTAGTAACCAGCACATGGAGGGACGGAACGTAACTCTCGTTTTTACGAATGATTGATCCGTTGTCCATTTGTACAACTTTCTACATGCGTTTACCATTAGCTCCTTCCTGCAAGGGCATTTACAATTCTACTTCGACCGTAGAATTGTAACAAGAGCATCCGAGCACTCAGAGCATTTGACCCACTTGAATACTCAATCACTCGATCTTAGTCTCAATCTCTCGACACTCGACTATTCGATCTCAACTCAACCTCTTGACACTTAGACTGCGTTTGATAGGACGTAATGTAATCCAAGTTGTAATAGAATTGAATGTAATCTGGATTACATTACTATGTTTGGATAAAAATTATATGTAATCTTGAATTGCAAAGGTCATTACATTCTTTTGTTTGATTTCCATTACAAAGACGATAGGAATGATTCGACGACGACGACGATGACAACGACGGTCAACCGACGATCGACGGGTCGGTCGGCGACGATCGGTCATTTGGCCGGCCGACACCGGCCGGCTATCGCGATCGCGATGGTCGACGGTTTATTGCACCGGCCAAGTCGTTTGCCATCGCTGACGCTGACGACCGTATTATCGATCTTGGCCGTCCGACCGGCCACCGCCGATCGCAAAGGTCGGCCATCGTCGGCCGTCGGTTGGTTATCGCCGACCGATCACCGTCGGTCGTCGGCCGGACGCCGGCCGTCGGTCGGCCGCCATCGGCCGCCATCGGCCGTTTGGCCGATCATTGCCGGTCGCCGACCGATCGGGCCGATCGTCGCGCCGCCGCCGTCAATTGCCGCCGGTCGACCGCCACCTTTGGCGACCGCCGTCGATCAACGACTGACCACCGTCGGTCGCCAAACGCAGCCTAAATCTCATTTGCATGCATACAAATGTGATTTATTGTATGCAAATGGGATTTAAGTTTGTAATGTAATCTGGATTACATAAGTTTTATTTTGTAATCCAGATTATATTACATTACAATTTTAAGACAGTAACAAACAAAGGAATCTATCTTGTAATGTAATCTGAATTACATTATAAGACAGATTACAACATACCAAATACAACCTTAGTAGTTAACATTCGACCTCTCGACCTTGGTTCCTATCCCTCGACACTCAGCCTTGATCGTAGTCACTTGGATTTGATCCTTCGAAGATCTACAATTGAGTTCGATCTCGATGCTTCTGCACTGGCCCTAAGCCCTCTTTTGATTGTGATCCTTTTTATTTATTTATTTTTTATAATTCAAATATTCAAGTATTGCAGTTCTATTAATTTTGGAGATGATTGATTCAATCCTACAAAAAATTTTCATTAATTATTAGAATAAATTCGAAAACCATATATGGATCTGGATGAATAATTTATCATCATCAATGGTTCAAGCACAACTCAGTTCGCTCAACCCTTTGAAGGTCTACAATCGAGTTCGGCCTTGATGCTTCGACACTGGGCCTCGACTCTCTCAGATCACTCAACAACTCAGTTTGACCGATCTACTCGAGCATTCGGCCATTGATATCTAACCCGCTCGACACTTGAACCTTGCGAGAACTCTATCCCCTTAGACAGTCGAATTGATCGGGATTCAACAGTGACCTCCAACCTTCCAAGCACACATCGACCAAGTCAATAGAGAGGTAAGTCCAATTTGAAGGAGTGCTCTAATCAATTATAATCAAATTTAAGTAATTTTAATTAACTTGTTACAGATTTTTCAATCCCAAAATACTCAAGTGTAATGTTTTTTATCAAATTAACTCAGTTTACATATTATAGCAGTTATAATAATTAGAGATATTAAGGGGGCGTTTGGTTCGTAGAGAATTTTCTATTTTCTGTTTTCATTCTTTTTTTTTTCAGAAAACAGAAAATGAGTTTTTTTATTTTCCAGTTTTTCAAAAAACGCTCTTTTATTTTTTGGAAAATGAAAATGAAAACAGAAAACGATTATTTCTCGTTTTTCAATTTTCCAAAAAATGCTCATTTATTTTCTAGAAAACGGAGATAGAAAACGTGAACCAAATGCATTTTCTTGTTTTTGCAGAAAATGAAAATGAAAAACGGAGAAGAAAATAGATACCAAACGCCCCCTAACCTTTTAGGATAGTAATATTTCAAATTTAGTTAAAAATAATTAGAACATAGTGTGGGATCGAGAAAGATTATTTCTCGTTTTTCAATTTTCCAGAAAATGCTCATTTATTTTCTAGAAAACGGAGATGGAAAACGTGTACCAAATGCGTTTTCTTGTTTTTGTAGAAAATGAAAATGGAGAAGAAAATAGATACCAAACGCCCCCTAACCTTTTAGGATAGTAATATTTCAAATTTAGTTAAAAATAATTAGAACATAGTGTGTGATCGAGAAAGATGCTAGAATGGGAGAGAGGGATGAATAGCATATTTAAAATTTTTCTTTTCATTTGTAAAAAGAGTTAAACGCAACGGAAAAGACAATTAAAAATAAAAATATAAACACACTTTGTTTTTACATAGTTCACAGTCAAACAATTGCTAATCCATCGTCTTCGAAGGGTAATTTACTAAAACTTTCTTCATCGTTGGAGATGAGAGATACAAAGCAATACAAAAAATTAGAGAAGGTAACACACCTATCTTTCCTCTTGACAAGTAATAAACAAAATAAATAATAATTAGACAACTACCGACTTTTAAGATGGAATGATAGAAGCTCGATCAAAGTTACAATGTCGTTGTGTGGCAATGAGAGCTTTGGATTAATAGAGCACTTTAGGAGTCTTTCAATTGATGAATAGGGGATGTCTCATCCCTTCTTTTATAGACTTCCAAACCCTAGCACGTTGAGATTTAAATCTGGATCAAACCTTATCCTTATCCCTAACATTGTGACTTTTATCTTAACTTTGTTTCAATGTGTCCACATTCATTAGCAGTCGACTGCTACATTCATCAGTTGATTGATGGTGATTCAATTGACTGTTATTTCCTCTCAGTCAACTAATACCTTGAGTGGTTACCTGCATCACATGGTTAGCACAAGAAATGTATAATGACATGCAGTGTGAGAGTCCTAGACTGTCCGATCTCGACTTCGACTTTTCTTCGGAAGCCTTAATCGGATTGTCGTCTACGGTTGTCCCCGTACTGAGGATGTGACATGTCCTCTCCACACAAAGTTTTTACCTTGTTTATCTTTGTCTTTCTGCCCTATCGCTTAGCTTTCGATTACTCGACCACTGAGATTTCTCAACTTCCCAAGATTCTCCTGACATCGTTTGACTCGGTCAACTGACCACCAAAGTTTCTCGTTTCTCCTAGCGGCTTTGACCTTAATAAAGTATAACACATTACTTGTATACTCAATATGCATATGAAATAACAAAATAACGTAACTTTGAATCTTTGTCATTATCAAACTCTATCTGGTGCCCCTGCATCAACACATAGATCTTTAATTTAGTTATAATAAAGTATAAAACACATAAATTTAATCGGTATAATAATTAGAATGCATTTGGTTCCAATTATCGTCCATAATCTCGATTATGTAATTATTAAGCCATCATCATGAGGAATAAAATATAATTTATATGATTTGATTAAATAATACGATAAAAATTTATTTATTTGAAGATTTTAATTTATAACTTAGTTTAGTATTTAACTGTATCTCTTGGATGATATTAATTAGATGTTAATTATGAAAGAGATTTTTAAAAGTTTTGAATAATTAACTCTATTAAAAATCGTACGACGCTTTCAAAGCAAATTCTAATTATATATTCCTATTATTTAAGAATTATCGATCACTTTGAACCAAACAAAATAAAATAATATAATTCTATATATCATAAATAAAAATTCGGAACCAAATGCACATTTACGTAGGTTGATTATTATGCCGTTATGTCTCCATGAGGATGGTGTGATGGTAAAGCAGGGTGGTCGCTTTGGAAACAGACTAGAGTCGATTCCGGATGAGGGGTCTAAAATCTCTTCTGACATCAGATGACCCTCCTCTGTCTTGCCACCGTATCCAGGAACAAAGGCCCCTCCCCCCGTAATTTATCCTCCTTCTCATCGCAGCCTTGGGACGGATGACAGAGACTGCTAGTTGGACAGATTTCCAACTTTTTGGATTATTATATCGTTATGACATTTAGTAGGAATTTAAAATCAAATCAAAATATTTAAAAAAAACGTTAAAATTTAAACGTATTTTAAAAACTAAATAATGGAAATGGCCAAAAACTAGAGATCTAACAAAATAAATTTAGTTGGTCAAAACATTTTGATTTTTCTGAAAATAGAATTCTTCGCAGAGCCACACGAAAGAGACTTCCTCGTCACCTTCATTTAGGTGGTCTGTCATCGGCGACCATGGCCAAGCAACCAGCACGGCCTCCTCCTCCTCCTCGCCACTGCCACCGTCTCCATGGACAAGACAGGCCGACCGCCGCGGCGCCGGGAGATCGCCATATCGTGCATGCTCAACGCGGAGGTGGGAGCCGTTCTCGCCGTCATCCGCCACCCTTTCGTCGACAACCTCGCCGGAGTCCAGAGCATCATCGCCGCACCCGACGACGCCGTTAACCCGCACCTCGTCCAATCCCTCAAGTCCCTCCGCTCCCTCCTCTTCCACCCGCGGCAGTGGGGCGAGTGGCGCGCCACCGACCCTTCCCTCTATCTGTCCCCCTTCCTGGACGTGATCCAGAGCGACGACGTCCCGGCGGCCGCCACCGGCGTCGCCCTGTCCGCCGTCCTCAAGATTCTCAAGCACGACGTATTCGACGAGCACACCCCCGGCGCCCGCGACGCCATCCACTCCGTCGTCTTCGCCATCACCAACTGCCGGCTGGAGCACACCGACCCCGCCGCCGAGGACGCCGTCCTCATGCGCGTCCTCCAGGTGCTCACCGCCGCCCTCCGCGCCCGGGCAGCCGTCCTCCTCTCCGACCACGCCGTCTGCTGCGTCGTCAACACCTGCTTCCAGGTGGTGCAGCAGTCCGCCCAGCGCGGCGACCTCCTCCAGCGGAGCGCCCGCCACGCCATGCACGAGCTCGTCCAGGCCATCTTCGTGCGCCTCCCCGACGTGAGGCTGGACGCCGCCGCCGACGAAGATCCGCTGGCCCCCGCCTCCACCTACGGCGCGCGCTGCATGATCGACATCTTCCAATTCCTCTGCTCCTTGCTGAACGTCGGCGAGGTGGTCGTCGACGTCTCCGACGGAATCGGATCCATCAACTCCGACGAGGACGTCCAGCTCTTCGCCCTCGTCCTCATCAATTCCGCCATCGAATTGGGCGGCGACGCCATCGGAAAGCACCCGAAGATTCTCGGAATCGTCCAAGATGATCTGTTCCACCACCTGATCCATTACTCCACCCATTCCAGCCCCCTCGTCCTCTCCATGATCTGCAGCACCGTTTTGCACCTCTACAACTTCCTCCGACGGTAAACTACTCGATTCAAAATCCAATCGATCGAATCAAATCGACTAAAGATTCGATTTTGCAGGTGCCTTAGATTGCAACTCGAAGCCTTCTTCACGTACGCACTCTTGAGGATCGCCGACGGAAGCAGTGGCATTCACCTTCAAGAAGTCGCCGTGGAAGGCCTCGCCGGTTTCTGCCACCAGCCCAACTTCGTGATCGAAACATACGTGAACTACGACTGCGATCCGATGAGGCACAACGTCTTCGAGGAAGTGGGGAAGTTGCTCTGCAAGATCGCCTTCCCCGCCGCTTCCCCCATGTCGACCATGCAGACGCAGGCTTTTGAAGGCCTCGTCGCCCTCATCAGCACCATCGCCGACAACATCGAGGTCGATCACATCCCCGCTCGTGAGGCCTACAATGTCGACGCCGGCGACTACAAGCCGTTCTGGGTCATGAAGAGCGGGGAGAGCAGCTTGGTGAACTCAGACTCGTGGGTCGAGTTCGTGAGGATGAGGAAGACGAAGAAGAAGAAGATCATGATCGCCGCGGACCACTACAACAGAGACGACAAGAAAGGGATCGATTTTCTGAAGATCGCGAATCTCGTCCCCAACCCACCCGATCCCAAGAGCTTCGCTTACTTCTTCCGCTACACGCCGGCCCTGGACAAGAACAGCATCGGGGACTTCCTCGGCGATCCCGACGAGTTCAACATTCAGGTGCTCAGGGAATTCACCGGCACCTTCAATTTCGAGCGTGTTCTTCTCGACACGGCCCTGCGAAGCTACCTCGAGACGTTCAGGCTGCCGGGAGAGTCGCAGAAGATTCACAGGATCATCGAAGCCTTCGCGGACCAATTCTACGAGCAGAACTCCGGCGACATCTTCGCGAGCAAGGATGCCGTGTTGATCCTGTCCTACTCCTTGATCATGCTCAACACCGACCAGCACAATCCGCAGGTGAAGAAGAAGATGACGGAGGAGGACTTCATAAGGAACAACAGGGCCATCAATGGAGGAATGGATCTCCCGAGGGAGTACCTCTCTGAACTGTTCCATTCCATCGCCACCCATGAAATCAAACTTTCCGGTACCGGCGGATTGCCGGCGGAGCTAAGCTCAGCGCAATGGAACGACCTCATCAAGTCGTCGAGAGTGGTGGAGCCGTTCATCCAGTGCGACTACAAGCACAAGCTGAGCAGAGAAGCATTCGTGGTCATCTCGGGCCCGGCGGTGGCCACACTGGCCGCCATTTTCGAGCAAGCCGACGACGAGGAGCTACTCCACGAGAGCCTCGAAGGGCTGATATCGATCGCGAGGATCGCGCGATACGGGTTGGAAGACGTCCTCGATCAGCTCCTCTCCTGCTTCTGCAAGTTCACCGGCATCTTGAATCCGTACGCCACCGCGGAGGAGACGCTGCTGACGTTCAGCAACGAGGTGAAGCCGCGGATGGCGACGTTGGCGCTCTTCACCATCGCCAACAAGTTCGGGGAGTCGATCCGGGGAGCGTGGAAGAACATGATCGACTGCCTGCTGAAACTGAAGCGGCTGAAGCTGCTGCCTCAGTCCTTGATCGAGTCGGACAACGTCTTGGCTCCGGACTCGAAAACCAGCTCGAACAGGGGGGGAGAATCCGGCGTCATCTTCCCGGCGTCCCACCGCGGAGCGAACAGCAAGCAATCGGTGTCGGGGTTCATCGGCCGGTTCTCGCAGTTCCTCTCGTTGGACAACAACGACACGATGTTGAACTTCGGCAGCGAGTTCGAGAACAACTTGAAGATCATCCAGCAGTGTCAGATCGGCGACATTTTCACCAAGAGCGCCAAGTTACCGGACGAGTCCCTGCAGAATCTGGGGAGGGCTCTCATTTTCGCAGCCGCCGGCAAGGGCCAAAAGTTCAGCACCCCCGTCGAAGAAGAAGAGATCGTCACCTTCTGTTGGGATCTTCTGGTCGCCATTGCGATCGTCAACATCCACAGATTCGCCTCCTTTTGGCCCCAATTGCACGAGAGCTTCGCCATCGTCTCCCAGTTCCCCCTCTTCTCCCCCTGCCCGTTCGCGGAGAAGGCGATCGTCTCGCTGTTCAAGGTCGCTATCAAGCTCGCCTCGCTGCCGTCTCGCCTGGACAGAGCTCCGGAGGAGCTCATCTTCAAGTCGATCAACCTGATGTGGAAGCTCGATAAGGAGATCTTAGACACTTGCTGCGAGAGCATCATGGATTCTACTACGACGATTCTCAATGAGCACGGCAAAAATATACAGACGATCTTCGGTTGGAAGACACTGTTCCACCTGCTCAACGTCTCCGGGAGACATCCGGAGACGTTCGATCAAGGAGTCGAAGCTTTGATCAAGCTAATGAGCGAGGGAACCAATATCAATCGGAACAACTACGCATTCTGCATTGAGGCTGCTTTTGGATTAGCTACGCTAAAGATCAGCCCGTTGGAGAAGAGCTCCAGGATTCTGAGTTTAATGGCTGAGACGGTGAACTTGCTGGTCCAGTGGCACAACTCCGGCTACTCTGATCCAGGAAGCGGCGGCGGTGGTAATTCGTTCGAGGAGGGTCAAAAGGGAGGTAGCAACCTGGCTGCTAATCTGTTCATGAAGCTCGTGGAGGCGCTGAGGAAGACGAGCTTAGTGCGACGCGAGGAGATCCGGAACCAAGCAATTTTGGAGCTTGGAAAATGCTTTGCGGTGGCGCAGGGAATGGACTTCACGCCGGCGACTTGCCTCGCTTGCTTCAACTTGGTGATCTTCGCCATGGCGGACGACCTGCACGAGAAGATGCTGGAGTACTCGCGGAGGGAGAACTCGGAGAGGGAGATGAGAAGCATGGAGGGGACTCTCAAGCTGGCCATGGAGTTGCTGGTGGATGTGTTCCTGCAGTTCTTGATGCCCCTGTCGCAGAGCCCTGGGTTCAGGACGTTTTGGCTGGGGATGCTCCGGAGGATGGACACCTGCATGAAGGAGGACCTCGGAGATCACGTCGGCGTCCTGCCGGAGATAGTGCCGGTGCTGCTGAAGAAGATGATTGTAGAGATGAAAGAGAAGGAGGTGCTGGTGCAGGCAGAGGACAATGAACTCTGGGATATAACAAATATTCAGATTCAGTGGATTGCTCCTGCATTGAAGGATGAACTGTTTCCTGATGAATGACTTGCTGGCTAATTCAGATGAGTAGGGGAAAAGATTTGGACAATAGTTTTGCCTTCTTTTCTAGCTTTGTTATCAACCTGTGTTTGCAAAAAAAATTTTACAGTTTCAGCATGAGTTGTATAGAAATATGATTAAAAGGATGTTCCTCAGGAAATAAAATATAATTGTCCAACATGATTATGAAGTAGATGGATCAAAAATCGATCTCTAGTCCATTCTATGGTGGTGAATGTCAAGGACATAGTGATTTAGTTGATCGCCGAAGGCCTCAGTCGAAAACTTCTGCGTTACATGATTCCTTGCCTCTTCGCCCATACTTACAGCGGTCTCGGGGACGGTCAAGAGCTTCGACATAGCCTGTGCAAATTCAAAAGGAGTGGGTTCACAAAGAAACCCTGTTACGTCGTGTTTGATCGTCTCCAAAGGTCCCCCGCTGTCGCATGCAATTACAGGTTTCTTCGCCGCCATTGCTTCCAGTGGTACGATACCAAAATGTTCATCCTAGATAGATAAAGGATAAGAGGAATTGTGAACTACTATGAAACAACTTCTTAGTAACATTTGAATGAATTTTTGATGAAAAAGGGGGACGTTAAATGGCTGGAAAACATGCAAACCTAGCCAACATGATGAAACAAATGCAGTTGGCAAATGTTACCTTTGGCGTGTATAAAACAGCAATGCATTGTGAAAGTAGTTCGTTTCTTTCTGCGGTTGAGCATGAAGTAACAAATTTCACTTGTTCAGATATTCCCTCCTTTTCTGCCAATCCCCTTAATTCTTCCAGATACTCAACATTCTCCTTCAGGCGTTTATCATAACCACCTGTGAAAAGAAATTATCATTTGAAAACATTACTTCCCGTGATAAGTTTCAGAGCTTTGCAAGCTTGTTTAGTTGAGACAGAAAACATGGGATCAGATGGGTTAGGAGTCCACAAAAAATAAATGAAAAATCAGATCCATAATAAAAGTTCCCTTTGTGACAAAGAGGCTTATGGGTCATGCATCAGGTGGCTTTTTTTTATCCCAACTGATGAATCGCTGAAAAGCTTAAGTTAGCTTGAATGCAGAAACTCGAGTGGCCTTCCCAACTGAGAAGGCTATGTGTATGTGGAGGTTCGATAAGAGCAATCTTATTGACCAGAACAAACTAGACGGCTTAATTGGATGAGTTCACAGTGAGGCTCTTGAGGTGATAACTACGAGCTTACTTAGTCATCCAATCTAGGCATCATAGTAATTGGTACTTTGCTCTGACCATAGAGTATAGGTACTGAAAAGTACACCTCAATATATTAAAATCCGACCCATTTTTTCATATGTGAAATAGAATTGAAGTAAAATGTAGGGTTGTCAACCATGTCATGCTGCCCGTTGCACAGCACAGGAATGCACAACCCACCAACAAATGGGTCATTTCATGCCTGGCCACCCAATTACAGGCCCATGCTAGGCTTCGCTTTTCAAGATGTGGAACCGACATTAGCGGCCCCCTCAACTGTCTCTAATCGAAGAGGGAGATAAATCTAACGGATGCAAGCATAGACTGCCTCAGCAGACTTGAATGTCCCAAAGAACCGACTCTCATTTGGAGAAAAGTCCGTAAATACTCCGTAGTTAGGGATCGACCCCAGGAATTCCTAGTTATCTACATGGACACCCTACCACTCCACCATAGCCCGGGCTTCGCTTTTCAAGATTATAGATCCTGTACAACATCAAACCCTAATGAGTACCGAACCAAAGCCAAATTGATATGTCCTGGTGAAATTTGGCCAAGCATGCCCAAAACAGTTTTCCACAGAAAAATCAAACTCAAGCCCTCTTAAACTTAACCCCTAACCCCAAATGATCACAAATCTTAAAGATCAAGAGACACAATGGTCATTTGGCCATGACATCAGTAAAATACCTTACAAATTCAAAATGCCTAACAAAATTACTTAGATTTACATTTTTAAATGTTCTATTATTGATTGGCATGCCTACTAGCAACCAAAAATAGAAAAAAAGAAATAATAATAGCAGCAGAACTGCATACTCACCAGCAATGGTTAAGGTGGCTTTGGCAGGACTAGGAAGTCCATTTCCAATGGACTGAAGCAATGCAAATGCCAATATTGCTAATTCAAGGTTCTTTTTCTTCTCAAAGCGGTTGACTGAAAGGAAATTCAACCTGAATAATGCACAGAAATCTAAAATCAGTCAGACTTAGTAAACATCATGCAGACAAAGAAATTAATGATCTGAAGAAACTAGAATTGTATTTTAACCCTTGTAGACAACAAGTTATACGGGAGAATGTCAGTTACATACTTACGTAAAAGTGCAAGGCCCATCAAATTGTTGCACATTGACTGCTGGATAGAGGACAGAAGGACGAATTCCTCTTGAATGGAGACGGCGGAAGGTTTTGGCAAATACAGATGCAGTGAATTTACTGTTCACCAAGACTAGATCTGCCATACCTATAAATATCATAATTTCTCTTACAGGACAGCACAAGAATATACATATGGCGTGTGTACGTGCGTGTAGATAACTTTGTGTTTATTTGCTAAAAAGGCATAGAAGAGCATTTATAAACAAAAAAGCGAGGACAAACCTGTAGTTGCTTCTTCTATCATGTCAATTGGTTTACGATATAACCTCCTAAGCATAGTTGTATGTTGTGCTAACAACAAATCTGGAAAGTGGCAGTAGAATAATATCTGAAAAAGGAATTTATAAGATGCATTACAAAGATTCCAGAATTATTACAATCCCTTCAATCATAAAATTAAGAAAACTACCTTAGATGAGCGTTTTAGTTTCAGCAAAGGAATTACAACAGAGACCTGGTCCGCCAGTATAATGTCGAATGACGGCCACAATAGAAGAGCACAAAGTGCAACAAAAATACATCGAAGATAAGCACATAAAGCATGGAACCGATAGAATATATGGCGAGGTAGGAAATCACCATGTACATGAACAGAAAAGGGACCTGAACAGATGGGGATACCAATATTAGCATCAGTAATTCATTACTCAATTCAGAGTGTGACTGCAGAAACCAAAACTAAATAAATGCTCGTCATTTTGCAGTCAAACAGAATATATGTTGAATGTCATCAGCTATATACGGTGATAAAATGAATTGGCCCAGCATCCATTATTGTTTGCACTTATTAACACTATTCAAGAAGAGATTGATATTTGCATCATAGAATTATCTAAAGAACCTGTCGTTTCATAGCTCCTTTAAATATGACATCTAGAAAGTTCATAATAAGTAGAAATTTTGCAATCTGACAGTTGAGAAGTATCTAATTCGACTTGGGTTTAAAACAGTCAATTGCTAATGGTTTCTAAATATTGCAGCATGAATGGTAAACCCACTATAGACTCACCAGCAAGAGTCTCCTCAAAACATCTATTCTTGTCATGATGTGATGTAAAAAGGTGGACATTATGCCCGTGAGATGCTAGTTGAACAGCTGCATCCACAATCAATCTCTCAGCACCACCTAAGAACAGATTAGAATGTTATTAACAGAATTCTTTATGGACTCTTAATAAGTCAAATGTGATGGAATCTTTAGATAAAAAAAAATGAAAAACCAAGTAACAAGCAAGCGTTGTCAGTTTTACTTTCTTAACAAAAACTAGTAGAGTCACTCTAAATTAATTAGTATACTACATAATTCTTTTATTCGAAGCTAGAATCTTTCCAAGGCTATCATTTACATTTATAGACTACCCTTTCACATATTCTTAAATCTCTATTCATTTCTTCTCTTATTGGTTCTTCCATAAGCAGAGTTAAAAATTTTGCTAAGTGGATATATAATAGGCGTGATCAGAGCATCAACTGACTTTGTTATCTATAGAATAATACCTTTATTTGATTTTTGATAATCTCTTAAGTTATCACAAGTTGTTTACGCCTTGAGATAAAGATTGCAAATCAATTCCTTATGTTCTTAGATAATTATATGCATCAGAATTAACAAATATTGCAAACTGTTTTATGCTAACCAAGTCAACTTTGAATGCTGCAAGAGAGCATTTTTATAGCTTTTCTTCTGCAGAAAGAAAAAGTCTTAGCAGGGCGAAGAACACACTAACCAATTCCTAGATCAGGGTGGATTATTGCGATCTTCAGCTTCTTATTCGTTCTCTGAACATTTGTCTCCATCTCCTCCCCCTAACTCACCAAAATGCCCTTTACCGCCAATAATTGATCCCTTTCCATACGATATCGAGTATAATTGATCAATTGATGACGAAATAAATCCAATCGAGAGACCTACACACAGCCCCCAAAAAATTTTAAAAGTACCTCCGCTTTCCCGATCCGCCAGAGGGGCAGTCGACAGGGCGATCAGATCTCGGTGAGACACTGCTACAAGTCAGAGGAGGAACAAGCACCGCCGCTTGCCGGAGGATCGTTCGCGCGACTGATCGGATAACGATCCGGCGCCGCTCGGGAAAGTGGGCACGATACAGAAGGGAGGACGAAGGGTTTGGGTCGGATAAAAATCGGAGTGGTTTAAATAACTCCTTTTGGTTAAACTATCGAACCGGCTCAACCCAAACCAAATTCAGTTCGATTGTAATTAAATTTGTAAATAGATTTAAATTAAATCCAAATAAACCTAATCACAATAATCAAACCTCGAATGAACCCTAATAGCTATAAATTAGTTTAACACAAACTCAAAATTAAGTTATAATTAACCTTTAACCACGATTAATCTCTAAAGGGATCCAAATAAAAGTAGAAGTTGACTTATGAATATGATAATATTCACGTCGTGTTTTTGATGATTGATTTTTTGATTTAATAAAGAATGATAAATCTTTAAAAATTCAACCAGATATTTTATATATTGAAAATTAACTTTAAAATTTTATATGATAAATATATATATAATTATCAATTCAATACGTCTTGCCCAAGTTGACCCATAAACAATTTGCTTAAAGTAGTTATTGATAACTTTATCGATTTCAAAATCATAAGAAAAAGACTTAAATAAATTTAAAGAATTACCAAGGAAATAACGGTATTCATTTGACATTTGACATGGATTTGCCAAATATTTTTATCAAAGTATTTAATAATATATAAATCTCACAATAAATTATATATATATATATATATATATATAAGACTTTTAAAATTTTCAAATATCTTTAGGCAAACAATAACTAAGTTTTATCTCATTAAGTAATATCAGTTATATGGATCTTCTATATCATTGAACTATATTCCTTACTAATAAATTTTTATCTTATTTTATTATTCCTAATCAAGTATTTTTTGATCTTCTTCTTTTTTTATTTGATGTGCATATTTGTTATCGTTTCTATTGCATAATTGAAATATTTATTGATCGTCTAAGTACATATTTGTATCACACTAAACGTGTCTCTCTGAATTTTTCCTAATAGATGCAACTCTGATTTTCTCTCTAATGCTTTCATTTCTTATTCTGTTTATCCTTGTATGTCCATACATTCACCTTAACATCCTTATCTCTGCAATTCTCATCTTTTGTTCATGTGTTCAAGTCATAGTCAACATTTAACGTCATATAACATAGTAGATTTAACTCGCCACTTTGTAGAACTTTCTTTTAAATTTTAGAAATACTTTATGATCATATAAAATATCCGATGCTCTCCTCCATTTTAACCATCTTGTTTGTACTCTATATAAAATATCTTTCTAAACTCTCCAACGGTTTACAAAAATAATTCTAGATATTTAAAGCTTTCAGTTCCAAAAGAATATATCATCTCCTATCTTAACACTTGTCTTATTACATCTAATATTGCTAAACTTAAATTTCATATATTCTATCTTTACTCTATTAAATTAAAACCTTTCACTTCTAATATTTCTCATTAAAATTTTAATTTATCATTTACTCATTTACGTGTCTCATCTATCAAAATAATATCATCCCTAAATAATATACACTATAATATTATGTCTTATTATGTTTCGAATGTGTCCAATAAATTGGGTAGAAAATACTTTTAGTCAAATGTACAATAAAATAATATAAATAAATTTTAAAATATTATTAGGTCGTCATAATGTTCTTAAAACACAAAATCAATATCTTTAAAGTCATCTTAAATACTTTTGTCAAATAGAATAAAATTGCAAATATAAAATGCCAATGATAGCGAAAGCATGAGCCAAGCCCAAGCCCCAAGGCATCAGATTGCTGAGGTAGATTTTGATCTTTTGATGATTTATATTATTTATTTATTGAATTTAATAAATGTGATGGAATAATTCAATTGCAAAATGCAAAACCTACAAGTTTATGATGTTAAACATTCAATCGTTTTTGCATAAAAACTTCCAAATAGCAGCAAAAACAATTTACCTGCTCAGAGTTCTTGGCATGTCCACACAATTAAACTCATATTACTTCAAGGCCTCCTCTCTCAGAAGTAAGCATACATCTTCACAAAATGAACAATTAAACTTTTGTTGTTGTTTTTTTCCCTCCATTGAACACGAACGTAACATATGAATAATTCAACCCAAGGTCAAAATAATCTCAATCATGGAACTTTGTTATAGCTTTATCAGGCAGAAGTTGAAAAACCTGGGAGGATGCTCATGAAGTGGAGACACGCTTGTTTCTTTCCCCTCCGACACGAGTAAACACATCGACTCTTTATGATCTATTGCGTAAATCGTACACGGAACGAACGAACGGAACCACCGAGACTTCTCACATGAAATCATAATCATCCACATCATCATAACCACCACCAGCACCGTAGTCATCATCGGCCTTGTCTACGTGAAGCTGTTTTTTCTTTGCACCTGCTCGATCATAACGACCGTTCCATCATTCTACTTGTCCAAAAGAACTGAAGAAACCCATTTTTTAAGTGCATGATACACTTACCTTGCTTTTTCTTTCCTGCATTGGCTTCCTTTTCTGCCTTCAGTTTCTCGTTTGCAATTGCGGAAGCTGAGGCGGCTACTTCTTTCGCATCTGCCGCTTTTAGTGAAGTCATAGAAAGCCTCAAGATTGCTTTAAGAAGGCCAATGTAATGAAAGCTTTTCTGAAGGGAATGTAGGGGGTAAAAAATAGTCGGTACCATACGAGTATAGAAGATCCAATGAGAAACTATAAGTTTTACCTCATACGGGCAAATTTTATAAGAAAGTAGCTCAGCGTACTCCAGAAAATCATTCTCTGACTTAGGAATAAAGTTGTCTATGGTCTTCTGATCGCCTTTCCTGGCAAACAACTCTGTAGTTGACTTGTAATCAGCTTCTTCAATAAGTCTGCTCCAATTGGTTACATGTTAGTGTGGGTTACACAGAAAAGTTTACGAGATCCACTAAAGTTAGTAGTTGAAGAAACATAAACATAACCTTTGTTGGCGAAGTTTCTCAGCGACAGGATCTGTTAGAACTTCATCAGCTACATCAGCTGTCTTGGCTTCAGGCAATTTGTCTTTCTTTCCAGCACTTTTGATGCCTGCCTTTGAAGCAGTTGCCTTTGCTGCTTGCTCTGGCTTTGGTTCCTGCATAAATCCAAAATGTCATTTTTAAAAATATAATTAATTAGTAATCCTGTTCTTCCCTATGTGTCTTTCGAATAATAACTTCGTAAAACTATCTAACACCATTAATATCGAGTCCAAACGATAAAAATAAATTCCTTGAACAAGAACAGATGGTGACTGTTTCCTTTTCATTGTATCCAAAGTGCTTTGAGTCGAATGCAATTTCATAGCATGAGACTGCCCATGAATGTTTCCTCCATCATTAAAACAATTTGATCAAATGGTTTTAGATCAACTAAATAAATCAACTTGCAAACACATTAACAGTTTCATCTTGACAACTGAGTAACTAGTCTCAAAAAGACAATAACGATCTGATATCCAAAATGATTTAGGCAAAGAAATATGACAGCGCAGAATTGCAAAATCTGAGTGCATGGACATAATCAACACAAGATGTTATACTTGGCAAAAGAATTATTTTTCCAATTTCCTACCCATAATGCCACCAAGAAATGCTGCTGAAACTAGATATTATCTTACGGTATATTTTTTTTGGAAAATCTTGAAGGGCAATATTAGCAACATCGGTAATTTACCTCTACAGTATCTTCTTCGTCCTCCCATGATTCTTTAACATTTGCATCTTCGACATCCTCATCATCCCACTGGGTCTTTGGCTGATTAGTGACTAAACCGGGAACTGTTGGTTCAAAATCTTCTTCATCTGAGAGAAGCAAGTGAAAATGAAGTATCGAAGAGCATATTAGCAGACAAGACTAATGGTAGACTTGGAAAAAAAGGAAGATTTTATTATGTGTAGCACTGTAACTACAAGATATAATTTGAAAACATTGCATGCCCTCTTATTATAATATTGAATTGCATATAAATTTAGTAAGAAATTGGATTCAGTGCGAACTAATGGTACCACCAAAAAAACTCAACTCAAAAAGAGGAAAATATTATTAAGCTTGAGATGCCCTAATACATGGGATTTTAACCCCTTCTATAGACTTGAAAAAAGGTTGTTCTTTGTAAGCATACGACTTGGTTGTCCCAAAAATTCCAAATAAATATAAACAACCTGTTATTCAAAATAACATAAATAAAATAAAGCACCAAACTACTTCATTCTCTCAAACCAAGGTGAACTCGACTTCGGATAAGTAGTTAGTATGCTCTTTGATCGTTGTTTTCTTTAATTGATGGGATGAGCGATACACAGCAGCAGTCACACGTGCAGGTGGTGAAGGAAGGGGATGATGGAAGGCAATTGAAACTTGAAAGAAATTTACACCAATGACTGAACCAGGAGCCTGACTTGGATATCAATTGACATAGCACAAACTATTGTATTGTTAAAAATACTCTATCTCAAAACTCATGAAGAGGAGAGTATTATTAAGCTCAAGATACTCCACCACATGGAATCCTAACTCCTTTTATAGCTTGAAATAAGAACTGATCAATGTAAAAAATATGACTCGTCTCTCAAAATAAGAACTGACCAATATAAAAAATATGATTTCTTGCCTAAAAAATTCGAACATTAAGAAGGAAAATATTTAGTGGAATGGAGAAAATCCAACATGAACAATACACTTTCAAATTTATATAACAAGTAGGGAATATATTTGCAATATTGCACATGTACAATAGTTATTTGATAGGTAGGGAGTGAATATATTTGCAATATTGCACATGTACAATAGTTATTTGATAGGGGGGTAAGAAAGGGTCCTCTATTGTATAGGGATGAGATACACTAGTGGCTATGGATATGAACCGATATACTCTGCTACCAACGGGTTAGTGCGTCACAAGAATTTTAATGCTCCCTTTGCCAACCAAAATATATGAAACTAAACATTACCTATCTATAACCAGTAGGCACCAGCTTGATACAATTAACTAAAAGAACTGGAGGGTGGATGATCTGAAGGAAATATGAACATGGTAGTTCTATTACTATACTTAATTGTAATATGTTCTGAATTAATAAGGTAACTTGCATAATATACCTTTATCAGTGGATAACTTCAATTGAAATAAAAAGTGTCACAAGAGGGCAAGAGACATGAAAAATATATCAATCTTTCATTAAACTTGAGATTTTATTCCAAGCAGAATTTGGAGTTGATTTATTTATGCCTTTACTAGTCTTTCTCTAATAAATTGCAGAATATAGTGCAAAAATCAATAACTTGACTTGAAGAATGTATAACATAGCAATCCTGTATTAAAAATTACCACAAGGATGAGAACAAAAACTAAAAGGGAAGAGTGATCTGAGTCTCCTCTGGATTGGCAATTTAATATTGAGGAAAGAGGCAACTAAACTGATATCCTCACTTCACCAATTAGCTGGTGACTCACAGGAATCAATCAACAACAATAATTATACATCTACAACAAATAATTCCCAACTCACTAAAATTTACCAATGATGATGCCGATGGATAACTTATTACTACAAGGTACATAAAAATAAGGTGATATTTAGAGAAGATTTTGTTTTGAGTTACTTTAAGGATAAAGAAATCAGAAAACTTCAACAATGTTGGAAAGGCATTACCCTCAAGCATCGATAAGTTTTTTATCAAGACAAACTGATAGGCATTAATTGGCTGAAGTCATATGCATCACAGTTTCACCTTTTCCTCCGCCAATGCCTTTTTTGCATCATTTCATTACATAAGTGTGACTCAACTTGCAATCTTCAAAAGTGGTTATCACTAATTCTGAAGTTGAAAGTGTGCATTCTACATCCATTCAACTCGTAAATTTACTACAATTTAAGACAGTTTTGTGAGGCACCAAATTCAATAAATCTACTATCAATACATGCTTAACCATAGATTTCTTTTTGAAAGAGATGCTTGAAAAGATACATACTAGGTGCATCCATGCAATATGCTGTCAACCAACTGCTTAGCAAGTATATGGAGACATATGTGGATCATATTAGAAAAACTAGAAATAACAACACAATTTTGCTTAGGGCCATCGGGTTGAAGATTGTAGAAAAATATTTTAAGAAACATCTAATATCCCTTTAAATGAAAGAAAAGCCAATTGTTTGTCCGCCAGTTCAATACATTCCAGATTTGATTCAGCACATTTGCTTGGGGGCATTGTGTTGCTTACGCCTGACCCTATACTTGATGCTCTACATACCAGCCAATCTCACAAACTTAAACGTAATTTATTAACTGCTCATGTAATAAATATTCCGTGTTTTCTAAAGCTAGTTGCTAAAGCGTAAATTGGCGTGTCCAAGTTGCAACCTTTACTACTTTTTGCAACACAAATAGGTATAATTTCCTGAACCTTAAAACAATTACTTCAAGAACAAATTAGGAATGAAAAAATAGAAAACGAAAGAAAAAAAAAGCAACTGAGGTGGTAAATGTTAGGGAAAAGAAAATAAATTGTATAGTTAATTAGCATCTAATTTATTAGGCAGCCCCAAGAATCAAAAGAATAACCACGGATAGCTTCTGCAGACATCGTTCAAAATTCACTTGGTGAAGTAGACAAAGAAAGGACTACTACTTTTCCTGACCAAACATAAATCAATCGATTGAAACTAGTTCATATATATTCAATAATTGGAAGACAACCAACCCCAATCGGCCATGAGTCTGCCCTTTCAATCCCACAGCCTGTCGCTACGGCTTCCAAATTTTCGGCCCCGTGAAACGCAAGGACACTATCAGAACAAGAAAAAAATCATGTACCGAGCGATCCATGTAATACAAAAAAAACATGATTATACCTACGATAAGTAAAACGGTCAGAGATTCTCCCAAACAAACAGCTGCAGGGAAGGCCAGATCGGTCCTCAAAGGTTTCGAAGCGGAGGAAGCCGGCGCCCCGGAGGTCGACGAGTTAAATCGAGCGGTAAAGGGCAAAAAGAGGACGAGATCGCGATGGCTACGCGAAGGCGGCGGCGACGACGGCGTAGGGGAATTGAGGAGCAGAGGAAGGAAGAAGCGAGAGATGCGGCGAAGTGAAGGGCAGCGAAACGGATGGGGGTTAATATCTCACCGTCCGTGCCGTTTTATGCGGTGCGACTCGGGTCGAGGCTGGATCACCTACGGCAGCCTCTCACGTGTTTTGCATGTGAACTTCTCTGTTGCCAATTTTCTATTGGCCCCTCGTTTTTCATGTTCTTATGTGAATACCCTTGTAATTTACTTTCAAAATTTGATAAATTTTTTTCAATTACAATTATGCTTGGAGATATAATTGTGGCGGCGTTTGATTTAAGGATATGAGAAATGAGAGAATGAAATGATTTCTAATTATTTAGGAACGAATAAAATTTAAAGGGATGAATTTATGATTCATTTCTATCGGTCCAGAGTCGACCTTGGACAAGAGAGCTGGGCTCTGCTCATGGCCTAGAGATTTTTTTTCAAATTTTATAAGGGAAATAGCCTAATTTTTTATTAAAAATAAAAATTTTATCTACAAAAGGATCTCATTTTTATTATTTCGCCCTCGACCTTAAAATATCGAGGTCGTTGTTACATCTATCTAATTGTTGTCGCCATTGACCAACGGGTCGCCGCCTATCATCAAGTATCCATCATCGCCGCTTCCTCGCCATCGCACTTCTCCTTCGCAGACCGGCCGTGAGTCATCGATCGCCGACCATCGCTGCCGCTTATCGCTGTGATCAGCGGGCTAATCACCTCCGCCGCCGTCGCTTACCAACCATCGCCATCGATCGCCGATCGATGTCTGTCTGCCGCCGTCAACCACTACCTATCGCTCTTCTGGCCGCCGCTGCCACCGGCCACAATTATATCTAATCTCAACTTATAAATCAAATAACAGTATTAGAATAGTTAAATCTATTCTCATTCCAGTCTACTATCAAATTCATTCCTATTTTTATTCCCGTATTCAAATCAAACACCACCTGAATTGTGCTCGAATGCTATGGTGCGCTGACGGTCGCTCACGGTCTTTCAAATATTTTCGATTCGATTCTTATATTATAGGACATTTTCCTTCCATATAATATAAAATTTTAAAACACTGAATTAGTTAAATTTTATGTTAATAATCGAACTAAATAAGTAAGCTTAAGATGAATTCGATGAAATAATTTTTCATGTTTAATTTGATTTTTTTTAGGAGTTTGAATTTGATTTATTCAAATATTATCGACCGTTTGAAAATTTTATATATATATATATTTTTAAATTTATCAATGAGTTTAATATCACATGTTTATTTATTCATTCGGAAAGCTTTTTTTTATTTATTTGTAAATTTGATAAAAGTTGTATGAAAGATTATCTATAAAAAATTAAAATCTATCAATTTAACGATCTAAATCGATCTGTTCTACGATCATTGTAAGGGAGATAAATCATGAAATATTTTATAAATTTTGATGAGATGGTTAAGATATATGAGAATCATCTGAATTCAAAAAAAAATTTAAACCTCTTTAAAAATCAATCTTTATCTTGTCTGCAAATCTCCATTGTATCTTAACCCTCGTTCATATATTTTGATTTATAAACGTTAATAAATTTAAAATTATTTATTTTGTCGTGTTCATTTAATTCATTTTATATATGTTGCAGGAACATAAATATACTATTATTAAAAAGGAATTTCTCCGATGGGAACCGGAGCCACGTGTCCAGTTCACAGAGCATCGAAAAGTGTATACGCTGTCTGGCTTCCGACAGGGGATTTGTCCCTCTCCGTCCCCTCCAAAAGAAACCCTAATTTTGCACCAGTAGCCAACGACGTCGTTCTCCCACCACCTTCATTCTTCGATGGCAAGCCCGTAATAAGTCGCCACAGCCAGTGGCTTTTCCCTAAATCCAAGTCAATATCACAAGTACGCACAGCAAGCACCGAATCCTCCCTTCTCTTCTCTCTCTCTCTCTCTCTCTCTCTCCATCCCCACGCCTAAGCCTAGCTCACCTTCCACCGAAACCCTAACCCTAACCCTAACCCGTCTCCTCCGATTCATTTAAGGCCCCAGATGGGGCGGCGGAAGTGATCCCATCTCCCTCCACCCGACGTCGGCGGCTCCGGCAGTAGAACGATGTCGCTGGACGGCGCCGTCGATCGGAGGGACGGTCCCCCGGCCGGCAATGGGAACGGGAACGGACCGCCGAAGAGGCCGACGTACGCGGACCGGCGTTTGAGGCTGAACCCGAACACGGAGCACAAGCCGGAGCGGTACGACGACGTTCAGTCGGATTTCGACCCGGCAATCTTCAGCTCCCTGGAGCGGCATCTCCCGCCCAGTATGCTCGAGGTGCCGCGGGATGTCAAGGTGCAATTCATGAAGGAGATCCTCGCGCGATACTTGCCCGAGGGGGAGCGAATCAGGGTGAACTACTTTTCTCGTTCCTTCTTTCCTTTTCTTCCTCTTCCTCGCAGCTGAAGTAGGACCTCGATCTAGAAGACTTTAACTTTTTATTAAAATAACGTGGATGCCCTTACAAGACTGAATATTAAATTAGCCAAATCGTCTGCAGCAGCAATTTGTGTGAATGATTGCTATTCAACTGTTGTTATTGGCTTACCTTTGCTCGACGAGATATTGCCCTCTGTGATTTGCTATCTTGTTTGATCGCCCGTAAGATTTTTCCACGATGACCATTTAGATAGATGGCATTCTTTTGCATATTTATTATTTTTTTTTGTTTGGCACATTCTACTGAACTGAAAAGTTTTTGCTTGAGGAAAGTAGGTTTCAAATTGTTAGCTGTTAATTCATCTCTATATGGTTTGCTTTATGGAAAAAGCTGATTTTTTTGTTCCGTCATTGCTGCCCGAACTGAGAAAGTAATGGTAACTAGTGCCGAATCTGGTTGGGGAAAAGAACGTGGTGAACCTGTACGTGCAGGAAATTCTATCCCACTACATTTAAATATTTGAAAAAGTAAGAATTTTGATACAAAAAGAATTCAGAAAATTGAATGTCAGGTAAAGAAAGTTAAATGCTACTAAATGTTTGGGATCACAACAACATTATTTCATGTATTAATTATGATCGATTTGCCACTTTCATGCTGTATTCTTCATTCCTGTACTATTTTGGAAATAAACCTAAACTATATACTTGAGATCTCCATACTTTATACATGCTCAGATTCAGAATGTAACTATAAAATATATATAATCTGTTTGAACGTCAATCCTTGTTTTATCTAAAATAGCTATGCATGATGTTATTAATGGTGTCCATGATTTGTTGATGGGATCATTGAATCATTGTTTAATCAAATATGGTTAGAGGTTCTACATTGGATGTGATTAAGAAATACATATTTGAAGTGGAACTTTTATAATGAAGAAGACATACAAGTATTCTTAAGAGTTGGAGTTCAGGTATTTTCAATTAATTTTCCACAGAATAAGAGATCAATATAAATCTCGTTCGTATAATTAAAGTAGGATGACTAAGAAGTGAGATGTGTACATGATGGAAACTACTTATTTGAATGGCTATTTTATCAACGCTGAGAGAAGAATAGAAAATGTAAAAAGTTGATGCATAATAAGTTTATTGTGCACAAGTTTTAGATACATTTTATTTGCTAATTCAATAGGAATAAGAAAGTGATGAAAAATACCTTTTTGTTGAATAGAAGTAGGATGATTGACAGTGAGATATGTAAATGTTTTTCATCCGTGTCTTAAATTTGAAGAAAAGAAAATTCTTAACAAATCTACTTAGGGTTCTGGATATGGTTTGAATATAAAGAAACAACATTGACAAAGGATATATTTTGGAGAAGTGGGTAGTGTGATGAATGGCTTGAATGAGTTTGTAAAAGGAATGTGTCATGAACAATTGTACAATGTGCATTGCTATGGTTTAGCTTTTGTTTACCTCTGATTTTTTTAAAAAAATAGTGAAGTGAGACTGTATAGATGGTTCTAAATTATTTAAAGAGGTTATGACTTATGAATGTATTGGTTGGATTGATTTCATCATTTCAAGTAATTACATGAAGACTGCAGAAAGATGAATATCCATCCTAAAGGGGGTTTTAGAAAAACAAGAAACATTCTGCATGATATTTTGATATTTCTAGGAATATTGGAGAGGATAAGTAAAGATCTGTTGGCCCTTTTAAATTGTTTGTTTGCTTTTATTGTTCACATCCTTCTCATCTGTATTTCTTAATTTTGATATGTTTGGAGAAAGATGTGAATTATTAGATTATCAAAAACATATTTGGATAATTTTTTCAAATGAGGTATAGTTATGCTAGTTGGCTATAACAGATAGAATTGGCGGGTGGCAATCATGCGAAAGTTTTTTTTATTTATGTTTAAAAAGGAAATTGTTTATTAAGTACTTTGCTGACTTATGTTTGCAGTTTCTTATATTTAATTTTGCATCATTTCTAGGCGGGCATATCTTGTTATTCTGTTATATTCTTGTCATTTATTCGAGTCTGATCTGGATTATCTTATCTCATTTACTTCCATTAATCTTGAGTGATTATTTGCTATATCAGGTTCAGAGACACAAAGAGTACAGATATAAATTGATGTCAGCTTATCAGGTTTGCTATTTCAATATGTTGAACTCTTTAGTGTTCAGTTTCTGTGATTTATCCATATCATTTTGAAAATTTGTGTTTCTCATATGTTTAGTTCTTTGACTCGGCTTCTAATTATTTTGTGGAATAACTCTTTTAGGGATTTGGCTCAATGCTATTTATACTCTCTGGAGATAAGATGTTAAGCAATATATGATTTGTTTTTCAAATCAGTTGTACTGTTTGTAGATATTTTATATAACTTCTCTGAATAATGCAGTCATCCTGAAACACACATTTAGGTTTAGTAAGCAACTTGTAGTACATAATGCTATTCCCCAACGCTTGAGGTTTGTTGTTCTTCATTCATAGACATCACATTTCCTTTTTACAACTAATTTTAGGTTCTAAAAAATTTTCAACTGGAGGCATTATCTACAGCTGATAATGTGCTTCATCCTTTCTTCGGGAGGAGTATTTAATTTGCCTGACCTCTTCCTGAACTTTTTTCCTTCTTGTTCCAAATAGCACATGGGTGGGAGTGACCACATGGGGATTGATTGGTGTTTATTCAAATTCTAGATGCTTGTCTGTATTTAGTGGATCTTGTCTCTTCTCTAAAGAATACACATACAAGCTTAGTATTTTTCCCTCCTTTTTATATATTATAACATGTTGTATGTGTCGTGCAACTGTGACTAGGTTTAATTTTTCACTGAGCTATACAATGCCTTTAGGATGAAAATTTCCTAGCTTTTTGTTTAGTCTTTATTACTTAAAATATTGATATATTGCTTTTTTTTTTACTTGCATTGAGATATTAGTTTTGTTCTTCCATAGGCATTCTAGCTTCTAATAAATTATGATACAATGCATGTGACTTTTAACTCTCTTTCTGTTGCTAAAGCAGCCTTTGCATAGAGAACTATACAATCTGCGTCCATCAGCCTTTTTTATGCCATCATTTATTAAAGCAATCAATGATAACACAGAGGAGAGCTTCAGAAATATACTTTCTGAACCATCACCTGGAATATATACATTTTCTATGCTACAGCCAAGTTTCTGTGAGATGTTATTAGATGAGGTACTATAGAAACTTGCAATCATTTTCCAATACCACATTTGGTTGTATAACCTGATAATTTCTTAGGTGGATAATTTTGAAAAATGGGTTAACACAATCAAGTTCAAAATAATGCGACCAAATACAATGAATACGTATGGTGCTGTGCTTGACGACTTTGGCCTGGAAGCCATGCTTAACAAGCTTATGGAAGAATACATATCTCCAATGGCTAAAGGTGACAAACACATCTTCTTTGCATAACAGGAATTGTAACTGTGTTTATGTTTCTTAGGACCTATTTTCTGCAATTGCAGTATTTTTTCCTGAGGTCGGTGGATCATCTCTGGATTCACATCATGGCTTTGTGGTTGAGTATGGAAAGGACAAGGATGTTGAACTAGGTAGCTACTTGAATATTGTATGAGAATTACTACAAAAATTATTAGCTGCAAATTCAGATTCTTATCTTAAAATGTCATAAAATACTGATTAGTATTTTGAAAATATATAATCATTGCATAACTGACATATTGAAAAGCTGAAGATATATAATGTATATCAAATAAATCTAAAATCTATTTATTTGCTTTTACACCAAATCATCAAGAAGCATTTGAGTTTACTTTTTTTAAAAACAAAATGTAAAAAACCATCTAAATCTATGTGAAATATACAAATCAATAATGTTATGTAGAGTACAAAATAAAATTCAAGTCCCAACTATTTCTGGTTCTCTGGTTATATAACTCAGTGATCTGCAATATCTTTAGTTATATTTTTGGTATAGTTCTTCTAATTATTAAGCATATATGTGCTTTAAAAAAACATATTCAATTATTAAATTTTCTTATGAAGCTCTTAGTTCTAATTTTGTTCCTTCTCTGATCAATTTCCTTTATCACACGGAATATTCTGATTCTGTCAATCCTATCTGACTGACAATAAGTTTCCATGTTGGACCAATCCTGATGACGGTGTCAATTTTTCAAGTCATTAATTGCACAGGTTATAATAGTGCTAAAATTATCTCTGAATCATGAAATTTGTGGATGATTTAGTACCGGAGTAATTT
This sequence comes from Wurfbainia villosa, assembly GCA_025175895.1. Classification (NCBI taxonomy): domain Eukaryota; kingdom Viridiplantae; phylum Streptophyta; class Magnoliopsida; order Zingiberales; family Zingiberaceae; genus Wurfbainia; species Wurfbainia villosa. The sequence continues at coordinate 58,811,528 of CM045996.1, read as the reverse complement.
TCTGCAGCTGCATGTATGAATCCTTAAGTACTATCTCCTCGTTCTAACTAGCTTACTCGAGGGAATTAGAGGCTGATATTTTTTCTGTTTCTTCCAGACTTGTCTTCCATTATAACTAATTCTTTTGTGTACTACTACTGATTGTTGAACCTGATGACAGTCTTGGATAGTAAGCATAATAGGTGGAGAGGCTTTGTAGCAAAATTTCCTTTTTGTCTTTTTAGGTTAAAAGTTTATATATATTAATAATACCCACTGGTTCGCATTACATTTTGGAATTATCCTCAAATTTGTGCATTTTTCATTTGTGTGATTGTATCTCATCACTGCAGATTTTTCTTTTTATTAATTTGAATAAAATATGTAGTTCGTGAAAACAGTTAGTGATCATGAATATGGTCTTGAATTTTGATAATAAAATGTTACCTTCATCTAGGTGAGATTTGTTTCTGAATGTTTTTTCTTTTCAAATTTCATAATTTGCTCCTGATTTGCCTTTTCCTCATTAATTATTTTCTTTTTTATCTCAACACCAATGGCAATTTTCTGCGTTTTACTACCATTCCTCCTGGCAACAACCTTATTAGCAACTTTAATTTTAGGCCTTTAACTTACTGAGTACATATTGCTATCCACATTATAATCGATAAACATCACATATTGCTGCACAGCTGTTTTTTTCTTATCATATTCTTGTGTAGTCTTAGATCTTCTCAATGGCTGTTTGACAGTTTGATGTTTATTTTACCACGGCCAAATTGAATAAATTCATTTAATTTTCTTTTAAGTCATTGCAGTTTTTATGATCCAGGTTTCCATGTGGATGACTCAGAAGTCACTCTAAATGTGTGTTTGGGCAAAGATTTTTCTGGTGGCCAATTGTTTTTTCGGGGAGTTCGTTGTGACAAGCATGTGAATACTGAGACACAAACAGAGGTCAGTCATTACATGGGTGGTATTTTTGTGCATATCTGTTTGTGGAAGTGTACGTATTCCAGAGCATTTCATCATTCTATGTTGGCTTGGAATTTGAAACATACATGAAGGCATAGGCAGTTGGAACTCATCTAAGGGTTTCTGGATTTTATTTTTTTCCTTTGTTCATATATGTGTTGCTAATAAGTTTTGGTTCTTTAAAAAAATTTGAATTTTTCCTGCTAAATAATGACTGCACTGATTTCAAGAATGCTGGGAAACAGAACACAATGAATGTAATTCGATAGAATCATGTGAAATTGTTGTCAGTAAGGCAGGTTGAAGTTATTTTAAATTGAATGCGACAATATATTTGCACTCTTTGTTTCAAGTTAACCCATTTAAAAATATGGGAAAATTCCTTTATAGACATGCTGCTTTAATAATTTGTTCCTACACCATTATTGATAGCGGACCAATGTTTTCAATCTCCATGAAAAATTTTAAATCCAAGTGACATTTAAATTCCTTTTTCATAAACATTATCAAAGTTTATTGTCTGAAATCTTTGGTGCTTTATGACTTGATGTTTCCATCATTATAACTCCCTCGATATGCTGCCCAAAATTTTCCTTGCTTTTGTTGTAGGAATTCTTTGATTATTCTCATGTCCCTGGTCAAGCTGTACTTCATCTTGGTCGTCACCGACATGGAGCTCTTCCCACAACTTCTGGGCATAGAATCAACATGCTTTTGTGGTGTAGAAGGTATATTTATTTATTTATTTTTATTCTCGAGATGCATGATGATCTGATGGTAAATTGTTTTTCAATAGCTCTATTCTTCACTGTTTGTAAATTGAGGCATCTGAAAACTTTGCAGAATAAAATGTACTGCGGATGAACCATTGAAACCTTTTCTGGCAATGCATCACAGATTTTTTTTTTTTATTTTCACTGGTATCCCACATTTATGATCTATTATGACTTTGGATGCTTCACTGCTGAACAAGAGATTGGAGAATGGTCGACTAGTAGTTAAATACTTCTTTACTCTCTTATGGAAGCCCTAATGTCATCATGGTGAAGGAAGAAGCCATCGGATTGTAGTAGATTAGTTCTAGATCCTATCAGTGTAATTTCGGTAGTAGTCATTTTCTTTACTCGTCATCACATTATCCAACATTTGATTCAGATTGTGTCAAGCGAAGTATCCGTACCATCTTAAATGTGCAAGTGGATACCTCAAGAACTGACAATTTCAAACAATCACTCAAGACCATATTGGCCACCCATGAAAATGCTTGGCTCGCCAAGTTGGTGTGCCAGAGCGAGCTGTTAGATAAACTATCGAGACGCAAGCTGAAGCCGTCCAGTCAGATAAGGTAAAACAGTAAACCAGACTAATCTAGAGGTCAGGCCGGGCAGTTAATGCATTTTCACTGCTCTAGTAGTCCTCCTTTCTTTCTGTATGGAATTTAAATTTAACAATATTAAATATAATAAAACAAATATTAAAATAGGAGATGACGAATTATCTGGAATTGAGAGTTTTAAGTATTTAGGATCATTTTTGCAAGACAATGGAGGGATTGAAAGAGATGTCTTATATAGAATATAAGTAGGATAGTTGAAATGGAGAATATCCAGGTGTTTTATGTGATTGTAAAGTACCTCTAAAATTTAAAGGGAAGTTCTACAAAACGTCAATTATACATGTTATGTTATATGAAGTTGAATGTTTGTTAGACTACGACTCGAGTACATGAGCAGAAGATGAGAGTTGCAGAGAAAAGGATGTGTGGATATACGAGAATGGATAGAATAAGAAATGAGAACATTAAAAAGAAAATCGAAGTTGCATCTATTGAGGAAAAACTTTGAGGGATATATTTAAGATTGTACGGATATGTACGATCAATAAATGTTCCAGTTAGACGAGGTAAAACTGTAGCAAATACACACATCAAACAAAGAAGAGGAAGAAAAAAAAACTTAGTTAACAACAATAAAAAAAAGACAATTTATTCAAGTATAGATGATGATATAGTAGGGAATAAAATCTAATGATGTAGAAGGATTCATATAGCCGATTTCATCTAGTAGGATTGTTGTAGCAGTGATCCTTACTTTCACTGTACATGGTATCATCATGGCACCAAAATTATCGATAGGAACAAACAGATTATCAGTGTTCCTTCATTGTTCTTATTAATAAGAATGCAAATTGTGCAATGGCATAACCCTTTGTACGATCTATTCTACAGCTCAGTCTTCAGAGAGATGAGGAAATTCCAAAAGGATTTCTCCAGCTGGTGCGGCGAGTGTCAGCGCGAGAAGAAAGAAAGGCAGCGTCAGTCAGTGGCCACCACCAAACTGGTACTCATCGCATTTAAGGAAAAAAAAATATATATACATATATATAATCGAAATTTTTCCTGGAAATCCCATAGAATTAGATTCACCAACCAGTATGTGTTGTTTACTTGGCAGACATTTCTCAAGGGTTACGGAGGGGCCAGCATTTAAAGGTGCCAGGAGTATTCCATTCTACCAAGGTTGGTTGTAAAATAGCTTGCTTGTTGTCGCCCAGATTGATCTCGAATTGTTCTGTTCCAGAAAGTTAACCGTTGCTTTTTGAGCTGTTTGTAATTGACAGGTTATTTGTATATTCCAGTGTTTATCCGTAACAATCCCTTCCCACTTAGATTTCTTCTTTCTGCAGAAAAAATAACAGGTTTTTCCCCCCATTTGAGGAGGCTCCTCACTTGTGATAAAACGTGATAATATATTCGTCAAGCGTCTTTCATAGTCGGCCTCCACATGATAAATTATAGAAGATTTTGTCCTGACACAATGATCCTTTTATACGGTGAAGATTAGAAATTTAATGAAGTATTTTGCACCGGTTAAATATTGATCCTAAAATTTTATGTGATAAATATCAATGTAGTTATTAATTGCACCAATAAATGGGAGCCCTATGAGAGGTTACTCTTGTATCTTCAAAGACTATGTTCGTCTCCAATGTTCTTCACTGTTGATCTTTTTCATCATCAGTTTTCTAGTGATGGTGAAGATAAATAAATTATAAGAGATTATGTCCTTTGATCTAAGTTAAAAATGGGATTATGTCTTTTTTAAATTTTATATTGAAATTCAATTTTTATTCACTTGTAGCTGTATCCGTTTGAGAGGCTAATGATAGATTGAAGAGTGAAAAATATAGAAAATTTTCTGTGTTTAACACTTCGCAGATTGATTTCGGAGGTCATCTTGTTTACTCCGAAGATGGATTTAAAAAAGCCTCCGCGAGAAAGGTCTAGTGGCTAGCATATACAGACGTTACATCAGAGAGCAACGGATCAATCCCTCTCAAATGCGAGAATGTTGTAGTTATTAGTTTCAAGGGGCAAAGGTTTATCGTGATTTATCTTTCTTACGATGATCCGAAGGCGGACTGATAGAGGTTGTTAGATTGATGGATTCCAACCTTTGCACTAGAAGATGGATTTAAAAAAGAAAAGAAATTCAAAATGAAAAAAAAAAATGGGAAAAAAAAGAAAAAAAATCTCTATGAAATAAAAAAAATAAGAAAAATAAAAAATAAAAAAAAATATCAGAACGGTCAATTGTCGGCTGTCGCCGCAAAAATTATAAGAGTAAATATTTATTAATTGGAAAAAAAATTAAGAACAAGGAAAATATTTTTAGTTAGATTTGAATGGAAAAAATATATACATAATTAAAAGAAGAAAAATAACTCATTTGCTAATTACACACACAAAAAAAAAAGAGTAAACGAAGGAATGAAATTTTTTTATTATTTTTATTTCCTCCGTTCCAAGTGAATATAATTTTATGTTTATTCAGAAAGAAAGAAATTTTAAATGAAAAAATAAAAATCAAGGAAATAAATAAAGAAAATTCTCAGAATAAATAACACGTGCTCTGCCCCGTGCCCGACACGTGATCCAGCGCGCCGCCAGACGCCTCCTCAGCCGTCCTCGAGGAATATCTGCGTGGAACAAAATTTATGCAGCTGCAGAAATTCCGTTTGGTATTTCTGAAAATCACGATCGACGTAGTTTTGCCAACTTCATCGCCCACCGGTTTATTAATTTTCCACTAATAGAAGCGCATGTACAACGACAAGAGCAATAACCCTCGTCGGTGCAGTTTCTCGACGGCGACGAGGGTGGGGAGAGCGCATGAATAATTCGCTGACAAAAAACATATCGATTATATATGCATCGGAAGGCTACTTCTCGATCTTGCTTTATTTCAGTTTGATCTCTCCGGCGACGACGAGGGAGTTGTAGATTTCAATCATCAGCCGGCGCTCGATCTCGCTGGTCCGGGTCTTCGCCGGCCGGGACTTGGGGATCCGCTTCGTCCACGTGGCCGGCTCGCTCAGCGCCGGCGCCTTGCGGGCGGCCGACAGCATCCAGTCCACGTAGGCGTCCCGGAACCGGGCTAGGATCTTCGCCGGCGACGGGATCCGGAACCGGAACCGGAACCGGCTCAAGCTTATCCGGCGTCGGAGCCGCAGGAACCACCGCCCGCTGCTACTGCCGCCTGACCCAAGCCGCGACGTCGCCTTCTTGGCCTTCTTCCCCGTCGGCGGCGACTGGGAGGCGTCGATCTTTTGGTACCTCCTGCTCTTCCAGTAGGAGTTTATGCCTTTGTAGAAACGGATCGGCACGATCTCTTGCTCCATGATCGTTCCCCTCTTCTGCTTCCCTCCTCTGTTCTTGCTTTCTCAGTGGGCGGCGGAACACAGGGGAGGCACTGGGAGGAAGGAGGCGGAGTTTCTGGGTCATTTAAAGGGGTTTTGACTTGTTTACCATTCGATTGGGTGGTTCTGTCGTGGTAAACGTGTGTCTCTTCTAGAATCTCACAGACAGGATCCTTTCTCAACCGTCAGATTTAGTCGGAGTCAAATCAAAAATTCTAACAAAATCCAATTTCTGAAAACGAGAGGGAAGATATCCTAAAGGCGCTTTATGCAAAATAATTAACTAATTTTTTTTAAAAAAAACTTAAATCCCTCCTCTCCAATTCGGGAGGATAAAATTCAATTAAATTGATCGAATCTAATTTTTCAATTCCATTTATTGAAGTTTTGAAACGAAAATAATCGATTAAACTGATTAAATCGAATTGGAGTCTATCGGTAGACTGATTTATTATATCAATCGGCTGATAAACTTCAATCGACTAATTAATACAAATCAATCAATTAATTATCTTGAACTTTACGATCTTCATTATCATCAGTCGATTGATGATGGTCAGTCAACTGATATTTTACATCAGTCAATTGATCATAATCAATCGACTGATTATAAAAAATTTAATTTGTTTCGATTTCAATCTAATTAATCGATTTTGTTGAAAAATTCAGTAAATTTGATTTATTAAAAAAATCAATTTATTCGATTTTAATTTAATCGATTCGGTCAATTCGATTATTAATTGATTGTTGACTCTAATAATTATTATCCTAACAAAAAGATATTTTCTTTTAGAAATTATTAAAATAATATTTTATCCATAAATAAAAGGCAACCATTTTAATTTAAATGATATAATTTTGATGAAATTAATTTAAAATAATACTTTATCCTAAGACGAAGTACATTTTAAATATCAAGTTTTAAGTATAATTGGGGATGCCTTTTTATTTATTTATTTTTTACCAATATCAATTAGATTAATCATGGAAATAATCAATCATATTCGATGAATCTCTAATGAAATATTAAATAATTTTTAAACGAAATATATTTTATTGATCACTATAATAAATCAGAAAGTATTTATATGGACAATTTCAGCCGCTTTAATATCTTTGATTTAATATTTTATTTGAAAGAAAAATTTATAAATATCAAATTGAATTACTTACCGTTATTAATTGTACATACTATATTTTTTTAGGAAAAAATAAAATTCATCAAATGAAAGACTGATCAAACTTTCAAAACTTGAATTTTAAATTAACCGATAGAACCGGCCGGTCGACTGAACCAGCACGTGGTTCAGACAGCAGTGCTTCTAGAAGGATCGGGTTGCATTATTGGCGTATGGACGAGCATCGCTCGCTCTCAGCGACCAGATTTAGCGGGCGTTGACTAAACGCCCCACGATGAGCTGTCGAAGTTGACTTGCCGTATTTTTCTTTTCCACGCACGCAGCAACGACGACATATTAAATAAAGAAACTGCATCGCATGACAATTAATTGTTTGTTAGACGTGAAATCCGTAAGCATGCAGACATAATCGCAGTCAAATATCGTAAATTAAGAAAGTCATAATTAAACGAGAATATATATAGATCAGATTTCATATCATTATCTCTTTCGAGTGATCCGTTCGCCAGAAAGATATTATTATCAATAATTTATCAAACAGTGCATCTGAAATTTTAAATTATCTAAAAAATATTTTATGCCAAATGATAAAGAAATTCCTAACGCTGACATCAAAATTAAAAGAATATTAATCAGATCTTCCAACACCATGTGACGGAATTACAAATCAGCATACTGTGGCAGTGCTGAGATTTGTAATTCCAACACTACAGTGGTGTAGATCTTTTTGACGGGAGGAGTAAAAAGAAATTAAATGTGCTATTTAATAAATATGAAAATGTGGGACAATATTTGAGCATTTATAAATTTCACGTGCGCTGTTTGGTAAATCGTCCTATAATTATTATTATAAATAAAAAAAAATCGAATTTCAATATGAAATCTAAAATTTATTTTCGGACTAAAAAGTTTTTTACTCTTTTTGATTAACGGTTAAAGGACATGATATTCTTTTTTTCATCCTGATCGAAGGATTGAGGACGAAGAATATTAGACCAAACGTAGTCACTTTTGATGCTGTAAGATTTTATATCATTCATCTTTTATCTCAATTTATTATATTCATTTTCATCTTTATACTTAATTTTTCTACTCAAATATTTTATTATCATACAATTATATTTTTAAAAAATTTAAATTATTTAGATGAACTATAAATATTTTATCATATAATTTAATCCGATTTATTTGCCTCCATATTTAAATCCTCAAATTTTTATACTCCATTATTCAATAATTTAATCGAGTCTAAAAGATTTCTACGTACACTTCATCAAAAAATAATAAATTATCAATTTTCACCGAAAGAAAATGGCAAAAATATATTAATTAAAAATGTATCCAATACTAAAATTTTAAATTCCTTTTCATATTTCGAGGAGAACGATCTATTTTTTTATAAAATAATAAAATCCTAATTTTTTAATTAAAAAATAACAAATTTTTCTAAAAATATAAACAAAATTTTCTAAAAAAAATCTAACTGATTATAAAAATTAATAATTTTGAGAACTTTTAATAAATTAAAATTATGATTATGTTATTCTTTCTGACCGAAAAACAAATTGTAGAGTGGTATATTGGTACCGAAAAAAATTAAATCAATAAAATATATTTATCAAATGGTACCAAATAAAATAATTCGTTTGTTCTCAATAATTAATATCAAATAATATAGAGTGGTATATTGGTATTGTCTCTCCGATCAAATAATTATTTTTAAAAAAATCTTAGAAATTGAAAGAGAGTTTTTAAATTTGATCTTCAATACTTCCTATGTTATCAATTTTAAAAGTTCTTCTCAACGAAATAAAAATGCAGATTAATCGTGGTCAAATGTTGTAAATTAAAAAAGTCATAATTAAACGATAATATATTACATAACGTTAGTGATACATCACAGCGCATCGAATAAAAATATAATTTTCACTTAGAAATTTTTTTATCAATTTTCACTGAAAAAAAAATTGCAAAATTAAATTAATTAAAGACGGGCCAACTACAGTGCCACAGTGGATCCTAATCCAATTTTTTTTTTATAATTCAAAGATATAATTTATTTTTTATAAAAAATAAAATAAAATCTTAATTTTGCTAATAAAAAATAATGAACTTTTCTAAAAAAACTATTTCTTTTTTAAATTCTAACTGATTATAAAAATTAATGATCTCGATAATTTTTAATAAATTAAAATTTTAACTGTGTTATTTTTCTTAATTAAATGAAATTTGTGAATTGACAAAGTAAATTTGTCGATACACAGTGATATTGCTTCTCCAATGGAATCAATTTTTTTATACGGAGTATAAAATTTTCATCCGAACTCAAAAATTCTTCGTTGTATTGATCAATAGCTGAACGGATATAATCCTCTATGATTCATCTTCTTTGTATTGATTGTGAGATCGACTAATAATTAAGAATGTTAAAACGAGCGAATCGTCTTTCGTTATAATAATTATTAGTCTCTATAGGATGGGACAATTGGCTAGAGCAACGTAGAAATTCTCCGTTGCTCTAGCTAACGACTTAAGAAATATAATCTTTCATAATTTTTTTTTTATATTATCGAAGGCGACTTTTGCTGCAATAATTATTATTTTATTTATCTTAGAAATTAAAAGAGGGACATCATCTTCAAGAATTTCGATCTCTCAAAATTCTTTTCGACGAATCAAACATCAAAATTATTTTCAACGGATTAAACTCGGCGGTCAAATGTTGTAAATTAAGAAAGTATTAATTAAAGGAGAATATATTAAATTATTCTAAGTGTTGGAGGAGTCCAACAAGGCACCCTGCCATGCATCTTTGGTCGTCACGTAACTTCAGTGACTTGTCAACCATATTGATTGGCCGGATCGGGAAATATTTGCCTCCGCTTGTGTGACGTATTGATAAATTAATAAATATAGTTTCCACAGAGACGACGCGATGATAAAATAGGGTGTTACTTATAAAATAGACTGGATTCCATACCGGATGAGGGGTCTAAAATCTCCTTTGATTTCAGATGGACTCCATCCTGTTTTATCACCGTGTCAAGAGACTTTGTTCCCTCTGTGATTTACCTCTCTCTTGTCAGTGCCTTGGAATAGATGATAGGAAGTTACTAGTTGAGCATATTCTCAACTTTTACAGAATAAATAAATTTGTATAAGGAATAAGAATTGATTTTGAAGACAATCTAAAATTTTATTTCAAATTTTGATGGTCATTTCTTGTCTTATCAATCGCGTCTATAAATATAACCTTTCGATGATTTGTCTCTTTCAAATTCTAAGAGTTGAGACGAGAGGATGTTAAATTAACGGTTTCAATTCTTTGTACAACGGATTGAGAAATATTTTATTTCAAAGCAATTTTTTTTAAAAAAAAATCCTTTTTATTTTCATTATCGTCGATATAATATTTCATATTAAAAAAATATTAAAAGAGTGCTCGCTTTATTTTATTTTATTTTTCATTTTCAATTTTTATTTTATAATACACGTATATAGATAGAATGTATCGATTCGATTCCACGGATATATTATCTACCAAAATAAATCAGAAGAGTGCGTAAGGTCAATGGATGAAATTCCAAAAAGGAACTACTTAACTTAAAATGTGAGAGAAATCATCTCCACGGGGTGATATGGTGGCTAAAATAAAGTGGAATTTGTGAATAATATAAGAGTCGATTCTGAAAAAAATTTAAAATTCTTTTCTGAATTCAAATAATTCTACCTATTTTGTTTACCACGTCAAAGCTCAGGGCCCTCTGTGATTTTATCTTCCTCACAATGACCTTAGAATAAGTCGATGGATACCGCTAGATTGACAGATTTTAATTTTTTACTATTCTAACGGTCTCATCGAGTCCTTGGTGGTTTATTATTGCTCCGACAATTAATAATATTAATATTGATGAAATTTCATAATAATTTTAATAAAAATTACTATAATTGAAGTAGTTTTAATTAAAACTATTATACACATAAAATAATAAAATATAATTGGTTTTAATTTTTACAAAAAAAATGATATAGTAAATAAGTTTTGGATAAAAAAATTATTACAATAATAATGAATTAAAAGTATTCCTATAATAATAATAATAATTAAAATAAAATATTCTTTTAATATTTTATAAATAAAACACTTCTTTGAAATAATAGAAGAAGAAAAAAAGAGCTTCCTTCTTCTGATTTTTGCCCAATTAATTAATTTTCACATTCCCATTAGTCAATATTTACAAAACTACTACACTCATTTTTCATGCTGATTATTATATTAATTTAACCCATTTGTCCAAGCACATGGAAAAATTTTTAAAAGGAAAAAAAAAGAGAGAAATGTATAAATTATTTGCATTCGATTTTTAAGGCTATTTTATTAAACCACGCCTCGATATTAATATTTAGTTAAAGTTCTTTTACGCCGTCTATAAACTAAACCAACAAATTGAGAAAACAAGAAAAATGAAAATTCCAATAAATACGAACCCGCAAAAAATATATATATATATATATATATATATATATATATATATATATATATATATATATATATATATATATATATAGAGTCCATTTCAACTTAGCGACAAATTCATGCGCTTGTGCACGCATTACTACGGTGAACAGTGATTTCATCGTTTATCAGCACTTTCGATGAACAGTGAAATCAACGTTCACCGAAGAAATCTGCACAGCGCGCATAAATTGGGCGCTCACTGATCAAGTCAAGGTCATATATATATATATATATATATATATATATATATATATATATATATATATATATATATATATACGCGCCATCGCCGGCGATTCGGCCGACGAACCGCCGCGACGCGCCGTCCCGTCGGGCGATTCCTACGCAATTTGACCGAATCCACCGACGGCCAAATCGGCTTCGATTCGGGCGGCGCGATTCGCCACGACGCACCGAATGGCGGCCGACTCAGACCGACGGACCGGCGGCCGATCGCGGCATCGCCGCGAGCGCCATCGACAAGATAGTGTATCAGGTACATAAACGCACCGGGTGCGATAGTAGCCGCCAGTTATATATAATCTATTGAGTCCTGTTTCGCTGTTCGACTATGCGCTAGTGTCTCGACGTCGTCGATCTCGTCGACGGAAGGTTGGATTCTGGCTCCGATTCGGTTGAAATCTAACAACGGTCCAGTCAGAATTTGACCGCGATTCGGTCGGACTCCGGTGTCAATCGGATCGCGATCGTTTCCAACCGAATCGCGATTGTTCCCGACCACAATCTGGTCGGATTCCTATCGCAATCCGATTGGATTCCGGTGTCAGTCGGATTCCTACCGCGATCCGACAGGAATCCGGTGTCGGTCGGATCGCGATCGAATTCGGTCGGAATTTGGACGGTCGGCGATGACAACGGTGAAATCGTGCGAAAAAAATACCGTGTGTTTTCCATTACTGTGCAATTACGATTTTGATCGGACGGTTGAAACGTTGTCGCGCACGAGTCGCGCAATGTAGCACGTGCAGCAGATCATCTCTTATATAGAGAAATGATCCGTTGAGCCTCGTTTCGTTGTCCGACTGTGTGTGAGCGCCCTGACACCTTCGATCTCATCGACGGAAGGTCGGATTCTGACCCTGATTCAGTCGGAATCCGATAGTGGTCCAACCGAAATCCGACCGTGATCCGGCCGACACCGGAGTCCGACCACGATTCGGCTAGAATCTGACCGGACTTCCGTGTCGGTCGGATCGCGGTCACGATCCGGTCGGCATCCTGTCGCGATCCGATAGGGCTCCGGTGCCGGCGGGATCGCGATCGCATTCCGGCTAGAATCCGACCGGCCGACGGTGAATCGATGGCAACAACGATGAAATCGCGCAGACAAAATATTTTGTGTTTCTCATTATTGTGCAATCGCAATTTCGATCGGACGACTATATATATATAGTTTGATATTCTGAGCGTCGTCTGTTGCGTGACTCATCCGCGACGATTTCTCCATCATCCGATCGATCGCGATTGCACGGTGAATGAAAAATGCATAGTTCTTCCTCCGTTGCGATTTCATCCGCCCGCAGCTCGGATTCTCCAGCGGCTAATCGGATTTCGATCAAAATTCGTCTGCGATCCGATCGACACTAGAGTCCGATTGAAGGGTGGTCGGATTCCTATCAAATTACGATCAAAATAATGCGATCGGGCGCCAAAACGAACTCGTGTCGACTTGATCGGATTTTGATTCGACCTCCATCGATGAGTTTGAGTGGACGTTGTTGCTATGCATTTCCTATTCGTCGCACACGAATACTCAATAACGGACGCTATATATATATATATATATATATAATCTTTTACACAATTCAATTCATCTGTGAACATCTGTAAGTATCTTTATTATCCACCGTCCAAATCGGATGAGCGCTATAGTCCAATCCTTTGAACTCTAAGAGATCGAATGATGAATAATAGAGATGTTCACAGGTACTACGGATGAGTTAGAGATCGAACGATGAATAATAGAGATATTTATGGATGAATTATATATATATATATATATATATATATATATATATATATATATATAAAATCTTTTACGTAATTTATTCGTGGGTATAATTGAATACCTTCGTTATGCATCGTCTGATCGAGTGAATTTTATTGTTCAATTTTTTGAATTCTAAGAGATCGAATGATGGATAATAAAGATGCTCATGGTGCTACAAATGAATTGCGTAGGCTAATATATATATATATATATGTTATCGTACAAAAATTCATATGTGAGCACCTCCATTTTCTAGGATTTCGAGAATTAAATTATAGTGTGTACTCGATCGGATGGTAGATAATGGAGATGAGTACTTTTATTATTTATCGTTCGATCTCTTATGATTTAATAATTGAATCATAGTGTTCGTTCAATACGATGATAGATAATAAATATATTCATGAATATTTATGGATGAATAATATATGATAAATGAGAATGTATTGTATTGCTTTGCTCGCCACTATCGAGACGTGATTGGATCATTGTTGATATACAGTTGTAATTTGATCACAGTCGAATTATTATTAAATTTTGATTGGATTATGACCGTAACATTTAGAATGGCTACAAAATTAAAAATTTCACTTACACAGTTACGACGGAAATATAATTAAAAAAAAGATTAATGATGAGAACAGATGGACGCAAATAAATGATAACGATGGGAACGAACGACAACGGACGTATTCGAGAAAGGGATCGTGCAATGGTAAGGGGTTGTTTGTAGAATGGATAAGTATCGATTTTGGCGGCAAAATTCTTTTTTTCATGATCCTTGCCATCTCGCGTCGGACTTCGTCCGTGATTCTCTTCTCTCGCATCCCGAGATCTGATGAAGTTCGCTAGTTACACAGATTCTCAACTTTGCAGAGAAGGGGATCGTTTTTAAATTTATATAAAAGTACTATTTAAGAGTATATAAATAATATTTTTAGTGCTTTCTTCATTTAAAATTTAATTTGATCATCAGAGAGACTGATACTCTCTCTTAGTTCTTCGTTAATAGAAATTGGTCTACCGTGACTACTGCGATGTAAGCAGTGTTGCTTGTAGGGCATGATTGATTAGGATGAGGGTCTAAAATCACCGACTTGAGATGGACCTCTCCTCTTGTCTTCGACCTGTCAGGACTTTATCCTCTGATTTACCTCCTCTGTCCTGGATGGATGGATGGTAGGGGGCTATTAGTTAGGCAAATTTACAACTTGTACAGAGTTAATAGAAATTCGGTAATTTATCAAAAGACATATTTAGAATTACTCAAATTCAATTCTATAATTTTATATTTATCAAAATACAGATTTTATTCTTTTTTATCTCTCTTGCTAAATAAATATGCAATTAATACTGAGATTGATATTATACATGGTGATATCAGATCCACTATGCTTCTGAGAATATAATTTCCAATATCACTTTTTTTTACCAGTTGATATTATATGTGGTATTGAAAATTTAAATTTAAAAATTTCGAGAATATAATTTTCATATATCTTTTCTTACGATTAATTATATGTATGAGTCTTTAAATTTAAAGACCATGTTTTTCATGAATTTAAATCCACGAAACACTGTATTTCTGAAAATATAATTCTCAGTACTATCTTTTTACTAGGCGAGCTTTATATTATATGTAGTGCTAAGAATTCAAATCCTAGAATCATTGTGTTCCTGTAAATAAAATTCTCAGTACTACCTTTTATTCGGTCAGCTTAATATTCATGTTTGGCGAGAGGGATAAAAAAGAAATGAAATACGTCATTTGATAAATATGAAATTATAAGACTGTATTTAGACAATTTTAAATTTCACGCGTGTCCTCTGATTAAAATTTATTTGGTTGCCATTCGGCTCGGAAAAAAAATACACTCTTTTCTCCGGATCTAATTAAGTAACATCTGGTGCAAAAGGTTGGAATCCGCCAACCTAGCGACCCCTATCAATCCGCTCTCGGATCATCGTAAGAGAGGTAAATCATGGTAGGTTTTTGACCCTTGAGACTAGTAACTAGCGCATGGAGAGATAACACCCTCACATTTACCAGAGATTGATTCGTTGTCCTATGATGCAACATCTGTTATTTTTCTTCATGATCATTACTGAGGAATTGATGATGAAAAATATAAAAACAAACGTAATCATTTTTTACTATTGATGTTTGACTTTTCTTAGCTAGGTTGCACCTTAAAGCTTGAATGGGCTTGAGAAAGGAGCTGAATTGAAAGAGATAAAATTGGGCCATGATTTAATGCAGTCATGGGCTATCAAACTAGGTTGCAGGACCGAATGCGTAATCTTTAATGCAGTAATGACTTTTCTTAGCTAGGTTGCAGGAATTGACGATGATTTAATGCAGTAATGGGCCATGATTTAATGCGGTAATGGGCTATTAAAAAAGTATCCACAAAAAATTAAATTATATTCTGAAATATTTGTCATCTCGTCGCTGCACTGTTCCCGGAGACTGCGTATCCTCGCTCGTGACCTGAAGTCTCACGTTAACAATAATAATTAAATCTTTATATCATTAAATAATTCACTGTATGAATCAAATAAACTATAACAATAATAATTAAGTCTTTTTATATCATTAAATAATTCACTATATGAATCAAACAAATTATAGCAATAATAATTAAATCTCTATATCTTTAAATAATTCATTATATGAATCATCCTGTGTTGTTAAGTTGGGTCCCGTGCTTAGAGCCGGCGTGGTTTTTTTATTCCGCGATTTAACAAAACAGTGTTTCTGAAATTTGGAATTATTAAATTTATATATTTTCATATTTATCAAATAGTGTACTTAATTCCTTTTTTATCCTTCAGAAATAGCGCATTTAATTTCCGAACGTAATGCTAGAAATTTAAATCCCAACTGGAATTGTAAATCCCAGCACTATAGTGATGGTGCTAGGATTGTAAATCTGAAATTATGGAACGTTTTTAGGTAATTCTAAACTTCAAAAATATTGTTTAGTAAATTATCATTTTTTATTTATTAAGTGTTCAGATTATTTCTGAAGATGTATATGAATATTGTTCATCAAAATAAATTAAAAAAAGGGTTTTCTTGATTTATTTTTTTCATAATGATTATAAAACAAATCGATATGGATCGTTAGATTGATTATTCAAATTTTTATAAGAGGAGGACTACGATGAATCTATTTCAATAGATGATCCATAAATTAATTTAAATCTTATCAACGGGGACTTATATTTGGAGCTATGAAAAGGAAGGACACCATTTGAAATTTCAAAGAATAATATTTATTAAAAAATTTATTATTTAAATTTTCGATCTGATTATTTACGAGGACGTATCAATTCTATTACACAGGTATTATTCATCAAAATAAATCAAAAAACTATGTTAGAGTCAATGAATGATTCATCGATTAAAAAAAGGATTGTTTCGGAGATGATGTAGTGATTAAGATACGACGGAGTTTACGGATAATGCAAGGATCGATTTAGAAAATGTCTAAAGTCTTTTCTTAGATTTAGATAATCCCCACGTGTATTGACTACCGTGTCAAAATCCATAAAATTTTCTATGATTTATTTCACTCACAATGACCATAGAATAAATTGAAGAGAGCTGCTAGCTAAGCTGACGAATTCAAAGAATGAAACCGTGACAATATAATTGTCACTCTAATCTTTTAATGATTGAAGTACTATATATTTAATTATTGAAGTCATAGGATATAATATATTTTTAAAATTTTTAATTATATAAATACTTATATTTAAAATGTTTATATATATATATATATTTTAAAAATATGTAATTTAAAAAAAACATATTAAAGGTTTTTTTGTCTAGTACCC
This sequence comes from Wurfbainia villosa, assembly GCA_025175895.1. Lineage (NCBI taxonomy): Eukaryota > Viridiplantae > Streptophyta > Magnoliopsida > Zingiberales > Zingiberaceae > Wurfbainia > Wurfbainia villosa. The sequence continues at coordinate 58,794,364 of CM045996.1, read as the reverse complement.
TAGCTATGCTTATGCTGACTTGGACACCAGCATGAGCAAAGCTTGGGTAAAGAAAAAATAAAATCTGAGATAGATTAATCAGTTGAGAATAAAAGTTTTTGATCTGATTAATTCTAAGGACGATCGATTCGATCCCACAAAAATTTTCTAAGAACGATCGATTCGATCCCATAAAAATTTTGTTGTCGATCGTCAGAATAAAATCAAAAAGTATTCGACAATCCAATAGTTCAATTTTCTCAAATCTAATATTTTATTTGAAAAAAATTTCTATAAATATATATCTGAAAAGCCCCAGAGAAATTAATATTTTATTTGCATAGTTAAATTTCTGAATATTCAAATTGAATTATCAATTTTTTTTTTTAATTCTGACTTTTGTATATAGAAAAATAATTAGAAAATAACACAAAGATATCCTTAAACCAAGCGACGTTTAAATTAGACTCCGAATGTATTTATTTCAATCGTCACTCTCTTTTAATTATAAAATTATCATAATTGCTCATCCGAAAGATTTATAGTCATAAATTTTATTATTTATAATTGTCAATTCAAGGGAGATATAATATTATGATCTTCCTATATGTATATTACAAATTTGATTAAAAATTATAACATATGAAATATTGATATATCGAAATAATCTTTAACGACTCAATTAAAATTTGATTTAAGTTGATGGAGATCTCTTTTCTATAGTTAGTTATTTTTTTAGGGTCTTTAAACTGACTCAATGAAATACAAAGGAAATTAAAGGGTGGATTAAATTTGTCGACAAGTTTTACAGTGGTCCTTTAGCACAAATTTAGAACATAATTAGCAAAAATACAAATTTCTTGGGATATAAATTATAATTGTGCAGTCGAACCGGAAGATTCGGTTGCGGTCGAGCCGGAAATTTGAACCGACACAAAAAGGTTAATCGGACCGAGAATTGAGTCGAGCCCGTCCGAGCTCACGGGAAACCCTAGAGGCCTCTTCTTCGCGTCCGCTATAAAAATCTCTCCTTTTTTTCTCGCTTCGTCCACGCCGCTTTTCCTTTGTTCGTATCCTTCATGGCGGAGCGGGGTGCTGGGGACCGTGGCGGCTTTGGTCGTGGATTCGGGCGCGGCAGGGGTGACCGGGGCCGCGGTGACCGGGGCCGTGGCCGACGAGGGGGAGCCCGGCGCGTCGAGGAGGAGAAATGGGTGCCTGTCACCAAGCTCGGCCGCCTCGTCAAGGAGGGAAAGATCACCAGCCTCGAGCAGATCTACCTCCACTCGCTCCCCGTGAAGGAGCACCAGATCGTCGACACTCTCCTCGGTGGCCGCCTCAAGGACGAGGTCATGAAGATCATGCCCGTGCAGAAGCAGACTCGTGCCGGACAGCGCACCCGTTTCAAGGCCTTCGTGGTCGTCGGCGACAGCGACGGCCACGTCGGCCTCGGCGTCAAGTGCGCCAAGGAGGTCGCCACCGCCATCCGTGGCGCCATCATTCTGGCCAAGCTATCGGTGGTCCCCGTCAGGAGGGGATTCTGGGGGAACAAGATCGGGAAACCCCACACTGTCCCGTGCAAGGTCACTGGAAAGTGTGGCTCGGTCACTGTCCGCCTGGTGCCGGCACCGAGAGGGGCGGGGATTGTGGCTGCCCGTGTGCCGAAGAAGGTCCTCCAGTTCGCTGGAATCGAGGACGTGTACACCTCATCCCGCGGTTCCACTAAGACTCTTGGAAACTTTGTCAAGGTCAGTGTTTCCCGCATTCAACTATTTTGCTCGATTCATATGAGGAATTATGGTTGAGTTGGCCTTCAATTTTTTTCTTCTTCTTCACTTTTTGTGCATTTACAACGCCATTTGGTATGAACAAATATTTATCTTCTTCCATTGTTTACTAGCGCAACATTTCAATATCCATAGTCGCAATGTTGCAGTGATTATTTGTATGTTGTTGCCAATTCCAAATAGCATCGATGACTGCTGTCTCCAGATAAGTTCTTCAAGAATTAGAGTAGTGGTAGTTCAACAAATCAGAGAGCTTAAAGTGAGAGAGAAACTTTATTTGTTCTATGCAATGTTCTAAAAAGCGCTAGACGGTAGGCGGGCGGTCACTCGCCTAGCCTAGGCGGCTAGGCGGCCGCCTAGGTGGTTTCTAGGCGGTTTAGGCGGTCGATTTTTTTAATATTTTAAATATAATAATATATAAAAAAATTAATATATTAGAGACACTCAAAAGTCAAAACTCACTTTATAGCCTCTACATGTATGTAACAAATAACAATTAACAACTAACAACAACTCAATAAATAACAAGAATATTAAAAACGTTTAAGATTGTAAACAATAAAAATTGCAAAATATAAGAATTAAAAATATAATTGCAAACAATATTAAAAATCCATTGGAAATGTGCGATACGCCCATGTCAAATGTGCGCCTTAGCATGGGCGTCGCACGCACATTTCATTCATGGCACGCGTGCTCATTTGGCACGGCGGCGTGTCGTGACCTTTCTCACGCGACACGCCTGCCCTCATTTGGCACGGCGCGCACGTCGACGCTTCACACGCGACACGGCGTGTCGGTTGTTGTTGAGCCTGGTTAATCGGTCGATCGCCCCGATTAACATCGATTAATCGCTCTGGGCGCCGATTAAAGCGGCGACGCCGCCGATTAATGCGGCGTCGCCTTTGTGAATGTCGGGGCGGTGGACGAGCGTCCACCGCCTAATCGGACAAAATCGCCGATTTTTAGAACACTGGTTCTATGTGGTTACATTGGATGTTAAAGAGAGTTAGGGTTTCAAGGTTTTATCTTTGGGATTGGCTAACTTTGACTTGCTAGATTGTTTTACTCTCTTTTTTTTTTTTGTTTTGCATAGGATTTCTTAGTTCCTACCACCAATGAAACATACCTAAAAGAAACTTCCACTAGGCCTTGGATATCTATCATTATTATTTTTCCTTTCATTATAACTTGTACTTTTCATCGTTGCCTGCCCAATATTTTGTGAAAATTGAAATATTTATCTTTATTGTTTGTATTCTGAATGATGGTTTACCTTTTCATTTATTTCTCATTATACAATCTCTAGGGCCGAAGGGAACCAAGTTTTAATCACAGATACTAAGATTTATAAATCCTATGGCATTTTTTTTTGGTGTCTAACACACTTAAATTATTATTTTCTATTGGTTTTTAAAGATTGTATGTATTTGATCAAATTGGATACATGAATACTGACTGCGGGGTTTAATTCAGATGATTTAATTGAGAGTTAAAATCTCAGCATGTGTTGCATGGACGTCTAAGATTATTGGTTAAATCTAGAATTTGTGCAAATTGCTCATGTTGATTTAGTTCTTGCCCTTGTTGACTAGATAACATCCGCCACTAGAATGCCCCGAAACATTGTCCAACACTTGTCCTGGGGAATTTTTGCCCGATCAATGATGACTAACATATTAGCATTGCATAACCACCTGTGGAATCTTAATTTGATACACATGATTCTGTCGCCTTGTCTGACTGATTTTTCTCTCCTTTTGTGCTTGGTATTTGGTTATAAACCATATCCTCCTTTGCAAAAGGTGATATCGCTCACTCTAAGCCCGGCACAGTGGAGGGCAGCCACCCCGCCTTCGGCGGGTATTGACCCATGCTCATTCTTTGCATATTTGCACCGAGCTGGCCATCCAGCTTTGCTTGTGGGAGCTATAAATTATATCTTGATTTTGCACAAGCTTTTAATTACTAGAGAACTGGTTTGCTCGGTGTTATTCTCTCATTTTTCATGTGATGCCATTTTACTTGGTTATGGTATGATTCCGGAGTATTTTTGGCGATAATTTTGCGGAGACGACGACTATCTTTCAAACTTCACAACAATAGAGCTACAACTGTTTGGATGATGCCTTTATTTCTTGCAGGCCACCTTTGATTGTCTCATGAAGACCTATGGATTCCTGACACCCGACTTATGGTTGGAAACACGCTTCGGCAAATCGCCCTTCCAAGAATACACGGACTTGCTCGCAAAACCTACGAAGGCAATTCTCATCGAAAACACAGAGAGAACCGAAGCTTAGAACTCCTGGAACTTCTTCCTCTTTCCCACCACCCATCTCTCTCAGATGTGCCTAAGTAGAACTTGAGTTAAGTACTTGGTTTTGTATCTATTTTATCTGCTGAGATTCATCTATGGCTTTACTCTTTTCAGAGTTTTCTGTTTTTTATTGAATTCGCATAAGCTGTATGAACATTTTAGTCAACCTAATTCTTGTTTCAAGCACAGGGACAAGGAATGACCTTCCTAATCCCATTCCTTTTGAAACTTATGCATCGACTACCGAGGACTCGAACGGTAGGCAAGAACATTTGCCGTTACCGTCGACCATCCCGCCTGCTTGAATCACCAAGGGTTTTATGCTGTTTTGGGTGTTCCAATCTGAGGGAGTTTTAGAAGTTTCAACTATTATTTCGACTGATCATCGAGTCACTTTTTGGCTAAATTGGTTGGCACCTTCGATAGAAGAAATGGATATTTTTGTAATGTCAATGGGTCTTTCTTTACTATGATTTAGTGTTGTGTTGCATCATTAGATGTTGGAAAGCATTACCTTTTTTGTAGTTCTATCAGATATTTAGCTCCTAAGCTTGATTAATTATGGAGGTGATCAATTCTGTCTCATAGGTGAAATTTACGAATAAGATAAGAATGAAAGAGATTTAAAATTCTTTTTTGAATTCAGATGGTCTTGATCACTGAATTAAAATTTATAGAATTTTTTATAATTTATTTTTCTTACAATGGTCGAGATTCTGGTAAAGTTAATTAAATGGTAATTTGGCTGCTGATAAAGTTAGCTTTGAAAGGGAATTTGACACATCGATGAAATTTTTGTTTTATGTTCTAGAAGTCACGATTAGAGTTTCAAAAATCTCGAACTTCCAGCATCGAATTATCTTTTATCAAAATATAATTTCGATTAGAGTTTCAAAAATCTCAAAATTCCAGCATCGAATTATCTTTTATCAAAATATAATTTAACTTTGTTCAATAAGATGAAAATGTAATGAGTTAAGCAAGAGTAATTATGCTAAAGAATTTCTGATTTCATTCTTTGTAATGTTGCAATTTCAACACCACCAGTCCACCACTGTGGTGTTAAAATTTGCAATTCCAATATTATAGTGGTGGTAATTTCAACACCACAATGATGATGTTGGAATTGCAACATTACTGTAGTACTGAAATTTAAATTCTCAATATCACGTTTGAATTGTTTGAAATTTCCACTGTGGTGCAGATCAATTTAACGGAAGGAATAAAAAAATATAAAATATTATTTGAACAATTCTAAATTTCACATGCACTATTTGATAAATCGTCGAACTAAAATCGTCGACGTTCAAAAGACAAACAGAGACCGTAAAGCAAAGAATAAAAATATTAATAATTTAATTGATCCAATGAGTAATGTATCTTCACAGGCTCGACATTCATAAAACTTGTAGAGAATTCAGTCACAGTTCTTGCGATGCATTCTCTAGCAGTTGATGCCGCATTTCTGCACATCGGGTCCAGTTACCCGAGTCGTAAATGGATCGATGCGGACCCACAGCAATGAAAAGATGGACGCAAGGAGAATGGACCAAACCACGACGATCGTCGGCGTGCGGTTTTGTCTCCCCATCAGTCCCTTGAGGAAGGGATACAAGTGAACAATCACCCAGAAGGCGAAGAAGAGCTTCCCGAAGAGAGGACCCCAAGATTGGTATCCGCTGTTTATCGCATAGGAGATCCCCGCCACCACACCGACCAGGTTGACTATGAGAAGGGTGGTCGGCGGTATCAAAAGAGTTGTCCATTTGAACATGTAGAGCTCGGTAAAGTCGCCATCTTCATCGGAAGCTTTCGATGTAACAGTGAAGTTGGTGTCGATGCCAGCAAGAACTTTGAGAAGACCTTGGAAGACAGCAAAGAGATGGGACGAGACACCGCCGATGACCCAAAACTGTTCGTTCCTCCACCATTCATCGATTCCGACACCACTCCATCGCATTTCCAGAATACCCGTGGCGAAAATGGAAATGAAGAGAGAAATGAACCAGATACTTGCAACATTACTAATCTGCAATTCAATGGAGCTAGTTAGCAAACCAGTTGAAAGAACCTCATCGTAGTGATTTCAAGATTCAAGGATTCGATGAGAATGTTGCAAGAGAAGCGCGAAGGCGGAGCAAGGTTTGCAAAAACATACGACGAGCAGTGATGTATCTATGGATTTCTAGAGTTTCGAATGATCTACCACGAGAAAGTTTCATCGTACCTGAGGGATAATGAATTTTCCTGTGAGTAGACAAATGGCAGGGAGTGTACAATACAATAGGAGGGGAACTGAAGTCAATGGGTAAATTGTTGTGTTGATGTATGCGAATCTTTCCAAGAACTTCAACCGTCCTCCGTACCCGTACCATATCGGGCAATGCCGACTGAAGAGAATCTCGACTGATCCCAAGGCCCATCGAAGCACTTGGTTCAGACGATCCGAAAGATTGATAGGAGCAGAACCTTTGAATGCTGGGCGCTTGGGCATGCAGTAGATCGACTTCCAACCGCGAGCATGCATCTTGAATCCAGTGAGAATATCCTCTGTCACAGAACCATAAATCCATCCGATCTGCAGCAAAGAATTCAACTTCATTCGGGGAACAAACAATGTCAGAGAAAAAATTAATGCAGGTTTAGGACGTGTGGCTGCAGGTACTATACCAATCCTCTTGGGGAAAAAAACTTAATCAAACAGCAAATCCTATACCAGTAAAAGCCGAAAGGAAAGAATATGAACGACGAGATCATCAGAATGAGCAGAGTTTGATGTTTGAGAGACTAGCCATACGGTAGTGATTAGAGCACATCAATAGCAAACCCTATTAGGATGCGTTTAGTTTAAATTATCATGTATAATTTTGATTATTTGATTATGAAATAATTAAATAATCACGTAATCAAAATTACGGAGAATGAAACATAACTTATGCTGTTTGATTCAATCCTAAATAATATAATAAAAACTTGTTTGTTTGAAGGTTTAAAAATATAATCAGTTTAATACTTTATTATATTACCCTTTGTTCAATTATAAAATTGTTTAATCTGAAATATGTTTGTTTATGGTCGTGTCGATCGACATGCGTCGAATCGATGGTGGCGACGGCGACCGACGATCGACGATCGACGATGACGGTTGACGATCGGTGGCAACCGACAACAACAGTCGACGATCAACGCCCAATGACCGATAACCACCAATGACCAAAAGCCGACAATCGAGGGTGGCAACAGTCGATGACCGACAACGATGACAATCGACGACCAGGGGCAACAACAACCAACGACCAACAGCAACGACCGACGATGGCAACCACCGCGCGTGATTGACTAGGATTTTGATTATATTAATAATTATATATAATCGGATTGACATTTGATAAATTATTAGGAGTATTTTTGTCCCAAAAGGTAAAAATCGAGAGGTAATTTTGGAGATAAAAAATTGTTAACTCTGGAATCAAGGAAAATCTCACTTTTCCGTTCTCATTCCGAATTATATACTCTCATTTGTTGATGTGTCAGACATTCATTATGACTCGATAATCGCTAAAATCCTAAACCAAACAAAGTTTTTGTCGATAACCTTAAATAGATAACCAAAGTTATCGACAAATACCCCAAATCAAATGCATCCTTAAGAGTCCGCTGTAATCCTGAATTGGATATATCAAAAGTATTGTGATTGTAACATACTCAACTCTAGCAATTCTGAGTTAGGATTATCAATATTGGCTGGAGCCTCTGCTGCTAGAGCAATGTTGCAAGATATCTATAAAGATTAAAAGGTAGTCCGATGCACAAAGCTCCTACTATACAGGACTTTAATCTACTTTGTAAAAGACTATTTCTAGAATTCGAATCCGTAACCTCTGGATCACAAGACAATAATTTTATTGTTGTAACAAAGCTCCCCTTCAATGTTGCAAGATATCTATCAGTTTGTTTAATGTAGAATTTTCGGGAAGGCAGAATCACCATTTGTTCATGAAAGTACGACTTAGAATACCAGGTTATCCTCCGAACTGCCGACAACTCGCTCGCTAAAAGAAGAAGAATCAATACATCCTGATAGTCAGCAAATGCACACTGATAATATTAGTTGTTCCGACTATGAAAAGGAGATACTTTACAACTGTAAATAGAGGTAAAAAGCTGATTCAAAATCCCATTATGAATGTTGCATCACATGGACCAGTACAGAAACTTTAGCAGGCATGAGTAAAAAGTCCAGCACTTGAGTGTAAAATAAGAAGAATAAGCAATGTGGCCATTTGCATACCTCAGTTCCCCATTCTGTCTTATCCTCGTAACCACAGCTGATGACATGGATGGCTTCTTTCAAAAGAGACTCTGGAGTTGCGGACTGAGGAACACCTCCGTGTTCCATCAATGTTGAGGCAACAAAGACAGCTGATTGGCCAAACCTTTTCTCCAGACTCATTTGTGACATCAGCAATGACTTTTCATCATCAAAGCCAACACCTATTTATCCCCAAAAAAAAAAGATATAATAGGGAGCTCTACTGAATTCAATTAATTAAAAAGGACAATCCGATGCACTAAGCTCCCGACATATAGAATCTCGGAGAATGATCCATTGTATACAGTCTTATCTTGCTTTGCAAGAGGTTGTTTTCAGGATTCAAACCCGTGACCTCTGGGTCACAAGACAGCAACTTTACCGTTGCGCCAAGGCTCCCCTTCACTGAATTCAATTAACTGAGTTAGGATATTCTCTAATGATTTGGAAGTGATGCAGTAAAACTTCCATATCCATAAGCTGCTACATGATGCATATGAAGTACTTATAAACAGATGTAGTGTGCAAACTGAGAAGGCATAGTATATTTTTCAAATGCTAAAAACACTTACCTTCAACTCCCTCTTCTATATCTTCGAGATTAAATATTGGTACAGTATTATCCATATGCTTGTTTGTTCTTTTCTTTTCTGAATTTTTTTTGCTTGATTTAGATTTCTTTTTACGAGAGCCTCCACAGCAAAAAGAGGTCTTTGATTTGTTCTTATTCGTGATAGGAGGTTCATAACCATACAAAGCTGTTCGGTTGAAGACACAACCTGTACCAACATAAACAGGACCTTGGATACCGTCGAGGCCTCTCAAATTGATCTACAATGAACAGTAGAAAATGTCAGTCAAAGTAAACCAAATACTATAGCTAAAGAAATAAAATTGGAAGCTTGAAAACATAAATGTACTTACATCAAAAAACACAGTATTGCGATTGGCATATCGATCATTCTTGTCAATACCATCAAACCTCTGAGGGAATTGTACATAACAAACTTGCCTACCAAGATTTGGATCCATAAGGAAGCACATTGCCTCTCTCAAAGCCTTGCTGTTGTTTATGTAATGATCACAATCAAGATTCAACATGAAAGGTCCATTAGTGAGGACTGCTGACACACGTACCTGTTAATGAATTTAAAGACATTAACAAACAGGAGATGTTCCTTAGCTAACTAAAATATTATTTTCGTAGTGTAAAGTAAATACTCAGTTAGCAGAGAAATACTACTGAATCATGCATTTAAGTACTTACAAGCGCATTCATAGCACCCGCCTTTTTGTGATGTTGGAAACCTGGACGTTTCTCACGTGATACATAGACTAAACGTGGAAGTTCATTGCCTTCAGTGTCAAGCCCTCCACTATGACCCAAGAATACCTAAAAATCATTCAAAATTGATTAGGAACAACATTTATCTTGAGCCTTACGATAATGTCATGCAGTAAACAGTAATCATTTTATAAGTTTAAGAGACAAATAGATATATGTTGCTAATTTTTAGATTATTAAGCATAATGGATATCAAAATGTTATTTTATACCAAAAAATATTTCTAATCTTCATTTATTAGTTCCTTAAAGTTACTAATAACACAAATCTAGCAACCTGGATCATTCCAGGGTGATCTCTAGTGTTATTCCCAGGCCATGGTGTGCCATCCTGCATGATCCACCCTTCATCTGGAACTTTTTGTGCTTTTGCAACAAGCCCATTGATACGGATTTTAAATTCTTCATATTCCCTCTGTATTGATTAGATTGTTTGGTTAGAAGGGATAAAAAGGCATGAGAGCATAAGTCAGTTAAAGGTATGCAAGACAGACCTTCATTGCTCTGCGATCTTTCACAAATGAAGGTTGAACTTTATCCTTGAGGTAATCAATTTTCTGTGAGAAATACCATTCAGGAGCCCGAGGCTCAATGCTGTATTTCTTACAGAAAGGAACCCATTTCCTTGCGAACTCTGAAGTTTCAGATAGTGCTTCAAATGTGAGCATAGCAGCACCATCATCAGATACATAGCAAGAGACCTTATCGACAGGGTAGTCTACAGCCAGGATTGACAATACAGTGTTGGCTGTGACAAGAGGAGGCTCTTTTAGAGGATCAACTGTACTGACAAAAATGTCAACAGCAGCCAGCTCAGATGGTTCACCTTCTCTGTCATATCTTTTTTTTTTTCAAGTGAAAGTTGGTCAATAACCAGCCCAAACAATTATGTCACAGAATTTAGCACAAAAGAAGAATTGAGGACAGCAATGGTTACCTTATGGACAGTCTGTCAAGATAAGTTTCACGATTCACAGGGAACCACTTGGGGAACTGATCCAATATCCAAGAAACAGCAAACCATATCTCACATATAACAGATAATAACCATAAAGCATACGCATTGCGGACAGGATTTGTGATTCGATAATGGAGGAAAACACATAGTATAACAAGACGTAACACAATAACCATCCTATATGGATTTATCTTAGAAGAGGAAATAGACACTTTCCTAGAAAGAGGCTGACGGGCTTCATCATTTCTGCATTACAAAATAATGAGAACTTAGAGTTAAAATGAGAACAACACAGTACAAGTCCTAAAAGAGAGAGAACATCTTAGAATGATTAAAACATTCAATTGGACAACTTGAAATTCTACAGAACCGCCAACTATGAATGAAATCGATGATTATACTTTCAGCTGGTAAAAAATAAAATAAAATAACATTAAATTATCCAACTTCAGAGATAAAGATCAACCAATTTTTACAGAAGTCTAAAAAGCCAAGGTGTAATTGTTGCTCTATGCTGAAAAAGAGATGTTGCAAGAGGATAATGCTAGAAGTAGATTTTGATCAAAATTTGAGATACCTAAATAAGTAAAAAAAACACATTTTTCCATGAAATAAGTGGGTATAAGATGGATGTATATTTCTCATAAAAGAATTTAGGGCTACTTTTTATTTTTAGTTCAAATTATTGAATGGCTCGTCACTGTTACGTTTGATGACTTGAAGTGACGGGTTTGAGAAATTTCGGTTTAGTAGGTTGAATTCAATAAATTTAGATGATATGTTGATTACAAGATGACTAAGCCTACAAAATGATTAAAACTACAAATAGTCGACATTGATACCTAAACAAATTAAGGTTTGGACTAGTGTAAGCTTAATAAAAGGCTATATTTGTTTAAAACATCAAAGTTTGGATCAGTATTTCTAAGTTTAGGCTAGATCTGTTAAAAAACAAAATGTTTGAACAAGATCTTAGCATTTAACCATAATTATATGAGATAGTTATCCAACTTTGCCAGCTCATTACACAGGCAAATTGAACTTTGCAGTGACTAGATATTGCATTCGACTAGAGGAAATATCTTTGCCTTCCATCCTGATATTTGTGTGCATTGATCATAAGGAAAAAATAAGAAATTAAAATAAATAGATATTTTATAGCACAGAAAATGCACTTAAAAACATCACCAGACATGTTCATTCAATTAACTATCAAGAGTTATGTCCTTCAAGAGCATTACTGCTGATTCCTACTAAGAAACAAATAAATGGAAAAACATCAATGCACTAGTATTTTTTTTTTTGTCTACATGTGGGATCAATCCTTAGACATGCAGGAATTCCATACAAATGCTTAACCACTTGAGGTACCAAGTTGGTAGCCTGGCAAATTTAATTGAAAGAAAAAAAGATGAAATTTTATGCATGAAAAACTAACGAGATTGAAGGGGGGGAAACTCACAGTAAAGCATCATCCATATTATAATCAGTAGATGCATCAATGTCCCCAACTCCCCTGCCTTCAGATGGAGGGTGACTAGTACCATTGGTCATTGCCACACCATTTTTGTCCTGCTTCATCTTCCATCCGTCAACTCTCTCTTTCCAGGCAACATTGCCAAATTCTCGGGATGTGTTAGCTGATCATGATAGGATAATAATTAGAACACATAAATCAGCAACAGTTGTGTATAAGAAACTACAAACTTAAAGTGATATCCATAAAAGCAAATGTTACGCCGCCTACGTGATCGGAAAGGTAGAGGATGGACATGTTTTCCACCTCCAGGGGACATCATATGATCAGGTGATTGCATTGGCAGTTCTCCTGAGAGCTACAAGAAGATATCATAAAATAATTGTTAGGCATTTTCCAACCCAAGGTGAACCAATAAATGAAATAACAAAATAATAAAGGCATACCCCCTGCCTATGAGTGAGCAAGGGGATGTGATTCTGAGGAATTTCTCCACTATCATATTTTGGACCAATATCTTCCCCTTGCTCATGGTGCCAACCCAACATGCGTTCAGCAATCTTCGCCTTCTGATCCTGATTTCCTGTTGGATAATTGAAATCTCTCACATCATCAACATCAGCATCCTCACCCTCCTCCCCATGAATATGAGGGCTTCCTACACATAACAACAAATGAATCTAACTAAAGAGTCATACTTTATGAAGATTTCAATAACATTGAAGCACTTCAAATAACACTCAGAGCAAACTTTAAGACACATGACTGGGATCATTTCAGATCCAAGGCAAAACCTTTGTGTCTCTTGTACTTGGTCTTGCACTGAGGGCACGACTGTTTCCCATCCTTCCTCTCATACTCATAGCAAGGCCTGCAGACGGGAAACCCACAAATGTCGCAGGCAACAAATAGATCACCATCCACCGTTGTGCCCACACCATCACCACAAATTTGGCACACATGGCCGCCAGAGTGCTTTGCAGGTTTCTGCATCCAGTCAACGGTAAATGGAGCATCAACATCAGTTGCAAGGAAAATGACACTGTGTATCTAAATATAGAGACTTTAACCTTATAACAAGGCACATTTCATCATAAGGAACAAACAAAAGAACTATTTCTTTGGATAACAAGCATACCCCTTTCTCTCCATCGGCCTCCATTGCAGTTTCCCAACCCAATCCAACCTTTAATCCGATCCGCAGAACAAATAGCTAAATTATTAGCAGATCTTAGTTTAACAAGTCGCGTAAAATCTGACCGACATTTTGCTCCTGTCAAACCCACGACATTAATCACCCAGACAAACATGCAAGACAAACAAGTTCAAAAACATCCAGATCGACAATTGAAACCGCAATATTTCGTCAAATAAACTGGCCATTCTCAAGATCAACCCATTCGCATCAAAAGCTAAAATTTCTAGAAGAACAGTAAGAAATATCGCACCTTTAGTAAAGAATCGCTCCAACGAGCACTCCAGCCCTGATCCTCCCCCTCCTCCAGTTCCTTCCAGTGCCAACGCGACGGGAGAATCTCGCAACAAGAGTTCAATCACCGCCAACTAGAACTCATGCAAAGAGGGAAGTGATTAAAGAAATAAAGGGCAAGGAAAAGAAAGCGACGCTTTGACGCCGATGAAGGAGCGTCTACTGCTCTACCAGCTAGGAAGCTACCCCTCGACACGACTCCTCCTCGACTCGTCAATGGAGATGGTAAAAGGAAACAAAAGGCGTGGACTTCGAAGGAGAAGAGATGGCAACCAGATCCGCTCCAACGACCCAAATCCCAATCCCAGTGTAGACGAGCCTATTGATTGTAAACACGTGTACGGCTGATGCTCGAATCAGACGTTGCAAGAGTCGAGGAGACTAAGTAGGAAAAAAAGTATATTTACAATTATTAAATAGTAAATTAATATTTTTTTACGTTAAAAAAAGTTTTTTTTTTTTTTGAAATTCTTGAATGCATACCACGAGTGTTGAATGGCACTATCTCAATCATTCATTTAGATGGGATTATATAATAAAGAAAGATTATATAATAAAGGAAAAATGCAAGGTAGTCATCATCTGACGTTCTTCTCTGAGTGCACGTTATAATCAATTCCAGAATCTATCGAAATTGCCATCAACATTATCATCGTCAACCAATCGATCATAATCCGATAAAATTACAACCGTTGACAGTCACAATATCATCAACGACCACAACATTTCGATTGCAATTTAATCAAAATCCAACCAATCACAATTGAAATTTGCTTGTCGACCACAATGCCCAATGGATGTCAAACAATTGCGGAACTCCAATAAAAAATGCAATATTTCTCATTTATTCTCATTTACTGTACTTACTCAAATGTGAAAAAAATAAATATTCAAGATGAAACAAGCACGATAAAAATTATTGTATATTTTCCACACACAAATCGCACCGCTCATCGCTCAACATAACAAACCCACATCATCCTTTTTATATTGTATTTTTTTTTTTTAAAGATTTTGAATTTGTTGGTATTTTATATTTCTATCAGATACAAAATACCTTTTTGTTTCAAATATTCATTTAATAATTTACCTTTTCATATATTATTAATTTTTTAATACAATAACTGGATTCAAGAGAGGAGCCAGATCCAAAAATTTCACACAGAATAAAATTCATTCGATTGGTTTGTTGCAATCGAGGACTCAGCGAATGAAGACAAACTCTAACTGAAACGAATGAGGAGCCCAATGATCACCAAGTCAGTGTATGCCTTTGATATAGATTGTAACCCTACAGCAATGTCTCGATATCGATCTCCATGAAAGAACAAGGGTCTGGAATACCAAATTTCTTCAAAACCTGCAAATATCGGCGAACTGTATGTTTATATAAGCTTAAGCACAACTTAGCTTCCATATAGTAATCGTGAAGGTGGTATAACTGCATTGCACAATCAATCTGTCGATGCATGAGAAGATAGGAATGCAGCCGATAACAACAAACTATTCGTGTCGCTAGATCATACATGCTATCCTTTCGCAAAAGATTGGAACCGTCAATCTAATGGGTCTCACCGACCTATCGCACAGTCATTGTGAGAGAGATAAATCACGAAGAGTCTTTAGCCTTGACCTGATTGATCAGGATAGAAGGTCATCTGAGCCTAAAAAGAGATTTTAGATCCTCCTCTGAAATCGATCCGTGCTCATTTCGCAAGTACTGCTCTGTCTCAACCAATGCATCATCCCCGTAGGAACTCAAACATGGTATCCTGAAGATAGGCTCAGCATATTTTTATCGATATACCAATTACAATTACAATTATTGGCAAGGAAAATGGCTGTGTTTCTCGGGTATTAAAATACATGGTTATTACTGCTTCGCTAAGACTCGAAAGAAAGAAATCAAATACGATCCCTACTGATTATTAGGAATAAGACATGACCACAGTGGTGAAGAAGAGATTAAAAGACCCAGCTTGGGCCTGACTATGAGACAAATGGCCACCTAATACCATCACTAGTTGAAGATACAGTGTCAAGAAATTAACTAGAGATCATGTGTTTGTTATCTTTTAGGTCTCTCTTTGAAAAATATTTAGCAGTTTGTCGAAAGTAAAGCATAATCCAGGATATTTAATCAACTGATATACTACAAACATGCTATTATTATTTAGCATCCTGATGTAATCTAAGCATGTAAAATTTGGTAAAAGCGACCTAGTAACCAAATTGCTGATTCGACTATTTCTTACGTACAATAAGAACTATGTCTTATCTCACTAGATGGAGTCGACTATATAAATTCTTTTACATCATTGAACTCTATCTCCTACTATATCATTATCTATACTTAAATAAAATTTATCTTATTTTATTATTGCTATTCAAGTCTTTTTTGATCTTCTTCTTCCTCGTTTGATGTGTATATTTATTATCATTCCACGTCGGCTATTTCTTACATAAAACATAAAATGGCATAAAGTTTAGCAGAATTCAGTAGTTTATATAGCACCTCAGGATGAACGATTCCGAAATTCCCAATTTGCTTCCCGTTAAATATAATGCTGCATTGTCTTTTAGGAAAATATTCTGGCTCCTGCATTTACAAGCAAACTGTATGAATAGGAATCTCAGTGGTGCATAGAAATGAAAAATACAGGACTCTTACTTCTGAAGGCTCAAGATAATTATCAGGGACTTTAACATGAGGTGCTCTTACAACTTTCATTATTCTTTCCACCAATCCTAAAATTTCCTGCAAAATGAATTTAAACGATTGGATGTCTCCTTATCAAGCCTATTTAGAATTCATGTTCGCAAATAAATTTGTACTCTATACCATGAAAAAGAAAAGAGGGGGAAAAAACATTACTATATCTCATACTTCCTACAAAAACATTTTCAATCATGTAACATTTAGATCATCAGAGTAATGCTCAATCATTAGAATTAAATATACAAGGAGGAAAGGAAGAATAGAGAAAAAAATAAAAACAATTAAATTAAAAATGTAATAAATAAATTTAATATTATTGGTGATATAGTCTTCCATGGAGTTCAGATAAGATCCGAGTAGCAGACCCAAACGGTTGGGGCATAGATTGCTTACATTTGGTCAGATGGGACAGGGATTGTTGTAAAGCAATAGTCATGGTACTTGGTATGTCAGACAAAAACAAGGATTGTATTCAGACATCAAAAAAGAAAAGTTGAAGACTTTCTCTGCAAAATTTCAGTTCAGTGCATTAAAAACCAACAATTATAAAAGGAAATCAGTTTCTGCACCCACACTAAGCATATCAGGGACACCCATTTTAGTGTTTTAACTTGTAACTTGGAGTTTGATGCATAAGTGTCTTTTGTGTCTGATTTTGGCTCACACTATAATCACAGTCCAGAGGATAAAACCATAAAAAATAGCATCAAAGCCAGTCTTTTCTTAGTGGTCACCACAATAACAAAGAATATAAATATAAAACAATTAAATCTAATATCCGCCAAATATGTCTTTTGAGGATGTCCATAATCAAAAAGAGAATGTTACTAGAAACACAGCCCTTACTCCTTAAAAAACAATTTTGATCAACTAGATTCAATGGTGGATATTCATGAAGATAAATGGGTTCCGCAAAATAACAGATGTGACAATGGATGATAGAACCATATGAGAATATGGGTCATGGCATTCAAAAAGAATTTCTGTTTAGGTAACAAAAATATGGAATAGATTGATAATAACGGTGTGTGAGAAATATACTATCCTTTTATCTGATAGTTTAAGAATTGATATTGAAACAGGTAAACAACACTTCATTAACAAAAAGTTTAGGATGGGGGCACAAGAAACAAACAACCTTTGTTTCAGGCAGGTTAATGTGATGCGCTGCTCATTTAAGTTACCTCATCCAATCATCACAAGGTTGCGAGCCTTTGAAACCCATGGTAAATGTGTATGGTATACGCTATCAGCTCTTCAACATGCATAGTTACAGTCCATATGTTCACAATAAGCATGTGACTTGCAATCGGTATTAAGAGAATGTTGTTCATATACCAAATATATCATTTACTGGATTTAGAGTCCATATCGCCCATATACAAGACCTCTCACTTATTAAATATAAGAAAGTTAGCCCACATCTAGATTGATTGTAACCATAAAATTTCTTAAAAACAATCATGAACCAATTTGGCTTTAGAAACATTATTTCTATAAAATGGTATCTACATAGAAATAGTGCAGCATGGCACTATGAAGTCTAGTTTAGATATTGAGGTCACTCAGGAAACTTATGAGCAAAGCCTAAAACATCTTGCCAAAAATGAACGAGCAATTTAACATAAAGGGAGTGAAAGGATTGTTCTTTCAAGAAAAATTTTACCTCGAATCCAGAGGAAACATTACAATATAATGCTGCAAGTCGACGATTGTTTGATGCACCAACATCCCGATCACCATCCAACACAACAACATCACCAACTTCAAATATCTAAATCAATACAAGGTTCATATAAAAAAGAATTGAAGTATATTTCAGGCCAAATGATTCAGAGTTCATTCAAACAGATATACAGAAGTTTTCCTCCTAAATGTGTAGGAACAAGAAAACTAGCATTTACTAAGCATAACATATCTTTACCTCTTTAAGAAGTGATGACAGAAAGATTCTGGGCAAAGAGGTTGTTTGTGCAATGACACATATTCAAAGGAGAAAACATGAATTTGGTGGGTCCTACTAAAACAAATATCAATAAGAATCTATGTTAACCAAGGATTTAGTATAGTAGCGAACTCAAAGGGCAAAAAAATTTAACCCTGAGATTGGCCATCTGCATCTTTTTAATATAATCAACAATTAGTATATTTCCATATGTAAAAGGTACGTTTATTCCTGAATATTATTAAGAAAAAACAGAAAGAATCACTCGATTTAGGATGTGGTCAGATGAAAAAAATACAGATTATGAAACTAAAGAAACTAGCAAATTTTAGTAGAGAGAACTTGGTCAACTTGAAATACCAGCTAAAGTAATCATATCTCACTCCACATCATAAATTAACCAATGGAATTCAATTACATCCCTCATGATTCTGGCATCTAATACACTCCTTTTCAGATGAAAAATCTAAATAATTCTCAATCCACTGTTTGAACAACGCAGAAAGTCCTGAATTTTAATAACCGATAGAGAATCCACAAGATAGTACAAGAAGGAAACCTGTTTAGTAAACTGAATATTATGTACCTTTATTGGTCTGGGGTGGTCAACATTGTGCTTTAGGGTTTTCAACAAACATGACATCAGACTCGTCCTGACAACCTGTGGCATGGTTCCAAATATACATTTACATTAGATCTCAAAACAGAACAATAGCTTGAAGCTTACGAAGGCTATGCCACAGGGCAACAGATTTTTGTCACAGAGATGGAGAGAGAGAGATTGGATACGGAGGGGGTGTCAAATGAACATAATGTTCATCAATAAACATTCAATAATCAGTTGAATAAAAGTTCATTTGTGTTTGTTTGGTATTAAATCACAAAAACAACAACAATAATAATAAATCACTAATGAGTTTGCTTTGTTAATTTTTATAAACAAAAATCACGAACATGACTATAGTAATTGACAAGTATACACAATTACACTATGTAAGACATCAATCATATAAATAAAATGGGTAATGTTGTTCCATCAGTTGAAAATAGAAATCCTTGAAAACAGAAAAAACTGAAGAACTTGGTTCTTAAGTCATATACAGCTAAATCACAATATATGATTAGCTACATTAAGAAATTATATATAGCTTTCTTATATTCACATTAAGAATTAAACCATTTCATATGCAATTAGCTAAGACGGATGAAATTGAAGTTTGTATAAGAGCTTTAGATATGTCAAATCTATTATTCAACGAGAAGGGATTGCTGATGAAGATATAATTAATAAGAACTGAATGGTTGAAACAAAGAGAAGTTTTTGGAATCTTATGTGTTATGTATAGGATTTTGGGGTACATCCAGCCACACTTCATGAATCATTACATCAGGCAATTAAGAAACAACATATAAAATATTAATGTAGCAAAGTGCTAATATAGATGAGCGATGTTAGAAAAGTTAACATATAAAGATACTGCTACTTGGAAGAACTAAGTGTATAGTTAGACAAACTTAATCAATTAGAATGGAAAATGCATGCAGAAAGAGATTAATAAAAACTCAAGTTAAATAAAAAATGATTTAGTTGACGTGAACATTAGTAGTGATATAGCCCGGCTTAGGTTCAATAGAGAGGTAAGATCTCTGAAATCAACCTCAAATAATTGGGTTTAGCATGGCTTGATGATGATCAAAGAGTTGGTATCCAATGAACAAACTTAAAGAGAATATAATGTTAACAAATAAAACACAAGTTAGTCAAAAGTAACAAATGAAACCTCAAAGTCGGCAGAACGAGGATTTGCTATGATAACAGCTTTATCTCCATCATCCTTTCTCCTTAGCATCGAAAAATTTTCTTCATGTGAGCACAAAATCCACGTTAAGACTTCCATATAACCAGCCCTTGCAACCTACAGGCAGTGGAAACTTTATGAAACACTAGATGTTATGAAAATGAAGCCTCCTCGGGCAAAAGACAAAGAACAATGTCCAGAATATTCATTTGAATTGTTACTGAATAGACGTTCACTTTCAAATAAATCAAGTTTTCTTTTTTGTATTCAGTAACAAACAATGTTGAGAATGCAATTCTGAGACCAGCAGCAAAATATATATGTGCTATATGTCCTCTCAAATTTAGCAGTAAAAAAACAAACATGTACTATGGTGGCATGACTGATCATAAGCAAGTGAAGCAGAGTCTAGCCTGCCAATATTATTAGAACAGTAACCTAAGGCTGTGTGCTGCAGCAAAGGAGAAGGGAATCATGAAGTTGCATATTTGAGTAAGGGAACTGGATGAAGGAAAAGAGGTGGGAAAATGGAAAATGCCAATATTGTCCCATTTTTTTCCTCTCGCAACCTCCTCTCGTTGTTTCCAGCAACACATCCACAGTAGCATCACAACCTCATCAGCAGGTCTGATGAAAGAGAAGCACATTGCAAGGACAAACCAAACAGCACAACAGCCATGATTGCCGCCGGAATACCATCATGCCAACCTGACCTTGGCAAGGAGCACATGTAAAGGAAAGCATTGATGGACATCACACAACCAAGGACGGGGTGAATGTGTTCATTTGGCCATTCAGAGCTCCATGGAGAAGATAAGGGGAAAACAATCAAGATACAAGTAGGTATGCAAAAATCAAGGATATATCAGTCTTCTCATAATTTGAATTCCCTCGTCTGTCCAAAATTGGGCGAATGGCAAAATTGGACAAATCCTATCTGCAGAAACACAATAGATCATCACTTCCTCAACTTTTTGTTTTGAATAAACAAGGGAAATGATGCGTTTCATAGCCCCTTCCCTCTCCTTCCATCCAGATACACACCTTCAATATTAAGTTGTATACCACATAATAAAAAGGCATCTGTAATACCAATTAATGTGACTCACATGACTTTCATGTAAATCTGTGAAGCACGCAATATGAAAACCATATTTTAGTTGAAAACATCACTTTTTAACGTAACATGTTGAGCTCGGCAGCAAAGAAACATCTGGCCATAATTCAATATAAATAAAGCAGAGAAAGCTATTAATTCAATTATAATCTAGTAAGAGCTAGATTCCAATGGCAATGAAGGACTTGAACAACATAAGAATTAGTTATCCTAACATTCAAGGGAACAAACAAAACAACCATGACGCCCTACCTCAGCTCTGACTTTATCAGAAAAGCGATTCAAAGGCTGTCTCCCTCCAGCAGTCATGCATTTAGGTTTTGATTTTGGGATGTTGTTGTATCCATATGCAATAGCTACATCCTTTAAAAACAAAAAAAAAAATAGTGAATCAAAGCAAAAGAACAATCAGATGTAACTTTGCCTGTAAACTGCTAAGTGAATATAAAGCATTAACAGATAGGTTATAAACCCCACTTCCATCACATCACGGGCATGTAGAATGTCACTGCGAGTGGGAGGTACAGATACAACAATATTACAATCTCCATTGGCCAATGATGAAAGTGCTGCTTGCAGTTGCATTTTGTTTAACAAGGTTACAACCTGCCATATTTAAACATTTAGAATTCTGCATCTTCAGAAGAGATTTTGTGTACAAGACCATGCAATGAGAAGAATAACCTGCCATAATTACTAGGAACTCCTAATCAGTGTCTATTTTTAAGAATATTCACATAGCAAGTGTTGATCTACAGCAGATAATAGTGGGAAAAAGGATTACAGCACCTAATTTAAGTGTTTAAGAAAAAAGAAACAGAGAGAACAAATTTACCAAGCACAAGTCCTGAAAACATAATACAAAATGCCTGACTAAAGTATCACAATTGTAGAATTTATGAGTAGGTTACAACTTCAAATATCTCAAATTACTATCTGCTACAAATTTTCAGGATACAACAAAGTCAAAGTTATTTGAACTACAAACAATTTCAAACAAATATTGGAGGTCCAAAAATGAAAATTGACAACATAAATAAGAAGGTATATATTGCATGCATCCTTTCCACTGACAGTGGAAGTTGAACTACTGAGTTAAAAGGAATATCACAATACCACTTACAAATTTGAACCAATGGATCAAACTCATGGCAAATCAAATAGATAAGAAAAGGAAAACAATCAAAATATATCTACTTGCTTGAATTAGAAAACATTAAATGGATTGCCTGAGGTTAAAGAGCATGCACTAGCATGTTAAAATACAGGAAACGAAACTGGTTTTAAAGCTAAGGACAGTAGTACTTACCTACATCTAGCCTATAAGAGCTAGTCTGTGTGCAACAACGAGCATTAGCATATACAAAATTAAATTTCTTTAAGTATTTAACAAAATGACTAACCAGCACAAGAAAACATTTGGCTCAAGCAGAATTAATATCAATACCTCGGAAGCATCAAGAGAGATGCCAATTGGATCAATTATCTCAGATAAAGGGACCTCCATCCTAGTAACTGAAAGATCAGGACAGATCATAGATTTTCCATCAGAATAAACCACCTCAACTGGTTCTACCTCAAATTTGTTTGTGCAATATTCTGAGAACATAGTCACCTATTAAGTAAAGGAAGTTAGACCCATTAGAACATAATATGTCCTCTGTTATAAGACATAATCTAGCAATTATTAGCATCCAAAAGCTTTTTTCTGCTTACCATTGTATTCAAAACAATCTTAGCTTTTGTCAAATCAGTGGCAGTACATTCAATGAATACGTTGCTTGTCTTTAGGCTGATTGCTGAATGTGTACCATTAATAATTGGTGGAAGTGAGAGAACAGTTCTGCAGAAAAAAAGATGCATCACTAAGAAAAAGAACCAGTGCCTATGTTATAAGAAAGAGAATACAAAAAATAATATTTTTGTCATTCTAGGACTCTGCACCACCAGAAGTACATTAAAGGATAACATATAAGGATAAAGTACATTAGAGAATAATCAAAATCAGTTATCTGACAAATTAACAAAGAAATTGTCAGGTTGTAGTCTAAAAATGTGGGTACCAAGTGATTGTTTTTACCTATTTCTGTCATAGATCACTGGGTACACAGGAGAGTTCTCAATTATGTGCAAGAACTTCTTAAGCTTCACATCTGACTGCAACATACAGAAATGGTGATAAGTCAATGGTGTTCATGGTTTTAGAAATTTGCATATTCACAAAACAGAGCATACAAAAGAAATAAATTATTAATATACAAGTCGACAACAGAGGCAAACCACTGTGTTTCAAAACAGATAGGAAGTATTTACATTAATCCACCATTGAGGTAGAATAAGAGCTTTTAAATAGAAGAAAGAAGTTCTGCATCAGTGATCAATCAATCAATTTATTGAAGAAACAATGTAGAGAAACTTACGTTATAGTATTCCAACAGCTCATCAGCCCTGAAACTTTTCACCTAGGAAACAGCAAAGAAAAATAGAATTAAAACAAAATTATATGGATCAATTATTTAACACAAAAAATATCTACTAGAAATAAGACTACAGACTGCTAAAAGAAACATTAAATTATTGATTGCAAACTTCTCCAATCTATAAAAGTTATCTGATTCAGATTATAAGTCGCAAATCAGTTTATTCTCAGTAATCAAAATCTATTCTGAGTTTCCGACTTGATCTTCATTACGTGAAGTTAAATAAGAAATGATCGGTTTTAGGTAGGTTAGAGTTGGTTCGGTTATGAAAAGGCTAAGAAAGTGGGAAACTATTTGAGCTACTTATAACCTCAGTTTCAAAACCAATGAGCAGGCAGCTCAGAACAAAAGGAGAAAGAACATAAAGCTAACCAAAGAGTCAGGACCGAATACTATGTTGCTAAACATTTGTGCATATAAATAATATGACAAAGAAGGAAAAATAACCATACCCAAGAAATCCTGGTAGAAGCTACATCCAGCTATTGTAAATTATAGTGGTTAAATTGCTCAATGTAACAGCTTTTGCACATGGTTTTATGCCATATGATTTGTCTTTGATTGCAAGAACAACAAAGATACATGGTGTATTTAAATGTCAAATTGATAGGGATACTCGCCAAAAAATGTTCATGCAGAATGCAAATTAAAAAGCAACAAATTAGCTCTTGCAAAGCAAGCCTAGATAGGATGATAGGTGTTGCACTTTGGTGCATGCCAATATACGAATGATGAAAACCTTATGAAGTTGGGACTTGTCAGCAAATACACATACCCCCCTATATCAGCTTTGAGGGTTGGATTAATGTATGCCTAAACCATTTGACACTGAAAAAGGTTGGATGTGAAATAGCAGTACTTTAACTTCATTAATTTCTAACAATTTTCAAATGTACCATATTGGAGAAATTTTCATACAGAAAAAATGAAGAATCACACGTGGATCTTGCAAAAACAGCTAGAAATAAGAGAGATTTATAGCATCATACTGTACAAAGACGACAGTAAATAAGTGTTGAAGTACCTGCTTTAAAGGCACAAAATTAATCTCTTGAGGTGGTAAAGCCTGAAAAATGAAAAGAAAAGGAAAAAATTGTAAGAACATTGGAAATCCTCAATTTGACAGAAGAACGATGGCAGGGCACTAAAAGTTTCATTAACTATTTCATGTGAAGAGTAAAAAAGGCATTGCTAACTGTGCCATGTTGAGCAAAACAAAGATATGCTACCCACTTCATGGAATCTCAATATAAAAGCATGCAGAATCGTGTCACAATCTGCAGTATAACATATGAAGAAGACTTTGATAATGTACTATATTAGTAATGAATTTTATATCTTCTGAATAAATTGTGTTGTTTATGTTCAGTTCATTATCTCCATAATAGTACTGTGTGATTTCAAGCTTATTAACAGCAGCGAAATAAGGTACAAAAGCACAAAGGATAACCACTTAACATAAATCAAGGCGCATAGGTTACCTCATAGGAAAAAGGATCCTGTATTGTATCCAAATCATGTGTCCCTATAGCAACTAAGGTTCTTCGCCTGGTATTTCAAGAACAATAAACTTTGACACTGATTCACCAACAAAAATGATGGAGAAAGTGAGCAAGAATTAAAACAAGTAGCATACCTACATATATTTTGGTGCAATTTATCTTGCAGGTCAATGAAGCTGTTGTATCTTGCTTCATCAAAGGTTACACCTCTCAAAACAGCACAAACAACAAAAGGCCGGATCAATGAGGTCTATTAAATATGAGAATCATGTTACAAACTTTGTTCTTGTCTCAAAAATAAAGAAAAAAGATATACGAACAAAAATAAAACAAGAAAACCTAGGAAGCTTGTCTCAATCATTTTAATCACCTCAGGTTTGACATGCATTTTGAGTATTGATTCAGGTGAGACATTAGTGACTGTATACAAAGGGCTAGCTTCCTTTTCATTGAAAATTCTAAGAGCTCGAGCAATTCCTTCAAGACAAAGCAAATCATATCTGCAGTTGAACAACCAGACAGAAAAAGGAAGTTACAAACCCAATATGGAATCCATCATCAATAGCATATTTGAACTGCAAAACTAATACTTACTAGTTTTTCTTTATTTCAATGCATTACATCAGCCTAATTGATAAAAAAATCTAGCCTAAATACTAGGCCAACACAATCGAATTAGAAACCAGAAGTCAAAACTTGATGAAGTTCGATATCTATAGAAGGTTTCTTATAACACAGCAACAGTAGAGAGACCAACAATTGACCATCTCCACATGTCGATTAGATTCTGAATAAAAATAAAAACCTACTGAAATAATTTCCTTTTGCGCCACAATGAGACAGGTTGACTAAAAAAGACTAATTAAAATTTTACCTATTGGCGGCCACGTCAATCTTATATATGATCTCCTCGTCCTCATCGCCAGCTTGTTGTTCTTCTTCAAGATGCTTTTCCTTCCGAATGATCGCTTTCTCGGTAGTCTTCGAAGAAATGAAACGGATTAAACAAACAAAAAGTAGAGTAAGATTAAGTCACCAAGCACTGGGAAAAATTAAGATAAAACTCAAATCATGGACAACTCACAACGTCATCGAGCTCGATGCCGAACTTGAAGCATAGTTCTTCGAACTCCTCCTGCGCTGCGATCGTCAAAAAACTAAAAATAAGCAAGGTGGATAAGGAACAAGGAGTAGATAGAAAGCATAGAGAAGCATTTACTATAGGTTTCGCCTAGTGCAGCAAAAAGGCGGTCCCTCCCGACGCTGACTGTCGGCATCGGCGGCGGGGCAACGGCTCCGTTTGATGGCGGGAAACCCCCTAAAGTACCAGAAAACTAATGGGGAAAGGTGATGCTCTCACCCCCGATCGACGCCGATGAGCTCGCCGGTACGCGATGGTAAAGAGGGAGGAGAGGTGCGGCTAGGTGCGGCGTTAGGGTTTAGAAATAGCGTGGACCCGGTTTTGTTCGCCTTCATCAGTTTCTTTTTTAATCCTCCCTTCGTGTCTTTGCGGCCCTGGCCACGTGGGCTGGGCTGAGCTGGCTTGGAGTTTGCTGCTGTACGATTTTGATGTGTTTATTTAGTTAGTTTTGAATATCTATACCTTCGATTCTATTAATTTTAAAAATAATCAATTTAATTCTATAAAAAAAATTTCATCCGACCATTAAAATAAATCAAAAAATATTCATGATAAATGATCCAGTATTTTAAATTTTATCATTTCATTTGAAAGAAAATTCTTACAAATCATCATAATTGAAAATTGAATCAGAAATATACGAGAGATTGCATAAATATTTTGTTACTGTATCATTGCCCCCGAGTGATGTTTAATGGGTTTATAGGAGATTGTCCACTTTTAAAATAAATCAAATACAATCTAAACATTTGAGTCATAAATAAATATTATTATTATTATTATTATTGTCCTGGACTGTGATATGCTGGTAAGATGATGCTCATATAATCTCTCAAGTATTAATTATAGTTTGATTCTCAACTACTATGCACTGTAATATTTTTTCTTTTAATGTGATAAAAAATCTAAGATGTTAAACCGTTGAACTATTCGTTACAAGTACTTTTGAATTTGTTGTGTGATGCAGGCGCATTCAACACAACACAACATATATGTAAGTACCCCTTGACACAAGTGTGTATCATTCTGGACCAAAATAGAAAAGAACATGATTTTCAAAGGCCAATACGGACAAGACATGGCCACTTCCATGGTCATGTCCCATTCTAGAGCTTAACCAGAAGTTCCAACAAGTTCCTCTTTATGGTTGTCTAGACCACGGTCGAGGCATGGATCCTCCACAGTCATCGTGCACCGTTGCCGCTTTTTATGATTTCGTTAATATTTTATTTTTATTTTTATTTGGTTTGAATTTTTGTTTAATTTTAAAATTTTAGTTTTAACATTGTTATGTTTAGTTAAGATTTTTTTTTTTTTTAAATTTTTCTCTTTCTCTACCTTATTCCAACGCTTAGGCTCTTGTAATAGATATATTAATTTTTTATTAATGAAAGTTATATGATTTTGTTTAAATCTAGAGGTGGATCCTTTTTTTTTTGGTGAATTCTCTCTCTCCTTCGATTATCTTCGTCCACCTCCCTTCTAACCTCACACATGGAAGGTTTCTAGCGTCATCCCATTGTTCCACTTGCGTCAGTTGATATTAGAGCCCTAGGTCTATGAGAGATAATGGTGTTTCTTTTTCTCAGACACGCTCGGATCCCTCCTCCTCTTTTGCCGGTAAAAAGCGAAATATGCAAAATCTGGGAGGATGCTGCTAGGGTTCCTCATCTGCAATAAAACTGAGAGCTTAGGGATGGCCCGGCTTCATCGGCACGACCCCCTCTGACATTTAAGTCAATATTCGAGATAAAAGAAGCATAGTAGAAACAAAGATGAGAAAATAACACGGTAAGAGAAGAAAGTTTCAAGAAGAAGAAGAGTTATCTCCGCATACTAAAGAGAAGAAAACATTCATCCCCTCCTCTTTCCTTTCCAACTCTTTACATAAAATATAGCCACCACCTTTTTCTCCAACTCAATTGACTATAATACCCTTTGGGGTATTAGGAGACAACCATTATTCATGATGAAGACTGGAACGAGAAAATTGGTGATCGGGTGATTGTGAAAGTCCGAGTGCGGAGATTGTTCTCAGACAATCGACTACCATAATAAGGCAATCGACTGATATTGAAGCAGAAGGCTTGTAGTCATGAATAAAATTAAGTGCTTAGCAATAAGACTATGTGTTCGGGAATAAGGAGAGTGCTCGAGAATAGAACTAGGTGCTCGGCGATAAGGCTAGGTGTGCTCAGGAATAAAAAGAGTGCTCGAGAATATTTACCATAACTCCTATGTACCATCAAGAGACATTGTGGTTATGGTCATGGACGTGATAGGTAGGTTCCTATTGAGGAAGTCTCACCTCCAGATCGAAGTACTCACAAGCTCATCGATCTATAGAGACAAATCACGAAGTTATATCAGCAATTTATGGATGGTCGTTGTAGTTGTGATCATGGACGTAACAGGTAAATTTTGATTGAGGAAGTTACACCCTATGATCGATGTTTCCAAAACCATCAAGAATATACGGAGAAAAATTAGAGTGTTAACTTGATGTGTAACACTGCAAGAATTTGAGGTATCTCTTCGACGTTCTAAAAATCTACTTCATCATGAATACCGTGGTAGCAAAGAATGGTATGGAGAATCCATATACGACGATGATGATGTCAACAAGGTAATTGAAGAAGAAACGGAAGATCCCGTCTATGATGATGATGATGTTGAAGGAAACATGGAAGATTCGGCTTACGACGATGACGACTTTGAAAGCACCGAGTTCAAAGAAGACGTGGAAGACCCTATCTACGACAATGATGACATAGATGAGGAAATTATAGAAACACATGAAAGACCTCATTTACGACGATGATGATATTGACGAGCTCATGGATGACCCCATCTATGATGAGTACGACGAGACGAGGTACCTTGTGAAAATGACCACAAGATATTGCTTGATCTCTCGGCCAAGGATGAAACGAATGATGATTGGTTGATGATGATGAGCATCTATATTGGAGGAAAAAATATTGTACTAGCACCCTGGCAAGAGGATTTCACTCCTCTTTTGGTATCTTCTATTTTTCTTCTTCTTTGTATGTTCAAGTGTTTGGTCGCATATACCCTACCACTTCATTCGAGCAGCATCTTCGACTAAGTCTAGATTTCTCCACCAAGGATCAAGTCTACCTAATCAAAACCGATGGTGAGTTCTTTTCAACCCCGGGAGTCTGATGCAGGCGCATCTAACACAACACGGTATGCCCATGCTCTTTGACACGAGCGTGCATCATCCCGGACCAAACAGAGCATAACAGGATTTCCAAAGGCTAACACGAGCAAGTTGTAGCCACCTCCACGATCGTGCTCCATTATGGGGTTAACCAGAAGTTCCGGCATAGAAGGTTGTGTTCCTCTCCACGATCGTGATCCAAACCACAAACAGGTCATTGATCCCTCCATGGTCATGACGTTCAATCGTCGCTATTTAGGATTTCATTAATATTTTTTTATTATTATTATTTGATTTGAATTTTCTATTTAATTATAAAATTTTAGTTTTAAAATTTTTATATTTACTTTTTAGGATTCCTTAAGAAATTTTTATTATTTCTTTTATTTGAACTTTTATCGTTCTCTAGTCTATTTAAATATGGGATTAGGCTATTTTAATAGATAGATTAGTTTTGAATTAATGAAAATTATTTGATTTAGATTAAATCTAAAGGTGTCTTTTGCTGATAAATTCTCCCTCTCATTCAATTCTCTTTGTCCACTTTTCTTCTAACCTCACGCATAGAGATTTCTAATGTCATCCCACTGCTTTACCTAGGTCACTATGATGATCGATTGAAAATTTCCATCGATCAAACTTTCACCCTCAAAAGATTAGTCGGTTCGAATAATTAGATATTCGATATCAATCAAAATATTTTTTTTAGAAAATTAAAACGCCATTTTTATTTATTATTTTCATTAAAAAAAATGCATTTTTATTTTAAAAAACAAAGTTAAAACACTGTCTATATTTTTTTTATATTAGAAATGCCCTTAATTCACTATTGTTGTTGGGGATCGTTTGTATGGCTATAGGGGATGAATAACCTGAACAAAAGTAATACTAGAATTGAAATCAAAAGACAGTGCTAACAAAATATTTAACATGGTTCGGAGCTGAAGTTGTTACTCCACGGTGATCTTTGAGGTGGATTAACCTTGCAAGCCTTCACTAAGGAATCCTTTGGATGAACCCAAGGTGGAGAAACATTTTCTTACAATGAACACTCTTCTTCTTACAAGATTTGAAAGAAAAGTTTAGAAGAAGAGATTAAAATTTTAAAAACTTGGAAGAAGGCTTGGGGAGCTTAGAAGGTGAGAATTTCGCTAGCCTCTTTAAGCTCCCAAGCCTCCCCTTATATAAACTTTCGGGTATCAGCCCATTTATGCCCTTTCAGGGTTTCGCTAGTCGACTGCTGCAACTGTTGATCACATCCAATGGCTTCTGATGAAGCTTAATCGCGATCGTTATCACTCAATGACCATCTGACCATTCGACTTCTCATACCATCAACTAACTGTTCAAGCTAACAGTTGATTGCTCCAAGTGATCAGTCGACTCAGAAAGCTTCTGTGCTCGTGTCCACTTAAATCAATCGACTGGTATACCACACCAGTCGACTTAGAAAGCTTCTGTGCTCGTATTCACTTAAACCAGTCGACTACTAGAGTCACAGTCAACACTTGACTTACAGTCGACTACTCGACCAATTGACTAGGTCAGTCGACTACTCGAGTCAATCTGAGTTCTCGAGTGAAACACTCGAGACCAGTCGACTGATGATTATTTCATACTTGAAACTAACCTTCTCGTAAAATTTCTAGAAATTTTGCGGGCGTTACATATCCCTCCTATATGACAGGAGTGATATCTTTGGCCTCTTGATAGAGTATGACCACGAAATACATGACCATGCTTCAAATGAGTCAATATGATATATTGAGCTCATTTGTTCGAATGTGTCTACTTGGAGATCAAGAAACATAAAGATCGATAAGGGGATGACACGGTCTATGCCTCATTGATCGATCTATGATATCAGAGATAGAAGGACACCGTCATACATGATAATAGCCATGGAAAAGTTGTCGGATCTCGACGATCTTGTAACTTGGGTAGCAATGATGTATTGCTAGATGTCGCTCATTGCTTATGTATCTAAAAGGGGTTTTAGACACATTGTCAATCTTATAAGAGCCTATAGGGTCACACACAAATGACATTCTATTTTGGAAATTGATTCTTTTAGTTTGACTAAAAGAACAATGAGAATAATGGATGGTCAAGGTTCGAGTCAAAATCAAGTTGGTTGAGTTAGACTCAAGCGGGTTACTTTTGAGTTAGACTCAAACTAAATTGGATGGATGAAGACTATATTTGAGTTAGAATCAAGTGAGACTTGAATTAAACTCAATTCGCATGCAAAACTCAAGTTAGACTTGAGTTAAACCCAATTCACATGCAAAACTAAAGTTAAACTTGAGTTAAACTCAAATCACATGCAAAACTCAAGTTAGACTTGAGTTAAATCCAAGTCACATGCAAAAGGTTTTAATGCATACATGATGCATTAAAAATTGCATTGGATTTCAACGTGAAGAATTGGAAGAGGCTATTGGCTTTTCAATAATGCATTTGATTACAATTCAATGCATTTGATGCATTGGATTTTCAACATGTAGAATGGGAAGAGGCTAGTGGATTTTCAATGATGCATTGATTTTGGAATTCAAGCATGATAATATAAAAGGGACTTCAACGTTGAGATATGGTTTTTTGGTGAGAGAAAAGAAAAGGGTGAGAAGGTTTTTGGCTTGTGTGTGCAAGTGTTGCCTTGGGGAAAAGAGAGATCCAAGAGTTGGGTGTTCTTTCTTCTTCTTCACTTCTTCATCCTCCTAATTTTGACTAGTTGTTCTACAAAGGTTGCTAGCACAACCATATTTCCAAAATGACTGAGTGTCAGTGTGGATACCTTAGAGATACAGTTACCTTACCGTATTTAGATTCGAAAACTTTGGACCAGCGGGATTCTGAAGGGCTCGCTTCAAAGGTATTATACTTCTTCTAGATAGGATCTAAATGGTTAAAAGCAATTTATATGTTTTTGCTTGGATCTCTGATGGGATCCAAAAATTTTGTTTCCGCTGCGGTTTTGCGAATCGATTCGCACACATAGTAGGATCCCAACATTGATGACATTATTTTTGGGTCAACAAATGATAAACTTCTCCAAGACTTCAGTAAAAATATGGAGAATGAATTTGAAATGAGTCTAGTAGAAGAGTTGACATTTTTCTTAGGTCTACAAGTCAAACAAACTAGTGAAGGAATCCATATCTATCAAACCAGATATGCCAAGGAAATTATTAAGAAATTTGGTTGAGAAAATGCTAAGATAATATCTACTCCTATGACAACCAACACTAAGATAGACAATGATCAAGATGGAAATTAATAGACTCTAAACTTTATAGGAGTATGATTGGTAGACTACTATACCTTATCGCTAATAGACCCGATATTTTATTTGTGGTAGGTATATATATAAGATATTAATTTTGTGACAAAGAGTCTCATTTGGCAGTGGTCAAAAGAATATTAAGATACAACAAGGGCACTCTTAATATAGGTTTGTGGTACCCTAGGACTTAAACCTTTGATTTGATTGGGTACGCCGATTTCAATTATGCAGATTACAAATTGGATTTGAAGAGCACTAGTGGTGGATATCAATTTCTTGGATCCTCCCTGGTGAGTTTGAGTAGTAGGAAGCAACCTTGTGTTCCTCCATTCACAACCGAAGTTGAGTATGTGGTTAGGTGGTTATGTAGCT
This sequence comes from Wurfbainia villosa, assembly GCA_025175895.1. NCBI lineage: Eukaryota > Viridiplantae > Streptophyta > Magnoliopsida > Zingiberales > Zingiberaceae > Wurfbainia > Wurfbainia villosa. Next base: position 58,761,156 of record CM045996.1, on the reverse strand, counting down.
CAATTACTTTGGATGAGACACACTCTAGAAGATTATGAGTTACAATACTCCAAAGTAAAGGTTTATTGTGAACTTAACCAAAAATTCAGTACATCACTCTAGGACAAAACACGTTGAAGTGAAACATCACTTCATTAGAGATCATGTAGCAAGAGGAGACATTGAACTTAATTACATTGAATTCAAATATAACCTTGTCGATATTTTCACCAAGGCTCTTCCCGAAGCAGAATTTATGTCACTTAGCAGAGAACTTGGAATGTGCTTTGTAGACTAGTGGTATAGGTTTGCATAATCCTATAGCAAAATCTAGGATTATATCTTGATACATCTCACAAAATACCTAAGAAATCATGATTTTTGTATTGAGCCATCTAGACATTATGCGATATGTTAGGAAGATTCATTTTGGTTCATCATGCTTGTTATAATACATTACTTTGACCCAAATTGACATCCAGAAACATAAATCTTTCATTGGACTAATCATTGGGAAGACTTGTGTATAATTGATGTGCATATAGCCATAAGAATATGGTTGAAAATGTCAAACAAAATAACCTTTAAATCATGTTTATCATATTTTCAAAATCAATTTTTACTTGCTAAGCAAAAGTGACACAAAGTTCTGAAAAACCTTTAGAACTTTTGCTAGTTTTCAAGTTTGTGTCAATTTTAAAATCTATAAAATATATTTTTTAATATTAATTTTCCTTGATAGAAAATGACTTGAAAAATGTGTCTATAAAATTTCATAAATTTTTGACACTCCTATATTTACTTATGCATTTCTGATATTTGACTGAAAAATCAAACTACATGTATCAACAAATAGCAGTCAACTACTTCAGATACCAGTCGACTGATAACTCTGAGTTTGGTTACTTCAACCTAATTTATCCATTTACCACTAGTCGTATGTTGTCCTTGCCCTATGATATGATTTGTGCAACATTAAAATGATATTTTTTTAAGGATTAAGGGGGAGTATGACTAATCGATACATTAGTCAAGGGGGAGATTTAACTATGTTAATCTTTAAATCCAAGACTAATATGCACATATTTAATTGTTGGTGCAAAGTTGAGCAATATTTTTTATCCATATTTTCATACTTTGCTTAACATGAATACATGATAGAATATGTTTTCGATTAAGGGAGAGCCTTAAGTATATCTTATACATTAGTTCAAAGCATAACCACCTATTCATATTTGCTTTATTGAAAATTTATCTATCTATTTTTGATGTGTCACAGGGGAAGAAGGGAAAAAATTTAAGTTAGAATACAATTCATATTGTGTCATATGATGTTTCATTGTATATTTAAAGACCTAACTAAAATGATTGTCAAACATCAAAAAGGGAGAAATTGTTCGCGCAAGAATTCCCTAAGTATTATCTAATTTTGATGTTTAAATAATCATTTATAGTTAGACTATGTTTGTGATATAATGTGGATGATTAAGTTTTAGGTTTCAAGTAAGTCCAAGTGTGAAAACTTGACAAGGAAAGTCCAAGGATGAAACCCTGACAAAAAAAATCCAAGAATGTGTATTTAGTAGCATAAGTCCAAGCATGTAGTCTTGGTGGCATAAGTCCAAGTGGATCTTAGTAAGGAAGTCCAAGGGTGAGGTATTCACAACATAAGTTCCAGCATATAGTTTTGGCGATGTAATGCCCAAGTGGACATTGATAAAAAAGGAACTCAAAGCATGAAAAAACTGAAGGAAGCTCTTGAAGGCAAGCGCAAAGATGAATGAGTCGTTGACTCAAAGGGATATTGGAGGTGCAAAGTTGATGGAGGAGCTTGAAGGTTTAGTCTAGACTTAGAATTTTTGCATGATCATAATGGATTTTTATGTGAGCTCTTTCAAAAAAAATAAAAGGAAATAGAGCCAAAAAGCATGCAAGGCCCAGGGTTTGAACCCTAAACCTCCAAGTAGATGACTAAATCTTAGGATGCATCCAATAACCAGAAGCCCAGCAGGGTTGTCCTATTAAAAGGATATGGGAAATGATAGATAAGGGTAAGGGAGGCTAAGGGACACCTTCAAGTGAATAAATAGGAGTATGAGGGGACAAGAGAACCATAACTTGTCATTCTCCTCTTCTCTTCTTCTTCCTCACCGAAACCCTAGCTCCCCCTTCTCCCATTTTCGAAAATCAACTAAGCAAGAAGAGAGCTCTAGTCTTGGCATCACATAGGGTATATTCTACTACTAAACAAGCGAAAGGATGTAAGTGTTGGTTATGTCTTCGAGTCTGTGAGGGAAAACTTCGCTTCCCACTTCAACTCGGTTGCTTGTTCATGGCGATCCCTTCTACGTCCCCGGATAAAAAAATTATCCTTGACAAGAGGGATTGCCCAAGCAACCTTGTCATCGTCGTACTATTCGTTTAGAGTGGTCACTTGAACAAACTTGTTGTTCAAGCGACCAACCTCTATTCTACAAGTAGCCGCGGAATAGACGATGTACGGATTGTCGACTTTTGTGTTTATGTTCGGGATCCAAGTATTATTTAGCCACATACATAAAATAAACAACCACATACAACATGCATATAATTGAAAAGCAATTATAAACATAATACAAAAGAACACTAATCAAAATAGACAAGATTATACCTCTTGTTATACCTCTTGATCTTCTATTGTATGTCCTTCCTCCTTTTGAACGTTGTATGGGCGACGATCTTCCAAAAGTTAAAGCCTCCTAGATCACCAATCTTCCTTTCCTTGTTCACTCCGAACAAAGGAAGATCATAAATAAAACTCTTCTTCCTATCTAGAACCGGCCACCAAGTCAATAAATTCGATGTTGCCGCCGGCCAAGGAAGAGAACATGGAGTATGGGAGCCGGCCAAAGGAGAATCAATGAGGGCATGGGCGCCGGCCAACACTTGGAGAAGAGAAAGAAAAGCAATCCTTCTCCTTGTTGTCGCCCAAACCCTAAACCTAGCTCTCCTAATTTCCGGCTAAGGATGAAGGGAAGAAGAATAGGTTGAGCTCCGGCAAAGGTAGAGGGAAGAAGGATAGGTGTCGGCCAAACCTTGGAAGAAGAAGAAAAAGCCTTCTCCTCATGTTGCCGCCCACAACCAACACCCAAACCCTAACCCTAGCCACCCACTCCTAATCCTAACCAAACTAGGATTACTTGCCGCCCAAGGGAAGCAAACCCTATTCTCATCCATCATCTTGTCGCCCAAGCCATAACCCTATATTTATAGAGTTGGCCTCAAGCCTCCTTTTAATCTCCACCATTGGTTCTAGGGATTTAATCTCAACCGTCGGATCTAGAGATTTAATCTCAACCGTCGGATATAGAGATTTAATCTCTACCTTTGGATCTAGAGTTTTATTTCTATCCATTGGATCTAAGCTTCATGAGGTGTTAATAGGCTACAATAGGGACCATGAGGAGTAGTTGGATCTTGGCCACCCAATGGATCAAGCCCACATAAAGTCCGATCCATTAATGATTATCCATTCCACTGGAGGATTATCATTGATCTACCTCACCAACCCCCATAAGTTAATATGGGCTTCATATATTATTTGTATATTTTCTCCCCGTGTTTAAAATCTCGAATGTCCGTCGATTAATTAATTTACTGACCATTAATTAATCAACATCTAACTCCATGAGTAGTACCACTCAACCTTTTCATCATGCCGGACCAAGTCCACCTGCAGGGTTTACATGATGAACCTTATGAGCTCCTCAAGGGGACATCATCATCCTAATATATAGGACACAGTTTCCTCCTATAATCAACGATACACCATATAAATAATATCATTTTCCAACTTACCGAGCCTATCGATTTAATCTATAAATCTCGCCCATTGGTAAATCAAAGAAATGACTACTAAGTATATGTGCCCGTTATTATATCAGGATTAAGAGTATGTACAATATAATATCTGAGGTTTGATTTGATTATGTAGTCAGCAATAAATCGAATCACCTCTAAGTCGATCCTGCTCAATACACACGAAGTGTACTAGTGTGATTTTATGGTCAAGACAAACCAACACCAAATCACACTACGACCATTCCAATGGTTTGTCCAAAGTCATCTCGGTTGTGAGCCTTTACTTATACTTTACAAGGAACTGATAACATGATATCCTGTGTGACACCACACACCATGTTATCTACAATGTAATGTATTAGACAATATGCATAGCTATAAAAATATGCAAACAATGATCATGTGATTCTTATTTCAAAATAAAGATGTTCATACAAAAGATAGACTTTTCAGTATACATCCCAACAGTAAGTATCCCCTCACTTGCAGTACAAGTTGTTTCGGTTGACGGTTGCTTAAGAATTCTTTTTGAAACTTTCGGCCAAACCTCCTTTATGCTTTGATCTATATGTTTCCATGCCATGTTTTGTATGTAGATAAAGATAACATGTTGATAGCTAGGCTTGATTTGAGTGTTTGATCCCAAGGCCCCCTTGAAACTTTCGGCCAAGACCCAATCATGCTCCTAATGGTCTTCCATGCTATGATCTATATGTTGTCATGCCATGTTTTGTATGTAAATGAAGATAACATGTTGATAGTTATGCTTAATTTGAGTGTTTAATCCCAAGGCCTCCTTGAAACTTTCGGCCAAGCCCTATTTATGCTCCTAATGGTCTTCCATGCTTTGACCTATATGTTTCCATGTCATGTTTTGTATGTAGATGAAGATAACATGTTGATAGCTAGGTTTGATTTGAGTGTTTGATCCCAAGGCCCCCTTGAAACTTTCAGTCAAGACCCAATCATGCTCCTAATGGTCTTCCATGCTATGATCTATATGTTGTCATGCCATGTTTTGTATGTAGATGAAGATAACATGTTGATAGCTAGGCTTGATTTGAGTGTTTGATCCCAAGGCCACCTTGAAACTTTCGGCCAAGTCCTAGTTGCGCCCCTAATGGTCTTCCATGCCATGACCTATATGTAATGGATGTTAACATGTGGTTAATTAGATCTTGTACAAGTTGTTTAGGGTTTAAATTTTGTTAGAACCCCCATGAAGTTTCGGCCACACCATGTTATGCTTGTTCATAATGTTTTATGCCATACTCTATATGTATATGATGTTAGTATGATGTTAGGTAGGCCTTGTACAAGTTGTTTTAGTGTGTGAATTCTTAAGAATCCTCCTTTAGGGTTCCGGCCAACCCATGTTCATGCCCTCTAATAATCCTCCATGGCATGCTACATGTAAATAAGATGTTAATATGATGTTAGTTAGACTTTATGATAGCATGATTCGTTTATGCCACTACCTTATGTTCATGTTAATTGTATGAATGTAAGATTATGTTATGCTCATTGCATCATGATGAACAAGTATGTAGGATGAAATGCCTAAGAGATGCTTCCCTATGAATGAGGACTAAGAGCACTTTTTATGTTATGAAAAGGAACATGATATGTTATATATAAAAAAGGAACATAATATGCTATGATAAGAATCATGATATGATATGAAAAGGAACATGATATGCTATGATAAGGAACATGATATGTTATGATAAGGAATATGATATATTATGATAAAGAGCATGATATGCTATTTTACTTTTTGCATGACTTGTACCGGACCCTAACAAGGTCCAAGGGATGGACTCCTACATGCCTCTAGGTCGACGGTCATAGTACGGACCTAGTACGGGATGGGCTCCTAAGTTGCCCTAGGCCGACGGACATAGTACGGGCCTAGGATGGGCTTCTATGTTATGTTGCCCCTAGGTCGACGGACATAGTACGGACCTAGTACCCTAGTAGGTTCGAGATTAGCTACCTCAGATCTATTAGGGATGCGCGCAATTATGATGATGTATGTGGTACAATGTCGGGCCCAATATGTTGAGATTATGTTTAAATACCTATAAAATATATGATTTCAAAGAGCATCTTACATATACCCTTATTTCATGACTATGTGATTATGATATTTATATGAATGATATGCTTATATGTTCTTGAATGATCATGTCATTACTCTTATATGTATGCTATGCTTATATGTTCTTGAATGATCATGTCATTACTCTTATATGTATACTATGCTTATATGTTCTTGAATGATCATGTCACTACTCTGTGTTTTATTCCTGATGTATGGCTTTTGTGAGTAGGAAAGGATCTTACTAAGTCTATGTGCTTATAGTTTCATGTTCCCTTGTACTGCAGATAAGGGTAAAGAATGGCTAGACTAAAGGGAGCAGCAGGAGGGGCAAAGTGTGTGTAGTAGTGGCATGGTGGAGGAGATCTGTTTATGTTCCCAGACTTATGCATGTTTCCCTTTAAGTTTTGCATGTTAGTTGTTAAGAGTTGAACCCTACTTGATGTTGATGGTTGCTACTTGGTGTTCTTTAAATTGATTATCATGAACTTGAACTAAGTACTTATGCAATGATTATGCATGCTCCATGTTTCATGCTTTATGTTTTAAAAAGAAAAAAAAAAGAAGTTTAAAGTCTTCCGCTGTAAATGTATGTAGTCTTCCGCTGTAAATACATGTATGTATGATCGCGTTGCACCGCCTTTAAAAAGGGCGGGCGTGACAGGTTGGCATCAGAGCAGATCTGTCTTTCCACTACACACACATCAAGCTCCTATCCTGCCGCTCCAAGTAAGAAATTTTATGCCTACTCTATTTCTTTCATGTATGATAAGAAATGCTTTTAGCTTAAATATGCATGAATATAAGTATGATAATCTTATGCTAGCCTTTAATTTAAATATGCATAAATATATGTATGATAATCTTATACTAGCCTTATTATAATATATGAAGATAAGCATGGCTAGAAGACGCAGTAATAGAGTCGATGAGATAGTACCCCCACCTGATCTTATGCATGTGGTTACTGAACTACCAGGGTTAGCCCATGATAGAGAAATTGAATTTGAGATCGAATTGATTCCTGGTACTAACCCGATCTCTAAAGCACCTTATCGTATGGCGCCGGCTGAATTGAAGGAACTTCAGGGACAGTTACAGGAGTTACTCGACAAGGTACTTATACGCCCAAGTCGCTCTCCATGGGGAGCTCCAGTACTGTTGGAAAAGAAGAAAGATGGGTCTATGCGAATGTGCATAGACTACCGAGAGCTAAATAATGTGACGATCAAGAACAGGTACCCTTTACCACGGATTGACGACCTGTTCGACCAGTTAAAGGGTGTCACCGTCTTCTCTAAGATTGATATGAGGTCTGGCTATCATCAAGTGAAAGTGAAACCAGATGATATACCGAAGACGACTTTCCAAACGAGATACGGACATTATGAGTTCGTAGTTATGCCTTTCGGAGTGACGAATGCACCTGCTATGTTCATGGATCTGATGAATCGGGTATTCTCGACATTCCTCGATAAATTTGTGATCATTTTCATCGACGATATACTGATATATTCGAGAATCCAAGAAGAGCACGCCGAACACCTGAATATGGTATTGCAGATTCTTCAGGAAAAGCAGCTGTATGCAAAGTTCTCCAAATGTGAGTTCTGGCTCGATTAAGTATCGTTTTTGGGTCACGTTATATCCAAGCATGGAGTGATGGTAGACCCAATAAAGATTGAAGCTGTGAGTAACTGGAACAAGCCAAAGAATGCCAACAAAATCAGAAGTTTTCTCGGACTAGCAAGCTACTACAGGAAGTTTGTAGAGGACTTCTCTAGAATTGCAGCCCCTATGACAGTTCTCACCAGAAAGAACAAAAAGTATGAATGGACGGACGCCTGCGAGAAGAGTTTCACAAAATTGAAAAGGAGACTGACCAGTGCTCCAATCCTTGCTCTTCCGGACAGTAACGAAGGCTTCGACATGTACAGCGACGCTTCCAAGTTGGGATTCGGAGTTGTACTCATGCAGAATGGCAAGGTCATTGCCTACGCCTCTAGGCAACTCAAGGAACATGAAAGGAATTATCCCACTCATGATCTGGAGCTAGCGGTCGTGGTATTTTCTCTCAAAATATAGAGGCATTATCTATATGGAGCTCAGTGTAGGATTTATACAGATCACCAGAGTCTAAAATATTTCTTCACACAGAAAGACCTAAACATGAGACAACGCAGATGGCTCGAGCTCGTCAAGGATTATGACTGCGAGATCTTCTACCATCCAGGAAAAGCGAACAAAGTGGCCGATGCACTCAACAGGAAGTCCTGTGCCACCTTGATGTCTCTATCGGTATTATCTCGGCCCCTAGAAAAGGAAATTATGTTTTACGGGGTTGAAATCATTTTCGGACAGCTCTCTACCATGACGATAGCACCGACGCTGTTCGATGATATATTAGAAAAGCAAGCCCGTGACCTGAGCATTCAAAGGATCAAGCAAGAGGTCCTAGAAGGAAAGGATGATGGATTTTGTATCTCTGACAGTGGAGTACTCTACCTCATGGATCGCTTATGTATTCCCGATGATCCAGAATTACGAAAGAAGATACTTGAGGAAGCTCACGGAACCCCCTATGCGATGCATCCTGGATCCACCAAGATGTACCGAGATCTGAAAGGGAAGTTCTGGTGGTTCGGTATGAAAAGAGATATGGCTCAGTATGTCAGTACCTGCCTGACCTACCAAAGGGTTAAAGCAGAACACCAGAGACCTGGAGGAACGATGCAGCCAATCTAAATTTCAGAATGGAAATGGGAAGATATCTCTATGGATTTCATCTCAGGACTACCCAAGACGACGAACGGATATGACGCTATATGGGTGATCATGGACAGGTTGACGAAGTCTGCCCACTTCTTAGCAATCAAGATGACCTACTCGACTGAGCAACTGGCTCAATTATATGCTAGGGAAATTATCAGATTACATGGGATTCCTAAGACCATTATTTCTGATAGAGATGGTCGCTTTATTTCCCATTTTTTGAATGTGTCTAAGGCCCGCACGGTTATTATTCAAGATCGCTTTTCATCCTCGTAGGATCGACTGGACAGATGACATCAAAGGTTAACTGGCAATCGAGGATATGTTACGAGCTTCGCGCTCTGGATTTAAGGAGCCGTGCCGATACTTATGCTTAGACTGGCCTACAATAATAGCTACCAAGCTACTATTGGAATGACGCCCTACGAGGCTCTATACGGGAGGAGATGTAGATCTCCTATATGCTGGTACGAGGGTGGTGAAAAGAAGGGGATGAGACTCCAAACAGATATCATTGACAATACCACCCGAGCTATACAGAACATCCGCCAAAGAATTAAAACTGCTCAGAGCCGGCAAAAGAGCTATGCAGGTATGCGGCGTAGACCGTTAGAATTCGAAGTCGGGGATCTGGTATTCCTCAAAGTGGCCCCTATAAAGGGAGTGATGAGATTCGGAAGGAAGGGTAAGCTGAGTCCGCGCTATGTGGAACCATATCCGATACTGAAGAGAGTCGGCAAGGTAGCTTATGAGCTAGAGCCGCCTCAAGAGATGTCGGCTATCCACAACGTGTTCCACGTTTCGATGCTCAAGAAGTGCATTTTCCAGTATAGACCAAGTGATTGAGCCACAAACAATGCAAGTTCAAGAGGACCTGAGTTATGAAAGTCGGTCTATCCAGATACTAGACCGAGAAGTCAAAAGACTAAGAAATAAAGAGGTGCCCTTAGTGAAGGTCCTGTGGCAAAATCAACAGTATGAAGAAGCCAATCATGCTCCTAATGGTCTTCCATGCCATGACCTATATGTAATGGATGTTAACATGTGGTTAATTAGATCTTGTACAAGTTGTTTAGGGTTTAAATTTTGTTAGAACTCCCATGAAGTTTCGGCCACACCATGTTATGCTTGTTCATGATGTTTTATGTCATACTTTATATGTATATGATGTTAGTATGATGTTAGGTAGGCCTTGTACAAGTTGTTCTAGTATGTGAATTCTTAAGAACCCTCCCTTAGGGTTCCGACCAACCCATGTTCATGCCCTCTAATAATCCTCCATGGCATGCTACATGTAAATAAGATGTTAATATGATGTTAGTTAGACTTTATGATAGCATGATTCGTTTATGCTACTACCTTATGTTCATGTTAATTGTATGAATGTAAGATTATGTTATGCTCATCATGATGAACAAGTATGTAGGATGAAATGCCTAAGAGATGCTTCCCTATGAATGGGGACTAAGAGCACTCTTTATGTTATGAAAAGAAACATGATATGTTATATAAAAAAAAAAGAACATGATATGCTATGATAAGGATCATGATATGATATGAAAAGGAACATGATATACTATGATAAGGAACATGATATGTTATGATAAGGAATATGATATGTTATGATAAGGAACATGATATGCTATTTTACTTGTTGCATGACTTGTATCGGACCCTAACAAGGTCCAAGGGATGGGCTCCTATAACCCCTAGGTCGACGGTCATAGTACGGACCTAGTACGGGATGGGCTCCTAAGTTGCCCTAGGCTGACGAACATAGTACGGGCCTAGGATGGGCTTCTATGTTATGTTGCCCCTAGGTTGACGGACATAATACGGATCTAGTACCCTAATAGGTTCGGGATTAGCTACCTTGGGTCTATTAGGGATGCGCACAATGATGATGATGTATGTGGTACAATGTCGGGCACAATTTATTGAGATTATGTTTAAGTACCTATAAAATATATGATTTCAAAGAGCATCTTGCATATACCCTTATTTCATGACTATGTGATTATGATATTTATATGAATGATATGCTTATATGTTCTTGAATGATCATGTCATTACTCTTATATGTATGCTATGATTATATGTTCTTGAATGATCATGTCATTACTCTTATATGTATACTATACTTATATGTTCTTGAATGATCATGTCACTACTCTATGTTTTATTCCTGATGTATGACTTTTGTGAGTAGGAAAAGATCTTACTAAGCCTATGTGCTTATAGTTTCATGTTCCCTTGTACTGCAGATAAGGGTAAAGAATGACTAGACTAAAGGGAGCAGCAGGAGGGGCAAAGTGTGTGTGGTAGTGACATGGTGGAAGAGATCTGTTTATGTTCCCAGACTTATGCATGTTTCCCTTTAAGTTTTGCATGTTAGTTGTTAAGAGTTGAACCCTACTTGATGTTGATGGTTGCTACTTGGTGTCCTTTAAGTTGATTATCATGAACTTGAACTAAGTACTTATGCAATGATTATGCATGCTCCATGTTTCATGTTTTATGTTTTAAAAAGAAAAAAAAAAGTTTAAAGTCTTCCGTTGTAAATGTATGTAGTCTTCCGCTGTAAATACATGTATGTATGATCGCGTCGCGCCGCCTTTAAAAAGGACAAGCGTGACAGGATAAATCTCATCTACATCACTCACATCTCTCCGCATAATTCATTACATACCCAGCAATCGCCATTATAGTCCACCCTGTTATAGTGTGACGTTAGACGATACCAAAGTACATAATTCCTTATGTAGGGAACCATAGTGACTTCAGGTCTAAGGATTATTCATACCAATAGTCGCATGAGAAAGTATATGACTCTCATATAATGATCCATGACACTTTCTCATGGCGGGTCAATTCAGTATATATATTCTCCAATATATATGCTCATGTGTCAATGTGATATCTCATACCCATGACTTGTGAGATCAAGTCATTCATTGACCTACATGCTAGTCTCAATGTATTAATATTGCCCTTGTCTATAATACTTGACTGAGAATATTAAGAATAGTGTTATCTACAGCTTCTCATAATCAATTCTATCAATTGATATACTGTGAGTAAGAACCTACTATTTAAGGGCATTATTATATTTATTTAGCTGACACACATATAAAGTAATATAATAACCAATGTTTGCCTATATTAATATAAGATATGATACAAAAGTTTCTCTCACCAATCATCTCATAATTGACACTAAGGGCTCATACTAACAATCAATATACACTTGGGCAACAAAGATGTCTTTTTCCTTTCACTTTAAAAATAAGGTTTGGTCAACTTGGCATTTTCAAAAGTCCTTAGAGATGAGGAATGATGAGAGTCTCTCATACCAAGCCGTGGTAGCTTGTTTTAACTCATATAAAACTTTCTTAAGCTTACAGACATGGTTTGGATAGTCTATATTTTCAAACTCAGGTGATTATTCCACATAGACTTCTAGTCACGCCCCGAGAGTATACCGTGCCGAATAGCAAACGGGCGGCATCTCCTCTGTACGTGGCAACATATCGGGTTAATACAAGGCCCGTAGGCCCACAACAATAATATAATATAAAGATATCAACATACCAAACACAGCGAAAACATACTGACAGATAAAACAAGATACAAAACTCAACTGTGCACTCCGGAGTGACTTGACACGACAAGAAAACATAATATAAACCACATCAAAGGCTAAATACATACAACACATCCGTATATCACAAATACGGAAACGATATAGGATAAAACTCCAAAACAGCAATCCACAAGGATACAACAATACGAAATACATATCCATCCGTTCGGTGTGAGATGGGATCAGTTGGCAGAGCTCCGAACGTCCAAGGGAATCTTCTACCTGTTACCTGGGCGACAGGAAACCCAGGGTCCGGGGTGGTGCGTATAAACTCAGGGGTAATATGTAGAAAGTGCATGAATATATAGGATAAAGATATCTACAAGTATACATGTGAAGATCTACAGGTATACAACTTGAGTCCAATAGACATACAGTCCTATCCAAAACTAATAACAAGTAACCACAATATAGTCATACTCAATGTATATACTCAACTGATCAACTGAACATGAAGTAATATACCAACGTACCTGACGATCTGCAACACCATAAGTTATATCATCCTGAATAGGTATACAATAACATAACCCATATAACGTACAAAGTCAAACCATACCTGACCAACACTCGTATATACGAATAACAAGATATAATCACATGTAATAACATCCCGGTCCATACCACACTATGACATGACGCTAATCAAATGCATACAACAGTCTGGACCAACACATATATCATGCTCAACACACAGCAGTATATAAAATGCAAATGACATGTATCATGATGTACAAGCATATGCAACAATCATAGCTCAATCAAATGCAACATCTCACAGACATATGTGAAACATATATCAAATACATGTATACATATATATCAGCAATGCATATGCATGGTCACTGTCTGCGGACCCGTCCAACCACGACCCCAAAGTGGTCAGGGTGGCACGACAATGACAACTAGCCCGACTCCAGCTACCATTACTCTCGAGTGGCCGAGTTGGGTAGTATGACTGAGTAGCGTATAAGCGTAAAGAGCTAACTACTCCTAGGGGTCCCTGTTGCAAGTCATGCCGTCCCTACCCATGATTAGACAAGCGCCGCACACAGGACAACTGCACGTCACACAACGACCGTCTATAGTGGGCGAGTGCTAACACCACTCTGCACAGTGGCCAGATGCGCATCTCCAGTTACCACCATCTATAGTGGCCGAGCGCGGCACATCTAGTGCTCTACCCTCAACCATGCTACCACTACCCCGAGTGGCCGAGGAGGCAGGATGACTGACGACCCGTCTCAACCACAAGGGAGAACCAGTCAACAGCATGCATGCAATGTAATGATGCATAACTCCATACATGTATCTTCGCCACACTCCCTATCCTACGGGGAGTCCTGGTCAACCAAAAGTCAACTATGCAAGGACTACAATCCACAAAACTCTCTCTATCGCACAAAGAGTCATACACATCTGACAATCAACCACGCTAAGACCTCTAGTCAGTAGCGAGATACTATCGATAATCCATATAACCATACACAGATATACGATCCATAATGGATATACCATCATGCTAGGACCTCTAGTCCATGGCCACATATCGACAACCACACTTATCTATGCATGCATAACTAGATCCACCATATATGCACCACTAATAGGGTTTTTATATAACAATCGACTCCATAATCCAATCCATCACCTAACCCTAGTGATGTAACACAGTAACCCAATCTGAGGTCACAAAGATAACCCTAACCATATGTACTTACTGAACATCTATCAGCTAACATATAATAGGGTTTGTAGTTCATATCCATGATAGATAATTAATGAAATAACAGCAATATATCTCAAAGGTCAAAGGCAGTACAAGCATATGATTAAACATGAGTGGATTTAAGGTAAACATGTATAAACATATATCCAAATTCATACACTGGAATTTGGTCAAAACTACGACTGTAGATATTACCCACGCTATCGACAAAGTCTATGTTGATTATATCCCAATGTGAACTCCGCCCAAATCAACATCCTAGCTCGATTCATTCGTCCTCAAGAGAGTCAAAACAAAGTCTTCAATTGTATAGGAACAATCCCTATGCAGCTCACTATCATGTAGATACACCCTGTAACCATCGTCCAAAGTAACTACATGAATATCGTCCCATTATTAAATCCAAGAGTAATATCCATGCACATTTGATTGCATAGCTATAACACAACCAAATTGATAATTACCTTATACTGTTGATACAAAACCATCCTTCTCAGCTCCACTTCAATTACCTCGGCAGCTCCCCTTCACATCCCACACGCACCGATCAGCTACCACCCCAAACAGGGCAGATCTCATATCCTAGCTCCAAGCTCTACAACAAACAGAGGCTGAAATACCCAATCTCGCGATGAAGAAACACACAAACTATATTACCACTGCTGTGAACGAAACCACAATCAATATTCACCAAATTCACTAGATCAGAATAATCGAATAACACTCTAAATCTAGGCTAAAGCAGTAGCTTACCTTCCCCATCTCATACACAACTTCCAACCGAAATCCCTAACATCTCAGCTCAACAAACCACCTTGCACAAGTAGATCCAACGACGGCAGTGGCAGAGATGGAGAGCGACTCCACAAGACCAACATCACTGCAAAACAGAGCTCGTGGTGGACATAGGCTGCGACGGGGTGACGGTGCGAGCTGAGCTCGAGCGTCAACAGTGGCAGATCGTCGAAAAGAGTGAGATCTAGCTCAGAAAACCAGCGGCAGTTGGTTCTCATGGCTAGGAGAACTGAGCAGAGGCAACGATTGAAATCGAAGAGAGCAGCTCGGCGATGAAAGAAAAAGACGGTAGCAATCCCAAATTGAGCTCACGGCGGTCGCGATGATCGAAGAAGTTGACGGCGTCGCATGCATCGGGAAGGCTGCGGCGGTGATCCGAGCTCGTGCGACGGTGAGATTCACGTACAGGCCGATTAGGATGACCGAACGAGCTGGATGGCAACTGACGATGGCTGGAGGTCAGAGAAATAGAGCGCGAGTGAGGGTAGGCGACCGAGCGGCGCTGCTTGCTTCCAATCGAGATCAGCAGCGTCGGGTGGAACGGAATGTCGATCACGGGAAGGAGAAGCCGCATCGTGAGAAGAGAAGGGCAAGGCCGAATGAGGAGGAAACAGGAAGAAGTCAACGGTGAAGTCGAGTAGCTGCCATCGAGATCGGAGAAAACCAGGAGCTTCGATCGGGACGAGGAAGAGGACTTGCGGCAGAATTTGGGTATTGGAATTTCATTAAAAGCCTTAGTTATTTATATAGGTAATTAAACCTTAGGTTTAATTAATCAAAACCTTGATCAACCATATCCCTAATAGGCTTTTAAATCCACATAAGAATTCCATTAAATTTTAGGAAAACTCCTAAAATTTTCCAATAAAATTCTATAGTATAATTTTTAATTAATCAGATTTTTTTTTTCGACATCTTACATTCTCCCCCACTAATAAAAATTTGGTCCCCAAATTTTCGACTCATGTACGAGTACGAGATGTCACAATAACCATCTCAAGTATTCGGAGCAAAGTCACACCTCAAGTGACTAAGTGGAGTACTGAGCTCGAATATTACATTTCAGCTCTTATATACACTCTCAACCGACCTATTAAAAGGTAAATAATTGTACCAAAGTGGAGCTCTATACCCGTAACTGATGGAAAACTTTGCCAGAATCGTAAGGTGAATCATGAATCACTATCAGAAATGATACTTAAGGTTACTCCATGGATATAATTCCATCAAGCGATCCAACAAAATCCATCTTATGGCTCAGAAGAAAATGAACGGACCTAGCTAATCGATCATCGACTACCCAAATCCTATCAAGTTCTTTCCGAATTCTAGATAATCTCCCAACATAGTCTAACGTACTAGGCTTCCACTTCATCACGGTACATAACCCTACCGATCATAATATTCCACCTTTGCTTGTTGGCATACCCAACATCAAACTACGAAATCAACTATGTCCAAAATCCACTCTGTCACTCAGAACTGAAAGTAACTGGAAGATTATAATGACTAATCTCGCTAGTTTCTCCACTAGCATACACATAATATACGTCTCATTCAACTGCATCGGGATCGCTCCTAATCCCTGAAATGATGTCTCTGCGTACAATACCCTTCCATCCATATCGGACGGATTAACTACCACTGACGCGAGAGTCAGTCACCGTCTAGGCCCTGAAACCTAGCTTCACAAACTTCCGACCAGGTGATTTCCATCACCTTCTTGGTCCAACCAATCGACGGTATAGTATCGCTAGTAACATCCTATCCACCCCTACGGTAAATACCAAATCAATCTAGGGAAACCACAACTTCCCTCAAGATTGGGAATATATCCATAATTATATCCTCCACAGATATGATGACAATCGGTCTCAAATACTCCAAGAGTACTTGATTCCTCAAATCCATGAACGACTAAATCGTCGATAAGTCTAACAACATTATCAACATCTCCTAAAATTCATACCAAGTATGAAATGTCGTCTTCCACACACCTGCATCCTTTTTACTCTAAGCTGATGATAGCTCACTCGTCACACCGACAATGATAATTGTATGACACTAAGTCACTACAATATCAACCCCAATCATAAATCAACCCTAGGGTATACACAGATGTTATTTAGCTGATCAAAATCGATCATCTATCCACAATAAAGGATATTCATTCTCAACTACTACATTCCAATCATCGATAATCGATGCGTAGCCTCAAAGGTTCTCTCTCTTTTAACAAAGAGTTACAAGTCTTCTCAAGAAGAAACACTGAGGCAGACAAATCTCCCATAGTGTTTGGCAACATTGATACCAATAAAATCATCTCCCGGTATGAGGTCTCCAATATCGAAACCATTCCCGAAATCACCCCCAAATCGCATATTCCACTTGCCCATGCAGTGACAAGCCCAGGAGTTTATCCAAACTATATTCGAATACTCTTGGATTATACGCACATCCGAGATACACATTATACCTCATTTCAACAATTTAACTATCCGTAAGGATATGTCTATAGTAGAGGTATGTCCAGCAAAGGCTAAGGGTATCCCCTTGACTTCCCAATTGTTGATCAACATCTCACCTGACGGTAGAGAAAAATCACCAACCCACAAGTCGATAGGAACCCTTCTAATCCTATCTAAGAATATTCTAGACCTAGCTACATGTAACCATCAGTATCTCTCACTATATCCACACATAGGGTAAACTAACAGTAACACTCCGGATGACCACTTCTTCGGCCTTCTATACCTCTTCCCGAGTCACCATGTAAACTCGTCTAACATCTGTTCTGGACGACTGAGCTCATGTAGATGCAAAAGACTATCATGGAGAACCTGAAATCACCTACTGAAACTGAGGTACAACTGAAACAACTGCAGCGGAGATGGTAAACACTGTTGTACTGACAAAAGGGTACACATCCGACTGAAAAATACTGAAGAACTGCCAACATCGTAGCATGCTCCAACTCTGTAAATAGTATAACTGCGTCTGAAGAATACAACATAGATACGACTATCGTCGTAAAATCTCTCCTCTGTATAAGCTTAACCACGCCTGGGAAGGTAATAATTGTCGTCGTCTGGAGAGGTCACAGTTGTTGTTTGAACGTCTGAGTCTTTCTGAGATGTCTTCTGCTGATATTGTTGAGTAACTCGCTTCTCCCGGATGGAAGTATCAAAAAGCTCCAACTATATCTGAGATAGTAAATCGCTGCTGATGTGATAACCCAATCTTCTATAATGATCTCAGCTTTCGAGGTTGTGGATCGTCCACTCGAAAGCATCACCCATAGTCTTCAACTGAGTCTTCAAAGTACATACTCTCCTTGTAGATATCGGCTGCTCATAGTAGAAACATATAAAATGATCCGTCAGATAATCTGACTCTGGTGTCATCGTGACCCACACTTCACACACATAATCTCCCTTCGGAGTCTTTCTTCTGATTTCACTGATAAACATGAGAAGATGCTGACGATCTACAATCGGTCTTCTATGATCGGAACTCTCCAATAGTCGCTCGTGACCTACGACTCTAATCTGGTTCCTTTGTCAAACATTCGAAGACTTCTAATTCCAATAATTTGACTTGCAATATCTGTTAGGAATTTCGTAACGGCTAGAGGGGGGGTGAATAACGTTTTGCCCGTACGATATAATTCGATCGCGTTCGTGTCTACAAGTTTCGTTAGCACAGCGGAATATATATATGATAACAATAACGAAACACAATCACAAACACAATAACACGAAGATTTAACATGGTTCGGAACCGCACGGTTCCTACTCCACGGATCGAGCTCTACGAGCTCTAGTGATGCACACACACTCACTAATGACAAATACTCCTTCTCGACACAAGTCGGAGGTGGAGAAACCCCTTACAAGTAATCTTACAACAATAAGATATAAATACAAGCAATATACAATAATACAATGCAAAACTAGTAAAGAAAATAACTTTACAAATGCCTTTGGATTGCTTGCTTGTTGATGCTTGAATCGTAGTCAAGAGACCGATTTAAAGAAATCGCCTCAAGACGTCCAAGAAATCGATGCAAATTTCCTCCATCACGAGCTCCTTTTATAGCTTCAACCTGTGCTGGAAAAAGTCGATCAGTCGACTGATCGGGACCATCAGTCGACTGATGCCACTGTTGTCGTGAGACAACGGCTAGATCCACGTTGGATAAGTCCAACGGATCTACCATCAGTCGACTGATTGTGACCATCAGTCGACTGATGGAGTCCTCACTCGACCAGTCGAGTCTCGACTCCATTCTGTGGTCGATTTCTCGAGCATCAGTCGACTGATCACACGATCGATCACCGATCGCCGAGCCATCACCGATCCGCACCTCCGCAATGATCGCTAGGCCATAACCCGCAGTCAAACCCTAGTTGACTCGGTCCAGTCGACTGCCACATGACACCAGTCAACTGGCACACCTCAAACATGAGGTTTTAACCCAAGTATGGTTCCCCCATACTTGCTAGACCACCCTTAGCCTAGACCTAAGCCTTCTAGCTACCTCCATCAGCCTCACGCCTCTCGGATCCCTCCAAGTCATCCATGACTTGTTCATCCATCGCGCTAGCCTTCAGGTGCTTCTATCGGCTATGTCATGCTAACGGTGTCTACACCGCCAAGGCACATTGGACTTACGCCGCCAAGACTCCGCTTGGACTTTACGCCGCCAACCATTGGACTTATGCTGCCAAGACTACCGCTTGGACTTTACGCCGCCAATATCAAATCCCCTTGGACTTCAAATGCCAACCCATGTTGGACTTTCCATGCCAAGACCATGCTTGGACTTTCCTTGCCAAGACCATGCTTGGACTTTCCTTGCCAACCCATGTTGGACTTTCCATGCCAAGACCATGCTTGGACTTTCCTTGCCAACTCATTGTTGGACTTTCCATTTGCCAAGACCCATGCTTGGACTTTCCATGACAATCACATTGTCATCCGTTTTTGTCGAACATCAAAACATCATTCGAGTCAAACTCGAGTCCTGGTCAATCGTGACCTGGGCTGATTGCACCAACAATCTCCCCCTTTTTGATGTTTGACAAAAACCAAACAAATTATTGAGTTAGAACACTAACTCAAATCCCTTACCAATTATCCCAAATTGGTAAATACTCTCCAAATGTTCTCCCCCAAACATTCTTCCCCTTTTTGACATACATCAAAAGGTTATCTCTCCAAGGAGGTCAATGTCTCATGTCCCAATGGGATCTTACAATCTCCCCCTTGGTCTTAAAAATACCTAGGATGCCTACCATCTTCCTAGTGATAAGTCACATATCACTCAAGAGAGGCAATCCTATTCACTCTCCCAATTTCCAAATTGGGTATCAAAAACCCATCAATTTTCCCAATTGATGATACTCTCCCAAAACTTCTCTTCCTCAAGAAGAGAAAAACGCATCCATCATCCCATGATGGATAACTCCCCCTAAAGGCTTGCTCCCCCTTGACCGTTGCACCAACAATGTCCTTGGGAAGTCCCTAAGCCAATAGGAACTCTAGGCCATCAAAATTAAGGTTAGAAATTCAACATTGAACTTTCCAACACCTTAAAATTGATACAAACCCTAAACACCTCTCCTAATCCATATCCAATGGATTTTCACCCTTCATCATGCTTCCCAAAGCATATCCTAGGGTTAGGAGTGGTTAGGGACCTTATCCGCAGTTGAAATCGGGTTAAACAACCTAGGTTACCCGAATCAGCTATCAATGAGTGATTCGAAAAATGATCAAGATTCATATCACGATCGCCACCTGAGGCGGATCGATAACTGAAAATCCCGATTTTCAATTATTAGAAATGAGTTTTGAAAAATCATAACTAATTATACGTATATCGAAAAATCACGAAATTTGATACGTATAATACTTATGACTAATACAATGGGTGAAAAATATTTGAAAATTATTTTACCCATAAAATAGTGAAATTGGCACAAAGTTCAAAACCATTGAAATTTTCAATGTTTTGGTCCTACTTTGTATCAACTTCATCAATGGTGATTGCTATATTTCACCAAGATTTTCTAAAATGATTTTAAAATGTTTTCAAAACCTTATCTTGGATCATATTCCTTGGGCTCTATGTACATGACTTGTACACATGCTCTCCCAATGATCCACATGTTGAGTTAAAACGAGTTTGGGTTCAACTAGATGCAACAACTATGCACCTTGAACTTAACTCATATCCTAGCATCTCATATGTATCTAGGGTGTATAAATACACATACATGTCAATGTGATGTGAGATGTGAGTTTTGTTCTCCCTAATCTAGGGTTTCATGCATTTTCCTAAGGCAACTCTACTTGACTCCCTTATAAATGGGACTCCAAGTCATGTCATAGTCCTTATATCAATTTTAATCAATTAAATGCATGAAATGATCATGGCATAATAATAGCAATAATTAAGCATGGCCAATGATCATGATGTCATGGCATAATATGAAATCTAAAAACACATGACATTTATCCTTAATCCCTAAGCATACTCATGACATGTAAATGATAGAACATAAACATGATGTCATGTCATGGCATATGACAAACAAATCATGGCAAGTAAAAAGTATAGGTATAAGTATACCTAAATTTTAATATTAATTGTCATTTGATATAATTAATTATATTTTGCCATATTATCACTAATCTTCCTAGTGTGCCAAAAACCCAAAATGGCAAACTAATCTCTAAAACTAAATTGTGCCAATTTAATCATTTTATCAAACTTCTCAAATAACATTGGCACATCCTAAAATCTTTTAGGATTAAAGCTCACATGTATTTTCAAGGTAACCATAACCTTGAAAATATCCTAAAGTGTCACCTTTACAATGGTTGAGTTAACTACCCATCCAATCAAGGTTGGCACACCCTAACTCATCTAGCGTGAATCAATCACGCTCTTAGGAACCCAAAACCTACTTGAGCTCCTAGGGTTAATTAGGTATTCCTTAGGGATAACCTCCCTAGATACCTTCCTAATGACCCTCCTAGGCTTGTTAGCCTTGGTCATTGTGGTCTTACCTAGGTTGACTCTAGGGGTAACTCCCCTTCCAATCTTCTTAGTGGTCACCCTAGGTTTCCTAGAAACCCTAGCCACTAGGCACAACCTTTGGTCAACTCTAGGGATGACTTCCCCATTGACTTTGGTCTTCCTAGACCTAGTTAGTGTTCCATAATCAAATGAAACACAATGATAATCCACCTTAGGCTTAGGTTTGTGACCCAAACCTTGCTTGCCCTTGGTTGACTTTTGTCTTTGAGGTCCTAGGTTTTGAGTTTGACTTTTGGACCTTTGACTTTGACCATTAGACCCTTGAAATTGATTTTGTATCTTATTTAGGGTCTTTTCTAGTTTTTCAAGCCTTGACCTCAAGGCTTGGTTCTCTAATTCTAATTGCCCAATTTTAGAATTTTGATTTAAACCATGGGCATTGGACTTCCTAGGCATATGCCTAGTCCATTTAGGGTTAAAGCCTAGATGTTCTCCTATTTTCCTAATTGATTCCCTAGGTAAGATATTTTTAGGGACATTAGTCTCAAACTTCTCCTTATTCCTAAGGTGAACCTTTTTAGCTCCTAAACAAATATGTTTGTTATTTCTAGCATGCTCTTTATGATAAATAGCAAGAGAATTGAAACCCTTAGCATGCTTTTGCCTATTACCTAAAGAGGATGCATTATTAAAATATACCTTAGGGTTAGCTTTGGAAGCTCCCCCTACATGTGTAGCTCCCTCTTGGGTCTTCTTCTTCCCCCTAGGACATTGATTCCTATAATGTCCTTTTGCATTGCATTTGAAGCATATGATGTGCTCCTTGCTCTTGATACTTGGGGAACCGATGTCCGTTGACTTTTGTTGACTTTTAGGCGTCGGAGGAGCTTTCTTGACCTTCTTTGGGCACTTACTCTTATAATGCCCAAATTCCCTACACTTAAAACACATAATGTTATTTTTATTTTGAATTGAGGTGTTTGAGTTACCCATGGTGGTGGAGACCGGAATTAGACTTTGGGCTTCTTCATCTTGACCGGATGTCGAAGCTTCTTCTTCTCGATGTTCCGGTATGAAGGTTCTCTCCTCCCCCTCAATCCTTGAGGTGGATGCTTCTTCCACTTCCTCCACCTCTTCCGACCCGGAAGTTGACTCCTCACTTTCTTGTGAGGATGATGATGATTCTTCTTCGGTCTCCTCCTCTTCCAAGTCTTCTTGGACCGATTTGGGATTGTCGTGGAATTTGATCAACTTGTTCCACAACTCCTTAGCATCCCTATAGCTTCCTAATCTGGATAAAATGTCGTTAGGTATCAAATTAATCAACATTTTTGTTACCTTAACGGTTGTCTTGAATTTTTCCCGTTGCTCCTCGGTCCATCGCTTCATTTTGAGGATTTCTCCGTTCTCTCCTCTCGGAGCATCAAAACCTATAGTCACGGCAAACCAATTTTCGATATTTGTCATTAGAAAATATTCCATCCTACCTTTCCAATATGCGAAATGTTCGCGGTTGAAGGAAGGTGGAATGTTGACGTCGTCACCCAATTTTTCTTGGAAATCCATATTCTTCCCTCTAGCTTCTTGACTCAGGGTTGTTAATCTGTAGAAGAGCCCCGGGCTCTGATATCACTTGTTAGAAATTTCGTAACGGCTAGAGGGGGGTGAATAGCGTTTTGCCCGTACGATATAATTCGATCGCGTTCGTGTCTACAAGTTTCGTTAGCACAGCGGAATATATATATGATAACAATAACGAAACACAATCACAAACACAATAACACGAAGATTTAACGTGGTTCCTGGTTCCTCCACGGATCGAGCTCTACGAGCTCTAGTGATGCACACACACTCACTAATGACAAATACTCCTTCTCGACACAAGTCGGAGGTGGAGAAACCCCTTACAAGTAATCTTACAACAATAAGATATAAATACAAGCAATATACAATAATACAATGTAAAACTAGTAAAGAAAACAACTTTACAAATGCCTTTGGATTGCTTGCTTGTTGATCGCTTGAATCGTGGTTGAAGACCCTGATTTGCACAAGACAAATCGCCTCAAGAAGTCCAAGAAATCGATGCAAATTTCCTCCATCACGAGCTCCTTTTATAGCTTCAACCTGTGCTGGAAAAAGTCGATCAGTCGACTGATCGGGACCATCAGTCGACTGATGCCACTGTTGTCGTGAGACAACGGCTAGATCCACGTTGGATAAGTCCAACGGATCTACCATCAGTCGACAGACCATCGGTCGACCGATGGAGTCCTCACTCGACGATCGAGTCTCGACTCCATTACGTGGTCGATTTCGAGCACCGATCGACCGATCGATCGATCGATCGGCCGAGCCATCGAGACCGCCTCTGGCAAATGATCGCTAGGCCATAACCCGCAGTCAAACCCTAGTTGACTCGGTCCAGTCGACTGCCACATGACATCAGTCGACTGGCACACCTCAAACATGAGGTTTTAACCCAAGTATGGTTCCCCCCATACTTGCTAGACCACCCTTAGCCTAGACCTAAGCCTTCTAGCTACCTCCATCAGCCTCACGCCTCTCGGATCCCTCCAAGTCATCCATGACTTGTTCATCCATCGCGCTAGCCTTCAGGTGCTTCTATCGGCTATGTCATGCTAACGGTGTCTACACCGTCAAGGCACATTGGACTTACGCCGCCAAGACTCTGCTTGGACTTTACGCCGCCAACCATTGGACTTATGCTGCCAAGACTACCGCTTAGACTTTACGCCGCCAATATCAAATCCCCTTGGACTTCAAATGTCAACCCATGTTGGACTTTCCATGCCAAGACCATGCTTGGACTTTCCTTGACAAGACCATGCTTGGACTTTCCTTGCCAACCCATGTTGGACTTTCCATGCCAAGACCATGCTTGGACTTTCCTTGCCAACTCATTGTTGGACTTTCCATTTGCCAAGACCCATGCTTGGACTTTCCATGACAATCACATTGTCATCCATTTTTGTCGAACATCAAAACATCATTCGAGTCAAACTCGAGTCCTGGTCAATCGTGACCTGGGCTGATTGCACCAACAATATCTGCTTATCAAATCTCTAACTCTTAAAACACTTGCTACGGAGTCATTTCTATACACATGACTCGGTCTAACGCCTTCCGATAGGATCTGATAGGAGACCCAAACATCCTGATCAAGATGTCAACCGATAAACTGTAGGTGGCTTAAGACATGTCGATCACATTCTCGAGTTATTAGGTGGTCGTAACCCTCGCAAGTCTAGCGACTCTGCATGGTACCTTCGTTACCAAACGATCACCCTACTCGATGCCCAAGAATTCCCTGACAATAAGTCAAAGAAGATGACGTGGGGAAATACTATCTCACAACATCACTGAACTGTGACCAAGTGATACATTATTTCCCGTAAGTTACTTTCTATCTCTTCCACCAAGTACCAGCTAAATCCGGATAATGGTATTCAACTAACACTATTATCTTCGTATAACCCGAGTCAAGTACTCCAAAAGTACTCCTAATGTTATACAACCTAGAACGACCAGTCCGGGGATCAAAATCCCCATGAATATCATCCACTAATTTATCCGCACTAAAGACAATAGTATACTCGCTAGTCCATTACCCCATAGGTAATGATCCGACTAACATAATTAGTGAATCTTGATCTCCACAAGAGATGTGACTACCTAACCCCTGCTTTCCGACTCGGTATCAGTCGGCTCTCAAAGGTAATTACCTTTTCGATAGTAGGTACATGTCTAATAATTTCAACATGTCGTTCCCATGGTCAACTCAAACCACGGTTACGAATACTAACCAACACCCTACAAGTCATCCATGTTATAAGCAACTAAATGCATAGCCAACAGAAGGATATGTAATAACAGTTAACATACCTTAAACCTTGTAGCTCGGAGATGTCCGCAACAGTCAGATCCCAGAACTCACAAAACTAAAACCGAGTAAAGCAAAACTCGATGTCCGAACGAAATAAAATCCGAAAATGGACTTCGCAACCTAGGGCTCTGATACCAATAAAATTGTCACGCTCCGAGAGTATACCGTGCCGAATAGCAAACGGACGGCACCTCCCCTGTACGTGGCAACATATCGGGTTAATACAAGGCCCGTAGGCCCACAAAAATAATATAATATAAAGATATCAACATATCAAACACAGCAGAAACATTCTGACAGATAAAACAAGATACAAAACTCAACTTTGCACTCCGGAGTGACTTGACACGACAAGAAAATATAATAGAAACCACATCAAAGGCTAAATATATACAACACATCCGTATATCACAAATACGAAAACGATATGGGATAAAACCCCAAAACAGCAATCCACAAGGATACAACAATACGAAATACATATCCATCCGTTCGGCGTGAGATGGGATCACCGCGTGAGCTCAACGCCCAAGGAATCTTCAA
Source organism: Wurfbainia villosa (assembly GCA_025175895.1). Classification (NCBI taxonomy): domain Eukaryota; kingdom Viridiplantae; phylum Streptophyta; class Magnoliopsida; order Zingiberales; family Zingiberaceae; genus Wurfbainia; species Wurfbainia villosa. The sequence continues at coordinate 58,734,799 of CM045996.1, read as the reverse complement.
TTGCACTGGCGACAGAAACCTGTGGTCCGGGGTGGTGCGTATAAACTCAGGGGTAATATGTAGAAAGTGCATGAATATATAGGATAAAGAGATCTACAAGTATACATGTGAAGATCTACAGGTATACAACATGAGTCCAATAGACATACAATCCTATCCAAAACTAATAACAAGTAACCACAGTATAGTCATACTCAATGTATATACTCAATTAATCAACTGAACATGAAGTAATATACCAACGTACCTGACGATCTGCAATACCATAAGTTATATCATCCTGAATAGGTATACAATAACATAACCCATATAACGTACAAAGTCAAACCATACCTGACCAACACTCAGACATATAAATAGTATATAATCACATGTAATAACATCCCGATCCATACCACACTATGACATGACACTAATCAAATGCATACAACAGTCTGGACCAACACATATATCATGCTCAACACACAGCAGTATATAAAATGCAAATGACATGTATCATGATGTACAAGCATATGCAACAATCATAGCTCAATCAAATGCAGTATCTCACAGGCATATGTGAAACATATATCAAATACATGCATACATATATTAATTTTGATGCGTGGACTAGAGTTCTATTGGCTTAGCTTCCCGTCGATTAGACAGTTCACTGACCGCAATGGATCAATGTACCTTGTGAGGTATCCATCTCGTGATTTATGGCAGATCACCGGGGGAGAATGTTATCGAATTTGAAAACGGCATGGGTGAAGCAATACGTAACTGGAACGAAGTACAACGCCGTCCCTACCCATGAGTAGACAAGCGCCGCACACAATACAACTGCACGTCACACAACCACCGTCTATAGTGGGCGAGTGCTAACACCACTCTGCACAGTGACCAGGTGCACATCTCTAGCTACCACCGTCTATAGTGACCGAGCACGGCACATCCAATGCTTTGTCCTCAACCCTACTACCACTACCCCGAGTGGCCGGGGAGGCAGGATGACTGACGACCCATCTCAACCACAAGGGAGACCCAGTCAACAGCATGCATGCAATGTAATGATGTATAGCTCCATACATGTATCCTCGCCACACTCCCTATCCCACGGGGAGTCCTGGTCAACCAAAAGTCAACTATGCAAGGACTACAATCCATAAGACTCTCTCTATCGCACAAAGAGTCATACACATCTGACAATCAACCACGCTAAGACCTCTAGTCAGTAGCGAGATACTATCGACAATCCATATAACCATACATAGATATACGATCCATAATGGATATACCATCACACTAGGACCTCTAGTCCATAGCCACATACTGACAACCACACACTTATCTATGCACAGACAACTAGATCCACCATAGATGCACCACTAATACGAGTATGATATAACAATCGACTCCATAATCCAATCCATCACCTAACCCTAGTGATGTAACACAGTAACCCAATCTGAGGTCACAAAGATAACCCTAACTACATGTACTTACTGAACATCTATCAGCTAACACATAATAGGGTTTGTAGTTCATATCCATGATAGATAATTAATGAAATAACAGCAATATATCTCAAAGGTCAAAGGCAGTACAAGCATATGATTAAACATGAGTGGATTTAAGGTAAACAGGTATAAACATATATCCAAATTCATACACTGGAATTTGGTCAAAACTACCGAACCAGGTAGATATTACCCACCTGCTATGTACAGGCTGTGTTGATTGTATCCGCGTCCGTGAACCTGCCCTGTATCAACATCCTAGCTCGATTCGTTCGTCCCTAGTAGAGCTGAAACAAAGTCTTCAATTGTATAGGAACAATCCCTATGCAACTCACTATCATGTAGATACACCCTGTAACCATCGTCCAAAGTAACTACATGAATACCGTCCCATTATTAAATCCAAGAGTAATATCCATGCACATTTGATTGCATAGCTATAACACAACCAAATTGATAATTACCTTATACTGTTGATACAAAACCATCCTTCTCAGCTCCACTTCAATTACCTCGGCAGCTCCCCTTCACATCCCACACGTACCGATCGGCTACCACCCCAAACAGGGCAGATCTCATATCCTAGCTCCAAGCTCTGCAACAAACAGAGGCTGAAATACCCAATCTCGCGATGAAGAAACACACAAACTATATTCTAAATCTAGGCTAAAGCAGTAGCTTACCTTCCCCATCTCATACACAGCTTCCAGCCGAAATCCCTAACATCTCAGCTCAACAAACCACCTTGCACAAGTAGATCCAACGACGGCAGTGGCAGAGACGGAGAGCGACTCCACAAGACCAACATCACTGCAAAACAGAGCTCGTGGTGGACATAGGCTGCGATGGGGCGACGGTGCGAGCTGAGCTCGAGCGTCGGCGGTGGCAGATCGTCGAAAAGAGTGAGATCTAGCTCAGAAAACCAGCGGCAGCTGGTTCTCGTAGCGAGGAGAACTGAGCAGAGGCAACGGCTGAAATCAAATAGAGAAGCTCGGCGATGAAAGAAAAAGACGGCAGCGACATCAAATTGAGCTCGCGGCGGTCGTGATGACCGAAGAAGTCGACGGCATCACGTGCGATCGGGAAGGCTGCGGCGGCGATCCGAGCTCGTACGACGGCGAGATTCGCGTACAGGCCGATTAGGGCAACCGACTGAGCTGGATGGCGACTGACGATGCCTGGAGGTCAGAGAAATAGAGCGCGAGTGAGGGTAGGCGACCGGGCGGCGCTGCTTGCTTCCAATCGAGATCAGCAGCGTCGGGTGGAACGGAATGTCGATCGCGGGAAGGAGAAGTCGTATAGTGAGAAGAGAAGGGCAAGGTCGGATGAGGAGAAAACAGGAAGAAGCCGGCGGTGAAGTCGAGTAGCTGCCGTCGAGATCGGAGAAAACCAGGAGCTTCGATCGGGACGAGGAAGAGGACTTGCGACGGAATTTGGGTATTGGAATTTCATTAAAAGCCTTAGTTATTTATATAGGTAATTAAACCTTAGATTTAATTAATCAAAACCTTGATCAACCTTATCCCTAATAGGCTTTTAAATCCACATAAGAATTCCATTAAATTTTAGGAAAACTCCTAAAATTTTCCAATAAAATTCTACAGTATAATTTTTAATTAATCAGATTTTTTTTTTCCGACATCTTACACTTCTTCCTTAATGAACCCATTTTGGAATGTTGATTTCACATCCATTTGATAGAGTTTGAAACTCATGTGAATGGTATATCCTAATAGGATTCAGATAGACTCTAATCCAACAACCGGAGCATAAGTCCCATCATAATCAAGTCCTTCAACTTGATTAAATCCTTGGGCCACTAGCCTAGCTTTATTTCTAGTGATTTTACCTTGGTCATCCAACTTATTCCTAAAGATTCATCTTGTGGTAACAATTGTATTATCATTGGGCCTAAGAACTAGTTCTCATACTTGACTCATTTCAAATTGAGCTAACTCTTTTTGCATTGCTAATATCTAATCCAGATCAAGCAAGACATCATTAATTGACTTTGGCTCAATTTAGGAGATAAGGGCAACTTGACTAGTAGGAGCTCTATAGAAGGACCTAGTTCATACTCCTTGTGATAATTCTCCTACTACTTGATCTAAGGGATAGTTTTGTTGAATTTTTAAGGTCCTAGGAAGTGAATCATATTGATTTTGGTTATCATTATTTCTCCTTTCATCATCGGAATCTCCTCTTCCTTTTTCTTTATCATTACCTCCTAATCCTCCCCCTTGATCATTATCCCCTAAATTTAGATTTTGAAATCGATGGGTAATGTCTTGATTTTTGTCATTGATATCCTTATCAATGGAGGATTTCCTAGAATAAGTACTAGTAGACTCATCAAATTCAACATTAGAGGATTCCTCAACCTTTTAAGTTATTTTGTTGTATACTCTATAACCTCTATTAATAGATGAGTATTCAACTAGGATTCCTTCATCCGTTTTATATTCAAATTTCCTAAATTGTCCTTGGTATTCAAAATATAGACTTTGCATCCAAAGACCTTAAAATAATGAATTATTGGAATTTTATCATTCCATAATTCAAAGGGTGTTTTGCCTAAAAACTTATGGATTAGGACATGGTTTTGGATATAGCAAGCAGTGTTAATCACTTCTGCTCACAAGTAGCTAAATAAGAAATATGTATTTAACATTATCCTAGTCGCCTTTTATAGAGCACGATTTCTTTTTTCCACCATTCCATTTTATCGAGGTGTTCTAGGATAAGAGAACTCATACTTGTACCCTTGTTCTAAGAAATTTTTTTGAAAAATTTGAATTCTTAAATTCTCCACCATAATCACTACAGGTCCGATTGATTTTGTTTTTTTTTTTCATTTTTAATCCTTTTACTAAATCCTATGATTTCTAGGATATCATCCTTATATTTCATGAAATACACCCAAGTATACCTAGAAAAATAATCAATAATTACCAAGCAATACTTATTACCATTTAATGAAGGAATGTTATGACAATTAAATAAATTTAAATGCAATAATTATAATAGTAATGAAGTACTAGTTAGAGTTTTACTCTTATGTGATGATTTTGATTGCTTTCTTTTTTGGCATGCATCACATAATTTGTTTTTGATGTACTTCACTTTTGGTTAATCCTTTTACTAACTCCAATTTTACTACATTAGCTATGTTCTCCATATTAATGTACCCAAGCTTTCTATGTCATAGTCAGTTTTCCTCTTCTTTTTACATGAAAAACTTAGTATAAATGTTAGAAGCGTATGAAAGATCAACATAATAAATATTTGATTTTGTATATCCAACTAACATGCAATCATCTAAGCTCTTATGTCTACTCAAATATTTTTAGGACTTAAAGTCAACATTATAGCATGCATCACAAAGTTGACTAAGATTAAGTATATTAAACTTTATGCTTTTAACTAATAAGACTTTGTGAATGATGATTTTAAGCGATATCTCAATTGTACCTCTACCTAAATTCTTAAGCTTCTCACTATTGCCAAAGGACACGACTCTCTTCTTGACATACTCGATTGTAGAGAACTTACTCACATTTCTGGTCATATGCCTTGAGCAACCGCTATCCACAATCTATATACTTTGTTCACCTACATAAATAACATAAAAAATAAAGTTCTTTGGTACCCAAATGTTTAGACCGATAATATTATTCAAAAATTTCTTTGGGCCCCATGTCTTCTTTACCTTACCCTTAATTGTTGCTTTTCTATTAATTAGAGAAATGTCTTCAACTTTCTTATCCTTATGTTTGTATTCTATATTGACCTTGTTATAAACGACCCTTTGGTCTCTAAGAATCATGTCAAGAAATTTTGATACACTAGTAAATTTTTCTAAACATATTCTTAATTCACAAATTTCATTTTTAAGATTTTCATTCTCCTTCCTAAACATACATGAATCATTACATAAAAACTCTTCATTCCTAATTGTCTTAATTTATACCTTTAAGTCTTTAACTCTAGATTTTGATTTACTTAAAGTATTTTTAAAATATACAATAGTCTTATATAAAAAATCTACTTGAGGAGAATCTTTTATCTCATCATCACTAGTGACGATTCGTCGCTAGAAGAGGATTCTTCTTGACTTGAGCTCTCGGTATCATCCTCCAAGGCCATAAGTGTCACATGGTGGGTGATGTGGCAAAGTTCATCATCATTGGATGAGTCCTCAACGCTTTGAGTATCTCATGTTGTTTGTGCTACCATGATCTCCTTTTTCTTTTTCTCCTTCTCCTTCTTTTCTTTTCTTTTCTTTTCTTTTTCTTCCTCCTTCTTTGACTCTGGGTAATTTGGCTTGGTATGCCCTTTTTTGTTGCATCCATAGCAAATGATATTAGTATTAAAATTTGAATTATAACTTGATTTATCTTTTGAAGATTTGAGCATCTTCTTTATATCCTTATTTGTGAGTTTTCTTGATTTTCCCGCTCACTTCTTGACATAGTTAGCTATTTCATTTGCCGATAATCCTTCATCGTTACTTGACTCATGCTTCGACTCGGATGATGAAGAGACCTCCTTCTTCTTTTTCTTCTATTTCTCTATAAAAAGAGTTAGACCTTTCTCCTTGGAGGACATGTTAGATTGCTCATGCAACTCAAATTCACAAAATAACTCATTAATTTTAATCAAGGAAAGGTCTCAAGAGACCTTATAAGCATCAACCATTGATGCTCATAAGGTGGTTCTAGGAAAGGCTTGAAGTACATACCTTATTGAGTCTCGGTTGTCTAATTTCTCACCTATAATGTGGAGTCCTTTAACCATCTCTTTAAACCTTCCATATATTTGACTTGTTGTTTCATGGGTCTTCATGGCAAAGGTTTGGAGTTATCCTATCAACAAATGCTTTTTGGGCATCTTTGATTTTTTGGATCATTCATTTAGCTCAATGAGCTTCTCCCATAACTCCTTGGCGGATTCGAAAGACCCAACCTTGTTGAGTTGCTCCATCGAGAGTCCACATTGGAGTGTGGTTATGACCTTTATGTTTGATTGAGCCTTCTTAACCATTTCCCTTTCCAATCCTTGGTTGGGAGAGGTGCTCCATCTTCATCCATCGGTTTCTTAAAACCATCTACAACACTAAATCAAAGTTCAATATCGTTCATCAAATAGTACTCCATCTTACCTTTATAATATGCGAAGTTATTGCCGTCGAAAAGTGGAGGTTTAGCAATGGTGATATATCCCTTTTAAAGAGTCATTGTAATACTTCGGTTGATGGTTAAATCTTCTAAGCGATCCGGGCTCTGATACCATTTGTTGGGGATCGTTTGTATGACTAGAAGAGGGTAAATAGTCTCTTTCGATTTCTACAAAAATATTAGCGGAAACAAGAACAAAAGTAATACTATAATTGAAATCAAAAGACAATCCTAATAAAATATTTAACGTGGTTCGGAGTTGAAACTCCTACTCCACGGTGATCCTTGAGGTGGATCATTCCTTATAAGCCTTCACTAAGAACTCCTTTAGATGAACCCCAGGTGGAGAAACCTTTCTTGCAATGAACACTCTTCTTCTTACAAGATTTGAAAGAAAAACTTAGAAGAAGATATTAAAAGCTTAAAAACTTAGAAGAAAGCTTGGGGAGCTTAGAAGATGAGAATTTCGTGTGTAAGAGCATTAGCCTCCTCAGGCTCCCAAGCCTCGCCTTATATAAACTTTCGGGCATCAGCCCGTTTCTGCTCATTGAGGGTTTCGCCAGTCGACTGTTACATACCAACAATCGACTGGTGTCATTGTTGACTGCATCCAATGGCTTCTGATGAAGTCTGATTGTGATCGTCATCACTCAACGACCACCTGATCAGTTGACTGCTCAAGTTGACAATCGATTGCTCCAAGTGATTAGTTGACTCAGAAAGTTTCTGTGCTCGTATACACTTAAATCAATCAACTGTCTATCCATAGCAGTTGATTGCTAGTGTCCAGTCGACTGGTATATCATACCAGTCGACTGCTAGAGTCACAGTCAGCAATTGACTTACAGTCAACTACTCGACCAATCGACTGAGTCATAACCCCAGTCAACTACTCGACCAGTCGACTAGGTCATAACCCCAGTCGATTGCTCGAGTCAATCTGAGTTCTTGAATGCTAAACACTCGAGACTAGTCGACTGGTATACTTCAAGTATGACTATTTCATACTTGAAACCAATCATAAGCCTAGACTAAACCTTCAAGCTCTTCCATCAACCTTGCTTCTCTAAGATCTCTCCGGGTCCATGACTCCTTCATCCTTGCATTTGCCTTCAAGAGCTTTCTTCGATTTTTGTCATGCTTTGGGTTCCTCCTTTGCCAATGCCCTCTTGGACTTTACGCCGCCGAGACTACATGTTTGTACTTATGCTGTCAAGATCTCACTCTTGGACTTCCTTGTCAAGATCCACTTAGACTTATGCAATCAAGACTACATGCTTGAATTTATGTCGTCAAATCCACATTCCTAAACTTTTATTGTCAAAGCTTCACCCTTAGATTTTTCTTGTTAAATCTTCGCACTTGGACTTTCTCAAAACCTAAAATTTAGTCATTCACATTATATCACAAATATTATCTAACTATAAATGATGATTCAAACATCAAAATTAAATAATACTTGGGACATTCTTGCACCAACAATTGTTATATATATCATCCTTATTTTAGGCTATTACGCCCTTATACAGTATTTTTAACCATATTGCACCAAAGTTAGCAAAATGAATTCCTCACCTTCGTGGAGGTATTTATCCTCCACCGTGTTAGACGCCAATACAGCTAAAAATCGATCGTGATTTATCTCTATTTAGCTATGTGGTCGACGATGAAAGACATTCGAGGTGAGCGCATTATCTTTTACAATAATAATAAAATCTTATCCCATTAAGTGAATGCATCACTTTTACACTAAAGTAATTTTAACCTTATTGATTTTTCTACATAAAAAAATTTATATATAATATTTGTAATTAAGTTGAACTAAAAATAAAAATAATTTATTTCAAAATGTAGCTGCTGTATTATAATAAGATATTTTTAATATGAGGATATAGTGGGACGATTTTAACCTTTTTTTTTAGAACATTTTCCGCGAAATTGGGGGAAAATTGAATAATTATGCCAAATTAATTATCAATACTGTAAATTTAAGACTGTTTTTCTATTTTTTTTTAAATTTATTTCACAGAATTCCAATTAACTCGGCTATAGAACCGCAGACCCTATCTGAGTTTAATATCTTTGCAAAATGTAATATTGTTCATCCAAATATCCTTCAATATTGGTGTCATATAATTATATGAAAGAAAATAAATCATAATCGATTTATTTATTATCATATCGATACCTACTATAATTGAGAACAAATATCTCATCTTTAATGAAAATTGATTCATGTTCAGCATTTGTATATTTGTACTGTATTAAGTGAAAACAATTCTTCTTAATATAAAAATAAAAAGAAACTCCTTGGTCAATCAATTCAACAAAATCATATTGTGCAATTGTGTGGATGGATAAAAAATAATAATTTGGTGCAGCAAGTAAAAAAAAAATAAAAAAATACTTAATTATAATTAGGATAAAATTTACTTAAATATATATATATGCACGATGATATAATTAATATGAAATATATGACAATGACATCAAAAAATTGATAGACAAGGATGACAATGGATCAAATTCTTTATCATTCGTTCTTATTTTTCTTTATTATATTCATCTTCATTCAACTATCTCTATTGAACATTCAAATTTTATCTCCATCTTCATATTCATTGGAAGAATCCGATCGAATTCTGATTGCGATTTGATCGAGATTGAAGTCCGATCAAATTGTGACCGTGGTGCATCTCAACATTGCGATAGTGATTAAGTCAAATTTTAATTGTGATCAGATCAAAATTCGACTATGATTCGATCGAAGTCGAAATATGACACAATCGTAGTCGAATTCTGATGATGTCGAGCACCATCACCGCGCATAAGAAAGCTGCTCAAGCACACACAGAGAATATTTTTCAATTACTATGCATTTTCATTCCATATGTATCGAATGATCAATCATCGTGTGTGATAGAATGGACGACCAAATTTATGTCATGCATGGATGCGCACGAATTCATTGTGAAACATAACTCGTGTGTGTATATATATATAGTATTTTTTTTATTTTTTTAAGTAAAGACTAATAAAATAAATTATAATTTCTCTTTCCCCACAATTATTGATTCTCTCCCCAAGTTAAATAAAATTCTCAAAAAAATCTAGGTAATTTTTTATAGCATTGATTGTATTATTTTTTATATGAATATGAATCTATTTTTTTATATGGATATATACAAAGATATTCTGTTAATAAAATTATTGTTATAATATTAATTTTATTATTTTTTATATGAATATTAATGATCCATTTTTTTATCAGATCCTTCTTAAATCTCAGACCGGTCCATTTTTTTTATCAGATCCTTCTAAATCTCAGACCGGTCCTATATATATATATATATATATAATTTAATTGGATATTGGAGAATTTTTGTATTTGATTATTTAATATGGTATAAAAAAATTCCTTCGTATCAGATATTGAATCTTCCATCGAATTTGGGAGAAATTATCATCCTTATTCATATAATTTATTCCATTTAGTTGTTCGTTCAGTTCATTCTAAGAACATCTCCAATGTTAACCACCCTTTGAGAGGGTCCCTACAAAGTCACATCAACGCAACATAAAAAAAAATAAAAAATTTTATTATCGCTCCATTATAAATAAACCTCTCTACAACCCCATTATATACATCACATCTTTTATTTATATTTTACACTTATATATAGATAATGTAATAATTATTTTACTATGATTAATTTTTAACGATTAATTATTAAATCTATATGATTACTAGACATTAATAATTTAAAAATAAATTATATAAACACTGCAATACATTCAATAGAAATTTTAACAATACATGAATTACATTAAATCATGTCTCTATTTAATTTTTTCAATTATTTTCTCATGTATATGAAGTTGTTCTGATGTCATTTTACTGATATCCTTCATAATAATTTCATAATCCTTGTGAATGATTTCAGTTCGTCTCGAAATCATTTTTTACATTTGATATTCTTTAATTTCTTACCAATCTATGTTGATATTTTGTTCTACGTCGTCACTTCTTCTTACTCTGGATTTGCCTTTCCTCTTTGCTGCCTTTTGTCCCATTGGACGAATGTGAACTTCATAATCGTTCATATTAATACTCATATCTGAATTTGAGCTGGAAGTGTGTCATTCTGATTCAGATGTCTTTGTCTTTTTGATGGAGTGATGACTAATTGATTGTAGAACATATTTTTCATACGCTCTAAGAACCTTCAATACATGCTTATACTCGAAGTTATTATTATTATTATTATTGATTTTTCACATAGTGAGTGTATTCTCCCACACATTCTCGTCACTCCAACCGCTTTCACGATGAGAATAAAAATTATTATAGTAGGCAGAAAATTCATTTACCATTGACGCAAACTTATAGTAATGTGACTTTAGCCATTTCCAGATTCTCGACACAGTTTCAGTGGATCGATGATTGTTATAGTAATCAATAATATACGACAATTTATCAAACACAGCTGCTGAAGTTCGAAATTGCCCAAAACGCGCACTATAGTTTCAGAATTACCAAATCGCACGCGTAATTCCCAAAATACCCCTTTCGCCAAACAACGTTTTTAATGAAGAGATTCCACATGCATCCGAGCCACATTTCCAAATCCCGAGCCATCCAAACGTCCCGTCCAAATGAGTCACCACATTAGCATTTTCGTGTCTTCAGCTTCCGGGAAATCTTCGAGCGAACAAAAATTTGGAAATTCTTAGACTCCAGTTTTCCTCCTGCGTCATTCCGTTAGCTTCCGAGTTTTTGAATTTCGACGAGACGCTTAGAGGTAATATGGTGTCGTCCTCTCATTTTAACTAGAGTTTTACCCATTTCTTACTCGGTTGTAGGGTTTCCGTTAAAAGGTGTACATCTCATAAGATTTTTGTCTACCATTCATTATTGTAGAATGAGTCAAGCATCTGGTTCAACCTCTCCTTCACCGGCCAAGGTATGTGTCACATTCCTTACTTTAGTCGAATATGAAGTATGTCATATGTTTAAAATGATTTTTCGGTTACGATTTTGGAATGATTTCAAATATTCAAATACAAATGGACGATCTTTTTAATCTGTATCTGAATTAGATAAATAGAGCCCTAAAGTTTTTTTAACAGGATTATTGCAAAGCATTGCGGATTCTCTAATTTATTTTTTACAGTTACAAAATGAATGAAGGAATAAATCAGGTTTTTAAAATTTTGTATTTTCAAATTGTTAGGGAAATAATGAGTGTGTGAAGAAACTCCAATGAACCAGCGTTTTAGGCCACTTTATTGAATTTTTTGGAGGTTCATGTGCCAAAGGAAAGCAACGTCCGTCTGTTTGTTTACATGAAAGGCACAGAGAGATCATTAAACAAACCCCATTTGCTGTTTTTTTGAATATACAAGACATTCCACAAATCCGTGGCATATTGGTCAATATATTTCAAAGTTGGGATTCGACAAGTCAAAGCTTTAAGTTTTCAACTGTGCTAGTTGCTTTCACCAGAAGAGATGTGTCCCTTTTGCTCGGTATTGCAGATAGAGGGGTTTATGTTCCTATGAATTCAACTAATGCATCAGGTGCTCTTTTCAATTCTCAATTCTCCAAAAAAGAACCAACTAGATCGAGGTTAGAGTTTTTGCTTAAAACCTTTTCTACTAGAGTAGAAGTAGATGAAGATGTTTTGGTATTTTGTAAGTTGTATGTTTTGTATATATTTGCTTGTGTGTTGTTCTGTACTACTACATATAAGATCCCCATAGGTCTTGTAGATATTGTAGATGATTTTAACAACATAGGTAATTTCAATTGGGTCGAAGTCATCCATCAATTTATGGCTCCACAATTGCCTACTATTGGAGATCTATGTTCATCTACTAATACAGTTGCGCAGAAGAGCCGAATTCCTTACCTAAAGGGATTTGCCGGCCTTTTGTGTTAAATACTGAATTTTAAAATATAAAATTTAATGGCCAAAGAATTAAGAAAATAATCCTGAATTTTTTTTGGGATTTTTAGAGAATTTTAGAAATTTTTCCGGAATTTTTCTGGATTTAAACGGAGATCTTATGATATTATATATGAAAAGAGTCAACATGCTTTTTCAAGACCTGTTTGGTTTATCTATGTTGAGGGGTTAATAAATTTTATTAACCTTGAGTTAAATAGAAAAAAAAAATCTAGGTTTCCTATTTCCCCTTTTCTTTTTCCCCGTTGCGCCTGATCCTCTCTTCGCGACGGTTTCCTTGGCGAACTTTCTCCTCGATGCGCAACCCTGTTGGGATGTATACTGAAAGTCTAGCTCTTTTGTATAAATATTTTTATTTTGAAATAAAGAATCACATGATCATTGTTTGCACTTTATATTTATTATATGTGTGCATATTGTCTAATACTTTACATTGTAGATAACATGGTGCTTGGTGTGGCACAGAATATCATGTTATCAGTCCCTTGTAGAATATAAGTAGAGGCTCACAACCAAGATGGTTTTGGACAAACCATTGGCATGGTTGTAGTGTAGTTTGGTATTGGTTTATCTTGAGCATAGAGTTACACTAGTACACTTAGGTGTATTGAGCAAGACCGACATAGAGGTGATTCAATTTATTGCTGACTACATAATTGAATCGGACCTCGGATATTATATTGTACATGCTCTTAATCTTGATATAATAACGGGCACATGTACTTAGTATTTATTTCTTTGGCGAACTTTCTCCTCGATGCGCAACCCTGTTGGGATGTATACTGAAAGTCTAGCTCTTTTGTATAAATATTTTTATTTTGAAATAAAGAATCACATGATCATTGTTTGCACTTTATATTTATTATATGTGTGCATATTGTCTAATACTTTACATTGTAGATAACATGGTGCTTGGTGTGGCACAGAAGATCATGTTATCAGTCCCTTGTAGAATATAAGTAGAGGCTCACAACCAAGATGGTTTTGGACAAACCATTGGCATGGTTGTAGTGTAGTTTGGTATTGGTTTATCTTGAGCATAGAGTTACACTAGTACACTTAGGTGTATTGAGCAAGACCGACATAGAGGTGATTCAATTTATTGCTGACTACATAATTGAATCGGACCTCGGATATTATATTGTACATGCTCTTAATCTTGATATAATAACGGGCACATGTACTTAGTATTTATTTCTTTGATTTACCAAAGAGTGAGATTTAAATGGATTAAATCAATATGTCCGGTAAGTTGGGAAATGATATTATTTACATGGTGTGTCGTTAATTATAGGAGGAAACCATGTCCTATATATTAGGTTGATGATGTCCCCTTGAGGAGCTCATAAGGTTCATCATGTAAACCCTGCAGGTTGACTTAGTCAACATGATGATAAGGTTGAGTGGTATTACTCGAGGAGTTAGATGTTAATTGATTGATGGTCAGTAAATCAATTAATTGACGGATATTCGATATCTTAAACACGGGGAGATGGATGTACAAATAATGTATGAAGCCCATATTAATTTATGGGGGTTGGTGAGGTAATTCAATGATGATCCTCTAGTGGAATGGAACATCATTGATAGATCAAGTTTGTGTGGTTCCGATCCATCGGGTGGCCAAGATCCAACTCCTCCTCATGGTCTCTATCGTAGCCTAATATAATCCTCATGAAGCCTAGATCCAATGATGGAAAACAAATCTCTAGATCCGACGGTTGAGATTAAATCCCTAGAACCAACGGTGGAGATTAAATCTCTAGATCCGACGGTTGAGATTAAATCCCTAGAACCAACGGTGGAGATTAAATCTCTAGATCCGACGGTTGAGATTAAATCTCTAGATCCGACGGTTGAGATTAAATCCCTAGAACCGATGGTGGAGATTAAATCTCTAGATCCGACGGTTGAGATTAAATCCCTAGAACCAACGGTGGAGATTAAAACAAGGCTTAAGCTTAACTCTATAAAAGGGGGCTTAAAGTGGGCGGCAACAAGGTTGGATGTTTTTGGAGATTAGGGTTTTGCCTATCATTAGCTTGGGCGGCAAGAAATCCTAGGAGGGTTAGGGTTTGGGAGGTGGAGTGGGCGGCAACAATAGGAGAGGTTCCCTTCTTCTTCCTTGGGGTTGCCGGCACCTATCTCTTTTCTCTCTACCTTGGTCGGCGCTCAACCTATTCCTCTTATCCTCTTCACTCCCTCTTAGCCGGCGGCACTAGGAGCTAGGGATTGTTCCCTTGTTTGGTTCCTTGGTTGGCCATCTTGTTCTCTCTTTTCTTGGGGCCGGCGGTAACAAGTTTTTGTGGCTTGGTGGTTGGCTCAAGCAAGAAGGGAAGGAGAGTTCTTCTTTCGTTTGATTGAAGAAGATCTAGGAAGCTTCAACTTGTGGAGGATCTTCGCCCACATGAAGTCTACAAGGAGGTTAGGACTTACGATAGAAGATCGAGAGGTATAAAAATTTTACAAGTTTTATTATTGATCTTTGCATGTTCTTATTAATATGTTTGTATGTGTTGATTATACATGTCTACATCCATATGTTTTTGTATAATCATGGACCCCGAAAATAAACACAAAAACCGGCGATCCGTCCGTCGTCTCTTCCGCGGCTAACCGACTAGAAGAGTTTTGTTGCTTGAACAACTAGTTTGTTCAAACGATCGCTCAAGTCATTAGCACGACGATGAAATGGTTGAGCTTAGGAAACTCATCCCATCGGGATTAGTTTTCATTAGTGAAAATTTTAATCCGGGGACATGGGAGCCAATGAGCCTCCGAGCAATGCCATCACAACCCTTCTTCCTTCTCTCGCGATCCTCTCTGCCGCGAAGCTTCTCGCCGACCTCCTCCACCTCTCGTTTCTCTTCCTAGCGGCAGGCGGCGGCAGGCGGCGGCTGTCGGCTTGGACGGGCTCTACGGTCAAGCTAGGGCGGCGGTGCGTGGCTGGAAGTTACGCCGACGGCGAGCGATTGACGACTGGAAGCTTGTGCCGACGGCCAGGCCACCACCCCTCATCCTTCTCCCCCGGCAGTGACAGCGGCAGCGCTAGCCAGATCTGTGCAGTCTACATTTCCAGCGCCGGAGATGCAGGCCGACAGCCTCCTCGCGCCCATATTCCCGGCGAAGGACACCACCAAGTTCTAGAATGCCCACCACATGTTCGGCAGCTGTTCGAACAGGAGCTACCTTGCGATTTCTGTCGGAGAAAGGTAAGCCCTATTTTTCTTCAATTGAACGAGCTTAAGTGTATGGGGCATGTGATTTCTACAGGGAATAGAGGAACAGGGTGGATTAGGGAAGGAAGATCGACGGTGGACCCTAAGTACAGGTAGATCTCGATTTATCACCTTTCCTTCGTTAGTTGTTGGTTGATTTATGTGGTCTGCCGATGAATTTTGGGTTGTGGGATGGATTTCCTTTAGGAGTTGGTTATGGGGTTTAGCTGTGAGGTTTGTTATGGGTTTTGGCTGACTGTGAAGGGTTGTGAGAGTCTATTTGGGGGCGTCGTGCGGTTAGAGTTGGAGATGGTCGGGCAAGGTCGGCTATGAACAATGTTTGAGCCGCTGTAAATTAAGTTGGGGATCTGATTTGGGGAAAGGATTGGCTGCCGGTGGAATTCCTAGGGCTGGTGAGCTTGATTGGTTGATTTGGGGCAGTCGGGATTATTGTTCCGGTGGACTAGGCTATTGGCAAGGAGGGCTGTCGAGGGGAAATTCTGTTGCATGTATATATATATATATATCTTGAATTTACTTTATTTTCTTGTAGTCCATTTCGATTCTATGTAATGAGTGTTGTTGGCTGTGAGTTTATCGTTAGGTGAGTTGTTAACGACTGTAAATGGATTGTGGGTGACAAGTTGTGGGATCCAAGAGTTGGATCGTGTTTGAGGTAAGGATTGGTTGAGTCGTGTGTATGTCACCTAGGGTTAGGTTGGATTCATATTTATTATCGGTTATGTAATTATGTATGGAGGATTGATTAGGTTAAATAGGATAATTAAATCAATCTAGTGGATCGGATATGAGGTCGACGTAGGATTCGATTCGATCATTTATTGTGAGGTGGATAATATTTTCATATGATGAGTATTGATCATGGTGAGATTAATTGCAAGGATATGTTCTTGGATTGAGGAGTTAATCACAATTTGTGACCTATGGGTTGAGGGTCTACTTGGGGATACATAATAGTAATTTAGCACATTGTCGTGTACTTGGATTTGATGGATTTACTTTGGATTATTGGTTATGGAAGGAATCGATTAAGTATTCGATTTGTCGGTGAATAGTATTTTGTGCTTAACAATAGTTATGCATTATGCGAGTTTGATCCGGCGAGGCAGTTCACGATCGTGACGATCCGGGTTCTTTGCGACATTTTGTGCAGGGTATTTTGACTTATCTTTTAGATATAGTCAAGTTGATATGCTAGTTAGGATAGTTTGCAATAAATTTTCATGTTTATATGCCTAATATGTTTTTGGTGCCTACTTGATACATGCATGGGATAGGTTATGATTATATCTTCCCTGTTTTATTTGGATCATAGTTACTTGGATTATGGATATGTACATATTGTTTGTGCATATTTTTCGGAAAGGTATATTTGGTTGGATTTACATGCTTTAGTATCATGCACCATCTTGCATGATTGCATGCTGGCTGGACGGGGTTCCATTATTGTTGAGCCCGCAGCTGCCATATGACTCGCACACACCGTCTACTGCGGGTTAGTGGTACATCGAGGGTGTGTGCGTTGCTCACTCAGTTGGAGTCCGCCATGGATAGCGATGAGGCGTGTGGTAGAAGGGCAGGATCTCTCC
The DNA here is from genome assembly GCA_025175895.1 of Wurfbainia villosa. Taxonomy (NCBI): domain Eukaryota; kingdom Viridiplantae; phylum Streptophyta; class Magnoliopsida; order Zingiberales; family Zingiberaceae; genus Wurfbainia; species Wurfbainia villosa. Next base: position 58,717,323 of record CM045996.1, on the reverse strand, counting down.
TCCGGTCATGACAGGGAGATGAGAGCTTAGCTCCCACTGCTTGGGGGCAGGAGGATAGGTGTACTCCGACAGCATCCTGTCCACTCGGTCACTCAGGAGCAGTGATGGCAGAGTGCACAATTGTCATAGCCCTACCCACTCGGCTTTACCATCGTGTGTGAGGCGGTTGACTGGCGTCAGGGGTGACCATGTCATTGGCACGACATGTATTTTGCATGGATAGCATTTGTATTGTGTTTGCTGCATTTTTATTGTTGCCTTGGATGCGCATATGATTGTCATGCATACAAGATACATATTTATATATATGATGAGGACTTTATTACTTCTAGTCAGGCACATGCTCCTATATCAGGGTAGGAGATTCAGGTTAGTACAGTCATGTTGTATTTATTTCTTGCATACCCTATATGTGAGACTGTACTGGCATGATTTCTATTGTTAGCTATATCTTACTTTGCATATCGACTATACCCGCTGAGTTCTTTGAACTTACCCCGTTGATTTATATCTATTTCAGGATGAAGCTGTCAAGAGAGTGCAGCTGCCAAACCCCCTCGTCGTGGAAGTTTATTTGGTTATTTGTTTTTGGTTTTGGATATCTTTTTTAGAAGATATATTTAGGACTGAAATTGGATTTATGTATTCGTGGATTTTTGGTGTCCTTATGGACCTCTGTTCGGAGTTTTGTTTTGGATTGGATTTTGGTTGAGTATTCCTGCCAAGATGACAGAAGGTGTAGGTTTAGTTCTGATATACTTTTGGTTATATCATTTGATTGTTGGCTTGAGACCTATTTTTATTATCTACGTGGATTGTTTGGATTCCGGTCATGTTGACCGATGTATAGTGGTCGTGTAGGCCTTGTATGTAAATTGGCATTGTCACCCGTACAGGGGAGATACTGCTGGATTTTCGTCTGGCGGGGACTCCATCGGGGCGTGACAACTTATTTGGTATCAGAGCGCCTAGGTTTTCGAGTTCCTAGGGGTTTTTTTTGGATTTTTCGGAGTTCGCCACGTTTGGCAGGTTTTTGCGAGGCAATCTGGAAATTTTTGGATTGGTACGGATTTTCGACGATTTTTATGTTTCGGAAATTCGAGGATTTATGACGAGGTCAATATGGGGATTTGGCGGCGACGGGACCTCTCCTGCGGCAAAATAGGTATGATGATTAGTTTTATATGTTATTACTTCTAGTAATAGCTGTTCTAGTAACATATGTAATAATTTAACAGATATGAGACGAGGTGGGCGTGCTCCTGCACCGAGACATGGTGCAGGGTAACCACGCAAGAGGACAGTGAGATCTCTGGCTAAGGAGTTGCCAGAAGGGTCTATAGAGTTTTGACTCATGTGCAGACTCGTAGTAGGGGTTGCCCACCAAGGTGACCAACCGGAGTTGTCGTAGTGTTTATACTCCTGGTTAGATTGGCTATGTGTTTAGTGGATAACAGAAAATAACATTTAGAGTATTGGTCACTATTGGTAATCGTGGATGGAGTTGACCATGTGAACAATCTGTTCAGTTTGTGAGTCTTGAACCTGTGTCAAAAAGATGAATTTTCTTTGAGAGCTGATTGATACCGAGTCAGAAAGCAGGGGTCAAGTCGTCACATTGGTTGTGGAAATCAAGAGCTACAGTGTTAGGGATTTTCACTAATTATGCTAGTCAGGTTATTAGCCTGGTGGGTAATGTACAAGGAATGTATACTATTATTGATGCAGACAATGGAGGTTTAAGTTACGAAGTTCCATAGGGATTTTGATCCTTGAGCGGCTTGAGCCTTAGAGTGATAACATTGAAGGTATTGTTAAGTACCTAACTGGTATTTATATAGGGAGAGTGGAGTTAGTTTCTTACTATGACAATGATCAAGTTGTTACTTGGTGGAATATGTAGAAGGAATTTATTTGGGGAAATAACTCATTACGGGATCACGGGTTCAGGATATTTTCGAGAGACAGTATTTCTCCATGTTATTTTGTATGACTCATTGTTGGGAAATGCTTGAGCCTTAAGTTGAGTGATTAATTGATAATGAAGTTTCACTATAGAGTTTGTTAGACTTGCAGAGTTTACCCCCATTTAAGGGCTCAAGATAGTGATTGAGTTATTTTCGATCACCCACAATTTATTGGCTTACATTTGGATTAGGATAGTTGGATCTTCCATCAGTTCCTATCGGGAGGCATTAGGGTGAGTCATATTTATGAAACTGACATTGCAGCAAGTGTCTCGAGAGAATAGTGTAGTCAATCTATGCGATAATAACCTACACTTCGGATAAGGCAACGGTAGAAGTCGTGAACGTGCTTTTCTAGCTGAATTCACGTGACATTATCACGTACAATTTCGAACTGGGCAAGAAATAAGGTGGTGCTGGGAATTAAAATCCCAGGAACACAATGGTCCTGGGATTTTAATTCCCAGGACTACGTATAATTTTGAACTGGCCGAGGAATACGGTGGTGCTGGTAATTATAATCCCAGAAATACAGTGGTCCTGGGAATTTATTTCCCAGGACCACGTACAATTTCGAACTGGCCGAGGAATAAGGTGGTCCTGGGATTTCAATTCCCAGGACCACGTACAATTTAGAACTGGCCGAGGAACACACAGTGGTCCTGGGATTTCAATTCCCAGTACCACGTACACTTTCAAACTGCCCGGAAATAAGGTGGTGCTGGCAATTATAATCCCAGGAACACAGTGGTCCTGAGTAGGGCCATCAATGGGTTTTGACCGAAACCCATTGATGGACCTTGAGGAGTCCAAATTCCGAAATCTTGACATGGACTGAAAGACCTAACCGCTTCAAATGTTGTTGTGTCGACGAAACTTTGTTCTGATCCACCTACCTCCCAGTTTCGGCCGCGTGCCACGTGGCACGGGGGCTGATTTCTGAAATATGGCTGTGTAAACCTAATCAAACCTTGAATATCAGAAATTTTGGACACGATACACAGAGGGGCACTTCCCAAACCCAGTGGACTTGGATTGGATCGAAGATGAGCTGAGTAGGGCCATCAATGGGTTTTGACCGAAACCCATTGATGGACCTAGAGGAGTCCAAATTCCGAAATCTTCACATGGACTGAAAGACCTAAGAGCTTAAAATGTTGTTGCGTCGAGGAAACTTTCTTCTGATCCTCCTACCTCCCAGTTTCGGTCGGGTGCCACGTGGCACGGGGCCAGATTTCTAAAAATTGGCTGTGTAAACCTAATCCTACCTTGAAAATCAGAAATTTTGGACACGATACACAGAGGGGCACGTCCCAAAGCCACTGGAGTTGGATTGGATCGGAGATGAGGTGAATAGGGCCATCAATGGGTTTTGACCGAAACCCATTGATGGACCTTGAGGAGTCCAAATTCCGAAATCTTGACATGGACTGAAAGACCTAACAGCTTCAAATGTTGTTGTGTCGACGAAACTTTGTTCTGATCCACCTACCTCCCAGTTTCGGGCGCGTGCCACGTGGCACGGGGCCGGATTTCTGAAAATTGGCTGTGTAAACCTAATCCTGCCTTGGAAATCAGATATTTTGGACACGATACACAGAGGGGCACGTCCCAAAGCCACTGGAGTTGGATTGGATCGGAGATGAGGTGAATAGGGCCATCAATGGGTTTTGACCGAAACCCATTGATGGACCTACAGGAGTCCAAATTCCGAAATCTTTACATCGACTGAAAGACCTAACGGCTTCACATGTTGTTGCGTCGAGGAAACTTCCTTCTGATCCTCCTACCTCCCAGTTTCAGCCGCGTGCCACTTGGCACGGGGCCTGATTTCTGAAAATTGGCTGTGTAAACCTAATCCTGCCTTGAAAATCAGAAATTTTGGACACGATACACAGAGGGCCAAGTCCCAAAGGCACTGGAGTTGGATTGGACCGAAGATGAGGTGACTAGGGTCATCAATGGGTTTTGACCGAAACCCATTGATGGACCTAGAGGAGTCCAAATTCCGAAATCTTGAGATGGACTGAAAGACCTAACGGCTTCAAATGTTGTTGCGTCGAGGAAACTTTCTTCTGATCCTCCTACCTCCCGATCATGCGTGCCACGTAATGCGAGGCCTAATTTCGAAAATGTGGTCTTTGAATTTAATTGACACGCCCATTTGCAAGGTAGAGAAATAAGATGGTGCTGAGAATCTTAATCCCAGGAACACAGTGGTGCTGGAAAGTGAATTCCCAGCACCACGTACAGTTTCGAACTGGCCGAGAAAAAATGTGGTGCTGGGATTTTTAATCCCAGGAACACAGTGGTCCTGGTAATTTAATTTCCAGCACCACGTACATTTTAGAACTGGCCGAGAAATAAAGTGGTGTTGGCATTTTTAATCCCAGGAACACAATGGTCCTGGAAATTGAATTCAAAGACCGCATACTGATTTCTGGTGGCCAGAAATAAGGTGGTCTGGGAATTTTACTCGAGAACACAAAGTGGTCCAGGCTCGAATTCGACACCACGTACATTTTCAGACTGACCGAGAAATAAGGTGGTGCTGGGATTTTTAATCCCAGGAACACAGTGGTACTGGAAATTGAATTCCCAACACCACGTATAGTTCCGAACTGACTGAGAAATAAGATGGTGCTAGGAATTTTAATCCTAGGAACACAGTGGTCCTGGAAAGTGAATTCTTAGCACCACTTACCTTTTCGGTCTGACCGAGAAATAGGCTGGTGCTGGGATTTTTAATCCCAGGAACACATTGGTACTGGAAATTGAATTCCCAACACCACGTACAGTTTCGAACTGACCAAGAAATAGGGTGATGCTGGGAAATTTAATCCCAGGAACACAATGTTCCTGGAAAGTGAATTTCCAGCACCACTTACTTTTTTGAATTGACCGAGAAATAAGGTGGTGCTGGGATTTTTAATCCCAGGAACACAGTGGTACTGGAAATTGAATTCCCAGCACCACGTACAATTCCGAACTGACCGAGAAATAAGGTGGTGCTGAGAATTTTAATCCCAGGAACACAGTGGTCCTGGAAATTTAATTCCCAGCACCACGTACAAATCCCATCACAAAATCATAAAGTCGAAGTGGTTCACATATTTAACAAAGTATATATATTCCATAATTGTACAGATACTACACAAATTGGATTTACACTTTGCAGCTGACTAATGACTTTTACACACAGGCACCTTGGTGTAGTTACAAATCTAAAACTCTGTATACTCTTACAACATATCCCACAATACAACACAATCATAATTGCAAACAAAATTATGAGTTGTGCATTATTCTATTCCCCACCACGAATCTAAAGCTCCTCATATCTTGCTGTCTGAATCTTTTAGGGTACCCAAATAGTAGGCTCTCAATGTATCATATTATAAAAAATGCACAATCATAGCTGTAAAAAAATATAAATTATTAGTCCATTACTAGCTTATAAAATATGGTATTTACAAAGATTATTAAATGTCTTACGAAGAGCTTTGTCTGGGACCCTAGACTCGACGCACGGAAAAGTTTGCATTAGAAAATTTATCAGTCAGGTCAGGATGCCAGTTATCATAATACGAAGGGTGGATCTTTTTAAAGAATTCAACCTGGGACCCAAAAAAATACTATGAATCCTCCATACACAAATGATTTATTTAACTGAATTAAAATCTAATGCTTACTGTTTCTTCAAATTGAGTAGTGTAAGCCTTCCTGACGGACAAGGAGTTGTAGTGGATAAACTCTGAATTTTCCAAGTCGGCCACTAGTAGGTGGCAGTGCTCGTCATAGATTATTGGACAAAATATGTATCTGATTGGATTGCCTGGGGTTTTAAAAGTTTGCTCGAATGCTTGGGCGTACATAATATTAAACATATCCTGTGTATAAAAAAATCTGTCAAAACACCGAAGCTGTAAAGTTTACAATTCCATGCAAAAGGGCCAAAAACTTACCGGGAATCCAGCCCCACAGAATATTGAGTTATAGTACGCCTTATCAGTCACCTTGCACTCATCAGCTAAGACTGAAAAATATGCGCTTATGCAATCCCCATGTGTCAAAACATTCCAATCAAATATTGTAAGGAAAGAGTCCATGTATAAGTTAATAGCATCGGTCTTCCACACTGGTCCTGATACTGTCACACTACACAAGGAAAGGGTTATTAGCAACTCTCAAAACATAAGAAGACTGTTATAAACAAAGAATATAAGACTGTCTTACTCTATTTCTTTTAGTTTCAATAAACACTCCCCGACCGTTGGATCCATCTTACCGGTGAATTCTTTATAAGCTTGTTGTATACAAAATAAAACTGTGGGGATAGAAATATTTTGTCTGAAAAATAGGACTGGACAAGATAACTTATGCTCACCTCCAATATCCTCGCCTTGACTTCGCCGAGTGTTGGTTGTTTGTCCGTCGAGACTTGTGTGCCAGTATCTACACTTTCGGGTTCACACTCCTCGGCAATTGATTTCCCTTTTTTATCCTGGCCTAACTCCTGCTCAACATTTGGCTCTGCAGGAGAGATATTAGGGTTTACTGAGGGATACTCAATAGCTTTGCTGGGAACAATTTGAGTTTCAACTCTCCTTCTTTTAGGAATGTTAGAAAACCATGCAGGAGGGAGGCTTCTAAGGTTAGGGGTGATACACCATGAAGAGCCCTCTTCCGCACACAAACCTTCCGTCTAGTGTATGCAGGAGAAGCATGTTGGGTCTGTACAGATTGTATAGGCTGTGATTGTAACCCCTCTACGTCCCGGGATTGTAAATTCAGTTGAAGCTCCAGTATTAAACTGTTCTTTTTAGCGATTAATGCTTCTTTTTCAGAAATTATATCATCCCTTTCACTTATCTCGTTGTCCTTCCTGTTCCTGACCTCCTCTAACTCTTGAAGAAGCTCTTGTATTTTATTTTCTTGTTCTTCGATGGTCGCTTCCTTAAGTAGGGAGGTGCTTTCAAAGTTACACCTTGCTTCAACTAGCTTGGTACTTAGAGTAGAAACAATTCTCAGATTCTCCGCATACCGACACGCCATTCCTCTTAAGGCCCACCTGAGTTTCGGGTTGAGGAGTTGCTGCAGAAAATCTAGGTGGAGGAGCGGTGTGTACTGATGCAATCTGATCTGGCCGGAATTAGATCAACAATGATTTTATCGTGCACGACCATCAACCATCTTCTTAACGAATTCTTACATTTGGGAACTCCACCCCATCTCAAGATTCTTATGGCAAAGCATGAGGGCGTGTGGAGGTAGGATACACAAATGCTCACATATCCATATCTGGAATGACAAGATTAGTTGTTAATAGACAGATTGATCTATACTATTTGCGGAACACATAAAATATATTCACTCACAGCCAATAAGTGTGTGAAACTCTTAAGCATTGGTCTCGTAGATCCATCGGCGACCTCTGCTTTTGGTCGCAATGTGACTCTCATACCAATTGACTCCATTTGAGGAGTAATGTACGTATAAAGTGCTTCGCATCAATTGTACCTGCCTAAGTTATCAAAATCCTCTACACAATCTATAAGTGATCGCATAAGTATTCTAGGCTTACTGCTGGTGGTAGTAAAAAACACACAAGAGAAAAATATAAAATAAACAACTGACAATAAACTTTTGCATATCCTAAATTATCTGGAGATCTGAAAGTCTTCAATAAATCCTCCAGATGCTTGTTAGAGCAATCAGCTTCCACGAAATATTACAAATATAGTTGTCTAGAGGGAGCTTCATTATTCATAGGAACTACAAGTCCATCATCTGGTAGACCAAGGATGAGGGAGACATCCGTCTTTGTGAAATGCAATTTCTTGTCGTGGAATATAAAACATTTCTCCCTGCAGTCCCAATTATCAAACATATTTTGAACAAGGGGTCTGACATGGGTAATATCTGGAATGTCCAAAACCCACGCAAAGGGGGAGCTCCGAATAAGCGTTTCTTCTTCCACACTCGGCGGCACACTTGCAATAAATTTTTTAAACTGTGAAACGTTGCTTTTCCAGTTCATTCTCTTGGTTCTTCCTCGCATCAACGCACGGGTTCTTGCAGAAGTATCGCTTGATGATTCACCAGTTGAAGCCATCGTTAACTGAAAAAAATTCCTTAGGTTACGAACCAAATGCATTGTAATACGGCGATTTTAAACTAATAGATGAAATGGATTGAAACATGTGTGATGATACAAACAAACGTTACCTCTGCTCAAATGGTAAACCCTAAAACCCTAAACCCTATCAGGCCCGAGTTTAAACGACATCGTGCACGGAAAATGGCAAAACCCTAGATAGATCGGAAGGAGCGATAGCGACACAGAATTTAAGAAATCTACAAAACTTACTTAGGTCGAAAATAGCGTTGAGATGGTGTTGAGATGTTTGAACTATGCAGGAGAGTTTGAGCCGCACCGGGAGTTTGAATCGCACCGGGGTTTGAGCTGCACCGGGAGTTTGAACGAATGGGGAGTTTGAATCGCAGGGAATGGAAGCGCAATTCCACGAGAGACAGAACGCAAGGAGTTAGAGAAAAATGAAATATGGTGTTGAGATGTTTGAACTGGCACCGGAGAGTTTTATATTAACGAATCGGGTGCGGTCGGACGGATTTAGATTACAATTTTGCAAAATAGCATAACAAATATTTACATTACAATTCTGCAGAATAACTTAACATTAACATTAACATTAACATTGTTTCCTTTACAAATATTTACAGAACCACTATTTACACTTAGGAATTAGTAGGCGGTGGCATTCTACAAGACCTCCTATTATGCCCAAGCTGTTTGCATCTGCTGCATTTATTTTTCACCCTCCCAGTATGTTTAGACTCAATGCGTGCCTTTTTTCTTCGCCCGGGCTGCACAAGGCTACGAGGAGGTAGAACTCCAAAAATTTTGTCACCATTAGGCCAAAATTTCTTACTTCGACATGGGTAAATACGATCCATGTAAGTGGCCTCCCAGGTTTCCCTCAGAAAATAATGCTCGTAATAACGGTATGGATCCATGTTCCGATATATGATGACTGCAATAGCATGCGAGCAAGGAATTCTTGAAAATTGAAACTCACCGCAGATGCAACTTCGCCTATCCAAATCAACAATATACGAAGAAGCTATTGTCTGTACTTCCATTTTCGATTGTGAGTATGGGAATCTGAATATAATCGAGTTCTTTCTCTCTTTTCATCAATCTCTTTAATGACATAAGGTGTTAGAAAACCTGACATTTTTGAAGATTCTTCTCTATGGTTAAAGAACCATTGAGCAACCTTTCTTCTAGTGTTGTCTATTAAACTGGTGATGGGGAGTTCATGTGTTTCCTTGAATAATGCATTTAAACTCTCAGAACAATTAGTGGTTAACATTGTATACCTCCTCCCAGGAAAGTGTGCATTGACCCATCTTTTTGGATCGATCTTTTGTAGCCACGCATATGCATCCTTGTGTTTGTCATGCATGCTCTGCATTAATCGATCAAACTCAACTCTTGTATTGGCTCTTGCTGCTGCCCAAAATAAACCTAATGAGGATCTATCCCGGGTATCAGTTACCATGTTACAAGACAAGTGATAGCAACAAAAAGCATGATGGGCAGATGGATACACTTTGTTAACTGCTGATATAATCCCCCGATGTCTATCCGATACAATGCTCAATGACTCTGGCAGGACAGCAAGGAATGTCTTTATGTGATCAAAAAATCACTCCCAGGCAGATCCACATTCAACTTCGGCAATTCCAAATGCAACTGGCATAATTTTTGCATTACCGTCAACGGCAGTAGCCATTAGCAAAACACCAGGGTACTTGCTAGTGTTATGTGTAGCATCAATTCCAATTAGTTTTCGCAAATAAGACTTGAATACTCTTCCACAAGCACCAAATGCCCAAAAACATCGCTGGAATTGATTTTCACCATTTCTTAGTACTGCAACATATGTATCAGGATCTCTAACTCTTAACTCACGCAAGTACATTGGAAGATCAATATAGGCCTGATCAAAACCACCTACCACTCTTTTTAATGCTTTACATTTCTTGTATGAAATGTTAACACCAAACCTAGCTTGCATTTCTATTCGAATTGAACTTGGTTTGTAATCATTAGAAGTAGCTAACAGTCCTACAATCCGGTTTGCTACAAATGTGGATGTGCAAGCATGGTGATCTGCTGTTTCCCTAACACTGTCGCATTCATGCTGCTTTACATATTTTGTGACAGTGAACTCCACGTCTCCACTTGCAACTAGACTCCATGAACAAGGCTGACTAAAGCAAATAACTTTAATTCCATTAAGTCTGGTGTCAACTGGCTTGTATCTGAAGTTTTTTAGCATCGCATGCCTTACTAGTGCATCTTTAAACTATTGTCGAGAGGAAAAAACTTGTCCAGTGAAAAATTTATTTGGATCTGATGAACTAACATCTGCCAATAGTCTTATTTGTGGATTTAAAACATAGGGATCATCAGCAATTGGGAACACTTCCTCTAAGTCACTGTACTGATCTAGGTTTAACTCACCTTCTTCATATTGGATATCATCAGCTAAGAATTCTTCCGAAGGATTTGTATATTCTAACTCTTCTATCGCATGTATATCACTTACCTCCTCTTCACTCCAAGTTTGTTCAAAATATTCATGATCTACTGTGGTAGCAGTGACAAACTCTTCTTCGAGTATGGAAGAAGCTTCTCTATTTATATCAAGGTGTTGATCACTGATAATTCTATTCCCCACATCAGTAAACTGAGATGAAGATGGAATATTACTTGAGGACAGATTTATGGAATCTTGATCATCTAACTCTCTATCCTTTAAATTTGATTCAATTGTTTCCAAAAATGTTAACACTTCATCAGGAAGGGGGTCGTCCCTGCAAATGTTTTTAAAATCAACACTATTATATGTAGTGTGCTAGGCAAGTAGGCTGAATTTTTTTAACTAGGCTTTATAAGCCTGAAGACAAGTGGAGAATGAGAGTTTATGGTTAGGTTTTCCAATTATCCACTTAACTAATTAGAACATTTGATGTGAATAGGGTCATCAATGGGTTTTTACCGAAACCCATTGATGGACCTTTCAATGTTGAAATTATGAACAGTTTATATGGAATGGAAGAGGAAGACATTTACAGGGTTTATACGCAGAGGGATACTTAGTTCCCACACTCCTACTGGCAGTTATGGGTGAGTGTCAATTGGCACGCAGCATGCCAATTGGCACACTCGTCTGAATGTTGGCACAGAGCATTAATTTTCATAACTACTGTTTGGGAGCCTAAGGAAAGGTGGAGAATGATAGTATAGGTCATGTCTGCACTCGACCCGCCTAGAGGACTTTATTTATCTCCAATATAAATTGACAACACAACTATTTTTCTCGGCCAGGTTCCCTCTCCATGGTGCTGGAAATTTATATCCCAGACCCACGGTGGTGCTGGGATATAAATTCCCAACACCACTATTTATCTCGACCAGTTCCATCTCCCTGGTGCTGGGATTTTTAAACGCAGAACCACTGTGTTGCTAGGGTTTCGATTCAGACCACCAAAAATTCCTAAGAACTTATATACGATGGTCTTTGAAAATTACATTCTCAGCACCATGGTGTTGCTGGGAGTTTTAATCTCATTACCACGGTGGTGCTGGGATATAAATTCCCAGCACTACTATTTATCTCGACCAGTCCAATGCCAATGGTGCTGGGAGTCTTAATCGCAGGACCATAGTGTTGCTGAGGTTTCAAATCCCAGCACCACCCGTAATGTCGACAACTTATATCTCCCTGGTCTAGTGAATTAGATTCCCAGCATCATGGTGTTGCTGGGAGTTTGAATCTCATTACCACGGTGGTGCTGGGATATAAATTACCAGCACCACCATTTATCTCGACAAGTTCATTCCCCATGGTGCTGGGAGTTTTAATCGCAGGACCACAATGGTGACGATATTTCAATTGTCAGCACCACCTTTTATCCCAAACTGTTGAACCTCCATGGTGTTGGGAATTTTAATCCCAGCACCACGGTGGTGACGAGATTTCAATTCCCAGCACCAGATTTTATCCCGAATTTGTTTAACCTTAATGGTGCTGAGAATTTGAAGCCCAGGACCACGATGTTACTGGGATTTAAATTTTCAGCATCACTTTTTATCCAAACCAGCCAGCTTCAATCTCCCATGGTGCTGAGATTTTAAATTTTAGGGAGACGGTAGTGCTGGGAATTTCATTGCCAACACCACCTACTCTCTCGGACAGATTGAATCTCTAGTCTTTGAGAATATCAATCGAGTGATGTCGGATTTAATTGAAAGCATCACCTTTTAAGTTAGGTGGAATTTGTTTAGGTGGCGACAAAACTTGGTTATGAATCTCCTGCATCGCAATTATGGGTGCATTGGTCTACTTTGGTATGATATGTCTACCTCGTATTTATGGGTGTGTGACAAACTTGGCTATACAACCACCTACAATGCATTTATTAACCTCATAACAGTCTCAAGAATAAAAACACATACATACATGATAATACTATGTGAAGCGGCTGGTGAGTGAGCTGCGTCAACTTCTGGATTAACTGCTGATATATTCGTGGGAGCAGTGATGTCGTTGATAACTACTAGGGTTTCATCAAAAATGGTGTTGCTCAGTTGGTTTGCGGAGGAAAGCTGCGTGTGGTGCTCATCAATAGCATGAGGCTGGCGCTCCCACGTGGCTGGAAGTGACGTTTGGATGGCTCGGGATTTCCAGTTGTGCCTCGGATGGATGCAAATCTCTCTCTGTATTAAATTGCAACCTGTTTGGCGGGAGGGGTATTTTGGGAATTACGCACGCGATTTGGTAATTCTGAAACTATAGTACGCGTTTTGGGCAATTCCGAACTTCAGCAGTTGTGTTTGGTAAATTGTCGAATAATATATTTCCAGGAAGTTTGATCATTCTAATCATTACCAATAATTGTGCCGGTGTTGATAGTGGTCCATGACTTTGTAAGCATCATGTTTTCATCGAGAGACCAAATTGCTCGCTTCGAGTCATATGTTTCTGATTTGTATTCTGGATCTATCTATGATGAGTGTTGTGACTACTGAATTCTAGAATAGACAATGACATTACGAGTTCATTGTCGCTGACAACCGCATCAATACTTCCGTCATGATTCATTTAAAGGCATCACTGATGGTTGAGGATGAGAATATACATAAGACGGAGCTTGCATTCCAAATTGATTACTCATGGTCAATCAATCTTGGGGTGGATACATATAAAATGAAGGTGATGTGACATTACTCAGATTCATCAAAAAAATTTGAAAACTTTGAAAATTTAAAGAATACGCTGGAACAAATGAAATATTTGAAGGGAACTGTGGGTGAGAAGAAAATTGAGAATATTTAACATTTGAATGAATACGAGTATTCTGAGAAGAGGTATTTTCTTTCACATTTGGAGAATTCAAAAGATTTATAAAAGAAGAATTGAAATTTTCATCCAAAAGAATAAGCAGAAAATGACAGGATTTCAAGAACGAAGAAGTAGGAAATTGTATAATGAATGAGAGAAATTGGAGAGCGAAGAAATATTTATAAGTAATTTTTTTTTTAAAATAAAAATTATTCGTTGAATAACGACTAAAAATTAGTCATTGTTCAATTGCTCAAATCCGTGGAACCGCACATATTTTTGTTATTGTTCAATGATTTTTTTTATTAATTACAATTTTTTTATAACAAACCAACAAAAAAATAAAATTATTTTATTAAAAAAAAAAAGAAAAGAAAGGAGCGCTCTCCAAATGTTGGGTTCGCATGGAGAAAGCTCTCTCCCACACATCATTGAGCTTCTACTGAAGATGCTATAAATATCTCTATCAATTCTCCTCGTAATCATTGTAAGAATGGTAATTTATCAAACAATGTTTTTGAAGTTTGAAATTGTCCAAAAAATATCACATAGTTTTAGATTTACCAAATAGCGCACTTAATTTCCTTTTTACCCTTCAAAAATAACGCACTTAATTTCCGAACGTGATACTGAAAATTCAAATCCCAATACGACTGTGGTGCTGGGATTTGAATTCTCAGCACCACGGTGATGATGCAATTCCAGCACCACCACCGTGGTGCTGGGAATTCAAATCCCAGCACCATAGTGGTGTTGAGGTTTGAATTATCAACACCACGTTCGGAAATTAAATACATTATTTCTGAAGGATAAAAAGAGAATTAAATGTGCTATTTGGTAAATATGAAAGTATGGGACGTTTTTTGATTCATAGAAAATTTTTCATTTTTCATTTTCATTTTCTGAAAAAATGGGAAAATAATATTTGATTGACGTTTTCCATCTTTATTGTCTGAGAGTAATTTTTTAAAAAATTAGAAAACATACAAGATTTTCTATTTTTCAGAAAATAAAAAAGAGGTGCTTATCAAACACTGCCTAAATTTTCTTTAGGGAATAAATTATAAGAGATAGACTTTTATTCAATTATTGTAAATTTTGTCATCGACTCAATTACGTTCGAAATAATTTATTTCTTTTTTAACGAGATAAGATTTAATTGTGGCATGGTGTTTCATGCCAGATTCAACTAGAAAATTGTCGAACGCGCTGGAGCAACTGCCAGTCAACGTGCACCAAACAAATTAGAGAGGAACTCAACAAACTCACACACGGTCAATCGTTCTATAGATCAACCATCTCACATTCCCTGCCCTGTGCATTTCGTTCTCGGGCTCATCGCACAAGGGGAGATGCCGCTGCAGCTGTTTCTGGCCGCGGCGTTCGCGGCGGTGCCGCTGACGCTCTACCTGCCGCCGGTGAGGAACCTGAGCTCATTCGTGGAGGTGGCAGAGACGCTGGTCCAGGAGGCCACCGTTTTCTCGCTCCAGTGGTTCCGAACCTTCCGCCGCGGCGCGCGGAGGATTGTGCTGCTCGTTACTTACGCCTTGGGCAGTCCCGTTCTGGCATTCTAGCGAGCACTCGGTGGGCATCTTGCAGAGTCTCTCTGGATTCGTTCGATGAGATGGATGTATTTTTGTTTCTGTTCTTTCATCGTCATATTAGAGAGAATCAACGTGTTTCTTGGGAATATTGATTGTACGAAAATAAAATATTATATCGTAACATTCAAATAACGAATTATTTCACATGATCCCAATCCCAATCCCAATCAATAGATGCGATGAGTCAATTAATTATTTATGAAAATAGAAATGAAAATAGATTTGATGGTAGGATAGAATGAAAATGGATTTAACGACTTCAATAATATTGCTTGATTTACAAGTTGGAATGAAAATGGAGACGACATCGATATCATTATCCGCGGTCACCAACTGTCCACTGCCGACCAACACTGGTGTCGTCGACCATCGACCATCGACGATCGTCGATCGCCGACCGCACTGAGGCAGAGATGATTGAAGTGTGACAGGGGTATCGTAAGCAATGTTGGCGACCGTGGATGAGCTTGGCCAAGGGTGATGCTGAGACAAAGGTGATTGAAGAATGACAGAGGCGTTGAGCCAGCTAGACGGAGTCACTAATGTGACGATTACATGTTCTTTTTTAGGAGGGGCAGTCATGGAAGCGCAGGCAAGGAATGTTGGCGGCAACTGCAGATGAGCTTGCTCGAGGGTGGCGCTGAGACAGAGGTGATTGAAGCGTGACAGGGGCGTCACAAGCAATATTGGCAACAACCTCGGATGAGCTTGGCCGAGGGTAAGCGTGACAAGGGCATCACAAGCAATGTTAGCGGCAACCGTGGATGAGCTTGGCCGAGGGTGGCGCTGAGACAGAAGTGATTGAAGCATGACAGGGGCATCGAGCCAACTAGACGGAGCCACTAATGTGGCGATTACATGTTCTTTTTTAGGAGGGGCAGTCATGGAAGCACAAGGAAGGAATGTTGGCGGCAACCGCGGATGAGCTTGCCCGAGGGTGGCACTGAGGCAGAGGTGATTGAAGCGTGACAAGGGCGTCACAAGCAATGTTGCGACAATCGCAGATGAGCTTGGCCGAGGGTGGTGTTGAGGCAAAGGTGATTGAAGTGTGATAGGGGTGTTGCAAACAATGTTGACAGCAACCATGGATGAGCTTGACCGAGGGTGGCACTGAGGCAGAGGCGATTGAAGTGTGACAGAGGCTTCGAGGCAGCTAGACGGAGCCACTAATGTTACGGTTACACGTTCTTTTTTAGGAGGGACAGTCATAGAAGCACATGCAAGGAATGTTGGTGGCAATCGTAGATGAGCTTGCTCGAGGATGGTGGCAGAGGTGATTGAAGCGTGACAAGGACGTCACAAGCAATGTTGGCAGTAACCGAGAATGAGCGTGATAGGGGCGTCAGGGATCTCGCACATCGCCATCTCTAGTACGCAAATCCCGAAATAGTAGATGTCTACCAACTCCGTGTAGTCCTCCTCGTACAGCTTCGGCGTGCAAAGGATCGAGTGTGTCGTGCGGTTCTTCCCGACGCCTGTCGCCAAATCCAGATCGCCTGTCTTCGCCTGTAAAGTGGAGATGAACAATTAGAAAAATCCAATACAAAACTCCCAGCAAATAGATTGTTGTGGAAATCAATTGGGTAAATAAAATTTGTAAAAGAGTAATTTTTGACGGTGGAATGAACCTGGCTGACATCGCCATTGATGAACATGTCGGAGCAGTTGAGGTTGTGGTGGATGATGCAGGGCCCCCGTGGTTGTGGAGGTACTCGAGACCTTTCAGTATCTGGCGCGACCACTTCTAGAGGGCCTTGATCGACACTACCTGGGGATGCCGCTTACGATACTCACGGAGGTCGCCGGAGGTGCAGAACACGGCGAGGAAATTGAGCGTGTTGCTCTCGTTCTCGTGCCGCAACAATCGCAGTAGCCTCACCTCGGCGAAAAGTCGATCCATCATCGACGAACCTTCCCAGCCGCCGCACATGGTTCCACGCCACCCTCGATGCCCTCCTCCGGATCGAAGCCACGGTACACCCGCTTTCTGAAGTCGACACTCGACAAGTCGTCGTAGCGTCCGTATCGCCCCGTGGGATCAAACCGAACCAGGATCTAGATCAAAAAGTCGGTGATCAGATGAAGACCGAAACGAAGCAGATCACGAGGAAGCAGGAGGTCCTCGATTCTCCGTTGAACTGGTTCATCGAAGGCCAGAGCCGACCCATATGATTTGAAAGCTCGGGGTAAAATTCTAATAAATGGGCTTCGATCCGTGATTAATTTTAATATATAAAAATTTTAAAACCCTATATAAAAGTGTTAATATTGTTACATAAATTTAGAAAAACACTTATGCCTAGACCCATCGAAGGCCTGGACGAGCCCCCCACTTACCTTGGCCCATAGTCGGCCCTATCGAAGACATGGAAATCGATCGACAGCCTGCAATCCCATGCACACGAACGCGCACACACAGAAAAAAAAGCATTAGAAAAACAACACCGTGATCGATAAGTACAAATATATGATATTTAAATGGATCAATTCTCAGATAAATTATAATTCTGAACTATCGATTGACTTTTTTCTTTATATTTATCATTTAAATTTCTAATTTATCTCATCCATCAATAGAGACAATCGAAGAATATTACTAATATGACGATTCCATATTTTTTTAAATCGTCGAACCCTATTTGTCAATAGTTTTTTTTTCTCTCCCTTTGCTTCTCTTTCTCCCAAACTCCAGTATCTATTTCTCATACTTTCTTTTTATTTATTCTTTAATTCGTCACTGATATTCGGAGCCGCTTTTGCCTTATCTGAAATGGTTAGTCAAATGATCTTCTATTTATGAGAATGAAATATGAAATTTGTCGAGTCAATTAGATGTTGATTAATATAAAATTTCTATATATTATTTGTATGTTGTTCAACATCCAAAGATGTCGAGAATTTTACTTGAATCAAACATTTATTATTCCAAATGATCGAAAAAAAAATTCATCCCATGATTAATTTGTTGTTTATTATGTGCTTTATAATTAGATGTTATGTATTGTGTATTATGTATTTGGTTGATTTTGAATGTTTGTTAGACTGTTAGAGCACCTCCAATGGTAGGAACTATCAGAGGGCTCTCTGTATAAAATGTATTACTCAATGATGAGATATGATTTATTGATAGTAGTTGCAAGTATAGGATTGAATCTCTTTCTCTCTTTTCCGTACTAATATTGAATTGGGCAATATATTTTTTATGATTTATCTTATTCGCGTTGAGGGTCGATTGGTGAGAATTCTGAAGACGAACGAACACCTTTTATACCGAAGTATGGGATTTGAGTACGATATCTTTCTCTGATATTTGTTTGTCTAGTGAAAATGTTTTCTTTTAGTAGAAACTATGGTCTTCAAATTATCATGGTAGATTGATCTGATTTTATTGCTATACTTGTAGTTGATACATAGTTACCTTTAAATGGTGTTATCATTTCGTAAAAGATTAGAATCTGACAACTTAGTGGCTCTCATCGATCTGTCCTACAATCATTGCGAGGGAGATAAATCACAGAGGATCCTATGAACTTTGACGTAATGACCAAGACACGTGGAGGTCATCTGAATCCAGAAAAGGACTTTATACTTCCTCCGGAATTGATCCTTGTCTTATCCGTAAACTCCGCCGTATTTTAGTCACCACGTCATCTTCGTGGGAACTAAATGATGCTATCATTTCACTTAGTAATGTTTGCATAGGATCCTAGAATGATGACTGTGTGATGCATGTTTGTGACAACATCGATCATTTAAGACAAGCTTTCCACTTTTCATTTTTTGGTAGTTCATGCAGGAATATCTACCCAGTGTGAATTGAAGCCTTTTGATCATAGATTGTGGGTTTGGTGCTCGTCTCTAAAGGATGACGTGTTAGTTGGAACAGAACGATACTTACGAAATGAGTATGGATCGATTTCGAAGGAAAGTTTAAACTCTTCTTTGGACTCAGATGACTCTTCTCTGTTCTGTCCAATCGCGTCAAAGTCAAAAGTCCTCTGTAATTTACCTCACTCACAATGATCGTATGACAGATCGATAGGAGCCGCTAAGTTGACGATTTCAATCTTTTACGAAATGAATTTGGTGCTCATCACTAGCACATGCTTTGAGCCTCTTTATACTGGTTATTATTTAAAAAGAAAAATTGTGTTCTTCATCGTGGGATAGATATGTTAACTTTAGATAGTTTGAATTCACAGTTTGTTTATTTAATTGTTTTTGTCCCTTTAAAAAAAATGGAACCGTCACATTAACGATCTTTTTCGACTCTCTATCAATAGAGAAGGTAAATTAGAAATCTAGACAACAAGTGTAAAAAAGAGGGTCAATCAATAGTCCAAAATCACGACCTCATCGAAAATTGATTTCAATCAATTTAAGAATTATGCCTCCGTATTTATTAACTAGGCTAGTTCTAGAGCTTATTTTTCCCTTTTTTAATGATAGATGTGAAGTGATTTTTGTTCCCACAGGGATGGTGTGGTGGTTAAGGTACGGTGGTATTTGTAAAAGTGATATGAATCGATTACGAAGGAGGTCTAAAGTTTTTTTCTGGATTCAGATGACCCCTACGTGTCTTGACTACCATGTCAAGGCTCATAGAACCCTACATAATTTACCTCTCTCACAATGACCGTGGAAGAGATCGATGAAAGTCGCTAGATTGACAATTTCAATTTTTTATAGATGTGAAGTGATTTCACTTAGGCTACGTTTGATACGGAGTAATCAGACTTATAATGTAATCAGGATTACATTACAAGATGATTTACTTTGTTTGGTAACATTTCAAATATATAATGTAATGTAATTGCATTACAAAATAAGAGTCAAGATCCGTAATCTCGATTACGAAGGAAAAGCTATGTAATTCGATTACATTACGGATTCAATATTTATCATGACAAATATATTATTCTTTTATTTTTCTCATTGCTTCCCAGCGCTCATCGACGACGACCACCAGTGACCACCGACGACGGTTGTCGATCGGTGATTGGCCGTCGGTCGATCGACGATCGATCGATCGGCCGGTCGGTCGATCGACGATCGGCCGACGGCCGCTCGGTCGACCGGCTACGGCCGATTCTTGCCGCCGGTCGATGACGGCCAAACGATCGGCGGCATGCCGGCGATCGGCGCCGACGATCGGCGACCGACCTGCGGCCGACGACCGATCGCGCGACCGACGATCGACTCCCGCCCGACGGGCGACGATCGACCGACGACCGAAGATCGACGACCGACCGATGACCGATCGGTGATCGATCGGCGACCGACCGGTCGACGATCGACCGACGATCGATCGACGACCGACCGACGACTAGTCGATGACCGGTCAGAGACCAACTGACGACCGGTCGATGGCCGACGATCGACGACCGGCCGACGGCTAACGACCGGCTGATGGTCAACGATCGACGATCGATGACTAAGAATTATATTACCTTAAGAAGAAATTATAAGGGTATTTTTGTCATTTTATAATAATATGAATTATATTCTTTATAACAAATATGAATATCAAACAAACGAATATAATTACTTTTGTAATCAAAGATTACACATCTATCGCTAACTAAATATAGTAATATAATACACATTATATCGCTTTTCCTTCGTAATCGAGATTACGGATCTTGGCTCTTATTTTGTAATGCGATTACATTACATTATATCTTTGAAATGTTAACAAATAAAGTAAATTATCTTGTAATGTAATCCGATTACATTACAAGCTTGATTACCCCGTATCAAATGTAGCCTATATTACATTACAAACTTGATTACATTATAAGGTTGATTATATTATCTCGTACCCAACGTAGCCTTATATGTTACAAACGTTCTTTGTTGTTTGTTGCATCTTTTGATGATTTTGTTTTTGGCATGATTTTATTGCTTAATTGAACAAGTATCAGGTAATTCCTTTCCAATTTTTTTTGTCCATTATCAAATTCTTTACTGTTGGGGTGTGTTTCCTTTTAGGGAAAGGAGGAAGAATGATAGGAAAAAAAAAATGCATTTTTCTTGGAGAGAGAGGTGTGGAAAGGAACCGACAAGATTTTTTCCCCTCTTGATCATTTGAATTTAATGGTCTTGCCTTTGAATTCACACTTTGTTCTCAACACAGGGATCATATTTATTTTTAATATTTATTGCTTGACGATTAGATATAGTTAGAGCTGTCAAACGGGTCAATTCATGAGGTGGGTCAATTCGTCGTAAACTCAATATTTAGCGGAGAGGAGCGGGCCGATCCGCCATCTCAGCGAATTGAGAAATTTTCAATCCAACCCAACCCAAGACGGGTTATGAGTTAGGCGGGCCAACACACGGGTCATACAACTTTAAAAAATATATTTAAAATTATTGAGGTAGTGAGGGATTGAGGTAATTATCTGTAAGACAGATGAAGTATCATGATTAAAAAAATAAGCATTTAAAGTTTAACTAAAATTTTATAATTGAGATTCAATTATCGACCTACAAAATTGAGTACTGATGTTTTTGATTCCTTTTCAATGTTCCAAAATATCTAAATCTTGATAATATGTAGATGTAAATCTTTGCTCCTCCATATAGATATTCAATTGAGATTTTCTATCATGGATAATTATTTGATTTTGATATGTCATTATTTTTTATATTGAATAGAATAATAGTGACAAAATAATATAAAATAATTAGAATATAAAAAATATTTTTTTTTTGTTCTTTTCTCTTATTTTTTTTATACTTTGTTGAGGTGTATGTGTGATAGAAGAATATTGTGATGGTGAAAAACTTGTCTTGTTAATATTAAAATATTGATAAAAAAATTTATACAATTTTATTTTCACATGTTCCATCTTTTGACATTTCTCAACCCGCGGGCCCGCCCGTGTCACGACGGGCCAACCCGTCTAGACCCGCAACCCACGCGGGTTGATCCGTTTAAGCCCGTCAAAATGACGAGTTGATAAAATTTCAATCCAACCCACTTAAATTATTTGACGGGATGAGCTAATCCGACGAGTCTAATCCAACGGACCTAATTCAACTTGACAACTCTAACTATAGTGGAATGGATATTATAGATGGTATTATTTTTTTTTTACTTTGCTCTTTTTACTCCCTAAACTAAGTGAGAGATTTAGAGAGCATTTGATTCATGGAGAATTTTTTATTTTTTATTTTCTATTTTTTGTATAGAAACTAGAAAATGATTTATTTTTTTTTGTGTTTTATAGTTTTTCAAAAAACACTCTTTTATTTTTTTGAATACGAAAATAGAAAATGATTTTTTTTATATTTTTCAATTTTTCAAAAAAATACTCTTTTATTTTTTTGGAAAACGGAGATGATCGAAAATGCCAACCAAATATATATTTTTATTTTCTCAAATAATAAAAATGAAAAATAGAAAATTTTCCGCCAACCAAACGGCTCTAAAGAGATCATTCCTTAAAAGATTATGACTTTTTTTATAACTGGATTCATTAGGGCACCTGCAACGCTCTGTTAATAGGGGTGTTATAACACCCCTCCACTTGAACGCGTTCATTGTACTTGAACGTGTTCAAGACAATGAACGCGTTCAAGTGGAATGTGGGGTGGGTCAGGCTGGTCCATCCCCATTTGTATTTTTTTTATTTTTTAATTATATTTATATTTTTTAATTATTTTTTGATGAGATGGAAGATGTTATAATAGGTGGATGCTCTTATATTCTTGTTAATAGTTAATAGTGTACATTTGTTATGAAAAAAATATTTTATTTAGTTATATTTTTTTATGTTATATATCACGTCAACTAATATTCATTTTTTTATATTGTCGCTTCTGAAGTATCCGATTTATCTCCGTTGATAATAATAACTCACCAGTTTACAAGGTAATATAAAAAAATATTTAAAAAATAATTATTTTAAATAGTAATATAAAATAATTATTTTGTATCTAAAAATATCTAATTTGTATTTATAAAATAAATATTAATATTCTAAAAATTTAAATTAATATTTAATTTAAAATGTGAGAATATTTTTTATAACTTTATATATTTAATTTTTATTTTCCTCCTTTCCCTCCCAAACAAATTAAATTAAATTATTGCTTTCCTTTCCTTTTTTTTTTCTCCCTTTCCTTCTATTATCTTTCTATTAATGAACTTTTCTCTCGCCCCATCTAAACAAAGACTTAATGAAAAAGGAATCTATTAATGAACTTTTCTCTCGCCCCATCTAAACAAAGACTTAATGAAAAAGGAAGGGAGAGAAAAAGCTTATACTTTAAATTAGAATGTAAAAAAAAAATCTTTTTATGAATAAGGAAGGATAAAAATTATTCTCTTATCTCATTTTTCTCGTTCATTTTCAAATAAGGTTTTAAGTTTTCCACGTTGGTTAATCATGAGACTCCCCTATACATTTACAGAGGTCGATTCTGTCCTTCAATAATGTGCGTTGTGTGGATGGTGGTGCTCGATGCCTCCTATCTCAGTATGATCAATCATTCCTGGTGTCACATGGATTTCCAATGTGCACTGGGCACATGTCACTCTGATTTAGCCTCGTCAATCGGTGACACTATTTGCGGAGCCAGGTCGGTTGGCTATCAAGACTAGTAGAGAAGAAAAATTGTATCTGATACGTAATACAAATAAAAAAAAGTTTTTAAATTTTCCTTATTCTTGTTTATCCTTTCATTCACTTCCTCTCAACCATACCGTTATAATTAAATATCTTGTCCCCACGGAGAGGGCATGATAGTTAAGATACGGTGGAGCTTGCAGATAAGACAGGGATCGATTCCGGAGGAGGTCTAAAACTCTTCCCTGGATTCAGATGACCCTCACGTATCTTAACCACTATATCAATATCCATAGGACCCCGCGATTTATCTCCCTTACAATGACCATGAGACAGGTCGGTGAAGACCGCTAGATTGACTGTTACAACTTTTTATGGATAATTAATTATCATTAAAAATGTTTCTAATTTCCATTGAAGAAGAAGAGAATAGAACATTGTCATTCAATCCCTATAAAAGATCCATTTCTTATTAGGATTTATAGATTTTATAAATAATATTGAAATGATGGTAATTTAGTTGCATTTAGATTAGATTTATTTGATCATGGGTTTTTTATTTTGATTTTAGTTGTGTTATAGATTTGGACGTCTGCCCCCGCGGAAAGGATTTAGTGGCTAATGCATACAGACATTATACCAGAGAATAACGGGTCAATCCCTCGCAAATGTGAGGGTGTGTGCCGTCCCTCTATACGCTAGTTATTAATTTCAATGGTCAAAGATATATCGTAATTTACATCCCTTACGATGATCTAAAAGCGGATTGATAGGGACCGTTAGGTTGACGGATTCTAATCTTTATTGCACCAGTGGACGTAACTAAATCTCGTACACGAATCTAATAAAGTCAGAATTCATAAACAATAATCAATTTATTTTTTCTTATATTTTTCTTTTGTATACATCAAATACACTTTCAAAATAAAAAAAATGGACTTATTTTGAGGTAAGAGTGAATTGTTGGTGCAATCGGCCTAGGTCACGATTGACCAGGACTCGAGTTTTGGCTCGAGTGATGTCTTGATGTGTTTTGATGTTTTGACAAAAACATATGACAATGTAATTGTCATGGTAAGTCCAAGTCTTGAGTTCTTGGATTGGAAAGTCCAAGCATGGTCTTGGCAATGTAAAAGTCCAACATGAGTTGGCAAGGAAAGTCCAAGTATGATCTTGGCATTTGAGAAGTCCAACATGGGTTGGCAAGGAAAGTCCAAGTATGGTCTTGACATTTGAGAAGTCCAACATGGGTTGACATTTGAAGTCCAAGGGGATTGATTTGGCGGCGTAAAGTCCAAGCGGTAGTCTTGGCAGCATAAGTCCAATAGTTGGCGGCGTAAAGTCCAAGCGGAGTCTTGGCGGCGTAAGTCTAATGTGCCTTGGCGGTGTAGACACCGTTAGCATGACATAGCCGATGGAAGCACCTGAAGGCTAGCGCAATGGATGAACAAGTCATGGATGACTTGGAGGGATCCGAGAGGCGTGAGGCTGATGGAGGTGGCTAGAAGGCTTAGGTCTAGGCTAAGGGTAGTCTAGCAAGTATGGGGGAACCATACTTGGGCTAAAACCTCATATTTGAGGTGTGCCACCGATCGTGTCATGTGGCGGTGACCGGACCGAGTCAACTAGGGTTTATTGCGGGTTATAGCCTAGCGATCATTGCAGGTGGGCGATCGATGATGAGGAGGCGAATGATCGATCGTGTGATCACCGACCGGTGATCGTATTTTGGGCAGAATGGAGTCGAGACTCGATCGTCGAGTGAAGGCTCCATCACCGATCGATGGTCATGATCGGTCGGTGATGAAGGTTCCGCTGGACTTATCGTGGATCAGCCGTTGTCTCACGACAAGGGATCACCGATCGTGATGGTCCCGATCGGTCGTGATAGACCTTTGCAAAGACGGGTTGAAGCTTTATAAGGAGCTCGTGATGGAGGATTTTCGGATCGGTTCTTGAGGGCTATTTGTTAGTTAAAGCCCTAGAACCAATCATGTGATGGTTGAATAGGGAACATTTTGTATCATATTCTATAAAGGCAAAGGATTGGTTATTATATTTACATCTTGCTTGTGCCAGCTAATTTAAATATAATAATGCCCTAGAAAAGTAGGTTCTTATCTACAGCACATCAATTGGCAGAATTGATTATGAGAGGCTGTAGAGAACACTTTCCTAAATGTTCCTAGTCGAGTATTAATATGCAAGGGCAATATTAATACATAAAGACTAGCATGTAGGTCAATTGATAACTTGATCTCACAAGTCATGGATATATGATATCAAGTTGACACATGGGTATATATTGGAGAATATATACTGAACTGACCCGCCATGAGAAAGTTTCATGGATCGTTATATGAGTGTTATAAACTTTCTCATGTGACTATTGGTATGAATAGTCCTTAGACCTGAAGTCACTATGGTTCCCTACATAAGGAGTTATGTACTTTGGTATCGTCAAACGTCACCCGTAACAGGGTGGACCATAAAGGCGATTACTGGGTATGTAACAAATTATGCGGAGGGATGTGAGTGATGTAGATGGGATCTATCCCTTCCATATGACGGGAGTGATATCAGTGGGCCCCTTGATTGAGTAGAACTACTAAAATGCATGGCCATGCTCGAATGAGTCAATATGAGATATTGAGCTCATTTGTTTGAGTTAGTTTACTCAGGGATCAAGAAACACATAGATTGATCGAGGATGACACGGTCTATGCCTCATTGATCAATCTGATATCAAGGATAGAAGGACACGGTCATATATTATAGTAGTCACGGAAAGGTTAGTCGGATCTTGACTTATCTCGTAACTTGGGTAGCAATGATGTATTGCTAGATGCCGCTCATTGCTTGTGTATCTAAAAGAGTTTAGATCCACTGCCAACGTTATGAGAGCCTATAGGGTCACACACAAAGAGCATGATAATTAGAGGAATTAAAGTATTCTAGTTTGACTAGAATAATATGGGAATAAGCTTAAGTACAAAATGGTTTTTGGACTTTAAGCTTAATGAGAATTTTAGCTAATTGATTTAATGAGATTAATTCAATATGTTACCTTATTGATTTAATAAGATTAATTCAATATGATAACATAAGCTTAATTGAATTAATAAGATTAATTCAACATGCATGAATGCCACATAAGAATGCCACATAAACATGCCACATAAGCATGCCACCTAAGCATCCACCTAAGCTAGTTAAGGTGGAAGGAAACAAAATGGTTTTGTCTCTTTAAGTGGCCGGCCAAACAAGGATATGTCTCAATGCAATGGATTGCATTGAATGTGTGGAGGTGAAAGGGTTTTTCCAACCCTATAAAAGACACCTCAAGTGGCCGGCCAAAAGAGAGGATTGGCTTTTGTTGTTGGTGGAAGCTTTGGTTGTGTTAGTGGTGAGAGAGCTTGGTGGAAGCTTTGGTTGTGTGGGTTTGTGAGTGTAGGCTAGCAAGAAGAGGAGTCTTCTTCTTCCTTTCTCCTTTTCCCTCTCTTCCTCTCCTTTAGGGACTTCTCTAGCAAGAAGTAAAGGAGAGCTCTTCTAGTTTTCCTTTTGTGAGACAAGAGTGTGCTCGTGTGGATACGTATAGAGGCACGGACACTTGAACGTGCTAAAGATCCAACAAACCGAAAGGAAAAGCGGGATTGCAAAGGGCACGCAACAAAGGTAGAACTCTCCTATAAGATAGGCTTGGTTTAGAGAAATTTATTTTATACGAGTTTGCTTTCGCATGGATCACTTGGAAGGGATCCTAATTTTTCCGTTGCGCATATGCCATTTGGCATAAAGAATTCCCTACAGTGGTATCAGAGCCACTTGCGAAAGATCGTATAAAAATAGGTTTTCTCTATTTTATATGTGATATAGAAGTAGGATAAATTTTATTATGAGTTGATAATTGCATTAGCAAATTTTCAAACATAATAAAATATCCAATGTCTTTTAAAAGTTAAAATGACATGGTGCATGGTTATGGCCTAGTCCCAAAAGTTTGTGATTGTGTGTTGTAATTCTTAATACGGCCTGCGTGTCGTGCCTTTCTCCTAATATTCTTGTTGTAAAATTAGTTTTAGACTCGAATGTAACTCGAGTATTTCTCCTTTTGTAATGTACAAAACAAGGATGGAGGGTCCATTGGAAGATGAGGTTACAAGGAGGAAGTCAACACACAAGACAACCAAAAGGAAGCACTTAGGAGAAGATGCTATCCCTAGGTTGACCAATCAATTTTCATTGGCTTGAGAAGATTGTAGAATAAGGGCCATAACCATGACACGTTAGTTTAATATGTATGTGATGCATGTTAGTTTAGCTTGTATGTGATGCATGATTAGTTTAGCTTATATGTGATGTATGCTAATATGTATATGATACATGTTTATTTCTTAATAAGTCTAAACGATATGCCTACCAAAGTTGGTACTCACTACTTCCTCGATCATTTGTTATTGGGTCACAAAGCAAAGCAATGCATTTTATCTTGGAGGTGCGAGTGGACAATCGTGATGTCCCGCCATCGATCTTAGTTAAGACTTAATTAAGTGTTTTCTTAATTGGTTAAGAAAGTAGAGGCATATATTAGCTTTGAACATAAGTGTTAACATTAGTTTTGTGTGATTTCAACATCGCCTTTGTCTTAGAAGTGGTCGCTGTCTCGATATCCAAGAAGGCCTCGTGGCTCTCGCCACACCGAAGCTGGTTTAGGAATAAACACTAAACTAATCTAAAACTTAACCAAAGCTATAAAAGAGTTACATCAGATGTAATTGGCAAAAGATTGCCTACCTAATTATACTACGTCTTGGGCGATTAGCCAAAGCTAACTCAAGACGAATTATGATGTGGATCTTTATCCCATATAAATTTATAGCTAAATAGTAGCTATGAGAATTTAGTGGAGCCTCATTTAATTAAAGGCCTAATTAAATGATTTAGGTATGATACTTAACTTTGCATTTTAATGTTGTAGATCACCATGTCATCTAACACGACACACCCCCTCAACTTGCGATCTGTCCTTGAGAAGGACAAGCTCAATGGAGCAAACTTTCTTGACTGGTATAGGAACTTGAGGATTATCCTCAAGCAAGAACGCAAACTATATGTCCTAGAGCAAAGCTACCCTGAAATACCCGCCCTACGGCCACTCGTCGAAAAGGATGCTTATAAGAAGCATCAAGATGACGATTAGATGTGTCATGCCTTATGCTTGCCACCATGAACTCGAGCTGTAACATGAGAACATGGATGCCTATGATATGGTTGAGCATTTGAAACAACTATATCAAGGACAAGCTAGGCACGAGCGTTTGAAGTGTCTAAGGCTCTTTTGCATGCAAGATGCAAGAAGGAACACTGTAGGGAACTCACGACTCAAAATGATTGGAGTACGCTGAGAACCTTGAAGACTAGGTTTTCCTCTGAGCCAAGAATTGGGAACTGATGTTAGCCTGCAATCGTTGCCGGAATCATAGAATCAATTCGTCATGAATTATAACATGAATGAAATTGATAAACCTTTGCTCGAGATTCTCAAAGATGTTGAGAATCACTGAACCAAATCTCAAGAAGAAAGTTAGTAATGTACTAATGGTCAAGAAGGACAAAGGTAAAGGCAAGGGTAAGACCAAGCCAAAGGCAAGGCCAATTCATCCACTTCAAAGGGTAAAGGTAAAGTACCTAAGGAAGGGACTTCCATTGGTGAGATCGACACCGGAAGCGAATCGCAAAGTCTACCTCGAGGAAGTAAAGAACAAGAGAAGTGGGACTTCTGCCTCAGGTATACACGTTATAGAAGTTAATCTATCTATTTCTTCTACATGGGTATTAGATACCGGATGTGCATCTCACATTTGTACTAATGTGCAGGGACTGAGAAATAGTAGAATAATGGCAAAGGGTGAAGTGGACCTACGAGTAGGCAATGGCGCAAAAGTTGCTGCTGTAGCTGTAGGAACATATTCTTTGTCTTTGCCCACTGGGCTTATCTTAGAACTAGAGGAGTGCTTCTATGTACCCGCATTAACAAAGAACATAATTTCTGTATCTTGTTTAGACAAGAAAAACTTTTCTTTTATAATAAAGGACAAATGTTGTTCCATTTATTTAAATGAAATGTTCTATTGTAATGCACCACTTATGAATGGTCTCTATGTTGTAGATTTAGATAACCCAATTTATAACGTAATATTAAACGGTTCAAATCGAATGATTTGAACTGCACATATCTTCGCATCGCCGCTAGGTCACATAAATGAAAACGCATATCCCAACTCCATAAAGATGGATTATTGACTCATTTGATTTTGAATCATATGAGGTATGCGAGTCTTGTCTTTAGGAAAGATGACTAAAACTCCATTTAGTGGACATGGCAGAGAGCGACGGACTTGTTAGGACTCATACATACCGATGTATGTGGCCCTTTCAATGTCGGCCGAGGAGGCTATAAGTACTTTATTACTTTCCGATGATATGAGTAGATTTGGCTACTTATATTTGATGAGACATAAGTCGAATCCTTTGAAAAGTTCAAAGAATTCAAGAATGAAGTACAAAACCAACTTGGTAAGCGATTAAGCTACTTGATCGATCGAGGTGGTGAATACCTTAGTCAAGAGTTTCGTGATCACCGGCCGAGTGTGGGATAATATCCCAACTCACTCCCCTGGAACACCACAATGGAATGGTGTATCCGAGAGGAGAAATCGTACTCTATTAGATATGGTACGATCAATGATGAGCCAGATCGATCTACCTACTTCCTTTTGGGGTTTAGCTCTAGAGCTTACCACACTTAATCGCTTCCATCAAAAGCCGTAGAAAAGACACCATATACGATATGGACGGAAGAGTCCCAAAATGTCTTTTATAAAGATTTGGGGTTGTGAAGCTTACGTTAGACGCCAAGTCTCGGATAAACTAGGACCCAAATCGATAAGTGTTATTTTGTAGGATATCCCAAGGAAACTAAGGATATTACTTTACAATCCCACACTTGGCAAGGTGTTTGTTGCTCAGAATGCCGCCTTTCTAGAAAGAGAATTTATTTCTAGAAATACTAGTGGAGTAAAATTCATCTTGAAGAAGTTCAAGATGATGATAACACTAAGGCTTCGATGGAAAATGAGCAGTGCACCACAAAGTGTTGTGGATGAGGAATTTGTTGCCCAAAGAGTTGTGGAGCAAACACTGCTCAAGTAGACCAACCTCTTCAGAGATCTAATAGGATCCGTCACAACCCGAGAGATATTCTTTTCTCGATCGACAACGGTGATGTATTGCTTATCAATCTTGACGAGCCTACATCCTATAAAGAAGCTATGATGAGCCCAGATTCCGAGAAATGGCTAGAGGCCATGAGATCCGAAATGGAATCCATGTACACTAACCAAGTATGGACTTTGGTTGATCCACCTGAAGGGGTAAAACCCATTGGGTGTAAGTGGGTCTTTAAAGTAAAGACATGGATGGTAATAAGCATACCTATAAAGGTAGATTGGTGGCTAAAGGATTCAAACAAATTCATGGTATTGACTATGAAGAAACCTTTTCACCGCCATATGCTTAAATCCATTCGGATCATACTTGCTATCACTACCATGATTATGAGATCTGGCAGATGGATGTCAAAACCGCTTTTCTGAATGGAAAGCTACTCGAGGATGTGTACATGACACAACCTGAGGGTTTTGAAGATCCAAAGCATCCTGGAAAGGTATGCAAACTGCAAAGGTCCATTTATGGACTAAAGCAAGCCTCTCGAAGCTGGAATCTTCGATTCGATGATGCAATCAAAGAGTTTGGTTTCATCAAGAATGAAGATGAGCCTTGTGTCTACAAGAGAAATAGTGGAGCACAGCTTGTATTTCTTGTCTTGTATGTAGATGACATACTTCATCGAAATGATATTCCCTCACCCAAATTCGGAAGATGTGGTTAGGAATTGTTTCGATGAAGGACTTAGGTGAAGTCGCTTATATTCTAGGCATCAAGATCTATAGAGATAGATCTAGAAGATTACTTGGCCTAAGTCGAGTACATACATTGATAAAGTGCTAGATCGCTATGCAAAATTCTAAGAAAGGGTTTCTCGCTTTATCACATGGTGTGAGTCTTTCAAGACTCAATGTCCCTCTTCTAAGGAGGAGAGAGATCGCATGGATAAGATCCCTTATGCATCACCTATAGGGTCTATCATACGCCATGCTTTGTACTGCCTCGACGCCTCGTATGCTTTGAGCATGACGAGTAGATACTTCAGATCCAGTGAAAGTCATCGGATAGCACCAAAAATATTCTTAAGTACTTACGAAGAACGAAAGAATATTTCCGATATTCGAGGCAATCGAGGAGCTAATCAGAAGGGTTACGTTGATGCAAGCTTCCAAATATACAAGGATGACTATAGATCGCAATCGAGTGGTTTTGCACTCGAATGGTGGAGCCGTGAGTGGAAGAGTTCAAGCAGACACGATTGGTCGATTCTACAATGAGAGTTTAGTATATTGCGAAAGATCCGATGCAAAGAAAGGAGGTCGTTTGGCTCGCAAGTTCATCGCTGAACTTAGGGGTAGTTCCTAGCATTGCAGATCCAATAGACCTCTATTGTGACAACAATGGCTATCAGACTAAGGAACCTCGATCACATCAATGACCAAACACATATCGCGGGCGCTTCCATCTCATTCGAGAGATCATCGATAGAGGAGATGTGAGGATATGCAGAGTACCGACAGAAGCTAACATCGCAGATCCATTGACCAAGGCTTTGGCACAGAGGAAGCATGATGGTCACACTAGGTCACTAGGTATTAGATATCATAGTGATTGGTACTAGTGCTAGTGGGAGATTGTTAGTTAAAGCCCTAGAACCAATCATGTGATGGTTGAATAGGAACATTTTGTATCATATTCTATAAAGGCAAAGGATTGGTTATTATATTTACATCTTGCTTGTGCCTAATTTAAATATAATAATGCCCTAGAAAAGTAGGTTCTTATCTACAAAGACATCAATCGAATTGATTATGAGAGGTCAGAGAGAACACTTTCCTAAATGTTCTAGTCGAGTATTAATACGCAAGGGCAATATTAATACATAAAGACTAGCATGTAGGTCAATTGATAACTTGATCTCACAAGTCATGGATATATGATATCTTGTTGACACATGGGTATATATTGGAGTATATATACTGAACTGTCCAACCATGAGAAAGGTTCATGGATCGTTATATGAGTGTCATAAACTTTCTCATGTGACTATTGGTATGAATAGTCCTTAGACCTGAAGTCACTATGGTTCCCTACATAAGGAGTTATGTACTTTGGTATCACAAACGCCACCCGTAATAGGTGGACCATAAAGGCGACATCGGGTATGTAATAAATTACGCGAGGGATGTGAGTGATGTAGATGGGATCTATCCTTCCATATGACGGGAGTGATATCGGTGGGCCCTTGATTGAGTAGAACTACTAAAACGCATGGCCATGCTCGAATGAGTCAATATGAGATATTGAGCTCATTTGTTTGAGTTAGTTTACCTGTGGATCAAGAAACACATAGATTGATCGAGGATGACACGGCCATGCCTCATCGATCAACTGATATCAAGGATAGAAGGACACGGTCATATATTATAGTAGTCACTTTAAAGGTTAGGATCTTGACTTATCTCGTAACTTGGGTAGCAATGATGTATTGCTAGATGTCGCTCATTGCTTGTGTATCTAAAAGAGTTTAGATCCACTGCCAACGTTATGAGAGCCTATAGGGTCACACACAAAGAGCATGATAATTAGAGGAATTAAAGTATTCTAGTTTGACTAGAATATGGGAATAAGCTTAAGTACAAAATGGTTTTTGGACTTTAAGCTTAATGAGAATTTTAGCTAATTGATTTAATGAGATTAATTCAATATGTTACCTTATTGATTTAATAAGATTAATTCAATATGATAACATAAGCTTAATTCAATTAATAATATAAATTCAACATGCATGAAATCCACATAAGAATGCCACATAAGCATGCCACCTAAGCATGCCACCTAAGCATCCACCTAAGCTAGTTAAGGTGGAAGGAAACAAAATGGTTTTGTCTCCTTAAGTGGGCCAAACAAGGATATGTCTCAATGCAATGGATTGCATTGAATGTGGAGGTGAAAGGGTTTTTCCAACCCTATAAAAGACACCTCAAGTGGCCGGCCAAAAGAGAGGATTGGCTTTTGTTGTTGGTGGAAGCTTTGGTTGTGTTAGTGGTGAGAGAGCTTGGTGGAAGCTTTGGTTGTGTGGGTTTGTGAGTGTAGGCTAGCAAGAAGAGGAGTCTTCTTCTTCCTTTCTCCTTTTCCCTCTCTTCCTCTCCTTTAGGGACTTCTCTAGCAAGAAGTAAAGGAGAGCTCTTCTAGTTTTCCTTTTGTGAGACAAGAGCGTGCTCGTGTGGATACGTATAGAGGCACGGACACTTGAACGTGCTAAAGATCCAACAAACCGAAAGGAAAAGCGGGATTGCAAAGGGCACGCAACAAAGGTAGAACTCTCCTATAAGATAGGCTTGGTTTAGAGAAATTTATTTTATACGAGTTTGCTTTCGCATGGATCACTTGGAAGGGATCCTAATTTTTCCGTTGCGCATATGCCATTTGGCATAAAGAATTCCCTACACTATTGGGGCGATTTGTTGGTGCAAATCAGGTCTCCAAGTGCAAGCAAGCAACCAAGCATTCAAGCAATCAAAACAAGTGTTGTAAAGTGTCTTCTTTACTTGCATTTCGTATTCATTATTGTAATTGCTTGTATTTGTATCTTATTGGTGTAAGATTACTTGTAAGGGGTTTCTCACCCTTGACTTGTGTCAAGAAGGAGTTTTATTGGTTAGTGGTGTTTGTGGCATCGCTAGGGTTCGTACGAACCCAATCCGTGGAGTAGGAACCGGTTTGGTTCCGAACCACGTTATATGCTCTTGTTGTGATTTGTGTTGTGTCCATTTCGTTATTGCTTTTATTATTTCTATTTCCGCTGCGCACTAACGAAATTGTAGACACGAACGGGATCGAATTTCATCTACGCTATTCACCCCCCTCTAGCCGTTCCAAGGGTCCTAACAAGTGGTATCATTGCCTGGCTCTTTCTACTGGGACTAAGCAATACGTAACTGAACGAAGTACACTTGAAGATGGAATTCCAAGACAAGCTTGGATGGAAAATCAACACTCCACCTCCGTATGATCCAGAAGATTTTCCGGTATGGAGAGCAAGAATGGAAACATTCTTGATGATGAACATAGAGGATTGGTTCATCCTCGTTGAAAGCCTTGAACCCCCTAGGGATAAGAAGGGAAATGTCCTAAAATTGAAAAAGTGGACCCAAGAGCAACGCCAAAAGCTCAAGACCGAAATTAAGGTAACGAAACTTTTGGAAGATTTAATCCCTAATGATGTTTTATGCAAGCTAGGGGATTACATGTATGCCAAGGATCTATGGAGAAAATTGGCAAGATTCCATGAGGAGAGTTCATCCTCAAGTGAAAGTGAGGAATCGGAAGTTGAGATGGAGTCAACTTCCGGATCGGAGAAAGAGGAAGTAGAAGAGATGGAAGAAGCATCTACTTCTAGAATTGAGGAGGAGAGACCATTCTCTACACCGGAGCAACCTCAAGAAGAGCCTTCAACATCCGATCAAGAAGAGGAAGCTCTAAGTTCAACTCTGGCACCTACCACCACCCTAGGTAACTCAAACACTTTATCTTCCAATAAAAATCATATTATGTGTTTTGAGTGTAGGGAATTTGGGCACTATAAGAGCAAGTGCCCAAAGAAGGTTAGGAAAGCTCCACCGGCACTAAAGGCCAAGGATGCCGGTCCCTCAAGTCAAAAGAGCAAGGAGCATATTATATGCTTCAAGTGCAACTCAAAGGGACATTATCGGAGTCAATGTCCAAGG
The DNA here is from genome assembly GCA_025175895.1 of Wurfbainia villosa. Classification (NCBI taxonomy): domain Eukaryota; kingdom Viridiplantae; phylum Streptophyta; class Magnoliopsida; order Zingiberales; family Zingiberaceae; genus Wurfbainia; species Wurfbainia villosa. The sequence goes on along the minus strand of CM045996.1, from coordinate 58,681,781 downwards.
GGAAAGAAGAAAGGGCAAGCAGGCGCAACACCAGTACGGGGAGCCTCCAAGGCAAACCCTAAGGTAAAATTTATTAATGCACCTTCAATTTCTAGGGATAAGAAGCATGCTAGGAATAATTTTAATAGTCTTGCTATTGTGCATGAAAAGCATGCTAGAAATAATAGATATATTTGCCTAGGAGCTAAGAGTGTTCACTTAGGAAATAAGAAGAAATTTGAGACTAATGTCCCTAAAAATATATTACCTAAGGAAAGCATTAAGAAAATAGGAGAACATCTAGGCTTTAATGCTAAGAAATCTAGACATATGCCTAGAAATAAAAATATCTCAAGAGAAAATGAAAAATCAAAAATTGAGATATTAGAAAAGGAAAATCAAGCTTTGAGATCAAGGCTTGAAAAACTTGAAAAGACCCTTAAGGTTATGCAAAATCAAATGCAAGGGTCAATTAGTCAAACTTCTAGGTCCAAAAGTCAAAGTCAACATCTAGGATCTAAAAGTCAAAAGTCAACCAAGGGCAAGGAAGGTTTGGGTCACAAACCTAAGCCTAAGGTGGCTTATCATTGTGTTCCATTTGACTATGGAATACTAACTAGGTCTAGGAAGACCAAGGTCAATAGGGAAGTCATCCCTAGAATTGACCATGGTGTGTGCCTAGTGGCTAGGGTTTCTAGGAAACCTAGGGAAGCCACTAAAAAGGTTACAAGGGGAGTCACCCCTAGAGTTAACCATGACAAAACCAAAATGACCAAGGCTTCTAAGCCTAGAAGGGTCATTAGGAAGGTATCTAGGGAGGTTATCCTTAAGGAATACCTAATTAACCCTAGGAGCTCAAATCGGTTTTGGGTTCCTAAGAGCGTGATTGATTCACGCTAGATAGGTTAGGGTGTGCCAACCTTAAATGGATGGGTAGTTAACTCAACCATGGAAAAGGTGACACTTTAGGTTATTTTCAAGGTTATGGATACCTTGGAAATAGGGTTGAATTATAATCCTAAAAGTTTTAGGATGTGCCAATATTACTTGAGAAGTTTGATAAAATGATCAAAATTGGCACAATTTAGGTTTAGAGGTTAGTGTGCCATTTTGGGTTTTTGGCACACTTGGGAGAAAAATAGAAATATGGAAAAATATATTTAATGATATGAAATGGCAATTAATATTAAAATTTAGGTATTACTATACCTATATATTTTATATGTCATGCTTTGATTATCATATGTCATGTCATGACATCATGCCTAGTTCTATGAGTTTATATGTCATGTTCATGTTTAGAATTAAAGTTTTAAATGTCATGTGTTTTTAGATTTCATATTATGCCATGACATCATGATTATGAGCATGTGTTTATCTATATCATCTCTAATGCCATAATCACTCATGCATTTAAGATAATTTGATTGAAATTGATTTAAGGACAATGACATGACTTGGAGTCCCATTTATAAGGGAATCAAGTAGGGTTGCCTTAGAAAAATGCATGAAACCCTAGATTAAATGAACCAAAACCCACATCTCACATCCAATTGACATGTATGTATATTTATACACCCTAGATACATGTGAGATGCTAGGATATGAGTTAAGTTCAAGGTGCATAGTTTTTGCATCTAGTTGAACCCAAACTCATCTTAACTCAACATGTGGATCATTGGGAAAGCTTGTGTACAAGTCATGTACATTGAGCCCAAGGAATATGATCCAAAATAAGGTTTTGAAAACAGTTTAAAATCATTTTGAAAAACCTTGGTGAAGTCTATCTTTTGATAGCAATCACCATTGATGAGATTGATACAAAGTGAGCTTAAACTTTAAAGTTTTTAGTCACTTTTGGATTTTGTATCAATTTCACTATTTTATGGGTAAAATAATTTTCAAACATTTTTCACCCATTGTATTAGTCATAAGTATTATACGTATCAAATTTCGTGATTTTTCGATATACGTATAATTAGTTATGATTTTTTCAAAACTCGATTCGATAATCAAATTGAAATTTGATTATCGATCGCTACTGAGTGTGGCCGATCGATGAGTGTGGCAATGATCGTAGCTGACAAAGTCGACTGCCAAGGCTGATTTCGGGAAAACTAGGTTTGGTTAGTCCGTGTTCAGCCATGGTAGAGGCCCCTAACCACTCATAACCCTAGGATATGCTTTGGGAAGCATTATAAAGGATGAAAATCCATTGGATATGGATTAGGAGAGTTGTTTAGGGTTTGTATCAATGTTAAGGTGTTGGAAAGTTCAATGTTGAATTTCTAACCTTAATTTTGATGGTTTAGAGTTCCTATTGGCTTAGGGATTTCCCAAGGACATTGTTGGTGCAATGGTCAAGGGGGAGCAAGCCTTTAGGGGGAGATATCCATCTTGAGATGATGGATGTGTTTTTCTCCTTGAAGGGGAGAATGTTATCAATTTGGGAATTTATGGATTATTGATACCTAATTTGGAAATTGGGAGAGTGAATAAGATTGCCTCTCTTGAGTGATATGAGACTTATCACTAGGAAGATGGTAGACATCCTAAGTATTTTTGGACCAAGGGGGAGATTGTAAGATCTCATTGGGACATGAGACATTGACTCTCTTGGGGAGACAACCTTTTTGCTGTTAGTCAAAAAGGGGGAGAATGTTTGGGGGAGAACATTTGGAGAGTATTTATCAATTTGGGAAAATTGGTAAGGGATTTGAGTTAGTGTTCTAACTCAATAATTTGTTTGATTTTTGTCAAACATCAAAAAGGGGGAGATTGTTGGTGCAATCGGCCCAGGTCACGATTGACCAGGACTCGAGTTTTGACTCGAGTGATGTCTTGATGTGTTTTGATGTTTTGACAAAAACATATGACAATGTAATTGTCATGGTAAGTCCAAGTCTTGAGTTCTTGGATTGGAAAGTCCAAGCATGGTCTTGGCAATGTAAAAGTCCAACATGAGTTGGCAAGGAAAGTCTAAGTATGGTCTTGGCATTTGAGAAGTCCAACATGGGTTGGCAAGGAAAGTCCAAGTATGGTCTTGGCATTTGAGAAGTCCAACATGGGTTGACATTTGAAGTCCAAGGGGATTGATTTGGCGGCGTAAAGTCCAAGCGGTAGTCTTGGCAGCATAAGTCCAATAGTTGGCGGCGTAAAGTCCAAGCGGAGTCTTGGCGGCGTAAGATGTAAGTCCTGTGCCGGTGTAGTGTAGACAGATTAGCATGACATAGCCGATGGAAGCACCTGAAGGCTAGCGCAATGGATGAACAAGTCATGGATGACTTGGAGGGATCCGAGAGGCGTGAGGCTGATGGAGGTGGCTAGAAGGCTTAGGTCTAGGCTAAGGGTAATCTAGCAAGTATGGGGGAACCATACTTGGGCTAAAACCTCATATTTGAGGTGTGCCAGTCGACTGGTGTCATGTGGCAGTCGACTGGACCGAGTCAACTAGGGTTTGACTGCGGGTTATGGCTGCGATCAGCCAGGTGGGCAAGGATCGGTGATGCTCAGCGATCGCCCGATCGTGTGATCGGTCGATCGTGATCGATATTCGCACGAGAATGGAGTCGAGACTGGTCGAGTGAAGGCTCCATCAGTCGACTGATGGTCATGATCAGTCGATTGATGAAGGTTCCGTTGGACTTATCCAGCGTGGATCTAGCCGTTGTCTCACGACAACAGTGGCATCAGTCGACTGATAGACCTTTTCCAGCACAGGTTGAAGCTTTATAAGGAGCTCGTGATGAAGGATTTTCGGATCGGTTCTTGAGGGCTATTGGGGCGATTTGTTGGTGCAAATCAGGTGTCCAAGTGCAAGCAAGCAACCAAGCATTCAAGCAATCAAAACAAGTGTTGTAAAGTGTCTTCTTTACTTGCATTTCGTATTCATTATTGTAATTGCTTGTATTTGTATCTTATTGGTGTAAGATTACTTGTAAGGGGTTTCTCCACCCTTGACTTGTGTCAAGAAGGAGTTTTATTGGTTAGTGGTGTTTGTGGCATCGCTAGGGTTCGTACGAACCCAATCCGTGGAGTAGGAACCGGTTTGGTTCCGAACCACGTTATATGCTCTTGTTGTGATTTGTGTTGTGTCCATTTCGTTATTGCTTTTATTATTTCTATTTCCGCTGTGCACTAACGAAATTGTAGACACGAACGGGATCGAATTTCATCTACTTTATTCACCCCCCTCTAGCCGTTCCAAGGGTCCTAACAAGTGGTATCATTGCCCGGGGCTCTTCTACGGACTAACCGCCCGGAGCTAAGACAAAAGGCTAGAGGGTGAAGATGGAATTCCAAGACAAGCTTGGATGAGAAATCAACACTCCACCTCCATATGATCCAGAAGATTTTCCGGCATGGAGAGCAAGAATGGAAACATTCTTGATGATGAACATAGAGGATTGGTTCATCCTCATTGAAAGCCTTGAACCCCCTAGGGATAAGAAGGGAAATGTCCTAAAATTGAAAAAGTGGACCCAAGAGCAACGCCAAAAGCTCAAGACCGAAATTAAGGTAACGAAACTTTTGGAAGATTTAATCCCTAATGATGTTTTATGCAAGCTAGGGGATTACATGTATGCCAAGGAGCTATGGAGAAAATTGGCAAGATTCCATGAGGAGAGTTCATCCTCAAGTGAAAGTGAGGAATCGGAAGTTGAGATGGAGTCAACTTCCGGATCGGAGAAAGAGGAAGTAGAAGAGATGGAAGAAGCATCTACTTCTAGAATTGAGGAGGAGAGACCATTCTCTACACCGGAGCAACCTCAAGAAGAGCCTTCAACATCCGATCAAGATGAGGAAGCTCTAAGTTCAACTCCGGCACCTACCACCACCCTAGGTAACTCAAACACTTTATCTTCCAATAAAAATCATATTATGTGTTTTGAGTGTAGGGAATTTGGGCACTATAAGAGCAAGTGCCCAAAGAAGGTTAGGAAAGCTCCGCCGGCACCAAAGGCCAAGGATGCCGGTCCCTCAAGTCAAAAGAGCAAGGAGCATATTATATGCTTCAAGTGCAACTCAAAGGGACATTATCGGAGTCAATGTCCAAGGGGAAAGAAGAAAGGGCAAGAAGGAGCAACACAAGTAGGGGGAGCCTCCAAGGCAAACCCTAAGGTAAAATTTATTAATGCACCTTCAATTTCTAGGGATAAGAAGCATGCTAGGAATAATTTTAATAGTCTTGCTATTGTGCATGAAAAGCATGCTAGAAATAATAGATATATTTGCCTAGGAGCTAAGAGTGTTCACTTAGGAAATAAGAAGAAATTTGGGACTAATGTCCCTAAAAATATATTACCTAAGGAAAGCATTAAGAAAATAGGAGAACATCTAGGCTTTAATGCTAAGAAATCTAGACATATGCCTAGAAATAAAAATATATCAAGAGAAAATAAAAAATAAAAAATTGAGATATTAGAAAAGGAAAATCAAGCCTTGATCTCAAGGCTTGAAAAACTTGAAAAGACCCTTAAGGTTATGCAAAATCAAATGCAAGGGTCAATTAGTCAAACTTCTAGGTCCAAAAGTCAAAGTCAACATCTAGGATCTAAAAGTCAAAAGTCAACCAAGGGCAAGGAAGGTTTGGGTCACAAACCTAAGCCTAAGGTGGCTTATCATTGTGTTCCATTTGACTATGGAATACTAACTAGGTCTAGGAAGACCAAGGTCAATAGGGAAGTCATCCCTAGAATTGACCATGGTGTGTGCCTAGTGGCTAGGGTTTCTAGGAAATCTAGGGAAGCCACTAAGAAGGTTACAAGGGGAGTCACCCCTAGAGTTAACCATGACAAAACCAAAATGACCAAGGCTTCTAAGCCTAGAAGGGTCATTAGGAAGGTATCTAGGGAGGTTATCCCTAAGGAATACCTAATTAACCCTAGGAGCGCAAATCGGTTTTGGGTTCCTAAGAGCATGATTGATTCACGCTAGATAGGTTAGGGTGTGCCAACCTTAAATGGATGGGTAGTTAACTCAACCATGGCAAAGGTGACACTTTAGGTTATTTTCAAGGTTATGGATACCTTGGAAATAGGGTTGAATTATAATCCTAAAAGTTTTAGGATGTGCCAATATTACTTGAGAAGTTTGATAAAATGATCAAAATTGGCACAATTTAGGTTTAGAGGTTAGTGTGCCATTTTGGGTTTTTGGCACACTTGGGAGAAAAATAGAAATATGGCAAAATATATTTAATGGTATGAAATGACAATTAATATTAAAATTTAGGTATTACTATACCTATATATTTTATATGTCATGCTTTGATTGCCATATGTCATGTCATGACATCATGCCTAGTTCTATGATTTTATGTCATGTTCATGTTTAGGATTAAGGTTTTAAATGTCATGTGTTTTTAGATTTCATATTATGTCATGACTTCATGATTATGAGCATGTGTTTATCTATATCATCTCTAATGCCATAATCACTCATGCATTTAAGATAATTTGATTGAAATTGATTTAAGGACAATGGCATGACTTGGAGTCCCATTTATAAGGGAATCAAATAGGGTTGCCTTAGAAAAATGCATGAAACCCTAGATTAAATGAACCAAAACCCACATCTCACATCCAATTGACATGTATGTGTATTTATACACCCTAGATACATGTGAGATGCTAGGATATGAGTTAAGTTCAAGGTGCATAGTTTTTGCATCTAGTTGAACCCAAACTCATCTTAACTCAACATGTGGATCATTGGGAAAGCTTGTGTACAAGTCATGTACATTGAGCCCAAGGAATATGATCCAAAATAAGGTTTTAAAAACAGTTTAAAATCATTTTGAAAAACCTTGGTGAAGTCTATCTTTTGATAGCAATCACCATTGATGAGATTGATACAAAGTGAGCTTAAACTTTAAAGTTTTTAGTCACTTTTGGATTTTGTATCAATTTCACTATTTTATGGGTAAAATAATTTTCAAACATTTTTCACCCATTGTATTAGTCATAAGTATTATACGTATCAAATTTTGTGATTTTTCGATATACGTATAATTAGTTATGATTTTTTCAAAACTCGATTACGATAATCAAATTGAAATTAGTTATCGACCGCCTACAGTGGCGATCGGTGATGCAATGTGATCGTATCGTAGTGACAAAGTCGACTGCCAAGGCTGATTTCGGGAAAACTAGGTTTGGTTAGTCCGTGTTCAGCCATGGTAGAGGTCCCTAATCACTCCTAACCCTAGGATATGCTTTGGGAAGCATTATAAAGGATGAAAATCCATTGGATATGGATTAGGAGAGTTGTTTAGGGTTTGTATCAATGTTAAGGTGTTGGAAAGTTCAATGTTGAATTTCTAACCTTAATTTTGATGGTTTAGAGTTCCTATTGGCTTAGGGATTTCCCAAGGACATTGTTGGTGCAATGGTCAAGGGGGAGCAAGTCTTTAGGGGGAGATATCCATCTTGGGATGATGGATGTGTTTTTCTCCTTGAAGGGGAGAATGTTATCAATTTGGGAAATTGATGGATTCTTGATACCTAATTTGGAAATTGGGAGAGTGAATAAGATTGCCTCTCTTGAGTGATATGGGACTTATCACTAGGAAGATGGTAGGCATCCTAAGTATTTTTGGACCAAGGGGGAGATTGTAAGATCTCATTGGGACATGAGACATTGACCCTCTTGGGGAGACAACCTTTTTGCTGTTAGTCAAAAAGGGGGAGAATATTTGGGGGAGAACATTTGGAGAGTATTTATCAATTTGGGAAAATTGGTAAGGGATTTGAGTTAGTGTTCTAACTCAATAATTTGTTTGGTTTTTGTCAAACATCAAAAAGGGGGAGATTGTTGGTGCAATCGGCCCAGGTCACGATTGACCAGGACTCGAGTTTTGGCTCGAGTGATGTCTTGATGTGTTTTGATGTTTTGACAAAAACATATGACAATGTAATTGTCATGGTAAGTCCAAGTCTTGAGTTCTTGGATTGGAAAGTCCAAACATGGTCTTGGCAATGTAAAAGTCCAACATGAGTTGGCAAGGAAAGTCCAAGTATGGTCTTGGCATTTGAGAAGTCCAACATGGGTTGGCAAGGAAAGTCCAAGTATGGTCTTGGCATTTGAGAAGTCCAACATGGGTTGACATTTGAAGTCCAAGGGGATTGATTTGGCGGCGTAAAGTCCAAGCGGTAGTCTTGGCAGCATAAGTCCAATAGTTGGCGGCGTAAAGTCCAAGCGGAGTCTTGGCGGCGTAAGTCCAATGTGCCTTGGCGGTGTAGACACCGTTAGCATGACATAGCCGATGGAAGCACCTGAAGGCTAGCGCAATGGATGAACAAGTCATGAATGACTTGGAGGGATCCGAGAGGCGTGAGACTGATGGAGGTGGCTAGAAGGCTTAGGTCTAGGCTAAGGGTAGTCTAGCAAGTATGGGGGAACCATACTTGGGCTAAAACCTCATATTTGAGGTGTGCGGTCGGACCGGTGTCATGTGGCGATCCGACCGAGTCAACTAGGGTTTATTGCGGGTTATTGGCCTAGCAATGCCCAGGTGGGCGATCGATGATGGCTCAGCGATCGATCGTGTGATCACCGGTCGCGGTGATCGTATTTGGACGCGAGATGGAGTCGAGACTCATCGGTCGAGTGAAGGCTCCATCACCGATCGATGGTCGCGATCGATCGATGAAGGTTCCGTTGGACTTATCCAGCGTGGATCTAGCCGTTGTCTCACGACAACAGTGACATCAGTCGACTGATGGTCCCGATCAGTCGACTGATAGACCTTTTGCAGCACAGGTTGAAGCTTTATAAGGAGCTCGTGATGGAGGATTTTCGGATCGGTTCTTGAGGGCTATTGGGGCGATTTGTTGGTGCAAATCAGGTCTCCAAGTGCAAGCAAGCAACCAAGCATTCAAGCAATCAAAACAAGTGTTGTAAAGTGTCTTCTTTACTTGCATTTCGTATTCATTATTGTAATTGCTTGTATTTGTATCTTATTGGTGTAAGATTACTTGTAAGGGGTTTCTCACCCTTGACTTGTGTCAAGAAGGAGTTTTATTGGTTAGTGGTGTTTGTGGCATCGCTAGGGTTCGTACGAACCCAATCCGTGGAGTAGGAACCGGTTTGGTTCCGAACCACGTTATATGCTCTTGTTGTGATTTGTGTTGTATCCATTTCGTTATTGCTTTTATTATTTCTATTTCCGCAACGCACTAACGAAATTGTAGACACGAACGAGATCGAATTTTATCTACGCTATTCACCCCCCTCTAGCCGTTCCAAGGGTCTTAACGTGAATTATAAAAAGAATTATATATTTAAATTTATTAAGACGAAGAATACAATAATTATTTATTTTTTACTTTTATAGATTATTTTTTAAACAAATTAAATATATATAAATTTATCGAGATTAATAATACAATAAATATTTGTTTTTTAGATTATTCAATTTTTTTTTTATCAAATTCAGTGATGTATTTGGGTCGGATCAATTGTAGCAATCGGATTCCACGGTTGGATGCGATTATCCGCCCCGATTCGAGGTCGTTTTCTTGTCAATTCACGGCGTCACGTTTAGACACGACAAATCGGATAATGGATCGGATTCATATCTTGACACGATCTGAAAATGTTAATTCATATTAAATTCGTTTAATTTTTCGTGTCAATAGATTCAATTCGAATACGAATCACTTAATTTCGAATAGACACGACATGATCCGTTATATACAAAAAAACAAATATAAAACAAATTGCAAGATACGATTTGAATCAATAGACACGAAACGATATATAATTACACGAAAATATAATAACTTAAATAAAGTATAAAATAGATTATTAGATATGATTCATACCAATTAATAGACACGAAAATATCATAAATAGATGATAAATATAATAACTTAAACAAAAGAGTCTATAAAAAATTAATAATCCCCACAATCCACGCTATTCAATTGGAATTACAAGTACATTGATCATAGAATTATCGTAAAAATATAAAATGAATTTTAAAGATTATCATCATCATTCAAACTTGTAGGGTGCGTTTGGTTGGGGTTTTAGATTGATAACCTTGTTAGATTATCAATAAAAATCTTGTTTGGTTTATATAATAAATAATTACCTGGTAATTTTTCATTGCCTGATTATGAACAAAAACATTTTTAGGAGGAATCGGAAAACTTTGGAGAACCAAGGTTTTTATTGATTCACGGGGTAAAGAAATTTTTTTCCCAATATTACCCCTAACAATATATTAAATGCCAATTTGTCAAAATTCAATCGATTTGTCGCTCGTCTGCCGCCGTCGCCGTCTCGGCCGCCGTCGCCGCCGTCATCGTCATCGTCGCATCGCTGTCGCCGCCGCCGCCGCCTGCCGCCATTGCCGCCGCCGTTGCCGCCATGCAGCCGCCCATCGCCATGCCACCGCCATCGCCTCGCTCGATGCCGCTTATCGCCATCCGCCGACCGACGACCGCCGACGGCTCTCATCGTTGCTGCCGCTGGTCGACTAATTGTCGCCGTTGCCGCCGATCGATCACCACCGCCGCCGCCACCACTGCCGACGGCCATCGCTTGGTCGATCACCGCGGTCATTAATATTTTTGTCATCGTCGTCGAATTGATTGAGCAAAAGACAACGGATAATTTAATAAAATGTTAAACTAAGTTATATATTAAAATCTCCAACCAAATAAGGTTTTTATCAAAGGTTATATTTTATTCCAAGGTTATATTTTATTCGTTGGTAATCATATAACTAAGATTATGTATGATTACTTGAACCAAATGCACCCATAGAGATTGCGTAAATGATATCGATCTCCTTTTTCATGTATAGATTTTTTGTAAGTATAATAAAAAATAATAGACGGATCTAATGAATTTAGAAGATAAGATACTAATATGACACGTGCTTTTTTCGTGTCTAATGGAGATACGAAGCAAAAAAAAAAAAAAAAAATGCCGATCCAAATACTACGGAAAAAAAAGGGATCGTTCGCGTCGTGTTGTCCAGATTTGCCAGGTCTCTCGCCGCCCTCACTCGCAGTCATCGCGACTTCGTTGAGTTTCATTAGGGTTTAGGCGACGGCGGCTGAACTTGTTTTTGTTTAGCGTTCGAAGGAGATGGCGTCCTCCGCGCTGCAGATTTCAATGGCTGTTTCTTTGAGATCCTCCGATTTCTCTGGCAGCCACTCTTTCCCCACCACCAACAGTTTCAGGTGCATCGACCACACCATTTATCGCAAGGTGCCGTTTACCATTTGTTTTTCTTATTTGATTCAGAATCATGCTGCAGGTCCCGGAATGTGTCTCTTCCAGGCAGAAAGCCTGGAGTGTGCAGGTGCGTGTCAGCTCCTTCTGCGGAAGAGACCGGTAACGATATCATCTTCCTACGCCTAGTTGACAAATTGTTACTTGGCTTACTGGTTCTGTTCTCGATAGCTGAAGAGTCGGTTTGAGTTTCGAATCCACTGTCAGCTTTTTTGTTGCTAGTAATCCTGGGTTCACTTTTCTTTAGCTCTATAATTTTGAGGAATTCTATCCTCTACTTGTGATTTTTAGTATAGTTTTTTTAACCATTAATGATGATTATTTAGTTTCCCTGAACCAAAATGTAGCTGAAAATTCGTGGAATTTGCAAAATGAGAAAAAAAATTAAATCCTGAAGCATTTGGAGGAGAGTAGATTGTAGACCCATAATACTCAGTTAAAAAGATATATTTTTGTAAACAAGTCCACCCCTATTTTAACGACTTAATGTTCATGGATTGTTTAAACTAAACAATATTACAGTGAATGTAATTTTTTCTTCCTTCCTCTGTACCTCTAGAAACCTTAATAAAGTGTTAGTTTAAACACAGTGTATAGATGAGGCAATGGAAAAGAAGGCTACCTACTATTAAATATACTTTTAGCCTTAGCTTGCTAATTGCTAAGCACATGTAAAACAAACTCACATAGTTTATCACATTTAATTAGGATGGGTCTGTTGAGAAGGAATAGTAGAATCATTAGCTCCCTTGCCAAACTCAAATAATTAGCTAATTCTAACATTCGAAGCCCATAAGAGAAGGAAGGAAAGAAACAAAGGCAAGGTATCCTTCCAATTTTGATGGACAGAAGATTCATACAAAGTTGATGAAACCTCTATCCTCCTGCAATTTTGATCAAGAGAAGCCTCAGGATAGAAACACTGGAAAATTGAAACAGTATTCTTAAAATAAATTACTATCTAAGAATATCATGAAAAGTTCTTTGTCTATAGAGTATAGGTTAACCTGAGAAGACAAATTTACGAAATTCAATTGATTACAATTTCCTTTTAGTATTATTGATCATATTTCATTCATTCTAAACGTTTAGTTAATAAGAAATTAACAAAGGGGCTGAAAGTTGGTCCGACGTGTTGTAAAGCAGTCTCTTTGAGAGATTTATGGATTGATTTTGTCTTGGCAACCTAGATTAATGCACTACTTATACCAACTCTTACCTAATAAAACTAAGATTTGTAGTTGTGGAAATATTCCATGCGGACATCTGTTTCCTTGGGTTTTAAACTGTTTTATCTCCTAGTTTGTTATTTGCTCGTGCATAACCTGGCACATACAACCTCTGTAACAGAGGTCTGCCAGACTACTTTATCATCAAAACTCATTGGAAATTCTTCTTACTCGTTTGGTATGCCTCAACCATCACCTCTTCGTTCCCTTGTCTAATTGGTAAAAACTTTACCAATGTAAGTGACTGACTATATAGTATGCAATCTTGTTCTTCAAATTGTCCTTCAAGTTTTCAATTTAACAGGTATCCAATTCCAATTTTGGGCATATCATTCAATTAATAAGGTATTCATTTTTCAGTACTCCATAGTTGTATGCTAGGCCTAACTCAACTAAACTGGGAAGATGTTGAATTATATTTTGCTTGCATTATTTCTTGGAGGTTTTAACGTCACTTCGCAATTTTCGAACATGTATCCAGTTAGATATATGACTCGTTTTTTAAAAAACAAGATTCATTACTTCTTTAATTGTGCTGGATGTGCCATTAAACTCATTGCTTGTGCATATTGATGGTGAATATTTTTTTTAAGCTCTAGTCCTCCTTATAGTAGTCTGCTGTTTTAAGTTAGGTAACACACTTGTGTTTGCTTCTGGAACATTCAAAATAGTAATTTTTTACACCTTCAGCAAACTGAAACATGAAAATTTTGTTTGAAGCTTACAAGACAAAGGTTGCAAGAAATGCAAATATGGCTAAACTTCAAGCAGGTTATTTATTCCCAGAGGTTAGTATCTAATTTTAATGTTTTTCTTGAAGAGCTGTTCTTGCTTTCAAGCATTTGTTCTTACTTTTACTATATCTAGTATGAATTTTCAACAAATACAAACCCGTCCATATGGTTTTCAGATTTATATCAAATCTGGTTGACCATGATTTTATTATTAGGTCTTTTTCGTTGCCATGTTGACATTTATGCAAAGCCAGTTATCAATGTGTCACTTTGGTTACTAATTCAACAACTTACAACTCAACTAAATGGAAGTTGGGCTTATGTTTGTTAAATGCTGGATAAATACGACTTCCAGTTTCCTTCTATAGTAAAATTTAGTTTTAGTGTCAAGTCTAAGATTATATACGAACAAAAAGTATATAATACAGTGCCAGCATATCGAAGTAATGGGAATTCTAAGTTTGTAACTGTCAAAATTGTGGAGATTTGAGGAACTTGAAATTGTATTTCGTTTTTGTATGTCGGTGCTAAATTCATATAAAGCACAAAATGCATGCTAGATCATCTACCACTCATCTCATCTTGGGGCATAGGTGTCTATTCTGTTTTCTCATTGGCAATGCGACAAGCAACAGCTATGCTTGATATTCTGGGTGAACAGATGATGCTAAGATTCTGCTGGGAGCATATTGCTGTCTTGTTCCTAAACTGTAAGCTTGTATGGCCAATCCATTTGATGAGCGTGGTTATTGCTTGCAATGCTATGGTAGTTATCAGGATACAGATACTTTGTCTTGTAGAATGTTAATTCATTTTCTGTTTTGCTTCGCATTTATATTGGTCAATACTAACTATGCACTGAACAACTTTCTTATTTATCTTCTTAACTTGGTCAACATGGTATTTTTATTCAAATAAAATGTTAAGTTTCTAGACTTTATTTGTGAGACCTATTTCTTGTTTACTCAAGTTTAAGTTGAATAATGCTTATTTTGGGTCACTCTTGAATTTATATTATCAAACCTAAAGTTTCATATCTGCTTGAGTTTAGATCGCTAGAAGGAGGTCAGCACACATGTTGAAGTACCCAAATGCAAAAGTTATAAGCCTTGGCATTGGTGATACCACAGAACCCATTCCAGATGACATAACTTCTGCCATGGCTATGGTATTCTGTTAGAATGCTTTTATTTATTTATCTATTTATGTTTATCATATGTCGTATCTATGTTTGTGATGGTGGTAACTATAAGAAGAAAATAGCTTTGAAGTGGTTTTTTAATTCTAACACATTTTTGTTTGCAGAAGTGTCATAAATTATGTCAATTGCAATCTCATACATAATGTTTGTATAAAGATTATATTTAATAAAGCTGATAAATAGGTTTGCATACTTCGTGATGAATTTTTAGGCTATCAAATGTTATGCTACTGAAGATTGATTCAGTTTGTATCTTGCATATGGATGACTGAGTGGTTGAGTTTGATTCACTGCCTTGTGGAACTTGTTTTAGATTTGTTCACTGTTAAAGGTTTCATGGAGCTAGCTAGTTTTTTTTTTTAAATTATGAAAACACATGAGTTTAGTAATGCTTTGAGTGTGGAACTTCATGATCTTGCACGGAAGACTTCTAAACTTGTACTCCGCGGTGCAGAGAGCAGACTCCCTTAGCACTTTTGAAGGTTATAGCGGTTATGGTGCTGAACAAGGGGAGAAGGTAACATTTATTTTCGTAACATGGTACCTGTTAATTCATTAATGCTCATTTCAATTTTTTCATGCAAAACCTTTCTGATCATTATTAAAAATGAAGGACAACTTGTCTTACATTTAGAGTGGATGAAAGTAAATGGAAACTCTGTTTTTGTTTCTCTGTTTTACATGTCATCTTAGACAACATTAACAACCAAGTCTTATCCCCCTAGGTGGGGTCGATTATATGAATCCTTCTACGTCATTGAATTATATCTCCTACTATATCATCATCTATACTTAAATAAATTTTATCTTATTTTATTATTACTAACTAAGTATTTTTTAGTCTTTCTCTTCCTCGTTTGATGTGTATATTTGTCATCGTTTCACATCGCCCAACTGGAGAATTTATTGGTCATCTAAATATATCTGTACCACCTTAAATGTGTGTCTATGATTTTTTTCAATAGATACAACTCCGACTTTTTCTCTAATATTCTCATTTCTTATTCTGTCCATTCTCGTATGTCCGCACAACTACCTTAACATTCTTATCTCTAGTCTCTACAACTCTTATCTTTTGCTCATGTACTCGAGTTGTAACCCAATATTCAACGTCATATAACATAGCAAGTTTAATTGCCGTTTTGTAGAACTTCTCGTTAAATTTTAGAGGTACTTTACGATCACATAAAACACCCGATGTTTGCCTTCATTTCAACTATCCTGCTTGTATTCTATGTAAGACATCTCTTTTAATCCTTTATCACCTTGTAAAATTGATTTTAAATATTTAAAATTCTTAGTTTCAGACAATTCGTCATCTCCTATCTTAACAATTGTCGTATTACGTCTAATATTACTAAACTTAAATTTCATATATTCTGTCTTTACTCTATTAAGCCTAAAACATTTCACTTCTAGTATTTTCTGCCAAGATTTTAGTTTAACATTTACTCTTTCATGTGTCTCATCTACTAAAATAATATCATCTGCAAATAACATGCACTACGGTATTGTGTTTTGAATGTGTCCAGTGAGTTCGTCTATGATTAGTGTAAAAAGATAGAAACTTAGAATTGATCCTTGATATAATCCTATCTTTATTTGAAATGCTTTAATTAATCTGCCTGAAATCTTTACTCTGGTCGTTATTTCCTCATACATATTCTTAATTAGTTCAATATATGTTACGCTGACACCTTTATTTTCTAGAATTCTCTGTATAATTTCTCTTGGGACTTTATCATAAGTTTTTTCTAAGTCAATGAATACCATATGTAGATCCTGTTTTTGCTCCCGATACTTTTCAATTAGTTGTCTGAGAAGGTGTATAGCTTTTATTGTTGACTTTTCCGGCATGAACCCAAATTGATTTTCTAGAACCGTGGTCTCTTTCTTTAATTTTTTTTCTATTACTTTTCCTAAAGCTTTATGGTATGACTCATTAGTTTAATACCCCTATAGTTTGCACAAGTCTACATGTCTCCCTCATTCTTATATAAGAGAATTAGAGTGCTTACTCTTTATTGATCAAATATCTTTTTTGTTTTCAATATCATGTTAAATAATTTTATAAATCATTCAATACCTTGTTTCTCTATGTACTTCCATACCTCTATCAGAATATCATTTGGTCCAACGACTTTTTCATTTTGCATGTCATTTAAAACTTGTTCTACTTTTGAAATTTGAATTCTATGATAAAGATTTAAATTTTTATACTCATTTGACCTACTTAAATTATCTAAATTAAGTCGGTCACCTAAATCTTCATTAAAAAATTGAAAATATCTTTTTCATCGCTTTTTTATTTCTTCATTATTTACTAGTACCTTATTGCATTCATCTTTAATACATCTTATTTGAATAAGTTCTTTTGACTTTCTCTATCTCACTTTAGCTTTATAAATGTCTCTTTTCCTTTCATTTTGTATCTAATTTTCGATATAACCGTTCTTAGCTTCATTCTTAGTCTCTATCTTAGCTATTGTATATTTTTTTCAAGTTTTCTTCGTTATTACAAATATATAATTCCTTATAAGTTGTTCATTTTCCCTTCACTTTCTCTTATACATTTTCCTTTTACCACCAAGATTCCTTACTTAGTGGTGTATGCCCCTTTGATTCACCAAGTACACTATTGACTACTATTTTCAATTTTGATGTCATCTTATCCTATGTCGTATTAGGGTCACCGTATATTTCATCTAATACTTATACTCCTATCTTCTCCTTAAATTTGTTTTGTTTCCTATCTTTTAACTTCACCATTTAATTCTACGAGTCGTATATATTTTTCTTGTATTAATATTATGCTTGAGGCATATATCTAATACTACTAATCTATGTTGGATAGTTAAGTTTTCTCCAAGGATGACCTTACAATTTTTACAAATCTTTCTATCTCTTTTCCTAACCATAAGAAAGTCAATTTGCAATTTATTATTTCTCTTTTGAACGTGATCAAGTGCTCTTTTCTTTTCTTAAAAAATGTATTAGCAGTATAAGATCATATGTTATTGCAAAATTCAATATAATTTTACCTTCTTCATTTCTTATTCCAAATCCATAACCCTCATGTACCATCTCATATCCTTCATTTTTCATTCCGACATGCCCATTTAAATTGCCTCATATTAAAATCATTTCATTTGATGGAATATTTTGTAATACTTCATCTAGGTCATCCCAAAATTTTAATTTGATATCTTCATCTAATCCTATTGGAGGTGCATATAAACTAATTCATTTTATTGATTTAAGGATATTTCTTTTTCTGGTTGTTCTGAAATATTTTTCAGAGCAATAGGAAATGTGCAGTGTTACAATTGTCTACTCATGACATTTGCTAGTTGCACTCTTTTGCAGAAACTAAGAGCTGCTATAGCTGCAACATACTACAAAGACCTTGGTATTGAAGAAACTGACATATTTGTATCAGATGGGGCAAAATGCGATATCTCTCGGCTTCAGGTTGTGCTATTCTTTATTTATGGTGTCTGTTCATTTTTATCTACTAAGTCCATCTTGATTTACTTGAAACCTTTATATTTTTGTTACTTGGTATGCGTTTCTTCTATGCATATGCTTCTTCATTAGAATTCAGAAATCAAAACCCGTTGAGTCCTTGTGCCTATGATAATCTTGACTAAAGCATACACAAAATGTCTTAGTTGCTTACATTTCTGGCAGCTTCTTTTTGGATCTCAAGTGAAGATGGCCGTTCAAGATCCCTCATATCCTGTGAGTCCAACTCTGAATATTTTCAATTTATTTTTTATTTGATATAAAAAAGTTGCTTTGGAATATTGTGTCTAGCCAATAATATCCTCGTGTATATTCTCCATATATCTGGAGGAATGTCAGTACGCATATGTTTTATGAACTTATCCACTTGTTCAATAGCAATATTAAATTCCATTTTGATGTTTTGTTGATGGGACATGATGCAAATCAATGTAGAAATTGCTGAAAGCTGCTTGCTAATGGTCTATTATTTACAGGCATACGTTGATTCTAGTGTTATCATGGGACAAACTGGTTTATTTCAGAAAGATATTGAGAAATATGCAAACATCGAATACATGAGATGTGTACCTGAGAATGACTTTTTCCCTGATTTGTCAAGTATCTCACAAACTGATGTCATCTATTTCTGTTCACCAAACAACCCAACAGGATCTGCAGCAACCAGAGATCAGCTGATCCAACTAGTTCAGTTTGCAAAGGATCATGGGTCAATCATAGTTTATGATTCTGCTTATGCTATGTATATTTCTGATGACAGTCCTCGTTCTATCTATGAAATCCCTGGGGCAAAAGAGGTGAGTCCAGTGTCAACTTATGGTCACTACTCATATATATCAGACATGTTGATTATATATTAGCTCTGACGTTACCCACTCTCATTTCCAGACATATCACGTGTGCCATGTCTCATTATATCAACATTATTAATTATTTACTTACATCTATATTCGAGTTTAAATTTATCTGTTATAGGATAATTTGGTTTTGCTTAGCTTGTGGGGTATATTCTGAATTTTAACATACCAAATGTTATTATTTGTGAAATTTTTTTAAAAGAATGTTTGTTACTTGGATCATAAGAATCTTGATCATAGAAGGCGCATATATTGGTATTATATTGTGCAAGTTAAAATCATCAAAACTAGTTAATCTTTCTTGACATTTGAATTGGAGGTTCATCTGATTGATCTGATACTGAGAACATATAGATATGATATCTCAATATTCATATGGTAGGATATCCTCTTGTAGGATGGTCCATAATTTAACAATAGCCACAGGAAAGGGGGAAAGAGATGAGCTGCAGACTGGAAAGGGAAAAGAGAGAGAAGAGAACCTGGTTGGAGTGAGTGAGAAAGAGAGGTGACGAACAATATTTCGATGAACTGTGAGATTTGAGGAGATTAGTCAGTCTTAAAAAAGCAGGTTCGGAGAACTCATGAAGTTTGTCCGTATCCTTGATATGCATGCCGTTCCTTTTTATGAACGGTAAATACTGCATATGCCAGCATGGTTGGCAAACTGGGCCGACCCAATTCCTATCGGTTGAGTTATGTTGGGATCAGCAGTAGCTGATCTGAGTTAGATTTAGGCTGATTTCTTGGCCATGTCTTGAAGACTCAGCCAAATTTGGGGGGAAAAGAACAGAAATAGTAGAGATTTGGCGAAAAATCCATAAAATCATATCCAAGTAGGAAGGAATCTTCTATGTTGTTGAAAATCTGTTGATTTCTTGCCAATCTGAACCCGCTGAAAAACATCTGACACCACTTGAGCAAAAAGGATTAGAGAAACTGCATACCATTTTTTTTAAGAAGCGATAATCCTTGGTGACTAGATCGGAGGATGAAATGTAGGGCTCTGCTTTGAGCTTGAATGGTTGCAGAGAGCACAACCACATCAAAATGGGAAACTGATCTTCTCTTGGTTTGTTGTCTTGATGACGTCTCTTTGAGGAACTTATATTGCAATATGACAAAATTACCCACCAATCAGTAGCCAAGGTTATCACAATTTTGGTATGGACTCGTCCGCAAAAGGTTGGAATTCGTTAATCTAGCGGCCCTCATCGACTTGTCCCACGATCATTGTGAGGGAGATAAATCACGGAGGGCTCTATGAGCCTTGACGTGGTGGCCAAGACACGTGGGGGTCATCTGAATCCAGGAAAGGATTTTAGATCTCCTCTGGAATCGACCCTTGCTTTATTCGTAAGCTCTGCTGTGCTTTAACCACCACGCCATCCTTGTGGGGACATGGACTTGTGATCCTATAGGATGACACATTGTGCGGTATGATAATTTTTTTTTTTTTTGGTTTTCAATGGTAGCCATGGATATAATGGACGATTGCTATTTATGATCAAGTAGGACTTTCCCTCCTTACAAGTAAGCATACAAATTAATTAATTAAATTAAAGTATGATAAAATAAACTAAAATTATATTGATTAATTTTCAAGTTAACATGAATTCTGAAACTAATTTTAAATGAATTGATAAGAAATATACAACAACAACAAAACCTTATCCCACTAGGTGGGGTCGGCTATATGGATCCTTCTACGCCATTGGACTCTATCCCCTACTATATCATCATCTATATTTAAATAAATTTTATCTTGTTTTATTGTTGCTAACCAAGTCTTTTTTGGTCTTCCTCTTCCTCGTTTGATGTGTATATTTTATATCGTTTCACATCGCCTAACTGGAGCATTTATCGCCGTCCCAAGTACATGTCGTACCACCTTAAACGTGTCTCTGAGCTTTCCTTCAATAGATCACCAACTTTTCTCTAATGCTCTCATTTCTTATTCTCATCCATCCTCGTATGTCCACACATCCACCTTAACATCATCATCTCTCGACTCATCTTTTGCTCGTATACGCCGAGTCGTAGCCCAACATTCAGCTCCATATAACATAGCAGGTCTAATTGCCGTTTTGTAGAACTTCCCTTTAAGTTTTAGAGGCACTTTAGGATCACATAAAATACCTGATGCTTTCCTCCATTTCAACCATCCTGCTTGTATTCTATTGTAAGACATCTCTCTCAATCCCTCCATCATCTTGCAAAAATGATCCTAAATATTTAAAGCTC
The DNA here is from genome assembly GCA_025175895.1 of Wurfbainia villosa. Classification (NCBI taxonomy): domain Eukaryota; kingdom Viridiplantae; phylum Streptophyta; class Magnoliopsida; order Zingiberales; family Zingiberaceae; genus Wurfbainia; species Wurfbainia villosa. Next base: position 58,660,762 of record CM045996.1, on the reverse strand, counting down.
TCGATTCGAATGACTATCATCTCCTATCTTAACACTCTCATTACGTACAATATTGCTAAATTTAAATTCCATATATTTTGTCTTTACTCTACTAAGCTTAAAACCTTTCACTTCTACAGTGTTTCAAAGATTCTAGTTTAGCATTTACTTCTTCACGTGTCTCATCTACTAAAACAATATCATCTATAAACAACATGCACCGTAATGTGTCTTGAATGTGTCCAGATGAGTTAAATCCGTGATTAGTGTAAAAAGATAGGGACTTAAAGTGATCCTTGATGTAATCCTATCTTTATTGAAATGCTTGATTAATCCACAAGTCTTCACTCGTCTTACTAATTAGTTTGATATATATTACACTAACACCTCTTTTTTCTAAAATTCTCCATATTATTTCTCTTGGAACTCTATCATAAGCTTTTTCTAAATCAATGAATACCATGTGTAGATCCTGCTTTTGCTCTCTATACTTTTCAATTAGTTGTCTGAGAAGATGTATAAACCTATCATTCGACCTTCGCATGAATCAATTGATTTTGAGAACCATGGTCTCCTTCCTTAATCTTTTTTCTATTACTTTTTCCCAAAGTTTCATGGTATGACTCATTAGTTTAATACCCCTATAGTTTTCACAAGTTTGTATGTCTCTTATTCTTATATAAGGGAATTAGAATACTTACCCTCCATTGATCAGACATCCTTTTTGTTTTCAATATCATGTTAAATAATTTTGTAAGTCATTCAATACCTTGTTTCCCTAGACACTTCCATACCTCTATCGGAATATCATCTGGTCCAACGGCTTTTCCATTTTGCATTCCATTTAAAGCTTGTTCTACTTCTGAAATTTGAATTCTACGATAAAAATTTAAATTTCTATACTCATTTGACCTACTTAAATTATCTAAATTAAGTTGGTCTCCTAAACCTTCATTAAAAAGTTAATAAAAATATCTCTTCCACCGCTCTTTTATTTCTTCATCATTTACTAGTACCCTATTGCATTCATCTTTAATACATCTTATTTGATTAAAATCTTTTGTCTTCCTCTCTCTCACTTTAGCTATTCTATAAATGTCTCTTTCCCCTTCTTTTGTATCTAATTTTCGATATAACTGTTCAAAAGTTTCAGTCTTAGCTTCATTCACTGCTTTCTTAGCCTCTTTAATTGATAAGAAATATATCTAAATTAAATTAAATGACAATAAAAAGTTATTAATTATGACTATCATTATTTGCTGTTTAATTATTAAAAATAATTTTAAGAATACGAAACCATTATAAACAAAAATAACATTAATTCAATTTTTTTTAATAATGTTAAAAACCATTTTTTATTAGTTAGCAATTTTTTCAATCTCAGATTAATTAATTTAGAAACTATTATTTTATTGTTTTTATTGATTCTGAATCGATCAATATGATATCGTCAGTACCTGCGTTTTTAAAAAATCCAATACCAATACCAATATTGATGCCCGCATTTTACCTTTATTCCTACAGTCCTATTATCAGTTCTTCACAAATTGCAAATGCTCTTACATTTTGTATTTCAGTTTCACAACCTTTTTTTCTTGGGCTTGACAACTGAGGTATTATTGGAAGCCTTTTTTTTTTTTTAAATTTTATATAATGTCAACTGATATATTGGAGGTTTTTTTTAATATTACAATTTCAACTAAGATATTGGAGATTTTTTTGATATTACATAATATTAGGAAGAGAAGTTTTTAACATGTATCCTCATATCTAATGAATGTACGGTTTAGTTAAGTTGTACCAGTAACCTCATCCAGTTCTTCTGATCTAATTGCACACCAGGATCTAATTGCTCACCACTATCAACCTCCAATCTTTGATACCAAATATGATGTGGGAGAGTCATCCACCACAAGGGCTGCCTCATTTGATGGGGTTCCCACATATATCGATCTACCCTAGTATTCCCTCCTGGAACTTAGCAATCAACTAAAATGCTGTACTTGCCTCTCTTGATATGACTCCCAAAAAACCTGTGTGCCTACAGTGGAAACCAAGCTGCAATGACCTTCACCAACCTCAAACATGATCCACATCAAAGTTCATCACTTTTATCCATCTAAATAATGGTCGATATCTTTGTGTCCAAATGCTGCAAATTAGAAATTCACTGATAATTTCCGCTTAAAGTTGTGCTCATCATCGGTGATTTTTTTCTTTCAAAGACTAAAAACTGAATGGGAAAACAACTGAGACAGAGATTACTACTGTCCAGTCAATTACAATGGATACTTCTTTCTTTTGATTAACGTCAAATATTGGTTTGGAATCACATAACAATTCGTGTTTTGCAGGTAGCAATCGAAATATCATCATTTTCCAAATATGCTGGCTTCACCGGTGTTCGCCTTGGCTGGACTGTGGTCCCGAAGCAACTGCTTTTCTCTGATGGTTTTCCTGTTGCGAAGGATTTCAATCGTATCGTATGCACATGCTTTAATGGTGCATCAAACATCGCACAAGCTGGAGGTTTAGCCTGTCTCTCTCCCGTGGGTTTAAAGGTCAGCTTTTTCGCAATGTTTAGCCGTCTGTCATAAGCAGTACATACTCTGATCCCCTCTTGTTGGTTCAGGCCATGCGAAAAACTATCGACTTCTACAAAGAGAACACCAAGATAATTGTCGATACCTTTACGTCACTCGGCTTCAATGTTTACGGAGGGAAGAATGCTCCCTACGTCTGGGTACAGTTCCCCGGTCGAAGCTCATGGGATGTTTTCGCAGAGATTCTTGAGAAGAGCCATGTGGTTACTACACCCGGAAGTGGCTTTGGACCTGGAGGAGAGAGCTTTGTCAGGGTCAGTGCTTTTGGTCACAGAGAGAATATTTTGGAAGCAGCCAAAAGAATCAAGCAACTCTTCCAGTGAGACCGTCGCTCCTTATTTTCTAATTGTCGGTATTTCTGCTAGCTCATTGGTCATCATTCATCTCCATTTGAAGATGCCTCGAAGGGGGAGCCCTAAGAACAAATAATGCAGTCGGATGAACCTTGTGCTGACCTTTGGATGGAATGAATTATAGAGTCCATCAGGTTTGAAAAATTGAGTGCTAAGAGATTGCATCATGTTTTTATTTGCTGAAGAAAGATTCATATTTATGAGCACTTAGTTAATTTCCAGGATTAAGTTAGTTACCTTTATTGAATCCTGAATTTATTAGAGAATTAATTTCTTGTTTTATTCGTCAATTAAATTTCTTAGCCTCATCTGGATTGCAATTAGTCCTGCAGTATGGAAAAAATCTACTGGTGAAAATGTGCATCTACTTCTAGGTTCTAATGCGCAAATTTTGAAGCAATCTTCGATTTTCAGTTACAACGAATTGCAAAGTATTTTTTTTTCAATTAGATGAAAATTCTTAGATTGCTTACTGAGTATTTTCAAATTTATTCTGATGATTTATGAATTTTTTTTTATAGAATTGAGTCATTTTTGGAATTTGATTTGTTTATATATATATATATATATATAGAGAGAGATGATCTACTTAGCGTCGTTTTGTTGTCCGACTGTGCACGATGCACAGTAATCGTGCGTCTGACGTCGTCGATCTCACTGGCGGAAGGTCGGATTTCGGTCCCGACTCGAGCGGAATTGGTGACGGTCCTATTAGAATCCGGTCGGCATCGAAGTCCGGTCGGGATCTGATCGGTCGGCGGCGACAACGGTGAAAATCGTGTGGAAAAAACATTGTGCATTACCTGTCACTGTGCAATTGTGATTTTGATCCGACGACTGAGACGTTGTCGCGCACGAGTCACGCAGATATATATATCCGTGCGTGATAATTTTTTTGTCGTCTGATCCATTGCGATTGCACAGAGAATGAGAAATGCATAGTGCTTCTCCACAACACGTTTCTTCCTCAAATTTACATTATAGCTAATGCCTAAACCTGTGGTGTCGTTGATGTCGATGTTGATGTCATCTGGTCTATTGGTTGACCAATCGATCGAAATCCAGTTGATTGATTGATCGAAATCCAATTGAATTACGGTCGTCAGTGCCGCGACCATTGATGATTACAAATTGCAAAAGTTTTCGAGTAGATCACAGTCGTAAACGGTCGTGATTGCAGCCCCAGTCGGAGATGGCTACGATTGAGGTTGCCAGTGGTTGCAACACTGGCTGTCACAATTCGATCGATTTTTTATCGCAATTCGGTCAGTTTCTCATCGCAATCTGATCAATTTCGATAACAATTCGATCGATTTTCGATCGCAAACCGACCAACACAGGAGTTCGACAGGAGTGCAGTCGGAAATGACCGCGATTGCGGCTGTCAATGGTCGCGACTTTTCAATCACAATCCGATCGAAATCTAGTCGTAATTCGATCGGATCTTGGTGCCAATCGAATTGCAATTGTCAGCACTGCGATCGTTAGCGGCCACAATCGTGGTGATTTCGATTGCGATTTGATTGGACTCCGATGTCGATTGAATTGTGATGATTCCAAATTGTCAGTGCTCAAGTGAAAAAAAGAATCACGATATGATTACTGAATATTTTTCATTTGTGCATGGGCGCACATGAAATGAAACGGGTGCGCATATATATATATATATATATATATATATATATATATATATATATATATATATATATATATATATATATATATATATATATATTTCAAGGGTATCCGAGAAAAAACAACACACACAAGGATTACATATCAATTTAATGAGGTTAAAGCGACATTTAATGGACCATTAGGCAGGCAGGCAGGCAGTGGTTGTGTTCAAACGGTGTGACATATAAATGAATCCCCTGTGTCATACGATAGTTGAAGATTCCTTTCCCATCTTTGACTCAGCAACAGTCACGTGCCTCTGAAAACCTTTCTGACCCTCTTGAAGCCGCACAACGATCCCTCCTTAAATGGGAATTGAATTCTCCCCTTCTTTCCCTTCTCTGTTTGCCAACGTCAATGTCCATCCACTCTACCCTCTTAATTACACGTCGCCATTCTATCATCTTTACAAAGATGACATGGTGATTAAAATACGATGAAATTTATGGATAAAAGAAGAATCAATTTTGAAGAAATCTAAATTTTTTTTTTGAATTCAGATGATTCTTATATGTCTTGATCACAATATCAAAATTCTTATAACCCTTCGTAATTTATCTCCCTTATTATAATCGTGAAACAAATCGATAAAGACCATTAAATAATTGATAGATTCTAATCTTTTGCCAATCATTTTATCTCTCTTCGTCCTTTTCCTTTTTTGCTGTGCAAAAGTCTGAGCTAGTCACAATTCAATTTTTGTTTGTGGGACTTGAATAATTGGACTAAACAATCTTTTTTCTTCTTCTTTCTGTTCGATTAGTTTCAGAGATGATTGATTGGTGTATAATACTTGCTAAGGAATAAATTTTGATGACCAAATAAGATGAGAAGATCAAAAATTATTTTTTATTCATCGTAATAATTCTATTATTTGAGTATATAGGAAAGTCATATTATAATTTGTATACAATCGTAAATTGTAACGAAAAGAAAAAAAAGACGTTACAATATTCGAAGAAGAATAAATCGTGATGATCGAATAATTTTTCAGATAGGAGTAGGAGAATGCAATCAATTAAAATCGAATCGACTTAATCGATTAAGATCGAAATCGAATAAATCGAGTTTTTTTTTTTAAATTAAACTGAGCCAATTTGACAAAAAAAAATCGATTTTTTCGATTAAAAAAAATCGAAAAAATCGATTTTTTTTTATGTTCAATCGATTGATGACTCAAATCAGTCGATTACTGTTATATAACAGTCGACTGAATCTAGTGGATAGGAGCATAGAATATTTCTTAGTCGATTGATGGTCCAATCAATCGACTGCTTCAGTTAAAAATCGATCGGTTCGATTAAACCGAATTTTTTCAGTTCATACTCGAAATCGAACCGAATAAACTGATATTTTTTTAATAAAAAAATTAAATTTCCGATTGGACCGAATTAAACTTTCAAGTTCGGTCGATTCGGTCGATTTTTTCGATTTAACTAATCGATTGCACACTCCGAGTGTATTTATTCTATAAAAAAAATTAACTCAATTGACCCTTGTCTTTTAAAATAATTTTATCATCCGAGCATTAATTAAATTATACCAATAGAATCACTCCTAGCAAAAGAGAAGTAAATCATCGGATTATGTCCCTTGATTTATTAGTAAAAAATAATAGAGAATTTTTATCATAAAATTCGATTTATGTTCATTTATAATTGTATTTATAATATTTTAATCAATGTATCGTCCTAGGAGGAGTGCACAGATAGAGCTACGTTATAGCAAGTAAACAGGAGAGAGAGTGTTTCAATTTCCATCGATTTGTCCATGTAAACAGGCAACAAGAATATCTTTTTAGTTATAAGTAATTGTCAATAATTTAATTTAAATATTGAATGACGAGCTGCACCAACCAATAAGATATATAATTTGAAATTATATTATTTTAAAAGAATAATTTTCTTTTTAATTTTGAAATTATGTGATAATGATCCATTCCAACCAAATAGATTTTTTTTTAATTGTATTAGATATTTAGATTTTTGAGGATGGATGATTCGACTAATCTTTTATTAGTCATCTAAATAATTTTTTTTAAAAATATTTACATGACGAATAAATCAACAGTTTGACATTCATGGTTTATTATTTCATTTGAGTTTCATGATTTATTATTTCATTTGAGTTTTTTTTTTTTATAATTTTTAGAAAATGACGTGGTGACTAAATGCTTGCGAATATGATGTGAATCAATTTCGAAGTAAATCTAAAGGTTTTTTTTTTATGAATTCAGATGATCTTCACGTATCTCATGTTAAGGCTTATAAGATTCTCTGTAATTTATCTCCCTCACAGTGACCGATAGGATGGCTAAGTTGATGGTTTCAATTTTTAGGAATTTGATTTTTTTATAAATTAATTAAAATTAGAGATCGTATCTTCGATCTACGATCTCTGTCGATTTGTTCTGACTACTTGTCAGAAGGGAGGTAAATTACGAAGGATTCTATGAACCTTAACGTGATGAACAAAACACGTGAGAATTATCTGAATTTAAAGAAAAAAACTTTTCACCTCCTCCAAATTCAATTTCGCAAGCTCCGCCGTTAGCCACCTAGCGCCGTGCCACGGCCGTGCATTCACGCGAGGTTGGTGTCTGAAAAATTGTTTCTCCTGTCTCTTTGCTCTATAAAATTCGAGCTCAGCCCTTCCTCCAGGATTTGAGAGCCCAGAAATGTCGCCTGTGGGTGGAGTGAGCCCCGGGACTGTGGCCGTGTACTACGGCGGAGGGGAGCTGAGCGCCATGGAGTGGAGGTTGAAGGTGGCAGAGTTCGTCCTGAGGTGTGCAACCACTGTCTTTGGCGTTCTCACAGCTGCCTTGACTGCGTCCAACGCCCAGACCAGAGTGTTCTTCTCCCTGCAGAGGAAGGCCAGGTTCACTGACATGAAGGCTCTAGTGTAAGCCCTCGTCTCTCCTTCCTCTTTCCTGTTCCTCTCATCGCAGAGGGCTCTCTCAACAGTCTCGTCGCTGTAGGTTCATGGTGGTGACGACGGGAATAGTTGCTGGCTTTAGCCTGATCCATGTCCTCAGGTGTGCCTTGAGCATGGCCAAGGGGAGTGTGCTCCTGAACATGCCCCTTGCTTGGGCCATCTTCTCTGTCGATCAGGTGAAAGGGTCTCTTTTTTTGCATCGACTCCAGATTAGTAACATGAACTAGAGTGTCCAGCAGTAATCACTCCATACCAGTGTTGTTTGTTGAGTGATAAGCATCAGGTGCTGCTAAACTTCTTGTAGTAGCAGTAAAAACACAAGTAAAATCATTTCAAGTGTTCTTGAGCTCTTCATCAAGAAAAAAGCTTCAGCCTGTGCATTTTGGTGTAAATCCTCTGCATTTTTAATGAGTTGGAGTCTAGCAAAAGAGGAGACAACATTAGTCCACAGATTGTATTAGTAAATCTAAGTAGTTGTTGTCTAATGAAATCCAACCGAGATTGAATCTAATTCAGTGCATCATGCATTTACTGAGTAGTTCTGCAGTGCCAAATGCCTTTATTGCTCATTTACTGCCTTTGCACCATTATGAGTTCTCAAGGGTTCTTGAGCTCTTCGAGAAACAAGCTTTAGCCTGTGCATTTTGGTGTAAATCCTCTGTATATTTAATGAGTTAGAGTCTAGCAAGATATGAGACAGCATTAGCCCACAGATTGTATTAGTAAATCTAAGTAGTTGTTGTCTAATGAAATACAATCAAGATTGAATCTAATTCAGTGCATCATGCATTTACTGAGTAGTTCTGCTAGTGCCAAGTGCCTTTATTGCTCATTTACTGCCTTTGCACCATTATGAGTTCTGCAGGAGGTGCTAGTAAACTTCTTGTGGTAACAGCAAAACACAACTAAAAATCATTTCAAGCATCAATAAATAAGCTTCAGCCTGTGCATTTTGGTGTAAATCCTCTGCATATTTAATGAGTTGGAGTCTAGCAAAATATGGGACAGCATTAACCCACAGACTGTATTAGTAAATCTAAGTAGTTGTTGTCTAATGAAACTCAACCGATATTGAATCTAATTCAGTGCATCATGCATTTACTGAGTAGTTCTGCAGTGCCAAATGCCTTTATTGCTCATTTACTGCTTTTGCACCATTATGAGTTCTGCAGGAGGTGCTAGTAAACTTCTTGTAGTAACAGCAAAACACAACTAAAAATCATTTCAAGGGTTCTTGAGCTCTTCATCAAGAAACAAGCTTCAGTCTGTGCATTTTGCTGTAAATCCTCTGCATATTTAATGAGTTTGACTCTAGCAAGATATGGGAAGCATTAGCCCACAGATTGTATTAGTAAATCTAAGTAGTTGTTGTATAATGAAATACAATCGAGATGAATCTAATTCAGTGCATCATGCATTTACTGAGTAGTTCTGCTAGTGCCAAGTGCCTTTATTGTTCATTTACTGCTTTAGGTCTCTTACCCATGTGTTGCACCATTATGAATTCTGCAGGAGGTGCATTTATGTTCTGTAGATTTTCCAAAATTCAAGCACAATTCTGTTCTTTATACTTTAATGCAATTTATGTCATTCTAGCAATGTTAGAGCAAAGATCCATAAATATAGTAATTAGGGAAGAAAAAGTATAAATTTTGTAGACCAACCAATTCTGAATGTGATCACAACTGTGTTAACTCTCCACTCATGCCTGCAAGGTTTTCTCCTTCAGGCAATGACATATCTGACCTTGGCTGCGGTTTCGGCAGCCTTGGAAGCATCGGTGCTCGGGAAGTTCGGCCAGCCGGAGCTGCAGTGGATGAAGCTCTGCGATCTTTATGAGAAGTTCTGCAAGCGAGGAGAGCAAGGCTTTGTTTGTGCTATCCTGGTCTGCCTCTGTGTGGTCATTGTCTCCTCCATGTCTGCCTTCAACCTCTTTCGCTTGTATGGCAAATCGAAAGGCAGCAAGAGCAACGATAGTGCAACAAGTTGGTAAACAGATGCATCCATTGCTCTAGATCCTTGAAGATTTCATGGCTAGCAAACATACTGTAGTTGTTCTACTTTTAGACTTGTAACATTTTTATCAGAATATGTAATAAAATGCCGAGACTCTGGTTTGTTCATGGCATCTTCAATGGATGTTATCAGTGGTTCTCTTATGACTGTCCCACTCCTAAAGGAGGAAGATAAATCGAGGAGTTCCGGTGGTGTGGACAAATCATGATTTATCATTTCATTAATTTGGAGGAAAATTTTATAAATTCATCGTAGTTGAAGATCGAACTATGAGTACGAGCCAAGTTAGATGCTCTGTCACTTTCAATGGATGTTATCTATTTCATTGGGATGTGCATTGAAACCAATTGCGGATCTAAAGGGTTCGGACAGTAGATAGACTCGAAAGGAGAATTAGGTGACGGATCACCGGAAGAAATAGAAGAGGAAGGAGGGGTCAATGATAGGCAGGTTATAGATTCGGACGAGCCTAGGAGATTCAATAGGAGGAACACAAAAGAGAGGCAAATGGTGAATTTGTAGGCGATCAACAACCGATGGAGCAAGCTCAATGTTTGCTCCAAAGCAAAATTCAAGTGGTTTGCTATGAGCTTTGATGAGTTGGGAGGCACATCCATTCATGTAATTTTCAAAAACTCATGTAAAAACTTATATAAATGTTTGTTCAATATATACAAGATTAAATATTTATGTTTAGTTTAGTTAATATGTATTAGTGCAACAGGCGATTCGTTCGTCCTTAACGTCTCCGTTAATCGGTCACACAGTCAATACAAAAAAGATAAATTACAGAGAATATATTATCCAATATAGGACTAACAAGGTAGGAGAATAGGGACTCCGAAAGACTTGCAGTCTTTAGAGATTAATTCTTGCTCATTGATATAATTTTATTGTCGCGTTAACCACGATATGTATGACCAATATCCACGAATAAAATTCATAAATGATGTTTACCAATAAAACTCTGATCGAACTTGTAAATAGACACACAAAAAAAAATTATACTCACTAACCAACCAATATAAATGTTTCAGACAATCAATTCAATAACATCATGACAAATCAAATTCAAACTAACTTCGAATCAAACTTCAGCTCTAGAAACGAAAAAAATCAAATCAAACTTGAACAACCATTTCAACAATTGCTCACGTGGATGGGCATAGTTTGAAAAAACGTGCATGTGGATATTCAAGTACAAATCAAGTAAATTTAGCCACTGAATTATTTAAAAACAAGACAGAAATTAGAGATGCTCACAAATACCAAAATCCATATTGCAAATTCTACATATTTCTTTGGATCATCGAATCCCACATTATTTCAGAAGCGATGAACAACAAGAAGCAGAAACAAGTACTTAAGGTACCAACGCAATTGGATTGACTACTAAAAAATAGCCCGATGCACGAAGCTCCCGTCATATGAGGTCCTAGAGAAAGATCCATTATACACAATCTTACTTTGCTTTTTGCAAGAGACCGTTTTCAGAATTCAAACCCGTAACCTCTTGATCACAAGACAATAATCTTATCGTCGCGATTGGATCGACCATTACTTAAGATAAATACTTATCATCAACTTGGCAACACCAAGATAATTTGTGGATAGAAAATATGATCTGATAATTACACCTTCCAAACTTTAGTAAATAACTTAATATGGACAAATACTCAAGTGCTTCATAAGTTTTAACTATTTTTACATTTACAATGTGCAACTACTTTCCATAGTTCTGGTTCTTCTTTGAAAAGTCGTACAGAGCCTTCGCGAGAGAACCATAGTTCATGAACTTCAGCGAACCCATATGACTAAAAAAAGATAAAGCAAACTCAATCAGTTGACCCGATAGACGAGAGGTAAGTAAAAAAAAAATAGACAATCTGATTTGCCTAGAAAATTTGAAAAACAATTAGCTACATAAAAGCAAAAGTTGGAAATTGAACGACGGCAAGAAACTAGTTTGCTTCTTCAAGCCTTTCCTTACACAACCGATTGATAAATTCAAAAAAAAAAAAACACGAAACTCAAGATGTAAGCGACAGTAGATACAAGTTTACAAACTATTATAGCACAAAACATGAAAGCGAAACTTACATGATCTCTGTGTAGCGCAATTTCCATGGAGGAAAACCTAAATGACATCTGGCAGGTCCATAGACAAGGAGAAGTTCAGGGTCAGGTCCTTTGTAACCTAAGACAAAAGTCTAGTATAAATCCTTCCGCTCAAAATATGATAAATCAGCCACAAAGGGTAAAATTGAAAAGAGAAAAAAAATAAATGCATACCTATTTCTTTTAGGGCATTGGATACTTGAGATTCTGAGAAGGTGGGTCTTATCCCGTTGCATCTTAAAGAATCATCTTTCATGTAATTAGAAATAAGAAAATTAGCTGCTTTAGCAACCCCTTCTTTGCCATCGGATAAGGAAAGTATCTCGACAGTCATTTTTGACATCTGAAAACGTGAACCTATGTTCTTTACATCTTCAATCTACATGATGGAACGATGGTTATCATTTATAAATACGATGCCGATAGGACTAATCTCCAATTCAAATAAGATCTTTCATGTGGTACACAAGAAACTTTCATTCATGTATCGATGCTAACTGTTGCAATGTCTAGAATGAATGTTTCTTTCGTCCATGTGTTCGACAAAGCAACAAAAGATTCTCATTCATAATTTACCTTGCATTCTCTCAACCTTGTATTTGTCAAGCCCTTAAAATCATTTCCAATACTTCTCTTCAACACACCTTCATAAAGGAATCAGGATTTTAATAGGTTAATACAGTTTATTTGGATATCAAGATTTGAAAAGTGTGTGGCAATGTTAGTATATGAGGATATTAACAAACATCTAACTTTATAATGTGATCTTAAGTGCATATATACCTTGCAAGTCATAAAGTGTGATATATTCGACATCAATAGATGATAGCCAGGATAGAAGTTTCTTGATCTTTGTCCTATCTTCTGCTTCTTCGCTGTCAACAACAATAGCCAGACAGTTTAGATTGTTCAACTTTAGATTTTGATACTTCCTTAGCAATCCAGTTGAGATGATGCTGGAAAGTAGCAAATGATTCAGGGAGCAGACCATGTCCACTAGACCGACCACAAGATGCAGTGAGTACCAACAAAACCCCAATATCCACTTCAAAATAATTGATGACTGGAACTTCTGGTCAAGAGACAAAGAGAAGCACTATTCAGCAAGGCCTAGCGAAGAGAATAATAAAAAAAAAGAAATCAAATGAAAGAATAGAGGATAATCTACTCTAGTATTTGATATTTAACTCTTAAAGGAAATAATGAATTCTACAGATAAAAAATCTATTGATTTTAATCGAAAGAAGACTAATGCATTTCAATTCAACTCCATGAGTTAGGTAGATGATTAAAAGTGATGCTATTGCACTGGAAAAATAACATAAAGAAACAATGGTTAACATAGATGCATTTGAACAAGGCCTTCGACAAGACATCTACTACATGGGGCATTATTTGAAATACAGTTTCACAAAATAAAAAGAGAAATGTAGCAACCACTTAGATGAAAAATTTCCACTTGGGGAAGCATTTTTCTAGCAATTACCATGAATACACATTTCACTACAACTCCATCTGCCTGCAGAAAAAGATTAAAAGTGCAACTGTTGCATTTAAAAATATAAGGAGTCTTGGATAAAGGTTAGTAATCTGAACAAGGCATTAAACTACCCATACGCTTCGTGGATGGGACATTTTCTGATATATAACTTCTCGAACTTAAACAGAAATTGTGAACAGACGATTCACTTAAACAAAAAACAAACTTGGAGTTCCCTTTTCCATACGGGTCGGAGACCGCTGTGACAACCACTAAGATAACTCCATGAGAAGCAGTTTGCTGACTCAATGTAGGACATGAGTTTGAAGGCCTTGTATCGGATTTATGTATAAAGAAAAATCTGAATTGGATCAAATATCAGAAATAGAGAGAAAAAACTATTCCCCCCTAAAAAACAGAGCACGTAGAAACAACTTAAGGGACTTGGGGGCTAGGAACATTGCCTTCACCTGAGACATCAAATTCAATGCCGAAGCATCAAAAACTAGTTCAACTCCAGGATTAAGGCGTGAAGAGCGTAAACAACCACACAAGAACTGGAGCACTTAACATTAAAATCACTAACTTGCAACAATGAGATTCCTGACCTGTACAGGAGGCACTAAGACCCGTGGAATCCCATGAGCCAAATCCATTGCCTGCAAAAGCACAATTGACGTTAATATCCTCCAAAAGAAGCTAAAACAACAAAATCCATTGAAATTTCAAAACAAGAGCAAAAAAAACTGCTTGATCCAATACATAACTATAGAAACTAAGCGATCCGATCGGAACCATAAAACATCAAAGTGAATCGACCAAAGTCTAGCTGAATTGACAATGAAAATTCTGATCTCGACATGAGAACAATGATTGGGCAATAACGGAGGGAGGGAGATCGTGAGACTGAGAAGAAATCGACTTACAAAGTGCATGCGTAGGAGATTTCTGCTCTATCTGCAAGATCGGGCGAGGAACAACTTTGCCGCTGCGAATGTAACTAGGTTTTCTTAATACGCGTGACCTAATGATATTTGTTATTTGTGGATTAATGGAAAGCACATATAAAAATGATAATATAAGTAATAAAATTATTACGTCATAATATTGGAAATAGCAATATATTATTTTTATTGAATAAATTTTAGTTATTATATGATTACTTATATTAATTGTGATCAAGAAGTATTCTTTATTGTCTCATTAATAACTTACAATAATAAAATCGTATGATTCTTCTACGTACTCTATCATCTACTATATTATCATCTATATTTAAATAAATTTTATTTTATTTTATTGTTACTAACTAAATTTTTTTTTTGTCTTTTTTTGCTCATAATAAATTAATATTGTCGTGGCTGATCTCAAACCCAAATAAAGCAAGAGGATTGTATTAGATTATCCGCTAATATTAAATTAAAATAAATATTCAATAATTCAGAAAGTATAATTATTTATTTATTTAAATGGTCTAAAGTAAATATTATCCATCATTATTAAATATTATTACAATAATTTCAAAATGAGTTGCAGCATATTCTAGTTGGCTCAACTTAGCATAACATGAATTGTGCAAGGTACAACCTAATAAATTGTATTGGGTCAAATTTAGTTAATTATACTAGTTAAATTGTATGTAAATTGGGCATCAAACACTTAATCTTCGTTCGACCGACCATGCTCAACGTGGCACAAATATGAGTTTTCATATGACAAAACGTGATAACGTTCATGCAAACGTCTCTCATGGCCAGTCGTCTAGCTCAGTAAAAGATGATAAATCACAGGAGACTTTATCTTGGTACAGTAATTCTTTTGCATAGAGGAGGTCAGGAATCCAACGAGTCATTTTACACCCATTGAAAATTAATCTCAAAATCTCATGTGACACACATCCATATATATTGTTATCAACCGAGTCAACGAGTGGGGACACAAATATGAGTTTCCATGATCAACAATTAAATTGTGAAGGATCAATAGTAATATCGATCCCACTTTAAGTCATATCTACGTGGTATTACTCTAAGTCAACATTCTTACATGTGTATATAAGGAATATATCACTGACCTGTTTTAGGAGGTCGACCAATCTCTCCCACTAGGTCAATAGGTCGCTTCATCTATCTAAAGAATTCAACAAGTTGATTGTGTTGGAATTATTGTGTCGCTAGAATGGATGGATAGTAATTCTTGTCGATCATTTGATTCTGTGTGTTTGTCTATAAATAATTAGTATGCAACGGAAAGAAAAACATAAAATAAAATATAAATAAACAACAAATCAAGATTTTACCAAGTTTGGAACTCGGCTCATGCTCGAAGACTTACTTCTAGTGATAACACAACTATCCTTTTCTTATTCTTAAATACATTTAGGAGGTTAGAAACCTCTTACAATCCTTTTCTTTTATAAGCAAATAAGCAAAATACAAAGACAGAAAGAAAGAAAAATGAAATATAATATAAACAATAATAGTTTACACAATGATCATTACTTTGCTCGTTGTTTAGTTGCTTTGGAATGCTGCTTGAAGTTCTGAAAAGCAACAATACTTTCTCATAAAATCTCCAAGAACCAATTCCTTCAAACATCCCCTAAGCCCTCTTTTATAAGCTACAGATCGAGACAAATTTACACCTAATAGTTGTGTTACGTCTCGGGGGCATATTTGTCATCCAAATAATGAAGGTACCCCTTAGTGACAATATTTCAAAATATATTACTGAACCAGATATAATAAATAATTTGAAAATAATAATAATAAAATATAAAATTTAATTATTAACTGCATGCATGATTAAAATATAAGTCAACAAATGTAAAATAAGTCTATGACACCAAATCAAATTGCGACAAAATTCAAAGTGGGTAAATAAAATGCAAAAATAATAAAGAAAACAAATCAACATTTCGATGATGCATCGAGACCAACAAGACAGGGAACTCTCTAAGCGACGCAAAGGTAGCCAATACGACATATCCTATATCAACTAACTTGGAGGCCAAAGAAAAGATAGAGTGAGTATAAATCACTCAGTGAATGCATAGAAAGATAGTGAACGATAATATAAAATATTGGAGGTCAAAGGAAGTAAACTCGAGTAACTCAAACTTTAGAATATCAATATCAGTCTGCAACTAACCTGATCAACAATATAATAAATGCACCTGGGATATAGACAATCAACTGTAAATTTGCAAGAAATAAACATCAAGATACCATGACAAAGCCTCATAGCTCTCGAGGTAATACAAGGGGACACTATCTGCGGACAATAATATGCTACCACAAACGGGTCTCATGGCAGATAGACAATATAAAGAGTATTGTCTGCAGGGAACAACATGCTACCACGAATGAGTCTCGTGGGTAGACAGACAATATAAAGATCACTGTATGCGAGCAACCACATGCTACCACGCACGAGTCTCGTGGACAGACATGCAATATAAAAACTCAATTTTTGCGTGCAACAACATACTACTACGAATGAGTCTCGTGGACAGACAGAATATATAGCTATCTAGCTATGGACTGCACGCAACAACATGCTACCACGAACGGATCTCGTGGGAGTGAGACAATATAATGACTCAATATTTGCGTACAACAACATGCTACAACGAACAAGTCTCATGGTCAGACCAAGTATATATCTAACTAGCTATTGACCGCATGCAATAACATGCTACCACGAATTGTCCTTGTGGGCAATTAAGATGTAAGGTAGCTATGACACATGAATCCAACTATAACTTCGACTGGGTAGTCCAAGAGTATAACTCTATTGTAGACTTTGTCAACCACAAATGAGAGACATGATCGATAGCAGGTATACAAAGCAACCATAAATCGAAGGTAAGGAACTCTACTACGGACTCTCTCAACCACGAATGAGAGACATGTGTTGGTGCAATCGGCCCAGGTCATGATTGACCAGGACTCGAGTTTGACTCGAGTGATGTTTTGATGTTTCGACAAAAACATATGACAATGTAATTGTCATGGGAAAGTCCAAGTGGAACACTTGGCATTTGGTAAAGTCCAAGTCTTGAGTACTTGGCATGAAAAGTCCAAGTGGGACACTTGGCACATGAAAAGTCCAAGCATGGGTCTTGGCAATGTAAAGTCCAACATGGGTTGGCAAGGAAAGTCCAAGCATGGTCTTGGCATGAAAAGTCCAACATGGGTTGGCAAGGGAAAGTCCAAGCTTGAGTCTTGGCATTTGAGAAGTCCAAGGGTTTGATATTGGCAGCGTAAAGTCCAAGCGGGAGTCTTGGCAGCATAAGACCAATGGTTGGCGGCGTAAAGTCCAAGCGGAGTCTTGGCGGCGTAAGTCCAATGTGCCTTGGCGGTGTAGACACCGTTAGCATGACATAGCCGAGGGAAGCACCGGAGGCTAGCGCATGGATTAACAAGTCATGGATGACTTGGAGGGATACGAGAGGCGTGAGGCTGATGGAGGTGGCTAGAAGGCTTAGGTCTAGGCTAAGGGTGGTCTAGCAAGTATGGGGGCACCATACTTGGGTTAAAACCTCATCCTTGAGGTTGGCAGTCGGGACATTATGGTCGGTTCGGCCTGAGTGAGTCGACTTGAGTTCGACCGCCGCTTAAAGAGCCGAAGCTGGCGCTCTGCAGCGATCAGCTGCTCATTGGCAATGATCGAGCGATGTATCGATCGGCTGCCAGTCGGCCCGGTCGAATTGCTAGTTGACCGACCGCGAATGCTCCGTGGCCAGGCTCGACTACGCGATTGGCGATCGATAATGTTCAAGAGATCCGGAGTTTTTCATGGATCGATTTGTTGTCTCACGACAACAGTGGCATCGATCGGGTGACTTATGGATCGATAGGCGGAAATCCAAATCGGACGCAGTTATAAAGGCAGCTCGGAAGGAGGGTTTTGCGATTTTCGGCGAAATTGAAGGGGAAGTTGGTGCTTTCCAGTCCTTCAAAGCTAGTTCAAGGCAATCAAAGATCAAGCAATCCAAAGTTCTTGTAAAGTTGTTTTTCCTTTACTTGCATTGTATTTCTTACTTGTATTTGCTTGTATCTTGTGTATTACTTAGTGTAATCCTTGTACGAGGTTTCTCCGCCTCCGGATTGTTCCGAGAAGGAGTTATTATTGATTAGTGATTGCGTGTGCATCACTAGAGCTCTTTAGAGCTCGATCCGTGGAGTAGGAACCGTGTGGTTCCGAACCACGTTATATCTTTGTGTTCGTGATTGTTGTATTTCGTTATTGCTTTCATTTCTATATTCCGCTGCGCTAACGAAATTGTAGACACGATCACGATCGAATTCCATCTTCCTACGAATTCAACGCTATTCACCCCCCCCCTCTAGCGGCGTCAAATCCCCAACAATTGGTATCAAAGCAAGGTTGCTCTTCAACGGATTAACAACCGGGAGCAAGACGTTAGAGGGTAAAAGATGGAAGTCCAAGATCAATTAGGTTGGGACATCAACACACCGGTGCCCTACACTCTATACGGACAAGAAGGGTTTAAGCAATGGAAGTCAAGAATTGAAGACTTCCTAATGATGAGGGACTTCGAAGAATGGTCTATCTTGATGGAAGGATTTGAATATCCTAAGGGACCAAAGGGAGGGTTTCTCAAGAAGAAGAGATGGAGTGAGGAGCAACTCCAACAATTCGATAAAAACAAGAAGGTAATCAAATTCATTTTTGATTTAATTCCTAATGATCTCTTGTGTAGCCTAGGTGACTACGTGGATGCCAAGGAGCTATGGAGCGATTTGGCCAAGCTCCATGAAAGTCTATCACCCGTCCAAGAAGAAGGACCATCACCCTCTCAAGCTCAAGAAGAAACATCCAAAGAGCTAGAGGATTCGGAGGTTGATAGGGAATCAACATCCGGATCGGAAGAGGTAGAAGTGATGGAAGAAGAGGAGACCTCCACCTCTAGGATAGAAGGGGAGGAGATTAGGGCATCCTCGATACCGGAGCAACAAGAAGAACCATCTACATCCGGTAGAGAGGAAGAGCAAGCTCAAGAATCCACTCCGACCACCACAACCACCCTAGGTAACTCAAGCATGTCAATTAATAATAAAATGAATATTATATGCTTTGAGTGTAGGGAGAAAGGACACTACAAGAGTAAGTGTCCTAAACGGGTTAAAAAGACTCCACTCGTGCCAAAAGTCAAGGAGACCGGTGCCTCAATGAAAAAGAGCAAGGAGCAAGTGATTTGCTTCAAATGCCGACTACCGGGTCATTACCGGAGTCAATGCCCGAAGGGGGAGAAGATGGGGCAAAGGGGAGCATCACAAGTACTAAGGCTAACCCTAAGGTATATCAAGTTAATAATGCTCTTTCTTTAGTTAATAGACAAAAGCATGTTAGAAATTTCAATTCCCTAGCAATTTGCCATGAAAAGCATGCTAATAGAAATAAATACTTTTGTTTAGGAGCTAAAAATATTCACTTAGATAATAGGGAGAAATTTGGGACTAATGTCCCTAAAAACAACTTATCTAAGGACAAACCTAGGTCAAATAACTCTAGAAAATTTTTACCTAGGGAGACAATTAGAAAGGTGCAAGAGCACCTAGGTCTAAACCCTAAGAAGGGTAGGCATATGCCTAGAGAAAATGATAATGCCCAAAAATTTAATCAAAAATCAATTGGGCAATTAGAGGTTGAAAATCAAGCCTTGAGGTCAAGGCTTGAAAAACTAGAAAAGACCCTTAGGAATATACAAAATCAATTTAAAGGGTCAAATGGTCAAAGTCAAAGGTCTAAAAGTCAAAGTCAACATCTAGGACCTAAGAGTCAAAAGTCAACCAAGGGCAAGAAATGTTTGGGTCACAAACCTAAGCCCAAGGTGATTTACCATAGTGTTCCATTAGATTATGGGACACCAACTAGGTCTAGGAAGACCAAGGTCAATAGGGAAGTCATCCCTAGAGTTGACCAAGGGTTGTGCCTAGTGGCTAAGGTTTCTAGGAAACCTAGGGTGGCCACTAAGAAGGTTGCAAGGGGAGTTACCCCTAGAGTCAACCTAGGTAAGACCCAAATGACCAAGGCTAATAAGCCTAGGAGGGTCATTAGGAAGATATCTAGGGAGGTTATCCCTAAGGAATACCTAATTAACCCTAGGAGCTCAAATCGGTTTTGGGTTCCTAAGAGCGTGATTGATTCACGCTAGATGGGTTAGGGTGTGCCAACCTTAAATGGATGGGTAGTTAACTCAACCATGGCAAAGGTGGCACTTTAGGTTATTTTCAAGGTTATGGATACCTTGGAAATAGGGTTGAATTATAATCCTAAAAGTTTTAGGATGTGCCAATATTATTTGAGAAGCTTGATAAAATGGTCAAATTGGCACAATTTAGGTTTAGAGGTCGTAGTGTGCCATTTTAGATTTTTGGCACACTTGGGAAAATTTAGGTTAATATGACAAAATCTACTTAATTATATCAAATGACAATTAATATTAAATTTTAGGTATTACTATACCTATATATTTTATATGTCATGCTTTGTTTGTCATATAACATGCCATGACATCATGCTTATTTTTTAATCATTCTATATGTCATGTACATGGTTTAGGATTAAGCTTTAAATGTCATGTGTTTTTAGATTTCATCTTATGCCATGACATCATGATTATGAGCATGTATTTATCTATATCATCTCTAATGCCATAATCACTCATGCATTTAAGATAATTTGATTAAAATTGATTTAAGGACAATTGCATGACTTGAAGTCCCATTTATAAGGGAATCAAGTAGGGTTGCCTTAGAGAATGCATGAAACCCTAGATTAAATGAACCAAAACCCACATCTCACATCCAATTGACATGTATGTGTCTTTATACACCCTAGATACATGTGAGATGCTAGGATATGAGTTAAGTTCAAGATACATAGAGTTTGCATCTAGATGAACTAAAACTCATCTAATTTTATTTGTGGATCATTGGGAAAGCTTGTGTACAAGTCATGTACATTGAGCCCAAGGAATATGATCCAAAATAAGGTTTTAAAAACATTTTAAAATCATTTTGAAAAACCTTGGTGAAGTCTATCTTTTGATAGCAATCACCATTGATGAAGTTGATACAAAATAGGGCCAAAACATTGAAAATTTCAATGGTTTTGAGTTTTGTATCAAACTCACTATTTTATGGGTAAAATAATTTTCAAATATTTTTCACCCATTGTGTGTGTCATAAGTATTATACGTATGAATTTTCACGATTTTTCGAATTACGTATAATTATTTATGAATTTCCAAAATTCATTTCTGATAGCTGAAAATCGAGATTTTGATTATCGATCGGCCTATACGCCTGTGCGATCAATGATCGATGTGATCGGCTGATTCTTTCGAGTCGACTGTCAGGTCTGATTTCGAGTTAACAAGGTTTGTTTAGCCCGTATTCAGCTATGGAAAAGGTTCCTAATCACTCCTAACCCTAGGATATGCTTTAGAAAGCATTATAAAGGGTGAAAATTCATTGGATATGGATTAGGAGATGTGCTAGGTCAAAGTATCAAATTTAGGGTGAGTGAAAGTTCTATGTTGAACTTAGAACCTTAATTTTTATTGTTTAGAGTTCCTATTGGCTTAGGGGCTTCCCAAGGACATTGTTGGTGGAATGGTCAAGGGGGAGCAAGCCTTTAGGGGGAGTTATCCATCTTAGGATGATGGATGTGTTTTTCTCCTTAGAGAGGAGAAGTTATTGGGAGAGTATCATCAATTGGGAAAAATTGATGGGTTTTTGATACCCAATTTGGAAATTGGGAGAGATTATAGGATTGCCTCTCTTGAGTGATATGTGACTTATCACTAGGACAATGGTAGGCATCCTAGATATTTTTAGGTCAAAAAGGGAGAGATTGTAAGATCTCATTGGGACATGAGACATTGACCTCCTTGGAGAGATAACCTTTTTGATGTTAGTCAAAAAGGGGGAGAATATTTGGGGGAGAACATTTGGAGAGTGTTTACCAATTTGGGATAATTGGTAAGAGATTTGAGTTAGTGGTCTAACTCAAATGATTTGTTTAGTTTTTGTCAAACATCAAAAAGGGGAAGATTGTTGGTGCAATCGGCCCAGGTCACGATTGACCAGGACTCGAGTTTGACTCGAGTGATGTTTTGATGTTTCGACAAAAACATATGACAATGTAATTGTCATGGGAAAGTCCAAGTGGAACACTTGGCATTTGGTAAAGTTCAAGTCTTGAGTACTTGGCATGAAAAGTCCAAGTGGGACACTTGGCACATGAAAAGTCCAAGCATGGGTCTTGGCATGGAAAGTCCAACATGGGTTGGCGAGGGAAAGTCCAAGCTTGAGTCTTGGCATTTGAGAAGTACAAGGGTTTGATATTGGCAGCGTAAAGTCCAAGCGGGAGTCTTGGCAGCATAAGACTAATGGTTGGCGACGTAAAATCCAAGCGGAGTCTTGGCGGCGTAAGTCCAATGTGCCTTGGCGGTGTAGACACCGTTAGCATGACATAGCCGAGGGAAGCACCTGGAGGCTAGCGCAATGGATGAACAAGTCATGGATGACTTGGAGGGATCCGAGAGGCGTGAGGCTGATGGAGGTGGCTAGAAGGCTTAGGTCTAGGCTAAGGGTGGTCTAACAAGTATGTGGGCACCATACTTGGGTTAAAACCTCATCCTTGAGGTTGGCAGTCGACTGACATTATGGCCGGTTCGAC
Source organism: Wurfbainia villosa (assembly GCA_025175895.1). Taxonomy (NCBI): domain Eukaryota; kingdom Viridiplantae; phylum Streptophyta; class Magnoliopsida; order Zingiberales; family Zingiberaceae; genus Wurfbainia; species Wurfbainia villosa. The sequence continues at coordinate 58,637,888 of CM045996.1, read as the reverse complement.
TGCCGTGAGTCAACTTGAGTTCGACTGTCGTTTAAAGAGTTGAATCGCTCTCGTTGGCCGATCGTCATCGAGCGATGAATCGATGATGTATCTGACGATCGCTAAGGGTCAGCGATGATCGCTAGTTCACCATGAGCATAGAATGCTCCGTGAGCCAATCGGGCGATCGATTACGCGGTTGTCGATCCCAATGTTGGCAATGTTGATCGCCAAGAGATCCGCTGAGTTTTTTTCAAGATGGATCGATCTGTTGTCTCACGACAGCGATGGCATCGATCGCGGTGACTTATGGCGGTCGATCGATAAGCGAAATCCACCAGACGCAGTTATAAAGCGGCTTCGGAAGGAGGGTTTTTAAAGCGATTTTCTTGGGCGAAATTGAAGGGGGAAGTTGGTGCTTTCCAGTCCTTCAAAGCTAGTTCAAGGCAATCAAAGATCAAGCAATCCAAAGTTCTTGTAAAGTTGTTTTTCCTTTACTTGCATTGTATTTCTTACTTGTATTTGCTTGTATCTTGTGTATTACTTAGTGTAATCCTTGTACGAGGTTTCTCCGCCTCCGGATTGTTCCGAGAAGGAGTTATTATTGATTAGTGATTGCGTGTGCATCACTAGAGCTCTTTAGAGCTCGATCCGTGGAGTAGGAACCGTGTGGTTCCGAACCACGTTATATTTTTGTGTTCGTGATTGTTGTATTTCGTTATTGCTTTCATTTCTATATTCCGCTGCGCTAACGAAATTGTAGACACGATCACGATTGAATTCCATCTTCGTACGGTCACAACGATATTCACCCCCCCACTAGCGGCGTCAAATCCCCAACAACATGATCGACAATAAGTATATAAAGCAACGATAATTCAAAAGCAAGAAAACTCTACAACAGACTCTCTCAACCACGAATGAGAGACATAGTTGACATCAGATATATGAGAAAAGTTATATACCTTCTAAAGAATAATTTTATCTTAATTATACTATCTTTACCAATCCAATCACAATATCAACCGAAATAATAAATAGATAAACACATAATAGTAATATCAACCAAACAACAGAATAAATAACTATATGCTAATGATGAACAAGCAACCCAGAAACTAAATAGAGCATAAAAAGTCAAGCAAAATACAAAGTCAAAACAATACTAGAAAGAACATAGAGTGGAAAGATAACTGTATCATAACTAAATTGCATAACTAAAATAATAATCATGCATTAAAATTAAAGAATCTAAAAAAGTCAAGAAAAAATCACTCACTAAATTGATTATCTAATAAACTTCCTAGTTATCTCCCAAATTGAAAAGTTGCTTCAGCTTTCAACTCTGTCATAATTAATCCATTATTAATTTAACTATCTAATAACTCAATAAATTTCTAAATTGATTATCTAATCTATTTATGAGTTTGACCTTCAATTTCATTAATCGTAAGATTTTATTTTATAAATTTTCCAAACTTACTTATTTAGCTTAATTGGATTAATTAATCAATTAATCCAATTAATGAATTAATCACAACTAAATTTAGTTACTTAGTTAATTGAATCAATCATACTAATCTAAATAATTTTTTAACTGCTTAAATTCCATAACTAGGTTAATTAGACTCGATTAATTGGACTAATTTAATTAAATGAATTAGTTCAATTCACGGATTACTTAATCTGATCTCAAACAATGAATTTGCTCAGACTTAATCCCATTTGATTACATTCACAGATGAATCAAAGTAATATAATTAATTAATCACCATAAACAGGTTACTTAATCGAAACCTAATTAATTAAAGGATTAATCAACTTAATTAATGAAATAAAAAATCAAATCAAAACATCTTTAATCGGATTATCCAGATTAATCCAAAATCATATCCTTATCTCTTTATTTTAACCCGATTAATCAATTTGGAGTTCGACTGCCGACTCCGACGTCGGCAGACTTTAAATGCATGGTCGAAAGGCAAGCAGCAAAACCCGAATGGCTCTAACAATACAAAGACATCGAATCCAGTCCATTCTACAAGTAACATCTTGTCTTATCATCGCGTCGTTCCGTGAGGACAACTAATAACTTATGTCTGATTATATATATAATGGGGTTTATTGAAATAATCAACTTAGTCAAGCCTAATAAAATTATCTCGTTTTTTCTATAAAATAACTAAATTCCTTTTTAATAAATAAATATATATATATTATTTATTTATTTTATTTTATTTTTTATTTTATTATTATTTATTTATTTTTCGATATCAATCAACTGATTATCACTCGTCAACTAATAATTAGACATGCTTATCGGTTCCTCAGTTTCGATTCTGGTTCGATTATGATCAGTTCCGGATTCATCGATGTTGGAACTAGTCCAAACCGGTTCAAAATTGATTACGATTTCAAAGTTTTAACTTTGGAATCAATTCAATCTGGACCGGTTCTAAATCGGTTTCGAACTGGTTCCGAAACGATTTCGAACCGATTCCAAAATTATTCTGGACCACCTTCCTCGAATTTGAGCTTCCAAATTCATCTAACGTGTTGATGATCCTATTTTTTTTTCTATCGCAAAATAATTTTGTAGACATGTTATCATGCTAAGAATTTCTACTTTTAAATTAACAATCGAAACCAGAACCGATTCCGAAATCGATTGGAATCAAACCGAATTAGAATCGGAACAGTTCCGGTTCGGTTCCAAAACTGATTCATTTGAATCGGTTCCGATTCCGAATTTAACGGATTGATTCCGACTCGATTCTAGATCGAACCAATCCATTAAGCATGCCTACTAATAACAATTATTCGAGTTTAGACAATCTAGTTCAGAACTCTTTATTCACTCCAACAATAACAACAGTCAAGTATTTTACTCGACTGATGAAGCAATTGACTACTATATCATAGTAACCAATTATTAATATCTAAAACCCTCAATCTTGGGATTCACAGTTCATTACTCAATTGCAACTTCATAGCAGACGACTGATACTTCTGTTTTAGCCTAACCAAAATTGAATTCTCACTTTATTTGGTATTTAGTTGATGCCAACCTTTCAGAACTTCTTCTCACCTAGCATCCGACCAATCTTGACCGATCAAAACTTTTTTTGTCTAGCATTTAATCACTCTTAACCTACTAGGATTTCATTCACCTAGTATTCAGTTATCTTTCACTTGCCATGACTTCATTTGTCTAACATCTAGCCATTTTTTATTTGTCAAGACTTCTCATCTCATATCTAACATCGGATCCTTTTCGACTTGTCAGGATTTCACTGACTCATGCCAAGTATCCAGTCAACCTTAGTCTACTGGGACTTCACCATTGTTAAACTTCTAGTCATTTTTAACCTGCTTGAATTTTTCTTCTTGTGCCAAACATTGATTATCCTTGACCTATTGGGACTTCATCATTGTCAAACATACAGTCTTCTTCGACCTGTTTGGTCTTCCACACTTGTTTAACATCCAGTTTTTCATGATCTATTAGGACTTCTAATTATCTCATGCTAATTATCCAATTCTCCATGATTCACTTAGAATTTATCCATTTGTCAAATATCAAGTCAACCTTAACCTACTTGACTTCTCGCTTAACTAATCAACATCGAAACTCTTATCTGTCTTGGTCAATTTGACCTAAAGTTGATTACACCAATAATTTATTTCTATAATAATTTTCTCTTCTACACAAAGATTGGTCATCATTTATATATCAACAATCTCCCCCCAAAGAGTATTGTTCGGTCATCACCATATATGACTTAAATCATTAAAATCCAACTCGAAATAACTCGAGCTTAATTAATCTTGACCAGAGATCGATTACATCGACATATTGACATTTTTTTTTTCATTAGATTAACATATTAATAATTATGAAAATCCACCAAAAGTCATTAGTTATGCTAAAGACGAGCTCAATTTAGCTTCCCGTTCAGAACTAGGCTCATCGAGTTCTCTATGCCAAGCTCAATTCCTTGAGCTCTAGATGTTGAGCTAGAGTTATTAAGGGGCATTTGGTTTGCATTTTTCTCATTTTTATTTTCGTTTTTTTTTCAGAAAATAAAAAATAATTTTTTACCGTTTTTCATTTCCCTTCCAACTAAATTAAAACTTTATTTTCTAGAAAATGAAAATGAAAAATACAAACCAAAATTTTCCATATTTTTCTATTTTCTCAAAAAATGAAAATAAAAAAACAAGCATACCAAACCCCCATAAGCTTCTTATTATACCTACAACCCATTTATAATTGTCTATGCAGTTATTGGCAATAATCACACATAATCAACAATTTTATGTGCCCCTCCATTATTAATTTCGTGCAAAAAAATTAGAACCATTAATCTAATGAGTCTTTCAATTCGACTCTATAAATATGAGAGGAAGTTAATCACGAATAATTATTGATTTTGGTGCGATGATCAGTACCATGGAGGATATGACCCGATGTGAACATTAAACAATATGCTAACACAAGGGATCAATCCTTGCTCCTTATATAAATGTTGCATCGTATTTACCAATGTACCATCCCCGTGAGAATGAAAACGTGGAACCACTACATTAGCGACCCCTTATGACTGCCCCTACCGGTGGAGGAGGTAAATCGGACAAGTGCAAGTGGATTTACCTCAGCATACTCAGCATCAAAAGGGACTGACTCTCATTTGAGGAAAAGTTCATAAATACATCGTAGCTGGAGATCCGGATTGCCTTAGCATACTCAGCATTCCAAGGGATCGACCCTGATTTGAAAAAAAGTCAGCAAATATAATATAATTGGAGATCGATTCAGGAGTACTTGGACTTCAACATAGACATCTTTTCTATTGTACTATAGTCGCGGGCTACCCCTCTATTATTAACATCTCTATAACTCATGGACAATAATAGTGTAGCGGCTAATATTAACATTGAATTTACTCCGAAGGATGAATTAAGAAAGAAAAAAAAAATCTTTAATAGAAAAGAATCCTTAAGAAAAAGGAAACTTAAATTGAGGAAGTTGAAGAAAGTCAATCCATTAAATTGTTTACTTGTTTACTTCGAAGAAAGAAATTTAAAAAAATTACTGATTTATTATCCAATATACCCTTTATTATTAATTTTTTATTTCAACACAAAATTTTAACATTCTTTATTGAACTGCAAAAAAATATAAACCTCAATAAATTAATTTAACATTCTGTAGCATTCTAGTTAAGTTGATTAAGAAAAAAAAATTGCCAATAAATTATATAAATCTCAATGAACTTTTTGCATACATTTTCTCCTCATAAACTTCCATTAATCTATCGAATTTCATAAGCCATTAGAGCATCCACAACCCTTTTCTATTATAACACCTTCCACCTCATTAAAAAGTATGAGGTCCACTGTCACATATTCATTATAACAACATACCTTTTTTACCCACAACCCTTTTAACATTAACACTCATTATTTATGGGTCTCACTGTCCACTCAATTATCTTAAAATTATATCATATTAAATAAATATATTTTAAAAATATTTTAAAATATTAAAATATTTGCAATAGTTAATTTTCGACGGCTAATTGCAACAGCTAGTTTCCAACGACTATTTTACAAAATACAATAATTAAAAATTACAATCACTCGAAAATATAATAATACTAGAAAATGAACGTTGAGTAAACAATTTAGATATTCCATCTCGACCTAATATCCTGACATGGACATTCATGTATGATAAGTTGCTCCTCTGTCATCTGCGAGGTGTCTTTGTTCAATATTTTATACTCTTTAATTTCAAGTGACGATTCTTAGTTTCAGATTTGGACAAGGCAGCTTTTGTTTTAATTTCCTCCACTTCGAGTTGTTTTTGCTTCAGATCGACTTCGGACTTCTTCACGCTTGTATACTCAGTGAACTTTGCGAAAATATTATTGTAGTTTATTGACAGATCTTCCATGGTCGATTTTACTTTGCCTTTTCCCTTTCTTTTTGCTGCCTTCTGTCCCATTGGACGAATATCTTCATCATCTAGGTTTATACTCACATCTTGGTTGGAGGAGGTGTTGCTTGCTCCCGACTCTGAGGTCCTCATCTTTTTTGTGGTCACAAAATGATCAGTGGACTATGGAGTAAACATTGAGCGGTCTTTGACAATTCTCCATACATGCTCAAGATTGAATGCAATGCCATTGTTTTCAGATCGATATTTTTCGTACGCAAACCTCAATATATCTTCGTCACTATGACCGCTTCGATATGAACTGTAAACACTATTGTAATTTGCGTTGAATCGATATACCTTCTTTTGGATTGTATTGTGCCAATGTGACCGTATAACATTTGCACTTCTGGTGTTTGAATCTGAGGGACGATTCTCATTGTAGTAGCTTGCAACACGTCCCCAAAAAGCATCTGCCTTTTGATCATTGTCGATTATTGGATCATCGTTGATAGTGACAAAACTTCTCGCTAAGACCTCGTCTTCAACCTTTGTCCAACTTGAATGCTTTTTTGTACCCTCAGCATTTGAAATCGTTTTTTCAAAATTGACCACCTCAATTGGAGATTCACGGTCGGAAAGTTGAGTCTCTGGGACAAAAGTCGGAGTTACAGGTTCATTCGACATTGGAGGAGTGAAAGACATACCAGTTGTGTACGGGGTACCATATCCATGAACAACCGACGACGTAAAATACGGATGACTCATATTTTGCCAATATTCGGCTGGAAGCGGTTGATATGGACCTCGAGGAGCATAATTCAGATGATTCATAGAATTTCCAAAACTTTAGAAATTTTGAAGATTTTGTGGAGGAAACGGTATATTTGAAAATGGATGTGGGTATTGATAATTTGGTGGAATTTGTGGATTTTGAGAAGATGAATATTCTTGTGGGCTGCTGGTAGAATTCAAAAAATTGGTAAAAAATGCTCTATTATTTTCATCCATTTCGGATAGAAAATAAGATTGCAGGAAGCTAACAAAATAAATGAGAAGGATATTTAGAGAGTAAAATTGGAGAGTATAGTGAGTTGGAATGAAAATATATGTGCATTTTGATGGATATATATAGATGAAATTTCGAACTAGCCGTTATAAAATAACTGTTAAAAAATTAATTAATGTATTTCAAACTAATCGTTTAAATAACCGTTAAATAGCCGTTCAATTTTAGACTGACTCACCATATATCCCACTTGAACGCGTTCAATTAGAGAGGTGTTATAATACCCCTCCACATTGGGTTGAACCAGGGAGGGGTATTATAACACCCCCATTAACACCTGGTGCTCTTGTTATTTAACATTATGATGACATAATATAACATCTACATATCAAGATAGTACTTTTCAACTTTTTGTCCAAATCACTTCACTAACAAATGAATATTTGGAAGCAAAGTAAACAATTATTTTGACGAGAAGAAAATTAAAATGAAAAAAAAAGGGAGGTATTCAAAGACCTCAATTTGGGGAAACAAATTATAGAATCAAATAAAAATTAATATATTCATAAACCTCAACATTATAATAAAAGGAATCACAAGAATCGTAATAAAAATAACACGAACAAGAAAGATCGATAGACTCCCATAACCTGTAAACACATGAAAGAAAAGAAAGTACAAATCCTTCGCCCATTGCTATACATGAAGTTTAAAATTATCCAAATAACATTCCATATTTTCATATTTATCAAATAACATATTTAATTCTCTTTTTATCTTTTCCGTCAAATAGACCTGTACCACAATGATACTGGTACTGAAATTTACAATTTCAGTACCATTGTAGTGTTGAAATTTGCAATTCCAGTACCACTGTAGTATTGCAATCCCAGCATCATCACAATGGGGGTGGAATTTGAATTCCGAGCATCACATTTGGATGGTTCGAGATTTCTACTATGGTGCAAGTCTATTTGGCGGGAGGGATAAAAAAGAAATTAAATGCGTTATTTAGTAAATATGAAAGTGTGGGATATTGTTTGGACAATTTTAAACTTCACGTGTGTTGTTTGATAAATCACCATAAATCTTTACATAACGTTCAACTAAATATAAAACATTGTGGCATTCATTTTTCAACAAAATTTATTCAAACTGCTCTCTCACTCACTCTTTAGAAGGGAAAAATTAAGTCGGAATCAATCAAAATAATAAAGCAAACTGATCTAATATAAAACAACTAATATCGTAAATTAGAAATAGACGTTCCCATGGAGATGACGCGATGGTAAGACAGAGTGATCACTTTGAAAGCGAGAGTCGATTAGGATAAGTCTAAAATCCTCCTGGCATCGACGATGATCCTCTGTCTTGACATGTCGGGGACATAGTCCCTCCATGATTTACCTCCTTCTCGCCGCAGCCCTGGGACAGATGGCTAATATAATCACGTTTATAACGTAATCAAGTTCGTAATGTCAAATAATATAATCTTAATTGTATTATTATGTTTGAATAAAGATTACATGTCTTAGATTACAAAGATAATTACATTCTTTTATTTGATATATATTACAAGGATGGTAAAGATCGATCGACGACAATGACGACGATCGATCGATAGCGATCACGTCGTCGTCTCAAAATTAACTCTCAAATATGCCATCTCAAAATTTAATAATTAAATTTCGATGGAACTTAATGAATAAAATGAAATAAATAATTTTTTTAAAAAAATTGGAGTTAACCTATAATATATGAAATTATTCAAATTAATATATATTTAGAGTTTGTAACAAAAATAAAAACTTAATTGTTAAAATGTGTAAAAAAATCATTTTATAAATGATGGTAAAATCGCATACAACAAAATTAATGAATTTGAAAAATAAAACTTCTAATATATTTTTAAAAGATTAAAAAAATATATTTCCTTTCAATCGACACTGCGATCGTCCTGTGAATCTGTCGAAGCTTCGTTCGGAACGGCGAATTCGTCGCCGTCGCTCGTGAAGGCTTGTAGAACCCTAGGCGCCTCCCCGATCCATTGGCCTTTGCGATTCGTCTGTAGCCTCCTCTCAAAGCACCCTTCAGATCGTCGACACAGGTACTCCGCTTCTCTTTCCGCTCTTTGTTTTGTACTTTTATCCCTTCCTGTCTCCGATTTCTCTTAGCGATTGCTTTTGAATCGAGATGGAAGTATTTCCTTCTCGGCTAATCTCGTGGGACATAAAAGGAAGCGACTTTGTTGGTTGCAATTGAATGACTGTTGTCTTAGATAGAATATCGCAGTAGTAGCCGCTTTAAGGTATCGATTGTATTATAGGAGTTGATTCTATATCTTGCACGAGATTTTTGTTTTCTCCTACTTCACCATCAACTTCATGATAACGCTCTCCTCTCCCTAACTTCTTTTATTATGTAACAACATGTTCATATCCTTTTATGATAGGTTGGGTTTAGGTTTTGGTGGGTTAAATTTATGCCAATGAGTTATAGATAAAATCTCTTTTTGAAAAGCATCATACAAGAAATGATTCGACATCATAAATAATTCAATTTGAATACTGATGGTATATGGTATTTGGATGTCGAACGGGTTCCTATTTGCATGAGCTCCAAGGTCGCATGAGTTCCTACCTGCAAAGACTCCTGTCTTTCCGGATGCATATCCCATTCGGGATTTGTCCCTGTGATCTCGCCCGTATGGATACAATTTACAATTTCAGTTTCTAATGAATCTCATTATGGCAGCTGCCAGTTATAATGACTCCTTCAATGCGTAACACTCGTATTAATGACATCATACGTGGCATAGGAGTTGTCCGTCTATATAAAGGGTGAGTGCCGGTGATGTGAGGGAGGGGTCTTTCTTTGCGTCCAAGTCATTTCCTTCATTTCATCTATTCCTTCGCTCGCGTAACCGCGATCTCCATTTCTTCAGTCTAGAGCTGACTTGATCGTCAGAGGGGTCACATTGGCCACGTCCTGCTGACGGGTGTTGATGTGCAGGATCACTTAGCTGTTTGGGTCATGAATCACCACTTCGGATGCTTTTCCGTTCGGGTTATAGGCCGATGTTCCAGAAGCAACGAGGGGAAAGGCTTGGGCGCAGAGAGGGAACCATCAAATACCTTGTGGCCTCCGATCAGTTTCCCCACAAGCAAAGTTCTTTAGCTCATTTATCTTAGTTCAATGGAGTTTACGTGAGTGGTGGTGATTGACATGCAATTCCATGTTTATACCAAGACTTCGATTAGTCTACTTTTTGAATGCCCAATTCATCTACATACTGTTAAGGTGAACCTAAAAAATCCATGAAATAATATTGATCGGGTTGGGTCAGAAAACGTTAATGTGATGCAAATGACAAGTTTTTTAAATATTAGGGAGATTAAAAGAAGCAAGATGAAGAGAAAAAAATGGCAGCAGCAGAATTTAATGGACATTGAATTTAGGATTCAAGGACTCACTTAAAAGGATACTTAAGACTTTTCTATGGAAAAAATATTGATTCCAATTTATAAAACAATTTAATATACCTCCTTTATGTATTTTTGTTTATCTGAGTTAAAGTTATTTTATATTTCTAGGGTGGTGATCAATGAAAAATGTTGTTTAGGTATTCTGGGGCTTGCTTTATCCATCTTTTCCATGACAGATTGTTTGTTTTATGCCGAGTTACACTATCTATATTGTCGCAATAACTTGATGTTCAGTTTATATTTCTTTCATGCTCAAAAGTTATATCTAGTTAAGGCTAAATTTCAAAATCTCAGGAACTAAGCAAACCTTTGCTAACTTAAAGATTCAAGATATCATTGGAGCAATCTGGTTAAGGAGATGAGCGCAGCTCAATCTATTTTGTATATAGCTGGAGGGATCGTCTTGAATGAAGTGAAATGCAGAAATGTTGAAAATTTATGTTCTGGATGTCCATGTTTAAAAGCTTCTTGTCTACCTCCTTCTGCATCATTCGGATTTCGGCGAGATAAATTGCACCTAAGATTGATTTTTAATCCCCTCAAAAATAAAAGATGTGCTTCAGTACTGACTTTTGGCAAAAAAGGAGACTCACTGAGTGAAAATGAGGTATTTTGTTATCCTTGTTTTTTTTCAATGTGCATCCAAATGTATAGCCGACTCCATCTAGTAAGATAAGACTTGATTGTTGTTATTGTTGTCCATCCAAATATAATTAATATTGCAGTACCATGTGCTTTCATTGCTCAGCATATAATGCCATTTACTGCTTGACAGCCAATCATCGTTTGAATCTTTCTTTTCAAATTTCTATCTGCATTAGCAAGAGACACTTAATAAACCATCTCCCAAACATACATTTACTTAATTTTTACTAGGTGATGATTTTACAACCTTTTTGCTCTTAACTCATCCATTCAACTATGACTTAGTAATGGTTTAGGCTTGGTTTACCTGAGTGGAAAGATCAGTGTGAGGAGGGAAAGAAACAAAAAATTAGACACGTATCATGGATCACCTCTAAACTTTTCTGTGTTGTTTTCCTCTACCTTCACTTCTTCATTCTTGTTATCCATCTAACTACCCATGTAAACCAAGTTTTAAGCTTAAACTCTTTTACCTGAGTGGAAATATCAGTGTGAGAGAAAGAAACAAAAAAAAAAATAGACACGCATCATGGATCACCTCTAAACTCTTTTGTGTTGTTTTCCTCTACCTTCACTTCTTCATTCTTGTTATCCATCTAACTGCCCATGTAAATCAAGTTTTAAGCTTAAACTCTTTTACCTGAGTGGAAAGATCAGTGTGAGGAGGGAAAGAAACAAAAAAATAAGACACGCATCATGTATCACTTCTAACCTCTTTTGTGTTGTTTTCCTCTACCTCCACTCCATTCTTCTTATCCATCTAACTGCCCATGTAAATCAAATTTTAAGCTTAAACTCTTTTACCTGAGTGGAAAGATCAGTGTGAGGAGGGAAGAAACAAAAAAAATAAAAAATGACACGCATCATGGATCACCTCTAAACTCTTTTGTGTTGTTTTCCTCTATCTTCCCTTCTTCATTCTTGTTATCCATCTAACTGCCCATGTAAATCAAGTTTTAAGCTTAAACTCTTTTACCTGAGTGGAAAGATCAGTGTGAGGAGGGAAAGAAACAAAAAAATAAGACACGCATCATGTATCACTTCTAACCTCTTTTGTGTTGTTTTCCTCTACCTCCACTTCATTCTTGTTATCCATCTAACTGCCCATGTAAATCAAATTTTAGGCTTAAACTCTTTTACCTGAGTGGAAAGATCAGTGTGAGGAGGGAAGAAACAAAAAAAAAAAAAAATGACACGCATCATGGATCACCTCTAAACTCTTTTGTGTTGTTTTCCTCTATCTTCCCTTCTTCATTCTTGTTATCCATCTAACTGCCCATGTAAATCAAGTTTTAAGCTTAAACTCTTTTACCTGAGTGGAAAGATCAGTGTGAGGAGGGAAGGAAACAAAAAAATAAGACATGCATTATGGATAACCTCTAAACTCTTTTGTGTTGTTTTCCACTACCTCCACTTCTTCATTCTTGTTATCCATCTAACTACCCATGTAAACTAAGTTTTAAGCTTAAACTCTTTTACCTGAGTGGAAAGATTAGTGTGAGGAGGGAAAGAAACAAAAAAATTAGACACGGATCACCTCTAAACTCTTCTGTGTTGTTTTCCTATACCTTCACTTCTTCATTCTTGTTATCCATCTAACTACCCATGTAAATCAAGTTTTAAGCTTAAACTCTTTTACCTGTCCAAAAAAAAATAAAAAAGAAAAAGGAAAAGACATTTTAAGTTGAACATGCAACTCTAGGTCATCTTTTTGTTTCCGAGTCTCTTTGAGCAATCTAGTTTTTATCTGCCAATTTTTACTTACCTGACATTCTTCACAGGAATTACCAAAGAAACACAGTAACAATTTTAGGAAAGAGCTCACGGTACAAGATGTTTTAAGGGATTACGAGAAGAAAAAACAGTCGACTGGTAATGGCGGTCATGGCAAGTCTTTTTGGGCTTTCTGGGATGGTGGTGATGGTTCAGGTGGCCTGAAAGGGGAAGGATTTCAAGTTGATGAACTCGTTCAAGTGATTATGGCAGTCATTGGTGTTATATTCCTGGTAATTTTTACACGTCTTATCCCTCTTTGTATGATTTTTTGCAGTACCAAAGGGCTTATTTTGTCAATACTTTATTTTAGGAACAACTAATTTCAAAATTTGATCACCATTTATCAGTCACACAATAGACTAGCGAACAAAATGTTGGAAAAAAAAAAACAGTTTTGAATATCTTCATCCTAATAATGTTGGAACCTTCAGATTCCCCTCCCCTAACCTTTTGAATTCATTCCTCCAATTCAATGAGATTCATATTCTAGTTACAATATCCTATTGGCCTGTTGAACTTCACAGCATTCGAGTTTGTCTTTATTCGTAAATAGATGAAGGTTCCTTGTTATATCGAAGCTAAGTAATTTGGTTAATTTTCTTACCTGGCAAAACATTTCATAAAGAAGGAAGGCTCTGCTTGTTCCCAAATGATCCAACTGGTATCTCAATAAAAGATCAACTTACTGTCCATTATTGGCTATCGACATCAAGCATATCCATCATCTCTATTTTTCCAAAAGCTATAATGCATCCATCTTAGCTGTCTCGACATCTTTATCGATATAAGTGCTGATTTCCATCCCTATATAGAAGGCATGATCAATGGACTTGTATTGTGATACACTACTTGTATCTGTAGCTTCATTTGAAGCTCTTGGATGAGCTGATTTCCTTTAAACAACAATAACAACAATAATCAAGTCTTATCCCATTATGTGGGATTGACTATATGGATCCTTTTACGTCATTAGATTCTATCCCCTACTATATCATCATCTATACTTAAATAAATTTTATTTTATTATTGCTAACCAAGTTTTTTTTTTGTCTTCCTCTTCCTCATTTGATGTGCGTATTTGTCATAGTTCGCATCGCTTAATTGGAGCATTTATTGGTCGTCTAAGTACATATCCGCATCATTGTAAACTAAACGCATCTCTCGGAGTTTTCTCTCAGTAGATACAACTCCGACTTTCTCTCTAATACTCTCATTTCTTATTCTGTCTATCCTCTTATGTTCACACATCCACCTTAACATCCTCATCTATGTAACTCTCATCTTCTGCTCATGTGCCCGAGTTGTAGCCCAACATTCAATGTCATATAACATAGCAGGTCTAACCGTCATTTTGTATAACTTCCCTTTAAGTTTTAGAAGTACTTTACGATCACATAAAACACCCGATATTTTTCTCCATTTTCAATCGTCCTGCTTGTATTCTATGTAAGACATCTCTCTTAATCCCTCTATTGTCTTGCAAAAATGATCCTAAATACCTAAAGCTCTCAGTTCCAGACAACTCGTCATCTCCTATTTTAATATTTGTCTCATTACGTCTAATATTGTTAAACTTAAATTCTATATATTCTGTTTTTACTCTACTAAATCTAAAACCTTTTACTTCTAGTATTTTTCATCAAGTTTCTAGTTTAGTATTTACTTCTTCACGTATCTCATCTACCAAAGTAATATAATTTACAAATAACATATACTATCTTGAAACATTCCATACAATTTTTCGATATAATATTTTTTATTCTTCTCGGGCATGCAGTACATACTGATAACCAAAGGCCAAGAACTGTATCTTCTTGCCAGAGACTACATCAGATATCTTTTGGGGGCCAAAGCCAGTGCCAGATTGATCCGGACCATGGACAAATGGTGCAGATACGCAAAGGCATTATCTGAAAGGGGATTATGAGATAAAAGTTGTAGAGAAATACAATTTTTTGTTTTTAATATCAATTAGTTTGTTTATTCAAATGAACTTTTTTGGCTTCGAAATCAATGACATGAATTTGGAGATCAGCTTCTGATCCTTTTGTGATCATAATCTGATGCTTACTTGTATGAAGTAAATTGAACTTGTTTTCTTAAAATATAGTTGAGTTATTCTTGAATGTGTTCTTTAAAGGTTTTTTTTTTATAGTGGCTATTCATATATTTACCAATTTGAGTGTGTTAAATATTTATTTTAAATAAAATTTTCTCTAAACAACATAAACATACTCAAAATAAGTAATTTTAGCATGGGTTAAAATTAGTCAAATATTAATTAAAACGGTTTCAATTTAGTTAAAAATTAGTCTAATTCAATGAAATCTGCTATTATAACACACATTGTAACAATTTTGATCAAATAATTGTAATTTTGATTTAAAATTATTACAGCTATTTTGTTTTAGAAAACTTTTTTCCTTTGTTTTTGGCATTTAAAAATTTCTTCAGTAGTTTCCATATAAATACAAAAAAGTGTAAAAGAAAACTTATTCAATTTCATAAATTTTTTTTATCAATTATCAAAATAAATTTAAAATTTTTAAAAAATACAGTTGAGTTTTGACATAATACGAGAGTCATATCTGATGTAAGATTCTAATGACTTTTAAAAGAGCTTAAAAATTAATGTAAAAGATTGAAAAATTAATTCATCAATATATTTTTTTTAAAATTCGATTCGGCCTCTAAAATTTTAAGTACGACTTTGATAATACCCTATATTACGAGTAGTTTGAATAAAGTTGGTGATAGGATGGATTTACATGCGGCAATTTACCAAAGAGCGATCCTGAAGTTTGGAATTGTCTAAAAAATACCTCATACTTTCATATTTATCAAATAACACACTTAATTCTCTTTTTACCCTTCAGAAATAACGCACTTAATTTCCGAACGTGGTGTTGGGAATTCAAATCCCAGCATCACAGTAATTCCAGCACCACAGTGGTACAATTTTTTTTTACGGGAAGGGTAAAAAAGAAATTAAGTGTGTTATTTGATAAATATGAAAGTATGAGGTATTTTTTAGACAATTCCAAATTTCAAGAGTGTTGTTTGATAAATCGCCGATTTACATGAGTTTGTCCTGGATTTCAACACATTTTATTTTTCTTTGCATATGCTGAATCTTGGATTGGATTCTACATAAATTAGAGCCGACCAGTCGGATTGAGTCCATTGAATTGGTCAGCCCCCATTAAAAAAAAAATAAAAAATAAGTGTGCTAATTTGAAATTTTATCAATCTATTATTTGGCGGGCTAAACAGATTAATTTATATTTGTTACGGGTCAAGATTAATTGTCTCACGGTGAACTTGATTGACCTATAGATAAAAAAAGTTAAAAAAAAATTCTCTTATTAAACATTTCTAATTTATCTATGAATTTTATTATATTAAATGAATTTAATTTAATTTATTTTATCATATTTAACTAATAAAAAAAGTAATATTTCTAATTGAATTTTTTCGCCAATGTAATTGCTTTGGCTATTACATTTTATTATATTACAAGTAATCTTTCAAGATAATATTTTTAGAAAAAAATGACAAAGTAATTTTATAGATTTTTTTTAAATTTTTGTTATGATCTACAAATTGATCCACCTAATCTATAATTCATTTTAAGTTTGATTGAATTGAAAATTTCTCAATTATAGATTGACTCATTTTTTTTCGTTAAATATTAAATTTATGATGGAATGATCCACTCTGTTATGACCACTCTAATTGAAACTATATAAATAAACTCAATTATAGTAAGTTCAATTTTAATTTATAAATCTATCCTGAGCTATTCGAACAGTGTGAGAATAGAATTCTTAATTCTTCGTTCCATCGTTACCATCGTGTGGTTTCAAAAGGAAAAAAGAAAATTTTCAAGTGTTTTTTTTGTGCAGGACACCAGATAATCGAACCTATATTTTGATTATGATAAAAATATAAAGTTAAACTTATATCGTTATCTCATGAGCTGAATCAAGTGTGCAGAAATGCTAAACTAAGTTGAAGGTCAGTGACATCCGGAGGTTCTCGTGTTGAAAAATCATAGTGGTCGGACGACACCGAGAGGACTTCAGAGGGAGCCAAAGAAATCAGATGGAGACAGGAAGCAAATGCTACAAAGGTAAAGCTTGAGGTAAGCTCGTGTGAATAAGTGTAAGTAAAGTCGAGTCCTCGATACGGGAATGTCCTTAGACGACGATCTGACTAAGACATCTCATGGAAGGTCTATGTCAAGATCGAACGATAAGTGACATTCGAATTCACTTATATTTTTGTCATTTCGAGCTAACTCTTTAGTGCAGTCGAGAACCCTAGCCAACAGTCGACTGATGGCTTATATCAGTCGACTCCTGTTGACATCAGTCGACTGATGAGGGTGAACAGTCGACTGCCATTCGAACTTATCTTGGAGGATTAGACTCTTTGACCATGAGTTGGAGTTGAACGTTGAGGGGGTTCTAAGGCTATAAAAGGAGTGTTCTTCACTATTTTCACCAATCCAAAGCTTCCAAAGTACTCCCGCAATACGACGACGAAGAGCTGCCAAAATGTCGACGACACGAGCTCAACCTCTATCTCCTTAGTCGTCGGTAACATCTTAAGTTGTCAATTCAAGTTACTTGTATTTAAGTTTATATTTCTGAGCTTTTATCATAACGAGGAGAGAGGGGTTTGTCTCCCTACCTCGAGTTTTCTCGTGTCTTTGTAATCGTCAACTCCTACCTCCAACGAGGAGGAGTGTTTTAGTGAATTGCCTTCCGTACGTGGTCTCGGACCGCTAGGGCCTTGGATTAGCAGCCGGTAGGCTATGAACCAAGTAAAAACAAAACTGTGCATTTACCTTTTCCGCTGTATTTTACTCTTATACATTTTGTTTTATTCAAACGAACGAAAGAATTCTCGTACGCTATTCATCCCCTCTCTAGCGCTTATTCCGATCCAACAATTGATATCAGAGCGGGGGCGCTACGATCTGGTGCATCCACCGATCTAATACTTGGTTTTGATTTTCATTTTGTATTTTAAACCCTTTTTCACAAAGTGTCTTTCGATTCGTAAATTTTTGGCCCGCTTAATTTCCTTCTCCCACACTACTAATCCAAGACGAAAGTCTTGACACTCTTGTGTTGTTTTTGTCATTATGAGGTTTTATTTTTCTTAAATGACCCATCTCAAAAGGTTTAGCACTGTCAGACCTCCGTTTTACAACAGAGACGACTTCCATTACTGGAAAGGTCGGATGAAATGTTTTCTAAAAACCCAAATCGAGATATGGATCGTAATCCAAACCGGGTTCACACTTCCTACTAATGAAGTTGGTGAATCGTTGGATTACGATCAATGGACGAACGCCATGAAAAGACAAGTGGAAGCCGACGCCAAGGCTACCCAAATTCTACAATGTGGTTTGTCCAAAGAGGAGCTCAACCGCGTCGACCCCTTCATTAGTGTGAAGGATTTGTGGAACAAACTCGTCGAGCTACACGAAGGAACTACAAGGTTTCTAAGGACTTTTCTAAGATTAGATTAGATGAGTTATTTTCTGAATTCGAGTTACATGAACAAACTAACATGGTCCGGGCCAAGAAAGGAGTTGCCTTGCTTGTAGGTCAAAGAATAAAGGGAAAGAGCAAGTCACCTTCCGAGCAAGAAGATGAATATGAACCCGAAGAGGAGGCTGTGATAGTGAACATAGTGCGGAGAATAATTCGACAAGAAAGGGGGCAATTCAAACCAAAGCAAAAAGAGCAAGGAAAGCTTTTCATGCAACTTGGGACAACGAAGAAGAAGGCGTCGGCGTAGCGTTCATGGCAAGACCGGAAGAGTCCAAGTCAGAGTTGGAAACCAAATACGAATCTAACTCCGACTTCAACCTCGAGCACTGCTTCGAGAAGAGACTCAAAGTTGGGCCAAAAGAGAAAGTTAAAATTAGTCGTTCTTTAATTAGTACGCTTTATCATACAATTAAAATGCTAAATAAGAAACTAACTAAGTTCGAGTTTAGGGTTGAATTTTTGCTTAAGGAGGTTGAAACCCTCAAGCAAGAAGCCACTCTAACCTCTTCGACTAGTCAAGTTCGAGAGGACGACTCAACTCGAGTTGAAAAACTCGAAGAAGAGAACTCACTCTTGAAAAGACAAGTCCAAGAGCTCGAGGCTTGATTGGACAAGTTCTTAACGAGATCCAAGAATCTTAACCGACTTCTTGGAACTCAGAGAGTTGTGTACAATAGAGTCGGACTCAGGTTTAGCTCAAAGACTACGAATAGATCGTATATGTCTATTGTAAATCATAGTCATCAACGAGTCCAAGCTTGGGTCCCAAAGGTTTTTTTAAACTCACATATAAGGACCAATGAGTATTGGATTCCCCAGGATCAAGTCCATTTTCAGGATATACCATATTGGTTCAATGATCTAGGGGGAGCTAATACCAAAATAGTATACCCACTACTTTAGCATGATCAAACTTTTATTTTACTTTTTAGAACGGCTATATAGGACAAGTAGTTAGTCAACTCTTGATAACATAGTATCAAGACACGGCGAGATGATAGTATGCTAGGGAAATGAAGTCCAGTGTATCCAAGTTAAATAAAGTGTATTTAGCTCGGTGCACTTGACTAAGTGGAACTAGCTGAAGCTACCTTGTCGTATCCTAAACTAGTTAGATCAGGAAGTCGTCTTAAGTGATTCAAGTTATCATTTTCTTGAACTTGACTTTGTCTAAGGAAGTGATTATTGTTCCGATCAAAGAAGACCCTGTGCCTCGCCACGACCCGGAAGCCAATTTCTCGAAAAGGTTACTTGACGAGCTTAGGGTTAAATCTAAATCTAATCCAAGATTGACTAACTTAATTGAGTTCAAATCATCTCATAAAATATATAAGGTGACCACATTTTGAGATACATAAAATGGGTGAGATGTTTAGGATAATTCAAATACACTTAACATAAGTTTTTCAAAAAGCTACCTATTCTTTCAATTATTGCGCTTAAACAAATAATTATAATTGGTTAATACTAACTATACAACTCTTTAGGCCAAAGTTTAGCACTTCCTAACTCTCTTATACCTTATATATTTGACTAAGGGGGAGAGAAAACTAATCCTAAGGGTTATATCACAAAATTTTTAAAGTTTTCTTTGAAAATTCACTTATAAGTATTTTAGAAATTAAAAATATTTCAAAAAAAAACTTATTGGTGGTGCGGAGGGATAAACCTCGAACTAATTTAACCAAGTTAGAGACGTATGCTTGGACTCAATTTCGTTTTTTTATGCATGCTATACTTTTATGTTTTTCAAACCTCTTATTTTTTATAAAAACCCCGACCTTATTTTTGATTTATGGTAAAAAGGGGAGAAGAACGTAAGTTAAGAGGGAGTACCACAAAAATTTAAATTTAAACAATTAAAGTAATTCTTTCAAAACTCACCTAGGGTTAAGGGAGAGTTATTTAAAGTGAGTTTATCATTTACTTGTCTCATGCTTTAAATTTCCCTTAATTTTGCGTCGATTTACCATAGATAAAAAAGGGGGAGATTGTTGGTACAGGGGCACCAGATAATCGAACCTATGTTTTGATTATGACAAAGACACAAAGTTAAGATTATATCGTTATCTCATGAGCTGAATCAAGTGTGTAGGAATGCTAAGATAAGCTGAAGGTCGACGACACTCGGAGTTCTCGTGTTGAGAAACCGTGGTGGTCGGGCGACACCGAGAGGACTTCAGAGGAAGCCGAAAAAATCAGGTGAAGACCGGAAGCAAAAGCTACAAAGGTAAAGCTTGAGGTAAGCTCGTATGAGTAAATGTAAGCAAGGTCGAGTCCTCGGTACGGGGACGTCCTTAGGCGACGATCCGACTAAGACATCTCATGGAAGGTCTATGTCGAGATCGGACGGTAAGTGATTATCGAATTCACTTATATTGTTGTCATTTCGAGTTAACTCTTTAGTGTAGTCGAGAACCCTAGCCAACAGTTGACTGATGGCTTGTATCAGTCGGCTTCTGTTGACATCAGTTGACTGATGAGGGTAAACAGTCGACTGTCATTTGAATTTTCAGCCTCGAGGAAAGTCAAAATAAGCTTCACTTACTTTGGGGGGATGAGACTCTTTGACTATGAGCTGGAGCTGAACGTTGAGGGGGTTTTAAGGCTATAAAAGAAAGAGTGTTCGTCACCATTTTCATCATCCCAAAGCTTCCAAAGTGCTCCCACAACGTCGCGACTCTCCGACAATGAAGTGCTGCCAAAACGTTGATGACACGAACTCAACCTCCATCTCCTTAGTCGTCGGTAACATCTTAAGTTGTCAATTCAAGTTACTTGTATTTAAGTTTGTATTTCTGAGCTTTTATCGTAACGAGAAGAGAGAGGTTTTTCTCTCTACCTTGAGTTTTCTCGTGTCTTTGTAATCATCAACTTCTACCTCCAACGAGGATGAGTGTTTTAGTGAATTGTCCTATGTACGTGGTCTCGGACCGCTAGGGTCTTGGATTAGTAGCCAATAGACTGTGAACCAAGTAAAAATAAAATTGTGCATTTACCTTTTCTGCTGTGTTTTACTCTTATACGCTTTGTTTTATTCAAACGAATGAAAAAATTCTCGTGCGCTATTCACCCCCCCTCCTAGCGCTTATTCCGATTCAATATTTTTTTGATGTACTTAAGTGGTTGGTGGAAATTTACAAGAGCTCCGATCTATTCCGACTCAGTTATCGAAGAGATGTTCTCGTAGGATTGTGGAGATAATATGACTATTCTTAGAGATTAATTGGACGAAACACTAATAAAAAAAATCACTTTTTTGAAATTCAACGAAACCTTTGTCCTCGTGATGATTTTATTTTTATTTTTATTTGCCGCTTGTTTGGTTCCACTATTTTTATCTGACACGTAGCACGTCCTCAGTTATCTGTTTCCTGTCCGCGATCGGACATACTATTTCTCCGCCCTCTGGTCTTCAAACGAGACGACCAGCTCGGGCGAGTCGTCTCCGCTGCGCCGTCCCGCTTCGCCCTTCGCAAAACCCTAGAAGCAGTCTGCGACAATGGCGAAGCCTTTCGCCGCCTTCGCGCTTCCCTTCTTCCTACTTTGCGCCGTCTATCTCTTATCTATCCGCTGCAACGCATTCTCCGCAGATCGCCCCACTGATCGCCGTCTCCTCGTCTTGGTGGACGATCTCGCGATCCGGTCCTCCCACTCCCTCTACTTCTCCACCCTTCAGTCCCGTCGTTACGATCTCGATTTCAAGCTCGCCGATGACCCCTCGCTCGCTCTTCGCCGGTACGGCCAGTACCTCTACGACGGCCTTCTCATTTTCTCCCCCGCGGTCCAACGTAAGTTGTCCTCGGAGTCATTGATCTATTGAATTTCTTAATTTTACTGCGTTGCATAATGTTGTGATTTGTAATTTGACTTGATCGACGGAATGCCTTCGATTCATCTTTAGCATCAGATGTGAGTTCTGCTTAAAGTTTGCTTTTTTTTCGTAGGTTTCGGTGGATCTTTGGACCTGGCAGGAATTCTCGACTTTGTGGACGCAGGGCATGATTTGATCTTAGCGGCAGACCCATCTGCTTCTGACCTGATTCGAGAGATCGCAACTGAGTGCGGAGTTGATTTTGATGAGGCAAGTTGCTAATCGATATATAGAGATTATATATTCATATATGCTTGTTTTCGTTTTCATATTTTTCTGTTAACAAATATCATCTAAACCATTCAGTTTCATTTCAGGATCCCGCTGCTTTGGTTATTGATCACACTAGTTATGCAGTCTCTGAAACTGAAGGTGATCATACACTGATTGCTTCTGACATTTTTATAGAGTCTGCTGCGATTCTGGGTGACAAGAAAATTGAGGTAAAAATGAATCTTTCTTCACTCCTGTTTATGTTTTTCAATTAAGGTGAAAATTGCTGAACCATAACTTTCACTTCTTGACTGTATTTGTGCATGCTAGTTTTTAATAGTTCTGCGCATACCTTCTAGGTTTCACATTTTTTGTGCCTATGGTCTTTGAATGCCATCCAAAGATGAAATCTTATTTTATATGTTTTCTCTCTATATCCTTGCTAAATGTTTCAGTCAACTATGTTTTATCATACGACTCTTTATTATTTCCTGTACGATCCAAATTATTTGCACTATGAAGCTTAGAAACCTCACAGGTCTCATTCATGTAGCCCAGTAAAGTTTTCCAGTAAATGAGAAAAAAAGAGTTTCATTCTTAAGGCTCATGAATGCTTCTCTACTATATACTTCCATGATCTTAAGGAAAAAAAAGTGTTACTATTTGAGGTACTTATAGCTACTTTAAAAAATGCAATTTAAGAGCTCAACTTGATTATACATAGTGCTCTTTATCTGATTCTTGACTGAAATCTCTGAACAGGCTCCTGTTCTATTCCGAGGCATTGGCCACTCTCTAAATGCTGCTAATAGCTTGGTAATCATTCTATTTGTTTTTGTTGATTTCTCTCTTTTGCCATATGTCAGTCTTATCTCTGGTTACATGGCCAACAATTTAAGAGATTTCTGAGCCCCATACTATGATCCAGGCATTGAAAGTTCTTTCTGCCTCTCCTGCTGCATATTCTGCAAACCCGGCAACTAAGCTTTCGAGTCCTCCATCACTCACTGGATCTGCAATATCATTAGTGTCTATTGTGCAGGTAGTGTATTCAAATTTATGCTTGATATTCTCTGATGTATGTTCATAGATTTGTAGTGCCAGGGTCCATATGATTTGAATGGATGGAAGTCATGTAACTAGGACATCATAGCAATTAGCAACATCAGTATTTGTTTGATATTGTCTGAGAAGAAGGCTTGTATGGCTCTATAGAGGCAATCAAAATTTCAATACGTGCTTGTGGACCAGTATATGCTTTGCAGGTTGTGAATGACTTCACTACTGTTACTTTAAGGAATGGATGGGGGAAGCAAGTTCAAAAAGTAGTACAAGTCAAAGGATAAAATTCCTGTTTTTTTATTTGGAAACAAGGCTGTCAAAATTGCTATTCTTGTGGAATCTTAGGATCCTATGGCTAAAAGTTATAACATCAAATATAGAAAAAGAGTTAGTGCATCTTTCTTGGTGAGATATTTTACGAAAACAAGCACAAGTCCTAACTCTTTGTTAGATATTTAACTTTTCAGGTAGACTAACAAATGTACAATTTATATTTGTATAGTTTCCTATTTACGCTATGAGAGACATGAAAGCATAAATAGTTACAAAAACTTTGTTTTACTTTAACATTGATAAATTTAGTAGTTTCTTGTTACATGTTAAGATATCTAATATAGTTAGTTAAATTCCATTTAAAAATTGGTATTTTAATGTAACAGTAAAGACTTGGTAGCTAGTATAGTTTGTGATAATTGATAAAATCTTGTGCCCGAAGCTTTAGTTTCTGCACTTCATATTAGAGAAAAAAATTTGTCATTAGTATTTTAAATCCGGACTTGCAATCAAATTAGTTTGGAGATCAGAGTCAGTACAATAAATCAAAGATGAAATACAGATATAAAATAATTTACTAAAGTTGGATATTAGCCACTAGTCTGGCTTGACTAGTTTCCATCTGGTTTCTTTGATTTTAACTGGTTCATGAGTGGATTTCGTTCCTTTAGATGGCCATCACTTTTTCCAGTTAATTTTGAGTGAAAGTAGCAATTATAAATTCCTCGTTTTTACATTCTCTCTTATTTTTGGCTCCAAATAAATAATGAAATTATTTTACTTCAACATCTGTCTTTCCAATTTTGCTTTTAACAAAAACTTCTAAGCTAGTCGGTGCAGAGAATTGTTCTAGCTTATGTGTGGCAGTTTTTCAACTCACTTTTTACTACATACTTTCTGTAACTTTTTTTGGTTTTAAATCTCTAACTACATGTTTGGATTAGAATTGCTTTAGCTTCATCTTCAAGAAATCATATGTAGCACCAAGAATGATTGTTCAATATATCTGAGGCAACCAGTTTAGTTTGTCTGCTTTTGGATGATCTGTTTCATTTGGTGGGTGACTTGGTCACCAGAAATTATTTCCAGTATAAAGATTGATGTCTTTCACTTCTAAAGATTCTGATGTTTCCTTCCTATTTATGTTTTATTTGATGGTCATTAATGGTACTTTTTAGATCTTATCCTTTATTATTGTCAGAAAGCCATATAATTTTAACTGTGTTGTTTTTTTTATCTTCAGGCAAGAAACAATGCTCGCGTTTTGATAACTGGCTCTTTAGATATGTTCAGCAATCGGTATGATTTACAATTTCTTAGTTATTAGTTATTTTAATATTTTCTTAGACATTTAACTTTTTATGCTTCAGTTTTCTTAAATCTGGTGTGCAGAAGGCTGGGAGCTCCATCAAGTAAGTCTTGTTCTTTCCTTCTAATTGTCGTGCTCTCTGTGTGAACTAATATCTATGCAAATCAAGCTTTGTGTTTTCTTTTTGCCAGTTAAATCTTAGTGTTATAGTGAATACTTTTTTATTAGATAGGAACTTAGTGGCTAATTACTACTCGTCCTTCTCTTTCCTATTCTCACGTTAGATAGGAACTGCATTACCTGGCTCTTTCTAGAACTCAATCCCCTCTATTGTTCTTCTTTGTACCTTGAAGGTATTTTTTGCTAAATGCTAAGTTTTTTCATTTGCTACACAGTGGGGCAACTCGAGATTAGTTAGCATTAGGGGTGTAAACGAACCGAATCGAATCGAATTTTTAAAAAAATTTAGTATTCGAGTTCGATTCGAAGTTCGAATTGACATATTCGAATTCGATTCGAAGTTCGAAAATTTAATAATTTTGGGCTCGAATTCGATTCGAATCAAAGCTCGAGTTCGGATTCGATTCGAAATTTTCGAATATTAATTCGAACGGTTCGATTACTATTCGAAATTGAGGCTCGATTTAATATTCGAATGATGCTCGGTTTGATATTCGAAAAATGATACTCGATTTAATATTCAAATTTAAAAAAAAAAAATTAAAGTTCGCGAACAGTTCGAACAGTATTATTTCGGCTCGAGTTCGATTCGAAAAATATTTGCACGTATTCGAGTTCGGCTCGAATTCGATAATTTCGAATTCGAATCGAATATTATTCGAGCCGGCTTGAAAAGCTCGCGAACCGGCTCGATTCGTTTACACCCCTAGTTAACATTTTAAGAATCAAGGCATCAGATTGAAATTTTTCCCATGTTAGTTCTTTTGCATAAAAAGATTATTTTGTTGTTGTTGTATCTATTCAAGAAGAAGGGAGCCTTAGCACAACGATAAAGTTGCTGCCTTGTGACCAAGAGGTTACAGGTTCAAATCCTGGAAACAGCCTCTTGCAAAAAAGCAAGGTAAGGCTTCGTACAATGGATTCCTTCTCCGGTACCCCGCATGGCGGGAGCTTCGTGCACCGGGTTGTAGTTTGTAGTTTTTTTTGTATCTATTCAAGACCTTGGTCAAAAGTACAAATTTTATTGTCGTGCCAGTCTCAAATAGCCCAAATCATACAAGTTTGTTTATCCGCCATTGCTGGTTGTGATTGTGGCTTTGTCACACGAGGCAGTATTCATCTTCATTGATAGCAGCATAGACAGATGAACATTGTGGAATTAGCAACTGTTCAAGAACACCAGAATTTACACATATATGATTAGTTAAAATGACTGGCATCTCTAGGTATGAGCATGCTAAGCAGTGTTTATGCATACCTGCTGCTGGGGTACGAGTAATCTTGTCAATTACAATAAGCTTGAGAAGAATATGTTTCAAGGGAGGACCAAGCATCTTTCTGTATCAGACAGTTTATTTTGCTTGCCCAAAGAACTTGTTAATTGCAAATTAAAATTGATTTTTTAAAAAGGTTTCAGCAGTGGGTGTCAAATTCTAGGAATAAGAATCTATGGGAGAAGAACCTATTGGTTTGGCCCACGATTTTCCAAGATAGCTGCCTTTAAAGTTTAGCATACTTTCTTTTTTGGTTCCAATTGTACAATTCACTGCCCTTAATTGAAATTTTGACATTAATAAAACAATGTTATAGCTATAAGTTGTTAAATGTTCTATTACTCAAGTTAATTGTAGCTCATGCAAATTATTTTTTTTTGATAGAGTTTTCTGTCTATTCTAAGCCAAAATAAATAATTGTTTGTATTGCCGTATGGAAAATTCAACGGATTTTCTTAATAGTATCGTCAATGTTAAATCGATACTCTAGAATGTTTGGGAATTCCTGAAAGGAGTTTTCTTTAAAATCCAAGTGATGGAATTGTGGATGAGGATTCACGTCCCCACACTTTCTGTTTGCAATCCATGACATTTGAAATACTGTCTAATTTTTTTTCTTTTCCTTTTTGATGCAGGAATGAAAAGTCTGGTAATCAGCAGTTTCTCACAGAGATTAGCAAATGGATCTTCCATGAAAGAGGCCATCTCAAGGTAAAGAATTTCGCATCTTTCCTGAATCTATAATTAACACAGTTTTCCTTTACTTTTTGCTAAACATCGAAGAACTGGCAGTTGAACATCTATATCAGCTATCTTTCTACTGGTAATGACATCATATACCTTGCTTTCATCCGAAAATATTTTCATAGGCTGTTAATGTGCGTCATCACAAAGTCGGAGAAACAAATGAACCATCTATCTACAGGATCAATGATGATTTGGTAATTGTTTCTTATCCATAAATTCCATTGTTATATGCACAATGAGCAGGAAGGAAAAATCATGTGGCTCAAGTATTTCTCTCAATGAATTTTTTGGTGAAGGAATATTCCGTTGAAATCTATGAGTGGTCTGGATCAAGCTGGAAACCAT
The DNA here is from genome assembly GCA_025175895.1 of Wurfbainia villosa. Lineage (NCBI taxonomy): Eukaryota > Viridiplantae > Streptophyta > Magnoliopsida > Zingiberales > Zingiberaceae > Wurfbainia > Wurfbainia villosa. Next base: position 58,610,209 of record CM045996.1, on the reverse strand, counting down.
ATGTAGCAGATGATGTTCAAGTTCAGTTTTATATGATGAGCCCTTATGTATTAAAAACCTTATCCACTGACCAGAAGGTATATTTAAGTTAAAATTCTTCTTGCTTGTCTTCATGAATGACGACCAAAGTAGCTGTTTATATTTTCATTTTTTTTTTTTGTAATTTCAGGGCCTGTATTCGACTTCATTTAAGGTTCCTGATGTCTATGGCGTTTTCCAATTTAAGGTGGAGTACCAGAAACTCGGATACACAAGCTTATCACTTTCAAAACAGGTATGTCATATCTCTATAATTGGTATGGCTTTTCCCTTCTTTTTGGTTTGTAATTCCATTGTAATGGTAAGAGGTGAATGTTGACAATCACACTTGACTCTTCACTGATGCTAATCCAAGGATTCATGTTTTCTTCTAATTATGAAAGATTGTGAAACACAGAATTTGAGAGAATTCCTATGAAAGTTTCATTGAGTTTCTTAGCTATTAAGCGGTCGTCAACTCTTTCATTTTGCTCCATTTTTAGCCGCTTGTTACTAAAAATTAGTAGTTAAGGCAAAGTAATTTAGATCTGACATTGTCTAGGTGCTTATGGTTTAATGTTCACCTGTTTTAAGGCAATATCCTGTCGGAATCTGTTCTATACTTAATCATAATCCAGTCTGGACCCCCCCAAAAGATCGAGATGGTGTTATTGTTTTGATCTAATGAAATTAAACTGTTTTGTAGATACCCGTTCGACCTTTCCGCCACAATGAGTACGAGAGATTCATTACCACTGCTTTCCCATATTATGGAGCATCTTTTTCGACTGTGAGTTTCCTTACCTTTCCTTCCAGTAAGTTTCAACGATTGTGCTTGTAAATCAAAAGGGTACTGCAAAATCAAACATCTTCAACATTGAATTACAGATATATAACTCTTTTCAAAAGTTTGCATACCGTGCATATTTCATCCCAAGCTAGTCGAGCTTTACCGGCATATTCTACATTTTGTTTGAAACCATTTCTTATCGGAAAAGAATTTGTAGCACTATTTATTTTGCTTTACAAGAGGCTATTTTTAGGATTCGAATCCGTAACTTTTAAATCACAAGACAGAAACTTTACTGTTGCACCATGGGTTTGAATTCTAGAAACAGTCTCTTGTAAAGCAAGATAAAATTACGTATAATAGATTTTTTTCAAGAATTTCATATGACAAGAGCTTCGTGCACCGGATTATCCTTTTTTTTAATTTTGCTTCTCGTACAAATCCTGCTTAAATTTTGAATCTCCAAGCCAATTGGATGAAGCAATGTTAATTAATTTTATTTGATATCACAAATATCGATTGTCTATTTAATGATTTTTAATTTGGTTCTATAAATCTCTTCTCTTCTCTTCTCTGGCAGATGGCTGCATTTTTCATATTCACCTTTGTCTACCTCTACAACAAGTAGATGTGGGCTCGTGTCATATTAATGCGATTAGTAGAAGGGCGAGACGAATGCAAGCAGATGGTTTGGTTCATTTACTGCATCATTCGAAGATCTATGTAAAGATTTTGGATTGTCTGACATTTTTTCCCCCCGTTATTTATGGAACTTGAGTTGGCATTAGTGCGCCTCATAAACATTTCTTGTAGTACTTATATTTATCTGGAGCATCTTAATTGGAAGAGTTGAAAATAAAAATTTTCTCTAGTGCACAAGTGTTTTTATTTTTATGTTCGTAAATTCATAATAGTTGGGTGATTTGGGAAGATATTGCAAAAATCGAATGGAGCTGAGATTTTGTTTCCTTTTATTTATATATATATATATATATTTTTTGGAGAGTCTGCCTACTAATTCCCTTGTTATTAAGAGATTCCCTTCTTATTAAGAGATTAGTTTTTCTATTTCTCCACTGCTCATATCCCCTTATTAGGATTGAAACTTAAATGTTTCTATAGAAATCACCAATAATTAACATAATATCAAGAATTATATATACCAATTGGGTTCCTCTCGTGAGGTTCACTTCCATCATTGCTAAGATTGCTTGATCGCCTATCAATCTACTGTCTCTAAATACAATCAAAGCCGTTGTTCCTTCTTGCTTGTGCAAGGTTTGGATTCGTACTTATATATTGCATTCCACTTCTTCGCAATTGGTTGAAACTCCCTTTTTGGATAAATATCCTGTTTGCTTGATTATTTTCTGTTATCAGCATGAGTTCTTCAGATCTATGCACATAAACCTTGTGGTGCTCATCATTCCTTCGGGAATGATAGAGTACTTCTGCTGGTACGATGGAGGCTCTTTCTTGCATTGACATCCTTAGTTGAACTTGAGGGTCTAACTGTTGTTCTAGTGTATATACTGGTGTTGAACTTCCAATTAATCTTCGGCAAGTCTTCTAGTAGCTTGTTGGGCATTGTACAATCTTCTTTTGTTTCTTCGATATTCTCTTATTTGATCTTCTGATAACGGAGTTGTTTGTGTTGGTAGTTGCCTTGTAGCTGTTCTTGCAACCATTAATTCTTTAGCTTTTCTTGCTCTCGATTTAGGATTTCGTAGGGATCCTTGAAAAATAGTTTGAAGGATGACATCCTCTGAGTAGCATCTTGTGTAAGGCGAACAATTATTTCTAGTTGGTCATCAATATTTTTGGTGGCAGGGTACCAGTCATGCCACCAATTATCTGAGGTGCTCCTTCATAAACACTCCCTTTTCTTAACGGAGTGTAACAACTTGAGTTGCTGGAGAGCCTTGAGTGCATCTGATGTTGCCTGCTGTTGAAGCTCGAAACATTGTTGGTTGATGCAGTCGTATTCGACCAGAGGGACACTTTGTTGATGTTGCATTCTGTTGCGAAAGCCTTCGAGAAGTTGTTCATAGGCCCAAGCGAGTGGCATGTGGCTAGGAGTGTTTGAGTTATGTGAGATTGGACTTGTTGGGTTTCTCCTGGACCTCCTTGAGAGCGGCTTCCACAAGCTCCAGTCTGGCTAATTCCTTTTTTGGCCATTCTGCGATAATAAGACAACTAATTAGTCTGGATAATACATCAGCTAATTGGTTGTCTCGTCCATCAATATGTTCAAAATAAATAGGGATTCCCATGCCGATTATGTAATTGGTGAATGCCAACTATCTGACCCTGGATGGTTTATTACTTGCAGACTTTCTGAAGAAGCTAATAATCGCCTGACAATCAGTTCTGATGATTAATTCCCTTTTGTCAAGATAATAAATTTTAAGTGACTCCAAAGAATTCATTATTGCATGAATTTCTGCATCAATCGTTGATTTGATTGGAAAGAATTTTTCACTTGCATAAGCACAAACCCTTTCTGTTATTTTAGGGTCATACTTATGTATTTTCCATTTGCAAACTCCTCCCTATCCTTCCATGTAGTCGTCCACTTCAAGGATAATATAATAGTTTTCCGAGGAATATCCAAGTCAGGTAGGTTCTGGATAGTTTCTTTGATCTTATTTACAAGAGATCAGTCTTGTGGATTTATTCTCTTATCATCTGTAGGGTTGATCTTAGCATATAAGGGGCTCAGAAGTTTTCCCAAGTTAGAGATATAGTTTCTTGCATAATTCAAAAGTCCAAGCCAGGACCTCATTCCTTGTTTTGATTTTAGCTCCTCTTCTTGGAATTCAGTAATCTTTAGGATTATGTGGGACTGAAGTTTGATTTTTCGGTTGCCAAGTACCGCTCTAAGGAACTCCATCTCCTGGACTGCTATCTTCATTTTTATTGGGCTTAAAATAAGTTCGTTCTTTTGGCATATACTAAGCATAACCTTCAAATGCTGGGCATGCTCTTTTTCATTCCGAGAGAAAACTAAAATATCATCAATATAAACTACAATAAAACTTTCCGTTCCCCTGAAACAATTATCCATTTTGCGCTGGAAGATAGCCGGAGCATTCTTTAACTCGAATGACATGACTAGCCATTCATAAAGACCGTCAGGAACCCAGAAGGTCGTCCATTCAATAGAATCTGGATACATAGCCACATGGTGGAAACCACTCTTTAGATCAAATTTTGAATAAATTTGATTTGTACTGACCTTTTATAGAATGATATTGGTCCCTGACAGATTATATTGGTCTTTATTAGTCAAGTCATTCAGGCATTTGTAGTTGAAGACCATGCGTTCTTTGCCCTTAACTTCTTTACTAGTTTTAGGATCAATAATTGTTCCTGAGTTCACGATGATTGCAGTAGTCCGATGTCTACTCTTACTGAGCCTAATTACCCCAAGTTCAAGTAAGGTTTTGACATGCTTGGTGAAGGCTTCTTTTGCTGTGGAGTTAGGTGCTTGAGAGGCCTATCTTCAATAATAAAATCTAGATTTTTAATGTCCAGATGGCAAAGGATCTGATTTTTTGACCAGTGTAAAAGAGGATTTTGTTAGGACCTTTGTAACGCTAGAGGGGGGGTGATTAGCGTCAATGGAATTCAATCGCGGTTGTGTCTACAAATTCGTTAGCGCAGCGGAATATAGATAATACAATAACAATAATGAAAACACAACACGCTAACACGAGTATATAACGTGGTTCGGAACCGCACGGTTCCTACTCCACGGATCGGGCTCAAATGAGCCCTAGCGATGCCAATCACACACCACTATCAAATAACTCCTTCTCGGAACAATCCGGAGGTGGAGAAACCTCGTACAATATGATTACAACAATAATCAAATGAATACAAGCAATATAGTGAAATACAAAGCAATACAAGTAAAGGAAACACTTTACAAATGCTCTTTGAATGCTTGATCACTTGGTTGATCGAGTAGCACTTGGAGACCCTGAATTGCAGCAGCAACTCGCCCCAAATCTTCTCAAAGAACCATTCCTTTTTCTTCCACCACGAGCTCCATATATAGCTTGACCCGTCTTTGGAAAAATCGATCGGTCGATCGGTGATCGTGACCATCGATCGGGATGCCCTTTGTTGTCGTGAGACAGCGGCTAGTTCCACGTTGGATAAGTCCAGCGGAACTACCATCGATCGGGATTGTGACCATCGATCGATCGGTGATGGAGTCCTCACTCGACGGTCAGTCTCGACTCCGATACGTGGCGAATTCTCGAGCACGGTCGGTGATCGGGCGATCGATCATTGCTCGAGCCATCGATCATTGCCGACCTATGGCGGTCATTGCTAGGCATAACAGATCAAACCCTAGTTGACTCGGTCGGTCATTGCCACATGGCACCGGTCATTGGCACACCTCAAACATGAGGTTTTAACTCAAGTATGGTTCCCCGTACTTGCTAGACCACCCTTAGCCTAGACTAAGCCTTCTAGTCACCTCCATCGACCTCACGCCTCTCGGATCCCTCGAGTCATCCATGACTTGTTCATCCATCATCGCGCTAGCCTTGGTGCTTAGTCGGCTATGTCATGCTAGCGGTGTCTACACCTTGAGGCACATTGGACTTACGCCGCCAAGACTCGCTTGGACTTTCTGTGACCAACCATTGGACTTATCTTTGCCAAGACTACGCTTGGACTTTCGCCTGATATCGAATCCCTTGGACTTGAATGCCAACCCATGTTGGACTTTCCATGCCAAGACCATGCTTGGACTTCCCAAATGCCAAGACCATGCTTGGACTTTCCCTTGCCAACCCATGTTGGACTTTACATTGCAGACAATTACATTGTCATATGTTTTTGTCGAAACATCAAAACACATCAAAACATCACTCGAGCCAAACTCGAGTCCTGGTCAATCGTGACCTGGGCCGATTGCACCAACAATCTCCCCCTTTTTGATGTTTGACAAAAACCACACAAAACATTGAGTTAGAACACTAACTCAATTCCCTTACCAATTATCCCAAATTGGTAATCTTAAAAACATTTTCGAAAATGTTTTCTCCCAGAATGTTCTCCCCCAAACATTCTCCAAACATTCTTCCCCTTTTTGACAAATAGTAAAAAGGTTATCTCTCCAAGGAGGTCAATGTCTCATGTCCCAATGAAATCTTACAATCTCCCCCTTGATCCAAAAATACCTAGGATGCCTCAATCTTCCTAGTGATAAGTCCCATATCACTCAAGAGAGGCAATCCTATTCACTCTCCCAATTTCCAAATTGGGTATCAAAAACTCATCAATTTGCCAATTGATGATACATTCCCATAACTTCTCCTTTTCAAGGAGAAAGACACATCCATCATCCCAAGATGGATACCTCCCCCTAAAGGTTTGCTCCCCCTTGACCATTGCACCAACAATGTCCTTGGGGAGTCCCTAAGCCAATAGGAACTCTAAATCATCAAAATTAAGGTTGGAAATTCAACATTGAACTTTCCACCACCTCAATTTGATACTTTGACCTAACACCTCTCCAAATCCATATCCAATGAATTTTCACCCTTCATAATGCTTCCCAAAGCATATCCTAGGGTTAGGAGTGGTTAGGGATCTTTACCGTAGCTGAATTCGGGTTAAACAAACCTTGTCAACCCAAAATCAGCCTTGGCAGTCGACTCTGTCAGATAACGATCACGATCATTGCCATACCCATCGATCATTGCCGCAAGGCGGATCGATAATCTTAATCGATTTTAATCATAAATAATTATCGTTTATCGAAAAATCACGAAATTTGATACGTATAATACTTATGACCAATACAATGGGTGAAAAATGTTTGAAAATTATTTTACCCATTAAATAGTGACATTGGTACAAAGTTCAAGAACATTGAAATTTCTGATGTTTTGGCCCTACTTTATATCAACTTCATCAATGGTGATTGCTATCGAAGATAGACTTCACCAAGGTTTTTCAAAATGATTTTAAAATGTTTTCAAACCTTATCTTGGACCATAATTTATTGGCTAAATATACATAGCTTGTACACAAGCTTTCCCAATGATCCACAAATAAAAATAAGATGAGTTTTGGTTCAACTAGATGCAAAAACTATACACCTTGAACTCAACTCATATCCTAGCATCTCACATGTATCTAAGGTGTATAAATACACATACATGTCAATTGGGTGTGAGATGTGGGTTTTGCTCACCCTAAATTAGGGTTTCATGCATTTTTCTAGGCAACCCTACTTGATTCCCTTATAAATGGGACTTCAAGTCATGCCATTGTCCTTAAATCAATTTTAATCAAATTATCCTAAATGCATGAATGATTATGGCATTTGAAATAATATAAATAGACATATGCTCATAATCATGATGTCATGGCATAAGATGAGATCTAAAAGACACATGACATTTATCCTTAATTCTAAAGCATAATCATGACATATAAAATGATTAAGAATAAACATGATGTCATGTCATGGCATATGGCAAATCAAAGCATGGCAAATAAAATATATAGGCATAAAAATACCTAAATTTTAATATTAGTTGCCATTTGTTGGGATTAAGTTCATTTTGCCATATTTCTATTTTTCTCCCAAGTGTGCCAAAACCCAAAATGGCACACTAACCTCTAAACCTAAATTGTGCCAATTTGATCATTTTATCAAACTTCATAATTAATATTGGCACATCCTAAAATCTTTTAGGATTATGATTCAATTGTATTTCCAAGGTCACCTCATCCTTGAAAATGACCTAAAGTGTCACCTTAACCATGGTTAGGTTAACTACCCTTCCATTTAAAGTTGACACACCCTAACCCATCTAGCGTGAATCAATCACGCTCTTAGGAACCCAAAACCTATTTGAGCTCCTAGGGTTAATTAGGTATTCCTTAGGGATAACCTCCCTAGATACCTTCCTAATGACCCTCCTAGGCTTGGTAGCCTTGGTCATTTGGGTCTTACCTAGGTTGACTCTAGGGGTAACTCCCCTTGCAACCTTCTTAGTGGCCACCCTAGGTTTCCTAGAAACCCTAGCCACTAGACACACACCATGGTCAACTCTAGAGATGACTTCCCTATTGACCTTGGTCTTCCTAGACCTAGTTAGTGTTCCATATTCAAATGGAACACTATGATAAGTCACCTTGGACTTAGGTTTGTGACCCAAACCTTTCTTGCCCTTAGTTGACTTTTGACTTTTGGACTTAGAAGTTTGACTAATTGACCCTTGCATTTGATTTTGCATAACCTTAAGGGTCTTTTCAAGTTTTTCAAGCCTTGATCTCAAGGCTTGATTTTCCTTTTCTAATATCTCAATTTTTGATTTTTCATTTTCTCTTGAGATATCTTTATTTCTAGGCATATGTCTAGATTTCTTAGCATTAAAGCCTAGATGTTCTCCTATTTTCTTAATGCTTTCCTTAGGTAATATATTTTTAGGGACATTAGTCCCAAATTTCTTCTTGCTTCCTAAGTGGACACTCTTAGCACCTAAACAAATATGTCTATTATTTCTAGCATGCTTTTCATGTACAATAGCAAGAGAATTAAAAGCATGCTTTTGTTTGTAAATAGAAGAAAGAGCAAAGTTAGAAGTTACCCTAGGGTTTGCCTTAGCTCCCCCTACTTGTGAAGCTCCCTTTTTCCCTTTCTTCTCCCCTTTTGGGCATTGACTCAGTAATGTCGGTTCTTGCACTTGAAGTACACCACGTGCTCCTTGCTCTTCTTGGTGGGGACATCGGCATCCTTGACCTTTTCATTTACTTTTGGTGCCGGAGGAGCTTTCCTAATTTTCTTTGGGAATTTGCTCTTGTAATGCCCAAATTCCCTACACTCAAAATACATGATATTATTTTTATTTTGAATTATAGTGTTTGAGTTACCTAGGGTGGTGGAAGGTGCCGGAGTTAGATTTTGAGCTTCTTCATCTTGACCGGATGTAGAAGCTTCTTCTTAACTTGACTCTTGCTCCGAAGTGGAGGGTCTAACTCCCTCCCCCTCAATTCTAGAGGTGGATACTTCTTCAACTTCTTCCACTTTTCCGGATTCGGGTGTTGATTCCTCTTCAATTTCCGAATCCTTACTTGCTTGTGAGGAAGAGCTTGCTTCTTCGGCCTCTTCCGATTGAACCGATGAGCATTCTACATCTTCTTCTTCTTGCTCCGATCCGGAAGTTGACTCCATCTCAACTTCCGATTCCTCACTTTCACTTGAGGATGAGCTCTCCTCATGGAATTTTGCCAATCTCCTCCATAGCTCCTTGGCATACGTGTACTCCCCTAGCTTGCACAAAACATCATTAGGAATTAAATCTTCCAAAAGTTTTGTTACCTTAATTTCGGTCTTGAGCTTTTGGCGTTGCTCTTTGGTCCACTTTTTCAATTTTAAGACCTTTCCCTTCTTGTCCCTAGGGGGTTCAAAACTTTTAACGAGGATGAACCAATCCTCTATGTTCATCATCAAGAATTTTTCCATTCTTGATCTCCATGCCGGAAAATCTTCTCGGTCGTATGGCGGTGGAGTATTGATGTCCCCGCCCCATCTTTCTTGAAGATCCATCGTCTTCCCTCTAGCTTCTTGTCTTAGCTCCGGGCGGTTAGTCCGTAGAAGAGCCCCGTGCTCTGATACCACTTGTTAGGACCTTTGTAACGCTAGAGGGGGGGTGATTAGCGTCAATGGAATTCAATCGCGGTTGTGTCTACAAATTCGTTAGCGCAGCGGAATATAGATAATACAATAACAATAATGAAAACACAACACGCTAACACGAGTATATAACGTGGTTCGGAACCGCACGGTTCCTACTCCACGGATCGGGCTCAAATGAGCCCTAGCGATGCCAATCACACACCACTATCAAATAACTCCTTCTCGGAACAATCCGGAGGTGGAGAAACCTCGTACAATATGATTACAACAATAATCAAATGAATACAAGCAATATAGTGAAATACAAAGCAATACAAGTAAAGGAAACACTTTACAAATGCTCTTTGAATGCTTGATCACTTGGTTGATCGAGTAGCACTTGGAGACCCTGAATTGCAGCAGCAACTCGCCCCAAATCTTCTCAAAGAACCATTCCTTTTTCTTCCACCACGAGCTCCATATATAGCTTCAACCTGTGCTGGAAAAAGTCGATCAGTCGACTGATCGTGACCATCAGTCGACTGATGCCACTGTTGTCGTGAGACAACGGCTAGTTCCACATTGGATAAGTCCAACGGAACTACCATCAGTCGACTGATTGTGACCATCAGTCGACTGATGGAGTCCTCACTCGACCAGTCGAGTCTCGACTCCGATGCGTGGTCGATTCGAGCACCGGTGATCCGATCCGATCAGACGATCACCGATCGCTGAGCCGTCACCGACCGCTAACTTGGGCGGGCCGATCGCTAGGCCATAACCCGCACCAAACATGAGGTTTTAACTCAAGTATGGTTCCCCATACTTGCTAGACCACCCTTAGCCTAGACCTAAGCCTTCTAGTCACCTCCATCACCTCACGCCTCTCGAATCCTCCAAGTCATCCATGACTTGTTCATCCATCGCGCTAGCCTTGGTGCTTCCGTCGGCTATGTCATGCTAACGGTGTCTACACCGCCAAGGCACATTGGACTTACGCCGCCAAGACTCCGCTTGGACTTTACGCAGCCAACCATTGGACTTATGCTGCCAAGACTACCGCTTGGACTTTACGCCGCCAATATCAAATCCCTTGGACTTCAAATGCCAACCCATGTTGGACTTTCCATGCCAAGACCATGCTTGGACTTCTCAAATGCCAAGACCATGCTTGGACTTTCCCTTGCCAACCCATGTTGGACTTTACATTGCCAAGACCCATGCTTGGACTTTTCCCAATGCCAAGTGTCCCACTTGGACTTTCCATGCCAAGACCCATGCTTGGACTTTACCATGACAATTACATTGTCATATGTTTTTGTCGAAACATCAAAACACATCAAAACATCACTCGAGCCAAACTCGAGTCCTGGTCAATCGTGACCTGGGCCGATTGCACCAACAGATTTTCCCCAATAAAACCTTGATCCTTTAATTCCCTTAACAAAGGCCCAAATTGATCCTTGAACTTTTGTGTTGATTGTCCTGTCGAATAATAAACCATCTCCTGAATTTGAATGTATTCTTCTTCTTCTAAATCTAGTTCTTCAATTGTTGTGGCTGTAGTGACAGAAGATAAAGTATTAATGGTAGTTAATTTTTTATAAAATGTTACCACATTGCTTTCTATGTGCAACCCTCCATGCATAGCTCTTATGAAGTTGTAGCCAATAATCGTTTGAATATTATCACCGAGGATCATTGGGAAGTTGTATGTGTAGGGGATTCTGAATATATTCTCCTCAATAAATATCCTTCCTTGCTTTAGTTTCATTCTTGTTGTCTGTTGTGAGTGAATCCCACTAATTGAACTATGAAAGTGTTGTCTTCCAGGGCTTCCTTTGGGACAGACTTCTGATCAACACAACAAGTTGTAGCACCAATATCTAAAATAGCTTTTAATGAGAATCTTGATATTCTAAGAATTTCCAGTTCAACCTTCAGATTGTAAAGCATATTTTTGATTAATCTTGGTCCCTGTACTTCTTGGGTTGCTGTGATACGGCTTGTTGTCTCTTCATAAAGCATAAGACCAACTTCAATTTCTTCGTCTACTGGATTCTTCCCTTTATCCAGTCTGTTAAATTCCTCCCTTAGGTCTTTTTCCATCATTAGCTCCTCGTATTGGCTTTTATAGTAAGTTAATTCCTTTTGTAATCTTTCAATGTCCCCTTCACACTGTGATATGTAATATTGATGTTCTTGAATTAAATTTTTAGGGAAGAAAGGAGCAGGTGAAGCAGGGGCTACTGGTACCTCTTCTCTTTCGAAGATCCAATACAAGGATCAACCGTCTTGCAAGATGCAGCATGCAGGGATTTGGAAAAGTTATCCTGTGACAATGTCAAAAACATTGTCCAGTATATGAATGATTATATAAAGTTGGCATCAAAAACAGAAAGGTTATTCACGGGACCAGAACTCTCTGAAAAATTATGGTTCAAAATGCCCGGAGATCTAGGAGGAAGAATAAAAGCTGCATTTGATGAAAAATATACAGGCCTAACAGTAGGAGTCCTCCCCAGAGTATTATTTGCATACAAATTCTTGGAGTAGAAATGCAAAGATGCCGCTTTCAAAAGATCCCTGAAAAATATATCCTTCTGCAATCAGATCCCAATTCCTGGCTACTATAAAGGGCAAGGCCAAAAGAGAGATGGAATTCGAAAAAGCAGAACCTATAAAGGAAAACCACATGAATCACATGCACGGATAGAAAAGAGGAAACACTTAATCAGAAGCAAAAAGTGTAAGTGTTATCTCTGTGATCAAGAAGGACACTTTACTCGAGAATGCCCAAACGAAAGAAGAAATATTAGAAGGGTTGCTATGTTTGAATAATTAGAAATTCTTGAAGACTGTGACATCTTATAGTTCAGGAAGAAGAAGCTCAAAGTGATGCAATATTCAACATATCCGAAGGAGAAGATGATTTTGAAGCACTAAACAGGTCTATTCAAACCTTAAGTCTTTCTCAGGAACATATTCTTATGCTTGGGCAGGTTAATGGAGGATATCGCCCCCAGATCAAGGTGACACAAGAACAATATAGGTGCCTGCATAACTGACATCTAAATGAGGACATATTTCCTCCACAACCAAGCAACTGTACCTGCTATAAAAGGATCATGATGAAAAGAGCAAGGATTCATTGATATATCCATTAGTATTATTATTTTTTTATTGTCTAATTATATGGGTTCAAAGATTGAGTTATAATGTGCATGTGATCGGACGGTGAATAATATATATATATATATATATATATATATGAGTTTGTTATCCTGAGTGTCTGTGAATGCGCGATGCGTGTGTGACAACTTCTCAGCCACCGGATCAATCGCGATGCACATTAAATGAGGAATGCACGATAACCTTCCCGTCGTGATTTCTACGCCGCTTCACCATCGACCGATCGAAATCCAATCGAATTTCGACCGTGATTCAGTCGACACCGAAGCCCGGTTGGATCGTGGTCGAAATTCGACTGGATTACGGTCATAAATGACCACAATTACGGCCGCCAATGGCATCGGATCGTGGCCAGAATCCGACCGCGATTGCGGTCGTTTTCAGCCGCGATTCAGTCGCAATCCAGTCGGACTCCGGTGTTGGTCGGATTGCAATCGGATTCCGGTTGAACTGTCATCGGATTCTGGCTGAATCGCGGTCGGAATCCGATGGGAGGTCGGTGGTTGCGAGCGACATCAGATGCGTGTTACTGTGTATTTCTCGCCACCATGTACGAGTCACGTAAATCGCGACGCTCAACAGAGATATATATATATATATATATATATATATATATATATATATAGAGATAGAGAGAGAGAGAGAGAGAGGATCAACTGGGCGCATGCCCATGCGTGTCGATGTGCACGCGTGAGGGCAGGCACCCAGGACAGTTTTATATATATATATAAAGCATTGCGACCACAATCAAATAGAATTTTGATCATAATTCGATCGAATTTTGATCACAATTCAATTGAATTTCGATTACAATCTGATCAGAATTTAATCACGATTAGACGACACAAGCATTTGTTGGAATTCAAACAGTGGCTATAATGCAGACGGCAGCCAATGCAGTTGAACTAGTTATTTCGAAATTGAATCAACCAGCCAATTGCATCTATATGCATAAACTTTAACGAGAAGCAACCTTAGCGAGCATCCACGTAGATAATTAAAAAAGTTTAGATCGATCTTTAACTACAATGTATTTATAAATTTTTCTTCAAATAAAAATTGATATGTTAGAACACTCAAATCTTCCTCTTCAATTTAAAATCTTCATTCGATTCGATTTATCGATTTATCTTCCTCTTCAATTAGGAAGAACTAAGAGCAACATCATATTTAAAATCCTGAAAGAATTATTACAATTGATACATTCTGTAATCCGTATTAAACTCGTTTACTTGGATCTTACAATACGTCGAAGAGCTAAAAAATTATTTAATAGTAAATTGCTGAGAGAGTGGTCGTTCGATTGCTTCTAGTATGTTTACATTACATTCAACTTAAAATGAAGAAGTTGCGAGATCATAACTAGCCTCCAGCTCTAGTGTCCGATTAAAACACCAGTGGATGAATCAAAGCTTTCGACCAAAATTTAAGAACGAAAACAAAACAAAATAATTCTCTTGATCTCCCCTTTTAATTGCAGCAATCAATATCAATATCAAAAGTTACACAATTCTCATGTAATTGTCATCCTCATCGAGCAATAAAAGATTGCATTAGACCAAACAACAAATGTTAAAAAAACACCACCATCATTAGGAAAATTACCTTGGCACGCGAGAGAACTGACACTTGTAAAACAAATATCATGGCCCTAATAACAAAAACATGGACTTGGAAGACAAATAATTAGTATCTCGGCATGCTACCTGATGCTAGAAAGAATTGAAATATAACAAACTCCTAGAAAAAAAGAAAAAGAGAGCGATAGATAAAAGACAGGATAACAATAAGTTGTCTGATAATATAACTGGTCAAAAAAAAAAAATCGAAATAAGCAAACTGTAGACAGAAAGGATATGAAATCACATCACAGTTACAATACAGAAGAAGACTTTCATTTTAAAGAAACCGCTAAAGGTCAGTAAGCATTCAACTATGTTTATTGCAACGCATGATAAGGAAAATCTAGGCAGGAGTAGGAATGATGGAAACACATTATGGTTCGACCGTAGTCACCTGCTGCCATTGCCCGTCCACGGCTTCCTTCCACAATGTGACATTATTGTTGCCATCGGCAACGGCTAATATGTTTCCGGTGAGCGACCATGATACTCTCCACACAGGAGTATGAAAGTCATTCAAAACTTTTCCTTCCCATTGATCACCTTCCTTGCCCACCGTCCATATGACGACCGTGCCATCCTGCGATGCACTTGCAATAGTGGATTTCGGAAGTCCTAAGTTTGGTGCCCAAGCCACATCTCTCACCCAGTCAGAATGCATATGGAGCGCAGGAAAACAGTCCATCTTCCAATTGCCATTGTAGAGCTTCCACACTTTGACAGTGTTGTCGCAGCCACCAGACGCAAGTTTCTGTACGGGATCAAGCTGCCCGGAACCAACAAGGGCACCTGGAGCCAAAGCTGGAGCCCATGTCACAGAAGTGACGCCCACTGGGTGTGCCTGATCGATCCTTGTGGTGTCCCAGCCACCATCAGTTCGTGCAGTGAAGACTGAGATGTTCCCATCTGAGGAACCACAAGCCAAACAGAGCCCGAGCTCGTGAGGAGCCCATGCAATGGAGTTGACAGAGCTCTTGTGCTCTGTGAAAACATGCGCCTGAATCCACTCATCGGGTTTGCTGCCTTCCTTCCAGATGATCACTTGGCCATCATAGCCACAAGATGCGATCAAGGAACCAAATTTTGGATGGGCCCATGTCGCCTGCCATACTGGTCCTTGGTGGCCACTCAGAGTTGCAAGGTGCTGATGAGAAGAGCCACTCACACCGATAATTTTGATGGTAGCATCGGAAGAGGCCGTTGCTAATCGCTTGCCATAGTAGTCCATCTGCACATCATGGACAACATCCTGGTGACCAGTCTCTATCTTCTGTGCAGGCATTGCTCCAATCCTTGTATACTTATTGAAAAACTGCATGCTCGACGAGTTAGAAGTCGTGTGAAGTAAAGATATTGCATTAAAAGCAGATTAAATTTGAAAGGGATGCAATCCAATTAGCTGAATCAATGATAATATTACACCAACTACCTGACATTGGCTGTTAAAGAAACTGAATTATCTAATCTTATCTTTTGCCACAGAATATGAAAAAGAAATAATATAGCAAACCTACGAATAGTTAGAAGCAACTGGAGTAAGGAAAATACAAATCATGATTCAAATTTGAACACCTAACTGCAAGGAAGGATTCAGCAGTTTAAAATAAGTAGCTCAAACGATGCAATAACATGATATTTTAATCAAGATTGATAAGGTAAAAGAGCCAAATTACAGATTGGCATCCTATTTGATCATTTTTTTTTTTTCAAAAATAAGCATGAACAGATCAAAAAATAGGCTTGAAGAAAAGAAGAAATTCAGATCATACAAGATAATGAGGGAAAAACAAAGCTCAAGTTCTTTACACGCTAGATTAGGCCTTAAGTTCAGTCTGAATACTGCAGCATATAAGTGTACAAAGGGGAAGAAATACAAGATCTGAAATAGTTTCATAAAATAAAAGTGCCAAAGCATAATTCAATCGAACAAAGAAACTAGCAAGACCACATCACGCGAACTTCATCTCCTACAAGATCCAACAGATTCCGATTCTTTCCATCATTTACAAGATCTACAAAACAGAAAACCAGATCTAAAACATAACGATCATATTCATCGAAATCTGAGTCATTACCTCGCATCATCGCAATACTAAGATTTGGAAAAACGCTCACACCAAAAACAACAACAAGCAGATCTCCATCGAAAGATAAAACTTACGATTGAGGTACAGGAAAGGAATCCGGGAAGATTCTTCCGGTTAGAACGGTCGTCGTCGAAGCGGCGGCAGCGGAGTCGCCCGGCGAAGACAGAACGGACGGGGAGGCGATCGATCTATAATTTAGGTATCCGAACGAAGAAAACTGACACAATTCTTTTTTATTAACACATTTATTAAATTATGCGGATCCGAATTCGAATGCTAGAATCCTATAACCCGGATCCTATGTGTCCTTTAATGGGCCGGTGAGGTTTGATGGCCCATGACTGCATTAAATCATGGCCCAATTTTATCTCTTTCAATTCAGCTCCTTTCTCAAGCCCATTCAAGCTTTAAGGTGCAACCTAGCTAAGAAAAGTCAAACATCGGTAGTAAAAAATTATTACGTTTATTCTAATATTTTTCATCGTCAGTTCCTTAGTGATGACCATGAAGAGAAGTAAATCACAAAAGGAATGAGATATGCCTCTTGATCTTCTGAATTTGAGTGAAAATTTTAAATTCTATATCGAGAATCGATTTTTGTTCATCTATAACAATATTTACGCTGCTTAACTAACAGACTATTCTGAGGAGACAAATGATTTGAATATTAATAAAATAACTCAAGCAGTTGAAATTACTGTCAGAGCTTAATTTGATTTTTTTTTTAAGAAATTCAACTTGGTATTTTAGGTGTAGAAAAAATTGGAAAAAAAATAGAATTTTCTGTCGGATTTAAATTAAACCGTCGGCTAATAAAATTTTAAATTTATCCACCTATTAAATAACCACGGAAAATAATTCCTCTTTTTTCTTTCCTCCTAGCAAAAGAGCATTAATCTAGACGGGCTCAAAATCAATGGTTCATGAAAGGTTGATCTTACCATCAAGTCAAGGGCCAAAGGTTCACCCATAATTTACCTCCCTCATAATGGCCGAAGGGTCAGTCGGTGGAGGCCGCTAGCTTGACAATTTCAAACTTTTTGAGAGAGATGAAAGGTTGATCTTTGAAGCCCCTATGGCAAATCCAGATGGATAGCGCAATCGTATTAAAGTTTGAAAGAGTAAGGGGTCGATTCCTGGAGGTGACAACCAGACTATCGATGACTCCGCATTTCTGCGCTAGCCACTTGGGACCTGATATACCCCCTCCACACGTAGGGGCAGTGATGGGGGATCGCTAATGTGGCGGTTCTATATTTTTTTTTTTATGAAAGGTTGATCTTTGTTCCCACAGAGAAGGTGTAGTGGTTAAAATATGATGGAGTTTACGGATAAGATAAAGATTGATTTCAAAAGAGGTCTAAAACTCTTTTCTGGATTTAGATGATCCTACATGTCTTGGCCACCATGTTGAGACACATAGACCCCTCCATGATTTACCCCCCTCGTGAGATAGGCCAGTGAAAGTCGCTAGATTGACAGATTCCAACCTTTTGCAGATGCGGATGAAAGGTTGATCTTTAATTTTAATCGTCCAAGATGATTATAATTTATGATTCGAACCGTCCATTCATAGTTCAAAATATAATTCAATCGCCCTAGGGCAATGGTGTGTTGGTAAATCACGAGACTCCACTCTGCATTTCTAGGGGGCGATTCTACCTCTAGCAGTGCGCGCTGTGCGAGTGATGGTGCTCGATGCCTCCTGTCTTAGCATGGTCGACTTTCCTGGTGATGCACGAATTTCCAATGTGCGCTGGCCACGCCTCATCCTGATTTACCCATATCGACCGTCGAAAAACTTCCGTGGAGTCGAAGCGATCGACTCTGAGGATAGTAGAGAAAGAGAAATCGTACCCTGATATATATATATATATATATATATATATATATATATATATTTGCTGGGTTACTACGTGCTCGTGCATGAAAACGGAAATACAACATCGAAGCTCTTTTCGGCCGCGAGCACTGCATCATGGAATCGTCGATGGACGGCCAGATTTCGGCCACGATCCGACCAAAATTCGGCCTCGAATTAGCCGGATTCCTATCGCCGTCATATCGAAATCCGGTCACCGACGGCAATGATTTCGGTCGAGCGCGATCGAACGGTCGCCGCAATTGCGGTCACCGGGCCGCAGACTAGTGGCCCTAATCGCGGCCGCGTACCGGCGATCGATCGGATTCCGATCGTCGTCCGATCGGAATCCGATGTCGGCCTGACTGCGACCGGATTTTAATCGGAATTTGGTCGTTCGTCGTCGATTTTGAACTTCCAGCTTGACGCGGCGAGGAAGATCGGGCGCTGTGTATTTCTCAATTGCGCATTGATCCGATGGCTGAGAGTGCATCGTGCACGGGCGCGCACGGATGAAGCGCGCAAGATATCAGACCCTATATATATTTCAAAATTATTATTTATATTTTTATTTTAAAAATGCATAAAAATTAAAAAATAAATTTATTTAATTTGTCTATCTATTCACTTGAGTACAAAAAATTAAAATCATATTTGCTAATTCTTTAGTTATCAAAATTTTTTATTTATTCATCTAAATATTTTTTTTATTTAGCTTGAAACCGACGATGAAAAATATATTGGACGAGCATATCACCTTTTATCCCAACGGTAACATATTTTTTCAACCAAGAGCAATTAAGACATTTAAGTTTAAAAATATGCTATCGTCTTCTCTCTAGTGAACAAATACTATGACAACTGTCAACAGTAAATAAAGTGAAGAGGTTTGATTGCTCCCGGAGGTACGGTACAATGTAAAAAGCTAAAAAAAAATATTTTATAAAAAAATATAGTTCGATTTTTTATTACAATATTATTCGACGATAAATTTTAAAAAAAATTATTCGGACGATTTTAGAGTTCGATAGTTTATTCGGTGGACGGAGTACGATTTCAATGTTGGACCGCCATTCAGAAATGACATGACTATGGAGTCCGGACTGAACCGTAAAAAGTTGTGAACGCTTCTCTGATTTATTTTTGGTGGTCAATGGAGACTATTTAAACTCTAATTTTATCCGACTCAATTATTAATAAAGTGTCTCGAAAATCTGTGAAACATAATCGATCAATTTCAAAAATTATTCGAACCGAAAATTTAGATACTCTAGTACTAATAAAAAAAATAATACGAGCGTTGATGTCCACATGCAAAACAGATTACTCTGAGAAGTAACCTTAATAATATAATTTGATTTTTCTGAAATAAATGCCAATGTGAAAAAAAAGAAGAAGAAAGAAAATCCCAACAAGCAATGGTTCTTAATAAACTTTTGTACCTGTATATCTTCGAGATAACTCTAGTTTAATATGCATATCTTCTGACTATAAATTAGTTTTTTTTGTATACGTATGAGATTTATATATCTTCATAATAATATGATATTGTCCATTTTGTCCATTTTAGATTTAAATTTTTATGATCTTATTTTTAAACTTATTTAAAAGATCTCATATCAATGGAAATATATTTTCATCTTATAAACATATGATTTTTCTTACGTCTTACAAATATAGAATCTTGATTGTATTTTCAATACTTCCAACAATCTCCCTCTTAAACGAAGAATCATTTTGGACCTCCCCTCAAGCATATCCATCCTCAAAGAACTTTATCGACTTGTTGTCCGATCCTCAATCCACCAGGTCTTCTGCCAACTGCCTAGTTCTCCTGATCAAACTGAATTTTTTATCTGATGTTCGATTCTCTTGATCCGGATATAGGAGTCTCACTTTTTTCATTCGAGGTGCATGACTTGACATGGACTATGACTTTAATATTAATTGTTAGTGCCTATAAGATTCATATATCTCTACAATGATATGATATTATCCATTTTAGATCTAAGCTCTCATGGATTTATTTATGAATTGTATCCAAAAGATCTCATATCAGTGGAAATATTTTTTCATCTTATAAATATAGATTTTTTTTAAATATCTTATCAATATAAAACTTTGATTATATTTTTAATACTCTCAATAATTTAAGACAATTGATTATCCATTTTATCAATGAAGGCGCACAATATGTAATGTTTATCTTAGCTTAACAAACAGCTCCGTACACTAAACCCTATCTTCTAGCATATCATCAGGAAATCTTATCTACATTTTGATATAGAATCAGGGGCACCATGCAGTAAAAGTGAGGAGACATTCTACATGAGAATACAATTTAATACTCTATTGTAATATCGTTCGACGACGAATTTAAAAAAAATTCATTCGACAGTTCTAAGGTCCAGGAGTTTATTCGGTGGACGGAGTACGACTTCACTGTTGGACTGTCATTCAAGAATGACACGACTATAGAACCCGGACTGAACTATAAAAAGTTGTGATTACTTCTCTGATTTATTTTTAGTGGTTGGTGGAGGTCACTTGAGCTCTGATCTTATCCGGCACAGTTATTGATGTAACATTCCGAAGATCTATGGGACAGAATCGATCACTTTCAGAGATTAATCGGATCGAAGATTCAGATACTCTAATGTCAATTAAAAAAATATATAATTTGACCGTTTTCGCGAAGACTGAAATGTTTAATGACAAACTGAGAGAAGCAAACCTCAAAGGTAAAGCACTTAGACTAGTATATAAGGTGTTCTCATAACAGTTCACTGCAGTACCATATAACATTTACTGCAGTATGAAATAAGTCTTCAGGAGTTGGGAATCTGTTCAACTAATAATTTTTTATCATTCGTTCTAAGATATTGACGAAAGAGAGATAAATTACGGAGAGAATAAAGTCCCTTGGCACGGTAATAAGACAAAGAAAGATCCATTTGAAACCAGAGAGATTTTAGACTCCTCATCCAGAATCAAACCCTGCTCATTCTACAAATAATTTCCTATCTTACCATCGCGTCATCCCCATGAAAACAAACACGAAATAAGTCTATGAACGAATGAAGTGTTAAATAAAATCGTGTGTCCAATGACATGTAAATATACCTTAGATGTCCTATACGGTGTGGGACCTGCAACCAAAATGGGAGTTCACTGAAAAAGAGGGCAATGAGTCATAAAACAAGAACTTCAAGATTGCAAGAATATTCAAAATTCAACTTTCGTTTTATGACGAAGATAAATTGGAACCTCCATATTAACTTATCAACTTCTTCGATTGTCTCTATGGATATGGATAGAAGAGATAAATCATAATTTCAAATAATAAATGTAAAAAGATCGATCGATAGTTTAGGATGATGAAATTTTCAAAAATTATTTCTTGTCAATTTAAAAATTAATTTTTTTACTTATCAACTAGGACAATCCGAGAGGTGTATAACTTATAGTATGATTGTTTTCGTGACGTAGTAGTCACCAAATTTAGGTTAAAGGAAAACTGATATCACGGTTTAGTATACCAGAAATAAGCCTAAAATGTGATGCAAGAAATAATAAATAATAAAACTGCCAGTTAGAAATACGAAGAGTTACATTTTCAAGGTGAGCCATCAGTGAGAATTAGGCATGCTTAACGGAACGAGTAGGTTCGATTCGGAATGAGATCGAAATCGACTCGTTAAATTTGGAAACGGATTTGAACTGGAACCGTCCTAAACCCATTAAGTAATGGGTTAGGAGTGTTTTTTTTTATGAATTCGATTCGATTCTGATCGATTTTGAATCCGATTCGAGATTCAATTCGGATTCGGTTCTGATTTGAAACCGATTCCGTTTATTAATTTAAAAATGAGAATTCTTAGCATGCTAACATATCTACACAATTGATTTGTGATAGAAAAAAAGAATAGGACCATCGACGCGATAGATGAATTTGAAATCTCAAATTGAGAGGAAGATGTAAAATATTCTAAATATATTTTCATATTCGCGTCACGTTATTCAAATATCATATGCATCTGTGTTGAATATTGGAATCGGTCCGGAACTAATTCGAAATCGATTCGGAACGGATCCATCCACTATTGGTTTTGTAGTGCCACGCCATGCACATGCAACGTGTGCACGGCGCTGCACAAAGTGCGCAGTTAGCGCACTTCGTGCAACGCAAGTAACACCCCCTTTATAAGGGGGTGTACTGTGTCCAAAGAAGAGAGGAGAGTTTTAGGGTTTAACGCCGAAAGGCTGCTTCGAGCGGAGAGTTGCCGAGAGAGAAGAGTGAACACTAAGGCGCTGATGGATTTTGTCTCGTGGAGAAGGAGGTTCTTTCCGGTGTGATCGATCCTCAGATCGCAAGTAAAAATATCGTCCAAAACAGTATAAGGAAGCGAGAAGATTTCGGATGACCGCTGTAAATTTTTTTTCCAATTTTTACATATTCGATTTTCCATTATTTTGTTTAGATAATCTCTAATTAGATGTTAAAACTACCAACATTGGTTCAAATATATAGTAGATTGAGTTGATTCTAAAGTTAAAACTTCAGAGTCAAAATTGATTCGAAATTGATTTTTGATCGATTCTGATCGATTCCAACGTTGACGGATCTAGAATCAGTTAAAACCCAATCGGAACGGGATAAAGAGAAACACTACCGTATTAGAGCTCTGATCCACATCCAATTCGTCTTCAGCATTACGTGCAAGATACAGAGATACAAGCATCAGTTTGCAGCCAAAAAATTCCAAGCCACACTACGTCCAAATATCACAAATCGAAATCATACAAAAAAGAAAAACATGTGGTACTCATCTCAAAATGACTTTTGAGCAACTGATACTTATCCATATGATTCGTCGGAAAGATTACAGTAACCATTGCAGACTCTTTCGTTTCTATTCCAGAACGTTTCTTATTTCATTTCGGAATGGTCATAACGACATCATCTCTTTCTTTCTTTGGCAGCCTTCGTCAACTCGTCTTTTCCCTTAGTCAATTGTTGTAGTATTTCTCTTTCAGAGGGGAGATCTGCTGCACTGACTTTGGACATTCCTTTCAACGTCGACAGAGTCGAAGGCAGAGTCGGATGGCAGAGTCGGACGACAGAGTGGAAGGACAGAGTCGAATAACAGAGTGAAATAGCAGAGTGGAACGACATAGTAGAATAACAAAGTGGAATGACAGAGTCGAATGAGCACTCGATTGTTCTACAGTACTATTCGGTGTCGAGGCATGTGATTTCCACAGTATTCTTAAAACATATTCGTCCCCTAGCAAGTGCTTTCGAGGGTGTTGGATGATTGTTTTCCAAGATACAACGACAAAACCGAATGGACGACGATATCACAGATCGTTTTAGGCGAACTGACTATACCCGAAAGCTATCAACGACGAAGCAGAGGGAAAAGGAGGAGAGTCAATTATTTTTTATTTTTCATATCTCCAACGCTTCCTTTTTTATAACTTCATAGTATATCTCCAATTAATTATGTAATTAATAGATTAATGACTCGTTTTTGAAAAAATCAACTTAGCCGTTTCAATGCCAAACTTCAATGCATACGTTACAAAAAGAAAATGGAACGGATTAGTAAAAGGTTGATTGGATCCACTTGGGCAAATTATACCTTGACCGGTCGTACATTCGACACGTACAGATCGCGCTCACACACGAGTCACCTTACGGTAGTGCAATCCGAACTCTGAACTCACACTCTCCTTGTGCATCCACGCTTAAGAGAGAGTCTTTTCCCTTGCATATGTTCACAACTACAATACTTGTGTTACATTATAAACCAACCAAGTTGTCCCTCAACTTTCAATGTGAGACTAAACTCCTCCACATGAGGATTTCTCCATCCTTCCATTTCCTTGTTTCCATTCACATTTCCAACATCAATATCTTCACTGTGGAATATTCTGAAGGCGGAAATCTGGAACGACATAAGGTGTTTCAATTTTGAAATGCCCGTTCCGAGCGTTCTGCATCCGTTCTAACGAACCGTATTATCCATATCTCTTACGAGGCTACAGCCGCGGGGCGGGCACGACCACATGAGGCCGCTGGGTCACGGGCACGACCTCACGCAATCAGAGCCGACCCTAGGCTAGGTGTCCAGGATCCAAAATTTTTTAACACTGTTAAAATAATTTTTAGAGCTCAAAAAAAAATTTATGTAAAATTTCACTATGGATCAGGGCTCAACTTAATAAGTTTTACTCCGGACCTCAAAATAAAATGAGTCGGCTCTGCACGCGACCAAGGTCATGGACACAGCCGCGAGCTCACAGCCTCGCGAGACCGAAGTCAACAAGGAGAGAGAGGACCGAGGGCGAGGGTGCGACAGAGCAGGGGAGAAGAAGGACCGAGAGTAGGGCGCGACAGAGCAAGGGAAGAAATCTAAGAAAAAAAGAGAGAGGAGAAGAGATGGTGCGAGGGAGAGAGCCGTTGATGCGGCAATGACTCGCGCAACCTAGCAGGGGAGAAGGGAGAGAGGAGCCCAAGATCATGAGGAAAGATGGGAGATGAGGGCGCTTAGGTAGAAAATACAGGGTTAAAAAAAATACTAGATTTAGAGATCAATCGATCTCTAGCTCCCAGATCAATCGATCTATCGGTCTCTAAATTAAAAAAATAAAAATTCAAATAAACATATTTAAAAAAAAAATTAAGTTAGAAATTAATTTTTTAATTTGGTCTATCGATTATATTTCGATCTCTAATTTTATCTTTGAAAATGAAATTTTTTATTCAAAAATATAAAAAATGAGAATAATAAATCGATCAACTCTCTGCGGAATCATTCAACCGCGATAGTGGTCTCATGATGTTGTCATTTGAAGAAGTAGAATACTTATTTACTTCTACTTGTAGAAATTAAATTATACATGGTTGATGATGCACAACACTGCACTGCACTTCAATTTCTGTAAACTCTGATCCTCGCCAAAGACTCATAGTCGGTATTAATTCAAACTTTCACCGAAAATTTAGAACGTTGCAATTCAAAGTCTGGTGATTGCGTGACAATTCTCTTGTTCTACTCAATAAGAGATAAATACATAAATCACAAATATAGTTTACATACACTTACGATCTCTTCTTATGTACAAACCTCGCAGAAGTACATAAAAGCCTCTTACACGAGATCTTTCTCTCCTATTCTTCTTCTACCACTCTCTTCTCATCGAGAATGTTGAATATGTATAGACGAAGAGGAGAACTTAAATGATTATGTCATTGGGAGGTTACTAACCTTCATGCCAGTGGATTCACGAGTTACTAACATTCATATTAGTGGAATCATGAGTTACTATCCACTGTAGATAGTAACTTTTTTGACTGTGGCCACACGAACAATAAATCGATCAACTTTTTGCGGAATAATTCGACCACGATCTTGACCTCGAGTGATCACAACCTTGGCCTTTCGCTTTGGCAACTTCACTCTTGCATGACTGTGATCGTGGCCTCGACCTCACTCTCGCTCTCGTGCAATCGATTAAAGATACTTATATTTAGAAATCGATTTCAAAATCGATCTCTAATTAAAAATTAATTTTTAAATTGTTTTTGAGTTCTTCTCTAAATTGATTTTTAAATTATGATTTTTTTTTCTAAGTCCGATAGTGTCGACAAATTACTCGTACTTCAAATTGACTTTGTCGTACCGTAATAAACAATACATTATAGTATCAATGCTCAACTAATAATGTGCATCCATCCCTTCATTATGAGCTCCACAACACGGCTATAGATCTAAGATTTCGAATAGTTGTCTCCGCCGAGATGATATAATGATTAAAATATGACGATATTTATAGAAGTGACATGAATCGATTTCGGAGTAAATTTAAAGTTCTTTTTTAGATTCCGATGATCTCTACGTATTTTGTCTATCATGTACAAGACTCAAAAAGCTCTCCGTGATTTACCTTCTTCACAATGATCGTGGGACAGACCGACGGAGGTCGTTATGTTGATGGTTCCAATTGAAAGATTTCTAATTGTTAAATTTTAGTTGATAAAAATAAAAAGATAATTTTTAAATGGACAATGATCGATTCTTAGAGATTTTATTATCCTAAACTATCGATCGTTTTATTTTCGTTATACTTATCATTTGAAATTTTGATTTATCTCCTTCATCGATAGAAAATAATTATTTCTCATTTTTCAGTTTTTCAGAAAATGCTCCTTTATTTTCTGAAAAATGGAGATAGAAAACGCGAACCAAACGCATTTTCTCGTTTTCGCAGAAAATAAAAATGAAAAAAAAAAAAGATAAAAATACTCACCAAATGCCCCCTTAATCTCGATACGAACACATTTCCCAAAGCACATGAGTGCATTTATAATGATAAAAACGGCTGTTATATGTCCTTTGCAGGACTTTGATCATTTTCTTTAGATTGATATGTCAACAAAATCAATAGAAATTTGACTTCAATTTCAGAGTGTGAGAATATTGACCTAATCCACTTTGCATGTGGCAAAACAGTGAATCTTAATAACCTAAGTGGAAATGAGAATGAAAATGAAAATAATATATAATGTTCAGTTAATAAATTTAAGATTGAGATTTTAAAATGATTTTTAAATATTTAGAAATCAATGAAACTTGACCTAAACGATAGGTTTGCGAATGGAAATAGACATGATAAACGATCGTCGGTCGTCGTTGGTCATCATCCGTCACCCGTCCGATAGTCATCGATCGTCGATGGTCGACGACCGACGACTAGCACCGATAAGCGATGGGCGATGGGCGACGGTCGACTATTGACGCCCGACGGTCGGCGATGGTTGGCAATCGACGTCAGCAACCATCGATCGTCAGCGATTGCCGACCATTAGTGATCGATAACCGCGACGGTAGGCGATCGTCGGGGACTGGCGATCATCGGCGACTGCCAACGACCAACGATCGGTGACCATCGACGCCCAGCGACTGCCGACGATCGACGGCCGCTGCGCCACCGGTGACGATCGGCGATCAACGGTCGACGATAGGCGATCGGTGGTCAATGGTCGTCGACACCGATGCCGGTCTATGGTGGTCAGTCGGGAACCGTCGACAATCACGTCGTCTCTGTCTTCATTCTCAACTTATAAACCAAACAATATTATTGGAATGATTAAATCCATTCTCATTCCACCATACTATCAAACTCATTCTCATTCATATTCTCACACTCAAACTAAATGCCACCTAAATATGTACATGACCTGTAACCTAAGGGTGTAAGGGTGTGTTTGATTAAGATTCACTATGTATAATCTTAGTTATATGATTATTAGATAATCATATAATTAAAATTATATAAAATGAAACATAACTTTTGTTTAAAGATTCCATTTTAAATAATATAATAAAAATTTAGTTGTTTAAAGATTTTAAAATATAATTTAATTTAATATTTTATTATATTATCTTTGATTCAATTATAAAATTTTGATCGACAATGACGACGACACTCGATGACGGCGATGGGCATTGGCACTCGGTCGATTGGTTGATGACAATAGTGGCAAGTGCTTGGTCGATTGGCGACGACGACAGCGAGTACTCGATGTCAACGACGGGCGCTTAGGCAATCGGTGGCGGAGGCACACCCTTGGCGGCGACGATGGACCGACCGTGGTGGCGACGACGACATCGACGACCGATGGTACTGACGGTTTTATTATAGTATAGTGAAATTAAAATTTAATAGAACTTAAGTATTTTTATCTTAATGGCTAAAAATGAAAGAATAATTTTGAAAATAAAATGTTATTAACTTCGGGAATTCAATAAAATCTCCATTTTCTTAAATATATGATGGATAATCTTATTTATTGATGTTTAATTACTAACGTGACAATTATAATACATTGCTTCGGAAACTATCAAAATCTTGAATCAAGATTATAATATATAACTTAGATAGATAATCGAGGTTATTCATAATTATTCTGAATTCTTTAAACATGCACATTGTTTAATTAAAGTTCGTCACCCTAATAATCCTAAATGTGTTTAGGGGCTGTAATCCTAGTAACTTTGTGGCCTTGTAACCCTAAGTTAATAGAAACTCGATTTCAATTTCAAAGTGTGAGATTATTGACTTAATCCAGATTGCATGTGGCAGACCAATGAACCCTTGCAACCCTAGAGGCTAGAGGTGTAAGGTCCTGTAACCCTAGTAACCCTAAAAAGTCTTAAATCATTTTTCACACCTCAATTCTAAATAAAAATAAATAAATAAAACCATCGCATTAGCCATCCTCTCCGATTGTCTCTATCGACGAAAGAGATAAATTAAAATTTCAAGTGACAAATACAAAGGAGAAAGTCGATCGATAACTTAGAGCGATAAAATATTTGAGAATTGAATTTTTTATATTTATCAACTTGGAGCTATCAAAATCTTTAAATATGCACGCTCTTTAAAGTTTGTCATCATCGATCATATGATTGAATTCTAGCAACCCCTAATCCTATGGCCCGTAACCCTATGACCTTGTCTTCAAAGGAATAGCGTGGTAGATAAGACACGGCAGACGGGCAGAGTTTGCGGATAGGATAAGGATCGATTTCGGAGGAGGTCTAAAGTATTTTTCTAGATTTAAGTGATCCCCACGTATCTTGGCTATCACGTCAAGACTTATAGGACCTTCTATGATTTACCTTCATTACAAAGATCGTAGAATAGATCGATAGGAATTATTATATTGACAGATTCCATTGTTTGCCGATAACCCTATGACCTTGTAAGCTTAAAATCGTTTTCCAAAAATCTAAATTTCAAATCTTTAAATTTGCATGCTATTTACAGCTTGCCATCGCCTGATTGAACCCTAACAATCCTAAGGCTGCTTTTAATACAAAGTAATCAATTTTATACGATAAATTATTTTATTTGTTACAATTTTAAAATTATAATATAATATAATTCGAATTTCAAAAGATAATAAAATATTATAAGTTGGATTATAAATTAAAATCCATATAATCCAATTATATTACGAGATCAAAAATTTAAATATAAAATATACCTCTAATTTTAACTCGTTCATTCGATCAAATCAACAACTGACGATCGACGATTAATAATCGATGATCGCCGACAATTGCTAGTGACTATTGACGATCGACGGTCGATAGCCATCGACAATCGACAATGACGATTAAAAAAAATCGATTAAGATTTTGATTATATTCGAACGAAATTATAAAAATATTTTTATTATTTTATAATAATATGAATTATATTCCTCTTAAAAATAAAAAAAAAATAGATACCAAATAAAATAATTTAATACTATTTGTAATCAAAGATTACACATCTATCATCGACCAAATAAATAATATAATATAAATTACATCGTATTACATTATAAACTTGATTGTATTGTATCCGAAGGCCATCTAAATGCGTATGATCCTAAACTCTTTCCCACATAATCTAAACCCCAAATCTTTAATCATGCACGCTGTTTAAAGTTCACCATCATCATCGATCGCCTGATTGAACCCTAGCAACCCTAATAACCCTATTGCCGTCTAACCCTAAAAATTCTTTTTCACAAAACTTACTTAAACCTGAAATCTTTAAAAATACACTTACCTTAATCATTCCCCTCGGGTTTCCAATTTCCAAACAAATGGTTTGATAATTGACACGTGTCAAAAATGTTTTTATTTTTTTGCAAACTAATTTTGTATGGAAATGTAACAAAAAAAAAATCTTGAATATTTATTAGATTTTTCAGTAAATCTTAATATTATTATTATTATTATTATTCCCATTAAAGGAAGTCCGCGCTGTCTCTCTTTTCTTTTTATAACCATGGCTGCGCCCCTTTCTCTCTCCTCTGCATGAGGATGAGCCGGGCAGGGAGGTAGAGAGAGAAACTGTGGCAGCGGTTTGGGTCTCGGCCTCGTCGTCCATGCTTGGATTCGCGTTTCCCGGCGCGGGGAAACGCACCTGACGATGGCCCTCTCGCCCGACTTGCTCTCCGCCTCGTCCAACCTCCTCTGCCTCGAGGACGCCGGCGACGTGGCCTCGTGGGACCCGTCCGCCGTTGCCGCTGCCGCCGCCGCCGACGACGAGTGGACCCCGCCATGGCCCGCCGCCGCCGCCGTCGCGGGGCTCGTGGACGGCCGTAGCTTGGCCGCTCTCCTGGCCATCGAGGCCGGTCACGCGCCGCCCGGCGCCGCCCACTTCGTCTCCCGCCCCGTCCTCGCCGCCGCGCGAAATGACGCCGTTGAGTGGATCCTCAAGGCATCCGATCCGCTTCGCCTATTCGATCATCTCCATCTATTGAAAAATGTGGCTTGAATTACTAAATCGATCGCGATTTGTGTTAGGTGAACGAGTTCTACCGATTCCGGGGAGCGACTGCGTACCTCTCTGTGACCTACCTCGACCGATTCCTCTCTTCCCATTCGATTCCGGTGAGTTCAATTGATCGCAATCTTCGGTCGGTCGGCTTAATTACTGATCGAGACATCGATCGATTTGGTTGGATTCGAAAATGGAAGGCGTCGGAGAAAGGGGTCGACGGCAGCAGCGGAGGGTGGCCGATGCAACTGGTCTCTGTGGCATGCCTGTCGGTGGCGGCGAAGATGGAGGAGGTGCGTGTGCCGTCGCTTCTGGACCTTCAGATCCTGGATCCCTGCTACGTGTTCGACTCCTCCACCGTCCGCCGCATGGAGCTCCTCCTCATGGCCGCCATCGGATGGCGGATGCGCGCCGTCACCCCCTTCGACTTTCTCCCTCACCTTTCCGCCGCGCCCTGCCTCCTCTCCCGCGCCGCCGCCCTCGTCCTCTCCACCCTCCGTGGTATCCACAATATCTACAAAGATCCCCCCTTTTTTTGATCGGCAATACGACGAACGCAGAACTAATCCGTTCTACTTTTGAAGTGGTGGATTTCCTAAGCTTCCGGCCGTCGGAGATCGCTGCGGCCTCCGCGCTCTGCGCGGCAGACGATGCGGCCGATGCCTCCGCCGGGAGCGGCGGCGGCGATTTGTCGACCCGTTCCGCCGAGTGGGCGAGCAAGGTATATTTTTGTCTTTTAACTGTCCGCTTCCCTCCACCCCCGGTAAAATCACCACCTTCATTATTATTCTCTTCTCCTTAAAAAAAAAAAAGTAAAATGAAAATAACAATAATAAAAAAGGCAGCGGCGGGTTCATCCCGCAAAATTATATCCGAATATATAATAACAAAATTCGAGATATATTTAAAAAGCCGCATGCGAGGGTGATGGGACATCGAATTTGGCGCGGTGTCTTGCTGACTTTTCCTTAGTCAATTGGAACCGTAAATGTGCACTGTCAAAAAAACACCTTAAAATATTTTAAAAATAAAGCATCGCATTTTCCCCCCTTTATTTTAAAAAAATTCTCATCCCCTCCATTTTACATCTTGCGAGGGCAGGAAGCGGTGAGCCGGTGTCGCCGGCTCATGGACGACCATCTCCTCGACGCGTGTCCGCCGGCGTCCCGGTCGAAGCCCAACCCTCCATGCTCGGCCTCCGCGTCGCCGCTGGGGCCTCCATCAGCGACCCTCGTCGCCATCCTCGACGCCGCCGCCGCCGCCGCGCCCGCCGACGAACCACAGCCCAAGCGCCGCCGGCTAGGCGGCAACTGTACAGAGAACTTAAGCGTCTCCCTCCACGGCCAGCCTCCTCGTCAGTGATCGCTAAATTCGCCATTTTGGATATTAATTTCTGCAACTTTTATTGCTTCCCTATTTCTTTTTCCTCCCATCGCTTCTCTATTTCGAGTAATAAATCGGAATTCTAATCGACGAAAAAAAAAAGCCTGCCTTCCTTTCCCATGGAAGGAGCGAAACGCAATTTTCGATAACTCCGAGGTGCAAATCGAATATTTACCCCTCTTTTGTTTCCTAATTCCCGGAAAACGCGGGGCGGGGGGCGTTGGCGATCCGCCCGTGGGCCCGGCGGCCCATGTTTCTCCGCCGACCGACCGACCGATCGACCGGCGACCGGAGCGGCGGTGGGCGGCAGTCGCATCTCGACCGTCGGCGTGCGAAGAGCCCTCCGGCGGGGGCCGTACGATTGGACGGCTCTCCTCTCGATCTCCGCGCCGCAACTTGGACTTTCTCCTTCGGCTAAATCGAAGGGGAGCGAATTGAATGCGGCAACGTGGGCACACAAGGCATCGATTTGACGGGAACCAGGAAAGGAAAGGGGGGAAAGGAGAGATTGTGTCTTCCAGCTGTTTGACTTGTCATTCACAGACACAGCAACAAGGAGGAAGGCCCCCTCAAAATACACACAATGCTCGAACTAACAGGATCTCTGTTTTTTTCCGCTTCTTTTCCTTTTTTTTTTATATTATTTTTTATTTTTTTTTCATCGTCTTCCTTTCTTCTCTACGTGTCCCCTTTGCTTTTGGCAGGAACATGGGCACCATTAATGCTGCTCCTTGCCTTAGCAAAGTCCATCGTAACAACAGTAAAAGTTAGGGGGTGAATAAAAATTCGATTAAATTGAATTTTTTTTTATTCAATTTATTTTGTAATTCATTTAAAAAAAAATAATCAATTTAATCGATTTATTCAATTTCGATTTCGAAACGAAATAATCGATAAAATCGAATTGAAATTTAACAATCGATTGATTAATACAAATCAATTGACTGATTGCTTCGAACTCTACGATCTCCATCATCATCGATCGACCGATATAAAAATATCAATCGATTGATGATAAAAAATTCGATTTAATTGATTTGTTCGGTTTTCAACGTAATTAGTTGATTTTTTATTGGTTCGATTTTGTTGAAAAACTCGATCGATTCGGTTTATAAAAAAAATTGATTTATTCAATTTTGATTTAATCGGTTTGATTGGTTCGATTATTAACTGATTGCTCACCCTTATTAAGAACTCGATGGTAAAACATTCATCGCCTCGCGAACTAGTTAGGATGATAAATACATAAAATTTATCTAAGAAAGGAAGGATCAATCCTCTATTTCTGCGGCGATGCTAATTCTTCATATGATTTATCAACGGGTATTGGGTCAAAAATTCTTCGTGATTTATCTTCCTTATGATATCCAAAAATAGACCGATAAAGATCATTATATTGACAGATTCCAATTTTTTTTTCCCAAAATAAAACATTCACCTTCAAAAAAAATAGAGAGTCATGAGTCATCAATATCCTCATTAATTTAAATCGAATTCTATATTTTCGTCTTCATCTTTATTTATTATATTCATTTCTATTTTTATTCCGATTGAATATTTAATTTTTATTTAAGCATTGGATATTTATATTCTATTTAAATATTTTATAATCATTTAAAATTAATTTTTTTTAAAAAAATAAAATTATGAATATTTATTAAATTCTTTTGAAAGGATAAAATAATAATAAAAGATTGAAAATATCTAATAAATTTTTCCACATCCTTCTCTAATCTAGTCAAATCTGATATCAAATTTTTCATTGAATTTGAAGAAAATTATCATTTCTATTCCTTCCATAGATCTTCAAATAGACTATAGAAATAAAAATAAGAAAGATAATTTATCATACAGCGCACGTGAAATTTAGAATTGTCCAAACAGCTTTCCATAATTTCATATTTAACAAATAACGTATTTAATTTCTTTTTACCTCTCCCATCAAACAGACCTACACCACAGTGAAAATCTCGAATATGATCCTGGAAATTTAAATTCCAACACCACAATTGTATTGCAATCTCAACACTATCACTGTGATGCTAGAATTTGCAATCCTAATACCACTGTGGTGTTGGAATTGTAAATTCCAACACCGCTATGATGCTGAAAATTCAAATTCCAACACTACTATTGTGTTGGAATTGCAAATTTTAATACCACAGTAGTGGTGTTGGGATTGTATCACTACTGTGGAATTAGAAATTCAAATTTCAGTACGACAGTAGTACAGATTTGTTTGACAAAAGAGATAAAAAAGACAATTTTAAACTTCATGCAGGTTGTTTGGTAAATCATCGAAATAAGAAATACTTAGAGATAAATTAGAGAATCTTTTTTAAAATGAGTTAACGTCTAAATGTATGTTTAGGATTATCTTTAAAATTAATCCAATAAAATTTGAAGACTTTAATTATTTAAAAAAAAAACAACAGGAGCTCAGTTTTGGGCATCTCCTAGGATTTTGTGGTTAGCACCGATAGCTTTAACACAGGGTAAAGGCTGAGGCACAGTCGCTTGATCACTGGGAAAACCATCTCTTTTTTGAGCGTCTGAATTGATTTTTTTTTTAAAAAAACATTGATAAATTAATTTTTAAAATTTTCATATTATTTTTTAAAGTTTCTTTCGATCTGAACTATTTAAAAACTAGATCCGAAATAAGTGTCTTTTTGATCTAACGTCAAGTACGACTCTGACGTTAGACTAGAGTTGTGGTCCTTTGAGGAATTAGACAATGTCATGGAGATACGATCTGAATGAGCTAAACTCGAGTGCAAGGTCGAGCAAGAATCCATTGAAAAGTGTCGAGCTGAGGCATTGTCATGCGAAATACTAGCAATGCTATGTCAAGGTAGTGGTACTTTTGCGAAGGGATTAGAGTGCCCGAGGAGCTACATGGGCGAGCACTCATCGAGTGCTCTAGAAGTCAAGGGGGTGCTCAAAAGTCCGATCGCTGACAAGGTGCTCAAGAAGTTGACCACTCTACGAGCTAATGTGAGCAGATATTATGTCTTTTAATCCTCAATGGATCGTGTATTCGTATATAAAATCACAAACAAAATAAACAATCCGATACATAATCTTATCGAGAACTGCAATAATCGTGCCACAACAAACAAAATGCAACGGTAAGTCGGTAAATGCACACTTGATCTTGAAAAAAAAAATCTATAAAAAACCAATCGTAAGGTTTGATCTTGTGTAGATGCAAGGATTTCGACTTCGAAACATCAATACGATGGAGAAAGTGAGGTAGTTGTTAAGTTCGAAATGAATCTCATATCTCTTTTATCGGGATCACATCCGTATATATAATAAATTCAAATATATTAACAATTTATCAATACCAGTGATAATAGATTATAGGGTTCTACATATACTATTTCACATTCGATAACATAAATCCACGATTAATCAACTTGATCAAATCACTTTATCGTGTTCGCTCGCAATGACAATTTTAAATTTGTTAAAAATATATATAAATCTACCATATTGAAAAATTAAATCCAATCGATGTCATGCATATTGATCTCGCACACAAGTCTACTTGCACTAAACCAAGCTCGTCTGGTAGCTAAAATACGGTGAAGCTTGCGAATAAGACAAGAGTCGATTTCGATAAAAATCTAAAGTCTTTTTCTGAATTTAGATGATCTCTATGTGTCTTGGCTACCAAGTCAAGATCCATATGACCCTCTGTGATTTATCTTCCTCACAATGATCATGGAATAGACCGATGGAACCACTAGGTTGACAGATTCCAACCTTTGCAGACTAAACCAAGCCATGCCACAAATGTTCGATGAGTTAGAGGAGAAACCATTATCTAAAGCATCAATAGTAATAAAAATTGCTCGGTTAATATGGTGCAATGGTAGAACGTATAGTTCGATTCTCAAATATTTACGGTTCGATCTTCAATTATAATGTATTTATAAAATTTTCTCTAAATAGGGTGACAAATCAAAGACACTACAGCTAATGATGTTGCCCCTGCAAATGCTTTCTATTGTACATACCTTGGTGATCGATAAAAAATTTCAATGGGACATGAAAAAAATAGTAATAAAATTTTAGGATTTGCAACGGCGAGACATTTAGCTTGTTTATAGGTATCTACGATTTGATCTCCAGCTAAGACGAATTTGTATGATTTCTCTCAAAATGGGATGACAAATCAGGGATGCTCGGACTATTGAAGTTGTCCACATGCGATTCCCGATGTACCATGGTAACCGATGAGAAACTTCTATGGAATCAGATCGATCATCCGCAAGATTTACCTGAATACTTAGTGCTAGTAAAAAAGTAATAATAAAATTTTAAATGAGATGAATATTTTAAGGATAGATTTTAATTATACATAAATTGTACTTCAAATTTATCAAATAGATGAATTAAAAGAAAGACGATGTAACGTCCTCGGACTAGTTCTATGGGAATGACTCGTTTATTAGTATAGAGCAGACTTGCAAAAGAGAGCAAGGATCGATTCTCAGCTGTTGGATGAAAATGTCAACTTAGATCCTATCTTCTTCCGTACTAATTAATTAGCTTTCGCATCGCGGTTATAAACCATCCGCGATTTATCTCCTCTCACAATACTATAAAATTGTCCGTGAAAAGTCACTAAATTGACGGTTCTAATTTTTTACAAAAGTGATTGATCAATCTCCCCCCTTCCAAAATCACTTTAAAGAATAAATTTGATATTCCCCTGGATGAAATTTTATCCGTTCGTTCGACGAACAATCTTGAATATTTTATTAAATAGAATAAATAGTTTTCGATACACATACAACTCATTAAGATCTATGAATAATATCCTCGAATAAAATATATAAATTATGTTCATCCATCGAATTCTAATATAATCAAACTTACAAATCGATGGTATATGGTGATAGGAGCTTCTGTCTGTTTGTGTGCTCGAGTCATTACGGAATGTGACATTGAACGTTGGTGGCTCATAATAGTGTCGTCGTCGTTACTCTCTTTTCGACTGGTTGATATTCAATTTAGGATTTCATTTTCTATATAAAGGTGAGCGAGATGCCGCCGATGGAAGATATGATTTTATGATCGTACTCAAGTCATATTTTCATTCCACTCATCCTTGTGCTTGAGTAGTCGCAAATTCTTATTCTTCGACTAAGAGTTGATTTGATCGTCGGAGGAGTCTCATCGACCACACCAGTATCCACTGACAAGTATCGATACACATATCACGAATAGAATTAACATCCAAGTTCATTGGGCCTTTCGGGTCACGGATTGTTTGGATTAAATGCCAATTTTTCGAAAGTAAGGAAGGGAAAGGCTTGGGTCCGGAGGGAGCGCCATCACAAACAAACAAATTTAAATCCCGATCAATCAAATAAACTCGAATCAAGAGTCCTCCATTTCAAGTTCAGTTTGACTTAACTCGATTATTTTATCAAATAAGTGTAAATATTCAAAAATTTAGCTCGAGTTAACTTATTTATCGTTGTACCGAGGCCACGATCTTATATCTCCATAATGATATGATATTGTTCACTTTAGATCTAAATCCTCATGATTTCATTTTTAGGCTCTACCCAAAATGCCTCATACCAATGGAGTTATGGAGATATCTTTTTATCTTATAAGCACATGATCTTTTCCACTTCTTATTAATGTGAGACTTTGATTGTATTCCTCATACTCTCAATAATCTCCCTCTCAAACGAAGGACCACATTGGCCCCCCCTCAAGTCTATTCCTCCTCGAAGGACATTCTTTTCTTGATGTCCGATCCTCAACTCACCAGGACTTCCTGTCAACTGTCTGGTCATCCTGACCCAGCTGGACTTCCTACCAGTTGTCCAACTCTTCTGGCCCAACTGGACTTCCTGCCAGTTGTTCGGTCCTCCCGACCCAACTGAACTTCCTGCCAGTTGTTCGGTCCTCCCGACCCAACTGAACTTCCTATCTGGTGTAGGTTTCTCTTGATCCAGACATGAGAGCTCCACTTCCTTCGTTCGAGATTCATGGCTTGACATGAACCATGACTCTGATACCAAATGTTAGTGTCTATAAGATTCACATATCTCCACAATGACATTATATTGTCCACTTTGGGCACATATCTTTTTATCTTATAAGCACATGGTCTTTTCTATATCTTACCAATGTGAGATTTTGATTATATTTCTCATACTCCCAACAACCTCCTCCTCCTTCTCGACCTCAAGATCTCTACCTCGCACCCCCGGGTTAACCTAGTTGGTAAGTACAATGAGACTTGTCCGTAATGAGCAGAGGTCAATTTTCAGAGAATTCATCACCCTAGGTCATCGACCGACCCCCTTCCTTTGCACTTACCAATTGAAATCCTAATTTATCTCCACTATCAATAGGGAGAGCCGGAGAAGACCGCTAATATGACGATTTCATATTTTTCAAGATCTCTACCCCCTCTTCATTCATTCATTGATTTAATGTTTAGATGATCAGGTGGGAATTGACTTCTCTATGTCCCCAAGTTCGTCCACAATTTTACCCATTGACAGACAAACAAACGGATTAATGTGGCCAGTGCCTTGGCCCTTCTACTTGTGTGGTTTAAGACTTTGTTTGGGCTTGTGATTCACATTCCTTTTAGTCGTTGAACTAGTCGATCGAGTTGGCGTCGGACTTAATCTTATTCATTCACTAGCAAACGACTAGGACTAGATCATCGTTCGTAGATCATGTGGTGGTTAACTGATCGTGTAAAGCCTCCCTGCCCCTCATCCTAGTCTTAGTCATCGCGATCGACTAATGATGACTACGACTATTGTTGTAAATCATCGTTATTTTTATTTGTATGTACATGATTACTCTACGAAGTTAGTCTGCAAAGGATAGTCAGGGTCTAAGATCACGCCGAAAGACGTAGTATGGGCCAGACAAAGGGTCTCATTGTTGCAACCGACACTGAAATGATTGTGAATCTATTTCTTCAATAATTGCTTGTTAGCATGGTCAAATGCACTATTTTTGAATAGAATAGCCCTGCCCTTCTCCTCTAGTCAAATGCACTATTATAGAAGTCCTTAAGCTTGGTAGCTTCTACGAGTTGATGTTTTTTAAACGACAATGGATCAATCTCTCGAACTCAGGACATTCTCAAAGTAGCTTCTTTATCATGAACCATGTGCCTTCGATGATTAGAGTTACAACATTTTTAGCCTCCGGAGTTGTCCCAATTGGTAAGTGAAAAGGGATAATTTTTAAATAGACAGAAATCAATTCTTAGAGATTTCACTGTCCTGGACTATTGACCGATTCTCTCCTTTGCACTTGTCATCTGGAATCCTAATTTACCTCTTTCACCAGTAGAGAAGGTGAGAGGAGACTAATATGACGATTCTATTTTTTGTAAGAGTTACAATATCTTTCCTCATCAATTCCTGA
The DNA here is from genome assembly GCA_025175895.1 of Wurfbainia villosa. NCBI lineage: Eukaryota > Viridiplantae > Streptophyta > Magnoliopsida > Zingiberales > Zingiberaceae > Wurfbainia > Wurfbainia villosa. The sequence continues at coordinate 58,570,830 of CM045996.1, read as the reverse complement.
TATATACCATTAGTTGTGTCTATAATTTTTCCATTTTGTTTATTTATATTTTACCAATTTTATATAGATAAAAATTAAAAGGGCATCTTAATTATCAAATCCTCCTCGATTATATTTTTTCATATTAAAATTATCTTTATTTTAATACTATAAAATTCTTTAAAATCAAAATCACTTAAATTTAATTAAAATAACTTTAATATGTCAAAGTTTTAATAATATTGCTATAATAGCATACCAACTAATTAAATAACTGTTTAATAACTGAGTTGTTACAACTTTATAACAACCATATTAAAGTGATTTTAATATCTATGGACAAAACGGGCAAACCTGGATGGTCAACACTAGGCATGCTTATTGGTTCCGCAGTTTTGATTCCGGTTCAATTCTGATCGATTCTGGATCCGTCAACGTTGGAACCGATCTGAACCGATTCAAAACCGGTTCCGAACCGATTCCAGTTCCGAATCGATTCCGAACCGGTTCCAAAACAGTTCCGGATCGATTCCGAAACGGTTCCAGATCACCTTCCTCAAACTTAGCTTCCAAATTCATCTAACGTGTTGATAATTCTATTCTTTTTTTCTATCGCAAAATAATCTCGTAGAGATGTTAGTATGCTAAGAATTTTCACCTTTAAATTAACAACCGAAACTAGATCCAATAAAACCGAATTGAACCAAATCAACCGAATCGAATCTGCCTTCGATTGCCTTAACCGCTTCATCCGAATCGATTCCAATTTCGAATTTAATGGATTGGTTCCGACTCGGTTCCGAATTGAATCAATCCGTTAAGCATGCCTAATCAACACAATACAAGTATACAAAGGATGAATATAGATCAATCTCCATTAAAAAATAGAGTGTCTACCTTTAGAGTTGGCTTGAGGGAGGGGAATCAAGATCCTCATCCAGGGCTCAAAAATTTTAGTTGCTCTTGATTAGAGCCCAAAAAATTTAGAATCAAATATGACTCCTATTCAAGAGCCCAAAAATTTTTAGAATCACTCGGGATCTTTAAATAACTCGAGTCGACTATGCCTGCTTTTCACTATATCAAGTGTCAATACAATCATAGATCGATCGTAATTTATCTCCTTTCATATAACGATGGAATCGATCTTGAAAGCGTTTAGAGGGAGATATCAATTTTGCAAAGGATATTAAAGTGATTTTAATTCAATTTAAATAATACGGTAAAGCATTTCTTTCTCGTGAATAAATTTTTCTTGACTGAATTAAATTTATTTATTTTTACATACATTATTATAAGACGTCAAATATAATGAACTTTTATATACGCCTACCCCACTGAACTCCCCCGCCGCCCGCAGTTGCTATCACGACCGTTAGTTTCCTAATTGCTTCATCGCTACGTCAAAAACCACCAGAATCAAGTATACCTAGTCACAGCCCACCTATTTACCCGTTTTACTATTTGTTGAAATGGCTATTATCGACACGTGTCAGACCTGCCGAGTGAGTAGGCAATGTTATAGCCTCGAAAACACGCTTCCCATCGTCTAAACGCGTTTTCTCCAAGCGCGTAGACGAAGACCAAGGATCCCCTCCAAGTCACTTTCGGAGCCGCCTTGTTATCGAAGCAGCTTTGCCGCCGGGATCAATGAGACCCACTAAATAGACGGTCGAGATTTACACTGTAAGATTAAACAGAAGGTAATGTTTGGAGGGGATCCGGATTGTAATAAAGGAGCCTCCCCGAGAAGATGCATCCTTCTCTCCCCTATAAAATCACTCCGCCCTCCGTCTCCAGCTTCTACCCCGCATCGCCGGAGATTTGACTCCCACCGTCCCACGTAGGAGATGAGTTACTACAACCAGCAGCAGCCTCCGATCGGCGTCCCTCCGCCACAGGGTGAGTCATCGCTGGAGTTCTCCCGATCGATCGGGTTGTTTTTTCTTTCTTTCTTTTCCTCTTCTGCTTCTTTCTTATTGAGATTCGAGGGGATCGCGTTCCCGTAGGGTACGGGAAGGACGCCTACCCGCCGCCGGGGTATCCTCCGGCTGGTTACCCACCTCAGCAAGGTTACCCGCAGCAGGGGTACCCGGCGCCGTACGCGCAACAGCCGCCCCGGAATCAACAGAGCAGCGGGCCTTCCTTCATGGAAGGATGGTGAGTAGCTCGAATCGCCGACTTCTCTCTTCTGTTTTTTTTTTTTGTTTCTTCTCCTCCTCCTCGATCTGGTCGGGAGGCGCATGATAGCGGGTTTCCTTTGCCCTGCGCTGCTCGCCGGTGGCATCGAGGTGGCGCACGGTAGCATCTGCAACGCCGTGCGGGTTACGGGTGACGGGTCTGAGTTCCCCCCGTTCGACTGAGGATCCTAAACCCTCTTGCTTAGCTTGCTGGGCACCTCTTCTTTCTCATCGATGGATTTTTGCTGTGTGCTTTTTGCAGTTTGGCGGCGCTTTGCTGTTGCTGCGTTTTGGAAGCATGCTTCTGAGGACGATTGAAGTATTTAATATCATTTCTCTATGTTAATTTAAGTGTTACACCTGCATATATGATATATCAACGCACTGCATCTTCCTTCCTTTCTTTCTTTCTTTCTATCGCCTTTGTCGAATTTTATTTTACTCAATTTTTCTAAGAACCTTTCGGAGTTTCAGCATAAAGTTCCACTATTCTAAATGCCTCAACTAACAAAGATACGGAAACTTAGTTGCAGAATATATTACGCATGTTTCTTTTCTTTAAAAAAAAAAAAAAGGAGATGCTGGTTCTTGGCGTTAGAATCCCGTAATGTTGTGACAGCCACTGAAATAGATTTCATTCCCTCGCTTTCGACACGCCAAACATAACGTAAGCTATTTGTTCTCTGTTGGATTCCCTCGTTTTCCATCAGGTTAAAACTATCAGATTCACCATTTGGACTGATTAGCTAAGAAAACAACAAAATAACATCATAAGAATAATTTGAGCTAAGGCAAATTTCCTGGTGAAGTACGCACTGCGCAAAATTAGAGATTAAAATTCGAGCAAATACACCCATCAACTCGATTAATAATCAAATTGATTAAACTAATATTGAATAAATCAAATTTTTTTTAACAAATAGAACCGGTCAAATTTTACAATGAAAATCGATCAAATTAAATCGATAAAAAATTAATTAACAAGTTAAAAATCAAATCGACTGACTCAACTTTTTATTATTCAACTTCATATTAACGATGGAGAAACTATTGAACTAATATAAAATCATGATTTTTATATTATAATTATCGAACGATTTAATTTAATCAATTATTTTAGTTTTGAAATCGAAATAGAATCTATGCAAAATTAGAGACTAATTTTCATGCTAATACACGAACAACTAAGAGTGAACAATAGATTAACCAACCGAATCAATTAAACTGAAGTCGAATAAATCAAATTTTTTTAACAAAAAAATTAGAGACTAAATTTCATGCTAATACACCGATAACTAAGAATGAACAATAGATTAATGATCGAACCAATGAAAAAATTAATTAATTAAATTGAAAATCAAATCGACTAAATTTTTTCTATCCAATTTCACATCAAACGACTAATAACGATGGAAGAACAAAATCACAATTTTGACATACCAATCAATTAATTTATATTAATCAATCGATCGAAATTCATCAATCGATTGATATAACAAGTCAATTGATTGATAAAATCAAATTCGATTTAATCGATTATTTTCGTTTTGAAATCGAAATCGAACGGAATAAATCGAAAAAAAATCAATATTTTTTTAAAAAAAAATCAAACTTCCAAATAAATTGAACCAAACTTTTTGGTTTGATCGGTTTAACTGAATTTGTGGTCACTCATACCAGCAACCAATTTTATAACGGTTTTCTGAGCTTTTTTTCTACTAGATTCTGTAAAAAACAGTTTCTGTTGCTAATTCCCGGTTTAACCAGCTAGCCTACTCTGTTTATTTAAACACTGTATGATAGATATTACTGAAAAGGACCATGCCCTTCTGAAGAAGGAAATAGGAATAGCATTTGATGATTTGGTAGTGCATACTATCGATCGAAGTTGAGAATTACCTGAGAGTGATGCCACCTTCGTCCGTTTGTAACTTCTTCATGTAGCATTTTGATTCACGCGAAATATTGATGCTTTTCTTCCTTTCTGATGGAATCGAATCAATAGAACACTCTGTGAACCCACGTCTCACAAACCTGTAACATGTGTCAATGATCATCAAAACTCAAGCCGCCATAAGCAATAGGTCAAGAAAAAAGAATTAGTCCTTTTTTGCGACAAATGCCCGACTAACTTAAAAAGGTTTTCGAAATTATAGCAACTGCATCAGGTCGATAGGTGCTAGAGCTTTGGTTTGAAATATTTGAACTTGTGAAGAAAAAAAAACAACAGATGGTGTGCAATTTACAGGACCATAAAAGCAGAACATCAGCTACTACATTTCTACATGTGTGTGGCAAAAGCCATGTGCATTGCTGGAGGCTGACAAAGATATTTACTCATCTCCATACTTGCTAGCTCGAACAAGTTAATAGTATCATCAGTTTATCGAACATACCAGTCTGCAGCACGAGTCGTAAGAAGGAAAAGTTTGTCTAATCCAAGCGACAATGCCTTCTTCTCAATGAAGTCTGCATGACAATTAAAAGCAAAGATTCAAGGACATAATATCGTGTGCAATAGACATCTTCAACAAATTTCCACAGAAAGTTTAATAAAACTTTTCTACCTGCACAGAATATTCCTGTATAACCCATCAGGCCATACATCTCAAAATCACAAGAACATTGCTGCTGTAATGAATGACACGAGACCAGAATCTTATTCAACTTATCAGTTAAGTTTGTTTAGGTGTTAATCTAATTGAGCCATCCAAAATCATATTAACTAAAAAAGGTTGGGATTGTGGACAGTTTTTGGTTATAACTTTTTATTTGACTTGTGAAGCTGGATAATTTTTGGTTAACATGAAAATTATGAAGTTGGATCAGTGCATGCTTTGCTCACGAATGATATATGGATTATGGAGATTAACTAATACCATGAATTTACCCTTTTTTCCTTTTCTTGGGCAATAATCCAACAGATCCTAGAAGATTACAAACAAAAAAAACTATAAAAGCAAAATTATGATTTTACACCATAATTTAGTGTCATTCTGAATGAGCGCCCACCACAATTTTTCTAGACACTGCAAGTTATGTGATGTCAAGTCAATTTACCCAAGGCTTCATTCCAGTAAAAGGTAGTGGCCACTACTACTCCCAGAGAAATCTATCCCCCCAGGACAAATTAAAAACTTAACATCGGGACTTCATATTGATCACATCAGCACAGAAGGTTTGACAGAAATGTCTATAATATCCACTAATTCCAAATTTGTTATACAACCATCGATTCAGTAACCATCCTCATTAAAGGTCAACTCTGTTGAAGAAGCCTTCCTGAGCAATTCAGAAAGAGACAGAAATCATATCAAAAGGATGAACAGGTAAGACGAAATGGGGTATCCTTAATGAAGACCACTATAGTGTCTATGCGCCTTCCTAGGACTCCGTTTAAGAAAACTTTTCAACTAATAGTATCTCACTAGATATTTTATGCGAAGGATCCCTTTGGATGGAAAACCTGTACATTTAATCATGTTAACAGAAGCTATTTGTCAATTAAGCTTATCAATAATTCATCCTCTCCAGGACTTGCATAGGTGAATAGGTTCTTGCACTGTCATAAACAATCTTGCATGGACCTACCTTTAGCCCTTTTGAACGCATATCAGAGGCAAGTCAGTACTGGAAGACATTCAGACGTTCAGCAAGCAGCTTCGAAATGATCTCTACATGCTGTTTAGGAGAATGACGGGATCTGAACTCTGAAATTGAGAGTGTGTTTTCTACCTAAGAAATCAAAGAGATGAGTGCCATATTAGACAGAGAGGTAAAGAGCTGTGGTCAAATTCCTTGATTAAATTCATAAGGATCCTGTAATGACCCAAGGGCCAAGAACTGCATTATCCAGCCATTTGGGCTTGGTAATCCTAGTAAATGAGTAGGTTAGCTGACAGCATTCGTATAATTTTCCCATAGAGATTTAGCCATATTTGATGGGTTGTTAAAGTTACAAACACAGGATATGGCAAGAATATATACTCCAATCATTGGATTAATATCACTATTTTCATGTAAGCTCATTGCATATAAAATCAAGATCAATATGATAGTAAGGATAGAAGTTGGTACCTAATAACTTGTCTCCTTTTCCTTGACCATGGCACTCTGGAGATACTGCAAGAGCAGCAATTTCTCCATAGTTATCCTCAAAAAAGGGGATAAGGGCAGCACATGCAATAATTGAATCATCCCTTTCAACCACTATAAACGAACCCAACTGCTTGAGAAGCTGAAGATGATAATAATGTTTAAAAACACCATAACTATATATGTAAGAGTATTAGATGTCAAGTGTGAAAGATGAGAAAAGATAACTAACTTGCAGACTTTAACATAACTGATATTCAAGGAAAAAGAGCAGCAAACCTCTTCGATATTTCGATGGATAAGTACACCAGAGCCTTCTAAAGGCTGAATAATTTTTCTAATACCTGGAAGATCTCCAGTTCTAGCTGATCGTGCTCCCTCATAAGTATCACTAAAGTACATAATCCATCAGAAGAATAAAAGGTTGATTAGTATCCAATCTGGAAAAAAAATTGTTATATTGATCAACCTAATTAAGAAAAGAAGTTTCCAGATGGTTAAGAAAAATTTTCACTTATGTAAATTCTCTCACAAAAAATTATCAAGAAATAGAAGAAGCACATGTATGAAAGAAATTTAAACTCTTTTTATGGTAGCTTGCAGTTTCTTGCAAATATCATAGGACGCATGCTTCCATCTAGTCAAAGTTCTTTATTGAAACAAACAAATAATTGTCTTATTTACTTATCAACAAGATAATCCAAATGAGTGTCACAGAAAGTTATTTGCAGGGTAAATACACACCTAGCCACCATAGTCCCCACTCCATCCCTTGTAAATAATTCTAGCAGCAAGGCCCCAATAAGAGTACCATCTATTATGTGGACTCTCTGAACTCCTCCCTACAAATACAATTCATTTGCTTGAATACTGAGTTATAAGAGAATCTCATTAAATGAATCTTACTGTCTCAAAGTTCATTCCATCAAAAACACTACAAAGGAAGAGTTTTAGTAACTGGCATGAACTGCACAAAAATGCAGATAGATACACAATTACCACACTATTCTAACTCTAAGTACAACGCATTTCCTTTAAGAAGACGTAAAGGAGCATATATGGTTAAAGGTGCAGAAGATGAGAAAATGATGGTGTATTTCATTATTTGATAGGATAGTTTTGTGTATATTAATAATGTTGGGATCAAGCACAGCTAGGTGCCGCTTCTGCAAGTGTCACGCGGAGCCAATTCATGATCTAGCTGGCCAGGCCTAGCCAAGCAGAGCCCTTCTTTAAGGGCAGCAACATGTGCTATGCTTTGGAGATATAACCACTGCTGAGAACTTGAATTTGTTGGATAGTTTGAGAAGAAAAATATTGAGGGGAAGAGAGCAGCAAAAGGGTGCGACCATTTCCTTTTGAGAGTCTAGCTGTTAGTGCAAATAAGATTCACATAGCTCTACGATGATATGATGTTGTCCACTTTGGATCTAAGTCCTCATGATTTTATTTTTAAATTTTATTCAAAAGACCTTATACCAATGGAGATATATTTTCATCTTATAAGCACATGATCTTTTTCATATCTTACTAATGTGGAACTTTGATTGTATTCTCAATACTCTCAATACTAGCCACCAAAAATAATAAGAAGACCTAGCTCATGCTTTGAGGTGCTATTGTGGTGGAGAGTATCATGGCATGAAGTTGATTGATCTAGGTACTGTCTTCCACATTGGAGACAAGATTTGGCTTACATTTGTTATTCCATTGTTCTTTCAACCTATGGTATCCTCAAATTTACCCTACCTGTGGTTGTGGGTAAATTTGAAAGAAATACATTTGCGTGCTGATCATTTTTTGTGATTAGTAGATTCCACTTCCTGTGGTTGTTTACCACGGTTATCCGTTGATGTGAAAGTATCCACTGAAGCATGCTTAGTTTTCTTGATTCATCACAACTATGTGTTATTTCTTCCATTGCAAATTATGCTACAATGCTTAATTGAGGCAGCAAGGGCTGTAGACCTAACAGATATTTCTGTGAAATCTGATGGGTGACACACTTTATACATCCTATGAAAAATAAAGCGAGAACAGGAGCATTTGTCTTACTCTGCACACGTATGCTGCAGCAGCCAACTCAGAGAGATAACCACTTAACCTGCCAAGCCGTTCTTCACCCCCAATAGCAAATCCCTGTTTTTCGGACCACAGACCATTTCCATTGTCAAACCCAACACCATTATGAAATGCTACATTACACCGTCCACTGAATGATTTTTCATTCTGTGAGATGTTGCTATCTTGATGAGAATCAATATACCATGGAGAATTGGATTCTTCAGTTACAGCCTGGACATAATTTGCAGCTATTTCACTTTGCATAGCATGTTTCCTGATCAACATATCTGCATCTTCAAGGGTCATAAAACGAATAAGATGGTCCTGTTCATCTACAATCTCACTATCCGTAATACAGATAAGTTTGACAGCGTTAATAGCTAGAGCACAAGCTGTAGCAACTTCATAACTGCTGCAAAATCAAACAAGTTGGTCCTTCAATGGTATCAAAGAAAGCATAATTAAATTTCTAATAATGCGCAAACAGGAAGATATAAGAAGTTCAGCCAGTTTAGTACCAATAAACTATGGGATGGAGAGTCGAGAAAAAATATTTTGGGTTTAAATAGTAGCACATATTTTCTAACAATAAGATATTTAAAGACGATGGGTAAATTAAATATTTGATACATATTATATGTTAAATATATATAATATATGTTAAATGAAGGAGAGCCTTGATGCAACAGTAAAATTATTATCGTATAACCTAAAGGTCACGGATTCAAGTCATGGAAATAAGCTCTTGCAAAGCAGGATAAGATTGCGTACAATAGACTCTTCTTCGGGATCCTGCATTAATAGAAATTTCATGCACTAGGCTCCCCTTTTATACTATATGTTAAATGCTGCAATTTGGTACATAATCCATTTTTTTTTACAATCAATGCATAAACATGGGTTACAATGATAACAGTTTTAAAATCACACACACACACACACACACATTGTTTTCCAAATCTCTTACTACGACTCTCTCTCTTGCTCTCTCTCTCCTCATCCCTCTTCCTCCGAGGCAATTATACCCTCTTTGATGTTGCCCCAAGGCCGAGGCATCTCTCTCTTTCCACCTAAGATGCCTTACATAATGATCACATATACCCTCTTTGATGTTGCCCCAAGGCCGAGGCATCTCTCTCTTTCCACCTAAGATGCCTTACATAATGATCACATATGACAATAACAATAGGAAGGAAAAAGAAGGTGAAGAGGAGTGAGAAAGAGAGTGAACAAAAAGGAGAAGAGGGGAATTTTGAAAAACAATTCAAACTTTTAATTAAAAAAAATGTTGTTTGAGACTGAGGTTTGCAGAAGTTGAGCTTGACTTATCCTTTTATCAAGGAAAAATCATATGAATCCATGTGTCATTCAGAATCTCAGTGAACCAGTCATTACATATAGAACAGATGGATTCTGAAACTGTGTATTAGTTAGAAAAGGGGCATGTGCATGAACTAGGAAATGCAAATAAAAAAAAAATCTTTCAAGAAAAATAAAGTTTGGCATACTTGCAATTCAAAACTTCTCCTGCACTAGAGTAGCCCAGATTGCTTACTATAACTATACATTCCTTGTCAAGACATTCTTGTATGCGTGGAACATCAATCCTTTTCACTTCACCAGTTGACCCAAAGTCAATACCACCAACTACTCCTCTTCTCTGCAGCATGAGACGGAAAGTAAGTTATCTAACATCACCAAAGATAATTGAGATAAAGGATTATCGCTAGAGAAAAAGGATAAGTGTCAAAAATATGAGTGATAGAGCTTCAAAACCTTCTTTCAAGGAAAAGAGGTGAGAGACAAACAGAACAAAATGTAATAAGAAATTGGAACTAAAGCACACAGGCAACCAAACTGATTTTAGTCTGTTTTAATTATTATGCAGAAATTACAGCATAAATAAACCGGTGCTGGCATGTAGCCTGGAGGCGCTAACATTATCTACATAACATTGGCAAAATGCACCACTGAAACAAATCAAATGAATATCAAGATTCCACGAGAAGATGAAAATGGAGAATATAGAACATAAGAGTATTGGAGGAATCTTGAGAAATAATGAAAAAAAAAAACTACGAACTTTAATAGTGAATGCTTCTTACATAAAAACAAGCAACTATCAGGAAAAACCTAAAAGGTAGAATGTTATACAAACAATGTGTTTAATAGATACTTAAGGACCCAAACAGGAACAAAAGGAGGAATGAGTATCTTAAACCAAAGCCCTTCCCAAGATAGACAATAAAATTCTGTTTTCTGCTAGAAAATACCATTGTTTGAGTAAAAGTAGTTATGATCCAATAAAAACCAAATGTTATGGGCCATGGTATTGAGACATTTAGCCTTTTGATGGATGTTCCTTAATCCTGGAACTTCAACCAAACCTCAGAAATAAGAATATGCAAAATGCCATCAAGTGCCAAAACTGAGTAGTCAACCTTCAGAGTATGAAACTTCTTTTTTATTCATTTCCTTTCCATATCAAGATAAGGTCTCCCCAAGATTCGTTGATTCATGAAACTGGTCCTACCAATGCTACTCATATTGTAATTACGGAAAAAGGTCAAAATTTCCTTGCAAAAACAATCATATATGTCTTGATTGAAGCAATTTAACAAGTTTAAAGCTAGTACATTCCTGTACACTATTTTTTAGAACAATTTGGTGCACCATTTTCTGTTCTTTTTGCATATGATGGTATCGAGGTTTTGGGTGAATGCTAAAGTATCATTTTAACTCAAATTGTGGCAGTCCAGCATCCAGATCTATGGGTTGATTTCCTCAAGATTGAGAACTTGCAACCCACAAGTCTACTTAAGGATATTACTTAAAGTAACAAGCCATATTGGAAGAAGAGAAGTACTATATCTCATTCAAATGAAGCTTTTAAGCAGCTTTCATGAATTTACAAGGAGCGTTCTCATGTTCCTGTTTTTTCCAGCCTTAGTAGTTACCAGTTCATTCTCACAACAGTAACCTTCCTATCATGCAAAGTGAAAAGAAAGACCTTTATTCTATCTTATAAATTATTTGCTGTTCTGTTTGCACACAAATTAAGATTAAAGGAGAAGAAAACAAATGAGATCAAGTTTTTTTTTTCTTTGTCTCCAGTTCTGGATAAACACATAGGAGGTTAAGAAGTGTTTGCCTATTTCACAATTGCATCAAAAAATTACCTTAGCTGCAAGGAAGTTACCACTTGTCACACTGACCCCAAGTTCATGCCAACGGTCACTACCACCGTGTCTACGAAGACTTAGGATAGGTGGTCCAGGAGAAAGCTTTGCTTCTATAGTCAGACGAATCTTTCCAGCCACTTCCATTGCAGCCTCTAGTGATTTAGAATCAGTGATTCGAAAACAACCAACATACTTGCCCTGGCTTCCTGAAAAAGAAAGGCAAAATTTTATATATATATATATATATTTGTGAAAAATTCAGTTGTTCAGCATTACATATATTCAATTAGTAAACTGAAGAATCAGTATGCAAAAAGATGCACACACAATTCTATCATTCTATCCTAGTATTCATGTGAATCTGAGTTAGGATTGGTTGCCAATCCTGAAGCACTTTGGCAGAGCAGTATAAGTTAGTAAAGAAGTTCCCTATAAGTCCCTACTCTGGATTTTTTTCTTTTTTGCTTAAGATTGAGTTGCATGAACCACAACTGTAATGCAGTGAAGGTGAAACAAACAACAAAGGCCTGAAAAAATAACTTGAAATAATATTATATTGCCATAGAAAGGAAGCCTTGGTGCAGCAGTAAAATTATTGTCATGTGACATATAGGTCACAAGTTTGAATTACGAACACAATCTTTTGCAAAGCAGAATAAAATTGCATACAATTGACTCTTCTTTGGGACCCTATATTGACAGGAGCTTTGTGTACCGAACTACCCTTTAACATGATATTGCCATAAAGAATAGTAAAACAAAAGGGTTATTCTTACAAGTGATATGATCTTTCCTCAGGACAGATTAGACTTAACAAACTAAGTCATAAACAAAGAAAATATATAAGGGTTGAAAGGGTCCAAATTAGTCAGGAATAAATTATATAGAAAAAATATAAGAAAATTTTTCCTTTAGGACTTGAAAAGAGAAAAGAGCATGATTTACACTAAAACCAAAAATTTTTTAGATAGTAACAAAAGAAATAAGACACTAATGATAAAAAATATAACACCTTTTTCTTCCAATAGCTTGTCAATAAGGACATGGGTTCCAGGCACAATTACAACTCGTATCCCAAGACCATGAAGGAGAGAAATGTCCTGCCATAGTTGCATTACTTGCTGATTTATTGATTACAAACAGAGAGATTTACATGTAAGAAACAGGAAGCACTAGATGATACTAAATACTAAGCACAAAAAGTGTTCTTGAGATTCTATTACAAAGGACCAAGTAATCCAACCTAACAGAATTGGTGCTTTATTGTCGTTAGCCATATAAAAAAAAATTACATAGTTTTGTTATCTATCAAGAAATATGACTAGCCGATCATAGATCATTCAGTATTCATATCAAACTAAAAACTACCTATAGAGTTCAAAACTCAGTTCACTCTTAATATCCATCCGGCACTTATCCAATGGCATGTTGTAACTCGATCTTGACCTAATGTAACCAATTTGATTTAAAAAACCAAGATATATCTTGATATTGAGTTTGATTGCAGGACAAAATCAGTACACAAAACCCCAAAAGGGTATGACTCACAGCTTGATGTGTTGAATAAATGCTTAAATTTAAGGACCAAGATATATCTTGATATTGAGTTTGATTGCAGGACAAAATCAGTACACAAAACCCCAAAAGGGTATGACTCACAGCTTGATGTGTTGAATAAATGCTTAAATTTAAGGATAAAACATTCAAGCTGACATCAGAATAGAATTTGTAGCGACTGGGGAAAAAAATTAAATTAGAGAGTAAAGAAGTTGAGAGATCCATGAGCAAGTAGTTGGAGATGAGAGGGTTATATAGCAAATTTTAGCACCCACGAAAAGCCAAAAAAAACAAAAAACTAGAATCCAGCTTTGCAGTCCAATGCTCTAAATGTTCAGGACTGCACAGCTCAAAGACCAGGAACAAAACACTTATAGACATTGATAAAATTAAATTAGAGAATAAAGGAGTAGAGGGACCACCGAGCAAGGCATTGGAGATGAGATGGATATGCATTTAAAAAAAATGGAACCAGCTCTTGTGTCACATGCTCTAAATGTTCGGGGCTGCATAGCTCAAATACCAAGCAGAAAACTGATATATAGCAGTCAATAAGTCCAATATATGCCATTTACTGAGCAGTATACTAACACAAAGCAGCAGACAAGTTTATTGCATGCCTTTTACTAATTATCAGGTGATTAGAATCAATCAACTTTATATAGAGAGCCTGATTTGTGTGGCTTTACAGCGTTAATCAAGTATGCATTCACTGTACCACCAGTTACAGACCCAGATTCTAAACTAACATGGGAATATTTGTTCAACATAAAAAAGTGGACTTCAATCTTTAAATGTGTAAAGGTCCAAATCAATTTTGTTGTGTCAAAAGCAAAGAGAAATGCTAAGATGACATAGTCCACAATCCAACATTAATTTTATGATGCTTTATTACATGTTTGGAGAAGATTAAGACAAACTGTCTACGTGGGAGCTGAATAAGATGAAAGCCACACGTATTTACTTAATAATTGCAACATAACATAGAAGTGAAGACAAATTTGTGAAAAATCTTGTCATAATTATTTGACCATATGTTGAATAGCATAATAGACCCTTCTCCTGGCCCCACATTGGTGGGAGCTTCGTGGAACAACAAATAACGCCATCAAAATCAGACCTCAAAATAGTTCTATAACTATCCCTCTAGGAAAAGATAGCAACATAAGATAATACTACCATGACATCATTTCTTAAGTTTTCCAATCATTTGACATCACTGCCTAGCGACATTTTCGGTTTAATAATCATCATCATCTAGCTATGTTTGTCCAAAATATTTTTGGGTCAGTCATATTCAATTCGACAAGAGCTAAAATAAAAGAAAATCTAATGAACATCCCACATCCACCTGACTAGACCTTTGAGATTTCTAACACTATCTGACAAAGGTTAAACAGATTTACATTCCCCAGTTAAGTTATTCACAAATTATATTATGTAAGTCGCAATTATTTGGGATTGTTTATATGGGTTTTATAGCTCCATTAAACTATATGCAAGACTATAGCTTCTTAAAGACAGTAACATGAATAAGCTTTGAATTAGCCATCCTGAAAGAAACTCAAGATACTAAGTATAGCTTTGCCCTCCAAAAATAATGGCCAAAACGAATCAGATTGGCTCCTGCAATCATCATTTCTCAAGGGAATCGAGAAGATAGAGGATATGTACTGTTATTTTAAGAAAAGTGGAAATAGTTTTGGTCTTAGACATCCGGCAGCAAGCGACAACAATATTTAAATTGACTACCAGGAAGCAAAGCCACCAAATACCTGAAGAATACCATCCAAGTGAGGACTGTCCACGATCTCCCCAGATATCACCAAAACGAACGTACTCCCTCTATGCCCCCTTATGTAAGGCCACGCCTGCCGGAAGCACCGAACAAACTGCTCATTATCCTCCGCTCCAGCGAATCCACTAGCGGAATGCCGATCGGCGCTACACCCGAGAGAGAGAGCATGCCGGGTACCAGACCCTATGACGCGGGGCAAAGCAAACAACGATACCGCCGGAGTCCGGGATAAACTGCCGTTGGGACTCGCAGGACCCGGAGTCCCTCCGGCCGGAATCCCGGATTTCGAGCAAGAAGCCGCCATCGGATGAGTGCGATCTCGGCGAAGGAGGAGGAAAGCAGCGGAATCGGTAAAACCCTAGAGATAGAATGAAGTAGGAGATTGACAAGCGTAGGAGAGACGAAACATGGCCAGAGGCGACTACGCCTACGAGACTATACCAGGATTTTGGCGCGGTATTAATTTATTCCTGCGAGCCAGCGACCAAATGCAGGAGGTACGTGGCGGTTTATCAGCCGTTCCTCTTATCGTAGTATTATATCACAGACGTTAATTTTTTTTTTATAATTCAGATATCCAACTTAATTTAAAAGTGGTCGATCAATTCAAAAAACACAAAAATATTGACCATCAGAAATAAAAATGAGAAGTAAAAATCCTCGTTGCCCCCACGGGAATGGTGCGATAGTAAGACAGAGAGTTACTTACAGAATGGACAGGATTCGATTTCGAATGAGAGGTCTAAAATTCTCCTTGATTTCAGATGAATCTCTCTCTGTTTTGCTACCGTGTCAAGAGACTTTGTCTCCTCCGTGATTTACCTCCCTCTCGCCAGTGTCCTGGGACGGGTGACAGAGAACTGCTAGTTGGACAGATTCCCAACTTTGTAGAGAAGTAAAAATTCGATGTCCCCTTTAGACTGCATGTTGATTAGAATAGCTTAAATATCATTATAGATTAGGGATCAATTTTTAATATCGGATATAAAAGTTTCATTCGGACTTAGAAATTATCCGTTGTTCTGATCAATGGATCGAGAGATATAATCCTCATGATTTACTTTTCTTCACCATCGTTAAAGGCCCGACGATGAAGGATACTCGAAGCAAACATAATTATCTTTTGTTACATAAATATAAATTCGATGATCTCCATGAGACGAGAGGACTGAGAGGCTAGCACGAACAATAAAATTATCTCAAGGGGCAAGGGGCAATCTCCGAAAGCTATAAAATGTTTTGCAATGTCTACTCTCTTATATGTTAATTATTAGTTAGATAGAAATGTCCTTTGTAATTTATCTCTCTTCTTCTAAATATAAACCCGACGATGAAAAATGTTTGGGATGAACGTATCATCTTTGTCCCAAAAAATATCGTTATTTCTTTTAATATTGTTGTGAGATGGATAATGAAAGATATTTGAAGTGAACGTTTGATAATATTTAAATAAATTAAATTTATATTTAAAAAATCAAACCATTCTAATAACTTAATTTGGCTTAATTACATAATTAAATAATACCTATTAAGGTCGGCTTAGATCGAGTCCGAAGTTTATATGTGATTTATTACTAGTATAAAGATCATAATGGAAAAAAAAAATATCTTTTTACTTTTTAAATTTATTTGAATAGTCGATAACAAATTGTTACGATATCGAATTCGTCACTTTTAGAAATAATAATAATAAATACGTACAAAAAATATTATTCAAGCCCAAAAGGGCACAACCGCGATCCGATTTGGGCCCATTCTCAGCCCAAAAGACGGCTCCGGCTTCCCATTTCAATGTATACCGTAAACCCCTTCAAGTTAAGGTGGTCCGCTCCGCCGCCGCCGCCGCCGCTGCCGCTGTCGCCGATTAACCGCCACGAGCTCCTGGATCTGTTGCCAAACTGATGGACATTCATTCAACTCGTATAAGGACACCTCCTCCGCCGGAGGATACTGCCGCCGGCGACCTAATCAAGACGGTCGCCTCCATCCTCCTCGCCGCCCAGTCCACATATGCCCCTTCCATCGAAGAATCTCTTGCCCCTTTCCTCCCCCGCCTTTCCCCTCCCCTAGCCGCCCACATCATCACCACCGCGGCTGCCTCCCCCTCCTGTTCCTCCCCCACTCCTCTCCTTTCCTTCTATCACCTCCTTCGTAGTCGCCTTCCCTCCTCCTTCGACAACCCATCCGTCGCCGACGAGCTTCTACCTTCTCTTGTTGCGCTCCTCCGCCCTCTCATCAGATTCAGCAAGTTCAATGACATCAAGGCGCTCCTTCTCTCATTCATCCCCCTAGACTGCCGCCGTCTCCTCCATCTCCACCTCCTACGCGATGGGCTGCCAAGACCCCTACTTGACACCGCCGTAGCATCGTATGCGCAGCTCCGGCAGTCCCACCTCGCGACCCAGCTTTTCCAAGCTATGCGCCGCCGTCGCCTCTGTCCCTCTTTGCACACCTCCAATGCCCTCCTCTCCTCGCTCGTCCGCTCCACGACCACTTCTCCCTCGGTTCCGTTCTCTCTTTTCCACGAGATGGTCTCCCTTGGACTCTCGCCCAACATCAAAACCTTCAACATCCTCATCCATGGCTTTTGCTCCCGTGCCCAATTCACTGATTCGCTCGCCCTTCTTTCCACGATGGCTCGGTTCGGCGTGCGCCCCAATACCATTACGTATAACACCATTCTCGACGGCTATTGCAAGAAGGGCATGCTCCAGGAAGCACGTGATCTGCTTGCTGAAATGAAAGATAAGGATATCCGCCCTGACCGAGCCACCTATAACACCCTTATCGCTGCCTACTGTCGCCTGGGGTGGTTGAAAGAGGCTACTAAGGCCATCGAAGCAATGGAAGCATTGAATTTTCTCCCTGACATTTGGACCTATAACATGCTCATTGCCGGATTGTGCTGTGATGGCCGCATTGATGAAGCCTTCCGTTTGAAGGATGAGATGCTGAGACTCCACTTGTCCCCTGACATTGTTACCTATAACACACTTATCAACGGGTGCTTCCAATGCAGTAGGAGCTCTGATGCATTCCATGTTTTGGGGGAGATGCAGTCGAAGTCCGTGAAACCAAGCTCGGTCACACATAACATTATTGTCAAAGGATTGTGCAGGGAGGGAAAAATGGAGGAGGCAGTTGAATCACTGAGAAAGATGGAGGAAGATGGAGTGCCAGCAGATCATATCACCTACAATACTTTGATTAGTTGTTACTGCAAGACAGGGGTGGCGGGGAAAGCTTTTAAATTGATGGATGAAATGGTTACAAGAGGCCTCAAGATGGACACTTTCACTCTCAATACCGTCCTTTATAATCTTTGTAAAAAGAAGAGGTTTGATGAAGCATGCAAACTACTTCGTAGCCCATCAAAATGGTGTTTTGCGACTGATGATGTTAGCTATGGTACAGTCATCAGTGCCTACTTCAAGGATAAGAAGCCTGACCAAGCTATGAAACTATGGGATGAGATGAATGAGAAAAAGATTTTGCCAAAAGTCAAAACATATAATTCAGTTATCACTGGATTGTGCAGATCAGGTAGGACCGAGGAAGCAATTAATAAGTTGAATGAACTTACAGGGAAGGGTCTGGTGCCAAATGAGACTACATGCAACATCATAATATATGGATTCTGTAGGGAAGGTGATTTAAAGCAAGCATTGCAGTTTCATAATAAGATGGTGGAGAATTCGTTCAAGCCAAATGTAATTACACGTAACATTCTTATTAATGGGCTGTGTAATGTTGGTAAGGTGGATAAGGCTCTTAGATTCTTCAAGTTGTGGGTGTCAAAGGGAAAGAAGGTTGATGTAATAACATTCAATACCTTGATCAAAGGACGTTGTAAAGAAGGTAACATTGATGGCGCACTGGAACTTTTTGCAGACATGGAGGAGAAGGGTCTGCAGCCTGATGTTTTTACTTTGAATGCAATCTTAGATGCACTCTCTGGGGCAGGAAGATCAGAAGAAGCACAAAACATGCTATCAAAGATGTCCGAGATGAGAAAATTGTCTGTATCGTCATCACTAGAAGTCCCCCTTATATCAGGGGCAAACAAGGAACAAGAGGGAATGCCCATTACTGTTCCGGAGAATTCAGAAATTTCTGACCCTTCTATCTACTAAGGATTCATTAATGTGCTATGCAATCATGGGCACTTCAAAGAAGCAAAGCTTGTTTTAGAAGAAATGATTAAGAAAGGTGTATGTGCCAATATCTTGACATATATCAGTTTGATGGATGGATGCATTAAGAGCCAAAAGATAATAACCATGTGCTTTCTTCCTGGTCTTTGCGACTAGTAGACAAGGTGATGGCAGATTACCAAGTCATGTGCCAACATCGACTGGCTTAAGACTCGATAAAGCTCAATGTTACCTTGTTCGACAGGTTGAGGTAAGTGAAACAATACTTGCATAAAAACTTTGTCTAGGTATTTGTCTACCTTTGACATAATGTTTGTTATTCAAACATTTCTCTTATTTTGCCTTCCTAAACACTTAACTGAATAAGTGTGACAATGCTACCATGTTCAACAGGTTGACGTACAAGAAACCAGACTTGCACAAAAACTTTGTAAATAGCTGTCTACTTTTGATGTAATATTTTCTATTCTAATAATTTTCTGATTTTACCTTCTCAAACTGAATTTCTATAACAATTTATTGTCTGATTATCCAATTTTTTATATCCTATAGGTAAAAATCCAGTGCTGATTCCAAGCTTGGAAGAAAAAGGTTGAAGGTTCCCTTGGAGTTGCTACCAGCCTAAAAAAATGTGAAAAACAATATGATCATGGATCTTGAATGTTATTGGAGAAATAACCTTATGCAGAGTGACAATGGTGGTATATGATTTATGTAGGCGACCCAAATAAACTCCTGGCTTGTTGTTGTTCTCTTATATGCCTTATTCTGTTCATTGCATCATTATATTTACTTATCATGTACCCTCAGCTCCAAATATGTGTGAATGAATATATGATAATATAAGTTCTTTTGTTATTTACACTTTCATGCCATCCCATAGCTGTAAGCAAACTTATCGTGTCCAAATTTCACAAAGGTGGAGAAGAAGTTACACAATTTGTCGGAAACAAGTAGATATAGGATCCAATCATACAACAGATTTTTTTGCTACTTAGTTGTGTCCAAATTTTAGCTGAAGTTCAATGTTTTTATTACTTAATAAGAGCTATGCTGTCTTGACTAGCAAAACATTTAGCTAAAGGGTACCGCAGAACTAGTTTGAAAGACGTCTTATCCCTATAGGAGTGTTTGTACAGAAGTCAGAACTAAAACAGAGCTACCCAAAACTTCTTCAGCAAGGATAGGGCTTTATAGTTGTTTGTTGCGGACCCAATTGGTCATTGATCCTACTGTGTTGGTCCTTCAAAGAGCTTTTCTTATCCTCTAATGAAAATAGAGCTTCAACCATCTAGCACTAATTGAAATGCTTTGGATAAGGAAATTCATGAAGTAGTAATATAGATTTGGGTCATGTGGTAAATGTTCTTCACAAGGGTTTGAATTTTGAAGTGTATTTAAACCTAAGATATTTGGAGGGAAGTAACTGAACTATTCAAGAGCTTAGATATTTTAGTGATTCATGAGAGAGAGAGAGAGAGATTATTATTGTTATTCTTTTTTGATAGAATGGAGAAGTTATTTGGCTTATCCTTGCCGATAAATCCAAGAGGGGTTCCTGATCTTTGACAATTTAAGTATACATATAAATAACAAAGATAAGTCAGGTACTTCTGTCCTTTTATATCAGGAGTAGTGTAGGATCTTTGAATGAATCTATCCTTACTGACATGATCCAAGAAGCAGATAGATCTCTGATAAGTATCTAATGATTTTTCTGCTTCTTCAAGGAAGAAACTGCAAATTCATGTTTGCTTCCAAGGTTTCTATATGATTAAACAATAGATTCACATAAGCATTAATGTCATAGCCACTAGGTAGGCTACTGGTAAGTTAATCTTCCATGCAACTAGATTGTACATTTAAGTTGCTTGAATTTTAATACTTTTCACAGTATATCTCCAAGAGTGACAACATTTCCTACTACGCTGGCAGCAGACATGTTGAAGAAGCATGTTTCTTGGTGGGGTACGACCTGGACCTCCAGACGACAACTTTGGAGATCATATATTCGAGCCGCAGAGTCTGAGGATATAGAAGTTGTAGGATTGAGCTTCAAGTATTCTGTCATCGCTCAAGTCATCAGCCTTCTAGGAGATGAAGGTATTTGGAATTTCTTTGTTAAATCATATCCTTGTTAAAAAATTGATTCCCTGCAATCTTGTGAAATTAAATTCTATCAACATCTTAGTCCAATATTCAAGTTAACTTTGCCTTTAATGATGCCGGCACCTTAAAGAGGGAATATTTAGTTCATGTTAAAAAGCAGAACAATGGGAAAAAAAGACTGTCTAGTTAGTAGCATATCAAATAAATAGAATCTTTCATTGTTTTCATTTCACAGTCAAGTCCAACATATTTGGCATGAGTCTTAGATTTGATTTTTCTAATGTATGACCAAACTCCGAGTAATTTAAAGCATAGTATTGGATATGCATCTTAAGTATAGTATTAATAGAAAAAATATTTATGACTTTTAGGATTATATGGTGGAAGTTAAAAATGAGAAACAAAAAGAAAGGATAGGAGTATAAGTGTTAAAAGAGATACATGATAACTCGAATATGACATGGGATAAGATGACATTAAAGGTAAAAATGATTGTCAAAGGGTGTGCACCACTAAGTAAAAAATCTTAGTAGCCGAATGAAAAAGTATAAGAGAAAGTGAAGAAAAATGAAAAATATAGTATTATACAATTGTAAGAATGAGAAAAATTTAAAAAAGTAAATAATAACTAAGAAAGAGGCCAAGAAAGTAGTAAATGAAGCTAAAAATGAAATTTTTGAACGCTTATATCGACAAATAGGTTTAAAAGGAGAAAAAAATATTTATAAAATAGTCAAAGCTAGAGAGAAAAAAATTAGAGATCTTATTCAAATAAGATGCATTAAAGATAAATGTAATAGGGTAGTAATGAACAATGAAAAAATAAAAGAGTAATAGAAGATGAATTTTCATCAACTTTTTAATGAAGATTGAGGTGACCAATTTAACTTAGGTAATTTAAGTACGTCAAAGGAGTATAAAAATTTAAATTTTTATTGTAGAATTCCGATAGAGATATAGAAGTATCTAGATAAGTAAAGTATTGAATGACTATTCAACTTGATATTGAAAACGAAAAAAATACCCGAGTAGTGGAGAGTAAGTTCTTTAGTTCCTTTATATAAAAACAAAGGAGACATACAAAATTGTGCTTATACCATTTAACTATGAGAAAAAATACTAGAGAAGGAAACCATAGTGATCAAAAATCAATTTAGTTTTATACCTTGAAAAAGCTTATGATAAAGTTTCGAGGAAAATTATGTGAAGAATTCTAAAAAAAAGTGTCAATGTAGCATATATTGAAGTAATTAAGGATATGTATGAGAATACAATGATAAAAATGAAAATGTTAGGAGGGTTAATCGAAACATTTCCTATAAAGATAAGATTATGTAAAGAATTAATTTTAAGTCCTTATCTTTTTACACTAATTATGGATGAACTTACTAAACATATCCAAGACACGATATTATGGTGCATGTTATTTGCATACGATATTATTTCGGTAAATAAGACACATAAAAGAGTAAATGCTAAATTTGAATCTCGGAGGGAAACACTAAAAGTAAAAGGTCTTACACTTAGTAAAGTAAAGACAAAATATATGGAATTTAAATTTAGCAATGTTAAATACAATAAGAAGGGAGCCTTGATACAACGGTAAGGTTGTTGCCTTGTGACCAAGAGGTCACGAGTTCAAATCTTGGAAACAGCCTCTTGCAAAAAAGCAAGGTAAGACTGCATACAATGGATTCCTTCTCCGGTACCCCACGTGGCGGGAGCTTCGTGCACCAAGTTGTAGTTTAATGTTAGATACAATAAGACAATTGTTAAGTTAGGAGATAATAAATTGTTTGTAACTGAAAGTTTTAAATATTTAAGATCATTTTTATAAAATGATGGAGGGATTAAGAGAGTTGTCTTATATAAATATAAATGGGATGGTTGAAATGAAGGAGACTATCAGGTATTCTTTGTGATCGTAAAGCATTTTTAAATCTTGAAGGGAAGTTTTACAAAATGGCTGCTAGACTTATTATATTATATGGAATTAAATATTGGCTATAACTCGAGCATATGAGTAGAAAATGAGAATTATAGATATGAGAATGTTAAGATGAATATGTGAACATACGAAGATGAATAAAATAAGAAATGAAAATATTAGAGTGAAAATTGGGATTACACCTATTGAGGGAAAACTCTAGGAGACATGTTTAATATGGTGGACATAGATGATCGATAAATGTTCCAATTAGGTGGTGTGAAACTATTATAAATATATAAATCAAAAGAGAAAGAGGAAATCAAAGAAGACTTGGTTAGCAACGATAAAATAAAATAAAATTTATTTAAATATAGATGATGATATAGTAGAGGATAGAGCCTAATAGAGTAGGAGGATCCATATAGCTGATTCTACCTAGTGGAATAAGGCATAATTGTTGTTGATGTACGACTAGATTCGGAGTAAAATAGACAATTCAATCTATTTAAACGAAAGAGGTGATTTAAATTGAAAGAGGTGTAATTTTGTTATCCACTCGGTGGGATAAGCTTTCCATCATATGGATGGGAGACAACGGTATCGGCCAACCTAAACTTATATAGGTATCATAGGAATAGTGTATTTTTCCTCATTGAATCACAACAACTGCAGATGATTTGAAAATGATTATGCTTGATTTAAAAAGTTGATTATCCCTGGCTCCTAAGGGGGAAGCAAAACTTGATTAGCTCTCGTTGCAAATGAGGCTTCTATGCTTCCAACCTTATTGTCTCTTTTTCCCATTGGTCTCTTCCTTGGTCAGTGCCAATGCACCAAATCCCTCAAACTGTCAAGTCATTTTGATGACACCTGGGGGTTATTCACAGACAAAGTATTTAAGACCTCTAAATCCATCACTCACATTAAGTCCACCAAGAAAGTCATCGTCGCCCTCAACTTCCTTAGATCAAATGGCCTTGAAGATTCCCTCTTTAGTAGACTTGCTACTTCACAACTCAAATGACAGTTCAAATGCCTTTGCTACAATATATTGAAGACTTTGGCACCAAATTATTTGCATATTTGGGGCTTGGTCGAGTCCAACATTGTTGAGATCATCTTGCCAAGTATCTTTATTTTGAGATGCAAAATCCAAGGCATTGTTCTTTTGAGGCTGCAGATATATGAAAAGTCTCATTGGGCTGTAAGGGATCCTCCTTGAGATTTTGAAGAGCAAACAATGGTTTATAATCTACAATGTCAAGAAGAAAGTGATTCCCAGCTTACAGTTCTTTAGGATAATTCCTCGATTTCGTGTCATGAAGATTCTGAATTGGAAAGGGTTATAGATTTCAAATAGTGGGCTGCGTAATGGCGCTGCAGTCGTCTGTGCCTTTGCGGCCGATTTATATTCAGCATGAAGTGTCCTATATAAGGGTAGGTGACGATGCTTTCATTCCACTTGTTCTTTTACTTGCGTAGCCGCGAGCTCCATTTCTGACTTGATTGTTAGAGGAGTTGCACCGGCCACGTTGATGTCCGCTAATGAATATTGACGTGTAAAATCTTTTAGCCGCTCAGGTCGTGATTAAAGAATCCAAAGTCGTAAAACTGTTCGAGAGCAGGGTTGACTCTCCGAAAGAAAGGGAGGAAAGGGTTTGAGTGCGGAAGGGGAACCATCAGGAAGGGTTATAGATTTCAAATAGCTGGTTGCTCAAGTTTTCCAGAGTGCAAGTTTATGGAGAAGTTCAATTCTCCCAAATATTGACAAGGTCCTCGATCAAATTGACATATTGGAAGTGACTCAGATGGGTGACTGAACCTCTTAACTTTGGATTTCACCTCGAGAAGGCTTCTTTGAAGGTCTATTCAAATCTGTGATTCTTCTTGTAAAAATAGTGATCCTTGTAGCAAAAGATGACTATGTTCGTCTTCAGCGTCCTTCATCGTTAGTCCTTCGATGATGATGAAAGGAAATAAATCATGAGGGTTTTGTCTCTTGACTCGTTGGTCAGAAATAGCGGAGGATTTCTGAATCCGGATGAAAATTTTAGATCCCATGTCGAGACTCGATCCTTATTTATTTATAGCAACATCTACGTGCTCTAGCCAACAGACTGTCCGAGGGGACTAAAAATAGCGATCCTTAAACAATCCTGTTGTAGCTCCCGTATTTGCATGATTATGTATGTATTTCGATCATCTTGTTCATTAGTTATGCAGGTGATTGCGATATTGTTTTCCCTGTTCGTTAGGCTTCTTCATGAACTTATTTGTTTGTTAGTTGGAAGCTGCTGTTTAGATATCTCTGTGACATAAATTCCATGGTTTCTTCTCATTTTCATTTTCAGATGATCAGGAACTGCAATCATTGTTGTTCTTTGCACTCACCGATTGGCACCAGCTTTCTCGAGGGCAAGAGACGACATGAATCATGCCCAAGAATTCTTCTCCGACATCCTCTTATTATCCATCGAGCAATATACGAGATTTCGAAAAAGGATTTATTATAAATAACGAAGTACTCATGTGTGTAATTTCAGCAACTACAATGTCCTTTATTTGGATACTTAAGAATCGAATTGGACATCATTAATGCAACGTAATTCTAGAAGCTTTGATCCGTGACTTCTGACTTCTATGATGCAAAAGGTTCGAATCTATCAACTTAGAGATTCTTATCGGTTTGTTTCTGGACCATCATAAGGGAGGTAAATTATAATAGATCTTTGGTTCTTGAGACTAGTAACTAGCACATGGAAGAATAACATCCTCGTATTTGTAAAGAATTGATCCGTTGTCCTATAATATAACGTCTGTATGCACTAATCACTAGGTACTTCTCTCTGACTTCTAGATCATACGACAAAATGGTATAAAATTTATTTGCAGCCGCTTTTACTGCAAAAACTTAATGTTACCTTAAATATTAGTCTCCGGTGACGACAAACATTAATATGACCTTGTAGAAGTAAGCGGGTAATTTTTAGGACTAATCTAGTATAAAAAAATTTATTTGTAATGGACAGAGATTAATATTTTAAAAAGTCATGATTTTAATTATTGATGATTTTTCTCTTTTGTATTTGCCAATTAAAAGGTCTGATTTATTTTTTTCATCATAAAAGGATAGTTAATATGATAAAAAATTTTATGTATATATAAAAGCTAGTGGCTAAATCAGAGCTTCCAAATTTCGATTTAGTTGATAAAAAAAATGTAGCTTCATTTAGAAGCCTTTGTTTCTTAAAGATACAAGTATTATTTTTTATAAAAAAAATAAAAATAGATTCCTTTTTTACATTTGAATGTTTTTTATCTAACGTTTAACTTGTTAATATTAAATTATTCATAACAATGTGCATTTAATAAATAAAATCTTTATCAAATTTAAAGGACAATATTTTATTCTGTTTATTTTATCAAAATTTGAATTCATTATCATTATCAAGTTTATAAATAAAAAAATAAAAATGAATAAAAAAGGAAAATTTCAAAATGAATTTAATATTAAGTTGGCTAACCACAATGTTAAAAATGTAAAAATTTTAATTAATTTTCGTGCTCTAGCTTATGAAAAAGAAAAAAAAATCTAAAACATATAATTAACTTTACAAAAAAGATCAACGCTCGATCAAAGCATACTTTATCGTATGTTTGGACGTCTAAAATTGGTGAGCACGATTCTTCAAGGAATATTGTATTATTGGCTCACCGTACTCTCTATCCTCACTATCGTCATTAAGAGGATTGAAATTATTTATCGAAGGTTTGTGTGACCCTCTAAGCATCCTCCTATAGCGTGAGCAACTCGGTGTCATTCCAAAGAGGAGGGGGAATATGGACTTCGGGACCTTCATGCATGAAATGAAACTCTACTTATCAAGACATTGTGGGGAATACAAACAAAAAGGAACTCAATGTGGATTTGTTGGGTACACCAACACTACATAAAAGGAGTTGATTTTTGACATTGAGAGGCTAAAACGTCGGTTTCATCTCTTATTAAGCATCTTGTGCATATTCAGAATAAGATCCAAAGGGCCGGGAGTGGGAATGGTAAAACAAATATGAGGATGATTGATTGATTTGCTTTATAATGGAATGGAGTAACAAACGCCTATGAGTTCTTCAAGCCAAAAGATGCGGAGGTGTCTTGGGTACCGATGATATGGAGGTCAAAAATTATGCCAAAGCACAGATTTATATTGTGGTTATTTGTGCATGAAAGACTCCAAACAGTAGATAGAATGGATTATGAGTCGAACAAGGCTTGTGTGCTTTGTAGGAGCCAAGATGAATCAAATGTCCACTTATTTTTTGAATGTTCGGTATTATGTGCTCTATGAAGAAAGGTGCAATGATAGAAGATTTTTCGCATTGTCATGCAATACTACAAGGGGATAAGTCGCAAGATGAAGCCTCGGTATTTTGTCGTTTAATGTATGATATATGTCTTGTGGGAGGCTCGCAATAAATATCGCTACGAGGGGATAACTCATATGTTGAGATGATGTTTCGCAAGATCCAAGTCCATATGTTTTGGTTTATGGACTTGCAGTGAATGTAAGATGTAGGTGGGATGCATGTCTTATGTATTCTTGGTTAAGAACTTGATTATGATTGTGAGTGTGAGATTGTATAGTCAAGATTATAACATCGTGATGTTTTAAATATATTTACCTATTAAAAAAATGATTTAAAAGTCATTATTTTCATTTGAGAGTAATTAGGTTGCATTTGACAGTGCTCTGCATTTTTTATTTTCTAGAAAATAGAAAATATTTTTTTTTTATTTTCTA
This sequence comes from Wurfbainia villosa, assembly GCA_025175895.1. Lineage (NCBI taxonomy): Eukaryota > Viridiplantae > Streptophyta > Magnoliopsida > Zingiberales > Zingiberaceae > Wurfbainia > Wurfbainia villosa. Next base: position 58,542,980 of record CM045996.1, on the reverse strand, counting down.
ATTTTTCAGAAAATATTATTTTATTTTCTGAAAAAACAAGCAAAGATCATTTTCTATATTTTCTTATTTTTTTAAAAAATAAAAAATAAAAAATTCTCCACCAATCAAATCAAATGCCCTCTTAGATTTTCCAAACAAAAGGGAAAATGTTTACCTTTATCTAGCCGGTTTTCGAGTTCAGATTCAGGACGAACTGGGACTGTTTACAGGGTCAGGTTCAGACACCGGATTCATCGGTTTTTCTTCCCTCGTCATTTAAGGGGCTCAGTCTCACCTGCCCATTCGAGCGATCGCCTAGTGGTTTCGCGTCGAAGGGGTTGGAGACGACAGGGCGGTGAAGAAGGATGGGTTCGGAAGCTGGCGCGGTCGAGGAGCTGCTCGCGAGAAACGGCGGCGTCGCCGTGATCGACGGAGGCCTGGCGACGCAACTGGAGGCGCTCGGTGCAGTCTTCAACGACCCCCTCTGGAGCGCCCTCTGCCTTATCCGAGATCCGCACCTTATCAAACAGGTCTTCATTTCTTATTCTGGGAGAACGTACGCTGTGATTTTGGATGTGGTACATTTATCCATTTAGCATATTGACATTTAGGAATGCAAAGATAGATGTAGAGGTTTGCTTTTAAAAAAAGAAACGCGATTTTCTAGGGCTTTGTCGTATAAGATTGTTAATCCGATGAAAGAGGAGGAACAAAATGTGGATATCTTGTTTAAGGAAGGTAGGAGTTTTTTTTTTCTATTGGATATTATTCGTAATAGTACCGTGATGCATGTTATTTACATATGATATTGTTTTGGTAGATGAGATACGTGAAAGAGTAAATGCTAAACTAGAATCTTAAGGGGAACACTATAAGTGAAAGGTTTTAAGCCTAGTAGAGTAAAGACAGAATATATAGAATTTAAGTTTAGCAATATTAGACGCAATGAGACAAGTGTTAAGATAGGAGATGATGAGTTGTCTGGAAATGAGAGCTTTAAATATTTAGGATTATTTTTGCAAGATGATGGAGGGATTGAGAGATATGTTTTATATAGAATATAAGTATGATGGTTGAAATGGAGGAAAGAATCGGGTGTTTTATATGATCGTAAAGTGTCTCTAAAACTTAAAGAGAAGTTCTACAAAACGACGATTAGACCTGTTATATTATATGACGCTAAATGTTGGGTTATGACTCGAGCACATGAACAAAAGATGAGAGTTGCAGAAATGAGGATGTTAAGGTGAATGTGCGGACATACGAGGATTGATAGAATAAGAAATGAGAGTATTAGAGAAACAGTCGGTGTTGCATCTATTGAAGGAAAGCTCCGAGAGACACATTTAAGGTGGTACGAATATGTACTTAGACGACCAATAAATGCTCCAGTTAGACGATGTGAAACGATAACAAATATATATACATCAAACGAGGAAGAGGAAGACCAAAAAAGACTTGGTTAACAATAATAAAATAAGATAAAATTTATTTAAATATAGATGATGATATAGTAGGGGATAGAGTCCAATAGCGTAGAAGGATTCATATAGCCGACCCCACTTAGTGGGATAAGGCTTTATTGTTGTTGTTGTTGGATATTATTCGTAGCGGTCAGAAAAGCATAGATTTGTCACATATTAGATCGTCGACTTAACACATCTATCCTGGAAAATGTGACAATGTCACATATCGTAAGGCTTTGAAACCAAACATATTACCTGCAATGGATGTAAACATGTTAGTAAAGAACCTTCTCCAAAAAGGTTTAAAGGATAAGCGACATAAGCAATATATTGATTATCCTCCCCTATAACAGCCTTGATCTGTTAGCATCACCCTTTGTAAGTCCATGAGTCCATGCAGTTGTCCATGTACCAATAGAAGATTTGGCAGCTTCCACAGCCCCTGCTTCTTCAGGTGGAACTCCAGGATGAGGAGTTACTTGGAATGCTGTTAAGCTTTCAGTATCTTTGACTTCATAGTCAGGAGTATAATAAGTCAATTTGTAATCTTTAACACTGTCCAATATGAAACAAAAGCTAAGTTTCAGTATGCTATCTAGGAAAATGAAAACCGGAAGTCTCATCGGACTTTATCCAAGTTAGTTGAAAATCTTGCTGCATTGTTGAGAAAGGAGCAAAGAAGCCTTGCCTTTGCACTAGCTTTGATTTTATCAGGTTTTATTATTGGAAAACTATGTAATTATCTTAAGGCATGATGAGTTCAGAAAATGCTTGTAATTGCATGATCAGGTCCATGTTGCCTCCTTTCAACATAGTTCACCCAGATAGGTAAATACATCACCATGAGTATTCTTATGACAATTTGTTAAATATTTAATTTTATTTAGAATACTGTAAGACAAGAAAAATCCAAACGTTATTAAGGCAAGTTTGCTAGTAACAATCATTATGCATAATTAATGAAAACTATGAACAGGTGGAACCGAAGGGAAATCAAAGCAATTGTTTGTGATAGGTGTCTTCTAACTTTTGAGAAGCTTGAGATGTATGACCACCACGACTTATTTTGTTAGGATTGTACAAATTGAATATTTAAATTTTATAAAATTTTGTCACGTGACCATGTTCAACTCATTATTTTAAGTTCATTGTCAAATTGTTGAAAAATCTTAATGTGTTCCAACTTGGCCCTTGAAGATGTTTTAATGAGATAACTAAGACATTTCTATCAGCTGAGTGTTAATATTATCACCCTTGGACTCTTTCTTGATGAAAGTTTCAAACTAATCTTTCCTTTTGGAATGATGGATAAGAAAGGAATGGGTTGGTAGTATAAAAGTGAAGGGCTCACTTGAACGATTAATTTTATTCCATGCATTCTCTGTCCAGTGATCCATCAAAGGTGGACATTAAGACTCTGAAGTTAGAAGACACTGCAAACAATTGTTTCAATTTCACTCAAGTTTGAGAAGATAAGCAGATTAATTCATGCATGTTCATAAGTTGTTGTCATTGATTACGTATAATGATTATTTCTATCATTGTGTGGTATAACTCATCTGATTGATGACATTATCCAGGTAATTGAATTACTTGTCTGCTTTATCTTCAAAAATTTGTTATTCATTAAACAATCCAAGAGTACTAACATTTAATCACCTTTCATTTGAACCGCATGCAGGTTCATCTTCAGTATCTTGAAGCAGGTGCAGATATACTGGTGACTTCATCCTATCAGGTACGTGATCTACTGGTCATGCAAATTACCTGCAAATGTTTGGAACTTCTTCATACTTGCATGATGTGCAAAGATATATCATAAAGTATTTCAGCATTTCTGTGATTTTGTATTGGATATCTAATTAATCCAATAAAATTCTTTCCAAGATCTCAAAATTGTAATCAATAACTTCCATTAGATGTCTTCTTTATTATTTGCAATATTTTTCCTCTGATCTCTTACCAATTTCAGTATTCCATGGTCTATATATGATCATTTAGGATGCAATTCCTGATTAGTCACGTTATTACCTTGAAATAATCTTCTTGTCTTTCACCTTGAGTACCCAAGCTAGAATTTCATGATATGAGATCTTATGGCATGTGTAACTATTGCCAGCGGAAGGCATTTGAAAATTTTTACTAATATCTTTTCCTGGTATCATCAGGCTTTTAGCAAACATCACCTTAAGATATTATTAATTGGTTGAAGACTTTTTTTTTTGGAGAGCAATGAACAGGAATATTCACTGATCATCTTAATTTATGATATATAGAAAAATACTGGCAATATATGCATTTAGCATGTTATAAATTGAGCCAGCTTAACCTAATATCTTAATAGGTGAGAAAACATTATGTTGAAATTGTGATCATAATTTGAGTTCACGAAGATGATAGTCCAGTAGGATGAAGGAAGAAAGTATGACCCAACTTAAAAATAAGCTTAAGAAAGCAGCAGTCAAATAAATGAAGAAACCAAGAACCCAGGACCTAAAACAACTCCAGCAAACTACAATCTGCTACAAGATGAAGCAACTTCTTGTTATCCACCATTCTGGGTTGATACAAACAAGATACATTAGCACTACATTATGCTGCAAACTGGATGATCATGTGGATCTTATGGCTTCAGCTAACTTTAGGTATTGTCCACTATAGGGAGAATGAGACTTTTCCGTTCGAAATCACATCTAGCAATATCTTCATTTAAGAGGAAGAACATAGCCTTCCCTGTCTAGATCCTTTATTTTTCATTTCCTAGTATTCGAGAGGCAAAGGGGTATGAATATATGGTTCTACAATATGGCTGAGGTTCCCATTCCTATTTGTTGCTTCTCTTTTACAGGCAGCCATCCCTGGATTTTTGTCAAGAGGTTTGTCCCTTGAAGAAGGAGAGTTGCTACTTCAAAGAAGTGTCAAATTGGCTCTGGAAGCCCGAGACAGCTTTTGGAAGCTTGCACAGCAGAAGGAAGAAAACAACTACAATTGTGCTCTGGTGGCAGCATCAATTGGGAGTTATGGAGCTTATCTTGCAGATGGTTCAGAATATAGGTAGCCTATATATAGAACATACAAATTGCTCTTTTCTTTTCAAATCATGCTAAGTTTTACCTTAGTTAAGTATCATGGAGTCTAATTAATATGAACGTGGAAATCAAGGATCGGTTAGAATGATACTTAATATCAATACTATCAGCTTTTAGGTAAAATGAGCTAACTTCACATTGGTCGGATTACATTTGACCATCATTGAGAGGTATGTGCCTGTTACCTATACCATTATAGGCCCAAGCTATACATCCATACTCTAGATGGAGTCCCAAGTCTTTCTGGTTCTCGCAATTTATAGAAAATTAGGAAGACTCATGTCTTTGAGCATATTATTTGGGTACAATCTCGTTGTCTAATGAATGTGTCATCTCAAAATTACAGTGGGAATTATGGACCGGGCATTGACTTGGAAAAACTAAAAGATTTTCACAGGCGGCGATTGCAAGTTCTTGCAGATGCTGGTCCAGATCTACTGGCATTTGAAACCATTCCTAATAAGCTGGAAGCACAGGTCTGTTATTTTTTTCTGCTCATGTTGTTTGCCTCGATACTGACAATCCAAGACAAGTTACTCGGTAGCGTCTGAATAATGTCCATGAAGTTTTCTGATTCTCAATACATTGTTTTGCATAAAATGTTTTGTATATTACTCACAAAAAACTGTTTTCCCCTCCAAAACTAGAGGAACTTAAGGAGGCACAGCCTTCCAGATAGATCCATCTCCATATATGGGATATCAACCACCAATATGGGTCTTGTTAAAAAGTTTCAGAAGTGGACTTCCCTCCTCTCCAGCATATTGTTCTTCTAGAAACCCAAGCCTAGCCCCCGGGCAATGGTAGGACGCCCAAGCAGATAATCAAGAATCCCTGGGTCAATCTCTAGTTACGACGTATTTACGGACTTTTCTCCAAATAAAGGTCAATCGACGTTCAAGTCTACTTAGACAATCCACGTTTGCACCTGTTCAATTTATCTCCCTCTTTGATTAGGGACAACTGAGGGGGGGGGGGGGGCCACTAATACGACGGATCCACATTTTTTTTTTTTTTAAGAAACCCAAGCACCGAAACAAGGAAAAGTGTCAACATACTAAAGTTGGATGCATGTTGTATCAATGAACACCAGCTGTATTTTATTTTAAATGAAAAGAGATGGGACGGGTAACAGCTTTAGTGTCACGTTATATACAGGCAATAACTGAACTTCTCGATGAAGAAAACATCCAAATTCCATCTTGGATCTGTTTCAGCTCTATGGACGGTGAACATTTGTCATCCGGAGAGGATTTTAAAGATTGCCTTGACATATTGAATACAAGTGAAAAAGTCAGCATTGTGGGGATAAATTGTGCATCTCCACTATTTATAGAAAATCTCATTCTTCAGTTCAAAAAGGTTCGTCAATAGTACAGCTACTCATCTTTAAAAGTAATTCGAGTCATCTGTCTTTATAATTTTTTATCTCTTTTTATCAGATTTTATTATGATTATTTTCATTCATTTTTTCCTTCAGCTAACAAAGAAACTATTAGCTGTTTATCCAAACAGCGGTGAAGTGTGGGATGGCAGAGCTAAAAAATGGCTGGTGAGTTTATCTTAAATCGACCAGCATCTTGTTTATTTATTTTTTATTTATCTCCGGTAAAAAATTTCTTTAGTTTTTTAGTCTCGATCCATTACTGCAAGGGATAGCTGTCATGTTCATGTTAGTTTCCTGATTGGCATATCCTAAGTTCCCTGTGCATAGTATACTGAAAAATGCATACAAAATCTTGTGGGATTTGGGTTGGGTTCTTAAGCGAAATTTTAAAAAAATACGCGATGGAAAAAGGAGCCCAACGAGGATTCATGTGAAATTGAATTGGTTGATTTCCTTAATTGGTTGAATGAGTCGCTGCCTTGTTTCCTTTTAATACTAACAATCGAATTATCACAAACTATTCATAACAGATTATTTCAATATTGTAATCAAATCACAATTTCAATTATTAATTAAACAAAACGATTAATATCACATAATTTGTTCATGACAGATTACAACATTATATCAATAGTAATGAAAACCCCCACTATTTGATTAGTCGAATATAAACAGATTATAGTGTTCATATTATTGAATTAACATGAACAACTACAAAGACTACTGTTATAATCAAATTAAACAATCAATATTGTTTAATCCAATTAAACTACTTCTGTCTCATATCACATTAATCAAAAGACACTCAAAAATCATAATAAATGTGTTCGTTTATATCGTATATAAAATAAACATTAAAATGATCCAATCGAATTCACAAGTGGCTCTGATACCAATGTTGAATTCTTAAGCGAAATTAAAACAAAATACGCAGTGGAAAAAAGAACCCAGTGAGGATCCATACGGGTTCAAATTGGTCGTTTATTTAGAAAATTACCTCTAGATGTGCAAACCCTTTGCTGATATGAAGGATTGAGTCGACCTCAACACGTTACAGTGTCCGTGCCTCTATGGTGTCCACATGAGCACAACCGTCGTCTGTCTCACGAACACAATTAGAGAATAATATGTCTTTCAATATTGTAGTGCTAACTACTATATATATAAGGAGAGATCAAAAAACCTAGCTTTTTGGTTGACGCAATTTTACACGATCTTATCAGATAAGATTGTGTTTATTACTCAACCACCAAGTCATATCTAATATGACAATTTCCCTTATTTTATAAAACATGAGCATAATTCGTGGTCTTGTTTGAAAAACTCAAATGTATATTGGATTAATCCAGTAATTCAATAAGTTTAGAATTCGATTAGATTAATACATTAATCTAACGAGTCTATGATCCAATAGATCAACCCATTAATCTTAATTTATACCCATCGTGGGACTTTGACTCGACTGTAATTCCAACAATTTGGAAAGGCATCGACCTCTGTGCCGGGGATATTTGATTATGCGATAACTTCCATCGCATTGCAAAAATCAACAATTGATGCTGAAATCCATACATTAATGAACTCTCTAGAAAAACTGAAGATTTACTTCCTTGACAAGGAAAGTCCGGTGATCCGAACAGATTGTCAAGCTATCATTAGTTTCTTCGGAAAATCTGCTAACAACAAACCTTCTCGGGTTAGGTGGTTAGCCATGGGACTCACTATAAGATGCGAATCTAGAGCTTTGCTCAGTGTCACATGATTTAACATCAGAAGTTTTTACGTGCCTAACTTGCCTGTGTGTGCATCTGATACCATGTGATTGTGTCCTGGCAGCAACCAGAGTGTGCAACCGAGAAGAGGTTCGATTTGCTCGCTAAAAGATGGCATGAATGCGGTGCTGGTCTTATCGGAGGATGCTGCCGGACTACACCTAGCACCATAAGATCAATTTCCAGGTTGCTGAAGAACAAGCCATGACAGGTTTGTTTTTGGTTCTTTTGACAGATGAAGGTTAGTTAGTAAGCTAGCGATGTGAAAAAAATATGGAAAATTTTTTCACATTGTTTGTGAATGCAAACGGCGAATGGGTCGAAGAATGTGCTCTATGAATGGGTTGAATCGAACGTTTGTTAACAAGTTCAACACAGATGATGGATGCCATGGAGTTCATTTGTGTAAATAATACAAGTTATTTAGCACAATTTCAGTAATTAGCAAGTACAATGTTTGATTTGTCTTCTTCATTACATTTCCACGATTATCTTAATGGAAAATTTTATATTTTTCATTTTTATTTTCTCTTTTTCAAAAAATAATTTTTTTTTTTGTATTTTCTAATTTTTTAGAAAATACTCTTTTATTATTTGAAAAATAAAAATGAAAATAGAAAATGATGTTTTTTTATTTTTCAGAAAATACTCTTATTTTTTAAAAACGAAAACAAAAAATACCTCATTTTCTGCAATTTTTTTATTTTCTCATAAAATAAAAAAATAAAAAAAATTCTACGAATCAAACTTCCTTTTCCATTTTCCATTCTCTCATAAAATGATTTTTTTAAATATTTTTTAATTTTACAAAAAATATTTCTTTATTTTTTGAAAAACAAAAATGAAAAACGTCAATCAAATATATATTTTTATTTAAAAATAAAAATAAAAACGAAAAAAAAAATTATAAACCAAATGCTCTCTTAATTTGTCAACTAGAGAATAGTCCACGAGCACTACCGACGATTCAACGGTTAGGAAGCGTCAAAATTATTATTAATATTTTAAACAAATTATTTAAAGTTTATAAATCGAAAAAAAATAAAAATAAATAAATTTTAAAGTGCGATTAAAGTTGTCTATTCTATGTGCCTAAGAATTAAATTCATATAGTTTATTAATTGTTTGAGTATTAACATATTATATATCGTCCTTGTTTTTTTTAAAGTAACTTTCGTTCAAGTACTAAATATGTTTATAAAATGTTTAAAATAAATATTTTATTAAATCATAAATCACCTTACTTTTTTTTATATAGATATTTTTTTTAATATTAACCTTGTATATTTCAATGTGATGAAATATAAATTATATATATTTTAACAATATTATTATTGAAACTATCACACAAATCAAATAGTTTTTATAAATTCAAATTTATAAAGAATATCAAATACAAAGTGCATAGCTTAAAATTTTGACTTTAATTGAATAATCTTAATTCTTACATTGCAAAATCTAAAAATGTAAAGTCAACGAGTTAATACACATGGAACCGCATCATTCAAATTACTAAACTATTATAAATACTATTAAATGAAAAGTTCTCATTTAAAAATTTAAAATAAAACTTTAAAAATATTTTTTTTAAAAAAGTGATTCGACAATTTAAACCGACCGTGCATGAACCCGAAGTGGGTCAGTTATGGATTGGATCTGTTGAATCGGATCAATGGATGATCGGCCCATTGACCAAATTCAAATTCCAAGTCGGACTTTGCTCGTAGACAGCTCTAAGCATAGCCAATTTGGGTTGACATGTCACATTCAGCATACGATATCTTCAAATGGGTCAAGTATGTTGGAGGTCAATTTATGAATGCGCATAATTTATTTATCTCGATTAACCGTTGGTTCGAATACTACTCGTTCACCCAACTTTTCAATTCGATTTATTTTTAAAAAATATTAATTTATTCGATGTGATTTCGATTTCAAAACGAAAATAATCGATTAAACTGATTAAACCGAATTGAAATCCGATCTATCGTATCAGTACTGATGAATTTCAATCGATTGATTAATACAAATCAATCGATTTATTATCTAAAATCTCATGATCTATACAATCATCAATCAATTGATATGAAAATATCAATCGACTGATGATAAAAAATTCAATTTATTTGCGATTTTATTGAAAAATTCAAATGATTCGATTTGTTTAAATCAATTGACTATTAACTGATTGCTCATCTGTTATGAGTTAGATCCGTTAAACCGGTTCAATCGGCCGGTCTAATCATAGCCAATCTGGGTGGCATCCTTCTTAATTTTTCATTTACATGATGACTAGCAAGTAAAATGATGATCATTTAAAAAATGATTCAATTGCTAAATCATCAGCAAAGTAGCAAACTGATTGGATGAGATGGATACTAAAATTCTTAGTGGACAAACAAGGACTGGATTAAAACCCCTACGACTATTTCTTCATGTTTAAAAAAATTAATAAATTATTTTCCAAACCAACCATCTATAAATATATTTTACTTATATAAAAGATATCACTATTTCAAACATTATTAATAAAAATAAAAATAAAATAAAATACGTGCTTAATAACTGAAACATTATTGAGCAAAGCACAACCCCCCCTAGGTGTTTTTGCTTAATCGAAGGATTACGTGTGAGTCTGCTAATTCAGCTACCAGCCCAAGTTGCAGCAGCGTTAACAGTAAACAGAAAGATGAGAGTATCCGTGTTACCTCTCGGGATGTTTATGTTGCAGTCGATGATCCAAACGAGTATATAACTCAAAGCCTTCACTCAGCATTTGCTAGTGTGTCTTCGTTTACATCGAAGGCTTTCCTTGCGAGTTTAAGTTCTTCGTGCATGGCCAACAGTTCGGCCGACCGACGGAGCTTCGGCGGATCCTATTCATGAAGACAAGAACCGAAAACTGCTCAAATATATAAACAGTTGACAAGCTGATAAGGTATTTCTGCCATCCATATATATATATATATATATATATATAAAAGCATTGAATAAGAAAACTAAGAAAGTTTCTGCTTTGAGCAGGGATTTAAAGTTTTTTTTTTTTTGTATCTAATATGTTGGTTTTTTTTTTAATTGGCATCGGGTATTCAGACTTTGGCCCGACTAATTCTGGGAGTGGACAGCTCAGCCCCACGAAAAATTCCCACCGACCACCTGGGTAAATCGGGAAGTGTTCGTAACGGACAATCCAACGGTCCAGCATTCACAGTTTAGCAATATTAGACGTAATGAGACAAGTGTTAAGATAGAAGATGACGAGTTGTCTTGGACTGAGAGCTTTAAATATTTAGGATCATTTTTACAAGATGATAGAGGGATTGAGAGAGATGTCTTACATAGAATACAAGCAGGATAGTTGAAATAGAAGAAAGCGTCGAGTGTTTTATATAATCGTAAAGTACCTCTAAAATTTAAAAGAAAATTCTATAAAATAGCGATTAGACTGACTATGTTATATGACACTGAATGTTGGGGTACGACTCGAGCACATGAGCAAAAGATGAGAGTTGTAGAGAATGTCAAGGTGGATATACGAACGAGGTTGAACAGAATAAAAAATGAGAGCATTAGAAAAAAAGTCGATGTTACATCTATTGAAGAAAATCTTCGAGAGACACATTTAAGGTGGTACAGACATGTACTTAGACGACCAATAAATATTCTAGTTAGACGATGTGAAACGATGACAAATATACACATCAAACGAGAAAGAGGAATACCTAAAAAGACTTGGTTAGACAAATAAAACAAGATAAAATTTATTTAAATATAGATGATGATATAGTAAGGGATAGAGTCCAATGTCATAGAAGGATCCATATAATCAACCCCACTTAATGAGATAAAATTTTATTGTTGTTGTTGTTGTTGATGTCCTACCGTTGCGCCATAGCCCCGGGGACAATATGCTAGTTTTTAATCAGGTGCGAAGGAGTTTTTATTCATTAACATTCTTGAATCTGGGAGTCGAAGTGTAGAAGAGAGAATTTTACTAATCAAAGACTGACAATGATGAACGCCAACCAATTATTAGTCATGGATTAAGATTCAATGGGGCCAAAGTTGCATAATAAAGTCAATGGAGAATGAATGAATCGCTAAATTCTTAAATGACCATAAGAATGAGTGACATCGTGACAATAGCATGATGGAACCGATTTCAAGAATTGAAAGAACCAAAAATAAGGAATTGCATATGATAAACTGGATTTAGGGATCCATGCTTAAATTCTTCTATGATTACGATTAATAAGCGAAATGAATGATAAATCCGAGTCCTAAGTGTAGGTGAAAATAAAACCGAGAAACACGATAATTTGTCATGGCCAGTTCCTACGAACCAAAGAATCTAGCAGACCCAATATGTTTTTAAGAAAAGAGAAAAAAAAAAGACCCACTTTCAGGATTCAGCACTTCGTACCTTCCGAACAAGATACAAAAAATCTTCAGTCAACAGCCTTCCTCTCTTGGTTGCGAAGTTTTGTGCTTTATGAACCTGCTCTTTCAGGTAAAAAGGTGCAAAATATTTATTCAGTTTAGCAAGGAAGCAAAGAATTACGCTGTGCAAAGACCAAGATACAAAAACTACATTGTACATGCCCAGTTAAAAGGTACAATCAAAGTTTTACATTGAAAAAATATAAAAAAAATCATGAATTTATAAGATGAAAATGTATCTCCATTGGTATGAGACCTTTTGGATATAATTCAAAAACAAAACTATAAGGATTTCGGTTCGAAATGGACAATATCATACTATTGTAAAGATATATGAATTTTATTTACACCAACAAGTAGTATAAGAGTCAATGGTTCATGTCGAGCCATGAGACTAAAGAAAGTGGAGGCTCCCATGTCCAGATCAAGAGAACTAGACACCAAACAAAAAATCCAGCTGATCAGGAGAACCAGACAACTGACGAGAAGTCCAACTGGATCAGGAGGATCAAACAGTTGATAGAAAGTACAGTTGGGGCAATTGGACTAGACAACTGACAAAAAGTCCAACTGAATCAGGAGAATCGAACAGTTTGCAAGAAAACCTAGTAGATTGAGGATTGAACATCAAACAGATAAAGTCCTTCGAGGATGGATGAGCTTGAGAGGAGACCCAATGTGGTCCTTCGTTTGAGGAGAGAATTATTGGGAGAACAATTAAAGTCCCACATTGGAAAGACATGAAAAATATCATGAGCTTATAAGATGTAAAGATATCTCCATTGATATGAAATCTTTTGGTCAAAATTCAAAAACAAAACCATGAGAGTTTAATCCCAAAGTGAACAATATCATACCATTATGGAGATATGTAAATCTTATTTGCACCACCAACCACATTATTCAATTTAGCAAGTAAGCAAAGGACTACAAATGACTCTCAAACACTGCAAGTGCCATATTTATTATGAGAATTATATGGGTTTTAGTCGCAATGTCCTCGTGAATACATCAGACGATTGTTTAGTGAATTCACATGTTTGTAGTTGTCATGGTCATTGGAACCATTAAAAAAAGATGACTGTAGTTACCATGTCGGTGATGTATTCCGTAACAATGTCCTCCACCAAAGAAACAGTTTCTGGAAGAGGCTGCAGAACCATAAATAAAGAACAACAATTGAGATATAGATAAGAGTATGGAAATATTCTTACAGCATTACTAGGGCAACTCCAAATCAATTCAACTCATGCAGTTATTATTAAAATGTTCAATAAATAAGAATCATATAGAATAGTGTCGTTCGTTTGTCAGAACTAAATTAAGCAAGTTTATTAGATGCCCTTGAAATGTCATGTTACACATCAAGAAAGATCTTTTTCTTGAAAATATTTAGTCCTGTAACCTAAAGACTGCCATTAACTGGGAATTGTTACTCGTCCCTCCAAACTAGTTCTAGTCAAGTTGCTCCAAGGTGCTTGGGTCGACCTCTCCCCTATTGCATCTTGAGAATAATAGGAAAATTGACCTCATTGGTGCACTTGAAACTGAATGGTAGTCATCTGTAATGAAGAAATTTTAACGATTTCCTTAATCCCAACTAGGACTATCTACAACTTCAAATTCACTTGTACTTGCGATCAGGGTTTGAAATCTTAAGCCATGCCAATGTTTCGATCTTTGGCTAAAAATTTCGGTGACGTTTCAATATATGATGCTGATAATAAATTAAAGGAGCAACGAGGAAAGAGAAGAAGAAGAAGAAGAAAGACAACTATATGTTCAATGTTTGTTTTTTATCTAGAATGCTATAATTTTGACATTACCTTGTATGGAGACAAATTACTTGAAAAAAAAACATTGTGCCAATTTTAGCATGCCAAACAATATTGAATGTTAACATAAAATGATATTCATTGACATGATTGGCACATCAACACAAAAGACATTGTCTTAGTGCTGAGTAGTATTGGGTGCTAAGTAGTATCAAGTTTCGATAATTTATCAAAACAATAGTTTCGACCATTTCACCTGGGACAATATAAAATTTCAAACCATGCTCATAACATAACAATAAGACTAGTTGCAAAGTCCACGATCCATACTAGCGTAAAATAAAAGAATTGGCCCCTGCGGGTGCGGCGCATTGGTAAGTCAATGGGTACACTTACACAATAGACAAGGGTCGATTTCGGAGACGGTCTAAAATCCTACCCAAGGCTCAGATGGCCACTCATTATCTTACCAATTGCGTCCAGAGTCATAGCCCTCCCGTGATTTACTCTCTCTCGAATCTTGGGGGCCGGGGCGAGGGGGCCGCTAGATTGGCGGTTCTAACCTTTTGCACAACAAAGTAAAATAAAAGAATTGTCAAATCAAGCATGCCACCCCAAGACACAATCAGACAGAAAATATGCTCTTTCTAATAGTTTTTTTATTCCACAGCTGATACCATAGAAATGTTTAAACATAAATTGAAATTTAAAAGCTGCGATAGTATGCAAATCAACCAAAACCATGAACCTGAGCACCTTGGCAAGAGATTAATGGGTACAGATTAATAAAATATGTGTGAACCTTTCAGTTTCAAATCCTGTTTACAAAATTTGTATCAATCATTAGCATTGGGCTAATTAAATGCATTCTGTTTATATTATCATTCCTTGGAAAGATTATTAAACTAAAATAAAGAAAATGAAAAATGTTGCCTAATAGAGAAAGTAGGAGATTGAATTTATATCAGAAAATCAAGAGATTATCTTAAAGCTGATCAAATCCAACACCCTCTCACTTGAATATCTCTGAGCAGTAATGATGGTGGTGGTTGGCATTAAATGAGATTAAAGAATAGTATTTTTTGAAAAAAAAAAAAAATCTACCTCCCAGTTCTCCTACTAGGATTATTTTAGGTAGTAACCGATTCGTCAAAACTTGTCCTGTTAATTCATGTTAGCAAAGGGGGATGTGCATTAAATGTAAAAACTAGGAGCACAAGTCCAGGTAAAACTGATTTAAAGAAATAGTGCCAATTCAAGACTGCTATCTCCATGAACCGACTTTCATATATTTTTGAGGTTTTAACATAAAATCATAAGTGAGATGCTGAAAAGCTCTAAATTGCGAGTAAAAATAAATGATGGATAAGTGATAAATAATAGACAATAAACATAGATTAGACATATGGAACACTCACATTTGGGTCATCTCCAAAGCCATACATCATGTGTTGCACTGCATGTGGAATCAATGATGCAAATCAGGAATCACAGATGAAGCATTTTCTGAATATATGTTTGCATAGGTTCTTCAGAAAAAGTAACGAGAAATAGCACCAGAAATAAAAGATTGTCCCGTGAAAATACCAGGCATGTACGTAGTACTCAATCCAGAATAAAAAAGGTGCTTCGACTAAAATCATTGTTAACATATTGTGACAACAGGTCTGGATCAAGCCTGTATGATCCAAAGATGTGATCATCAGCAAGGACATTAGCTGAAGATTTGATTTATTTAATTCCTACTGGCTTGCTTGTTTCTTTGGATGAGTTGAAATTGGCTCTGTGTAGAAAAGGGATAAGAAGTTGAAAGAGTCTGCATCTGTGTGTTGATGATATTTTGTGACCCGTGTGCTTTAGGAGCAGGCAGTGTAACGGGGGTGGGGTGGGGGTGGGGGTTCTTGGCATCACTTGATTATAACTAAAATGTATTGCATATCGAGCATATTGACACAAACAGGTAAGGAGTTCACAAATAGAGCAACCTTCTCCTTCTCTCAGTCTACAAGAAGATCCATGGTTTATTACTTCTCCAAAAAAAAAAAAAAACCAAAGATCTCGCATTTGTCATCTAATAATTAAAGATCGATAGTCTTGCAATTCAACCTGTTCCTTATTGCAGAATAAGGGACTGGCTAAGTCATTCACTACAACTCCTTAAAACTCTACGAAAGCTATGATACTAAGACCTCACAACAAAGAAATGAGAAAACTGCTAGCTCATGATAAGAAGAGGACAGGGGAAGCATGATGACTAGTCATAGAGCCCCACCACTGATGGGTGCTAACATTTTCTTCCTTCTAGTGCAACCGAACCACAAAATCTTGCTCCTTTTGGCTTTGGTCCATGATGAAAGAACATCTTTGACCCCCTATTCACGAGCTCTATAACCATTGAGGGCTTCCCCATTCTAATCTCATGGCATCTCAAAATAGAAGGTGATACAAGAAATTTTTATTTTTAATTACAAACTCTACAATTTATAAGGAATTCCAGGAATAATTATTATCCAATAAAATATGTACTCTTAGGTTTGCATACAGTATGCATTAGATTAACTGCTTCAACATGATAATTTAATTCCATGCAGACTTGAAATTGCCATTAGTCAAGCATTCAATATCGCAAAAATAATGCCTTCGCTGTAAAAAATATGAATTAATACTCAGTAATAATAACATGTTGAGTTCAATATGAATATGATATTTGTATGGCTGATGGAACAATGTGAAGGTTTCCGTGAGAACCTATTTGGGGTTCTTACAGCTTCAGAATTGATCCAAATCCTTGAACACAATCTTTTAACATAAGGAGAAAAAATTCACAGAGATTACTCATAAAACTTTGCTGACAAACAATAACAAGTAGAAATGTTATGGCCCATTTTCAACATACTTGACATCTAATTCGTTTTTTGCACTGACATGAGACAAACAAACATAAAACCAGAAAGTGAAGAATGACTGTCGAAAGCATGATGCCTATATATAATAATTCAGAAGCATCATAGAGAACTATGCCAAGGTCCAACAAAGGCTCACAGGAGATACAGATGTTAGAAAATGTATTCCACACAGATCAGTCAGAGAGAACATTATTGGAAGCGAAAAATTAGGAGATAAAATCAAAAAATTCAAAAGAATACTAAAGGAAGTGAATGATAGCCATCGAACTAACCGTAGAAGTTTGCCTATCTGGGTAGGCGGCCAAGTTGATGATAATAGAACTAAAAATAATATTGTGAACTGTTTTCTGAAAAAAAAAAAACTCCGAGGAAGAACAAGAAAGATTAATGTACTCACAATCTTTCTGAAATACACCACGCTTGCGCTTGAGAGAAGCTTCCGACGCCTGAGACGCCCCTACCCTTGGTTTTGCCGAAGGGCCGGAAGAAGACGAATTGTGCATCGGGTGAGCTACAAAATTCCGGATTTACATATAAGAAAGCGAGAATGCATATCAAATCCGCCTACTTATCACAGGAAACCCTAAAAGAAACACAGGGAATCGGAAAAAATGGAACCGATCCAATGTGAAATCCGAACATTTATAAGGAGAACAAGTGCAAACCTTCAACAAAACATGCGAAGAAAAACGCTTGAATTGTAGAAAATACCGAAATATGAAACAACAACAACAAAAAAAAAAAATCAAATTCCCATATTTGTAAAGGGGGATCTCTTGCGAGATAGGAAAACCTGTGGAATTACGCAACGAGGATCGTCGAAGAAGCTTCGAGGATCGTATCCGGAGTTGGTGGTCGGCGATGGAGAAGATGCGTAAGAGCTTGGACCTTCGTTCGAATTCTACCGGCGATTGCGATTGCGATTGAGGGAGACGATGGGACGCGAGTTAAATGCAATGTCTAGGCCTGATTTATAAACATTATATAACAAACTTTTAACTTGACTGTACAAATTTTTAATACGTACATATATTAATAAGTATAAAAATTAAATTAAAATTAAAATTTAATGTCAAAACATATGATTGGATGATTATAACCTTCCATCCAATACAAAAAATTATATATTCAAGTTAACTACAATATTTTATAAAAATTATTAATTTTATATAAATAATAGAAATAGTGTTTAATCAATTGAAAACGATATTACGGATCCTAAATAATTATAAATTTTTATCAATTTTAAGAATATTCTAGACAATTAATTGGTTTTAACTCGAACCAAATCGGATAAAAAAACTCAACGTGGAATTATCCAGACCGTGGGCAGTCACAAATACAAGATTGTAATCTCGTAGGTTATGATGTAGGTGTAGCAGTAAAATATCTATACATTTTGGATTCGATTCTCAATCGTAAATTGCAATACATTTGTTAAAAAAAAAAAAATCAAATCAAATAATAAATTTTAAAATATTAAACTGTCTGTCATTAATATTTTTAATTTATTCTGATAATTGATAAAAACAAATTATAAAATTGCATTCAACGCTCTCGGAATCTAAATAAACGATGTCAATTAAAATAAATACAAAATTATGGACAAGCCGTCGTAGCAGAATCACAGCTAAATAGCCTTCAATAGCACAGTGCAATATTTCATAGAAAAATATAGTTTGATTCTCTAATACGATATCATTCAATAACAAATTTAAAAAAAAATTATTCGAACAATCCTAGAATCCAATAATTTGTTCGATGTATAGAATATGATTTTGATGTCGAACCTTCACTCAGGGATGATATGACTATAAAATTCAAACTGAACTATAAAAAAATTATGAATACTTTTCTAATTTCTTTGATAGTCAATTAATACCACTTAGATTCTAATCTTATCTTAGCCAACAGTTGATGAGACATTCTGAAAGCCTGTGAAACAGAATCGATCCCTCTCGTAAATTAATCGGATCGAAACTTCAAATTCTTGGTGCCAATGAAAAAAAATATTCAGTCAAGCAAGGCCACAAGTGTGCAATCAGACAATGGCAAAATCACAGCCAGGCGACTGCGAGCTCACGATCTGGCCTAGTCCCAATTTTGCAATCGGCTGAATGCTCGCGATTAGAAAAAAAACTAATGCAATAAGTAACAGGTGCTTACACTTTGCCAAATAAATGCATTCTATAGTAAATATAAGAGTTATGTATGTACGTTAACTGTTAAGTTGTTAGAGTTAAGTTTGTCATACGAAAAACTGCAGCAAATGTTATCGTACACCAAAACGGTATTTGAACAATACGGTTATCCAACATTTACTAAAAATATTGAAAATGGAAGTAAATAATAACTCGACGGGAACTAAGCATTCGATATTTATTGGATTAGTGAAATTACCTGCAGTATCAGAGAATTTATTTTGCCAATGGCGAAGCATAGCGACTAAACGTTCATTATTGCAGAATAAATACCTCGGGTAAGAAATTTACTGGATCAAATGCGATACAAGGCAGTGTGACAACAGAGTGCAAAGTCTCCTTATGGTACACAATTACCCTAGGAGCCGCAGGAAGTTGTTGGAAAACAAAACTGCAACTTTGTTGTTAAGTGGCATAGCCCAACTAAAAAATCTCCCTATGATGCACAGTACTTACTACCTGAAGTGTTGCTGAAAGTCGTCGGAAAAAAGAACTTGCTCGAGTTCTCGAAAGCCTCGGTAAACAGGCTCGGTCAGATTTTGTGGAAGTGGCAAGCATCGTACCTCAGTCATGTACCTGCCAGTGCAAGTTAAAGGTTGTGAAGAAAGAAAGCTTTGAGGGAGGGGGGAGCAAGTAGAAGAATCCTAGATATTAATATCCGCGAAGAGAATGAATAACCTTTATGAATCAATACTTGGATTTTTTGATTAATCAACTTTGGTAAAAATAATGAAACTACCTACAAGATACAATAAACAGCTGAACTAATTGTAGTATAGAATTGAAATAGTACTTCTTGAAAGGGGAAAAAGCTTGCCTGTTTGCTAAACTTGTTATCTTATCTCGAGCTCCTTGATTGACGATTGCTCTCTGTTGTAATGAGAGTGCTCCACCTAGAATTGAAGCAGCACCAGCAGCTGTGGTTCCTAATGTATGTGCAAATACAGATCTAACCCACTCTCGGAGGACCGAGAGAACAGATCTCAGGAGACGGAGTTTCAGGTTTGGTGAGGGTAAAATGGTTCCATTTGATAAAAGCTGATCATATGCACTTATAACAGGCTTCGGCTCATCTTTACAAGCGGCGAGAAGTGCCCTAGCAATATCCTCATCGCCAACAAATTCTACTCCTGAAGTCGAACGTTCCTGACAAAGATGTCCATAGAGCATCAAAATCAGCAGAGGTTAGTATGATTGCGTATATTGCTAGACAAATAAAGCAGAAAAGATGTGCAAATATTGACAGAAAATTGAACTTTGATAAACAGCATCAAGATGAGGGCACAAATTTTACCAAAGCAGCCATCTCAAGATGGAGACAAATAATCTCTAAAGGCAAGCGACCTTCCTCTCCAGTATAGATATTTGAACCAACCCTCTTTACAACGGAACATGCTTCTGCCACACCACCTCTAGAAAGAGCTTGATCGAGAAGCCTTGCCCAGGTCTCTCGAACAATCTTGCTATCGGCATCCCCAGAATAATTTGAAAAGTTGAGCATTTCCAGGCATATCTAAGCATTATAAGTAACATGAGACAACTAAACTACATTCAAAGGATATTACAGATAAAGCATTATACCAGAATCACTGAGAGAAAGTTTCTTTATCAATTTTCATTTACAGAATTCAAAAGGAGGAAAACCTAACCAACATACATGCCATGCAAATGCACACAAGACAAGAATACAAAACTAGTGTTCAAGGCATCATCCAAGAAATTATAGATACTGATAAAAACACTAATTAATCGAAAAATGTCTTATTTAGCAGCTACATTAATGTATGTTTTCCAATCACGCTCTAATATCCCAAAATCATGTCTTAAATGAAATATTACGTACATTTTTCTTTATTGAAACATATATATTGCATTAGCCAAGTACCACTATCAGTTTTACACACACAGCCCTAAAAAAAGCTGAAAGAACGTTAAGAAGTAAAAATATTCACTATCTAAAAATGTGATTTTTCCCTATTCCTCAAATACAGAAATGTTACTCTAGATAAAAAAACTGCTTAAAATTTACATTACCAAATAGACACTATCTAAAAATATGATTTTTTTTTCAATAATGTTAAACATTAGATTTAGTGTATGATAAGAGTCACGTTTATTTCTAGTTGATAGCGTTTCAAAGTCAGAGTAAGTCATTGTTATTCCCTATTCCTCAAATATCTTCCTCCTAGTTCATCCAATTGGACAAAATTTACAATGAACCATAGCTCAAAAACACCAAATTCACCAAAAAGTCACTTTTGAATCAAGAGAGAGTACCTCCCAAAGCTTAAATGGAATGGCAAACTCATTATATAGTTGACTAATGCTCTTCAGCTCCTGTGATAACTCTTTTACCCTCTCCTTAGCAGTCCCAGCAATGTTCTCATCGATTACAAGGTTGCTCCTGGGAGATGGATCATCCGGAGCAATTTCACTGCTCTCAGGAGTGCTTTCTAGCATTGATACTATCTGTTCCAGCTGCTCTTTAATTTTGATTTGGAAACGAAGAACAGCATGCTTTGCTTCAAGCAAATCAAGTAAGCCATCGTCTGTGGCATCCGTGCTTGAATGAACAGAACTAATAGTGCTATTTGCAGTTTTTGCTTGAATAATTGCATTGCTAAGATATAGAAGTCTAGTTACAAGAAAGCACGTGTTAGCAGGAATAAATTTTAAATCTTTCAAAAAATGGTTCAGGATTTCCATTACATGATTAACAGTCAAGCTATCAGACACAAACCTCTGAGCCAAAGTAGGGGACTCTGCAGACTCGGAGCCCATTTCTGCCAACTTATATAACACATGAGCAGCAAGTAGATGCTGCCGCTTGAGGGAATAGTATCTTGCCAAAAGATTATAATATTTGGCCTGACTAGGTGCCCTTGGATCTCCTATTGAAGGTGATGTTGATCTTACAGCATTGACAGCTTGAACCTGAACAAAAATGTAATAACACTAAGAAAACATGAGTCTGCGTATATGTAACTTCAGAATTTGCATCGAATAGAGCAAAAGGCAACAAAGCAAACCCTAATTTACCTAAAAGAATATAAGATTCTTTTTTAAAAAATCAATATTAACAACATCTAAGCCTACCATGCTGGCAAGAATTCCATCTACAACAAATATCCAATCAGACAATAATAAAATTTCAAGGATGTCAAAGACTACTGACATGAAAACATGCTGTAAACGTATATACAGCACGCATCCAACCACTCATGAAAATAACTAACCAAAAAGAACATCTAACATGGAGAGCCAGGCTGCTCCCAACTTTTTGAGATAAGCTACATTGTTATCTGGCTGTTGACTTTAAGCAACGTATTACACTAGTCCTACACAAATCTTTTGAATAAAAATTAAGTTGAGTTCTCATTCCCATCATTCTCACTGCTCTGCTCACCTTCTAACTCAACTGGTTCACCTTGTCTAATTGTAGAATTTAATAATTTGCCTTTGAATACGTTAATGTTGACTTAACTAGTAGTCTTTTTTATAGTACAGTTCTACCAACCCAATATATTCAGCTTAACATTCGCATCCTTACTGCAATATTTTTTGCGTTGTTTCCTAATTACCCAAAAATTTGGGTCGTAGTGTACACAATTGGTTGTACCCAAGTCATAGAAGTTCGCCTTTCGCCCTAAAGGAAAAAACAAATAACTAAAATGAACAGAAAAACTTAAGAAATTACCAAAAAATCAAACAAAAGGTAGTTAAACACAATATCCGTTCTTACATCATAGGATCACATGAATACTGCATTGGCACCTGCTAACGGATTCATAAGTCAGCTGGATTTTTACCATATTATTGTATACAGAATTCAGAGCGATCACTGCACTTCATTAGGATTATAGAGCATATTACTATAGCAAAATGCTTACACTTTATCTGGACTATGAAGCATGCTGTGCCAGAATTATTAATGCACATTATCATCTTTCTGTTGGATGGAAATCCTATTCTATAACCAAGCAGTTTAATTTGATCTTTATTACCAAAAAAAATACAGTCCGGTGCAGAAAGTGCTTGCCAATGCAAGGTTCCAGAGAATGATTTATTATATGCAATCTTATCTTGCTTACTTTGCAAGAGATTTTTTTCGAGACTCGAACCCATGACCTCTAGGTTACACGACAATAACTTTGCCATTGCACCAAGACTCCCTTTTTTTTATCTTTATTACCAATAAGAAAATATTAAAAATTTACAAATATAGAATGGCATCCATTCTCATATTTCTCTATACTTATATGGATGGAGTAAATGAATAAAAAGAACAGCAGGATGCGGACTACCAAAACTATAAGATTCACGAGAAGAACATACTTCCTGTATAAGCTTGTGGCCAGCACTCTGTAGAAAAGGGACCAAATCGGAACCCCCATACTCTAACAACTCATTTTCAAGGCCCAAGTCAATTAGGGTCCTATATAAATGTTCATGAAATGCTGTGTCAGGCCATTGGACACAGAGCTGAATTATTTGTCGAATATAGTTGTCCCGAGTAGCCTGATCAAGTGAAGGCCCAGATGCAACTTGAGAACTGTTAAACTCTTTACTGTTTCCATTTCTTCCCGTTAATGAACGAAGAGAATCCATTACTATTTCATAGCATTGTTCACGAAGAACGAGTTTATCAACTTGATGACCTGAATCACCATTGAGGTTGACCATGTCAGCCTTGCTGTCAAAAGCTTGAGCCTTCTGAAGAGGTAGCCGGACTGCAGCTTCATAAAATCTACAGTACAGATTAAAAAGGCAGTCATATTTAGTTAACAGTTATACACAATGGAAAAGGATACAACATTTTATCAGCTGTGCATGCTGGATACTTTACATCATCTACCAATATGTTAAGGAAACCAGCATTTGTTCAGAACCAAGATACAATATTGTATCTGCAACGTGCTGAGAAATGGAAGTGCATTGAACCTGCAGTGGTCCTAACAGGCCAAAATTGAGGCAGGAAAAGAAGCAACCAAAGAGGAATCAAGGGGCAGGAGAGAGTGGACAAGAATAGGAAAAAGATACAGATGAAAGGAGAGAGAAATAGATAATAAGAGAGACAAAGAGAAAGGCTGTTGATATGGCTTTGGAGCATACCAATGGATATGCCTAGTCCACATAGTGATTACTGAAAGGGGGTTGGGACAAAATGTACAAGGGACACCTTAAATTTTCCAGAACAAAGAACTCTAAGATAGCACACAACTTCATAAAATTGCTCCTTGTATGCAAAGATTACCCGCAAACAAAAGCTGCATTGCCAAATAAGCAACAAACCTTAAGTCTGCAAATCTTTTGCATATAGTAACAAGATGGGCCAGATCTGCATGTTCTGGACTTTTAATAAGGAGTTTGAAAGCATCTCTTGCTAGACTTTCCTTCTCAAGTGCATTCATAGTTACAGAAGCTTTCTCAAGATACTCCACTGCTAAGAAATAGTGGTAGTTAGACTCCTTGTAATAACTTGGACAACCCTCTTTTAGATTCTCACTGATCTCATCCACTGTGCCTTTGCCATCTGGGCCAATGTAGTACTGGAACAAATAATCAAGTCAGAAAATATTAGCTCAAATACTAGGGCATCATTATATATGGTGGCATGAACAGATGACTTTCTCATCTTGAAGAAAACCAAAATAAGAGGACAAGAAAAAAAGACAAAAAGATCTAGCTTGTATTGCATTTTATAATCAAGAACAGTTACATATGCAGCAGTGGACAAAAGAGAAAAATAAAATAAAAGTTTGTGGAAATCATGAATTTACCTCCATGAGTGAAGTAATAAGTCGACTGGCAAGTTGCTCACCCTCCTCTGAACATACCAATTGATTGAATGTTAACTGAATTAATTTCTGACGGACATTATTATCAAGACCCTGAACTAGGCGTGCAACATTGTGTTGGCACAGTATTTGAAGTAAGAAAAGTGCTTCACTAGATCTCCTCAATAAACGCCTAAGACATTCCATTGCTCTCACCTGCAGCATTAATTAAAATTTCAAGAAACAAACAGAAGCCATCTTATCAAAATTCATAACTGTTTACCTCCATGGCAGCCAATTCTGCTGGGGTATAAGCGAGCCGCTGCCTCTTACTTGTTGCACTAACATTTCCAGAATCAGCATTTCTTGTTTGTGTGCCAAACCAGTTTCTTTCTCCATAGAGAATAGAACCAGAATAATCTCCTATACCTGCAACATAACCATATAATCCCCTTCTCTTGTTTCTTCTAGATCTTAAAAATTGCTCTAAAGAATGAATTTTAATTTCAAGAATCTTCATTGCATCAACTGAAAGCCTGCAGAGAATGACCCCTTCTTCAAAACGACCATCAGAACCTACTTTACCACGAACTACCATGACAGGTAGCTCCCATAAAGGAAAGAGCAGCCTAGACGAGCATAAGCAAAGTCCTTCGTGTGCACCAGAAAACAAGGGTTCAGCCTCCTGCACAACTTGGCCCATGCTAAAACCTCCAGACGTAGATCTAGCACTTGTCAAACCAGTGGTACCATCAAACTGTGGCATTCCAACCAACCCTGGATCCTCAAATGCTTCAGCTGCCTTTTCAAAAAGTGTACTGCTTAGACGATTTCCTTCAGTGAATACCAAATCTGCTGCCAGCATTAAACACATTGCTGCAGCTTCTCCACATCCAAATCTATTAAAAAAATCTTCGATGTGTGATCGCGGAGCATTAGACTCAAATAATCTTCTCAGAATGTCAACAGGCCTGTTGAATACTAACTCCATTAGACCTGTAGCACTGAACACCACAGCCCTTCTCCTTGGAAGGATATGCTGGGTGGGAAGATCCCCTCTGGCCCAAAGTTTCCCAGAAGCTTTTTCAGATGATTCACACAAACCAGCAAAAGCTTCTGCATCTGAGAATAAAGATTGCACTGTTAGCACAATATCTGGCAAGGGTAAAACGTCTGCTGCAAAAAGCATCCTCCCTTCAATAGGCAAAGATGATACTAATTCACGTAAAGCGCGATTGTTTCTTGAATGCATCCCAAAATTATTAGAAGCAGATGGTTGCCCACTGGAATCCTGATTCACAATCAGAAGAGAAGACATACTTGATGCTGATGAATCTGAGAGTAGCAGAGTGCCAGCTGAATAAAAAGCTGCTTCCACCTTTAAAGTCATATCCTCAGGTTGAACCCTACCAGATGTGGGTGTGGTACCATAATTAAGCCCACCACCCACCCCTAATGGAGGTGAAGGCCTGGTTGCAATCACTTTTAAACTTGAAGGCCTTTGTGAAGAACTGCCAATGGAAGAGCTATTTCCGCCCGAAGAAGTAGACAGATATAGTCTCCTTCCATCTGACAGAACAGCAATCATGTGCAACCTCTTTGATTCAATCGTAGATAATGGAGCTATACATACAATTGTTGGTTTTCCACCACGTGCAACAGCTCTTGATCCAGTAGATCGTCTAGCTCCATGCTGCACCTCACGTGGATCAATCAAGTTTTTCCCTTCAGCAATTTTTGATACAAGACCCTCCCCATCTCCCCCAAGATCAAATACTTGCAGTTTCATAGCTTCTGTTCTTGTATAAAGGATATGCCTCTCGTTATCAACAACCATGTCCACTATTGGATCAGCAGCCCCAAACTTAAAGTCATTTGGCAAGATCCATCTGAACATAGGCAGAAAGATATTTGATATATCACTTTCAGCACAATTATATAAAACACAATCATTAAAGAAATAAACAGCAAATTTTAGCTAATCAATATATACCAATGATGCACCTTGATAGAAGACTTCCAAAACTTGTTGTAAGGCAAACCTTCCGGCAACGTTTACGCCAGCCTGAGCCAGTTGAGTATTGCATTTCATAAATATGTCCATCACGACCACCTAGAAATATACGGCCTTTATCTGTGCATGTGATGCAGGTCATAGTAACTCCATCTGATGGAATTCTATACTCAGGTAATGGTTGCAGTGAAATCTCTGCAAATGGATCTGATCCATCTCCACTAGCCATGCAGCATAGTCCAATGAGAATCAACTGTGAACGAGTAAAAACTAGCATCATTTGAAAGAAGTATATAAGTCTTAAGATGAAAAAAAATTAAAGAAAGGAAACCAAATTTACCATTGTAGCTTGTACTTTACTGGCTTATTTAGTGACAATTAATAGGTAGAGAAAAAGTTTGAAAAAAATATTTTACGCCTACACTTCAAATTTATAATCATATATGCAATGGCAATTAGCATGTCTAAAACATGAAATTACTCTGAGAAATACAGAAAAATTGAAGAGAAGGCAAAGCAAACATGGAGATAATACAATATGGAATGCACTAGAATATCAACATTATGTGCCGATCTATGTTTAATTTTGCTTCTAGTCTTTTGTAGAAGTTAACCCAAAGAAAAGAATATACAAGGTCCAACAAGGTTGCACTCAATATGAAATTGACAAGAACAATAGTAAACTTACCTCTTTCATCCCACTCGCATAGAATGTAAAGTTCGAAAGTTTTGTTTAATGTCTAAGCTATTGAGAATATATACATACAAGATCATTGCCACATCTTTCCAAGTCAAGCAATTCCTTCAGTTGGCCAATCTTGACATCTATATGTTTTAAATCAAGAAAACACCCATCGCAGTTTACAAGTGCAGTGCATATTGATTATTTCTGAGAAACTTTTCAACGAATACTAAGAACATTGATATATCATAATAGAATAAATTGCAAACATATATTCCAATGAATTCAAGAGAATCTAGCAAAAGAAGATAACAATGTTCTCTTACCTCAACAGGAGTTGCTAACACTAAGAGATACTGTATTGCTTC
The DNA here is from genome assembly GCA_025175895.1 of Wurfbainia villosa. Taxonomy (NCBI): domain Eukaryota; kingdom Viridiplantae; phylum Streptophyta; class Magnoliopsida; order Zingiberales; family Zingiberaceae; genus Wurfbainia; species Wurfbainia villosa. The sequence continues at coordinate 58,515,124 of CM045996.1, read as the reverse complement.
AACAAAAATTCCAGGCCTTGTTCTAGCAAGGCTGACGGCGCAAATAACTTGTTCATCAGCACCATACTCAGGGCATTGTCCATCCCTTTTCATAAAGAAAATGCATAGTATCAGACAAACAAGTGTAAGTGAAAAAAAAAGAAGAAGGCCCAAGTAAAATCGAATTGAAGGTCAAATCCAGTTAATCAACTTGTAACACAATTCAGTCAAAGGCCAATGTTAAATTGACACCACATATATAGGTAATTGATTCGCAGCTAGCCCCAATCCCAGTTTGGAACCGCCAATTCGATTATAAATTAAAGTGTGTGTGTGTGTCTATAAATATATATATAAAATGACTTACACTTATTTAAGTTGTCCGCGTATTCTCTTAGAGTACAGGAGAATTAGAGTCATGTAGTTCGTTTATCTTTTTACCTTTGTTATCTTTAGAAGTAGCGTTGTTACTCACATTTATTTTTCATCTCCGTAATGTAGGTTCCTTCTGTATCGACGTCTTCTACCTCGTCATGTGTTTTTGTAGCTCTCGTCCAATCATTAAATAAAACTTGTGCTTTCAAAAAGTCAGGTGACAAAGTAGATCGTCTTTCATCTAATATATTATCTCTAAAACTAAACAACTGTTTTACTGCAACGGTTGACACTAGACAAGCGAAAATTTCTTTTGCTATAATGAAGAAGATGAAAAAACTTTGAGTCTTTTGCAACCACCACCGTAGAATATCGAAATTCACCTTACTATCTATTTCACTAAAATCAAAAGAAAGAATAAACAATTCTCAAGTTTCTGTTTGGAACTTGAGGGTCCTCGTGGATATTTCATTCATTCTTTTATTACAAGTTGTGTTTTTGTAAGTTTTAAATTACTACTGCTAATGTTTTGTGTTTCAGATATATTAGTTTATAATCTATATTTTAAACTATAATTATTATAAATATCTTATAAATTATTTCTAATATTTTGTAGTATCAAGAGAAGAATAACCTTTAAATGAAATTAAAACATACCTAACATTTCGTGTAAAGCATTTAACTTAAATCTAGGGTCTAAAGCAAATGCAACTAAATAAATATAAAAAAAAATATGATAAAAATATTTTTCTGATTTTGCTTTCGTTGCTAACATGCAAAGAGATAAAAATTAAAGTTATATTATAAAAATTCATCGTACTAAATGAAAAGTAGGATAATAAACACTAGAGATTGTTTAATTATATAATTAAATATTTTTAAAATTTCACAAATACTACTACATATATTCTATTGGTACGAAAATAAATATATATTAGTATTATTAGTATTTTATGCAAAAAAAAAAAATGAACATAATAATTCTCTACATTAAAATGAATCTTGTAATATTAAATTACAACATGTGTATATCACGTAGAAATTTTTTAGGTATTATTCCATTAATTTTATAAAATATATCTCATTGTTCCATTATACTAGGATATAATCATAAATAAGAAATAACAATTTTAATTGGCTTAATTTGATTTTTTATAATTTTTAATCCATCTTAAATGCATAAATTTAAAACATGATATACACAACAAACAAGAAAAAATAAATAACCAATAGTAGATTGATAAATAAATTTAAGTTCATCAATACTTGCAATATTAAAACTATCATTACCAAATATTTTAGAAGTTAATTTATATTCTTCTAAAATTAAACATAATAATTGAGAGATTTTGTAAGCAGTGTGTGGTTCATCAAAAACTCTCAGTGCTAATAAATATTTTTGAATTGTTGAAAAGTTATTGATCTAATGGCAAATTACACTCATACATGAATGAGTTTATCAATGATCACTTTAAATATCAGAACATAAAAATACTTTATTATTTAATTTACTAAATTCTTAGATTAAATTTTTTTTCTCTCTTACTAATTTTTTAATTGTGCAACTATGTGTAGTTTGGAGAATATGTTTATCAGATGGATTAAATAATTATTGATAAAAATCTTCAAAAGTACATTTAAACACAAAACTAAAAGAAAGATATTCTACATAAATAAATCTAACTAATGATTCTCTTAATTTAATATCAAAATATTTAAATAAACTTGAATCGATACCTCTACTACTTAGATGAAAATTTGGACAAATATGTTTGCGAATGTTCAACTTTAAATTTCGTTGAATGCTTCATTTCGACGTGTCGCTACAATGGCCCGTAACCGCCACCAAATTGGAATTTATAAGAGACTTTGTAATATTTACATTTTACACACATTTCTTCTGATAAAAGAGTGATTTTCTCTAAATATTTTGTAAAAATAGACAATTTTAAAGGGGGTGTATCTTGAACCTAAGAAGTTTCAATACTTGTGTATCGACTGTCTGTCGAAAGTTGCTCTAGTCTATCATCAATAAATTGAATGTCATCAAGATTCACATTCATAGTGACTATTTCTTTGCCCTTTCGAGACCGAGATGAACTTCCTTCCATTAGAATTAGAGAATTAAAATTGAAAGCGATCGAAATTTTGAAATTTAGAGAGAAGAGTAGTCGTTGATCAAAAAATGATGAAATAATCTAAACCGTTAAAAAAAAAAGAATTTCAGCAATTAGAAACTCCAACTCCAATGACTATTTTGGAGAAAAAAATAAGAACCGTCGAGTTCACGATTATTTTGGGGGTGGAACTGTAATCGGCTTGTCCGCAAATGAGTCGATTACAATTTTGGCCCATGTATCCGGATCAACGGGGTAACTAGCCCGTTGACCCAATTACAAATTCGAGTCAAGTCCGATTCGGATCCAAACCAGTGGTCAGGTCTATTTGTAGCACATAGTAATAATCAGAACCCGATATTATATAAATGAGCTAGTCTATAGTTAAATAAGATCCACACTAGATGGCAACATTCAAAAATTCGAAGGGCACAAAGAAAGGAACACCTAATAGATAATAAGCACCAAAATACTACTGGATATAATGGAAAGCAAATTAGGCATAGACAATTCACAATGAGCCTATTCCTAAGTAGTAGTTAATTGGTAACCAAGATACACAACAGCACCAGAAAGATTTAAAAAGAATGTAAGATGTAAGATTCTGAATACAGACAATGACTGGATGCATTTTGTGATGGCATGTTTAGTCTTAGCCGATGCTCTTTTTCAGGACCATCCAAAGTCAGGAGTTGAAAAAAAAAAATTATAAACAAAATGTTATTTCTAATAGGAGGTGGTGATGGATTTGTGAATCCTATGACAATGGTTTATATTGTTCCTTCTAATTGGTTGGGCAATTATTTAGTATATTCATAGAGACAAAGTTGGTTTGTATTATTCTTTTTTCACAATACTAATCTGCATGCAGGTAGGATATATTAGGTTCATTATATCATGTAGACGAACATACATTGAATCAAGATATGTATCCAATTTGACGACAGGTTTTTTGACATGTAGAACCTATTTTGGAGATCAAGAAGAGACAACATAGCATCCCAGAATGTACTGCTAAACAAACTCTTGTATAAGAAGTGATTCGTGTTGGGTGTAGGGAAACTGTGAATGTTTCTGGACACAAGAAAACTATGAAAGAGGGAGTAACAGAATACACACACACACATATATATATATATATATATTAAATATTGAGCCTTAACTTTTAAAGGAATCATTCACACTTATGTCTAAGATGGAGCGCATTGTTTTTCTATCGGTTCCCAAGGATTAAAAAAAATTGCCTCTTGCAAGTGGAGCTCTAGAAAAACATGATCAAGAGCCCCATTTTAGTAGTTTTCTGGGACCATGATTAGGACTGGGGACAAAAGGCACGAGAAACAATATAGAAGCATGGAAAAGTGAGAAGGAAATATTTTTCCTCCATTTCCATGGGAAGAAAAGGAAGTGGGAAAGCTAGAGGGAGAGAAATATTTGATTTCTCTTCCTTCCCCTCAAACCACTTCCATCCAAATCAAGCAAAGTGTGATAACCAATTAGTTTTTAAAAATTAAAATTTTAGTTTTTTGTTTAACTGATTATTAGTTGTCTCTTTCAAGATTTAAAAATAATAATAATTTTACAAAATAAACTCTAAGGAAATGATGGGAAAACAAGTTTTGGACTTTTCTTTCCCCTCAAGGATACAACCCGAAGAAATCACCCTATTCTTTCTCTTACATCCAATTTCGCTCAATAGTAGCCAACCCAATATTTCAAGAGCACAAACAGCGATGTGGAGGATTGACCTATTGCATAACAAATGCATAAAGCTAGCAAAATTAGACACGACCTGCTAACACAATGTGATATTACCCAACCTAAAACATGATTAACAAAAGACAAAAGCAAAAGTGACACAGCACGATATATAAAATTGATCTTACACCTTAATGATAATACTTTATTTTAAAAAATATTAATAACTTTAAGTTCATGTAACTTAATTATTTAGTTGATCTTACACCTTATAAAGTTATTTTAAAAATATATAATTAGTTTAATGATATCTAATATGATTTATTGACATAGTTAACACCACACAATGCAAATTGTCATTGATATATTTGGTACACAGACACATGCATCCATATTTTTGGAACTTAGTTATATCCACAATAATATGTAATAATATCACATGTTAAAAAGGTAAACATGCATCTATAAAATATATCACATTAAACGACTTCGGCAATCAATGTAAACAAAACTTATGACTTAAATAGTTAAATTAATCATCCTCAACAATTATTTTTAATTTAAATTCATACAAACCAAATCAATTACATATAATGCAAGATACACACATAACAATGTATGTTATCGAACTGATACAATCCATATAAGCAAAAAAAAATTAAGAAAATAGAAACTTGTTTAACCCACACAATCCTTACAAAACTATAACAGGATGTTATGCAGCTCCTCATGGTAAGTTTATGCAATTGAATAAGAGGCACATGCAGAGAATTTTCAAAACATGGTCAATCCCATAAAGATTAAATCATGGCACATACCATTTATCAAAACGCCAAAGAAACAGAGAATCATCAACTGAAGCCCAAGCTCTTCGTATCTCTGGGAAAATTCCACAAATGGCTGTTCCTTCACCACCAGATGCATTATATCTTTCAATTAGAGCCGGAGGTAATTCACGTGTATCTGCAACTTCAACTATGGAAGGCCACTGTGGCAAAATTACTTGTTAATATAACAAAAGCAAGTAAAAAAAACGAACCAATTCCACAAATGGTGGAATTAAATATATAAAATAAGAGATCATAAAGAGATAATTTTGTTCTAAACACTTTGTTATTATCTTGGATAAGCAAGAACAACATGTGTTAAAGTATTACAACATTATAGAGCAAGAACAGCAGATGACCAAGAAACAAGGTAGAGGGAAAGGGAATCTCAAGTACTTAATTCCAGAAATTAAAGCACATAATTGCTATTAAGCATATAGGAAGTCATAAGGCAAAACAGAGATATGAGTCGATCAAAGTTTATATATATATTAAGAAAAAAAAGGAAAATTTAATCCAACTGCATAAGTGAGTCCGAGTTGAGATATACGTATCAAATTTGTTAGAGATCCTACCTAATGAATGGTAAGATCAATAACAGGACCTAAGCATAAGGTCACAAAATTCTAGAATTTATGAAAAATAGTTTTTTTTTTTAGATACTAGGCATTTAAAATTTAACATGTAAATATATGTTCAGATCAACATAATGATTTTGATGTCGCATGTTTGTATGGCAAATAATAACTTCTAGAAACTCGATGACAATGTTAAAGGCTAAAGAATCTTTCTGGTTTGAAGTTAAAAAAGAATTCTCATACAAGTAATTACTAAAATCTTTCAATGAACATCAAGATTTGCAAGAGCTTTGATGAGCCTAAGAACATTCAACTCAATCAAGGTAGTTAAGATTTAAATCTTACTAGGACTGATGAAAGAACATAGGCTCATAAGATCATAAGCCAACTTGAAATATCTATCATAAGTTTGATATCATGATGCATATAAACATATAAATATATTATAAACCATTGTGTGCATTATCTGGCACTGGTATATTATGAACCAGGTACATCATAAATATAAAGGTATATGATAAACTAAGCCTTGGACAACCTTAGTGTCTCCTTAAAACATATTCAAAATGCACTACTGTAACCTTTTGCCAACAACTGTTTTTGAAGGTGTTATCCACAACGAGGTGCTAAGGGGCTATAAGGACTAGGCACAAGTACACAGTTGGAGAAATGAGGCACACACTTCCATACTACCAAGTGATTTAAATATGAATATATCTAGGTACAGTTCATATAACACATAATTATGGAAATGCGATATTTAAATTAACATGTAAGCAAAATATGAAATATAGCTTTTTTCTGCAAGAACACCTAAACTAGAAAATTTTGGACTCCTACAGAATCTACTCCTGACCCCATATTTTTGTTTTTGCATAGATATAAATTAACTAATGGATGCTTACTATTTACTTCCTCTCTAGCATTCTCTTCCAACATCTTTCACTAATTTTGTCTCCATATGATCTAGGATCAGCAACCTGCCTTGCATTCCTTTTCTTATTAACTGAATGACAGATTAGAAGAATTGGCCACTCAACAAAAAACATCAATTTTCAAGGACATTCTGACCTGCTTCACTTGTTTATGAGGGAGATAAAGCCAAGGTACAAACTAAATCAGGCTGACATAGACTAAAACCGAACTTGATCGACATCAGTCTTTGAATAGAGAAACAATTATTTATTTTTAAGAGTAGAAAAATGATTCTTAGCGTTAGTCTTGCCTGGATTGTCCTACTAAGATTAGTGAATCTACAAACTACAACTCAACAGAAGTGTGCGATTAGAAATCGAGAAACTGAAATAAACAAGCACCGACCAAGTGTACCTTTCTGACAGAAGTAACCTATACATAGAATGTACTTCTCGAAATATTCTTTTTCGTAAAAGAACAAGAGTTCCTAATCTAAAACTCGATGTGCATTATCGTATTCAGTACGATAAACTTTATTCAGAATCTAACACCCACTGTCTACAAATAAATCTCTTAAGTTAACGACATACTCAACTTGATCAAGCCCTAGGCAACAATTCTTCCTCTAGGAATCCCAACGAAGAGAAAGAGAATGTATTAACCCTTTGGGGGGTACCTCTTTGGGTAGGGTAGAGTAGGGATGGCTGGCATAGCGCGAGGCTTCGATAGCTTCCTCGAGGTCGAGGCGGCCGGCGACGTCCCTGCCAATGCGCTCGCTGATATGGAGACCAGCAGAGGCTACATCCAGCCCCACGGTCTCGTCGCCCCACGCCATCACACGATCGCCGGAGGCGGACGATCAGCGGCCGTAAACCCTAGCGAGCGGGACTGCGGGAGGGAAACGCTCCAGGAATTGACTGCGATAGAAACACCAAGTTGACCACGTCAATGGATTTATTAAATATACGACCAATCAAAGCAAAGGAGCGGCCGAGCTGGAAAAAATATTATTATTTAAAAAAAATTGTAACAAATGCAGACAGAGGAGGGAGAAAATAAATTAGAATTTTAAATGATAAATAAAAAAAAAAAAAAATCAATTAATAATCGATAATTTAAGACGTAAAATTCTCGAGAATTAATTTCTATCTATTTAAAAATTCTCTCTTATGACAGGCGCCATCGGTGAGTTCAAATTCCTTGATCCCATAATACTTGACTATTCATGGATAGACCTAGCCAAGGTCCGGGTCAAACTCGGATCTGACCCGGAACCGGACCGTGGTCAACGGTCCGGTTAACCGGGTCAACGGGTTTGACCCGAACCTGTGACCAGACCGCCTATTAGGCGGTCCGATCCCGGTTTTTTAAAAAATCGAACCGGAAAAAAAAAATCGGCATTTAAAAAAAAAAAAATTTGGTCGAGCACGGGCGTGTCGCACAGCCGACACGCCCGTGTCGCTGTTTTTCCGTTACACGACACGGGCGTATCGCACGGGCGTGTCCGTGTCGCACAACCGGCGTGTTATGTTAGTGCATATAAGATCCACATATCTCCACAATGGTATGATATTGTCCACTTTGGGCCCAAGCCCTCATGGTTTTGTTTTTGGGCTTTTACCCAAAAGGCCTCATACCAATGGAGATATCTTTTTTCTTATAAGCACATGATCTTTTCCATGTCTTACCAATGTGGGACTTTGATTGTATTCCCCATACTCCCAACAATCCCCCCCTCAAACGAAGGACCACATTGGGCCCCTCGCCTATCCTCCTCAAAGGATTTTCTCTCCTTGATGTCGATCTTCAACCCACGGGACTTCCGCTTGTTGTTGTCACCCCCGACCCAACTGACTTCCTTCCGATCGGTTCTCTTGATCCGGGACGTGAGCTCAACTTCCTTCGTTCGAGTCAGCAGCATGGACCATGGCTCGATACAATTATTAGTGCATATAAGATCGCACATATCTCCACAAGTATGATATTGTCACTTTGGGCCCAAGCCCTCGTGGTTTTGTTTTTGGGCTTTTACCCAGGCCCATACCAATGGAGATATCTTTTTCTTATAAGCGTGATCTTTTCCATGTCTTACCAATGTGGACTTGATTGTATTCCCATACTCCCAACACATGTTACTCTCTGTCTCGCGACATGGGCGTGTCGCCACCGGGACGTGTTGCTCTCTCGTCAATCAGACACAGTAGAGCACGTGTCGACCGGACGAATCCGAATCAACGGTTCCATGACCGGAATGTGAATCGGCCACGCGGTTAAGAGTCAGATATTTTGTCAATCCGGACGCACTCGGACCGTGACCAGATCTACTCATGGAGTTCATCAATCTAAGATACATACATGCCTTGATAAGCGCCTTCTTATTTTTTACACTTTTCTTAATAAATTAAATTGGGATTTCAATGTTTGATTTTTAATTTCTTTATTATATATAAAGATTTTTAAAATATCCTTCCTGTTTTTAATTTATTCATTATATGTTATGGCTATAAATTCGTGTTAATTTCAAACTGTAATAAAAAAAACAGCGAAAAAATGCCATTTATTTTTATTATCATCAAACATCAAACGAGCTCTCTATTTAAAAGAATATATTGAAATATTTTTAATTTAATATTGTTATAGTTAATTAATTATATTTTAAAATATTTTAATATTAATTAAAATACTCAAATATTGATTAAAAATATTATGATTTAGTTAAAATTGATTAAATATTAGTATAACAGTTAAAAAAATTACTCTAAAAATGATATTTTTAAAATACGACATCCTTTTTTTAAATAATAAAATAAGTTGCGTTTTTTGTATTTTCGCCCAAAAATAGTGACTAACATTTCGGTGGTTAAATTTGTTCACATCGCAACTTAAAAGGGGCAAAAATGCAATAAACTAATCATTCGTGGCCACTTGGCATCTCCCTATTGGTGCCTTTTCTCTTTCCCATCCCGCCATCGACCTCGACCTCGACCTTGACCTTGACATTTTTCCCTAGGCTGGGGTGGTCCCAACTGGGGACCCAACTTCCCTCCACTGATGAGACAGGTAGAAGTTTGGATGATTGCACGCCCATCTCCCTTAGGTTTCTTTTGCTTTATGCGAAAATCATCCCCGTAAATATTTCTTTCACGTGTCATTTTCTGCCCAACTATTGTACTATATATTTGATTAGACAACCTACCTAGAGTTCAAAGGGGTCCACTAAGATAGCAGGTATTGTAACTTGGTAACAGTCATTCCCGTGAGACAGGAAATATTATTTTGCCCCCTTAAAATATATTAACATTTTAAATTGCCTCGTATACTTTAAAAATATATTATCGGTAAAAAAAAAAAAAAATAAATGGTCAAAAACGCATTTTTTTTATTTATTATCAAAACCATGTCCAATACTTTCCTCAACATATTTTTATTTTTTGATGCTATTGTAATAACTACGCGATCGATGCTACAATATAGATTTTATTATAGTCAATGCTGATTAATATTATGTTGTAATAAATTATAAATTGTAATTTTTAAAACATAAATAATTTATTTCTAATATCACTAATAATAAATATTATATTTTCATAAAAAAGTCAAAAAATAATTTCATATTGCCCTTTACAATTTATCTATTTGCTATTGCCCTTATAATTATAAATATTTTATTCTTTAAATTTACACAATAATCATAAAATTCTCTCCTCCATCAATATTCAATATAATATTTTATTCGTTGAATTATTTAGTGTGCCCTTATTCTTTCTTTTTATTTTTTATTTTTTTATTTTTTAAATTTTAAATTTATTTTAATTTGATGTTTTCAGATAAAATTTTTAAAAAATATTTCTTGTACTTAAACCTATTTGAATTTTTTTTTATCAACAAAATAATATCATAACTGATACCGATTAAAACTGATCTAGGATTGAAAATTAAATATTATATTTATAACTACGACTCACTTATTGAGTCCAACTAGTGTTCTAAGATATTATATTAGTTTTATATCGTGGCATGACCGAGTGATTGAAGAATTATATCTCGGCGTGACCGAATGACTTAAGACATTATATCTCGGCATGACAGTATGGTATTCCAGAAAAACTATATCCTGGTAGGTCTCGCAGCAAGCTTCATGATATTATATGTATCTCGGCAAGTCAAGTGACGTGACAGTCATTAAAGTCAAGATGTCCAACGAGACATCTCCTATCAAAAGCTCCACCTGATAAGGAAATATAGGCCCATGACTACCTTAGGGAAGCATGTCCACCGCATTAATAGAGTCTTGTCTCTCATCAACTACGCGGAGGGCATTAATTACACTCTATATGTCTGCAGTATTTATGAATATAATGATCCTTATTACTTCTAAAAGCAATGACCATCACTTCAATGAGTCATGTCGTCCATATCTATCGTACCGTTCTGTAGGGATGTATGTACTTATATAAAGATAACTTGAGGAGGACGTACCAGGTTCGGAAGATCTTCTAAACTCTTACTCTTTTGCATTAATTGCTTATCCTCTTTATACTAATCCCTGCCTTGACCGTCGGAGGAGTTTAGCTGAAATATCTCTTGGTGCCCTTAATGATATTTTTCTGCTACAGTTGATCCTTCTTCGATCGCCCGTGATACACCATTCGGCAAGAACCGAGATAACATCAAACAATATGAGACAATGCACTTTCTAGTTCGACAAAGTCTTATCGCGTCAACAAACAATCTGAATTATCAATAAAATCGTTGTCGCCATTTGACACCTCACAATTTCAATCTCAGCCAAAACATAACTATAAATATAATTGTAAAAAATTAGTTGACTTAAGAGAGAGATTTATTAAATAATGTAATAATTTTATTCGTTTGAGATAAAAGGATGATTCATTCATCTCAAATTCAATCTTTCTTCATATTTTATAATAAATAAATAAATAAATTGCATAGGCCATTTTTGCACTATAAATTAATATGGTGGTATCACTAGTCACACTCTCATGTTTTTCTTATTTTTTTTTTTAAAATTATATTATAAAATATAATATTTTTAAATTGTGGTGGTAAAAAAAAAAAAAAAATTATGGGAGCAAATTGAATTTGCCTAAAGAAAAAGGTGAAAGAGTCGTAAAAAGAGGTAGTTGTGGTCTCTTTCTTGCTTCCCCCCTTTCTCTCTCTCTCAGTCCCGGTGATCGTTGGATCGAGGTAGGCGCTGGAATTGGTCGGAGAAGCTGCGATTTGGGTGTCCGCGACATTACGCCTCCTCGGATTTCGCTGGCGGTTGGGCTGGAACGTTGGGTTGGTCCGGAGAGGACTTCCCGTTGACTTTTCTCCTCTTCTCGCGGTGGCGGATCGACGTTATCTGATCTTGCTATTCTTGGATAGATTGAGCAGGGGATGGAGGTTAGATTGGAATTCATTCAGAGAGGTGGAGGAAAAGTGGTGACTTGGGAGTGGAATTCGGTCCATTTTGGAGAAGCTTGAGGTGTGACTGCTCAGATTGGGGGGAGGGGTGCTGGGGAGTCGACGGTGCGGAACATGAGTGGGGGGAGCAGCTACGCGAGTTCAAAGAAGATGGAGAGTGATAGGCTTCCGGATAAGTTCCCAGTGGGGATGAAGGTCCTGTTGGTGGACGACGACTTAACCTGCTTAGCAGTGGTGAAGCGCATGCTTCTTAATTGCCAGTATGACGGTGAGTCCTTTCCGTCATTTGTGCGCATCTGTGTGTTCTTTCTCTTGTATTGCCTTTATCGTGTATCATTTATCGTTTTATGGTGTTCCCTGACAATGTCTTATTTACGATTCAGGATTTTGTAGGGAACTAAAAAAAAAAATCCGGATTTTCGAATATCGTTCGCTGATCGAGTGACAATCATAAATTGAACTTAATAATATGCGTATTTGCGACGTTTACATTCTCTGTTCTGCCAAAGTTCGGCGGCTGTTCTAGACAGCCTAGACCCCTTCCGCTGAAACATTATTATTTCTGACAAATAAAATGCATTGAGATATTGTAATCTTTTACTTTTGTTTTTTCATTTCTTAATAAGTACCCAATTAGTCAATTAGAACTTTGTTTAATTTAAGGGCGTTCCTTGATGGTCATATCCATAATGATGTATTATAAACATGATACTGTACAGTGTACACTGTACAGGGAATATGAGGTTTTGGTAGTACCATGGAGGAGTGATAGAGTTTTCTTATAAAGCAAGGAAAGCATTTTGTTCTCAATCAAACATTCTTGACATACTAAGGTGGGGGATCATCCTCATCACTAAGTTAGTCATAATTTCTGGAAAAATAAATTTAAGAAGATTGAATGTCATGCTCTTAACTGATATGACCTCCCTTGAGAGGCAAGGGTTTATATACACATGGAGGAGAATATCTTCCTTTTGTCACTTAGCATTGTTATTCTTGTGCACTCTAAAATTTTGTCTTTATCATAAGTAAATAAACTTGCCACATCATAAACAAGGTTGACATTAGAGATTTTGCTCAAATTTTCATAGTGGCTACTCTTGACCTCTTCATGGACTAAATTGTGGTGATCACTATGGTAAAAAAAATTTCATAGTTGGATTATCATGATTAGATTTGAATTTTCTTTTGAAGTTGAAAATTTGGTGTCAGAACCTTGGTGCAGAAAAATATTATAAGGAAAGACTTCTCATGCCCTTTGACTTTTTGTAATTTTGATCAAATTGACTTTCACCAAATTGTCTGCCCTTTGTCTTTGTTTCTTTGGGCGGACAAACACAAAGAGAACAATTGGAGAAGAGGTTTGCCAATTTTGACCAAAAAATTGGGTTTCATTAGATGGAAAGTTCCTATAGGTTTCAAATATTGCTGATTTTAACATTAAAAAAAGGATCTTTAACTTAATATTTTATTGCCTCCAAGGAAGTAGGAATGAGGTATACATTTCCTTCTCTTTTCATATAAATCTAGTATTTTCCTATACTCATTCTTTCCTTGACACTTTCCATCTCTCATAGGAAGCACAATTTAGAGACTTGAAATCTTCATTGTATACCGTCTGCAATAGTCGATTTGCAAGTAGTTTTAAAGCTTAGATTTACGTAAATAAGCTAAAATAGTAATCCAATATATACATTAGGTGGCAAATTCTGATGTTGATAGGCTTGGAAATTTTGCATTGGCCTAGGCTTTGGGATCAGAGTATTGGGTTTACTCTCTAGCCTTAAGGTTAGTTCATCTTGGTCTCAAGTGGAGTGAATTACTTTGCTCTAATTTGTGTTCCTCAGATTTGGATATAAGCATCCGACATAGGTTTGGTTCCAAGTTTGAATGTAGTTGTTTCTGGAAACTTTTACGTGTGATCAACAGAGATATATGGTGCTGCATAGCGTATTGATATTTGAGTGTTGATATCCAAAACAGATATGGAGGGGGAAGATGAAAAGTTCAAGCATCATAGTTTTAATTAGCCTAGAAAGTTCCACTCGTTTTTCCTTTAGTAATGTTAGACTTGTGCGGAGTTGAAGTTTCATCTTTTAGATATAATGGACCACTACACATGATCATGTTGGACTAATGGGCTGGAGCACCCTAACTTTAATAGATGTACTGATTGTATTTTAATATGTCTATATTTCATATCATTTCAACCTATTTTCTCTTATTTTATCATCTAGTAGAGGTACACATAATTGCTAGTCCTTTTTGAGTAACTCAACACATTTATCTTCACATTTCAACCTCTGCTGGAATAACCTTCTGTGTGTGATTTCTTAATAGTTCAATAACTCCGATTTATACAATATGGTGATTTACCACAATCTTATAATTTTTTCCATTCAGCACATTAAATGTCTCTTTCTAAGACGAGAGAAACAGAGTGATTTTTCTTTGAAAATACAGCCAAAATGGACTGCTACAGACTTGTTTTTCTACATCTCATTATTAAATTATCAAGTTCTCTTGTTTCATTTACTTGTGCACTTGCCTTCATGTAAGGATTAATAGTTTAGGAGACAGGCAATATTTAAAATTTATTTTTGCACAGCACTTAATGCCAATCCTGGTTCTATTTCTTATCTAATTATTTACAGTAATTTGTGACAACAATAATGGTGCACTGTAGCTGCATGAATAGTCATCACATGAATCATAACAAAAAATCTTTTGTCATCTCACCTATTTATAGTTTTCTAATCTTCAAGATGACTTTGGATCTTTTAATTCTGTAGTTACAGCTTGTGCTGAGGCTACAAGAGCTTTATCACTTCTAAGGGAGAACAAGGGCGTTTTTGATCTGATTATTAGTGACGTCCATATGCCTGACATGGATGGATTCGGGCTACTTGAATTAGTTGGTCTTGAAATGGACCTTCCAGTTATTAGTGAGTAACTTCTCTGACATTTGAATTTTTCATATTTGCACAAAAAAGTTGGGATACAGGTATTTAATTTATTCATGAATTTGCAGTGATGTCTGTTGATACAAGGTTCAATGTTGTGATGAAAGGAGTAAGTCATGGGGCCTGTGATTTCTTATCCAAGCCTGTCCGTATGGAAGAGCTACAAAACATATGGCAGCATGTTGTTAGAAGAAAATGGCTCGACAACAAAGATATTGAACATTCGGGTAGTGTGGAAGAAAGTGAACTTAACAGAAATGTCACTGATGATTCTGAATATGCTTCCACAGTGAATGATGGAAGGGACATCTCATGGAAATATCAGAAAAAACAGAGAGATGCAAAAGAAGATGATGATGGTGAACTAGACAGTGAAGATCCATCTTCATCTAAAAAACCACGTGTAGTGTGGTCAGTTGAACTCCATCAGCAATTTGTCAATGCAGTGAACCAACTAGGAATAGACAGTATGAACATTCTCAACTCTTATGTTATTAAAATAAACAAATGGCTTTGATACATATCAAAGTATATATAAGCATGATTCAGTAATTTTATTGAATTACTACAAATTCCTGAATTTCGGATAACGCAGAGGCTGTGCCCAAGAGAATTCTGGAATTGATGAACATTCCTGGTTTAACAAGAGAAAATGTTGCTAGCCATTTGCAGGTTCGACTTGAGCTGCTTATGATTTCTATTTGTTCAATGTTTGATTACTACAAGTTTGTTCTATAATCTCGCCCTAAGCAATTTGGACACAGCTTCTTGTTGTTACTATATTTTGAGAAACTGGAATCTCCACAGATTTCCTTCCCTTTTTACCAGCTTAACTTGGTTATCCAGATTGCATCATTAATGTCACATTGTTCCCGACTTGCTCTTATACCTAAATTTCCTATGAATCAAAAATTTACTTTGTGATATCACTTTGTATTCTAAAAGCTAAATTTCGAATTTAGATCGTTATTTCCTTTGGGTAAACATCATAGTCTTCTTTCTCATTCTTGATTATGATTTTAGAACTACTATGTATTGCTGCTGTGTCTGGAGGTTTTATTTTCTGTACATCATCTGCAGAAATGTGAAGACAGAAATGTA
Organism: Wurfbainia villosa; assembly: GCA_025175895.1. NCBI lineage: Eukaryota > Viridiplantae > Streptophyta > Magnoliopsida > Zingiberales > Zingiberaceae > Wurfbainia > Wurfbainia villosa. The sequence continues at coordinate 58,499,144 of CM045996.1, read as the reverse complement.
CTGAATATTAATGTTTAAACTATTAAAGGCCCTATGAATTACTATATTGAACATGTTAAAACTAATGAAGTCTCAAATTTAAATGCAGATGAAGTTTCATGTTGAACCATTAAATAAAATATTCTTGTAAATTTCTCAAACTAACAAAGGGAAACGATTGGATTAAGCTGTTCAAATGTTGTTGTGACAGATTTCATCTATTTATTTCTATTTGAGGAACTTTTACACCTACCGTTCAAAAACATTTACTTTTAGTTTCATCTCTTCTGAGGCAGCATTTGCAAAAATATTCACTTGTGTTATATCATTTATGTTGCAGTTGTGAATTTATGATTGACAATGAACTGTTGGCTTTTAAAATGATCTCCTGGGTATTGCATCACTCCATCTTGGATCGTGGGTTTCTTTGTCCTAACATAGAGTTTCTGATGAATGATTATGAAACATGTGAAATAAGATTTTCTTAATTTGTTAAAGTGGAATGATATAAATTAACAAATCTTATCTCTGAGAATTCTTAATGCGTGCAGAAATTCAGACTTTACCTGAAGAGATTGAGTGGTGTAGCTCACCACCAAAATGGTCTCACTAATACTTTATGTGGAGCTTCTTCAAATGCAAAAGTGGATCAGTTGGGAAGACTCGATTTCCAAACTCTAGCAGTTTCTGGTCAAATTTCTCCAGAAACTCTGGCTGCCTTGCAAGATGAGCTCTTAGGACGTCCATCTTGCAGCTTATCCATTCCATCAATAGACCATCCAGTAGTTCAACAAGTTCCAATTCAAGGGAAAAATTGTGTTAGTTTCGAGCGTGGAATAGAAGCATTATCTTCTTTTCCAGTTTGGTCCTGGAATAACCTTGGTGTTGTAACCTCTTCTAGCAAGATTGGAGGTTTGAATGCTTCTCAGAACAATACATTACACATGACAAAGTTGGCACAGCCATCAGAGTCCAATCAGGCAGGGAACATGCAACCGTCTTGTTCGGTTGCCCAGACAAAACCATCTAACAATTTTCAACTTCAGGTGAATACTATGCTTTTTAACCGGGACTCTGTTTTAGTCCCCTCTGAATCCTCAGGTAGTTACCAAGCAGGAAGTGCTGTTACTCCACTGGTTGAAGATTCTGTTGTAGTTTCTCCTCAATCGTCAACCAGCGTGAAGATAGAGAATAATAATTTTACAAATTTGAGATCAACCACACTTCCTTCTCAGTCATCGATCAGCATTTCAGTAGGGAATACTCCTGGGATTCTAAATAAGGGTTCTGTGGTAATCCCTTATCAACAGATAAACAAATCTCAAGGTGATTACAATTCTTTTCTTGTTAATCAGAATTCCCTGATAGTTCCATCACAGCCTGCACACACATTGAAGACAGAGAAAGATGTCTATGTGAATAATAGCATGATTCTGAACAAAGATAGCTCCCACATTAATTACAATCGAATGCCAAAATCAAATGTCGTAACATCCAGCATGGAACAAATGATAGACAGACGCTTTCATAGTTTGGCTACGCTAGTCTATTCAGTTCCAGACACAAACACTTTGGATATTTTTTCTAGCATAGGTAGCAATGCTAGTTGGCAGCTGAATAGTCCTGAGATTATGATTGGTCAGTCTAATGGGTCACCCTGTGTCGTGCATGACTCTTGCAATTTCCAAGTCACGGATGCAATGTCAAGGAAACTGTTAGACAAAGGACAAGGCAATAATCATGATTTTGTTAGTAAAAGTACTCACCTCCCGAGCTGTTTTGCTGTGGATGACATTGAATCACTCACTAGTGAATTGACTGACAGCATCACTTACACTGGAGAGGATGCCAATGTATTAAATCAAGACATTTATGGGGCACTTCAAAATGGACCATGTGCCTCTAAAAGTTATATATGATGTCATGTATATTTCAGTAAGTACTTGAATTCTTATAGGTCTGCCTTATGGGTTTCCATTCTTTATGTTGCCTAATTGATGGATCCTTTTGTTTTGCTCATATGTTATTGACAAATGAAATGCTCATGCTTAATACATAATGATAAGTTTTTTTTTTCTAATGTAAGATTGGCATTTCACCAGTCATTTATGAAAGGAATTAGAGCTTTTCCTCCTAGGAATTACAATATGTGAGATGGGGTTCATTTGATAGAGTAGTTTTTTTTTTTTATTCATCTTCTCAAGTAGTGGATGTGTTGCATTTCTTATTTCTTCACTAAAGCATAAATTTGAGAAATCTTGAGATGCTTTTCAAATGTGCAGGATGATTTACCCCGGGTTTGATTCTCACAAATCAGTGCATTAATTCGTTATTAATTAATTAGTTTATATTCAGTAGCTTAAGCCCATCAAAAAGACACCATTTCATGAATATGAAGCATGACTGATTCGAGCTTGACTAGAAAACATTTTCCTTCATGTTATCCTATGCTGCTAATGGAGTTATTTTTGAGATTCTTTTGACTCCTTTTTTATGCCCATCAAACAAGTTCATATAGCCTATACTGTCTCTTGCATGGTATAATCATTCTATAAGATTTAGGGCACAAAATTTTGTTCTTACTACCCATACTTTATACGGTCCTTGTTCCATTGAGTAGGTAGTTGAAAGAAATCAGGAACAACCATTTCCTAACTGATTTTGTTGTCTAGCAATATGGAAAAATTGACAATGGAACTAGTAGTATAGTCTCAATAATGAACATACACTAGAATGTGTGGGGGAAACATTTTGTTCTAAAACATTGTAAGTATGAGAATTTGATCTTTAGTGCACTTGTGTAACACCAATAGCATTGGTCATCAAACTATATAAGAGTACATGTCCTTGGTAAGTTCCCAAATTCCAAGTGCTTTTAACTAATGATATTATTATGTATTTTTCAATCTTCCTTTGTTTCACCATTGTTCTCAATGTAAGACCTCTAGTCATGGGTTTTTCAGATTTCATTTAGACAATCTTAAAGAGTGTTTGGTTTGTGGAAAATGTCTCATTTTCCATTTTTCATTTTCCGAGAAAATGAGAAAATGCGTTTGGTCGTCGTTTTCCATCTTTGTTTTCTAGAAAATGAGTGAACATTTTCTGGAAAACTAGAAAAGTTATTTTCTGAAAAATGGAAAAATGCGGAAACTGGAAAAAGGAAAACCAAACAAAATTTTCCATTTTTTGTTTTCATTTTATGAGAAAACGAGAAAATACGTTTGGTTGGCGTTTTCCATCTTCGTTTTTTAGAAAATAAAGGAGCGTTTTCTGGAAAACTGGAAAACTCCATAAAATCATTTCTGTTTCCATTTTTGTTTTTCAAAAAATAAAAAAGTATTTTCTAGAAAATTGGAAAACACTAAAAAATTGTTTTCTGTTTTCTAGAAAAGGAAAACAGAAAATAAAAAATGAAAAATTCTCCCACAAACCAAACGCTACCTTATTATTTCTGTGTTTTCTAGTGCAACAAGAAAAATACATGTGCCTTGATCCCAACTAGACTTTTGAGCAACACATACATGTAGCCAATTTGTGTATGGATTATTTGATCAATGCCATCTCCTTCCAAAAGTGCAATTTCACATGGATTTAATGATTTTATGAAAATGAGTGTTGGAATGTAATGCCTATTAGTTTCACTGGTTATATACCTTTTTGTAAGCAAATTTGTGCTGTACTTGATATTCTTTTGAATTGTTCTGATTAGCATCATCGGTAGATTACAATACTTTAATATCACGTACCAAAGTATCATGATGTCATATGACCTAGAGGTTACGGATTCCAATCTCAGCATCTTGCAATGTAGGATAAAATTACATACAATAAACTCTTTTCCAGAATTCCGTATTGATGAGAGCTCCATACATACTACTTTTTACCAAAGTATCTCAACCATTTATAGTATTAATTTGAATATTTAAATTGCACTTGTCATTTTTGCCATGCATGCTTTGTTTTGCTTTGGATAATTGATTTGTTGGTTTGTGTCTTTTTAGAATGCCACGTTTTCATTTGTTGTCTTCTAGCACACAAATTTATTTTTTTGGATAGGAGCAAAAAAAAAAAAAAAAAAGAAGGGAAATACCTTTATGCTTTCGTTTCATATCAAAGTTTGACTGCTATTTCTGTAAACGACTCGATGGTCAAATTGGGAAATTTTATATTTTATTGTTAGGTGTTTACTATTTGGTGACACAGGATTGATAAAAATCTGTCATAGAAAATGGATCAAGAATCCTTGATCTGGACATGAATCACTCATGCAAATTTGTTGTGTTTCAGTTGGTTTGACTGCATTGATCAGGGTCATTGTTGACAACCCTAAGGGTGTGTTTGGTTCAAGTAATCATATATAATCTTGGTTATGTGATTACCAGGGAATAAAATATAATCTTGAAATAAAGTATAACCTTAGATAAAAACCTTGTTTGGTTGGAGGTTTTAATATATAACTTAGTTTAACATTTTACTAAATTATCCTTTGTCTTTGCTCAATCAATTCGATGATGTCGACCGACCGGTGACGACGATGGTGGTCGACCGATCGGCGGCGGCAACGACGATCGGTCAACCGGTGGCGACAACGATGGGCGACCGATTGGCGGTGACGGCGACTGGCCGGGCGACGATCGCCGTGTTGGGTTTCTGGCACCGCGGCGTGTGTGTGTTCGATCATGTTTCGTAAACATGAGCACAGCGGAAGCAATAAAATAATAAATACTCCTATTTATTACAACACACACAACACACGCATGCTATTACAACAAGTGTAGACATAACCGTAAATTAAAATTGCAATAAAAGGAAATTAAACTACGTTATACCTTCCGTATGACGTGTAGCGGGAACGGCATCAACCGGAACGATCCTCGTAAGAATCGTCTCTATCCGTATCCACGCCGAGCTCCTCGGGATGACTTCGCTAAGTCACGAGCTTCGTCTTCGTACGGGTTACTAGCCTCGTGTTGAAGACGACGTGATCGAGAGATGATCACGATCCGAATCCAAATTCGGATCAAGCGAGTTCTCAAAACTTCGCTTCTCCGGAGAAGGTGTTCGTCAACCGTTTGGCCAGAATCGCCGTCCTCCACCTCAGAGGATTACCGGAGATCAAATCCCCGGTATGTTAGCCGCTGTCGGAGCACTAACCGTCGTCCAAACGACGCTCCGACGAGAGGAGGAGAAGCTGTCCAGAAAACTGGACAGCTTGGTGGAGGATTAGGCGCCGGCCAAAACAAGGAGAGAAAAGCCTCACCTTGATGCCAAACCTATAGGAGATCAGGAGGTCGCCAGGAAGTTCACCGGTGAGCTTGGTGGCGGCAACAAGTTGGGCGGCGGCACAAGTGGTTGGCGGTGGCGAGGTTGTTGGCGCGAATTCACCAAGGAGGTGGGCGGCAACTTGCTTTAGGGTTTTGGATGATTAGGGTTTAACAATCCCTTAAGCCCACTTTTATAGAGAACTAATTCTCTTAATGGTTAATGGATCATATCCATAAAGCCCGTTAACCCGCTCCATTAAGATAAGTTAAAATAAACCAAACCATGATGGTTTATTTTAAGTTAAAAACGAACAGAACCAACTTTTGGTTCATTCGTTTAAAATAAACCAAACCCTTTGGTTTATTCTTATCCATTGGATTAGAACCAAACCATTTTGGTCCATCCATTATGTCTTCATAAGACACTTTGCCCATCCACGCTTCCATTGCATTGAAACAATTTCATGCTCGCTTTATGTTTGGTCGACCAAACATAGTTTCTCTCGATGCGAGAATCCCATTCTCAAGCTCGTTTAAATCCTTTGGATTACACTCGTTGTCGTGTGACCAAATAGGTTCTCGGTTTATGTTGGCGTCTATAATTAACCATTAATTATAGAGCGATCATAGTGGCACCTAGTAGTACATCATGATCCCCAATTAGCAGAAAAGATCAGCGGTTGATCGAACTATTTACGAAACCCTTGATGGCTCGAATGAATCGTGCCCCATTCCCTTCACTCATCTTATACCCACTTGGTTGGGACATGGTCTATTGTGTACGATCCCCACTAAGTGCATTCGTCACACCTAGCCCAGTATCATTTCCTCGTCCTCTGATTCTAGTTACTCACATGTATCGAAGAGTACCTTACTCTAAACATGTAATGCTTTGGCAGACTTTAGTAACAATCCAGACGAGAGGCCATGGGTATACATCTCCTCGTAAGGAGTGGTGAATCCTTTATAGGCTATTCAAACACCTTCGATCACGCCGACTTATACCCAATCATCCGGGTCCACATCTCCTTAGAGATGTTTGCTTAAGATGTCAAAGCATAAGTCTCCATGATCAAGATGACTTGAATCTGTAAGTCGAAGGAACATCGCACTTAAGCCACGATAAGAACTTCATTGACATATCTATATATCTGAGAACCATATGAAGTCTTACGGTGGTCACTCAATGAACTAGTTACCATAACTAGCATCCACGATTAACTCAGGACATCACTATGTCTCGGCCGGTGAGAATCGGCTTGGATACACCAAGGGTATACCTCGTGCTAGTCTCAGCGAATTGATGGTGTCGAATCCATCAATTCATCGACTAAAGGATAATTAGATACATCACAATTACACATGTAGAGATACTCACTAGTTGTGATCCAATCACAAATTCTCTCATCTTTGTGAATCGTATCGTGGACATTGATAAATGAGTTTAAGATCAATCGAATACATAAAACATGTATACTCGAATAGTGAATCTTCATTTATCGTATAAATGGTTCATACATAAAGCGATTGCCTTAGGACATCTCCATCATATTCTGCTGCAGCCGTCGGCCGCCCGGTCGCGGCGGTAGCGATGGCGGCGATCGGCGGCGGCGGTGCGCGGCAACGGCGGGTAGTGGCGGTGGCAGCGATGGCGGTGGTCGGCGGCGGCGGTGGCCGGCGATGCGGTGGCGGCGAAGCGGCGGCGATGGCGGCGGCGGAGCCGGCAGCGGTGGCGGCGGCCGACGGCGGCAAGCGGCCGGCGACGGCGACGACGACGGCGGTGGATCGACGACGACGGCGACGACGGCGGCGACGACGGCGATTACGACGGCGACGGGCCGGCGAAGCGGCGACGACGGCGGTGGCGAATGCGACGACGGGCGGCGACGACGACGGCGGCGACGACGGGCGAATGGACGACGACGGCAATGGCGACGGCGATTTAATATATTGCTAGGGGTAATATTGGAAAAAAGTTTTCTTAACCTCAGGAATCAACAAAAACCTTGGTTCTCCAAGATTTTCTGATTCCCCATAAAAAGATTTTTGTTCATAACCAGGTAATGAACAATTACTAGGTAATTGTTTATAACCTAACCCAAATAAGATTTTTCTTGATAACCTAATAAGGTTATCAACAAAAATCTCCAACCAAACGCACCCTAAATGTGGTGGTTGGTGACTATATGAACTATAACTGATGCTCTGGAAAGGATAACTTTATTTTGCTGGGTGTTGGTTTATGTCCAATTTAGTGGTTTTTAAAATGATTTATAGGAGAAAAAAATGGTAATATTGCATTTGGCTATTATGCATTTTCAAGTTTTTTTTTGCACTATTGTTTTTTTTTGTCTCTCTAATCTTCTTATCTTATCTTTTATCCATGCATCACTACATCTATAAACTCTATAATGACCGATGATATATAAATTATAATGTCACTCCCCAAGTGAGACCTCTTTCCATGGGTAGGAAGAATATCTACATTCGCGCCACTATATTGCCTCCACGGGTATAGCTGAGTTGGTACTCAGATGGTAGAATTACAGAAGAGAGTAAGAGTTGATTCCCTCTGGGGTTTATTCCCCTAGAGATAACTGACTCTCTCACCCAGGAAGACATTTGATACCGTGATTTACCACCCTTTCACAGGGCTTGGGATGGACCATGAAGGGGCGCTCGAGGTGAGCGTTATTACCTTTTGCAGAAGAAGAATATTTGCATAATAGTTCCATGGCACAATCCTTTGCTTACCTTGATTCATATGCCATGGAGATGTTAAACAATATTTGCCACACGTCTGAAAAACACGAGCAATGATTATAGTCACAATAACAGTAATTCCATATCAATATTGCAAGTTTTCCTAGAAGTAGAAAGCATAATATTACATGTACACAGAGTCCTAAAACAAAAAAAGTGTAGTCTGATGCACAAAGGTCCTACTATGTGGGGTCATGAGGAAGGGTCTGTTATGCGCATCCTTTGCTTTTTGCAGGAGGCTGTTTCTAGAATTCAAACCTATGACTTCTAGGTCACAAGATAATAATTTTACCATTACACTAAAGTTCCCCTTCACACAGACTCATAAAACAATAAAATTATAATATAACATGTCTCATAATAAACAAAAGAAACTGCAAGAAAATAACTATGCAACGAACTATCGAAAAGTTCAAAATGTCACTCAAAATTCCAAGTCCAATAGCAGTGATGTTTGAGAACAACAACAGAAATACGCCTTATGGCTCTTCTCGATGCCCCGATCACTCTCCCTAGGTTAGTATGGATGAAACTATTAAGTACAAGACTTCAACAATAGCTAGAAAACAAAAGAGTAAGATAGGAGAGCCTCCGATATGAAACCAAAGAATAAGATAGACAATTATAAAACATACAAGGGAAATACAATATAATGTCTCAAATTTATCAATTCCTCCAAGTTGGACTCTAGCAAACTCAACAAGTTTGGCAAGTCTGTATCTCGTGCTGAGAACATACAAATGGCTAATCTGACCCGAAATGACCTCCGTAGTATGCATAAGATTCACCAACTCACCATGATCTTGTAATCTCCAGCTAGGTGCAGGACTTTGACCTTTCCAGATCCATAATATTTTTATGGTCTTGTGATCTCTAGCTAGGTACTAATAGGACCTAACCATCATTGACCATATCTCATCGCCCATAAGGCTCCTGTAATCTCTTGGCTAAGAACTAATTAGAGAAAACCATCTCAATACACAAATGTCGCTGCCTTGCTCATCTCTTGGTTCATGCCTCGCAAGTATACTAAAAATACTCTATTTTAATATATGCTTACCTCAAATGTAATGTCAATAGAAATAGCACATCAGCAAGAAGAAAAACGATTGCTCTTAGTATGCATCTACGAAATACCTAAGCATGACAGCTAATGATAAACATGACAAAGAACCATTATGAAAGATCCAAAAATATTTATATAAAGCAACACATGCAAAGAAGCAATAAGGTAAAGGAGGTCCTCTGTCAGGTTAGGGTTTTAACTAAACCATCTCAATGCGTCGAACTCATGGTCAGTCCCCAACTTTACAAATTTAGGGCGATGTCCATACCAATTCAGTGATTAAAATAGGCTGATCGTATAATATATGACTTCTTCATGACCTCCTCTCCTGATCTCGGCATAAACTTTTCTCCTTTCACTTCTTTAGTCCCTACAATAGGTACAACAAATACAATCAAGGGCACCATTCACCACACAACCATACCAGGGATGCTTTCACTCCAAAGTAATTCGTAGGTGGCACAACATGCCACATGGATGTAACGCACTTATTCTCAATGGACAACACATCACAATTTCACATATTTCACATTCTTAGGGAAATGTCCCATCCAACAATCTCTTTATATAGGCCAACACCACTTCACAAGCCGACACAAATTAAGATTTTCTTCATTTTGTTCTCATCTCCAAAGCCTTTGGTTTGAACCCAATTTAACAAAAACACCACTAAAAAAGGGTAGAGGATCCTACCTCTAGCTAAGGTTCACTGTCTCTGAGAACTCTCCAAGCTGGCATTCCCTGTCTAACACACCAAATTGCTGCCTGTTATTGAGGACAATGAGGTTTAAAAGTGAAATGCTAAGATAAACAAAGGAAGAACAAAGATTTCAGAGTCTTACTTCCTAAACCCCACATGGTTTGCTGCCAAGACCACCTCTTGTGGCGGTTGCTCATTATTGAAAAGCAGTGGACGCAATTGGGCAGTTCCATTTCTTGATCGTTATGCCAATTAGGTGTGACATTTGTGAGTAAATTTTGTTCCTTGTACTTTGTGATTACCTAGATGGGTCATTTAGGTATAGTCTAGATGGCACATTATGAATGATTGCTTACCATGATAGTTTGGCATTGGAATGAATATAGACTATTTTGCATTATCCTGCCACAGAGTTTTATCGCACTGATCGTTTTTGGGTGATTGGCTAAAGTTGGTCATTCTTGATCTGAGGTCCTCAATTTGTGAAGCCATTACTTAAAGAATTCTGTTTATTTGACAATGCCCTTTTACAACTACACTAGATAGTTTGCTATATCATGTAATATATAAATAGTAGCTTCTATAAAATAAAAGTTGCAATCAGATGCAAACTATAGCAATGCTATATATTAATCTGTAACATAAAGTGTCTTGGAGAAAATAATTTTTCTTCATTTCTGGCTATCAACAAAACCCTAAGTACCTTATCAGTGATTAAGAAATCACACCCACCTTGTATGGGGGTGAATATCCAAACAAGGGCCATCATGTTTAAAAATGCCCAGATATTGATTGACCTTGTTTCCTGTTTTTCGCAACTCCTTATCAAGATTTTAACAAACAGAATAGCTAATGTACTCCCTGACCAATAGTTTAAACAAAACATTATAGTACACAATTTTGAACAGCAATTGTTTTGATCAATAATATTATTTTCAGGACAAATTTGGGATTAACTTTTGGTAGAGCCTTCAGATGGAGTTTCTGGGACAAGGGAACTTTATAATCAAAGTCTTTGTTTAGGCATTTTCCCATCATGCAGGCACAACCTAAAGGTCATTAGAAGAAATTAGCCTAAACTTTCAAAATTCCATGCATCATTCAGAATGTAAATTCCATTAATTTCCTTCACACTGTGCATAATTGTAATCGATATACTAATTATCAGCATTTTATTTGATTCTGATGGTGCCCATATTGATATGAATGAAATGATTCAATGTGCCAATTCCAGCTAGCTGATACTTTAAAATATACAACAAATTTTGATAAATTTTCTTTTCCCTATCTATGTTAGTTTATGTCGCATGGTAGAAACTTTATCATTTGACAGAATGTTTAAACGGTTACTTTACGATGCAGGTAGGTGCTTGGACGGTCGATTTTTATTTGACCAATTAATATTTTTTGTGATTTGCCCTATCTATATTAGTTTATGTCACATGATAGAAGTTTTATCATTCGATAGGATATTTAAACGGTTACTTTACGATGCATGAAATGCTTGGACGGTCGATTTTTATTGATCGATTAATATTTTTTGTGATTTGCCCTATCTATGTTAGTTTATGTCACACGGTAAAAGTTTTATCATTTGACCGAATGTTTAAATGGTTACTTTATGATACAAGTAGATGCTTGGATGATCGATTTTTATTGATCAAGCAATATTTGTTGTGCTTTGCTCTATCTATGTTAGTTTATATCACATGGTAGAAGCTTTATCATTCGACAGGTTGTTTAAACGGTTACTTTGCGATGTAAGTAGATGCTTGGACGGTCGATTTTTATTGATCAAGCGATATTTTTTGTGCTTTGCCCTATATATATTAGTTTATGTCACATGGTAGAAACTTTATTATTCAACAGGATGTTTAAACGGTTACTTTGCAATGCAAGTAGATGCTTGGACGGTTGATTTTTATTGATCAATCAATATTTTGTGTTTTGCCCTATCTATGTTTGTTTATGCCACATGGTAGAAGCTTTATCATTTGACGGGATGTTTAAACGATTTCTTTACGGTGCAGTGCAAGTAGATGCTGGGATAGTTGATTTTTATTGAACAAGCAATATTTTTTGTGCTTTGCCCTATCTATATTAGTTTATGTCACATGGTAGAAGGTTTATCATTCGACAGAATATTTAAACGGTTACTTTACGATGCAAATAGATGTCTGGATAACCGATTTTTATTGAACAAGCAATATTTTTTGTGTTTTACCCTATTTATATTAGTTTATATCACATGGTAGTAACTTTTTCATTTGACAGGATGTTTAAACGGTTACTTTACGATGCAAGTAGATGCTTGGACGATCGATTTTTATTGACCAAACAATAATTTTTGTGTTTTGTTCTATCTATGTTAGTTTATGTCACATGGTAGAAGCTTTATTATTCGACAAGATATTTAAATGATTACTTTACGATGAAGTATATGCTTGGACGGTCTATTTTATTGACCAAGCAATATTTTTTATGCTTTGTCCTATCTATGTTAGTTTATATCACATGGTAGAAGCTTTATCATTCGACAGGATGTGTAAACGGTTACTTTACGATGCAAGTAGATGCTTGGACGGTCGATTTTTATTGACCAAGCAATATTTTTTGTGTTTTGTCTTATCTGTATTAGTTTATGTCACATGGTAGAAACTTTATCATTCGACAAGATATTTAAATGGCTACTTTACGATGCAAGTAGATGCTTGGACAGTCGATTTCTATTGAAGAAGCAATATTTTTTGTGCTTTGCCCTATCTATGTTAGTTTATGTCACATGGTAGAAGCTTTATTATTTGACAGAATGTTCAAACGGTTACTTTACGATGCAAGTAGATGCTTGGAACAGTTGATTTTTATTGACCAAGCAATATTTTTTTGTACTTTGCCCTATCTATGTCAGTTTATGTCATATGGTAGAAGCTTAATCATTTGATGAGATGTTTAAACTGTTATTTACGATGCAAGTAGATGCTTGGACAATCGATTTTTATTGAACAAGCAATATTTTTGTGCTTTGCCCTATCTATGTTCGTTTTTGTCACATGATAGAAGCTTTATCATTTGACAGGATGTTTAAACGATTACTTTACGATGTAAGTAGATGCTTGGATGGTTATTTTTATTGACCAAGCAATATTTTTTGTGCTTTGCCCTATCTATGTTAGTTTATGTCACATGGTAGAAGCTTTATCATTCAATATAATGTTTAAACGGTTAATTTGCAATGCAAGTAGATGTTTGGACAGTCGATTTTTATTGACTAAGCAATATTTTGTGTGTTTTGCCCTATCTATATTAGTTCACATGGTAGAAGTTTTATCATTCGAATGATGTTTAAACGGTTATTTACGATGCAAGTAGATGCTTGGACAGTCGATTTTTATTGAACAAGCAATATTTTTGTACTTTGCCCTATTTATGTTAGTTTATGTCACATGGTAGAAGTTTTATCATTCGACAGGATATTTAAACGGTTACTTTACGATGCAAGTAGATGCTTGGATGGTTGATTTTTATTGACCAAGCAATATTTTTTGTGTTTTGCCCTATCTATGTTAGTTTATATCACATAGTAAAAGCTTTATCATTCGATAGGATGTTTAAACGGTTAATTTGCAATGCAAGTAGATGCTTGGACGGTCGATTTTTATTGACCAAGTAATATTTTGTGTGTTTTGCCCTATCTATATTAGTTCACATGGTAGAAGTTTTATTATTCGAAGGATGTTTAAACGGTTATTTACGATGCAAGTAGATGCTTGGACGGTCGATTTTTATTGAACAAGTAATATTTTTGTGCTTTGCTCTATATATGTTAGTTTATGTCACATGATAGAAGTTTTATCAATCGACAGGATATTTAAACGATTACTTTACGATGCAAGTAGATGCTTGGATGGTTGATTTTTATTGACCAAGCAATATTTTTTGTGCTTTGCCCTATCTATGTTAGTTTATGTCACATGATAGAAGCTTTATCATTCGATAAGATATTTAAACGGTTAATTTGCAATGCAAGTAGATGCTTGGATGGTCGATTTTTATTGACCAAGTAATATTTTGTGTGTTTTGCCCTATCTATATTAGTTCACATGGTAGAAGTTTTATTATTCGAAGGATGTTTAAACGGTTATTTACGATGCAAGTAGATGCTTGGACGGTCGATTTTTATTGAACAAGCAATATTTTTGTGCTTTGCTCTATATATGTTAGTTTATGTCACATGGTAGAAGTTTTATCATTCGACAAGATGTTTAAATGGTTACTTTACGATGCAAGTAGATGCTTCGACGGTTGATTTTTATTGTTCAAGCAATATTTTTTGTGTTTTGCCCTATCTATGTTAGTTTATGTCACATGGTAGAAGCTTTATCATTCGATAAGATATTTAAACGGTTAATTTGCAATGCAAGTAGATGCTTGGACGGTCAATTTTTATTGACCAAGTAATATTTTGTGTGTTTTGCCCTATCTATATTAGTTCATATGGTAGAAGTTTTATTATTCGAAGGATGTTTAAACGGTTATTTACGATGCAAGTAGATGTTTAGACAGTCGATTTTTATTGAACAAGTAATATTTTTGTGCTTTGCCCTATCTATGTTAGTTTATGTCACATGGTAGAAGTTTTATCATTCGACAAGATGTTTAAATGGTTACTTTACGATGCAAGTAGATGCTTCGACGGTTGATTTTTATTGTTCAAGCAATATTTTTTGTGTTTTGCCCTATCTATATTAGTTTATGTCACATGGTAGAAGCTTTATCATTCGATAGGATGTTTAAACGGTTAATTTGCAATGCAAGTAAATGATTGGACGATCGATTTTTATTGACCAAACAATATTTTGTGTTTTGCCCTATCTATATTAGTTCACTTGGTAGAAGTTTTATTATTCAAAGGATGTTTAAATGGTTATTTTACGATGCAAATAGATGCTTAGACAGTCGATTTTTATTGAACAAGAAAAATTTTTTGTGCTTTGCTATATCTATGTTAGTTTATGTCACATGGTAGAAGCTTTATCATTCGACGGGATATTTACACGGTTACTTTACGATGCAAGTAGATGGTTGGACGCTCGATTTTTATTGACCAAACAATATTTTTTGTGCCTTGTTATATATGTTAGTTTATGTTACATGGTAGAAGCTTTGTTATTTGACAGGATGTTTAAACTGTTACTTTCTAATGTAAGTAGATGCTTGGATGGTCGATTTTTTTTTACCAAGCAATATTTTGTGTGTTTTGCCTTATCTATATTAGTTTATGTCGCATGGTAGAAGTTTTATCATTCGAAGGATGTTTAAACGGTTATTTTACGATGCAAATAGATGCTTAGACAATCGATTTTTATTGAACAAGCAATATTTTTTGTGTTTTGTCCTATCTATGTTAGTTTATGTCACATGGTAGAAGCTTTATCATTCGACAGGATATTTACACGGTTATTTTACGATGCAAGTAGATATTTGGACCAGTCGATTTTTATTGACCAAGTAATATTTTTTATGTTTTTCCCTATCTAGGTTAGTTTATGTTATATGGTATGTTTGGATGGTCAATTTTTATTGACCCAGTAAGATTTCTTATGCTTTGCTCTATCTATGTTAGTTTATGTCACATGATAAAAGTATTATTATTTGACAGGATATTTAAATAGTTATTTTATGATCAATAGTGACAGTACTTTCGATATGGTAGATACTTTGACGATCAATTTTTTATCGACAAGCAAATCACTAGAGTCAGTACTCATCCTCTCTTCGGTGAAATGAAGAGTTTCATGGGATTCTGTTCATCGAGCAATAATTTTTAAAAATTTTGTGATTAGCATAACAGTAGAATTTTATTAATGAGTAAAAATTAATTTATAAGAACTGTAAATTTTTTGAGATATCTATTCTTTTACTGTGTTAATTTTGAATTGGATAATATACTCTTCATAATTTATCTCTTTTGTGTTAACTGTAAAATTGACTGACAAAGGATGCTGAAGTTGAATGATTCGTCTTTTCACCAATAATATTTATTTTTTATTCTCTTTTCTTTCTTTTTATTTTTATTTTTTCTTTTGCAAAGCGATGCGATGTATCAGTTTGGGATGTAAATTATGATCCTTTTGTTCTCTCGGTGTCTCAGCTTCCATCGTAAATGGTTGAAATTCACAAATGGTTGATAACTCCAACGTTATTTCTATTGTTCCATAAAGATTAATGTGTGAGCTGACAGTTAATACAGTCGTGTTAACATTTAAAAGAGCAAGGAATCGATTTCTGAAGGTGACGATCAAGTTATCGATGACTCTGTATTTCTGCATTAGTCATTTGACACCTGATTTATCCCCATCCACATATAGGGACAGTGGTGTGAGATCGCTAATGTGACGATTCCACATAAAGATCAATGTGTGCCTCCGCGGGAAAGATCTATTGGGTAACGCATGCGATGTTGTATCATAGGACAACGAATCAATCTCTCACAAATACGAGAGTACCGACTCTCCATGAGCTAGTTATTAATCTCAAGGGTCAAAGGTCTACCGTGATTTACCTCTCTTACGATGGTCCAAGAGCGGACTGGTAGAGACCGCTAGGTTGATGGATTTTAACTTTTTATATCATAAAGATCAACGTGCGATTCTGACGGAGATCTAAATTTTTTTTTTTATTTAGATGACTCATATATTTTGATCATCATGTAAAGACTCATAAAATTCTTTGTAATTTACCTCTCTTATTATGAGCA
The DNA here is from genome assembly GCA_025175895.1 of Wurfbainia villosa. Lineage (NCBI taxonomy): Eukaryota > Viridiplantae > Streptophyta > Magnoliopsida > Zingiberales > Zingiberaceae > Wurfbainia > Wurfbainia villosa. The sequence goes on along the minus strand of CM045996.1, from coordinate 58,482,615 downwards.
TGTGACAGACCAATAGAGAGATCATTAAGTTGACGATTTCAATCTGTTTTACAAATATCAAGATCCAGTGAAAGACTAACTTGATTCCTTATCGGATTACCAGTAGGGTCGAGTAAAATACCGGTTAAACCGAATTAATAAACCGAAATTGAAAATTTAGTTAGGTTTTTAAAAAATATTTGTTAATTCAATTAGTTCAGCTCAATTTTGGATTTAGAGTTTAAAAAATTGATTTAATCAGGTTAATAAAACCAGAGACCATCAGTTAATTATTATGTTTTAATAAATCTATTGATGATTTTCAATTGACCCCTCAATTAAAAAAATGAATAGAAAATGTTTCAATTCATTATAGTGAACTTGATCGATCGACTTAAAATTAAAAGAAGAAAAATATATCAATCAATTGTTAAATTCGACTGTTATGTGTTATGTTTTAGCAGATCTATTGATGATTTTCAATTGATCACTCAATTAAAAAAAATTGAATAGAAAGTGTATCAATTGATTAGTGAACTTGATCGATCGACTCAAAATTAAAAAAGGAAAATATATCAATCAATTGTTAAATTGGACTCTTATGTTTTAAGAAATCAAAAGGAGAGTTTAATAATCGACGGTCAACTTTACTATTTTAGTTGAAAATTTTAATAGAATATTTAATAGTCAATTAATCAATTCGATTATTTATTATTAGTCAGTCGACAATGATGAATTCAATTGTTCATTATCGGTGACTGATGCTCACGTTAATTGATTCATGAAAAAATTAATTATCGATCTAATTAATAAATTTTTTATTAGTTCCATTTTGATCGGAAAGTTTAATCGGTTTGTTTAGTTAAAATATTAATCTATTTAATTTCGATTTAATCAATTGGATCAATTTAATTATTAATTATTCACTCCTAATCGCGAGTAGTATTTTATATTATGGATACCAAGCAAGCAAGAAGGTCAGATTTGTTTGGAACATTATTTTGTTGCCTGGGAGGCTAGTAGAATTCTGTGATGCTTAACGGATCGGTTAGATTCGGAATTGAATCAGAACTAATTCATTAAATTTAGAATCATAATCAATTTTGGAATCGAATCGGAACCGTTCCGATTCCGATTCGGTTCGATTTCAATCAATTTCGGAACCGATTCGAAATCGCTTCGGAATCGTTTCGGAATCAATTTAGAATCGGTTGTGATCCGATTTGAATCTGGTTCCGATTGTTAATTTAAAAGTGGAAATTCTTAGCATGGTAATATGTTTACAAAATTATTTTGCGATAAAAAAAAATATGATCACTAATACGTTAGATGAATTTGGAAGTTCAAATTTGAGAAAGATAATCCAAAACTATTTTGGAATTGATCTGAAATTGTTTCGGAATCAGTCCGGATTAAATTGGTTCTAAAATTAAAATTTTGAAATCGAAATCGATTCCAATATCGATGAATCTGAAACCGATCAAAACTAGAATCGAAGAACCGATAAACATACCTAGATAGAACCGATATAATTTACTTTCTCTTCGCTGAACAAATTCACCATCCGAGATAGTCCGCGGAGGTATAGTTTACTTTCACTTCCGATTCTATGAACATGCCCGCATTCCTCCTGATTTAGCAGGATGTGCCTTTGCTCTTAAGATACTAGCAATGACATTTAGTAAACATCTGAGAACATTCAACAAAATGATATTGACTCAAACCAGGAATATAATAAAATTATCCACCTTGAAAAATTCACTTTGGTTTTCTCATACCAAAGAAAAACATGGCATAATTCTGGCCGTTTATGAGCAGAAGAGTATGTCAGTTACAACATGCAAATCCAAGCTTCAGCAGGATCCCAGTTTCAACAAAAAGGGGGGAAAAATAAATCAAACCAACACCGATCGACGGCGGCGTCGTCATCGTCGTCATCGACAAAAACTTCATTTCTTTAACAGTACCGAACTGCATTGAGCCATTATCTTCGATGCCCGGGTTATCGAATTAGTCATGTAGAAGTTGTCGACTGCAGCTGCGAATGGCTCGAGGCTCAACTGATCTTTGCAGTCTGGTTTGATGTCAAAAGAGAGAGTGGATGGTTCTCTCTCGTCCACCTGCAGCAGATTTGGTGCCACTGTCCGTATCCGAGCACGGATACCTTGAAGGTTATCGTAAGGCAGACGGACGCCGGCCACCTCAGAGAGTGCCCTAATGATCTTCCAATCATCTCTCGCATCGCCGACAGTTGGGACTGCTGGAACTGTCCATTGGGTGCAACCCTCAGTGTTCTCATATGTCCCTTCTTTCTCACTGAATGCCGCAGCAGGTAAAATAACATTGGCTCTGTAAACACTTTTATCGCCGTGATGACCCTGGTAAACTACAAATGCATCGTCTGGGAGCGTTTCCAAGTTCACATCGTCGGCCCCCATCAGGTAAAGAAACTTGGCAGATTGGATGCTGCTCTCCGAGGGGCTGCCTACGAGACCAAGGTCGAGGGCAGCGGCTTGGGCAGCATTGAGCAACAAGACATTGAAGCCATTCCAGTCTTGTCTGATAACATTAAAAGTCTTCGCTATAGACTCAACTTTAGAAAAGATGGCATCCTTGTCTTTGCGCTCGAAAATTCCGGCACCGACTATGATAACTGGGTTCTTTGCAGATTTCAAGGTTGAGCAGATAGGGTGGCGGCCCTCCGCGATCTCAAGGAGAGTTTTGGGACATGTGCCGATATGTTGGTGGTCATAGTTGAAGTCAGATGGAGGTCCAATATAGGCCACTTTAGCTTGATTTGCGCGTACCGCCTTTCTGATTCTTGCATTTATCAATGGGGCTTCTACTCTAGGCTGCAATTATACACGCAGATCAGGAATTAGAACTTGAGAGTCAAAGTTATCATCGAGATTATGGAAATTGAGAATCAAAGTTCATGTTTTCTTCAAAAGCAATAGAAATTTAGACAAAGTATTGAATAAATATAGTGATCAAATAACATCTGCTCCTTGAAGACTAAAGCATATTGATTAGATTGCAAAAGGTATCAAATATTCCGATACGGATGTGCTTTGCACTTGAGAGAAACAAATAGAAAAAAAAAACTTGAAGAAAACTATAGCATCTACACGAGTCAAGCAGACATATGAACTTCGAGTGAACCAGATACAACAAAACATGATAGAAGATTCATCATGTTGAACAATCAATTCTTACGCCATGGGACTGTTTACTCAAAGAGAACTGCAAAAAATAGGATGCAAGTGGAAAAAGTAGCTTTGTTATCCTCCTCATTTTCTTTCTTCTCATTCCAGTAAAAGGGCTACTGAGTCAAAATCCTAGTTTCTTCGCCGCCATTGTACACGTTTTGAACTATCAACTATGTGCCGATCCATATGCACCACTACTTTAATACCCCTCCGTTCTTATTGAGAAAAACATGCCCTCACATGCGGCTTAAGCATTGAGGGCATGTATGTCATCTTATTAAAAAAGTATTTATTTATTACACTCATTTGTTTTAGTACTAGTTAAGAGCTTGATCAAAATACAAAACCTATAAAAACATGTTAGGTGCATTTTGATTAACCAAAATCCAATTCACACCTAACATTTATATGCCAAAAACAATGCTTCAAATCAACAAGGATTCTATTACACTTTCTATACCTTCTCTTTCTTTCTTATTTTGTTAAGTCTTCATATTGGGCGTAAACTAAACATGATCAATTTGATGACCTATGTCTCATCTACTTTATTCCCAAATATATTAATGATGAACAAACAAACTAGATTGAGTTGGATAAGTAATTGAAAATTAAATCAATATGCAAAAGCATATTCAAATGCAGTCATATGACACGTGTTTGTCACCAGGTATATATGCATATGCAGACTTATTTACGGCCTTATAAGATGCTTGTAAAACAACCTAAACCCCAAACGCTATGTTGATGTTGCAATAGCAGTATCAAAACTGTTTGTCCCAATTACTTGAGCTTGACTTGAAAGATCTTAAAAAAAATATAGAACCAAAATCGAAGACATCTAAATCTCTTTTAATTGTGTTATGTAGAATTTTATTTGACCTCTCTTCAGCTTGTCCCTAATTATAATTGATTCAAAGTGTCAAATTATTCATCTTGGAACCTATTGGTTTCATACCATATTAATGTGTCTTATTTTACCATCTACTGCAGCCACTACTTCAACGTTTTCAACTGATCATATACTTTGAACCGTCCCAGGCCCAACATCACATCAATCACAAATCAAAATTTTATCATTTCTGAAAATGCAGCAAGTTTCTACCTTAAAGTTTAAAGCAATAAGCACCTTAATAAAAGAGTTTATGAGAACTAAGAATCAGAGCATTATAAATCCACATCTAGATTTATTAAAGATATCAAATTCCACCAGTGCAGACCGATGAATCTTATCTGAAGTTAAATGAGATAGGTCATTAATTGGAAAGTGCTCATCTCTGGCTACTTTTTTAAATAAAAGTAAATTACCTGAGTGCCAACCAACAAGAAAGCATCAGCATTCTCAAGACCGGCAATATGTGTGTTCATAAGGTAACTAGGACGTAAATCTGCATTAGGATTCACACCATTTCCTTCACATGCCACATTCTCCGATCCCAATCTGTTCAAAAAGTCTTTCAGTGTCATCATAGATTCTGCATCAGAAAGTTGACCTGCAATTCCAACAATTTCAGCTGGTTTAACTTGTTGGATGACTTCAGCAACCACTGCAAGTGCATCTCGCCAAGACACTGCCTTGAATCGTCCATCAGCACCACGAATCATAGGATCATTTAACCTTTGCCTTTTGAGACCATCATAACAGAAACGTGTTTTGTCTGATATCCACTCTTCATTAATATCCTATAAAATGAGGAACTGGAAATTATTACAAGACACTCTGAGATAATTTCTGTTGAAGTAGAGTCACCAGCCATGACCCAGAAATCTAAAGCTATCCTCCAAGACAAGTCATAATTGACTAGGAGTATTTTTTAGAGAAAAAAAGGTAGAAGGCCATACAGGAAAAAAAAAATCCTATTTACCACAAATGGAACCAAGTAAAGCATTTAGCTGTTGGAGACAAACATTAGAACTTGGCAAGAGAGAAATATAAGAAAGAAAATGCACAGATTAAAATAAAGGAACAATAAGAATATTTATCGATGTAGGATTTATTGTCAGCCAACAACAAATCAAAGGGATATTGTTCTAATGGATGAAACAAGAAGACATTAAGGGTAACTGATCAACCACTAGAGTGTCGCTATTACTCACTAGTAGGATAGAATTGAGATATTAAATTTAAGTAAGAACTTGCATAGAGTTAAATGGTTAATCACATCACGTTTTTTCCACTAAAGACGTAACCAGTGGAAATTCAATTAGTCTACAAATAATTTGGGTTCACAAAAAGGCAGTGTATCAGTTGTTGACCTTTTAGTGCTATTTTTCAATTATTTAGCCAATTCAAGGTTGTGTTTGCAGATTATAATCTATTAAGAGACATTCTTAAGAATTACACCATTCAGTATATTGAATTTCAAAATCAATATTCAGCAAGTATAACTCAAGTTCACAGAATTTTTCAGTGGCAGTAAAAGTCTGAATCTGATCAAAAACTAGTTCCATTCATGGAACTGAGCAACCACTTTCCATCCTGACTTAGCATTTCTATTTACCTTCCTTTGTAGTGTAGTCTAACTCCGATTTCCAAGATCTGGAAAGTTTTATTTTGAAGAGAAAATGGCCTTGACAGGATTGTGTTAGACTCGCAAATATAGCTTAATAATAATTATCTATAATGATCAAATATTTATAATTAATATATTTTATATTTTAAAAAGTACCGAAACTGTATCGGCACAACATGATATGGTACCGAAATTGTATCGTTTCAATCATATACCGAAACTATGATAAAGACAATCCGGTGCACGAAGCTCCCGCCATGCGGGGTACCGGAGAAGGAATCCATTGTACGCAGCCTTACCTTGTTTTTTTTTTTTTTTGCAAGAGGCTGTTTCCAGGATTTGAACCTGTGACCTCTTGGTCACAAGGCAACAACTTACCGTTGTGCCAAGGCTCCCTTCTATACCGAAACTATGATACTATTCGAAATTTTAAACCTTGCCCACAGACAAGTAATTTCCAACAATAGGAAACAACTTAGTCATACAGTGACAAAACAAGAGTAGAAAGGTTCCTGAAGAGTGGAGATTAAGCTGTTCTCTAATCCGGATGATAATCAAGACCGAACATTTTGTTAGCAGAGTTATGGCCATTTCAATTCTTTCACTGAAGGCCATTCAAGTTTAAGATGTTAAAATGATCCCAATTGAACTACCTGATCAGAGAAATATCTGATACTGCTAAATTGTATTTAAATGTAGAATTACAAGATATGAGCTAATATTAGAAATCATTTTTTACAAGGAAAAAGCATTTAAGATATCAACTTCAGAAAGTGGTTATAGTACCAACATCACAACGTAGAAAGTGGAAATAGGAGAGCTTATTATGTATTATACTGCTGAATTATACTCAATACTTAATCAGTAATAGAGAAGTAGATTAAAGAGGAGCACAGTTAACGATGTAGAGCAATAAAATAAATGTGGCATACACAAATGAGAAATTCAACAGAATAAAACATGTAAAATAAAAGACTAAGAGAAATAGCGGACCTCATTCAGACGTGGCACAATTCGCATAACTTCAGGGCCTCTACTATCAATTCTTATGTTTGATCCAACTGCATCAGTAACATCAATAGTCTCTGTACCCTTTAATTCCCAGTTCCTAGCTTTAAAAGCAAAAGGTTTAGAAGTCAGAGCTCCAACAGGGCAGATATCTATCACATTGCCTGAGAGCTCGCTTGTCATGAGTCTCTCAACGTAAGTTCCTATTTCCTCCCCGCTACCGCGACCTAACATTCCTAGGTCCTGAACACCAGCCACCTCACTAGCAAACCTGACGCATCTGTCAAATAAACCAGGCATATTGCACAATTTATCATAGCTTGCTAAAATCATATAAAGCATTGTGATTTAGCAACAATGTAGCTGTTCATAATACAAAATCATACTTTGACCTACAAAAAATTTAAAGTTTCCTACAAGTGTTAAGACAAATTCAACACAGGAGAGACATGTATTATGACAAAATACTATAAATGACGATACTGAAGTTCTGTCATCAATCTCTATGCACTGTAATTGAAATCAGAAATAATTTGAATCAATTCGCTTATTTCAGCTAAAGACATCTTCTACAAGTGGGGTTCTTGCGAAAAAGAATTACCTTGTGCATTGGATGCACCGTGTCATCACTGTCTTTACAAGCGGCCCCAGATTCTTATCAACCACCGACCTCTTCATCTCTGTGAATCGTCCACGGTCCGCTCCAAAAGCCATCGACTGATCCTGAAGGTCACATTCGCCTCCCTGATCGCAGATCGGGCAGTCCAGTGGGTGGTTCATCAACAGGAACTCCATCACCCCTTCTCTAGCCTTCTTTGCCACCGGCGTGTTCGTCTTAATTTTCATACCTATAACCCACAGATCATCATCCGATCTGCGACGACCAAAAAAGGAAACTTTTAGAACCAAAAAAGACCTGGGAGGGCGGGCATGGCGCAGGAGGCGACGGGCTTGGGGGACTTCTCAACCTCAACGAGGCACATGCGGCAGTTTCCCGCGATGGAGAGTCGGCTGTGATAGCAAAACCTAGGGATGTCGACGCCGGCGGCCTCGCAGGCTTGGAGGACGGTCATCCCCTTGGGGATCTTGACGGGGTATCCATCGACGAAGACCTCCATGGCGTCGTCAGGGTTGTCGATGTTGAACCTGGCGCCGCCAACGGGGGTCCGAGGCGGCAGGTCAGCCGGGTCGTAGGTGTCGGTTGCGGCAGATTCCGGCTTTCCGAGGACGGACGATGAGCAGATCCACCGGACGCCGGTGCGAGAAGGATGAGAGAACCGGGATCGGAGCAGGGGATGGGAACGACGGAGCGCATGGAGGAGGAAACCCATCTCTCTCTCTCTCTCTCTCGATTTGGAGCGGCGGCAACCAGAAGCCGAAGCGAGCAAGAAGACACCCGATACCGCAGCGATCCAATGCGTCAGTGGGCTACTCCGCGGTGAGGTTAACCTCACGAGCTTATAGTTCAGAAAACTAGAAAAGTAAACCCGACCGCGGGCCGGATTCGAACAACGGCCGGGTTAATAATTGACCCAGGGTCACAGGGTAAATCAACAACCGGCCCACGATAGGCCTATTAAAATTCATCTAAGACAACTGTTAATTAATTAATTAATTTTTAACGAACTGGATTAATTGACGGCTCTCGATAACGATTACAATTAACAGAATATTAGTCCATTTAAAAAAAAAATCGAATGATATTAAATTATCGCTAAAGCCTGAAACAACCATGGATTGGATGCAACTATCAGCTCATATTAATAAAATCAGTGACCTTATTCGCAGGCAAAATTAATAATTTAATCATTTAAGTGATATTTTCGATCAATTATTATTTTCGAAATGATTTCCCTCGGTTGCTCCAATTAAGATGCTGGAGTTTTAATTTTTCTCTTTTATTTTTTCCTTCTTTATTTTTTTATTATTTTATATTCGTCCAATAAATATCAAATCAATTAAATAAATTTGAATACTTTAAAGAATATATATATATATATAGAGAGAGCTCGCGCGACCATCTCGTGCGCGCCCGTGCGCTCCACGTGTGAGCCACGCATAGGGTTGTAAACAAGTCAAGCCAAGTCAAGCTTTGTAGTGTTTAGACTTGTTTGATAAGATAACCAAGCTGAGCCGAGCCAAGTCTAAAATTAACCAAACTACTAAAAAATATGTTCAAGCTTGGCTTGATATTTTTTTTTTTAGCTTGAGCTTGGCTTGAGTTTGAATTGAGCTTGACTTGTTTAATGGGTATCAAGCTTCTAATCAAGCTTAATTCAAGCTGGTTTAAATTTGATTTATTTAAATGTTATCAAACTCTTAAGTTAAAATTGTTTGTTTATTTAAAATTTTATTAATTTAATCCTGATTTATAAATGAGTATAAATAAATTCAAAAATAATTTTTAAAAGAGTATAATCATAAATCGGTTTGTTAATGTTCATGAACATTGTTCACGAACAATGTTCACAAACACCGTTCACGCGCTATTCACGAACATTAACAAGCCGAACACATACGTATTTAAGCTTGTTTATTTAATTTATCAAGCTGTTCAAGCTTGTTTATTAATTGACTTTGATGCATATTGAACGAACGTAAACGAGCTCTTACCGAGTCGAACACTAAGCTCGTTCATGAACGCTTGGTTCGTTTACAGCCCTAGCCACGCGCATTGCCCCGTCGTCGCCATCATGTTGTCCGACCATCGTCGGTAGCTAGGCGAACGCGAGCGGCCTTGTACTTCGTCGTGATCGAAGCGGGGCTTAGTTCGACCGATTAAGCGCACGAAATCCGGTATGAAACTAACGAAGCTTGATCAAAACCGCGCGATCAGTTCGGTCGAATCGCGATCCGAATCCAGCGTCGAATGAGCCGACAATCGACGCCGGTTCGTCCAATATACTCTGTCGGTTGCGATTCGGCCGTCAAGTAACCGAATCGCGATCGAAATCGGGCCTTGAGAATCAGGCGTCGATTTCGATCATGATGAGCCGGCGATGGTTGTGCCCTTTGCTGCCGTGCGTGTTTTGGTGCGTTTTTCGGCGCTTGATTCCGGATGCTAACCTACTAACCGAGCCTCGTCGGACCGACGAAAAGTTGCGCGTCGATCGCGCCCGGTCCGACGATTGGACGACGCAACAACGACGGCGGCAACGTGTGTTGGTCGGCATGGAGCAGATGGGGGTGGAGAATTTCGTCGCGCATATATATATAGAATTGTTCTGCTGCGTTCCTTCTGCTGCGCGACTGCCAGCGTGGAAAGCTTCGTCATTTTATCCTCGCCGCGCGTCTCATTTTCCCTCAGTTATTTCTTCTTCAACGCAGAAACACAGCTCCTCTCCTTCTCCCCGACGCTAGCCCTAGGTCATCACTACTCCTCAGCGCAGCCCACAGCGCCTCTCCTTCTCCGCACGCTACTCCTCAGTCGCATATGCTCCTCCATGTTTTCTCGCCTCGCCGTTGCGGTGACCCTCATCGATGACCCTCCGCATCTGCACGATCCAGCCCCTTGGACCCTAGGTCGTCGCGATCTGCCCTCAACGACGACCCTTCGTGAGCCAGCCCCTTGCCCCTACGCGATCTGCCCCTCGCCCCTACGCGATCTGCCCCTCGCCGCTCAAGAGATTGACTGATCTCATCAATCTCGGTCAGTCCTTCCTCTATAATCCAAATTCTTCTCTCAATCCTTTTGTTTTCCAGATGATCGAAGATTGTTTTTCTAGGATAAACCATGATGGTGTTATTCGTGCAAAGATTTGATCAAATAGATTCTCTTTGTTCACTAACTTTAGGGTTTAGTTATGCCATATTTAACCAAAGTTGTATTATTTTTGTCTGACTACAAACTAAATTTTCTCTGTTATAGATGGAACGATCATTCATAACAACTAAAAGTTCCTACAATTTTGGATATGCTGCTTCCACTAAAAGATTAATATAACAGAATCTTATATTTATACATAAACTCAATAAATTTGTCCTCATAAAGATTGAAGATTGCATGGGTAGGTTTTTTTTTTTGTGAACTGATATATGAAACAAGGAAAAGAGTGGAAAATGAGTTTTAGATTTCTGTAATTGGTCAGCTGCCATGCTCGTAGAAGCTCTAAACAACTCAACAGAATCAATCAATCTAATCTAGAACTCTGGATTTTATTGTGGACGGATTAAACATTTATTTTTTTGCAACTGGATATTTGTTTGAACACATTTAGTTATTATAGTCAGAATAACTTTCAGATTGTTCATCACAGATTATTGTTTATTTGCTCAAATGTTTTGGCCTATTTATCATTTTTTATTTCATCCAATTTGTTTGATTGTATCTAATTAAAATTTGTTATAACTTATCATTATTTATTTCCATGATAGACTTGCATGCACCACTCTCGCCATCCTTCTCTCACCATCAATGGAAAGAAATGGCAATGATGATCAACTATACATTCCAGAAGTTGCAGATGATCGAAAGCCAAAAATTAGTATGAAATTTTCATCATTAGAGGAGGCATTTATGTTTTATAACCAATATGCACGAGAAGCCGGATTTAGTGCAAGGATAACCAATCGCAAGAAAAATAAGATGACAAATGAAGTTATATGGAAAAAATTTATATGCTTTAAAGAAGGACATACAGATAAAATGCGATGGAAAAGGTGATGAACATACAAGACAAAGAGCACGGGGCGAGGTTAGAACTGGTTGTAAGTCAAATATATCACTTGTCAAAACACAAACTGGGCCTAATTGGGTTGTCAAAAACATCATAGAAAGCCACAATCATCCACTTTCAACTCCTTCAAAGGTGCATTTGTTGCGCTCACATCGTCATATTTCGGCAGCAAAGAAAGCATTGAATCAACAATTTTCAGAAGCCAATGTGCCAACTTGGCAACAAATGCGATTATTTGAGATAGACTATGGAGGGTCTGAGCATGTAGGTTGTACAGAAAGAGATATTAGAAACTTTGAGAGAGATTTAAGGGATGAACAAAAGGGTATTGATGCCGAAACACTTATTGATTTTTTTGCATCTGAGAAAGAAAAGAATTCAGGTTTTTTCTTCGATTATGAGACTGATTCAGATAACAAATTTAGTAAGTGTTTTTAGGCAGATCATGTATCAAGGACGACAAACATTGTATTTGGTGATGTAGTTGTATTTGATACGACATATAACATCAACAAATATGGGTTGATTTTTGCACCATTTGTAGGAGTTAATCATCATCATCAAACAATTATTTTTGGTTGTGGCTTTTTAAGTGATGAGAAAATTGACTCTTTTGTTTGGTTGCTTAATAAGTTTATAGAAGTCATGCCTAAAGGTGCACCAAACGTGATCATCATTAATCAGGATCCTACTATGACAAAAGTCATTGCACAAGTTTTCTCTCAGACAGTGCATCGATATTGTTTGTGGCACATACTGAACAAATTTCTAGAAAAATTAGATCCTTTGACTTTTCGTGCCTACTACCACAACATAAAGAATGTCATTGAAAATTCTACAACACCCGATGAGTTTGAGAAGTCATGGGAAGAAGTTATCAAGGGTGCTAATTTAGAGGACAATGATTGGTTGTCATTAATGTAAGAATTGCGACACAAGTGGGTGCCAACATATTTTAGCCATGTATTTTGTGCAGGAATGTCAAGTAGCCAGAGATCTGAAGGGTTACATTCATTTTTCAAGAAGTATGTCTCAAATAATAACTCATTAATGGATTTTATCGGTCGTTTCAATAGAGCATTGAGACATCAAAGACACAATGAATTAGTTGCTGATCATATTGATGTGAATGAGCATCCTAGGATTCATACAAACTGGCCAATGAAAACTCAAATGGTTAAGTTGTATACGAAAAAGAAATGGATGGAGTTTGAAAGTGAAATGAGTAAGAGTCATGGTTATTATGTGCAAACAACATCTATAGGAGTTGAGCTAGTGGTTTATCATGTGATGAATTTTCAAAGTTGTTCTTCCTCCAAACCAAGGGTACTCATGCAAGACAAACAGAATGACTACATATCTTGTAGTTGCAGGAAATTTGAGTTCGAGGGCATTCCGTGCAGGCATATGTTAGCTTTTTTCCGTATCAACCAAGTGTTTCATTTGCCTGATAATTATATACTCAAATGATGGACATGAGATGCAAAAGTTGGAGTGATATATGCTTTGGGGGAGCAAAATCTCATCGATGATCCAAAAAGATTTTTGATGTCAAGACACTCGAGGTTATCTTATAAAGCTTCATTATTAGTTGATAGTGCATCTTTGACTGAAGAGGGGACAAACTTCTTGGATGAACAATTCAATAATATCTATAGCAAAATTCAAGAGATGAACATTAGTAGAACATGCAACAGTGAAAGCCAAAGGAAGCAATCTATGGATGGGCACCTTGGTATTATTGATCCTTCTTCTGTAAGAACAAAGGGATGTGGGAAGAGATTGAAATCATCAAAGGAAAAGTCAACCTCGAAATCCAGGTTATGTTGTGGATGCGGGCATCGAGGTGTGTCACATGACAAGCGCAATTGTCCACTTTTACAACAAGGGTATGTGTTGATAAATTTTGCATTTGTATGATTATTTTATTTACAATTCAAATAATTTAATTAAATTTTGTACATATGATGATGTGTTGATTGTCAGATCAACTACAGATATTCATTGTAACAGCAATGATGACACATATGAGGAAAATTTGACGTCTATAACTGGTACTATAAATGTTTCATTGTATTAAATTATAGTGGTTGGTTGATTAATTTAGAAATTGGTGCTAATAATTGTTTTTATTGTTGTAGGTTCTACCAATATGCGCTAGGTTTATTTCGGTCGATGATACAGCAGTTTATTTATGTTGATGACACTACATGACCATACTGTAATATTTCCATGTTATAATTTTTAGAATTAATTATTGTTCTTCATAATCTGTTCTAGAGGAATAATCTGTTGGGATTCTATTCTGATTTGGAAGTCCAATTTTGGTCGTAGATTTCCTGTGTATACTTTGTATTTAACAAATGGGGTGTGTTTAGTGAAAGCTGGGGTATGAATAATCACACTCTTTTTATAATTAAGTATGAAAGTGACTTGTCCATTTGTTGTTTGCAATGTGTCAGCTTAGGCAGTGGTGTACCACCTTTTAATTGGACAATCTCATGAGCAAGTAGTGCTCTTGCATCATTAAACAATTGTTTTTTTTTCTACGTGAAAAAAAGAAAGAATCTTTTATAGCATATTTTAGTTTGACTCTTAACACCATTGCATATGAATTCAGAATATTGGTGTTTTCACAGTTGTGATACATATTTGGCCTAATCTCTAATCAATTGATTGATCAATTTTGCTGTCACATTTTTGTGGGTGGATAAATATCTTGGCATAATGAATCTTTAGTGGAGGGAGTATTATAGTAGCCAACATTGACATATAACACAGAAGTTCTACCACTGTCATGAGTCTTTATGTAGTTGTGCCAATTAGCTCGTTATTTTACTAACATGGCTAATTTACCACTCTATTCTGCTCAAGTTTAATGAAGAATCATGTAGGCCATCTACTACACATTGACTTGAGAAACTACATGTAGCTCATTGAAAGCAAACTGCAAGTAGATATATAAAATTGGTTTGTATCATATTTTTGGCTACTTAGCTATACTGAAATCAGTAACCCAGCCCACATTACTAATGACATTAATGTCATATTGTCATTTTCTTGGTTCTTCAACTTCAAGATTATGCAAAGCATTTTTCTTTAAAGTTTAAAAAGTTGCAGCAATATCTCATTCAAAGTTGCATTGTAACGTTTCTATTTCTTCTAACTTAATATGACATTGACATGTTTTATCATCCATTGTATCATCACTATTTTTATTCTTAATGTTGCAATATATGAATCTTCTTCTAATTCAGTGGCTTCTTGTGCAGTGCTTGATGTCTTGGCTCCATCATATTCTGAGGAAGTTGGTTTACAATATCTTTTTGTTTATTGCATTTGTATAAATCGCACTGGATACACTGTTTATTATTGATTATTGTATTTTTTGTTTCACGTCTGAAGGATTGTTTATTGTACTTTTTTGTTTCGCGTCTGAAGGAAGCTGATTTACAACATCTTTTTGTTTATTGTATTTGTATAAATCACACTGGACACACTTCTTATTGTTGTTTATTGTATTATATGAGATGGAGTGGATTAATTAAAGTGTCAGGTAGCTCTTGTGTAGTGGTATGCGAAATTTTGCTCACTTGATTTGTATAAATCGCACTGGACACACTGCTTATTGTTGATTATTATATTTTTTGTTTCACGTCTGAAGGAAGATTGTATTATCTGACATTATGCTTATTGCACTTGTGTAGTGGTATGCGAAATTCTGCTCACTTGATTGAGATTTTTTCTTCTTGTATAACTTGTTGTTGTTCTGCAGCACACTGTTTTGCAAAATGTATCGCACACTTACACTTTGTTGCCCAATGCTCAACAGGATTTAGACAAACATTCTAAATTGTGATAATCCATATTGTTTCTGATATGTTATTGCCCGAATGGTTGGGTTTGACTTGTTGAGATTGCAACTTGTAAATTTATTAGAACTATATTTTTTATGATGTGCTTGGAAGGTATTGGTACTACCCTTGGCATAGGATTAAAATGTTTAGGCCTTAGGTCATTTATGATAATCGTGTGTTCACAAAATCTTCAGATAATTTTAAACAGGTTATCTTTTTACTGTTTTGATCGTCTTACTGTCTTCAATGTGGATCCACTTATGAGGATATTGCAAATAAGGAAAATTAAGTTTTAGAAATTTTAGTTGTTTCCAAAGAGTTAGTTTCTATGGAAGTGGTTAAGTTGGTAATTATGATGTGAAGAAGTATTGGTAATTATGATGTTAAGAAGTTTTTTATCTTTATTTTTAGAAGGCACAATAGTTTCAGTAGGAGTGTAATTAGGTTGGTGCATTTCCTTTTTTTAAAAAAAAAATTTGACTTACTTCTTAATTTGTTAGTGGTGAAGTCTATAAAAGAGGTGTTGTAATCAATGTATTTATCTTTCAATTAATAGAATTCCGATTCAATTAATCTGCAAGACTCATTCTCTGTGTGAGATGGTGATCCCAATGCTTCATTGCATAGAATTCTGTCTCGGTTTAAATTGGTGTTGTATCAGAGGAATCACCTTAGTTAATTCACAGTTTTCTTTCCTTTCTTTTCTTTTTTGATCCATCTATGGATGGAGACTGTTTGGTTATGGAGTTTGAGAGATTCAGCCATGGATATGATCATGCTATCAGGGTTCAGCTTAGTAGTAACCTCAACGTGTTTTGTCCTATGTATTTAGGTGGCCTTTTACTAGAGCTTCCTTCCTTGTCTTTTTCTGGGTGATTAGCGTCAGAACAGTGGGTTCCTTCCTTGCATTTTTTTTGTGCTCAGGCCACTCAAAAATCCTTTTTTTTTTCAAAAAGGAAAAAAATTGGAGTATGTTTCTTTTATTAGGTAGTCAAGTTGAAAAGCATCACATGATTTTCCTTTTCCTCTTCAGCTAGTTATCCACATTTACTCTTCCACCTGTTCTAGTTATTGTAATAACATATGATTGGAGTTTCAAAAAGGAATATTTCAAAAAGGAATAGGATGCCATCAACTTGTGACCTGTTCACCATTCATTGTTTCAAATTCAACACACCATTTACAATACTTAAAAAAAATAATTAAGATAAAATTAGTATTTAGACTTCGACATAACACTTATAACAACTTAGATAAAATCAATGTATGAAATTCAACTTAGATAACAACTTGAAACATGTCTAATCATCATCACTAAGTTGTAGAGACTCCACTTGTCGCTTTATCTCTTCTAATACATCTTTTAACTTAGTTAATTTTTCAGACTTCGAAAGTTTTTTCTCTAAATTTGAACTTGATGATGAACTTGAATTTGCACATAAACTTTTATTTTCACCCGATGTAAAGGAAGTGAGGGAAGATTTTTTATGCAAATGTATCTGAAAAGCTCTTTCTGCCTTCTCTCTACTCTTGAAGGAATGGTGTATAGCGTCCTTAAAACCATTAACGTTACTAGATGCTTCTACCCAAGTGTCATAAATACCGGGTACACGTCCAATAAAAACAACATATGTTTTTCCCTGCAATAAAAATAACAATTAAAATCTTGTATAGATTAATTGTAAAGTATAAAATGAAACGACTTACCATTTTAGCAACACTAGTGAGAGGCGTCTGCGGCAAGTAACAATGGTGGCGAGGACAAATATTGTGATCTCTGTAATTATAACAATAGTTTATACATTAGTTTAATGAGCATCCTAATTTAACAGTCAAACATCAAAAAGATAAGATGAGTAAATAAATAAAAAACCAATCGATAGGAGTATTAGTCCCAAATGCATTAGCTCAATGAATGATCCATGTATGCATATAAATGCAAACCAGAGAAATGATAAACTTGTTATGACTATATATTCCTTTTTTTTTGCCCATCCACATGTAAGTAATTTATCAATGAGTATAGAAAAGTTTTTAAATGCTCACCAACTCCATATGAACGTAACCTTCACTACTCCACTAATAAATTCTCCTAATCACTCCTTATATGTACTAATTTAACAATAAACTCCTAACCTAATAACATAATACATAAAATCAAATGTCTAATAAAACCCTTCGAAAATAACATACTTTGGAATATAACAATAACTCCTGAACTAATTGTTTTCAAACAAATATCCAATTTAGAACTAAAGTTCAAATTAATTGTGATAACTAAAGTAATACGAGGATGGATCAGGTATATCAGGAATTTAACTAGTTTAGAAATCATATAGGTTATTGGAATTTTATAAACAACAAAGATGTAAGACAAGTATGTTATTGGTCTGTTCATTTAAGATTGATAATATTGAGGTTAATGGAGTGTAACTTAATGCAACGTTAATTGTATTAGAAAAATATTAACTGAAACTGAAACAGGCTTAAAAAAAAAACTATCCATACCGTGACTCAAAGCTAAGCTAAGAGGGAAGCACGGGAAACAAGTCTAGTAAATGTGGATAGTAAAGATTCACAAGCATAACTCAATTTTAGAGAAAATTTGGTGACATAATTTGTCGTCACATTACCCCATCATCTTTCCTGTCAAATGATCAAATGTCCCGGAACTCCACCCAAGGCAATTGACTCCCTACAACTGTTGCCCTAAATTCAAGAAAATTAGAAATTTGGGGAACATTTACAATGGAAACCAACGGAACTTTTACCGACTCTAGGTTTCCCATCAACCAGCCAAGTCGTTAGGCAATCCGTGGGGGAAAATGGGGGAAAAAAACTCCCTGCAGAATAAGACGGAGGATTCAAAGCACCTGTGTCAACTATTCAAGTGACGTGATATGGTAGATTTGATTCGAATTTCAATTATATTTCATGCCATCTAAACAGTCAAAAAATATCTCTTGGTGAGTTTACAATGTCAAGGGTAACACTAAGTTAACATTTGAACAATTGAAAGCAAACTGCAAATAGATATATAAAATTGGTCTATATCATATTTTTGGCTACTTAGCTATATTGTACATTGACTTGAGAAACAATCCAATTTACACTAGCAATAACTAGTAATTATTGATTCAATAATGTTTCCTGAGGACAAATTTATTGAGTTTATGTATAAATATAAGATTCTGTTATATTAATCTTTTAGTGGAAGCAGCAGATCCAAAATTTTAGGAACTTTTAGTTGTTATGAATGATCGTTCCATCTATAACAGAGGAAATTTAGTTTGCAGTCAGACAAAAATAATACAACTTTGGTTAAATATGGCATAACTAAAACCTAAAGTTAGTGAACGAAGATAATCTATTTGATCAAATATTTGCACGAATAACACCATCATGGTTTATCCTAGAAAAACAATCTTCGATCATCTGGAAAACAAAAGGATTGGGAGAAGAATTTGGATTATAGAGGAAGGACTGACCGAGATTGATGAGATCAGTCAATCTCTTGAGCGGCGATGGCAGATCGCGTAGGGGCGAGGGGCTAGCTCGCGAAGGGTCAACCAAAAACAATTGTTTGATGATGATAATTAACTCCTACAAATGGTGCAAAAATCAACTCATATTTGTTGATGTTATATGTCGTATCAAATACAACTACATCACCAAATACAATGTTTTCCATCCTTGATACATGATCTGCCCAAAAATACTTACTAAATTTGTTATCTGAATCAGTCTCATAATCGAAGAAAAAACCTGAATTCTTTTCTTTCTCATATGCAAAAAAATCAATAAGTGTTTCGGCATCAATACCCTTTTGTTCATCCCTTAAATCTCTCTCAAAGTTTCTAATATCTCTTTCTGTACAACCTACATGCTCAGACCCTCCATAGTCTATCTCAAATAATCGCATTTGTTGCCAAGTTGACACATTGGCTTCTGAAAATTATTGATTAAATGCTTTCTTTGTTGCCAAAACATGACGATGTGAGCGTAACAAATGCACCTTTGAAGGAGTTGAAAGTGGATGATTATGACTTTCCATGATGTTTTTGACAACCCAATTAGGCCCAGTTTGTGTTTTGACAAGTGATATATTTGACTTACAACTAGTTCTAACCTCGCCCCGTGCTCTTTGTCTTGTATGTTCATCACCTTTTCCATCTTTATTCCATCGCATTTTATCTGTATGTCCTTCTTTAAAGCATACAAATTTTTTCCAGATAACTTCATTTGTCATCTTATTTTTCTTGTTATTGCTTATCCTTGCACTAAATCCGGCTTCTCGTGCATATTGGTTATAAAACATAAATGCCTCCTCTAATGGTGAAAATTCCATACCAATTTTTGGCTTTCGATCATCTGCAACTTCGGAAATGTATAGTTGATCATCATTGTCATTTCTTTCCATTGATGGTGAGAGAAGGATGGCGAGAGTGGTGCGTGCAAGTCTATCATGGAAATAAATAATGATAAGTTATAACAAATTTTAATTGGATACAATCAAACAAATTGGATGAAATAAAAAATGATAAATAGGCCAAAGCATTTGAGCAAATAAATAATAATATGTGATGAACAATCTGAAAGTTCTGACTATAATAACTAATTGTGTTCAAACAAATATCCAGTTGTAAAAAAATAAATATTTAATCAGTCCATAATAAAATCCAAAGTTCTAGATTAGATTGATTGATTCTGTTGAGTTGTTTAGACCTTCTACGAGTATGTCAACTGACCAATTACAGAAACTTAAAACTCATTTTCCACTCTTTTCCTTGTTTCATATATCAGTTCACAAAAAAAAAAAAAACCTACCCATGCAATCTTCAATCTTTATGAGGACAAATTTTTTGAGTTTATGTATAAATATAAGATTCTGTTATATTAATCTTTTAGTGGAAGCAGCAGATTCAAAATTGTAGGAACTTTTAGTTGTTATGAATGATCGTTCCATCTATAACAGAGGAAATTTAGTTTGTAGTCAGATAAAAATAATACAACTTTGGTTAAATATGGCATAACTAAACCCTAAAGTTAGTGAACGAAGAGAATCTATTTGATCAAATCTTTGCACGAATAACACCATCATGGTTTATCCTAGAAAAACAATCTTCGATCATCTGGAAAACAAAAGGATTGGGAGAAGAATTTGGATTATAGAGGAAGGACTGACCGAGATCGATGAGATCAGTCAATCTCTTGAGCGGCGAGGGGCAGATTGCGTAGGGGCGAGGGGCTAGCTCACGAAGGGTCGTCGGTGAGGGCAGATCGCGATGACCTAGCGTCCAAGGGGCTGGATCACGCAGATGCAGAGGGTTGTCGATGAGGGTCACCGCGAAGGCGAGGCGAGAAAACGTGGAGGAGCAGATGCGACTGAGGAGTAGTGTGCGGAGAAGGAGAGACGCTATGGGTTGCGCTGAGGAGTAGCAACGACTTGCGGCTGAGGAGTAGCGACGACCTAGGACTAGTGTCGCGGAGAAGGAGAGGGGCTGTGTTTCTGCGCTGAAGAAGAAATAACTGAGGGGAAATGAGACGCGCGACGAGGATAAAATGACGAAGCTTTCCGCACTGACAGTCGCACAGCGTCACGCAGCAGAAGGAACGCAGCAGAACAATATATATATATATATATATATATAAATAATATTTATAAATTTATTTTTACCCATTTAAATTATTTATATTAACGAATCAAAAAATATTAAAATATTAAAATTTAAATCAAACTAAATTTAAAAATTTAATAACATTTAAACAAATCAAATTAAAATAAATTTAAATTTAATATCAATTAAACAAATCAAACTTAAACAATTATTTAAAAACTTAATTAATTTTAAATCTGACTTTTGATTATCTATCAAATAAAATTCAACACCATAAAATTTAAATTTGACTTGTTTCAATTTATAATGCTAAATTCAAGAGACCAACATTTTCCATCTTTGAATAAAAAAATATCTAAAAAATTATTTGAATATCGAGGATTTATTTTTTCTTTTTTCTCGATGTAAAATTTAAAAATTTTATCCGGATTAAAAAACCTTTCATTATTTTGACTGATGGACATAATCCTCTAATTTATCTTTCTACATCGTACTCAAGAACTGACAATGAGAACGAACATAGCATAGGACTTATTTTTCCTTCTTTACTATCTCACTGTAAGAGTTTGATCTCTTCCATAATAAAGACGGATAACCCTTTTAAAGAGAGATTGAAGTCGCCTTCAATTTCTACACCTTGATCCCAATCCCTCATTCTTCCATTGAAAGCGTTTCGAACCCAAAAGCAAGCACACAGCCACGACTAAGAATAAAAGTCAACAAGTCGCATGAAAGGGGAGAAGCCTTGAAGCTTTGTTGTAGGACTAGAGATCTCTGATACTGTATACAGATTAGAGAAAGGTCATTAAGTGGTAGGCACCTGGAACTGTGAACCCTAGCTTAAGAATCTGAATCACTTCCACCTCTTTACTGCCTCCCCTGTTTGGAAAAGAAAATCGATCAATCTGAAATCATCCAGAAAAATGATTTTGCACAGAGATAAAATTACATTTCGAAATATGAGAAGATAAATTTATGATCATTAACCATAAGCACAAAATTTCAGCTCCAATATGAGATCCCAGAAAAAAAAAATAACTTTACCGTGGCGCCACCAAGGCACTTCTTCAACAACGAAAATTAAGGCAAGAGAATTCCAATTTATACAAACCATGCCCCATAAGATTTCAAAAACAAGCTAAATCTTAGTTACATAGAGTTTCCCCATGGAAGAGGATCTGAAGAAGCTTACGTTAAGTTTAGGGTTTACTAAGTTAAAGAAAGAGTTAGGTTAATGGATAGGTCTGTGCAAAAATTCAGTTAAATCGAATAAACCGAACCAAAAAGTTCGATTCGGTTTATTTGAAATTTCAATTTTTCGAAAAAAAAAACGATTTTTTCGATTTCGAAATGGAAAAAATCAATTTAACCGACTAACCAAACTGGAGTGAATCAGTCGACTGATATGCTATATCAATCGACTGATTATATTTCGATTTCGAAATGGAAAAAATCAATTTAACCGACTAACCAAACTGGAGTGAATCAGTCGACTGATATGCTATATCAATCGACTGATTATATATACAGTCAATTGATTTGTGTAAACAGTCGACTGATCTCTCTGAACCGTAAAGTCCGCAACCGAATCAGGGTCCCGACTACCCTGTTGAGTCTCGAGCACTCTCATATCGACTACCTTGTGTCCCGAGCAACGTCCCAAGCAACCTCACTCCCTGAGCACCAAGTCCCGACTCCCAAGTCCCAACTCCCGACCACCTCTACCCCAACTCCTCGAAGGCCAAGACTCGACCACCCTAAACCCTAAAAGTTGGATCATAAACCCTAAATCGTAAATCCTCATATTTTTTATTCCTCCCGCGACTTCCAAGTTTCGAGTTCCAACTGTCGCCCCCCACCCCAGCCCCGCGAGTAGGCCTATGCAACTCTGTCTTTATCCCCACTCTCCAGCTTCGCGACTGTCGACTCACAAGTCGCAACTCCCGACTCTCCGTCTCCACTCTCCAGCTCTTTGACATCCGTTTAGATCTCTAGTCTCGAGTTCCCTGATATCCCTCATGACTCCGTCTCTAGCTCTCCAACTCTCCAATTCTATGATTGTCCGACGTCCTTCTGACTATTTCGGTATTTCTGGTAAGTCCTTTTGTGTCAATTGTCAAGTTTATGATTATAATCTACAAGTTACAGGGAGAATTTTGCTTGACTTGTTTGTATCAGTTTATGATTATATCCTTCTGTCAAATGTTTTCTATTCGAATGCATAACTTGATTTGTTTGTATCAATAAATTGACATTATACATCAGTTGACTATGCATCAGCGATTGAATGTCCATTAATTCAATGTAAAAATTTTGTCAATCGACTGCGAGACTCAACTGATAAGTGAATCAGTCCACTAATATGTTCATCAGTCGACCGATGATGAAAAATCAATTTTTAACTGAATTAATCGATTTTTTTTAGCTTAATCGATTTGATTTTGTTGAAATTTTCGATCAGTTCGGGTATTTTTTTTTTAAAATATGTTTATTTAGTTTTGGTTTAATCAATTTGATCAGTTCAGTTATAACCGATTGCACAGACCTATTTATGGAGAGGTACATCAGTCAGGGATGAGATTACCCAGTGCAAATTGAGAGTTGATTTGTCAATAAAAAATCACAATTAAGCCATGGCATAACTACATTTCAAATAACAGGAACTCAAAGTAGGATGGAGTTGCTTCAATTTTCACAGACAGATATCCTATGCTCTAGGCTTAACTGTAGTTGAATTATTCTTAATAAAGCAGATAAAAGAGAAAACAAACTAAAAAGTAGGATGGAATACCTGCCAGGAACCTTGCTGATTAGGCACAGGATGATTTTGCTCATAGGCCGAAGCTGATCCTTGTTTGTAATCGCCATCAAAACCAGCTCCTCCGTCGTTTTCTTCACCAAAACCAGGATTCACACCTTGTCTGTAATCCAAATGATTACTAGGCACACCTGCCTGCCTATATTCTTGATTAGAACCATAACCTGATCCTTGACTATTATCACCATAACTAGAAGGGTTTCTGTGAGCATATTCCCCTCCAGGTCCTCCGGCACCGTGTATGAAGTTCCTCTGTTCTGAAGGGGCATAATTTGCATGATCTCCTCGGCCAAAATCTCTCTGATGTGGAGGTGTTGCATCCCTAAACCCTCCTTGATTACCTTCCCTTACTGCTGAATGTGCATAGTTTTGTTGTTCTCCTTGTCCAAAGTGATTCCTTGGAGCAAAATTTCCAGCACCAGGAGTATCATAACCCCTTCCATATCGTCCAGATGGATTATAACCCTGCTGGGGGGCATTGTTCCACCCATCACCTTGAAATGAACCCTGTTGCCCACTTGGCGGATTTCCTTGGGGCGGCGGCCTATTATAATTTGGTCGTTCACCTCTGTTTTGATTCCGCACTCTACTTTGCCTTCCATATTGAATTGGAGGAGGCCTTGGAGTAATAACACCATTATCATACTTGTCACCTGATTTTTTTTTTTCAGGTTAAAGAAAATACAGAATAGTCAGTACAAACAAATGTAAATGTGAAACATCATTAAACCAAAATGAACTCTGAAAATTGGTGATGAGTATAAAAGTGCATAACGCATAACTTAGTTTATATCTATTAATGCATAAGTCTCAGCCATATCGAAAACAGATAGTAAAGAAAATTGTACAAACCTCCATATTCCTTATTGACAGGATCAATATATGAGTCAGGCAAAATGAAGACAACACCGGGCAAACCTAATTCAGTCAAATTCAATATTGGTTATAAGCCAATAAGAACAATTCCAAGAATAAGTTGCATGGGAATGGTCCAAAAACACAATACACCTCTAAATTTCTCCGACATTTCTTCTGTCATTACAGCCTGAAAACCATGATAAGTCGTGGTGCTCAAGGCATACATTCTCTTCTTAGCTTCCTCCACACTGCAAAGAACCAATTAACACTTTCTTTTTTATCAGCATATCCAACCCAACAAAACACAAAAGCAGCAACAATCACATGTAATGTAGTGAAGTGAAACCTTCGTAAGTTTTCTTTTGTTTTTTTTAAACAAGAACGGAACGAAACATATAGACTTAAAAAACTCAAACAAGACGATACTTTTTATTAGGTAGACTACTATTTGTATTAAAAAATTGTAAAGTTGGGTATATTGAGACCACCAAAGCCATGGAAAAACAGACTCAGTTGTACCATATGAAGTACATCCACATGCACATTGAAGGGCACTGCTTGAAGCTTCTCTTCATTTAATTTGGACATCATAGAAAGCAGGTGCTCTTAAAAACTATCCTCTTCTCTACTTCGGCAAATTTTTGCTGTATGTAAGTATGTACTCACGTCAATTACATTATCTCTAAATACCCAAGCTAAATATCCTGTCTAACATACCAATAAAGATCTTAGAATAAGGTCACTATATCTTCATCTTTAACTAGCAGATCACAAACATAGTTTTCCTTCCCCGTCTGAGATGAAGAGAATCAAATGAAAGCAAATACCGACATAGGAATCCAACTCTTCGAGCTTCTATAGACTTCATATCGTCATAACATTTCTTTCAACTCCAACCCGATCTTGTGTGATACATATTTAAAGAAAAAAAAAGTGAATCAGGAAACCACTGCTGGTTTCATGATTCATGTTGGTAATTTGAGCAGGAACAAAAAATAATGAAGAACATTCAACGTATTCGAATAAACCTTTTAATTCCGTTTTCCGATTTTTTTTTACCTTCCGACAACCTTGGCCAGCGTTTGGATGTATGTCTCGATCATCTCTTCGCGAGTTGGGGCGGGCTCCTTCGGGAAGTCCATGGTGATCAGCCAGTGGTTGTAGTCGCATCCCTCAAAGAGAATCTCGTCCGGCGAGATCTTGCTGTCCATTCCTCCGCCAGGATGGCTGCTTCCGAGAGCCATCGACGAGCGAAAGAAGCGACGTTGCGCAAAGAGGCAGTCCGAACGGCGGCTCGAGTTCGCGAAGGGGGCAGAAGATGCGGGGGAGGAATAGAGAACCGCCGGAAGAGGACGAGAGGCAGATACTGATGAAAAAGAGCGACTACCTCTCATCAAGGAGGATGAAAAGGCGACGGCCCGGCGAAGGCGGAGAGCAACTTGCTCCATGGTGAAACCAGTAAGCTCGACTAGGGTTTACCGTCTAAGACGAGCAGAGACCAGAGGGTTTTATATTGACGTGTCTATGAGAAATCTGGGCTGGGCTCGTAATCTCAGCCCAAATATGAATCCAAAGACGACCGTATTTTAAAAAGAAATAATTTTTTTATATAATGGATTTTAGGCATACGTGATAGGGCATCGGATCTATTTAAATAAATAATATTTGTCCCTGGGGCAAATCCAGACGGCTAGCGCAGTTGTATTAAGATTTGAATGGGTAAGAAGTCGATTCCTGGAGGTGACTACCAAGCCACCGATGACTTCGTATTTCTGCGCTAGCCATCTGAACCTGATTTACCTCCCTCTACACGTAGGGGCAGCGGTGGAGGCCGCTAATGTGACAGTTTCACATTTTATTTAAATAAATAATATTTAGGTTTCTATTTAATATAAATCATTCGTGTGTTGTCCCATCGGCATAATACGTTGATTAGTACAACATATATATATTATAAGTGGACATGAATCGAATCTCGATATGAAATTTAAAACTCTCACCCATATTCAGAAGCTCTCGACTGTTTCTGATCAACGGATTAAAGAGAGCATAACCTCCTGTAATTTATCTCTTTTCGGCATCATCGAGAGATCGACAATGAAGATCGTTGGGAGCGAACATCATCGTCTTTTGTTATGTAAACACTTTTAATGTGGAATTAATGTGACATTTGGTTTGAGTGCAGGAATAAAAATGAAAATGAGTTCGATAGTAGATTGGAATGAGAATAAATTTAGTCATTCCAATGTTATTATTTGGTTTATAAGTTATGATTAAATATGATTGACAATGCGGATGGGACCGATATTGTCGCGAGGATGGCGGCCGGCGATGGCGGTGGGCGGCGAGACCGACGGAGACAGCGATCGATGGATCTGATGCGATCGGCGGCGACAACATCGCCAATGAGACGATGACAAAGGTGGTCGGCCGATGCAATGCGAGCAGCGGCGATAAGCGACAATGGCGACCGAGGCGAAGACGACGATAGCGAAAGAGCAATAGAAAAAGAGAGTGAAAGGATCGATGACGATCGACGGCGAGCGACGAATGAGACCGATGACCGTGCGAGGGATGACGACCGATAGTGAGCGGTGGACGACGACCGATGATGACAGACGAGCGATCGATGGAGGCAACGACAATTGATGATCGACCGACGACAACAGTGCCAACAGACGATGACAAAGGTGGTCGACAGACAATGACATACGACGACGATAAGCAACAAAGGCGAAGACGACGATAGCGAAAGAGCAACAGAAAAAAAAGTGAAAGGAAAATGAATTATAAATCATTAAATAATTAAGAATAAATCCAATTCCTCAATTAAAAAATCCATTAATCAAATACTTTATAATTTTATCATTCAATTCCCCGTTTCCAAATTCCTGAAGAAAATGCCCCTTAAATTTCATTTCCCATCAGAACTACAGTTTATCCATTTTTATATTCAAATGCTAGAAAAGAGAAGGAAAAGAAATTATCTATTTAAATAATATTATAATAGTTTTAAATTTGCTTTGCATATATAAACAAAATTATTTTCTAAAATAATAATATCTGAAAAAAGGTATTTTAAAAATGATATTTCTTTGTTGATCACGTGAGCCTTTTCAGTTATAATCAAAATTAACACCGCTTTTTACTTTGCTCATGAATAAATAAATAAATAAAATTTGTTCTATAAGTGTGTTCGGATTATCATAACGAAGATAAATTACGATAGATTTTTAATTTTTAAGATTAATAATTAATATATAATGGGACGATACTCTCAATTTAAGATTAACCTATTATTCTATAATATAATATATATTATTTTTATATTAAAACTTTATAAAGAGTGTACTAAATACTCCTGATAGATTCAGTGGCTATGCAACATTGCATTTTTTTTATAATATTTGTGAGAGCGACAAAATCTTAATTAAAATAACTAAAAAATCACTAAAATGGTACTGTTTTTTTATAAAATAGTTTTTAAAGTAAAATATGTCAGATGTTTTTTATATTAAATTATGGATGGATTAGTCTAAATTATGTCAATTTATAATAATTTTGAATAAAATAATTGTAAAATAATGATATTTTATACTAAATAGTTTTATTATAAAAATCATCAAATTAGTGGTCTCCTATCGCTGTCTCTATATATAAAAAGGATAAATCAGATATCAAATAGTTAATAAAAAATACAGAATCATCGATAGTTTAATCATCACCTTCAAAAAATATATCAAATAATTTACGACTTAATATAAGATGTACTATTTTATATAAAATAATTCTAAAATTAAAGTACATGAGATATTTTTGATATGGAATTATTGATGTGGTATATATATATATATATATATATATATATATATATTTATTTATTTATTTAAAAAAGTGTAGTTTTTTAAAGATACAGATGAAGGGAGCGACTATCTATATTCCATCAAATATTATACATAGATTTGTCCACATTGAGATTAAAACTTTTTTTTTTAAATTTGCGCAGCAATTTTTTTTAATTTTTTTTATTAATTATATTATATTATGCTGTCGCTGAACTAGCATCTTGGTTTCGCACTGGCTATATATATTTTAATTTTTATAAAAAATTCTAAAATTTCCTTCTCATTTTTTTCTTTCTCCATGCGCCAGCACCACGATCTCGAACACTTGCACTTGACAACCCGTTGTCGCTCAAAATCGTCGTCGAGCAATTAAATTTCTATCGAAATCCGATCGATGTCGGATTTAGGATGGATTGTAGTTAGAATTGACCATGATTGTAGCCGCTAGCAACTGCAATACTGGTGTTTACAATGCAATTGGATTTCGATCGCAATTCGACATAAATTCGACTGCAATCCGATTGGAATTCGATCGGAATCGGAGTTCAATCAAACTGCGGTTGGATTATGATATGATTCAGCCGTGATTTCGATAGCAATCTGACCGTGGTCCAACCGACTTTCAGATTTTGATTGGACTACGATTGGATTTCGACCGAATTGTGATCGAAATCGACTAAAATTGTGGTCGCCAACAATTGTAGTGTTGGCGCCCACAATCTAGGCGCGGTTCGATTGAAAATTTAGTTGCGGTTCAATCGGATTATGGTCGAAATCTGGCTGTATCCGATCGGATTGCGGTTAAAATTTGATTGAATTGTGATTGTCAGCGCTGCGACTGCTAACGTCCACAATCGTGATTGATTCCAGCTCAATTCGATCGGAATCCTACTCCAATTCAATGGGAATCCAATCGTAATTTGATCGGAATTCAACGCTAAATTGAACCACGGTCAAATTTCGATCGCTCGTCGACAATGTCGAGCGATAGCGGATTCCCGAGCGCGGATGCTTGGGATTGCGATGCCAGTGTGTGGAGAAAGCAAAAATGGAAAGGATATTTTAAGATTTTTATAAAAATTAAAATGCATATAATATTTGATGGGATGGATAGTCGCTCCATACATTAAAAAGTGTGTTCTGTTAAATTTCCAGTTAATAATATTTAACTTTTTTTTTTTTTTAATGTTTTTGGGAGGATTTTAATTTTGTTTTTAAACACGTTGTTTGGTGCTACTCCATGATTCGCATCGTGAAATCGCCCAAACCGGTTCAATGGTTCACCCACCACCCAACTTAATTTGATCCCAGCCCTCCGTTCTCCGGGTCTTTCACATTTCAAGACACGATTTAAAAATGCTAATTGGATTCGATCCGACTCCGTGATCCCCATCGCTATAAAATTGAATCGCATCGGCCTGCCAGCTTCGAGGGGCAGCGGATCTCGGAGATCTCGTCCGGTCGATGGGAATGAGGAAGCCGGTGATGGATCTCGCGGTGGCGGTGGCGGTGGCCGCGCTTCTGCTGTGCTTCGGCGTCGCCGGAGTCGCGTCGGATGCCTCCAATCACCGGTACAAGAAGGGCGACCACGTTCCCCTCTACGTCAACAAAGTCGGGCCTTTCCACAACCCTAGGTGAGTCCTCGCTTTCTTCCATCGGATCTGCCACCCTGCTCTCCTGATCCGAGTGCATCCGCACTCTCGAGTTTAATGGGGAAGGTCGAAGTGCTGTTGATTGAGGTCCTTGTTGGATCTGATCCTTGTTGATTAAGGTTTTCTTTGGGTCATTCCATTCCTTCAGTGAATGAACTTGCGGTAATAATTAACTACTTGCGATCATTTGCTGAAGATTTTTATATCGGTGATTGTGAATTGGAAGTCAAACAGCGACTGTGAAAGTAATTAAGGCAAATGATTGTAGGGTGCTTTCGATTAAATTACGTGATAATATGTTCGATGCTGAATGATTTCGTTTTTCAACTACTTTTCGATATGTTCGAGTCTGTTTGATGGAAACTTTATCCTTCGATTGCGTAGTTCTTACTCCTTCCACATTTTTGTACTTGCGCAGCGAGACGTATCGTTATTTTGATCTACCATTTTGCACCCCAGGTTTGTCCGTAGTCCATAGCCTCTGTTCGCCATCTTTTCGTTGTTTGTCTTTTTCATTGATTTGAGGATCTATTATGTTGTTGGTGTCAGAGCATGTGACTGAGAAAAAAGAAGCACTTGGAGAAGTTCTGAACGGGGACCGTTTGGTAGATGCCCCATACAAGCTTGATTTCATTACAGATCAAGAGTCTGAATTGCTTTGCAAAAAGAATCTCTCAAAAACAGATGTTGCCAAGTTCAGGAGTGCAGTCTCCAAGGACTACTACTTCCAGATGTACTATGATGATCTTCCTCTCTGGGGATTCATTGGGAAGGTTGACAAGGAAGGTAAAGACGTTGGGGAGTACAAGTACTTCCTCTACCAGCGCTTCCACTTTGAAGTCTTGTACAACAACGACAGGGTGATTGAGATTACTGTTCACACCGACCCCAATTCGATGTTGGATGTGACAGAAGATAAGAATATTGAAGTGGTATTTGTGTATTCTGTGAAGTGGAAGGATACCACCATATCATTCGAGAAGAGGATGGAGAAGTATGCTCAGACTTCTTCATTACCTCATCACCTAGAGATCCATTGGTTTTCCATTATAAATTCGTGTGTGACAGTTCTTCTCTTGACTGGATTCCTGGCCACAATCCTCATGCGGGTGCTGAAGAATGATTTTGTCAAGTAATGAACCTGGCACATTTCTGTCTCTTTATTTTACCTTCACCTTGTTCGAATGAGTTACTTTTGCGTTGCATCCATTTTGATAGTATTTTTGTTTTCTCCTTAGATCATGAATATAGATTAACTGAGAATATCCAACTCAGTAGGAAAAATTAAATTGATAAAATAAGAAAGCTTCTTTAGGAATAGGTGCAAAGTTATGGATGCTATGCTGAATATTTTCTTTATGGAAATATCTAGAATTAATCATCATGACATTGGCATTGGACAGTGATTCCTGCTGTAATAGACTTGAGAATTCACTTGATTGGTAGGCCAATGTAACATGTCACTCAGTGGATTTCGTTTTTAACTTGAAGTATATTACTTTTTTGTGCTATTTCTATCTTTTCCTTATATTCCACATGGAGCCTTTAGGTCACCCCAGAGTGTGCAATCCCTTAATCAAGACGTATAAGAAAGGGGATGGAATCATTATTGTTTTGGTTTCGTCTTCTTGGTGGCACGGATGCACTTGTCTAGACAGAAACTTATTGCTTTACTAACTTAAAGATTTTCTTTGCTGGAATTACTCAAAAACCGATCTAGCACAAGAGATATATATAAATAGAGTTAAAAAAAGCTGGCGTCCCATTTACCTCTTGACTTTTATCATAGGTATGCACATGATGAAGAGTCTGCTGATGATGAAGAAGAGACTGGTTGGAAATATATCCATGGCGATGTCTTTAGGTTTCCAAAGGACAAGTCTCTCCTGGCTGCATGTGTTGGTTCTGGCACACAGTTATTTACTCTGTGAGTGTCTTGTAAAACCTTGCATTCAAATAAACTTCTGAGAAAACAAAATCTGCTGAATCATCTTTTTTCTCATATTTTCTATTCAGCTGTCCTTAACCTTCTTTTCTCATTTATGGCAGCACAATTTGCACTTTCATTCTTGCACTTGTTGGGGTTTTCTACCCGTACAACCGCGGGGCTCTTTTTACTGCACTTGTGGTCATTTATGCACTTACCTCTGGGATTGCTGGATATGCTGCTGCCTCCTTTTATTGTCAGCTAGAAGGGACAAACTGGGTATGCACTTTTATCTTCGACATTCACTCATCCTTATTTTTTTTTTTAACTCTTCATAAATTCATGTATGCATAGTGGCACTTTTACTTACATGCTTGCTAAAAATGTGAAATAAGACCCATCATAAAAGAATGTAACCCTTTCGTTTTGGTTGGCAGGTGAGGAATTTGTTATTGACAGGATGCCTTTTCTGCGGGCCTCTGTTCCTCATGTTTTGCTTTCTAAACACCGTTGCGATTGTATATAGTGCCACTGCAGCACTGC
Organism: Wurfbainia villosa; assembly: GCA_025175895.1. Classification (NCBI taxonomy): domain Eukaryota; kingdom Viridiplantae; phylum Streptophyta; class Magnoliopsida; order Zingiberales; family Zingiberaceae; genus Wurfbainia; species Wurfbainia villosa. The sequence goes on along the minus strand of CM045996.1, from coordinate 58,450,115 downwards.
CATTTGGAACTATTGTCGTTATTGTCCTCATCTGGACGTTGGTGACCTCTCCGTTACTCGTTCTAGGTGGAATTGCTGGCAAAAACAGCAAAACAGAGTTTCAAGCACCCGTTCGCACAACAAAATATCCTAGAGAGATTCCAGAGTTGCCATGGTATCGACATACTGTTCCACAAATGATAATGGCTGGTTTTCTTCCTTTCAGTGCAATCTATATTGAGCTTTACTACATATTTGCAAGTGTTTGGGGGCACAGAATATATACCATATATAGCATTTTATTCATCGTCTTCATCATCCTCGTCATTGTCACTGCTTTTATTACGATCGCGCTGACCTACTTTCAACTCGCTGCCGAAGATCATGAATGGTGGTGGAGGTAATGTAGATGTTCTATTTATTTAATTCGCACATTCGAAAGCTTCTTATACGGTTGAGATTATTTCTCTTTTGTGTGTATATACGACACACCCTATTTTTTTTTTCTTTTCATAATATATCCATAAGAACTTCTGTGCTTATTGCTCGGTGAATTTCATTCTCAAAGATTACTGTGCTTGTCCACTACGTTTTAAGCTCTACTCCAGGCATGCAAATAGCTCCCTTGCTTATTCACATCTTTAGACGTTCTCAGTCAAAAGTTTCCCGTCTCATTCTCAATTTAACTACAATTGTATCATTGGTTTCACTTCCTTGGCTATGTTATAATATTTTTTGGAAAGATAAATTTTCATTATTATTTTCTGGTCACTTCTAATGCTGCTAATAATCTATTCTCTCTTAAAACCATTTGGGTTTACAAATCTATAATAGTGTTATATTTTACATTGCATTATGTTGCTTGGATCTAAATACACACGCTGCTTTATCTGATCCAGGTCTTTCCTATGCGGGGGATCAACTGGCCTCTTTGTCTACGGATACTGTTGGTACTATTACTATGCTCGCTCCGACATGTCGGGTTTCATGCAGACCTCCTTCTTTTTCGGCTACATGGCGTGTATCTGCTACGGCTTCTTCTTGATGCTCGGCACGGTCGGCTTCCGCGCAGCTTTGCTCTTCGTCCGTCACATATACCGATCCATCAAGTGTGAGTAGACTAGGAAATTGACAGTTTCCTTTCAAGTAAGGAGGATTCACTCGCTCTGTTCGCCGCATTCGTTCTACATGGGAATTATAGCGGTATACCTTTTTTGGTCGTTATCGATCAATTTTCGTATCGTCCACTTGTATGTTTGTAAGGCCTATAGTACGTGCATTCATGAGATTTGTAAGACAGAATTTTGCAACCACACACTGTGTTAAGAATGTATTTTCCCCATTTTTTTGACAATACATGTGTTGTACTTCCTAGAACAATGACTAAGTAAACAACTATTATGTTCATGTTAGGCTAGCTGGGAATTGGATCGATTGGCTCCCACAAAGGATTTGAGGTATTTGTTTTCTAGGGAAGAATAATCATTCATGAGCATTGGAATCTCACATTTTTCAAATGGATTTAAGTAGTTTGAGCAATTTTTAATTAATGTCAAAACAATTCTAACTTAATTTAGTTGCTATTTTTTTTTAAAGAGTAGAATCACTAGTTTCTGATGCAAGGAATATTTCAATTGTTTGAGATAACTCTTCAATTCATAAATTTTCAATATGGTAGTAAATGCCTCAAATGAATTACATTATTCAAACATCTTAAATTTTCAAGCATTGTAAGGTCAGTGGAACGAAAAGCCTTGATCTATAAACTAAGACATCTGTTGAATAGGTCAATTTCCTTCAAAAAAAAAAAAACCTTCCCAGATTAAATAACAACTATATGCTGAAAAGTCCCAATACAAGCTACTTTTCCAGATCTCGTAGCAGCTAGCAAGAAGCAAACATGAGAATTCAAGATTCAGCACCGCACTGCTCAATCGAGTAACACAGAAGATTCAGCGTACATATCTTTCACGACGATATGACAGTGTGTCATCCTAATTTATCCTTATAGATCGGTGAAAACTCTTCGGAGGTCGTAAGACAGGATCGATTCATCAAGTGAATTAGTCGGACAAGCTTGAATACCATTTGTTAATAAAAAAAAAAATAACACAGAAGATCACCATACTCACATTATAATCTGCCCAATCTAACTTATTTGCTAGTCCCAACTCCAAATAAAGAAGGCCATATATTTTTTTGAAGGCATGCAGCTAGTATGAAACCCTTTCCTACATGGTGTTCGTAGAAGTGGTTGGATCCATTTCAAAAGAAGTTTAAATTTTTTTTCTCATGTCAAGATCCATAAAATTTTTCATGATTTATTTCTCTCACAATAATCATGAGACAAACTGATAGAAACTATTAGATTGACGATTTCGACCGTTACAATGGCATGAAAAAACTATAAGAATAGTACAGATGACACAAGTTGGATAACAATCTCAACTGTTATGTATGCTCACAACCACCTTGCTCTTGTTTAGTAAATGAACAGTCTCAATAATAGAAAATAGTTATCCACATAAATAGTAAGAAATGTTAACTCTCTTTGTGACCGTGCATAAAAAAGTCTCATTCTCTAAAGCACAGAGTAAATGGTCACCTAGATTAAATAGTCATAAAGATTAGTACAAAATTATTAGTCATATAGATCAAACAGAGTCAGAGGCCATAGTCACATAAACTAATAGATCATAGATCAATAATCACAAAGATTAGTTAGTCATATAGACTAACAGAACAACCAATTCATACTTAAAAAAATAATTTGTACACAATTAAACATACTGAGCAATCTAATGCTAAAAAAATTATTACATCTTACATAGCTGCTCAATAAATAATATATAATCATTCTCTGAATGACACATAACCATTCTCCAGGTGACATACAATCATTCTCCAGGTGGTACATAATCATTCTCTTGACGGTACATAATCATTTTCCTAAATATATCCATGTCTTGCTATTTACCAAGATTAAATAATCTTCATTTACATCAATATGAACATCTCTAATCCCTCGTAATGACCATCATGTCAAGAGCATGTTCCATATTCTCAATATTCACAATCATTTGTACACATAACAAAAATGAGTCGACCAATGAATAAAATAAAAAGATATAAATCTATTTAATTTTCTTTTTTAACTAGAATTCATTCATTTTAATTAATCACTTTCCCAGTTATGTTCCAAGACTGTATCATCCATAGTCATAGGTTTATATGCTAAAATAGCAAACCCTGATTAAAACTTCAAGTAGACAGCTAAATAGTCACTCAGAACAAATGCTGAGATTAATATATAATCTCAAAGGTCTCACATAGTAGAGAAGCAAAGATTCATTCTCTTATTACCTTTATTGTCGCTTTAGTATATGTGGTATGAATCACATGCTACAATGTTATCCTCTTTACCAATAAAGAACGTATGTTTTCCTCAAATCAACATTGTACAGATTTCAATTTAGACATTCCCAATGTCTAATTCAGAATTCAACATATGAATTCTAATATTATTCCAAACAGGTATAGTAAATTGTGGATGCATTTACTTTGATCATTAATTTTCAAATGATCTCATCTTGATCCAAATATTAAAGTGACCCCATCTTACAAGTATGCCCATATATACATATAGATTCACAAGCTATCCTATAAACACCGGTTTATCTCTATTCATACATAACGAATAGAGATGATTGTCCATGTGAGAGGACCAATCACTACCTCCCAACATATTCACCGAGATCTTTCACCATAATATAACATTTCACATACACTGAATAGATTATGACATTTCATACAATCAAATCACAATATCTGATTATCAATTACAACATTGTTACATTCTCCGAAGTCTCATAGACCTTACATGTTCATTGAATGACTCTCTAGTCATTGGCTTAGTAAAAAGATCTACAAGTATAGTACGTGTAGGGATATACTCAAGAATCACCTTCTTCTTAAAAATAATATTCCTCACAAAATTTTACTTTATAGCTATATACTTGCCTTTGTTGTGATATTTGGGATCCTTGGCAAAATCTATTGTAACTTGACTGTCATAGTAGATAGTAATCAAACTCTCACTATCCCCAACAATCTTCAGATGCTTTAGGAACCTCCTCAACCAGACTGCTTCTTGCACAACCGCTAAACATGCCACGTATTCAGCTTCCTTTGTTGACAAAGTCACACAGGCCTGTTTCTTGCTGTTTTAGGAGATGACGCCACCATTAACAAGAACGCATAGCCCGAGCTAAATCTGCATCTGAATATCCCTTTAGGCTCATATATGATATTTGAAAATAGAGACAATAATCCGTTGTCGCTTTCAAATATCTAAATATCATCTTCATCGCCTTCTAGTGGCTCAGTCTTGGATTGACTGAAACCGACTGACTAAACCAATAACATAGCTAATATCAAGACGAATACATAATATAATGTACATCAAACTACCAATAATACTGACATATGATTTTTTTTATTCATCTTAGCTATTTCTTCTGGAGTCTTGGGACATATACTCTTGCTTAGAATATTATCTTTCACAATAGATGTTTATTCATCGTTGCAATCAGATATGCTGAAATATCGTAACATCTTATTTATATAAGACTCTTGAGACAAATCCAAAAGTCTCTTAGATCGATCTCTGATGATTTATATTCCTAAGATGTATTCAGCTTCTCCCATATTCATTATGTCAAACTGTGATGAAAGTCACTCTTTGACTTTTATCACAAAACCTATATCATTTCTTACTATTAGCATATCATTAATATATAATGAAAAAATGGCATACTTTTCTTTTTTTCCTTTTCAGGAAAACGCAATAATCCTTATTGATCATCTCAAAACCATAAGATAAAACGACTTTGTTAAATCATATGTTTCATTGTCTTGACGCTTGCTTTAATCGATACATAGCCTTCTTAAGTCTACATATTTTCTCTTCTTGACCTTCAACAATGAAACCTTCTAGCTGATCCATATAGATTTCCTCGTCAAGCTCACTGTTAAGGAAATCGATTTTTTACATCCATCTAATGTAAATCTAAGTCATAATGTGTTATAAAAGAAAAAATAACTCGGATTGACACAGACTTCACTACAGGAGTAAATGTCTCTTCATAGTCAATACTCTATAGCTGGGTAAATCCTTTTGCAACCAAACGAGTTTTATATCGATTAATCGATCCATCAACTTTCCTCTTTATTTTGAGAATCCATTTATTCCCTATAGTTCTTCGACCAGGAGAAAGATCGACTAAATCCCAAACTTGATTCTGAATCATCAACTCCATTTCTTCTTCTATTGCAGCTTTCCATTTTTCTATAGCTCTACATCCCAAAGCTTCTTCAACAAATTGAGGTTCATCATCGTCAATTGAGAGAGTCATCATTGCCTCATTTTCAATATCAAATCTCTTCTTAGGTTTGATCTTACGAATACTTTTTCATAAGTTAAGTTGTTGAGAAGTCACCTAATGACCAGACAAATTACTCATGCTCGATTGACTAGGTTCAGGTATCTCACTTGATACCTGTCTTGTTGATAATGACTCATTCTCCTCAAATAGAGGAACTGTCTTATCAACTTGATATCTAGTTGGGAATTTAATTTTGAGAAAAGTAGCATCTCTCGAATCCAATTTAGAGATGATTCCATCTTATTGCTCACCTATGAAAACATAACATTTGGAGATCTCAGAATATTTTATAAAGATGCATTTCTTACCTCTAGACCCTAGTTTTCCATACTTGTAAGAACTATCATGAATATAAGCAGCTAACCCCTAGGGTCTCAGATTTTCCAAATCTGATTTTCTACCTGTCCAACGTTCATGTAGGGTAGATGGAACTGATTTTGAAGATACTTTGTTAAGTATATAGATAGGAGATTGATAAATTAAGTTGTGCTATCATAAACCTAATCATTTCAAGAAGAGTCTTATTTCTTCTTTCAGCAACCTCATTTTGTCGAGGAGTTCCTGAGATTGTCAACTGTCTAAAAATCCTTCTATCATTACATATTGTCTTGAACATATCAGATAAATATTCCCTCCCACGGTAGTGTGTAAAGTCTTAACCTTACGTTCCATTTGATTCTTAACTTCGTTCATATAACTAATGAAACAATTCAATGTTTTAAATTTATGAGAAATCAAATACACATGATCGAAACGAGAGAAATTATTAATAAATGTAACGAAATAGGAAGCTCCATGTCTAGCCTTCATGTTCACCGGACCACAAATATCCGAATGAATTAATTACAATGGTTACTCAACTCTAATAGCCTTACCGAATGATTTCCTAATTACTTTTTCAGTAAGAGAATACTTACATATAGACAAGTTAATCTTAGTCCGAGAGCCCAATAAGCCCTCTCTAGTTAACCGATTCATGTGATCTTATCCTATATGCCCTAATCTAGTATGTCAAACCTCATTAGTTATATTTGTATCGCTAGTAAGAGCGATGTTTGAAAAATAATTATCAATCGCACAATTGACATCCGATTTCACATCAAGAGTCATAAAACCATTCGTTAAAAAAATCATATTCGATTGACACGGAATCAATCTTAAGTTCTACACACCGACTATAAAAATTAATACAATATCCTAAATCAAGAAGACAAGTTACAGAAACAAGATTCCTTCGAATCTCAGGAGCATACAGGACATCATGTAAAAACAAAGTACTACCACCACGAAGATTGAGTTTGCAAGTGTCGACTCATTTGACTTAACTCTTGCATTGTTTCCTACATAGATCCACTTATTGACAACTGATACATGACGATACTCCACGAATGTAACACACTCTCAAGCTATATAGTTGGTGGCTCCCGAATCTATAATCCATAAAAGATAAGAATCAACTAACAACATTGAACTAGCAACAAAATACTCAGGAAAAGAAGACAAATTCGGAATTACCTTTTTCGACTCAGTACATTCACGAGCGAAGTGACCCACCTTGCCACAATTAAAGCAAGTCATCTTACTTTTAGGTTCCTTCCCAGTCTTCTTTCCCTTCTTGATTGAGCCTTGTCTCATTCCCATAACAACAACTTTCTTCTTCTTTCCCTTTTCCTTCTTGAACTATTTCTTTTTCTTGGTTTCAGATGATCCAATAGAACTGACATCCACATAAGCTTGTCCAGAAATCCTCGCGGATTCGACTCTCTCTGCCTCTAATTCCACATGATATGAGACATCAACGAAAGTCTTAATACTCTCACTGTGAGTCAAAGTCTACTTTATGGTCTCCCAAGAATCTGGAAGGAAACGAATAATTGTCTGAACCTATTGTTCATCGGTCAACTCATGACCAACAGTTTTAAGCTCCCAAATCATATTCGACATCTCCCTGAGGTGTTTAACAATAGTGACATTCAGATGCTTCTTGTAGCTGTCGAACTTGATCGTTAGCTGTCGAAGCTTGCTCAGACTCATTCCACTATATCTATCCCTAAGGGCTACTCAGATTGCATGAGCCAAAGGATACGACTCATACTCAAAAACTAGATTATCAACCATTGAACTTATCAATATATCCTTAACAGTGGAATCCTTCTTTTTCTATGTCTTATAGGCATCAAGGTTTTGTCTGTGTTGTGCAATGAGACCATCAACAAGTTCTACCATAACCTGATATACTTCTAGAACTTCTTGTTCCTTAAGAACATACTAAATCTTGAGGTGTCAGATCTTATACTTTTTCCCATTAAGTTTCTCACCCTTATTCAATTTGGTTATGATATTTTTTGTTGCCATAATCTACCATAAATAAATAAATTATTCAGTATTCAGTGCATGTTCTATGTATGTAATCTCTGATTGACTCAATTTAAATCTGAATTAGTTTACAAAATCAAGTGACAACTACATTCTCACTCATCATTTGTATGTGACAATCTGACTTACATTGATCTATTCTATTACATACATCTCATCTAATGAACTTAATCATTATACAATCATGATATTTAGCATTAAATGAATTGATCATTTATAATTATACTCATAATGAACTTATTATAGAGTATATTGCAATAAACAAATATCATACATCATGTACGATAATTGTATAAAATGAACAAATCATTAACATAAACATATTGTATATTGTTAACACATAACAAATTCTAACAAGAATGTTACACATAATATTTTTATTACTCAACTAAAATAACTCTGATAAACTAGATAGACAATTACTTCTCCCACTAGCACAAACACTAGAGTAGTAATAATTCAAACATGTCGTATCTTTTTAGGCTCAACTAGGGCACTCTCAGGATGATGTCAAGTCACAAACTCCTATAAAGAACCCACACGTAAAGAATCTACGGAAAAGTTCTCTTCAAGTTTTTCTTTTGGATCCTCTTCACACTCTGCGTAGTGAAGCAACTATGTACACAACTGTGTATATGTGAGCTGCCCCTCGTAATGACCCTCATATTTGATGTGCAACATCACTCAGATTTTCTGACAATGAACAAACCAAAGCCCAAATTCTATAGTTATCCAAAATCGAAACTCCTGCATCTCGAGTCTCCATAATAGTCAATCAAGGCTCCCCATGTGTCCACTGACTCCATAAGCAGGGTCGTACTCTATCCCCTGGATAGCTTCCCTCAACTTATTTTGCAATACATTATGATGAGTCATCGTGGTAATCATCTGTGCCATCAAAAAAATTAAAATAATCAAGTCAGTATGAAATCGACTTCTCAGTACAAAAATCGATTTAATTCAATTTATACAGACATATAGAACCAACACAATTAATCAAGAAAAACTAATCTTCTTGATTTTTAGGAGTTTCAGTCGACTGATCTATTGACCAGTCGATTGACACTTTTACCAGTCGACTATCATCTCAGTCCAGTCGACTAGTACTATGAACACTCAACTTGACAGTGATTTGTAAGAATATGAACACCACATAATTTGCTCTGAGCATCCCAGGTACCCTAACACCATGCGTGGTGTTCTGTCTTCTCAACATCCCCAGCCGACAACCTTAGTTCATTAAACCTATTTCAAGTTATTTTCCAAGTACAAGTTGTTCTAAACAACGACTCGACAATTAAGTTATGAGTTTAGTTGACCATTGTCAATTTTAGCAAGTCAGCTAATGCCGACTACTTTGCATTGTGCTCACTCAGCCGAGTACTGAGCCCAACTCTCCTCAATCGAGTATCAACACTGTGCTCACTTATCCCGAGTACATACCACATACATAAGCATCGAGCACATAACCTGAGCGCCTTGTGCTCCGTACGAACACCTAGTGCTCAGGATGAACACTTATGTGCTCTATATGAACACCTATGTGCTCTATATGAACACTTATATGCTCTATCCAAGCACATATGTGTGCTGACCGAGCACCCTATGCTTTGGCCAAGCACCCTGAGGAAATTCTGAGCACCTAGTGCTCTTGCCGAGCACCTAGTGCTTCGGCCGAGCACGCATTGTTCTAGCTGAACACCTAGTGTTCTAACCGACCACCTTATGTACTGTCGAGCACCATATATATTTTCCGAGCACCTAGTGCTTTGACTAACCACCATATGTATTGTCAAGCACCATATATATATTCCGACCACCATAAGGTCTGGCCGAGCACCATATGTGCTAGCCGACCACTATAAGGTATGCCCGAGCACCTCTTGTGCTAGTCGACCACCATAAGGTCTGGTCGAGCACTATATATGCTAGCCGACCACCATAAGGTTTGGTCGAGCACCTCTTGTGCTAGTCGATCACCACAAGGTATGACCGAGCATCATATATGTTAACCGACCACCACAAGGTCTGCCCGAGCACCATATATGCTAGCCGACCACCACAAGGTCTGGCCGAGCACCATATGTGCTAGCCGAGTACATGTGCTCTTCCCGAGTACCACAAGGTCTGGTTGAACACCACTTGTGCTAGCCAACCGACCACCAATAATGTTTCGCACTATTTTTCTCTCCTATGCTCAAGCACCATTAGGTCTGGTCGAGCACTACTTGTGCTAGTCGACCACTAATAGGCAATTCCGAGCACAGTAGGAGAAACTCATGTTGTGTTCAGGAGAAATCGCGACAATGACACTGTTCATCGTCTTCTTCGATGAACAATAACCAAAATGGAAATCGACCAATTTCAAAGGAAAATTCAGTAATTAGGTTACCAACCTGGTGCTCTGATACTACTGTCGATCCCAGGTAATCTTTGCGTGAATTTAAATACTTTAAATAAAAACTTACAGCGAGTTTCTTGTCGATTTCTTTAAGTTGTTGTCGGTGGATGAAGCAGGTCTTTCAGGAAGAGATCTCTCGATCTCTTGTTTACCGACAGAAGAATGATTACGTACGAACCACACTACTCTTCCACAAACCAAGATCCGACACCTTGGTTGTTCTTCCGACAATGCTTCTACTATGATCTCCTTCCACAGTTTCTCTCCGACAGCCTGACGACACTCTTTCACTACTTACCACTTCTCGCTTGGACGCTATAATGCATGAGGCAGTTAATCTCCAATGTAGTCATGCACGTCCAACGTGTCCATGCCCAAAGATAATGGGCACGCACTGCACCCCGTGCAACACGTATGGAGTATCTCAACTGCCTACAGAGGGAATCCACAACAGCATGGAAGATTGCCATTGGCCACCATACTTTGAGAAGTGTTGGTGTGCATGGAGACGCAGTGGAGCTTCTAAATCCACTGTTGGACCATCTATATCTCCAAAAATAGAGAAGATAATTCAAAATTAAAATTATAAATCAATTCATATTTATCTGACTTGAAGTGATAATCTTTAATTATCGACCTTGATAGTTAGACCAAGTCAAACTGTTAAGTCCGTGTAGATAATCGGATCGCCGAGTGCTCGAGGCTAAGTGTTCCAAAGATCCAATTGGGCGTTGAATCTCCGAGATCGAGTGCCGAATATTGAGTCTTGAACTGATTGCTCAGAAACTAATGAGCCAAAATCTGCATTCGACGTAAATTCCTTAAAATAGATTTGATTCACCTTCGCGATGCTTCCAGATTATAGTGAGTCGTATGTTTTCCAATATATAATAACGAACTGCGATCCCCACCAAGCACTGATGGTCGTCACGAATTGAGAAGTATCCAAACATTATCACAGGTTCTATCAAGTAGGAAGAGATGCTTGACAGAGAAGGGAATGCAGGTGGATGAAATCATCTCTCTTGTTCTGTTCAAGATCTAAACTCCTTTTATAAGAATATTTCCTCATGCATGGATGAATAAAAACCATTAATTATTTTTATTTATCAGCAATGAAACGTTAACCGTTTCCGATGGTACTTATGGATTCTTATTAATCATATTAATACATCCGTTATAATAATCGAGTAAAAATAATTCGGATGATAAAATATTAATTCATTCACTTGGATAAATTTTATTTTGACCGATTCGACATTCAACGCACGTAGATAGTACTCGTACACAAGTTAACTTAGTTCAATACAATTCGGACGCCTAGATTTGCACCCCTACACATCCACACATAAGAAAGAGTCTTTTTCTATGTATTTGTTCACATATGAACCAATATAAACCAACAATTAAATTTTAAAACTTCTGATACTAAAATCTCATACATAATAAATTCTCCTTCCTCTATTCCATCTTCTTTTCCATTCATAAATTTTCTAACATCCACTACATCCAATCCTTAAGGTAGTCTAATTATCTTGACGTATCGAAACTCTTTGCTTGATCGATATTTATTTTGATCAGAGTCGGCCTTGGGCCAGGCCTGTTGAGGCGACCATCCAGAGCCCATAAATTAATACATTAAATACAATATGTATGGATTTAGGGTCTAAAAATTTTTTAATATCAAAATTCACCGTGGATAATGACCCAACCTACAAGTTTCGCCTAGCCTTTAAAATAAGACGGGCCGATTCTAGTTCTGATACCACTGAACTCAGCCAAATGGTGTCGATTTGTATGTCAATGGGCATGATCACTGCCTGGAGCACGTCCATATCAGCAGCAATGACAGGTTAAGTTTCCCTTCGCTGGATCTCGGTGATGGAGTTTCTTGGATAGAAGGTTCACCGGGAGTTATTCCGGCGAGGCTCCTTCGATGTTTAAGTCATTGAGTTAATCCATGCAATTTTCACTGCATCCACGATGGGCAAGAGTTCATGTCACTGGAGGTATGGAGGGCAGCCATTGATGTAAAATTCTACGATGTGTTTGGTCGAGTTCTTCACAGATGGAGGGCGAGCAAAGAGCTCCACCCAGCAGCATAAACACTGGACGAACACTCGTATGGTAGTGGAAGATTAGCTTAGTTTTTATCGTTGAATTTTTTTTTTCCGGGGTATAAGCTAGTTGTGTTCGAGTATGAAAACCCTAGAGGTGTTCTTGCAGAATTCATGAAGACACTGAGAAACACAGGACTCGATTCGAATGGAAAAGTATGGGCAGTTTCTCTTGAGCAAGATCCAGAAAGAAAAAAATCACAATCTGATGTAGAAGCTGCGTACCGGCTCCGGGAGGCTGCTCTTAGAGTGGGCGGGAACGACGGTGCTCCAAGAGAAGCGATCGAAGAGTCTCCTTGCCTTATCCAGATCGCCGGCGAAGGAATGCCCAGCTATCAGAGTGTTGGGGCAAATATTCGAGCGGGAGGCGCGCATCGGGCAGGGAGCCGGACTCGGAGAGCAGATCAAGGAGGAAATGGCGGAGGAGGCGAGGTCGAGGGGGCTGGGGGCTGGGGGAGGCGCGGCGCCGGCGGGAGAGGAGAAGCGGCCTTGGTCGCAGAGGAGACGGATGGAATGGGGCGAGGGAGAAAGAGGGAGGACGTAAAGAGGAGTCATACTCAATTTGTTACCAGCATTGGGTACAGGGAGGCACCCAATCAGAAGAAGGGTAATATGGATAGAAACGTAAGATTGTAAAAGTTGTTTACCGGGAGTTGCTAGTGGCTCGTCGTGGGATGGCATAAGTACGACACGTCAGCCCGGTCTGCAGGTGAGCTAGACCTAGCGGGCCCCATCATCTACCTGCGAATCGCTGAGTGACGCCTGTCGCAGCAATTCTGTCGCTTCATTCGCGGTCGAAATAGTCTATAAATATGCAATAAAGTCCCTTGTAGATCCAATATCCCAGCGCTGACGCCCCTAGCGCTATCCGCCGGGAGCCAGGCGCTGTATCGTCGTCGTCGTCTTCCCTCTTCTTCTTCGTCGATTGTTCATTCCGATCATGGATCGGGTTCTCGGCATGTACGAAGTCGTCCATGGATGGTGAGATTGCCCAGATGTGGGTCACCTCTCGAGAGAAGCTTCGCTCCATGTACAGTGTGGAGAAATTAGAAGTAGGGTTTAATTTTGAAGAGATGTAGGAGATGTCGAAGGTTTGAGAGCGATAGAGAGAGAGAGAGAGAGATTGAGAGATCGAGGAAGGGAGATGAGCTATATGACCGCCACAGGTGCGGCTGCGGAGGAGGAGAGGGCGGCGGCGACGGCGTCGAGAGAGATCCACTTGCCGGCGGAGGTGGACTGGGAGATGCTCGACAAGTGGCGGTTCTTCGTCCTTGGCGCGGGGCTTTTCTCTGGTGTATCTGCGGCTCTGTACCCGGCAGTGGTCCTCAAGACGCGGATACAGGTCGCGCATCCGCCACCGCCGTGCCTCCGCGCGGTAGCTTCCATCCTCCGCCACGAGGGCCCTCGGGGATTCTACCGCGGATTTGCGACCTCCCTTGCCGGTACCGTGCCTGCCCGGGCTCTTTACATGGGCGCGCTGGAGGCCACAAAGAGCGCTGTTGGCACTGCCACCCTTCGCTTCGGAGTCCCTGAGCCTGCTGCTACGGCTGCCGCTTCCGCTGCTGCCGGACTCAGTGCGGCCATCGCTGCCCAGTTCGTATGGACGCCTATCGACGTGGTCAGCCAGCGCCTCATGGTGCAGGGCTCCGCTGCCGCCGCTAAGTACCGCGGTGGTGTCGATGCCTTCAGGAAGATCCTGTACTCCGATGGCATCCGCGGACTCTACCGAGGGTTCGGGATGTCAATTCTCACCTATGCGCCATCAAATGCCGTTTGGTGGCCCTCTTACTATCTTTCTCAGAGACTGATCTGGAGCGGTATAGGTTACCACATGATCGAAGGCGGCAGTGAGTTAAGGCCGGGATACGGGGCGGTGGTGACGGTCCAAGGGTTGAGCGCGGCGGTAGCAGGTGGAGCGTCGGCGGTGGTGACGATGCCACTGGACACCATAAAGACAAGGATGCAGGTGTTGGATGGCGAAGGTGAGAGAATGACAATTGGACGAACTGTGAGGAGTCTTCTCAGAGAAGGAGGTTGGGGAGCTTGCTACCGAGGTCTGGGTCCGAGGTGGGCTTCGATGTCATTATCTGCCACCACCATGATCACCACCTATGAATTCTTGAAGAGACTTTCAGCCAAAGAGTCCCTTTGAGGTACTTCAGACTGAAATCACCTTTTTTTTCGCCTTTATATCCTGCCCTTCCTCTTCTTAGTTTCTTTTTGTTACTGATTGAAATACTTTGATCTAATCTAATCCAACTATAGATGGAGTTTTGCATCCAATACAACAAGTTCGTCTTTCTTTTTCATCATTTTCTAATTCATTCTGATCAAGCTTAGATTTTGTTGAGTACATGTGAATTATTTTGTTCATAGATTGAGATTGGGAAAGGGAAGTGTCTAAAAGAGTGTTTTAGTTTTTAAAACCTGCCAGTCACCAAAGATTTTTTCAACATATTGCATTTTCAGGAATGTGAAATGCATAGAGGTGATTGATTGTATCTCCTGATGAAGAGTTTTGAGGTGCCGGCAAATTTCTTTCTAGGATTGGAGTATCTAAGAACAACATAGTGGTGCTTTTTAATGGCTGCTAAAGGCCGATGCTTGATCAACGAAAGCACTGATAAAGGCAAGTGTTTGATTAATGAAAGCACTGATATGAAATATTAGAGAGTGCAGATGAAGGGATCATAATGACTTGAAGATGTTGCAACATTGTGGGGGCATTTGTGTGCACATCAAGTTCTTGTCCTCCCATCCTAGATTGGGTTTGTTAATCGTAGGGACCTTCTTTAGAATTTTGATTGTGATTGCTTTTCTTAGCCTGCACTCTTCCACGTCTTCCCCTCTGCTATAATAATTTGCATCAATGGGCAATTTTATACATAGATCTCATCTCATTTCTTTGTCAAATCTTATTGAGTTTGTTCCTCATCACAATGAAGATCGACTTGGATTGCTTTGGCTCTGAATGAGAAAGGAGATGCCCACCATGAATAGTTGCCATGTGTTTATGAAGCTACTCAGTGAGGACATTAGACAGAGATTGATATGCACTTCCATTCTAGAGATTCCAAATGTCTACGTTAATTTCAAAGCCTAATAAGTAATACTAGTAGCCTTGCCTCCATACTTAAGCAAGCTTTAGTCATTGGTTAAACTTCACTAGAGTTGATTCTGATATTTTTGAACTGCAACTTCATAGAGATTATGAGGAAAAACACCTAGAAGTTTCACTGCATAGTGTGATATGCATACCATATATCACTTGTACAGATAACTCATATTACTTCTCGCAAGATTTTAGAGAGTGGTACTTAAATTATAGTTGGAAAATAAGTAAATAGGTGAGATTCCTTATGCCTGATAAAAAAAAAGGGAACCTTTAGAAGAAATTGTCTGTGCCTTATCTCGTTTCTTGCTTTTATAAATAATTAAACTCTGTAGAGTTCTAATTGAGGATTAAAATCTGGTTTCAATTGCAACAACTGAATTGAATTCGCGTATCAAAGTGGGGTCTTCAATTATACACAAGTTCTTGTCCTTTAACTCAGTACAGTGTTAGCTGGTGGGTCATTGATGTCTGTGTGATTGTGATTTTTTTTTTTAACGTCATTTGGCCTTCCTTTCTTCGATTCCACGTCTCTATGTCACCCTCATTTGATCTGAAAGGCAGGGTATCGAACTATTCCTTGTCAACTCTGTGGGCAAATTTTGTTCCTTCCACTGACAAATACTGGCTTCCCTAGGGATATTTTCTGGGAAGACCCTTTTCGCCAGATGCCCCCCCCCCCCCCCTCCTTTTCACCATTTTATCCGATGAAAAAGAATTCTGCTGTAGTATCGAGTTAGCTGCTTACTTTTGATATTTATCTTATTTTAAATTCAAACTTTGATTTTTTTTTATTACTTTGATCTTTTTATAGTAGCAAAAGGTGATATCGTCACCTCAGGTATCCGGTCTTATGACCATCACAAAGGAAATTAATCATGGAATCTTGAGACTAGCAGGAGGAAGAGATAAAAGGAACTGTAGACTTCGTCCAGGGAGATTTGATCCTTGTCTTCGTGTTAGCAATTTGCCTTCTGCTAGCCACAAGAGTTGCTCGAGACTACTTTGACTATTTTATTATGTAAAAGGTTGAAAATATTAATCTAGCGACCTCCTCATTTTGGTCCTTAGGGATTCGAGAGGGAGTAAATTACGAGAGAATTATGTCCGTGGAAGCAATTGGTAAGACAATAGATGGTCATTTGAGTCCGGGACAGAGTTTTAGACCGCTTCCGGAATCGTTCTTATCCATTGTGCAAGTTTATCCATTGACTTATCAACGCACCGTACCTGTGAAGGTTACTTTGACTATTTTATAAAACGTGGAACCGCCACATTAGCGGCCCCCCACCGCTGCCCCTACGTGTGGAGGGGGGTAAATCAGATGTCAGGTGGTTAGCGTAGAAATACGGAGTCATCGATAGTCGGGTTATCACCTCCAAGAGTCGACCCCTTGCCCTTTATAAAATGTGGAACCGCCACATTAGCGGTCCCCCACCGCTGCCCCTACGTGTGGAGGGAGGTAAATCATATCTCAGGTGGCTAGCGTAGAAATGCGAATGTCGATACGGTGCGTCACCTCAGAGAATCGACCCTTGTCCTTTCAGCGCCTTAGCGTATTCGTTCTGGAGTTTCTGCAGAAGGCGGACCCCTTGCCCTTTATAAAATGTGAAAGCACGCCATTAGCGGCCCTACATTTGCTCCTCGTGTGAAGGGTCATCAGTCAGTGGCTGCGCGAAATCTGAGTCATCGGTAGTAGTCGTCACATCCAGAATCGACCCCCGCCTCTTTCAAGCCTTAACACGGCCAAGGCTTAGGGTTGCCGTGACTCACTTGCCCTTTATGTGGAACCGCCACATTAGCAGCCTCCCACCGCTGCCCCTACGTGTGGAGGGGGGGGGGGGGTAAATCAGGTCCCAGGTGGCTAGCGCAGAAATGACCCCTTGCCCTTTATAAAAAAATGTGAAACCGTCACATTAGCGGCCCCCCACCGCTGCCCCTACGTATAGAGGGGGGTAAATCAGGTGTCAGGTGGCTAGCGCAGAAATGCGGAGTCATCGGTAGTCTGGTCGTCACCTCCAGGAATCGACCCATTGCCCTTTCAAACCTTAACACGGCTGCGCTAGCCATTTGGATTTATCCTGAGGCTACCCCTTATCCTTTATAAATGTGGAACCACTACATTAGCGGCCCTCTCCGGCTGCCCCTACCGGTGGAGGAGGTAAATCAGGACCCAGATAGCAAGTGCAAAGGAGAGGATCCGTCGATGGCCCAGAGTTATGACCTTCTCGGGAATTGATCCCTGTCTATTTAAGAGTTATCCTTTTATATTTATCAACTGGGCTAATCCTGGAGGCTACCCCTTACCTTTTATGATTGTATTGCAAGTGGAGGCTTTGAAAGTATAAAAACTCAGTGGAAGCTCTCGCATGGTGACGTGGTGGGGGAGAACACTCCCTTCCATTGTGGGCAGTGCGCGCAATCAGGATTTTTAAACAAGGGGACAAATTTAATAAATTTAAAAAAAATAAAACAACATAAAATATATAATAAAAGTTATATATTAATTTCGTATATTTTTATAATAATATTTGTTTAGATTTCATATTTTAAAAATACTAAATAATAATTTCATTATCAATTGTATCAAACACATCTCACTCAATATACGACATCAAACAATCATTTAGTTTATCATCTTTCAATCGATTATAAAGTAAAGTTTTGATTATTTTTATTGTTAAAATTATTCTCTCTGTAATTGTAGTTGCAACGGATAATAATAATGTTATCTTTAAAAATAAATATACCAAAAGATGTTGTCAATACTTCTTAAATTAAATTATTTTTTAGCAAATTCGCTAATCCTTACAACCTAAGAGAATAATTGCTATTTTACATGTCAAAAATAAAATTATCAAATTAGTACTTAAGACGCATTAATTGCATTGGAGAGAAATCGAATAAAAAATTTGAGTAAATTGAAGTAATTTTCTTTTATAATAAGTAAAAAATGAATTTGATGGATCAAAACAAGTCATACATAACACTTTATGTTCATCTCATTAAAGGGATTGTTCAAATTTTGAACTTGTAAATCTATCACTTTATAAAAAGTTTCAATGCGATAATAGTGAAGATTTATTTTTCCTTTAATATTTCGTCGTGATCTTTCATGAAAGACGAATAAGTCTTCTATATGTGGAGTGACTATCTCATATTTAACATAAATATAGAAACTTCATTAATAATAAATTTCAACCATCATCTCTGATGATTTACAATTGATATTTGTTTGATCTTATAAGAATCATGACATTTATGATGTTTTGATCTTTTCTTTGTAAAACTTATGACAAATCATTCGTGACTCCCAAAATATTCTTCTGCAAACGCAATTGAAATACGAATTCATATTTTTTTTATTAATTCCAATAGATTATTTATTTGCATCATTTGTTCATGATCTTTTTCCTCCTCTTTAATAATTAAAAGGATAAAAACATATTAAACTCAATAATATATTTTAATGTGAATCTCAATGTATCCTCATAGTTCTTTTTAATTTCTTCTCTTGATGTATACCTCGTCCAGTGAAGATATCATCATTGTCAATTATTTCAATAATTTTTTCAAATTATTTTTCACGAAATATATCTCGAGCAAAATAATAAATATAATAAATAGACTTGTTCTTTATAATAAATAATTTGTGTTTTTAAGTCATTGAATTGTTCTCGTAAGTTATTAGCTCCATTATATCTTTGCCCTCATAAATTAGATATAAATGGAGTGATTAAGGAGAGAAATTTTGTACAGTAGAGAATATATATATATATATATATATATATATATATATATATATATATATATATCCGTGAGCATCTTCATTATTTATCGTTCAATCCCTTAGGATTCAAGGATTGGACTATAGTATATAAACGATCGAACGATAGATAATGAATATTTTCACGGGTACTATATATATATATATATATATATATATATATATATAT
This sequence comes from Wurfbainia villosa, assembly GCA_025175895.1. Classification (NCBI taxonomy): domain Eukaryota; kingdom Viridiplantae; phylum Streptophyta; class Magnoliopsida; order Zingiberales; family Zingiberaceae; genus Wurfbainia; species Wurfbainia villosa. The sequence goes on along the minus strand of CM045996.1, from coordinate 58,430,730 downwards.
ATATATATATATATATATATATATATATATATATAGGTAATTGATCCGATGGGCTACTGATTTCTACGCTCCATGAGCGAAAATCAGCGTGAGCGGTGATTTCACTGTTCACGGTAGCTTGCGTGAATAGTGAAATCACTGTTCACGACGTTTTCCGCGCACAAGTGCGCACCGATTTGCCGCCCACCTAATCCTACCTCTCTCTCTCTCTCTCTCTATATATATATATAGAGAGAGTGGTGATCTCCTGTACGCCGAATTCTCCGCGACCCGTCCACAACGCGTCGACCCGTTCCGCCGTTGTCGTCGCGCCGCGCCGTCGGCCACGGACTGCGCGATCGACGCCAGTCATCGGCGTCCGGCGGTCCGGCTCGGGCCGATTTCGCGGTACGGTTGGCCGCGTTTCGCGATCGCGATCGGCTCGGATTCCGGTCGGTCGAATCGCGGCCGAATCCGAAGCGGAAGGACCGCCGGCCGGGCGATCCTTCCTCGCCGGATTTCGGCCGAATCGCGGTTGACCCGGCGATTCGGCCGAAGCGCCATGGCATCGCCTGTCTCCCCGGATTCGGCGATTCAATCGGGCCGGAATCCAGCCGATCGCGCGGCGCGGGCGCCAAATCGCCGGCCAACGACTCGGCTTGATTCGACCGCGATTCTCGGACCCGGGCACCGAGCCCGACGGATGGCCGACGGGCCGATCGCGCGCCAGTTCGACGGGCGTGGCAACGACGACGATGAATTCGACGAGTGATCAATATATATATATATATACCCTTTTCCATGTGGCTACACCATTGATTGTGGGAGGAAGCATTCTCCTTGTGGAGTCGGGAGCGGCTCTCCAAGTGGGGAGCTGTTTTTTTTTTATTAAAATAATTTTAAAATATTTATGTTTGTTTGTTTATGAAAAAAAATAATTAATAAAAAATTTAAAAAAAAGAGAGAAAAAAATCAATTGTTGAATAACGGTTAATCATTATTCAACGACTAATTTTTTATTTAAAAAAATTATCTATATAGAAATCATATATATATTATTTTCTCACTTTCTGGATCCTCTATTCTATAAATATTATATTCTCGATCACGTATATATCTTCATTTATTTTAAATGTCTTGAAATCTAGATCGATCTAATAGATTTATGATCGACGATTTCTGGAAAAATGAATTTATGGAAGATGCGGATGATATAAATGAGCAAATAATGCTTTAATTATATGAACGACACCAAATGATATATCAAAGTATTCAAAGTTCTTCCGACAGAGCACAAAGGAGGAGATATTTGAATCGGGATGGATATGCTCATCTTTTCAATGATTACTTTTCTAATAAGCTAGTATATTGGCATATTTCGACGTCGATTCCGAATGCAAAGAGAGTTATTTCTTTACATAGTCGATGTTTTAAAAAATCATTCTGAATATTTTTAATGAAGGGTCGATGTCATATGAAAAAAGAGTTTGTCGCTACTTTAAAGGTGCATAGTAGCTATCTATCAATTGGTGTATGGAGTCCCTACCGACCATTACGATGAGTACCTATGGGTTGTTGAAATAATTGTCATTGAATGTTTGTTTAACTTTTGTCGATGTGTGATTCAAGTGTTTGAGGTTCAATATTTGAGAAGATTTAATGTTGATGACATCTAACGCTTACTATCAATGCATGAGCAGAAATATAAAGGGGTATTTGGTTCGTAGAGAATTTTTTATTTTCTGTTTTCATTCTCTCTTTAATTTCCAGAAAACAGAAAACGATTTTTTTTTGTTTTTCAGTTTTCAAAAAACACTCTTTTATTTTTTGGAAAACGAAAATGGAAACAGAAAACGATTATTTTTCATTTTCCAGTTTTCCAGAAAACGCTCCTTTATTTTCTGGAAAATGAAGATGAAAAATACGAACCAAACGCGTTTTCTCATTTTCGCAGAAAATGAAAATGGAAAACGGAGATGAAAATGCTTACCAAACACCCTCTAACTTTTTTAGTATGTTGGGTAGTCTTGATTGTATACATTGAGAATGAAAAATTTGTCCCGTCGCTTGAAAATGTCAATTTACTTGAGGAGATTAAAAGGTCCCGACAATTGTGCTTGAAACAATCACATCCGGAGAATTGTGGATTTGATTTTTTTTTTTTTTTTTTTTTTTGGGATTGTAGGGTCAAATGCCCTGGAGGTTAATTTTATGGTTAACAATACACAATACAAAAGAATACTATCTAATTGATGGAATCTATCCAGGACGAGTTACTTTCGTCAAAAACTTTTCATGTACCTAAGGTTCCAAGAGAAAGATGTTTAAGGAACAATAGGAGATTGGGAGAAAGGGTATCAAGCGAGGATTTAAAGTCCAAGACTATTTTGATACTAGATTATAGAATAATTTAAAGAACATCATGTATATATACATTATTTTGTACAACATAATTATTGAAAATGATGAGATACAATAGTCGGGCGACGAAGAGACTCTCCATCATAAATATTATAGGGCTCCATTCAAAAATTTCAAAAATATTTAATTATATTAAATGAATTTTTGTAAAAAAATAGTTGGATTTTTTTTTATAAGGGAGAGAGAAATAAAAAAAATTATTTTTCACGTGACATTGTAAAGATTATAAAAGAGCTTTCCAACGGGAGATGCTCAACACTGATACACCGACGTTTCACAGGGAGCGCCACTTTGCTCAATTGATTGTCTTCTGTTAGGCATTAAGCATGGTTATCAATTTCGGTGTCGATTCGATTCTAATCGATTTTGAATTAGTCGATGTTGGAATCGATTTAAAATTTATTTCGAATCGATTTCGATTCTAAAATTTTAACTTTGAAACTAAATCAATTTGGACTGGTTCCGAATCGATTTCGAAATGATTTTGGATCGATTTCGAAACGGTTCTGGATCATCTTCCTTAAATTTGAGTTTCCAAATTCATCTATTGTGTCGATAATTTTATTTTTTTTTCTATCGTAAAATAATTTTATAGACATCTTAACATGTTAATAATTTTTACTTTTAAATTAACAATCGAAATCAGATCAAAATCGAAATCATAATTAAATTTAAAATGTTCGAATCGATTGGAATCGAATTAAATTAAAATTGAAATGATTCCGATTTGAACCTGTTAAACATGTCTATCTTTTGCATTTACAAAATATCCACTTGAGTGTGGCTACTCAGCATAACAGCTGTGCTTAAATTTTAAGATGCCATGGGTTGTCAAGATTTCGCTCGGTCACGTGCATATAAAGATCCACTTTATCGTACTTTTTGTTTTTAAAAATTTATTTCTGGTCCCATCTCTCGAGTGTTAGACCATAGATGCTCGACTTTTGGATGCAGTAGCAGGAAATGACTCGGGGCCCCTTGTATTACTATTAATTGAGTGGGATGCACTTTCTATTAAAAAAAATATGATTTTTTATATTAGCGATCATCTTCGATTAACAAAGAAGATAAATCAGTACATAGATATAAACGAGAGAATCGGTTGATAATTTAGGACGATAAAAATTTTAAGAATTGAATCATATCTATTTAAAAATTATTCATTTATACTTATCAACTGAAACATACCTGAGAGCTTTGGATGCACTTTCTATTAAAAAAAAAGAACATATTATACAATCTAAAATTAACACGATAGAGATTTATAAAAGATTAATTCGTACTGTACAATTCTATGAGACATGCACGCACGTTCTATTAAAGAATGAATTAGGGTTCGTTCTGTGGTTCAATCACACCCACGAAGACCTGAGGTGTTTGACTGTTTGGTACGGAGTGATGATAAGGACCTTTTATTTTACTTATCAATTAAAAGAGCGTTTCGTATTAAAAAAATATAAAGTATTATTTTAAAAAAAATAATAATTTTAGATAAAATTGCATTATTCTAAATTATTTTACTGATAAAAATTACTTTAAATAATCAAATACTATTATACTCATAAAATTGCTATAATTAAAATAATTTTAACTAAAACTCCTATGAAATAATTTAAAATAAGATTAGACTAACAAATGTATTTTAAAAGTAAAGAATAAGAAACATATTTTTTAACACGTGGCGCCATTAAATTTAATGATAATACAAAATAAAAGAATTTTTTTTTATTAATTTTTGTCGTCTCTGGTCAATGAAGAAAGAAATGGACGGCCCATAACAGATTCCATGGGCTATAACAAATTTTGAACTTCAACTGCCAGACGGTTTCTTTATTGCTTGGGCCAACTGGAAGATCTCCATCAACCTCTCCGTCTCCGGCATCATCCCCTGCACCGCCTCGTGCGCGCAGAACCTCTCCGCCCACCCCGCCAGCGCCGGCACCTTCGCCTCCTCGATCAGCTTGAGCCCGATCAAGCTCTCCGTCACCCGTATCCACCCCAGGTGGCATCCGATCGCGATGTCGAGGTAGCCGATCTCGTCGCCGCCGAAGAACCCTTTCCCCTGGCTCAACGTCACGAATGCTTCCTCTAAAAGCTGGATCCCTTCCGCCGCTTCTTCCTTGGCTCTGCCTTGTTCCCCGTTACGCAGTCGAGTTAGCAACGGCGACCACTCGTCGTCGAAGTAGGCGGCCCAGAAGCGGTGGAGGGCGCGGTCGTGGGTGCCTGCGGGTACGAGGGCAGGTGCCGCCGGCCAAGCCTCGTCGATGTACTGGACGATAATGAGGGATTCGCACAGGGGGCGGCCGCGGTGGATGAGGACGGGGATCTTCTTGTGGACGGGGTTGGATTTGAGGAGGAGCTCACTCTTGCCGCCGAGCTCTTCTTCCAGGTACTCGTACTCGACTTTCTTCAGCTGCAGGGCCACCCTCGCGCGCAGCACGTAGGGGCACGGCCATTTCCCGAGCAGCTTCGCCTCCGCCATGGATTGAAGGTGTCGGAGTCTGCTTGATGATCGAATTGGGCCATGGAAGTGTGATTTTATAGAGATGAGGAAGCAGGCGGCGGTCATTGGTTCTTCCGGCGAAGAAATGTGGCGTTCTCTCGTTGTCGTCTGCTGTGTCACGTTCGCATAGATGCTATCGGAAGGCGACACAGCAGACGACAAAGTGGGAAAAGGATCATAATACAAAAAGCAATAATAAAATTGCAAAATCAAGATAAAAAAAAAAAGAGCGAGAGAAAGAGGAAGAATAATAGATTTAATTCAAGGAAAACCAGTGCAGATGGCCCTCAGATCTCATAGCTTTTCAGAATCATCGAGGCTTAGTATATGAATTTCCAGATCGATCACCTTCACATACATAACAATGGCGACGATGGCGACGACGACGACGACGACGATGGCAACGAAGAAGAAGAAGAAGAAGAAGAAGAAGAGAATGGAGTATGTCGGTGATCTTTTGAACACTGGAAACCCATAAAAGCCTCTAAAGTTGCAAGATTTTCCATCATCGGGCAACCAGTAATTGTCAGCAAAAACGACAGAGACAGAATCCGAGCCAAAATGAGAAGATTCACAATCGAGATAAAATAGCAACCGCTTCGGTGAAGAATTTAACGGCAACAGCTAGAACATTACAGGACAAAGGAAGGGATTAATCACCATGAAACCCTATTCTTGGTCGGCATATGAGGAAAATAAATTGTCGAGACACCCAAGAAGAATCAGGGTTTGTCCGATGTCCATTTTCCCCAAAAAATCGCTTTTGCAGGAACCACTTTCGGTAAGAAATGCGTTGTACCAGAGCAAAACACCGATACACACTATCCTGCCTTCAAATGCATCGGAAGAAACCCAGATGCGAAATGGTAACGAACACGAAGAAATCGAGTACGGAAAGATCGACAAATCGAGCCCATGCTGTTCGTAAATAGGGCGCGAGCAGAGTTAATTGTCAAGACACCCGATGAAGGATTAGGGTTCGCCCAATGAATGTACAGGAGCATAAGACCTACACATGATACCCTCCCTCTATTAGACAACGAAATCGAAGAAAAGCTTTCGAAACGAACGGATCAAAGATCAAGGATGAAAAAGGAAGGAGGATTTTCAACATGTTCGACGAAGAAACAGATCGGCGAGAAGAAGAGTAGCTCACAAACCTCGATCACAGGTAGAGCAACAAGCTGCATCGCGGCCGCCATCTCCAAACCCTAGGTTTCGCTATTTGAAAAGACTGCGGCGCGATCGAGGGAATTATATAGGAGAGGCGAATCGCCGCTACACCCAATATAACGGTTCGGAGACAGAAGAATAACGCACCCGTTATAAATATATAACACCAATCTGTGCGTATCGCATTAAACCCGATGCCCTCTGAAGGCATTCCGCCGCCGCCGCCGCCGCCGCCGGCGTCGATTAACTTCTGGCGATCTCCGACTCCAATCCGGTGCCCTATAGATATCCGCTCGTCTGTTGGATAGCAACAACATGGAGGTCTCAGAAATAAAATGCAGGATTGAGGATTTATCCAGTGAGATTGTACGACCTTGAAGCTTGAGCAAATAGTTGTCCCGGTTGGATTTCTCGGATTTATGCAGACTAGATTTTGAGCCTAGTTTTCAAAGCATTAACTACCAGTTGGATGCTTGTATACCTTTGATGATTCAAGCATGCGCTCTAAGAGTATCCATCCAATTGAAGTTAGCACCCATTAGATCTTCGTATCCAGCTATCTCTGGGAAGGCGCTTACCATTTCTAATGGTGTTAGACGCTGCATGCTGTATACTCAATCCGACATCAGGGATGTTTGTCAGCTGCTTGACGAAATGCCTCTATCAGACTCTCAAACCTGCAACAAGAGGATCAGGTGTTACACATCGGACCATGAGCATTATGCATCTCTGTCAATCTTCAAAAGGATGCTTAGTGCCCAGTTGACACTGGACAGCTTTGCTCTTGCTGCCACCATCAAGTCTGCAGCAGGGGTAACTGCGTATCTTGATATGGGGCCTGGAGAAGCCATCCATGGGTTTGCAATGAAGACGGGCTACATAGTCTTTGCAGCTGTTCAGAAGGCTATGATAGATATGTATGCCAAGTTCGGTGCACTATGTAGTTCTCGTCGGGTATTCGAGGAGATGGATAACCTAGATTCAGTTGCTTGGAATGTGCTTTTGACAGGGTATGCTCGTGCAGCACTTCATGATCAGGCATTGCATTTGTTCCTAAGGATGCATGTATGTGGTGTAGAAGAAAGTAAGCCCAATGCCATAACTCTTGCTGTAATTCTTCCAGTCATTGCCAAGCTAGATCTTCTGAAGCCTGGACAGAGCATCCATGGTTATGCGATAAAGATGGGACTGGAATTTGGTACTTTAGTTGGGAATGCACTTGTGTCAATGTACACCAAGTGTGGCTTCGTCGATGATGCTTGTAAAGTGTTCTTTCTTATACCTTACAAGGATACTGTCTCATGGAATTCGTTGATTGGAGGGTGCTCACAGTGTGGGCTCTTTGGTGAAGCCTGTGCAATGATTTCTCAGATGGTGTCAATGAATTTCTTGCTGAATGAAATCACAATTGTGAGCATCCTCCCTGCATGTGCATTTGTAGAAGATGCTTCGCACTTTGGCTTGGAAATCCACTGTTACATATTGCGCCATAGTCTCGACACTGACCTTTCTGTTTGCAATTCACTCATGATGTACTATGCAAGAATTGGTGACATGGAGAGAGCTGAATGTGTCTTCAATAAATTGGATATGTGGGACCTAGTGACATGGAATACCATGATTGCTGGATATGCCAACAATGGTCAGATTTCAACAGCATTAGATTTATTTCAGCTGCTGCTGATGAGTGGAAGGAAGCCGGATTCAATCACTCTTGTAAGTGTTCTTCCATTATGCACTCAACAATATGATCTAGAAGGGGGAAAGAGGATACACGGTTATGCATTTCGGCATAACCTGCTTTACAAAGAAACAACCTTAGGAAACTCCATTGTTGATTTATACGGAAAGTGTGGCAAACTAGAGAATGCACAGCAAACATTTAAAGGTATTAAAGAAAAAGATATAGTGTCATGGAATGTAATGCTCTCAGCTTACATTGATAATAGTCAATTGGAGAAGTTCGTCATCCTGCTGAATCGAATGAGTCGTGAACAAATACATCCCGACTGTATAACAATACTGAGTGTTATTCAGGCTAGTGCTTTAAATAGCAACAGGAAAGTCAAAGAAATTCATGCCTATGCCCTCCGGGCTGGTTTTGTGTGCCTAGTGACCATTGGCAATGCAATGCTTGATGCATACACAAAGTGTGGTAACATTGAGGATGCACAGAAAATCTTCAGCAGCTGGACAGAAAGGAATGTCATCACTGGCAACACAATGATTTCAGGCTATCTGGAACATGGTTGTCCAGACGATGCAAAAATGGTTTTTGTTCAGATGTCTGAGAAAGATATAACAACTTGGAACCTTATGATTCAAGGTTATGCACTATATTATTGCAGTGATGTCGCTTTTGTTCTGTTCCATCAGCTGCAGCATGAAGGCATGAAACCTGATTCTCTGAGTATTATGAGTATCCTTCCAGCTTGTGTGCGTGTGGCTTCTCCTTATCTGGTAAAGCAGTGCCATGGCTATGTAATTCGCACCCATCTAGAGGACATTTACCTTGTAGGTACCCTTTTAGATTCTTATGCAAAATGTGGAAGCATAAATGATGCATACAAACTCTTTCAGGCAAGCTCCAAGGACTTGGTAAACTATACTGCTATGCTAGGAGGCTATGCGATGTATGGCTTGGCAGACGAAGCAATCAGAATATTCTTTGATATGCTTGAGGCTAATGTCAAGCCAGATCATGTTATAATGACTGCTCTTTTGTCAGCTTGCAGTCATGCTGGTCTAATAGACGAGGGGTGGAAGCTTTTCAAATCCATGATTGAGAATCATTGTATTAGACCTACTATGGAGCATTATGCTTGCATGGTGGATCTTCTTGCGAGAAGAGGTCGATTGAGAGAAGCTTATGAATTTATACTGGGCATGCCATATGAGGCTGATACCAGTGTGTGGGGAACATTACTTGGTGCCTGTAAAATTCACAAGGAAGTTGAAATTGGGCAGCTCGCGGCAACTAAATTATTTGATGCAGAGGCTGAAAATATTGGAAACTATTTGACAATGTCAAACATTTATGCCGCAGATGGGAGGTGGGAGGGTGTTGAGCAGGTCAGGAGACAGATGAAGACAATGGATCTTAAGAAACCAGCAGGATGCAGTTGGATCGAAATTGCAATGAAGAGGCATATTTTTGTGGCTTGTGACCTATCTCATCCAGAGAGAACCTTAATTTACAGTATGCTGAGGACATTGGATCAAATGCTCAAGGAGCCACTGGAAATCATATGATCGTTTCACTTCGGCCAAAAAGAAGTTCCTCCGGAAGCGTTTCTTATTCTAAGATTTCCATGGCACAAGTAATGCTCAACTCAGTTTGATTGCAAATCAGGACAGCTGATGGTAGCCAATAATTTAAATTAGAAGAACGTCGCCATCAGTCGGTGTAATTGGATAAGAACAGGTGCTCTTTTGGTTGTAAAAACACAGCAGTTTCGATACTTCTTTTGGATGAGTTACTACTTACTCATCAATACAATCTTAGAAACAGGTTCATGAACTTCGATTCTGGGATATGTAAAAATAAGTTAGAATTTAATGGTATCGGAGGAAGAATATCTATGTACTTATTGAACTAGGTCGCGGTCGATTACTTGAGGAAGAATATCTATTTTGACGCAGCTGTATCATGGACTCTTCATTAGGAGTAGAACTGAGATTAGGATGTGCCGGGGGCAATCAAGAAGAGCTGCAGGAATTTCAGGTATGTAAAGATTTTGGCAATTCTGAATCGTTTGATTTAGTCGAAAGCTGCATAGGCAATCTAGTTATCTCTACTAGCCAACATTTCTCCTTCAATGTTCTTAATATGCAAATTTCTTGATTAGGGGAACCACTAAATAGAGGCATTTTATGAGTTAATTGTTTATTAACAATTCTTTGACATTGAAAGACAGTACTTTCTTGTTCTACAGAACAATGTGCTAGTGGAACAATGTCTATCAGTTGAAGCTTGTTTAGGTGCCAAAAATCTATCAGTCGATGCTCGTCCAGGACCGTCGAAAGCCATTGTCTGTCAACTGATGCACAGGGCCTTTTCGATGAAAAGTGGAAGGTTTTACAGCAGTAGGAGCTTTGTGAGAAAATAGGGAAGCTGCCACTCCTTGTGCCCGATATTTATTCAACTAGACTTCCATCAACTCGCTAAGCCCTGTTGCAATGACCTGCTAATGTGCAGTACCTTAAAAATGATAAGAGCTAATGGTCGGGAAAGAATCGACTTCATCGTCGCAAATAAAGGAGGGATTCATGGGGAAGCATCATCATTCCTTAAAACTCTAGCAAGGTCTTTTTCGAGCAACAACAGTCACCAACTTGAAGAACTTGTGGTATCATTCTGTTTAAAATTCTTACTCTGCCATTTGCCTTCGGAATGACTTGAGTGTCTAAGTTCAGACCGGCTCAACTTATTTTTGCTCTTCACGTGGAATAATATCAAAAGTGCTTCCTCACTGCCCCCAGGGCACGGTGCGACGATAGAGTAGTAAGTTAACAATTTTAATAATGATTTAGATGATGTGGTGGTTAAGATACGACGGTGTTTACAGATTTGATGTGGAACGATTATGAAAAAAATCTAAAGCTCTTTTCTGGATTCAAATGACTTTAACGTATCTTGACCACCATGTCAAGGTTCATAGGGTCATTCGTGATTTACCTCTCTCACAATGATCAGACAGATCGGTAGAGGTTGCGAGGTTGACGATTTCAATCTTTTTCAGATAATAAAGTAGTAAGGTGATTTATCATTTGATCCTTCTTGATTATGACTCTAGAAATTTTTTTGAATTATATATATATATGTGTGTGTACGTCGCGTGCGCAATGTGATCTCGATCGTTCATTATACAGAAATGCACAGTAAATGAGAAATACACAGAGTTTCTCTTTCAACGATCTTTGATTAAATTCTCCGTCGTCGATCGTCATCCACACTATAGTCCAACCCTTGAATCCATCGAGGTAACTATCGTCGTTTGATCGATCGAACTATGATCGGATTTCGATCGCATTAGACCAGAATTCGATCGAATTGCGACTGCTAATGCTGTTGGCGGTAGCAATCACGGTCGACTTCGATCGTAATTCGGTCGGAATTCGGTGTTCGATCGGATTGCGAACGGACTTTGGTGCCGATCGAATTGCAGTTAGGCTTCGATATCGATCAGATTGTGGTCGGATCGCGATCGGATTATTGTGCTGATTGGACTGCGATTGAATTTCGATTGGATCATGGTCAAAATTCAATAGCTCGACGACAATGTCGAGCGGCAATTCCCTCCAATAGAGTGAAATACTATGCATTCCTTATTACTGTGCATGCTCGAACACTCACATAGTCAAACATACACTATATATATATAACAATGTTATGCTACACAATTTATCTGTGGGCACCTCAATCATCCGATCAAGTGAACACTATAATTCAATCTTTGAATTTTGGGGGATCGGATGGTGAATAATGAATGTGCTCACTGAATGTTTAAAATGCGCACCCAGCATGACAATTTCACTATTCACATGAGAGGAGCTCATGTTGGGCGCTCATTTTTGAGCGCTCAGCATAACAACTTACTATATATATATATATATATATATATATATATATATATATATATATATATATATATATCCACTATTGATTCATCACAAATGTGTGCCAATGTTTGACACGACGTGAGCTGTTCGATTTTATGAGATTGTACAGTAAATGAGAAATGCATAGTATTTTTCTTTATAATTTTTGATGAAATTTTCATCGTTAATCGTCATCCGCACTATAGCTTAGCTTCTGAACTCGTCAGGATCATCATCGACGTCCCTCAGATCGAATCGCGTTCAAATTCCAATTGGATTGCGGTTGGAATTTGATCGAATTGCGATCGTTAATATCACGATCATTGGCAGCTATAGTTGCAGTCGATTTCGATCGAACTCTAGTACCTATAAAATTCTAGCCGCTCGATGGCAATGTCAAACGCCCGAAAATTCCAATGAAAAATACGGTACAATTTTCAATATTATACGTGTTCTGACAAGCACGAGTTGCATACCATGCGATATGCAACGTATCAATATATATATTTATAAAGCGCATCCTTCCTATCTTCTCGTTGACTCTTACGAAGGGAAGTCTTCTATTTTGCTTTAATAACTTCTCCAATTACATGGTGTTAGAACTGCCACAACAATCTAAAGTAGTTGACCAATCTAGGTTGACTATTTCGCTCCCAGTTGAACGTTGACTTATGATGTTTTAAGTCCGAAGAGCCTCTGAAGTATCCAACCGAGATCATGGTGTTTGGACTGCGCCCAGTAAGACTACGTTTGGTACGGGGTAATCAAGCTTGTAATGTAATCGGATTACATTATAAGATGATTTACTTTGTTTGTTAACATTTCAAAGATGTAATGTAATGTAATCGCATTACAAAATAAGAGTCAAGATCCGTAATCTCGATTACGAAGGAAAAACGATGTAATCTGATTACATTACGGACTCAATATTTGTCTTTACAAATATGCCATTCTTTTATTTTTTTCTAATTGCTTCTCGAGGCCGGCCGGCGACCGGTCGCCCGTCCACCGGCCGGCCGGTGACCGGCGACCGACCGGTGGCCGATCGACGACCGAACACCGCCCACCATCCACCAGTGCCCTTCGGCGATCGACGACAACCTTATAAGGCTATTTTTGTCATTTTATAATAATATGAATTACATTCCTTATAACAAATATGGATACCAAACAAACGAATGTAATCACTTTTGTAATCAAAGATTACACATCAATCGCTAACCAAACACAGTAATGTAATACACATTACATTATATTACATTACAACCTTGATTACATTACAAGGTTGATTACATTACCCCGTACCAAACGTAGCTTCTTACGAGTTGAAAGTGCAATTCAACATTTTTGTTCAAGTCAACGTGGGCAATGTAAATATGGAAGCTTGATTAATTCTTCTCTTACATTGTTTTAAGAATTTGGCTTTCTTTGAGGTGGGAAATCTAACATGTCCGTTTTTTTTTTTTAACTCGAGCATTGAATATTTCAAATAAGGGAGTCGTACTGTAATGATAAAATTTTTATATATTATATATTTATAAGAATAAAAAAAATTAAAAAATATATAATAGTCAACGAGACTTAGAAAGCAATAATAAAGTTAAGAATAAAATTTTTGAACGATTATATCGAAAATTAGATATAAAAAAAAAAGAAAGAGACATTTATAGAATAATTATAAAGTAAAAAGAGAAAATAAAAATTTTATTTAAATCAAATACATTAAAGATGAATATAATAGGATATTAGTAAATGATTGAGAAATAAAAGAGTGATAGAAAATGTATTTTCATTAATTTTTTAATGAATGTTTAGATGCTAAATTTAATTTAGATAATTTAAGTAGATCAAATGAGTATAGAAATTTAAATTTAAATTTCAGAAGTAAAGAAGTAAAATGAGCTTTAAATGGGATGCAAAATGAAAAAAAATCGTTTGACCAAATGATATTCCGATAGTGGTATGAAAGTGTCTAGAAAATAAGATATTGATAGAGCTGACCCTGAGGGAGAGCTGTTAAGGCCCTCGTCTAGGGCCTAAATTTTTTTTAATGTTTTGCATGCCCAATTTTTAAAATTTACAATGAAAATAGGATCTAAATTTTCAATTTCACTCGGGGCCCTAAGATCCAATTTGAAAATCAGGATCCACTTTGAATATTGAATGACTCACAAAATTATTTAATATGATATTGTAAAAAAAAAAAAATCTGATTGATGGAGGGTAAGTATCTAATTCATTATATATGAATAAGGAGGGCATACAAATTTATGTAAACTATAGATATATTAAACTAATGAGTCATCCCATGGAATTTTGGAAAACAATAATAGAAAAAAATTAAGAAAGGAGATCATGATTTTTGAAAATCAATTTAGATTCATGCATGAAGATCGACAATAAAAGTTATACATCTTTTTAGACAATTAATTAAAAAGTATTTGGAGCAAAAACAAGATCTATGATATTCATGGACTTAGAAAAGTTTATGATAGATTTTCAAGAGATATTATATGAAGAATTCTAGAAAAAAAAGATGTGTTAGTGTAGAGCATATATTAGACTAATTAAGGATATGTATGAAGAAGTAACAATCGGAGTGAAAATTTCATGTGGATTAATTGAAGTATTTCCAATAAATATAGAATTACATCAAGGATTATATCTAAATCTCTATCATTTTACACTAATCATGGATAAATTCATTGGATACATTTAAGACATAGTACAATAGTGCATGTGTTGGTGCAGTGGGCACCAAAGTCGAACCGATATTTTGATTATGGCAAAAGGCTCAATAGTTAAAAGTATATTTGTTATCTTACGAGCTCAATTAAGTGTGCAGAAATGCTAAAGTTGAGCGGAAGGTCTGCGACACCCGGTGGGAACCGAGGTGGTCGGGCAACGCCAGAGGGATTTCGGAGGAAGCCGAGGTACTCGGGTGAAGACCGGAAGCGAGGCTACAAGGTAAGCTCGTGTGAAAGCGAAGCAAGGACGTTAAGCGTAGATCCGACCCAATACCTCCAATGGAAGGTCTAGGTCGAGATCAGTTGGTTAGAACCATCGTACTTTATATTTTAAGCTAACTTGTATTGCAGTCCAAAACCCTTTGACGCCTATACTACCAATCAGCTTGGTCTAGTTCCAGCCTCGAGAAGAGCTCGAATTTCAAGGGGGTGAATTTGGACTTGACTCGTGTTTTGGTACAAAGGGTGATGTGGCATCAAGGTGGACATCCAAACCATCACCAAGCTTGGACCCCCAAAATTAGGTGATGTGGCATCAAGGTGGACATCCAAACCATCATCAAGTTGGACGCCCAAAATGAGGTGAGTTGGCACAAGATGGTTGGCAAACCACCATCAAGCTTGGACGCCCAAAATGAGGAGAGTTGGCACAAGATGGTTGGCTCCCATGATGTGGCACAAGTTGGATGGCTCCAACAAGTTGGCGTGAAGGCCTCCTTGAGGTGGCACAAGGTGGTTGGATGAGCACCTCATCCTTGAGTTGTGGCACAAGGTGGTTGGATGAAGCACCTCATCCTTGAGTTGGCGCAAAGGATGTGGATGAGCAAGACTTGGGGGATAAGAACCTCACCTTGGACACTACCTATGTCTAAATTCATAGATCAATATCCATAAATAGACATGTTCACGCCAAGCAAAAAATATAAGAAATCAAGAGCTCTCAACACGCCGTCGTAACGCCGCTACTACGACTCACATTTGCTACGACGAAGTGCCGCCGACAACGAAAGCTACATCTTCTACTTATAAGAGTTGTCGGTATATTTATTTAAGTTCTACTTCTTTAAATTGTCTTTGTGCTTTAATCGTAACAAGGAAAGGGGGAGTGTCCCTTTGCCTTGATTTCTTTTTGTGATCGTTGCTCCTACTTCCAACGAGGAGGAGTGGTTTTAGTGAATTGCCCTCCGTACGTGATCAAGGATCACTAGGGCCGTGGATTAGCAATCGAAAGATTGTGAACCACGTAAAAATATCTTGTCTACTTTATATTTCCGCTGTGCACTCTCTACTTGCTTTTTACTTATTGCAAAATTTTTTTTTAACGACACCGTATCGCTATTCACCCCCCCCCCCCTCTAGCGACACTTTCGATCCAACAATTGGTATCAGAGCCGGGGGCGCTAAGATTCGGTGAAACCACCAATCTAGCTTTGTTTTTCTTTTTTTCACAGATTTTTTATTTATTTATTTCTGTTTTCGTATAATTATTTCACTTGCTTATCTTCTCCTACATATAGAATTGCATTAGAGGCTTTAGGATCCGGATAAGGTTGTCCTTGGGTTAGATCCCGAGTAAGGTTGTCCTCGGAACTTCAACGACATTCGCATTTGATTGTTTATTTCTTTTGCAAGTTACATTTTATATATATTTTTTACTTCTGACTACTAATCCAAGACGAAAGTCTTGGAATATTCTTCGTGTGTGTTTGCAAGATTCTTTTCGTCGTTCTTCTTCTTGTTTTTAAATGGCCCATCTCGAAGGGTTTAGCATCGACCGCTTTACAACGGTAATGACTTTCGTTATTGGAAGGGTCGGATGGAATGCTTTCTTAAAACCCAAATCGAGATGTGGATCGTAATCCAAACCGGTTTCACACTTCCTATTAATGAAGATGGTGAATCTTTGGGTTACGATCAATGGTCAAATTCCATGAAAAACAAGTAGAAGCCGATGCCAAGGCAACTCAAATCTTGCAATGTGGGTTGTCAAGGAAGAGCTCAACCGCGCCCCTTCATTAGTGCAAAGGACTTATGGACCAAGCTAGTGGAACTACACGAAGGCACCGACGACACGAAGGTATGTAAAAGAGATTTACTTTTAAATAAATTGTATAACTTGAAAATGCAGGAAAACGAGACCGCAACTCAACTACATGCTCGTATCCAAGACATCGCCAACCAACTCCATGCCATCGGACAAAAGGTCGAGAATCGCGACCTTATCGGTATTCTCTTAACTCGTTTCCTAGGACCACCTTGTGGGCATCCATGGTCGATGCCTACAAGGTCTCCAAGGACCTTTCTAAAATTAGGTTAGGCGAATTGTTTTGAACTTGAATTACATGAGCAAACTAACGTGGTCCGTGCCGAGAAGAGTATTGCGTTAGTGTGTTCCAAGAAGAAGAAGCCCGCAAGCAAGCCACCCTCAAGGAAGAAGACGAGTCGAATGAAGTAGACTCGAATAGAATCCGAACTAGTCAATCTAGTTCGGAAGATGATCAAGAGACGAAAGCGACCAACAACTCAAGGTAAGCCTAAACCTAATTCAAATACTTCTAATTTTAGATGCTATGAGTGCAACAGTTCGGTCCACATCAAGTCCGAGTGCCCAAAGCTAAAGAATAACGCATCAAAGACCAAGAAAGCGCTAAACGCTACTTGGGAGGAGTTGTCGGAGGAAGAAGACGATATCCAAGCTCTAATGGCCAAGCCGACCGGCTGCACGACGACTCGAAATCAAGAAGAGTCCGAGTCCGAATCCGGCGATGAGCTTCCATTCAAGACAAGCCACGGATCCGTATCCGTTCAAAAGAATCATTAAGGGTAAGTGTTACTTAATACTTTGTATGGTGCAATTAAATTTTTAAATAAGAAACTAGCTAAGTCCGAGTCCAAGGTCGAGACTAATTGAGGAGGTTAACCTCCTCAAACATGAGGTCTCCTAACCTCTTCGACTACTTGTATTCAAGAGGAGGACTCAACTCAAGTTGAAAAGCTTGAAGTTGAGAACTCGCTTTTGAAAACACAAGTCGAAGACCTTAGGAACACGTTGGAAAGGTTCACTTTGGGATCCAAGGGACTTGACCTCTTACTTGGATCACAAAGGGCCGTGTACAACAAGGCCGGACTCGGGTTTAACTCAAATACAACCAATAAGTCATATATGTCTATAGTAAACCAACATAAGAAAAATGTCCAAGCATGGGTCCCTAAGATCACTTTGATTTCAACTTTAGGATCTAACATGTATTGGGTTCCCAAGGACCAAATTCACTATGTGAATAGACCCACTCGATTCAATGGTCCAGGGGGAGCCAATACAAAATGTATTTTTGTTAAGTCTTAGAAATTGCATGCTTAGTTTTTCCTTTATTTTTAGAATGGTTAGATAGGACTCATAATCAACTAAAATCCTACGAAAAGATTGAGCCTCGGGGAGACTCTTTTCAAAAATAACTAGTTAGACCAAGATGTAGTCTCAAGTAAGTCGAGTTATCAATTTCTTGAAATTAGCTTTGTCTAAGGAAGTGGTCGTTGTTCCGATCAAAGAAGGCCTCTGTGCCTCGCCACGAACTGGAAGCTAATCTCTTGAAAAGATTACTTGATGAGCTTAGACTAAATCCGAATCTAACCTAATGTTGGTTAATTTAAATTCATTAAAATTAATCAAGTAAAATTGAAAGTCATCTCACAATAACACATAGGAATAACATGTTTTGATCATGTAGATATTGGTGAGATGATTTAGGTTTAAAAACTTACAAACAACCCTTTAGTAATTCCAATATCCGATCCAACTACCTTATATGTAGGATCAATGGATGTCGATGCGCTGGTTGCTCGACACATGACGACCGATCAACTCAAATTTTCGGTTACGATTCAAACGACAAGGATCGGTAGCCTTGAAATAGCAAGCTCAAAATCATCGGATCGTGATATTGAGCTCAACTCTAACTTTACAATTCAAAATGTCTTATTAGTAGAAAACTTTCAATATAATTTACTTAGTGTAAGCCAATTGTGTGATAACAATTATAAGGTCATATTTCTAGAAAATGAATGCGTAATCAAGATAAATGCAACATCTAAAATAATACTTAAAGGAACTAGGAATAGCAACATCTACACAATAAATTTACCCAACTCCTCAACCAAGTGTCTTATGACACGAAGAGGAATCTTGGTTATGGCAATCAAGACTCGACACTGCACTCCAAGACTCGGCCCACAAGATGAGTCGAGTGTCTTGGTTATAGGTTTGCCTAAACTAAACAACTTGGATAATAAAATATGTAATGCTTGTCAACAAGGTAAACAATCTAGGACACAACATCAATTAACTAATCAAGAAAGAACCAAAAGTGTTC
The DNA here is from genome assembly GCA_025175895.1 of Wurfbainia villosa. Lineage (NCBI taxonomy): Eukaryota > Viridiplantae > Streptophyta > Magnoliopsida > Zingiberales > Zingiberaceae > Wurfbainia > Wurfbainia villosa. The sequence goes on along the minus strand of CM045996.1, from coordinate 58,411,936 downwards.
TTGAGCTCCTACACATGGATCTATTTGATTCACATGGAGCTAAGTCACTCAATGGTAGTCAATTTTGCTTAGTCATAATTGACGACTATTCTAGATTTACTTGGGTTAGGTTTATCAAATATAAAAATGATACCCTAGACCAACTAATCAATCTTTGTAGGTTAATCGAAAATCAAAAGAACCTTAAGATTAAAAGACTTAGAAGCGATCATGGTGGTGAATTCGAAAACCACAGGTTTACAGATTTCTGTAACCTAAACGGATACCACCATGAGTTTTCATGTCCTAGAACCCCACAACAAAATGGGTTAGTCGAACGGAAAAATAGAACCCTACAAGAAGCCGCTAGGACAATGTTAAACGAGTATAACCTACCCGATAGATTTTGGGCAGAGGCCGTTAGTACGGCTTGCTATGTCCAAAATAGGATCCTTATGGTAAAGAGGCACCAAAAGTCCTCGTACGAGATTTATCACGATAAAATACCGAACATCAAATACTTTAGGGTATTTGAATGCAAGGTACATATCTTAAACACTAAGGATTACCTAGGGAAATTCAAATCCAAAACCTCTACTGGAACCTTTCTAGGATACTCAACCACCAGTAGAGCTTATAGAGTATACAATCACGACACTCTTAGAGTCGAAGAAACCATTAATATAGTTTTCGACGAAGGACACGAACCCGTTCAATCCTTAACAAAACCAACTAGCAAATCAACTTATAGCAAACCCGACTCTGATCTTGAACTTGAATCTCGTCCTAACCCAAGTCATCCTATCGACCAAGTGATAGATGACCCTAACCCAAGTCATCCTATCAATCAAGTTATAGGTGATCCAAATTTAGGGGTTCGAACTAGAGCTTCATACCGAAACATTAGTCAAATCTCGTTAATTTCCAAAATCGAACCCAAAACTATTGAACAAGCACTTCTTGATCCCGACTGGATTATTGCTATGCAAGAAGAGCTAGCTCAATTCACTAGAAATGAAGTCTGGGAATTAGTACCACCACCTAAAGAAAAATCAATTATTGGAACAAGGTGGGTATTTCGAAATAAACTTGATGATAAAGGTGAAGTAGTTAGAAATAAAGCTAGGTTAGTCGCAAAAGGGTTTAGTCAAGTCGAAGGTTTAGATTACGATGAGACCTACGCCCCCGTAGCAAGACTAGAGTCCATCCGAATGTTGTTAGCATATGCTGCGCATCGAGGTTTTAAATTGTTTCAAATGGATGTCAAGTCAGCTTTTTTGAATGGATACATTAAGGAAGAAGTTTACGTCTACCAACCTCCGGATTCAAAATCTAGATAAACGACCATGTCCTTAGACTTAAGAAAGCCCTATATGGACTCAAACAAGCCCCAAGAGCTTGGTACGAAAGGCTTTCGATCTATCTTAAGTCCAAAGGATTCAACCAAGGTTTAGTCGACCCAACCTTATTCGTAAAAACCGTAGGAAAAGAAATCTTTATAGCCCAAATCTATGTAGATGATATAATTTTTGGAACTACCAACTGATCGATCGCTAAGCGAATTCATCTCACTTATGGAAAGTGAATTTGAAATGAATTTAGTAGGAGAGTTAAGTTTCTTCTTAGGTTTACAAATTAAACAAACTAAAGATGGAATATATTTACATCAACAAAAATATACTAAGGACTTAATAAATCGATTTGGAATGCAAGATGCTAAAATAATTAATACACCTATAGCAACTAATGTTAATATAAACGAAGATGTAGAAGGAAAACCCGTTGACCTAAAATACTATAGGAGCGCAATAGGAAGTCTCCTATACTTAACCGCGAGCCGACCCGACATTTTATTCGCGGTAAGTATGTGCGCAAGGTTACAAACCTGTGCCAAGGAGTCTCACCTAACCCTAGTCAAGCGTATCCTTAGATATCTAAAGGGCACGCTAAACGTAGGTATTTGGTACCCTAGATCTACCGAGATTAATCTAATCGGCTACTCGACTCGACTATGCGGTAGTAAACTCGATAGAAAGAGCACGAGTGGTTGTTGTCAAATCCTCCGAGTCTAGTGAGTTGGTGCGAAGAGGAAGCATTGCGTTGCCTTATCTACCACCGCCGAATACGTTGCGATGGGTGAGTGTGTCTCGGGCTCTGTGGATGAAGCACACTCTCCAAGACTTTAGCTTAATCTTTAACAACATTAAAACCTACATAGATAACATCAGTTCAATTAACTTAACTAAAAATCCAATATGTCATTCTAGGACAAAACATATAGAAGTTAAACACCACTTCATTAGGGAACATGTAACTAATGGAACTATACAACTAGAGTATGTTGAGTCCAAATCAAACCTAGCGGACATCTTCACCAAACCACTACCCGAAGCCGAATTTAGTTTATTAAGACGAAAGTTAGGTATGTGCGTAATAGAGTAGGATTTAAATTTTTCTATATATGTACTCTATTTTTGCTTCTTTTTATGAAATTAGCCTAAGTCTTACCTTAGAAATCATATACCTATAGATTTAAGGAGCCAACACATCTCACAACACATAGGACTAATGTGTTTGTGTACTTAGCGTAGCAGGCGTGAGATGTTAGGACCTTACTCACAGTTCAGATGTAGATTGATGCATCGATATGAACCATGGAGTATAATTATTTAAAATTAATCAACTCCTTCAAGACTTATTGATCATTCTATATCAATCAAGTCCAACCGGAGTTGTACATTTTAGATGAACATATTTTCAAGCTTATTATTATTTTAAAAATATATATATATATATATATATTGGGAACTTGCTTGGACTTACAAACCCTAAAATATATTTACAAACTTTTTGAGTTAAGGCAAAAGGGGGAGAAAGTCACAAAAGTAACCAAAATTAACCAAAATTAAAGGGGAAGAAAGTAAACAAAATTATTACCTTTTATATTAAGTAATTCCGATTACTTAAGCAACTATTAAGGGGGAGTAAAAATTATTTTTCAAGAACTCACTTGAAACAATAATATTTCTCATTCATATTTAATCATTATGCTAGCTCATTCATATTTAATCATTATGCTAGCTCATTCATATTTAATCTTTATGCTAGCTCATTCATGCTTAATCATTATGCTAGCTTAATTTTTCCTTAACTTTTGTGTCGGTTTGCCATGAATCAAAAAGGGGGAGATTGTTGGTGCAGTGGGCACCAAAGTCGAACCGGTATTTTGATTATGGCAAAAGGCTCAATAGTTAAGAGTATATTTGTTATCTTACGAGCTCAATTAAGTGTGCAGAAATGCTAAAGTTGAGCGGAAGGTCTGCGACACCCGGTGGGAACCGAGGTGGTCGGGCAACGCCAGAGGGATTTCGGAGGAAGCCGAGGTACTCGGGTGAAGACCGGAAGCGAGGCTACAAGGTAAGCTCGTGTGAAAGCGAAGCAAGGACGTTAAGCGTAGATCCAGGCCCAATACCTCCAATGGAAGGTCTAGGTCGAGATCTTAGAACCATCGCATTTTTATATTTTAAGCTAACTTGTAATTCAAAAACCCTTTGACCCTGCTTACTACTACCAATCACTGGTCTAGTTCCAAATTTCGAGAAGAGCTCGAATTTCAAGGGGGTGAATTTGGACTTGACTCGTGTTTTGGTACAAAGGGTGATGTGGCATCAAGGTGGACATCCAAACCATCATCAAGTTGGACGCCCAAAATGAGGTGAGTTGGCACAAGATGGTTGGCAAACCACCATCAAGCTTGGACGCCCAAATGAGGAGAGTTGGCACAAGATGGTTGGCTCCCATGATGTGGCACAAGTTGGATGGCTCCAACAAGTTGGCGTGAAGGCCTCCTTGAGGTGGCACAAGGTGGTTGGATGAGCACCTCATCCTTGAGTTGTGGCACAAGGTGGTTGGATGAAGCACCTCATCCTTGAGTTGGCAAAGGATGTGGATGAGCAAGACTTGGGGATAAGAACCTCACCTTGGACACTACCTATGTCTAAATTCATAGATCAATATCCATAAATAGACATGTTCACGCCAAGCAAAAATATAAGAAATCAAGAGCTCGTAACGCCGCTACTACTACTCACATTTGCTACGACGAAGTGCCGCCGACAACGAAAGCTACATCTTCTACTTATAAGAGTTGTCGGTATATTTATTTAAGTTCTACTTCTTTAAATTGTCTTTGTGCTTTAATCGTAACAAGGAAAGGGGGAGTGTCCCTTTGCCTTGATTTCTTTTTGTGATCGTTGCTCCTACTTCCAACGAGGAGGAGTGGTTTTAGTGAATTGCCCTCCGTACGTGATCAAGGATCACTAGGGCCGTGGATTAGCAATCGAAAGATTGTGAACCACGTAAAAATATCTTGTCTACTTTATATTTCCGCTGTGCACTCTCTACTTGCTTTTTACTTATTGCAAAAGTTTTTTTAACGACACCGTATCGCTATTCACCCCCCCCTCTAGCGACACTTTCGATCCAACAGCATGTTGTTTGCAGATAATATTATTTTGGTAGATAAGACACGTAAAAAAGTAAATATTAAACTAGAATCGTAGTTGTAAACACTAAAAGTGAAAGATTTCAAGCTTAGTAGAGTAAAGACAGAATATATGAAATTTAAGTTTAAGAATATTAGACGTAATGAGACAAGTATTAAGATAGAAGAAGACGAATTTTCTGGAATTGAGAACTTTAAATATTTAGGATTATTTTTTATAAGACGATGGAGGGATTAAGAGAGATGTCTTACATAAAATACAAACAAGATGGTTGAAATGGAGAACAACATCAAATGTTTTATTTGTTTATAAAGTACTTCTAAAACTTAAAAAGAAGTTCTACAAAATGATTGTTAGACCTGCTATGTTATATGATATTGAATGTTGGGCTATGATTCGAGCACATGAACAGAATATGAGAGTTGCAGAGATGAAGATATTAAGGTGGATGTGTGAATATTATTACTGTTGTAATTGCTTGTACGAGATTTCTCCACCTCCGACTTGTTGTCGAGAAGAAGTTTGAGTAGTGGTGTGTTCATCACTCGAGCTCGTTGAGCTCACCCCGTGGAGTGGGAACCCTAAGATTCCGAACCACGTATATCACGTGTCTATTGTGTGTGTTTATGTATTCGTCTTTATATTCACATTTATATATTGTATTTTCATTGCGCTAACGAATATTGTAGACGAACGAACGAATTTCAACGAACAACGCACATGAGCTGTTCAACCCCCTTCTAGTCGGGCCTCGATCCTCCAACACACTATTTTAAGTCCTCGATCACTTGATTTATATATTACAAATATAGATAAAATCTAACTCAACTCATATTATTAATTTGGCGTATATGACTTTCATTATCATGTCTCGGTTCATTTGCTATGGTAAGATAGGATGTTGCTTATAGAATGGATTGGATTCGATGTCAGATAAGAGGTCTAAAATTCTCCTTGATTTCATATGGATCCCTTCCTGTTTTGTCACCGTATCAAGAGACTTTATTATCTGATTTACCTTTCTTTCGTTAGTGTTTTAGGACGGATGACCGGGACTTTTGTAGAAAATTATCTTCACAAATTCGATTTTGTATTTTGAAAAAAATGTAAGTAGAGAATTTTAAATATCAATTAAAAATTTATTTATTTTTAAATAAAGTACATTTTCATGTCAAAATCAAGTCAATCATCCTCTTAAATACACAATACTAATAAAAAAAAATCTCGATATATAAAATAAATACAAACGTACATGATGCTTCAGCAACGGTCGGTCGCTGGAAGATAGAAGACGCGGAGTCGGCACGTGACGTGGAGTCGTCTCGTCGCCCGCGCGCTCTGCGATTTTCTTCTTTCCCACAGTTCGGCCGATTCTTTACTGCCCTGCGCGGATCGCCACGCACTTCCACTCCCTCGATCCCCGCGCTCAATCAATCCCAATCCCTAGACCTCGCTTCCATGATCCCGTTTGGCTAGATGCCACCTCTCCTGGGTTCTCCCATGGCGTCTCCGGATCTCCTTTTCGTTCTATTGCTGTTACTTTCCGCCGGCGTCTTCTTCAGCTGCAGCGGAGTTGAAGCATCGATCCACGAGTATCAAGGACGGAGGTTCAGGGCCGAAGGCAATGCTTTTATCCTTCATGGCGGCAGCGAGGGGCTCTATGGTTCGGTTCCCTCCTCTTCTGCCACCGGGAACTCCTTCATCCGGTAACTTGTTCTTCTTTTTTCTCCTCGATTTCTGCGCTTCGTACTCCAAAAGGCCTCTTCATCTTCCCCCAAATGTTCGTTATTCTTGTGGTTTCCTGCTTCTCGGCCTATTCTGAACGAACTAAAGCGTTTTGGATAAAAGTTGACTTCTTTAGTTGTATTTTTTGTTAGTATGATTTAATGAAATATGTTTGTTTCCAGAGCATGCTTTTTCGTGGATACGATTGGTACTTTGAGTTTTGGAACCTCTTCCTTTTATGTTTTTTTTAATACTCAGAAATGGAATTTTCAGATGATTTAAGTGAGTGCAAATCTGAAACTTTAGGTTTAAAGCGCCACTATTTCCGATGAATGTTTGTCGGTTAGTTACACTGAAAAAGGAACAAAAAGTGGTTTTTGTAGTTCCTAAAAATTCAAGGCCTTTTTCTTTTTCTTTTTCTTTTGCTTTTGCGAAGTTAATACTGAGCTCTTCGGTTACTGAAGTTGTTTCAAAAGGTTAAATGGAAAAAGTTCGTATGACTTTTACTTGTTGATTAAAGTACGCTTCAAATTTACCGTAAACTGATCAACTTTCCATATAAGTTCCGTTATTCTGCAAACCAGGAAGAAACAACTATAAAAGATTTTCAAATCTAGTTTCAGAAACCAACAAGGAACTGGTTATTATAATAACCATGCGTATAAACTTATAAAATAGTAACTCGTTTGCTTTGTTGTAATCTTGGTGTTTCCTCCTGAATCACAGTTTTGAAAATATCATATTCAGAAGATCAATGGAAGAAGCAGCTGCTAAAGCAAAAACTAATGGAACTACCTTAACTGTCGAAGCAATTGTCTTTGAGGTGGAGGATCGTGAGAAAATTGGTGGTTCAGCTTATGGAGGTCAACGGGCCATATGTTGCACAGCTGATCTTGCAAAGCTAGGTTCTTGCACTAAAGGAACAATCATCTATCGCCACTCTGATATTGACCCTGATTGGCCACAAGTACTTTCTGCATCCTTCAAAGTAGATGATTTAGAGAGTAAATTGTCATCCAAGACATTATATATAACGAAGACCGGGATGTACAATCTGTATTTCATTTACTGTGATCCAGCACTTGATGGGCTTGAAGTTGATGGGAAGACTATATGGAAGAACCCTACTGGGTATCTACCAGGAAGGATGCAACCTCTCATCAAATTTTATGGGTTCATGTCTCTTGCTTTCTTGATACTTGCAGTATATTGGTTCTCTCAGTATGCAAGGTTCTGGACAGAGGTTATGCCACTGCAGAACTGTATAACACTTGTCATCACCTTAGAAATGATTGAAATGACTTTATGGTACTTTGAGTATGCTGAATTCAATGAAACTGGAGTCCGATCAAAGGAAATAACCTTCTGGGCAGTAACTTTTGGTGCTGTGAAACTAACAGTTTCACGACTGCTAATACTGATTGTTTCGATGGGATATGGTGTTGTTAGGCCTATTCTTGGCGGTCTTACTTCTAAGGTCGCTTTGCTTGGTGGAGCATTCTTCCTATCATCAGAGATTCTTAGGTTGGCGGAGAATGTTGGCACCATTAGTGATGTTTCTGGGAAGCCAATTTTAATCTTGGCTCTCCCCGCGACAATATTGGATGCTATGCTTATTATCTGGATATTCATTTCTCTGTTCAAAACCTTGAAAAAGCTTCAGGTATTCATGTTTATCATCTTCTTAGCAGTTGCTTAGTTGCAGTATTATCTTACTATAATATACCTTAGTCGGATTTGCTTTTCAAAGTGTTAGAAGTATATATTGGAATAAGTCTTATAGTTTTTACAGGCAAGGAGATTTACTCGGAAGCTAGATATCTACAAGAAATTCGCTAGTGCCTTGATTGTGATAGTTGTTGTATCAGTTGGTTGGATAGGCTTTGAGGTAATACCCTGTTTCTCTGAACCTTAAAATCCTTACTATCATGATCCATGAAGCAAAAACCCAAAGTATTATGATCCTGACTATGTTGCCGATGTTAGTCTTGTCTAGTTGTCAAGTATTCGTACAATGAAGAACTATTTGTCTTCTGGCACTTGAGCCTGTATCATTTAGTTTCTAAGATCACTAAAATTTATTATGATGCAGTTCTATTTTAAGGCAACTGATGCATATGGAGAGAAGTGGCAGAGTGCGTGGATGATTTCTGCTTTTTGGCAAGTCATCTCATTCTCTGTTATCTGTGTCGTTTGTGGTCTCTGGGCACCTTCTCAGAACTGCATGAAGTAATCCCTTCATTCTTGACTCCCCATCTAGACTGTATCAATCCACATAATCATTGTTTTTAATCCTTTTCGAAGATATTAAGTTATTTCAAGAGCTAGAATATTATTTGATACCTTTAGTTACTTTGCATTTTCCATCAGATATGCCTACTCAGATGATGGCGGTGAGGACATTGACCATGAGGCTGATAGATCCTTGATTAAACCAGAACCATATCCTTACAAGGACAGTTGGAGTATTTCTGTATCATCAGATATCAAAAAGACTCCAACGACTGACACTATAACACTAAAAGATGAGGAAGATGGAGAAGAAAAAAGGGAGTAGGAGAAAGTTGTGGTCTTCCCATGTCACAACTCCTAAACAGGAAACCAGCAGCAATTGTAGAAGAAAGTGATTTAATCATTTCAGTAAAAAGAAGATAACAGATGATTATATTTAGACCATCCAATGCTTAGTTTCTAGTTCTTCATAATCATTCTCTTCCTTTCCCCATGTAACATCAGAGAAATACCATTGCAAGTTATCAGTTTACTGTTATACATTTGTTTTGAGAGTAAAATAATAATAATATGCTCTTAATCTGTCCATAGATCTAAAACTTCAGATAAGAAAAATAGATAAGGAAGCATGTGGACAATGAGATGAATATTTATGAACTAACTCTACAGGTAAGCATATTAAGCTGTTGGTTGATGCTCTATTCTTGCCCTTCAATTCCAGCTTTTTTGAGTGTTCTTGATGCGCAGGAACTGATGCTGTTGGCTATTTATTCTCCTAAGTTTGTAAAGATCTAGGATTTGAACATCCATTATTATGTGGTCTGAACTTTCTCACATGGAAAAGAAACAATTCTTGATGTGGATAGAAAGATGTTTGTCTCTTTTCCAGAGAATAGACTAACAACTCTAATGATAAGGTCAAACTTCCTTTCCACGAAAACTTTTTCTTATGTTACTAATATCTTCTGTTACATGTATATCATGGTAGCACTTCTCTTGCAAGCTAGCAGTGAGGAAGAAATTAAATTCTCATTTCTATGAATTTTTGCTATATGAACTTCTCATCCTTCTTCTGATATTAAACAATGGTGATTGGTGAAGGAAGCATGCAGGACTGCAGCAGATCGAGATCAGGCGAGCTCAAATTCAAAGGAGGAAGGGAGAAGTGGCCATAAGTTGAGCTCCCTTTTCTCAGTTCTTTCATGGTCACCAGAGCAGACACTGTGTTCCTGAAGACCTGCTCCGCCATGATTAAGGTCCTCTTACCTCCTTTCTCAGACTGGTATTGATCAAGCACTGCAGGGAATAGAGTCTCCATGGTGTTCTCACATTCCTTGACAAGCCTGGAGATGAGGTCAGTGGTGAAGAAAGGCTGCTTCAAGACCTTCTCAATGAATGGAGATCTGAGAAGGGCTCCAGTTCTTTTGTCATATTTCTTCAAGATCTTTGCTAGACCTGAAATGGAGGTTAGTTTTACTAAAAATTCCTGTTTCTTCAACTGAACTTCTTAATAATAACACAAGAACCCATGCTTTTCTTTCAGTTGTGCAAGGTATTTTTAGCTTCACAAATTCATTTCTTCATCAATCAATGAACTGGATTCCTTTTGTACACCACTTTATGGAAGAAAAACTGTAATTTTAAGCGGAAAATTATTCAAAAGACCTGTATAATTAATGCTACTGTAGTTCACCAGCAAAACCATTTCCCCATGGAAATTGACAATCTCCATCCTAATCTTTCTCATCTCTGCTTCATACTTTTCCTCTAATGGCTGGCTTCCTCCAACCCCATAATTCTCAGCCACTCTCTTAATCCTCTCCTGCAACTCCTGCTTCAGAAAAAAATTCAGCAAATGACAATCATTCTCATTTTTTCCCCCTCTTCTTCTAATTTTCATACATTAAAAAAACAATATCTTGGTTGAACACGAACCTTTTGGTGGATGATGAACTCCTCCTCCATTTCCACAAAGAAAGTGTTGAACTTATCGATCTCGGCATCCAAGAAGTGGATGAAGTGTGCTTCAGCTTTGGAACAGGGTGGTTGGGTTGCAGATATGAGACTGATCAGCTTCTTCAAATCCTTGTAAGAGAGAAACTTGTCCCTCCACTGAGGGAGGGTGTCCTCCATTTGCCTCCTGAGCTTCTTCCCAAACTTCATACTGCTTTCTTGCCTCCTCTCTCATTCACCTCCTCTTCTCCAACCTCTTGAACCCAAATCACAGAAATGCTCACAAAAGTGTTCACCTATAAATAATCAGGTGAGCAAGAGTTAGAGAATATTTTAAGGCATATTGGCATATGCTCAGTGTGTTGGAAGGGGGTAAGTAAAGAGGGGAGATAAGAAAGTAGGTGAAGTGAAACAAGCATGAGGCATATTCCATGGAGAAGAAGGATCTTAGCCTTAGGATTGATTTAATCAAAACTTTGTTTCAGTATTGTGTTGTGGAATAAAATTGGAGAACCATCTCCAACCAAGGCATCTAATTCACCACTGGAAAGAGTAACAAAATATATCTTGTGAAGATAAATTAAAATATGATTCTAAGTGGGTGCTTTTAGATTTTCCCATGCATGCCTTTTAGCAACTTTGCAAAACAATCAATCATGAACGGAAAGGAAGATAAGTAGTTGCCCGCAGGGTTTATATTTTAAATGAGATAAATATTTTGGAGATTGAGCAAAGCATGAACATCTGAATTATGAGGGGCAAAAAAAAGGATGAGTAATTTTATTTTCATTATGGTCAAAATATTTAGAATGTTTAGCTAAAGGTAGATTTTTATTATTCAATGATGCAATATTGCAGTTGTCTCATATATTGAAGTAATTTGTAGGCCTTAAAAGAAACTTTTTCTCGGTGAAAGAAATTATGAAATATTTCCTGTTTTCATTTTTTTTTAATGGAATTTTTTATTTTCATTGTCAATTCTTTTATATTTTGTGCTGTTTTTTTCTTCTTGTTTTATGAAAGTGAAGTATTTCGTTTGTGGAAAATAATTTTTAACCTAGGAAAAGGTTCGATGGAAAATATATAATTGTTTTGATAATTTTTTTAGTTACGGTGAAAGGATTTATTAAATATAATCGACAATGATACAGATTTATGAAGCTGTTAATTTTCTAAACTGGTCCTGAATAAAAAAAAATGCTTAAATAAAAAGGAGAGCAAACATCTATATTTGATCAACAATAAAAACATACTAATATTAAATTTTTAATCAAAACTGTAAATTAATTATTTTATTTTTATAATAATTTAAATGGTGGGGTTTTGTCCAATTAATTTTGAAAAATAGAAAATCTTTTTTTTTTTTATTGTGCAAAAGATTAGAATTGCCAATCTAATGATCTTTTCACTTCGATCCCTTAGAATTTGAGAGGGAGTAAATCACGAGAGAATTACGGTCATGGATGTAATTGATAAGGTAATGAATAGTTATATGAGCTTGAAGCAGAGTTTTTTTTATTGTTTTTAGAATCGATCATTGTTTATTATATAAGTTTATCTATTAATTTATTAATGCGTCGCACTTGCAGAAGAAGTCTTCTTTCTCATTCACCTACTAGATGCATACCGCATGCAACTTGGAGCTCTTATTTATTTATTTATTTTTGATAATTTAAATATTTGATCGGACTCATTTCAAAGATAGACAACTTTCTCCTAGGTCTTCCTTCTAGTTCACCTATTAGATAAATTCAGAGTATAATTTATACACATTTTTTCTTTTTTTCTTTTTCTGATAATTCTAGTGTTCGAACTTCGCCCGATAATCCTAGCGGTCTTTGTTTTCTCTCTGTTCATTTACTGAGTAAATTTAGAGTACAATTTATACATATTCAAAAATCAACCTCTAGAATATTCGTTCGTAGTGGAATTCAAATTAGTTAATTGATGAACAGGAGCAATTGATTAATATCATTGTTCAAGTAAATAAAAGATTTAAAAATCCACCGTGAGATTTGAATATTTGGGTAGCAATCAATTGATGACAATGAACAATCAATTATTGTAATCAAATTTAAGTTAGAAAAAAATCGTCCTAGAGGTAAAACCATCGAATTCAGAGGAGAAATTAATCGATGGATATTATTAGTTGACTATTAAGTGGAAATTAGTCTCGACTTAAAGGCTATAAAGGACCGTCTCGTGGAGGAATTCAGGGTCGATTCTCGAAGACTTTAAAGGAAAAATATGCTGTATTTCAAATTTCCAAAACAAACAAATAGTGAACAAGTAAAAAATCACCGATGCAAATTATTTATTTATAATGTATTTCATATTTATTTTTTGTTTGTATTTATTTATAAAGAATATATGGTGCAGGAGATTTCTTTCTGAAAGGTATCTGAAAAGAAAAAAAAAACATAAACAATGTAAAATCGAGGTGTTATATTTAATATTTATATTTTATTTTATTTTCTATTGTGGATTAAACTCTGGTAAACAAATACAATGAATGAACGAGAACAAACAAAAATCGAAAATCAGTATTCAACATCTCTTTGGTGATGTCATCGACCTCAACATATAGCTCATTATTTAAAGATCACATATATATCATTTCTACAATGTTCACTCTTTTTGCATAGACATTCTCTTTTTAAAGATTTGAGGCGCAATTTTAGGACAATTAAGGTGAAATGTCTTTGCGTACTAAGTTGGAATCGTCAATCTAGTAACTCTTTATCTCGACCCTTTAAAATTCGAAAATGAATAAATCACGGGAGACAGAGATGGATTTAAGAGGTTTTTGGAGCGGTCATGATCCTTTCAAATTTTAAGTGATTATTATTAAAATTTTATTTATTATTTTTTAATTAACATTATTATATTTTAGTACGATGGCCTCCCTAATATAAAATCCTGAATTCGTCTCTTACGGGAGGGATATGCTCGTGGATACGATTGGTAAGGCAATGAATGATTATTTAAGTCTGGGACAGGATTTTAAACTGTCTTCGAAATAGACCCTTTCCATTATGTAAATATATTCATTGACTTATCAATACACCGCACTCGCAAGAGCATTATGATCCCAACAATAATATATGAAAATAAAGAAATCCCATCATAGCTGACTTGGGCCAGTGCTACCAGAGGTTCTACTCAGGCCCAAAAATAAAAAATAAAAAAATAAAAATAAAAATAAAAATGTCTAAGTAAGACAAGGAGTGATTCATCTTAAAAAATATTACTACGGGATTCAGAGTTGGTCTTTATTATTTAAAGATCAGGACGAAACTTATAAAATGTGCCTTTGGCAACCCTAATAGATTTTATTTTTTTTTAATTCCAAACTATAAAACATATCATTTTTTTTTAGCCCAAGCAGAAGCTCTGGTAACCCTGGCCCAGAGCCAGCTCCAATGAGGTATCTTTATTTTTCTATAAAAGTTGAGAATCTGTTCAACTAATTATCCCAACCCATGTCACTCGTCCCAGGGCATTGGTGAGAGAGAGGTGAATCCATCTGAAACCAGAGAGATTTTAGACCCCTCATCCGGCATCGAATCTAGCTTAATCTGTAAGCAACACTTTGCCTTATCATCGCGCCGTCCCCGTGGGGACAATATCTTTATTTTCATATATTAGTTGGGATCATAATCGAAGTCTCACATTGAGTCTAAATTAAGATTAATGAGTTAATCTTAGTGGATCTTAAACTCGATCGTTAGATTAATGGATTATTCTAATCGAATTTCAAATTTATTGGATTACTAGATTAATCTAATTGGATCCGAACTTATTAGATGAATAGATTAATCCAATATACATTTGAGTTTTTTAAACGAGACGATCGATAATAATACCCACATTTTATAAAATAAAAGAAAAAAAATATCATATTAAATATGATTTAGGGATTAAGCAATAAACACGATCTTATTTGATAAAATCGTATAAGATTGTATCAACCAAAAATTAGAGTTTTTAATCTTTCTTTAAATAGTAGCTAGCACTCCGACAAGGATAATGTGATTCTCCAATTTATATTCGTGAGATTGACTTGACTTTTTAGTTTTGAAGAGTTCACACATCAAGAGTAATATTCTAAACCAATGATCAATTCGAATTGCATGAATCCCGTAGAATTCCTTTTTCCGTTGTATATTTGATTTAATTTCACTTAAGAATCCAACAATTATTATCATAAATTTATCAAAAATTATAGAGTTGTTAGTGGAGAGCAATTACTATTTTTTTTTTTTTAACGGTCGATAAAACATATTTCATCTAGGGAGTATTTAGTATCTCATCGTATATCCGTGGGATAGAATCGATCATCCTGGAATTAGTTGGGCCAAAAGATGCTTCTTAGCTTTTACTAGCAAGATACTATTTTTAAGAATCAATAAATATTTATCTATGTCAAGAAGATGTTGGTTTTCATAAATGCCATTACAAAACGAAGATTATATCTTTTTAGTGGATGCTTTCGAATAAGATTATATTGATCATAAAAGTCTCAGGCTCCTTTTAGATAAATGTATCTCCAACGTAGATTAACAAGAATGGATTAAGAAACCCTTAGGAAATGATTATGAAATCCTTTATAAGAAAGGTGTAGAGAATATGGAGACTTGTGCTTTTATTTTATCTTCCTAATCAAATGAAGAGAATCTCTTATATCTTTAGTGATATACAATTCTAGTAAAAAAATGATAACGTTTACTTCGAATACCCTTCTTCGAATCGGTTCCACATTATCTAAAAAGAGATAAATTGTGATGATCGAACGATCTCTCAAGTGGAAGGATATTAATTCCAAATGACATGAGTAAAAAAAAAAAAATATTGATTTAGTGATGAATTTTAACGACGAAAATAATTTAAATTATCGTCAATCAATAATATAATTTGTAACAAAAATAATTTCATTGTAAAAATAATAATAAAAGTATTTTCGTTGCATAGATAGTGGAAAATTCTTCCGGAGAGAGGCAAAGAATATGATCCGAGCCTAATTAATAAATTTGCTAAATTATCATCCCTTGCAAAAGGTGATATCGTTCATCTCAGGTGTCTTTCAAAGTCGATTTTATGACTATACAAAGGAAGATAAATCATGATCAATTTTTAATCGTACCAACATTTAGCATGGATATTGACGTTGTGAAACCACCACAATATAATATGATTTTAATGAATTCATATAATTAATTGTTTTTAGTGGTTTGACGAGTCAAAGTTTTGTTTGGGTGTTTGGCTACGTCTGAACTGGTCAACGAGTGAAAGAATTATAATAACATATAATTATATCATTCCACGCGTGATTATATTTAATAGTGCATTAACCATGAGCCTCCACCACCACATGCATAATTAGGCGCAAAGACTTGTTGTTAGCTAAGAGTATCACATTGATATATTAAATGCAATTGAAATGATAGCAACTTTTACATAGGAGCTTTGTGATGTCATTTATAGTCCGGGACTACAGTGCGGTGATAGAATGTTCAATTTAGTTTTTAGGTATTTATAGTTCGATCCTCAATTACAATAAATTTATAGAATTTTTTTTTAAAAATAGGATGATAAATCATGAATGAGGGGCAACTATGGGGAGTCATTAATATAGTAGTTCAATATTTTTTTTGTGATGTCATTTATTTCTAATTATGAGAATTTTTAGTATAAGAAAATTATAATTTTAAGCTCGATAGTAAATCGGTCTGTAAATAGAAATCGATCTCTAATTAGAAATTAAAATCTTAAGAAATTGATCTCGAATTTAGAGATTGATTTCGAAAATCGATCTCTAATTAGAGATCGATTTTGAAATTAATTTTTAAATTATCTAGATTAGAGATCGATTCAAAATCGGAGAGATAAATTTCGATTTTGTCTTTAAATTAGAGACCGATTTCAAGTCGGTCTCTAAATTAGAGAATGAATGGTGAGTTCTTCTTTAATTTACAAATTTATTTTAAAATTGATTTCTTAATTAAAGATCTATTTAAATAGATCTTTAAATTAGAGATCAATTTTGAAATCGATCTCTACTTAAAAGATCAATTTTTATTTCCAAGTTCGCAAAAAAAAAAAAAAAATAGATCTCTAAATTTTTAAAGATTGAATAAAAAATTTATAAAAAAAATCGATCTCTAAGTTCATCGAATATTAAATCGGTCTTTTAAATATAGAGATAAAAAATTTTGATCCGCTAAAAGAATTAAAAATTGAAAATCGTCTCTAAATATATATATATTTTTTTGTAGTGTTTGTTTGGATAGTTTCTCTAATATATTTAACATGAGATCATTTGTTTATTCTAGTTTCTAAGCTTAATTAACTGAGGAATTTTATGGTTTTTGTTTAGTAATTTAGTAATCAACTAATACACAACTCACCTTCCAATAATTAAGAGAAGATATTTATTGCAGGTCCAAAATCCACTGCTTTCGTCTAAGGTGGCGTTTGATTGGTGGATTTGGAACGAGGGAATGAGAATGAGAATCATATAAAGTGTTTGGTTAATGATTTTAGAAAGGAGAGTTTGGGAATCAATTCTAAATAATTGAGAATCAACAAAACTCATCTCACATGGTGAGTTTGGATTTCATTCCCATTCGCCACCGTCCGTCGTGTTAGTAATATATGAGAGATGTCCTAAGGCAATCGCCTTATGTATGAACCATTTATATGATAAATGAAGATTCACTATTTGAGTATACATGTTTTATGTATTTGATTGGATCTTAAACTCATTTATCAATATCCACGATACGATTCACAAAGATGAGAGAATTTGTGATCGATCACAACCAGTGAGCATCTCTACACGTGTAATTGTGATGTATCTAATTATCTCTAGTCGATGAATCACGAACTGACACCATCAATTCGGCTGAGACTAGCACGAGGTATACCTCGTGTATCCAAGCAGCTGATTCTCACTGGCTGGAGACATAGTGATGTCCGGAGTTAATCGTGGATGCTAGTTATGGTAACTAGTTCATTGGAGTGACCAGCCGTAAGACTTCATATGGTTCTCCGCATATATAGATATGTCAATGAAGTTCTTACCGTGGCTTAAGTGCGATGTTCCTTTGACTTGCGGTATTCAAGTCATCTTGATCATGGAGACTTATGCTTTGACATCTTAAGCAAACATCTCTAAGGAGATGTGGACCCGGATGATTGGGTATAAGTCGGGTGATCAAGGTGTTTGAATAGCCTATAAAGGATTCACCACTCCTTGCGAGGAGATGTATACCCATGGCCTCTCGTCGGATTGTTACTAAAGTCTCACAAAACATTACATGTTTAGAGTAAGGTACTCTTCGATACATGTGGAGTAACTAGAACTGTAGGACGAGGAAATGATACTTGGGCTAGGTGTGACGTAGTCAGCCTAGTGGGGACTGACACAATAGACCATGTCCTGAACCAAGTGGGTATAAGATGAGTGAAGGGAATGGGGCACGATTCATTCAAGCCATCAAGGGTTTCGTAAATAGTTCGATCAACCGCTTGATCTTTTTTGCTTAATTGGGGATCATGATGTACTACTAGGTGTCACTCATGATCGCTCTATAATTAATGGTTAATTATAGACGGCCAACATAAACCGAGAACCTATTTGGTCACACGCACAACGAGTGTAATCCAAAGGATTTAAAACGAGCTTGAGAATGGGATTCTCGCATCGAGAGAAACTATGTTTGGTTGACCAAACATAAAGCGAGCATGAAATTGTTTCAATGCAATGGAAGCGTGGATGGGCCGGCCTCTTATGAAGACGTAATGGATGGACCAAAATGGTTTGGTTCTAATCCAATGGATAAGAATAAACCAAAGGGTTTGGTTTATTTTAAACGAATGAACCAAAAGTTGGTTCGGTTCGCTTTTAACTTAAAATAAACCATCATGGTTTGGTTTATTTTAACTTATCTTAATGGAGCGGTTAACGGGCTTTATGGATATGATCCATTAACCATTAAGAGAATTAGTTCTCTATAAAAGTGGGCTTAAGGGATTGTTAAACCCTAATCCAAAATCAAAACCCTAGCCTCCAAGCCAACCCGTTGTGCCGCCTAAGCTCCTGCCGCCTCACCTGATTGTGCCGCCGCAAGACCCTTGCCGGCGCCCAAGCTCCAGCCGGTGAACCTCCGCGACCTCCGTGATCCCCTAAAAGGTTCGCATCAAGGTGAGCTTTGTCTCCTTGTTTTGGCCGGGCGCCATCTCTCCACCAAGCTGTCCAGTTTTCGACAGCTTTTCCTTCCGCCGGAGCGCCGCTTGACGTTAGTGCCCGATAGCGCTAACTTATATCGGGATTTGATTCTCCGGTAATCCTCTCTGAGGTGGAGGACGGCGATTCGCTACCAATCGGTTGACGAATACCTCTCGGAGAAGCAAGTCTTGAGGACTTGTTTTTAGGTCCGAATTTGGATTCGATCGTGATCATCTCTCGATCACGTCGTCTTCAACACGAGGCTAGTAACCCGTACGAAGACGAAGCTCGTGGCTTGGCGAAGTCATCCCGAGGAGCTCGGCGTGGATACGGATAGAGACGATTCTTACGAGGATCGTTCCGGTTGATGCCGTTCTCGCTACACGTCATACGGAAGGTATAACGTAGTTTAATTTCCTTTTATTGCAAATTTTAATTTACGGTTATGTCTACACTTGTTGTAATAGCATGCGTGTGTTGTGTGTGTTGTAATAAATAGGAGTATTTATTATTTTAATTGCTTCCGCTGTGCTCATGTTTACGAAACATGATCGAACACACACACGCCATGCGTCTAAAACCCAACAAAGGGTATCGAGCCCAGTTGTGTTTCGACATAATCGTAAAAATGGTTTTGCGATAGTCATAATGTATTTCTGAAGTTTTCTAAATTTTGGAAATTTAGAAGTATTTATGGAAATTTTTCAATTTTGGAAAGTCTAGAAGTATTTATGGAAATCTTCCACTTTTGGAAAGTTGGAAGTATTTATGGAAATTGATATTTTCCATAAATAAAATATTTGATTAGATTCTTAAAATTTGTTTCCTAATTTAATCATGATTTGATTTGGGAAATCAAATCTTAAAATATTTTATTTCCATAAGTAGTTTTAATGATTTAGGAAATTGGTTTCCTAAATAGATTTTCCTTAATCAAATAATTCCATGAATAAAATATGTGATTAGATTTGGAAATTTGTTTCCTAATTTAATTATGATTTGATTTGGAGAATCAAATCTTAAACATATTTTATTTCCATAAATAGTTATGACATATAAGGAAATATATACATGACATAATTGTATGTCATGTAATTGCATTAGATGCATAACATTATGCCATGCGTGTCGTGACATGTAGATGTATGTCATGTATGCCATGCCATGTAGATAATAGTTATTTGCATGCAAAGAGGATGAGACATAAAACCCTAACTCAATATTAAAGCCTACACCTTCCATTAATATGGTTAGAACCAGAGTTTTGTTTCTTGTTTGGGTTGTTGGACTCACTCCAAGCCCGGCTCGAACCTGAACATGTTCAAATCATTGGAATAGTTTAACTCTAATATGGTAAGAGTCAGAGGTCAATCGTTAGTTTGGGTTGTTGGACTCACTCCAAGCCTGGCTAATTGGTTGAATGCGCTCTAACCATATTAAAACTATTTCGCGATTAATGGGTCGGCTTTAACTTGGAGCATCGATTTGTTGGACTCACTCCAAGGTCGATGTGAAGAGAGGTGAAGTTGGGTGCTATGCATATGATGCATACTTGTTAATGTGTTAACAACCCAATGTATGTGTAAACATTCAATTAGTTGATAGCACATTGTGATAGTTACATATACATGATATGTAATCGGTATATTTGATACCCACCATCATAGCTAAGAATGGCTTGTTGGACTCACTCCAAGGTTGTTCTTATCTATGATGGATATCAGCCCATTCGGAGATGGACCTACGATCTCCCGAAGTGATTTTGGGGTTTTTGAAATTCGAAAAATGAATGGGATTTATAACTGTATATTGATGCATTTTAAAATCATTTTCTCATATATGCTCGTTTTGTATTTCTAGGTCACTAAATTGATCATGACGTCTTTGAATTTGCGTTCCATTTTGGATTCGAACAAACCGATCGGGCCTAACTTCTGGATCGCTTAGAAACTCGAGAATTGTTCTCAAGGCGGAAAAGCTAGCATATGTCCTTGAAGAGCCTCTTTCGACCGTTCTAAGGACGATGCAACCTGCATCAAATGTTGGTCTATCAGAAGCATGTGGCAGATTCTGAGCTGGCGAGTTGCATCATGCTAGCGGCGATGGTACCCGAGCTGCAGAAGCAGCATGAGCATATGGATGCTAACACTATGGTCTTCCATCTTCATGAGTTGTTCGATGAGCAAGCGAGATCCGAAAGGTTCGAGGTCTCTAGGCTCCTCTTCACCACGAAGATGCAAGAAGGTTCGTCAGAATGCTTTGTGCTAAAGATGAATGGGTACATCGAGCGCTAGCTACTCCTGCTTTTGTGATGGATCATGAGTTAAGTATTGACTTAATTCTGCATTGTTTGCCCAAGAGTTTCTCACAATTTGTGATGAACTATCGGATGAACAAATTGGAATCCACCATTCCCGAGCTCCTCAATATGCTGAAGACTGTGGAGCCTTCTGTGAAGCATGAGGAGAAGGCGGTTCTGTTAGTTGATTCCTCAAAGAAAGGTTCTAAGAGGAAGGCAAAAGAATGTAAGAAAGGAAAGAAAAAGGCAAAGAAGGCGAACTAACAAGAAAAGGGCACTTGCCATCATTGTGGGCAAGGAAGGCCACGCGAAGAAACTGCAAGATTTATCTTGAGTCCATGAAGAAGAAGAAGGCATCCGATGCCCCATCCTCTTGTATCTTCGCTATTGATTGTCATTCTATTTCCTTAGACACTTGGGTATTGGATACTCGGGTGTAGCTCATATATATGTAATGACATACAGGCTAAGGAATAGAAGAAGACTTGTCGAGGGGAGTCAAATTTATGCGAGTTGGCAATGGAGCAAAGGTCGCATACGCCATCGGAACTTATTTGGTCAAGCTCCTAGTGGACTAGTCTTAGAACTGACAATTGCTATTATGTTCCTTCTCTAATAAAGAACATTGTTTCTATTTCGCTTAAATAGAAATGGTTTCCATTTAACGCTTAGTAACAATTGTTGTTATATAACTTTGAATGGCGACTTTATGGAACTGGAACTTTGAGTAATGGCATTTATACGCTGGACGATCCAAAGGACATTTTCAATATCGGCGAGCAACACGCGTGCTCAAAGGATAATCACATAGACTCTATATGTGGCATTGTCGCCTTGGCCATATAAGCAAGAAACGCATGTCCGAATTACACCGATGTGGAATTCGAATCGCTTGAATTGGATTCATACGATACATGTGAATCATGCTTAAAAGGCAAGATGACTAAGTTACCTTTTACTGGAAAAGGTGAACGAGTGGAGAGTTACTAGGTCTAGTACATACTGATGTATGTGGACCTATGTCAACTCAAGCTTTAGGAGGCTATAGCTACTTCATTACCTTCACCGATGATCACTCACGGTTTGGGTATGTGTTCTTGATGAAACACAAGTCCAAGCCTTTGAAAGGTTCAAAGAATTCAGAAATGAAGTAGAGAAACAACATGACAAAAGTATTAAAATACTGATCGGATCGAGGTGGTGAATACTTAAGTCAAGAGTTTCTTGATTATCTAAGAGACAATGACATATTGTCTCAATGGACTCCGCCCTATACACCACAAAGATAATGGTGTATCCGAGAGGCGAATCGACCTTGTTGGACATGGTCAGTCAATGATGAATCATGCGACTCTTCCCAAGTCCTTTTGGGGTTATGCACTGCATACCGCTTACTTGTTAAATGTAATGCCTACCAAGGTAGTCTCAACTACTCCATATGAGATATGGAGTAAGAAACCTCATGTATCTTACTTGAAGATATGGGGTTGTCTCGCTTATGTGAAGCGGATCAGACGTCATAAACTGATGCTAAGTCCGATAAATGTCTATTTATTGATACCCTAAGGAAACAAGGGGTTACTAATTCTATCATCCGTGGAACAAAAGGTGTTTGTTTCAAGGCATGTCGGTTTCTAGAGAAAGAGTTTCTCTTGCAAGAAAATAAAGTGGAGTGTCGCCGAGCTTGAGGAGGCTCGAGAGACTCAAATAGACATTGATGAGATACCCGTGAAGCACAACAACCGACAACTCATAGTGATGAGCAATCTCCGACCTATTGTAACACCACATCTTCAGAGATCCGGTAGAACACGCAATATTCCCGAGAGATATGGATTTCGTAAGTGAATCGAACGACGTGTTACTCATTGATGATGAGGAGCCTACCGCTTATGAAGAAGTGCCGATAAGTTCAGAAGGGATAAGTGGCTTGGTGCCATGAAGTCGAAATGGATTCCATGTAATGAAAACCAAGTTTGGAACTTGGTTGACCCACCAAGGCATAAAGCCTATAGGTGCAAGTGGGTTTTCAAGAAGAAAACCGACATGGATGGTAATGTGATTACCTATAAGGTTAGATTGGTGGCAAAGGATATCGCCAAAAGCAAGGTGTTGATTATGACAAAACCTATTCACCAGTAGCTATGCTTAAATCCATTCGGATGCTCCCGCCATAGCGGCTCCATTATGATTATGAGATATGGCGATGGATGTGAAAACAATTTCCTTAATGGAAACCTCGCCGAGGACGGTATATGATACACCGAGGGTTTCACATCGGTTGATAAAACCAAGGTATGCAAGTTGCGACGATCCATTTATGGATTGAAGCAAGCATCCGAGGAAATTTGGAATATCCGTTTTGATGAGACGATCAAAGTTTGATTTCTCACAAAATCGAGCCAGAACCTTGTGTGTACAAGAAGGTTAGTGGGAGTGCGATCGTATTCTAGTATTGTATGTCGATGACATATTACTTATAGGAAGCGATGTGTCGATCTTCTGATCGATTAAGGTTTGGTTATCCAAGACATTCTCCATGAAAGACACAGGAGAAGCAACCTACATCCTTGGGATTAAGATCTATAGAGATAGATCGAAGCGGTTGCTTGGTCTCGCGGTCTACATATATAGGCCGAGTGCTAAAGAGGTTTAGCATGTCGGAATCCAAGAAAGGTTATACGCCCATCGGGCATGGGGTACACCTTTCAAGTCTATGTGTCCGCGAGAAGGCGAGAGGATTTGCATGAGTAAGATTCCCTATGCATCCGCAATAGGATCTATCATGTATGCTATGTTATGTACGAGGCCCGATGTATCGTATGCTCACGAGTGTCACGGCGGATACGATCTCGATCGAGAATGGATCATTGGTATTATTAAGGCGATCCTTAAGTGAGAAGAACTAAGGATGTGTTCTAATATATGGAGAAGGGACATGGTGATCTGCGGGTATCTGGATGCGGCTTCGAACGGACAAGGATGATTCGAGGTCTCGATGCGGATCGTGTTCACCTTGAATAGAGCGCGATGAGTTGGAAAAGTTCCAAACAAGAGGCATGGCGGATTCTACCGCGAGGCGAGAATATATTGCGGCCGGAGCGTGAGGCGGTTTGGATCGAAGTTCGTTCATGAACTTGGTGTGATTCCGGCCATTGTTGAAGCAATCTGGGTCTCTCTGCGACAACAATGGAGCAATTACTGACGAAAAAGAGCCAAGGTCTCATCAACGATCCAAACATGTGCCCGCCGCTATCATCTTATCGAGAGATCATAAGTAGGAACGAAATACAAATCGAGAAAATTCCCACTGAAAGGAACTTAGCGGATCCTTTGACTAAAGCATTACCTCAAAGTAAGTTTGAGGGTCATGTTGGTGCTTATGGTATTGGATACCGTAGCGATTGGCATTAGGCCAAGTGAGTCTGTTAGTAATATATGAGAGATGTCTAAGGCAATGCCTTATGTATGAACCATTTATATGATAAATGAAGATTCACTATTTGAGTATACATGTTTTATGTATTTGATTGGATCTTAAACTCATTTACTGAATGTCCACGATACGATTCACAGCATGAGAGAATTTGTGATTGGATCACAACTAGTGAGTATCTCTACATGTGTAATTGTGATGTATCGGAATTATCCCTAGTCGATGAATTGATGAATCTGGACACCATCATTCTGTTGAGACTAGCACGAGGTATACTCCTTGGTGTATCCAAGCGGTGATTCTCACCGGAGACATAGTGATGTCGGAGTTAATCGTGGATGCTAGTTATGGTAACTAGTTCATTGGAGTGACCGGTAGTAAGACTTATATGGTTCTCTGCATATATAGATATGTCGATGAAGTTCTTCTTGTGGCTTAAGTGCGATGTTCCTTTGACTTGCGGTATTGAGTCATCTTGATCATGGAGACTTATGCTTTGACATCTTAAGCAAACATCTCTAAGGAGATGTGGACCCGGGATGATTGGGTATAAGTCGAAGTGATCGAAGGTGTTTGAATAGCCTATAAAGGATTCACCACTCCTTGCGAGGAGATGTATACCCAGGGCCTCTCGTCGGATTGTTACTAAAGTCTTTGGCCAAAGCATTACATGTTTAGAGTAAGGTACTCTTCGATACATGTGCAGTAACTAGAATCCGTAGGACGAGGAAATGATACTTGGGCTAGGTGTGACGTAGTCGACCTAGTGAGGGGTGACACAATAGACCATGTCACGAACCAAGTGGGTATAAGATGAGTGAAGGGAATGGGGCACGATTCATTCAAGCTCTTGAAGGGTTTGAAATAGTTACGGATCGGCCGTTGATCTTTTCGGTTAATTGGGGATCATGATGTACTACTAGGTGCCACTCATGATCGTTCTATAATTAATGGTTAATTATAGGCGGCCAACATAAACCGAGAACCTATTTGGTCACACGCACAACGAGTGTAATCCAAAGGATTTAAAGCGAGCTTGAGAATGAGATTCTCGAGAGAGAAACTATGTTTGGTTGGACGAACATAAGCGAACATGAAATTGTTTCGATGCAATGATAGGCGTGGATGCGTCTTATGAAGGCGTAATGGATGGACCAAAATGGTTTGGTTCTAATCCAATGGATAAGAATAAACCAAAGGGTTTGGTTTATTTTAAGCGAATGAACCAAAAGTTGGTTCGGTTCGTTTTAACTTAAAATAAACCATCATGGTTTGGTTTATTTTAACTTATCTTAATGGAGCGGGTTAACGGGCTTTATGGATATGATCCATTAACCATTAAGAGAATTAGTTCTCTATAAAAGTGGACTTAAGGGATTGTTAAACCCTAATCCAAAATCAAAACCCTAGCCTCGAGTTGCCGCTCTTTGGTTGTGCTGCTCCTTCTTGCCCACGATTGTCTTTGCCGTCAAGACCCTTGCGGCGTCAAGCTCCAGCCGGTGAACCTCGGCGACCCTCGGTGATCCCAAAGGTTCGGCATCAAGGTGAGCTTTTGTCTCCTTGTTTTGGCGGCGCCTATCTCCTCCACCAAGCTGTCCAGTTTTACGGACAGCTTCTTCTCCTTCGGGCGTCGTTTGGGCGGCGGTTAGTGCTCCGACAGCGGCTAACATACCGGGGATTTGATCTCCGGTAATCCTCTGAGGTGGAGGACGAAGGATTCGTCAATCGGTTGACGAATACCTCTCCGGAGAAGCAAGTCTTGAGGACTTGTTTTTAGGTCCGAATTTGGATTCGGATCGTGATCATCTCTCGATCACGTCGTCTTCAACACGAGGCTAGTAACCCGTACGAAGACGAAGCTCGTGGCTTGGCGAAGTCATCCCGAGGAGCTCGGCGTGGATACGGATAGAGACGATTCTTACGAGGATCGTTCCGGTTGATGCCGTTCTCGCTACACGTCATACGGAAGGTATAACGTAGTTTAATTTCCTTTTATTGCAAATTTTAATTTACGGTTATGTCTACACTTGTTGTAATAGCATGCGTGTGTTGTGTGTGTTGTAATAAATAGGAGTATTTATTATTTTAATTGCTTCCGCTGTGCTCATGTTTACGAAACATGATCGAACACACACACGCCGCGGTGCCGGAAACCCAACACGTCGCTCACTCGATGATCGTTGACCGTTGTCAGTCGTCAGCTGCCGTCGGTCGCTGCCGGCCAGGTGCCGCCGGTCGCCGACCGCCAGTCGTCGATCGTCGGCCGACCATCGCCATCGGCCGATCGCTGGTCGTCTGTCGCCGACCGTCGACCACCGTCGATCACTTTCATTCCTAACTTATAAACCAAACAATATTATTGGAATAACAAAACTCATTCTCATTCCAGTCTACTATCAAATCCATTTTCATTCCTATTCCCACCCTCCAATCAAAAGCCACCTAAGTTTTCATCGGTTTTTTCGTCTAAGCTCGAGCGATCATCCTCCTCGGCAAGCATCAACCCACTATAAAACACCAATCGATCTTACCAAAGCTAAAATTTATCTTTCTTTATCTAGTTGTGGAATCGACGATGAAGAATATCTAAGATGAACATATCACCTCTTGTACCAAGTAATACAAAGAAGCATAGTGATTCATTATGGAGTTGCTTAATTATGTCTTGCAAATGTATCCTTCAGGCAATTAACACATTTTTTAATCATAACAGTATTATTTTCATGAGTGAAAGCTCGAGCCGTCATCCTTGCAAATTCAATTCAACTCAAGACGAATTACGAATTAGACGGGTTAATCCATGACACAATTTTTTTTCTCTAAAATTATGTTATTTTTTTCTCTAAAAATACTATCTTCAAGTTTCATTTGTATATGACTAAATTAATTCCATGGAAAAGAAATAAGGGTTCAATTTTATGATAAATTAAGTTAAGTTTTCTTAATGCAATAAATATAAAAACAAACTAGAAATATTTTACGAGAGAAAAAGATTTTCAACTATCTCAATTCGTGGGTCAACCCAAACCCATCGCAAGCTGACCAATCTTGACTTGCAATCCGTACAAATTAATTCGTTTAGATCCAGTTGGTGCAATTGACCCAGTCATGATTGACCATATTCGAGTGAGACTCAAGTAGTATTTTGATGCTTGACAATGTGCTTGAGTGTGGATGATAGTATAACTATGGGATGGTATGGGACATTCATTGTCATATGAAGATGAGCGTGAAGTTAAGGAGGTCAAAGTTTACTAGATCCTTGACGAGGAAAAATCCAAGTGGGCCTTGGTGATGGAAAGTCCAAGAGTGAAATTTTGGTCGTGTAAGTCCAAGTGTGTAATATTGACAGCGAAAATCCAAATATAGATATTTGACACGGAAAGAGAAAAAGTCATGGTAGGTCAAGAGTGATCGAATGACTAGGCAAGGGAAGACCCGACAAATCAGGGAGATCGTACTTGGCAAGAGAAGACCCAACTAATCAGGGAGATTGAACTTGACAGTAAAAGTCCTAAATGGTCACGGTTAACTGGATGTTAGGCAAGCGAGGAAAGTTCAAGTATGAATACTTGACAAAGAGAAAGCTCAAAGGTGGATTCTTGGCAATGGAAGTCCCGAAGGCGCGACCTCTTGGCAAAGGTAGACCCAAGAACATAACAATAACTGATGGAAGTAATTGAAGGCTAACACAAGGATAAACGAGTTGTGGAGGATTCGGATGGATCCTAGAGACGTGAGGTTGATGGAAGTAGTTAGAAGACTTAGGTTTAGGCTAAGGACAAACATCAAGTATGAGGGGATCATACAATTGGGGTAAAACTCATGTTCGAGGTGCGACAGTCGATTGTTATAGGAGAAACGATCGGCCGGTCGATCGTGACTCCGTTGTGGGGCTCGAATTTGGTGGGTGCTCGATCTTTATGCGGCTCGAAATAGCCATGGTATTCACAGTCTACTTTTGTAGAGACGGTCGTGACCGTGAGCTCGGCGAAGGGTGCTCAGGCGATCGGTAGCGGATGCTCGGGAAATCTGAAGGATGGTCGGGCGAAGTGAGAAATAGTAGCTCTAACAAGCAATCGATTGTTGTGCTAGAGCAGTCGACTGGAGGCGTGACAGCGACAGATCAGAAGCAAGGTGCACTCGACCATCGCCTCAACTAGGGCTCAGTTGAGGCGACATCTCGACTGGCAAAGTTATTGTTGAGTGGTAACGGTCAAAAATCAATCCAACGCGAAGCCTATAAGAGAATGAGCTCAAGGAGAATTTCGCAGCCGGTTCTTGAGGATTTTGAAGGGAAAATGTTGTTGTGATTCCATACCTTCCAAGCATCTCACCAATAAGATCAAGTAAAGCTCTCTTCATTTGTAAAGTGCTCTTGTATTTACAGTCTATTCTTTTACATTGTATTTGCTTGTTTTATTGTAAGCTTTATTGAAAGAGAATGAGATTTAGTGGAGTAAATACTAAAACTCAATTGTGGAGTAGGAATTGTAGGTTCATAACCACGTAAAACTTTGTGTTGTCCTTGTGAGTTTGTTTTGTATTTTCTTTATATTTGTTTCTGCTGCGTACTAACAATTTGAGACAAGCACGACAACGAATGAATCGAAGAATCGAGCGAGCATTATTCATCCCTCTCTCTAGCGTACCAGTGGTCCCAACAGATCCATCAGACGATGAATTGATAAAATTTTAATCCAATTCGTTTAAATTATTTGACAGGAAGAATCAATCCGACGAGCACAACTTTGAAAAGCTAGGTCCGTCGTTAATTAGCACCAAAAAATGATGAAAAATAGTAGATCAAACCAAGTGAATGAATGATCATTTGTAGTCATTGCAAACTCCCGAGAAGGAAAAATATTTTCGTAGTAAAATATATCGTTAATTTATAAAGAATTGCGTGATGAAATTTTTATTTATTGTAAAATTTATAAAATTTTATGACAATTTATTTGTAATGAAAATATTTTCGTTATAAATTTCATAACAATTTTTGTTTGTAATATTCAAATTTCATCACAAATGGATTTTTTTTAATAGTGATTATAATAATTTTATCATCCGAATACTAACTCGATTAACCTAGACGATCTAAAAACAGAGCTAAATGAAAACTCAACTATCTAATCCCTCTCTTAAAGAATATATACTATAAAATCCATCAACAAACTTGTATTATTCTTGAGATGAAAAACTTTTATAATATAAAGGCAAAATTTTCCTTTTAATTTGTTTTTGATAATTCAGATTTTACAATCTAATTAATCTCGGAAGCGATCGATTGAATTTCATAAAAAAAATTTCATCAATCATTAAGATTATTTTGAAAAGTATCATGATGAATGGTTCAGTATTACGAGTAATTCGAACAATGTAAATGTATAATATACTCGAGTTTGGAACTCTCGTTCCCACGGAGATGGCGCGATGGTAAGACAGAGGATTGCTTGCAGAATGGACAGGAATCGATTCCGGATGAGGGGTCTAAAATCTCCCCTGGCTTCAGATGACCCCTCCCTCTTCTTTGCCACCGTGTCAAGAGACCTCGTCCCCCGCGATTTACCTCCCTCTCGCCGTAGCTCTGGGACGAGTGGCAGGAGGCTGTTAGTTGGACAGATTCCTAACTTTTGCAGAGTTTG
This sequence comes from Wurfbainia villosa, assembly GCA_025175895.1. Taxonomy (NCBI): domain Eukaryota; kingdom Viridiplantae; phylum Streptophyta; class Magnoliopsida; order Zingiberales; family Zingiberaceae; genus Wurfbainia; species Wurfbainia villosa. Next base: position 58,381,932 of record CM045996.1, on the reverse strand, counting down.
GAACTCTCGTTGCCTGGAAACTATTCTATCTTTTATCAATGCATCAGGCTCCCACTTAAAAAAAAAGATCAATTTTGCAATGAAAATATTTTTATTGTAAAAAAATCGCTCCAAAATTTTACGATGACAAATATAAATTTGTCAAATTTTGCAACAAATATATATTTCGTCGTAAATATTGTTGCCAATTGATGACAAATTTTGCAAGGAAAATATATTCGTCGTAAATATTTACAACGAAAATAAAATTTATTATAAATATTTGCGATAAAAATTAATTTTCGTCGTAAAAATTTATCATGAAAAATATATTTCGCCACAAAATCTATGACAAAATCAATTTCGTCAACAAATCTCGATTTCTTGTTCTGCGACGAAAATTTATTTTGTAGACAAATCTGCGACGAATAACATTTTCGTTGCAAAATCTGTGACAAAAAAATTTTCATCGTAAAATCGTGGAAAATCAGTGTACACACAGCGGGGTCTATGACCTAACCATGCACCTGACCACGGTTGTGATCCCGTCAATTTTTCACGATTTTGCGATGAAATTTTTTTATCAACGAAAATATTAATCATCACAGATTTAACTATGAAAATTAAATTTTATTACAAAATCGTAGAAATTCGGCACGTTCACAGTCGAGTTTATAGTATGGCCATGGATTCAAACATGGTCGTGAAGTGAGTCATGGTCTAGTCCATGACCAATCATAGACCCGGCTATGGACGTGGCAAATTTCTACGACTTCGCAATAACATTTTTTTTCCCATGACGATTATAACATTTTAATCATAAAATTCTAAAAATTATGCAGGTGGATCCCACATCCATGAGATATCAGATCTCAAAGAAATCACATAATTTGTCTCGATTCCCATTTGGAAAGCCTACGAACAGCCAATTACCAACAAGCTCGTCAAAACGAAACTATTAAGCAAGTTCGTCCTCCCTCGTAAGCTGCTCTATAAAAAAAAAATAAAATCGTCATATTAATCGCTGTCTTTACGTATAGAGAGATATAAATCAGATTCTAAATGGTTAAAATAAAAATACAAAATCATCGATAGTCAAATTGTCACCTCTAAATATCGATTCTTTGCTCTTTCAAATCTTAACAAATGCTGGGCTAACTATTTGAACGGTGAGCTGCTCTATAAAGATAGACGGGTACGTACTGCTCTTGCCTTTCACCAAAAGAATTCATTCACATTCATACCGCCACAAGAAATTCTCTATTATGAGAAGAGAAGTAGCTCGCTCCTGACCAATGTCAGGAGCTCCTGACTCGGCGACCTCAGCAACTTTGCCCAGCAAAGCCTGTGCCAAAGGATGGAAGCAGATATGTTAAAGCAAATTCAGAATTTTATATCTGAAAGAGTCGTATATTAAAATATAATCATCTTAGTTGACAGAGATATGACCCTCAAATTCTATGCTAGATTCCCTTGAGCAGATGCGATCGACAACTCCAGATTGTTCCCACGGAGATGGCGCGATGGTAAGGCAGGGGGTTGCTTGTAGAATGGGCAGGGTTCGATTCCGGATGAGTGATCTAAAATTCCCCCTGGCTTCATATGAACTCCTCCCTACTTTACCATCGTGTCAAGAGACTTTGTTCCCCCCGTGATTTACCTCTCTCTCGTCAATGCTCTGGGACGGGTGACATGATGGAGTTCGTGGCAGTTCCACGAACTGCACAGAGGCAGTTCGTGGAACCGCCTCGAGCACGCACGGCTTGAAGTCATGCGTGCGTCTCCTTCCCTGAAAAGGGAAGGAGCGTGCGTCCAAGGGGGCGGCTGCGAGAGGTTCGGCTGCTCGGAGAAGAGAGTCGGAGAGGCGGAGAAGCATCCGGATTGATTTGGTTTGTGAAGCGCGAGTTGAGTTTCACGGTGATCTTTCCTCCGACACAAGCCAAAGCTCCAAACAGGTATATATATTTACAACAATGGTATCAGAGCATACATTTTACCTGTTTGATTTCTTTGATTGATTTCGCCGCGTTCTGGCATCACGGTAAATCTTGAAGCGGCGGCTCGGCGCGTCGAGCCGTCGGAAGCGATAGCGTATCGCCGAAACCCGGGACGTCGTTAGGCGATCTCGGAGGCGATGGAGGCGCTCGCGTCGGAGACGACACTGTCGCCGACCGGTGGGCGATCTTGGAGGCGAACGCCGACGGCCAAGGGACCATTGGGCGATCTCCGAGGAGCGTTGGCCGGCCGCGCCTCGGGCGTCGGGCCAGCGCTGGCGGCCCGGCAATGAGCGGCAGCGTATGCGGCATATTAATTTTTTTATTAATCTGTTTCTTACATATTAATTTTTTTTAATCTGTTTCGTACAGATATGGGCCTAATAAAAAAAAAGGCTTTTTATTAATCTGTTTCGTACATATTATTTAGTTGGGCTTTAATTGGGCCGGATTAATTGGGCCGAATTAATTGGGTTTTAAATTGAAGTTTGGTTTAATTGGGTCGAACTGAATGGGCTTTGAATCAAATTTTAATTGGACATGGGTTCAATTAAAATTTGATTCAACAAACTAAGTGTCGATTAAATTTACCAAGAATTGTGTAAAGTTGACTTTAGTTGACTAAACTCATAAAGTTAGATGGATTGTTTTGGAACAATTAGAATCGAGCGTGGATAACTTAAGGATAGAACTAGTTTATGGTATCATGGGTGAAATTGATTGATCGATGGGTCGATTAATTATAGCCTAAAATTGAGGAGTTTAGTTCTTCTTGATATATGTGTATTTGTTACGTGCCTTGATTAATTGAAATATCGGTATTTGTCTTGGTTTTGTCGGTTTATGTCTTGACATGATTTATTTCAATTTCTGAGATGGTGCGGATGTATACCACGATGACGTAGCGATGTGTTCTTGTGTCGGTATAGAGAGGCTATCGAAGATTTGGACTATGACCCATACCATGGAGTCGTTGGACACATTGGGAAGTGAAACATTTGGAAGCTCGAGATCTCGAGAGTTTCGATGATTAGACAACTATAGGATTTGGGCGTTGATTCGTTCATTGCCCGATAATCTTGCTGATGCGGCACGACAATTTTGGGAGCTACATGAAGGACGAATTTTATATACCCGGTTGTGCACAGAGCTGATTAACTATGCTGACTGTGAAGAGGATCCAGAAGAAGACCATGTGGAGGATTTTGGTTCTCGATTAGTGAGGTCTTTAAAGGACTCTGTATCAGGGCAGCATGTGTTGCCTGTGAGTGTCCCAGCAGAGAGTACTGTAGTTGAGTCTAGTCGGAGGGGACATGTCATGATTCTTTCTTTGCACTAGGGCTTGTCCTAGTGGGAGCAGTAATCGCTTATCTAGTCTATTAGGAGTTGTTTTAGTTTATGAGTAGGAAGAATGTAATCTGTTACATTCTTAGTGGACTTTGTTATTTGTTAACATTGTACAACATGTTTATTTTAATGATGTGTTTATTTAATGATTAGTTCATTTGATGCTGTTAACTCTACATGATGCATGATTATTGAATATGCCCTTGATTAGTTCAAATGAGTATATAATGATATGTTCATTTAATGTGTAATATTATGCTGTAATAATGATTAATATCATTAAGTGGGATGTATGTAATAAAATATATCAATATAAGTCTGATTGACACATACAAATAATGAGTGATAACGCAGTTGTCACTTGATTTTGTAAACGGATCAGATTTATCTTGAGTTTATTTTGAGATTACATACATAAAAGCATCTGTGAGTAACTAAATAATGTGTTTATTTATGTTAGGTTATGGCAACTAAAACATCATATTTGAGGCCCGAACAAGGTGAAAAAGCTGAATGAGGATAACTATAAAATATGACACCTCGAGATTGATATGTTCTTGTGAGAGCGAGAAGTCTAGAAATTTAATCGGGTTATGTTGGAACTGTTGAGAGTAATCTGTGCTGATACTGACGTGACCTTGATACCTATAAGGTATGGAAAGGAAGGATTCCCTTTCTTAGGCGTATTGATAAGTTGATGGTGGATGACCTAGTGTTAGAGTATGAGCCATATCTTTGCTCATGCGATCTGGGTAGCCCTTAGAGAGATACGATGGAATAAGTCTCGATAAGCCGATAGGTGTGATCGAGTTCGACTACAGAAAGCGCCGAATACAGCGATGGTTCAACATCTCGGGGAGATGTCTAATATGGTCGGGGGGAAAGCGTCATCATGAGTTGAGATGAACAACGAGTTCAGCGGTTATTCTTTCTCTTCCGATTCTTGGGAGACCATGAAGCGGACCTTAACTCACGGTGAGAGTATTAAGACTTTCGTGATGTCTCACGGCATGTTGGTGGAGGTGAGAGAGTAGAATCCGCGAGGATTTGGCCCCTATTTAGGCTGCTCTCTTTGGATCATCTGGATCAAGAGGAAATGATACAAGAAGGGAAGGAAAGAATAAAAGCGTTGCTCTCTGCTTTGGGAAGAATCGAATCAAGAAGAAGAAGAAGGAAGAAACCTAAAAGCAAGTTATCTTGCTTTAATTGTAACAAGAAGGGTCACTTTGCTCGAGTGTCTTGAGCGAAGAAGGTAACTTCTAATCTGTCTTGAGCATTTTTGTTGCTAATCTTGTGTTGATGGCTGATTCTTATCCTTTGTGGATTATAGATTCGGGAGCAACCAACCATGTAGCTCGAGGCGGGTTACATATGTGGAGTACCACCGTACTGCGCAACAAATGGATCTATGTAGGAAGCAATGCAAGAGTCGAAGTCAAGGAGTCGGCACTTGTAAAGCTAAACCTTAAGTGGCTTTGTTTCTACATGATGTCTTGTATGCTCGAGATTGAAGGAATCTTGTATACATTACTAGTCTTCTTGATTTGGGGTACTCTGTAAATTTTTGATCGTTGTGTAGAACTTAAGATTGACTCTGTGTCGATCGGATATGGTTATTTATCTAATGGTTTTATGGTACTAGATGTTGTGTCACGATGTGAATTGTGATTCATAGTTGTTTTTCAAACATTGCTCTTACTAGTAATGCGGATATATATCGATGAGGTTTGGCGCTAGATTGGGACATATAGGACAAGATCGCATGAATCGATTAGCTAGAGAGGGTTTATTGGGCTCTCGTGCTAAGATTAGCTTATGCATGTATGTGCTTCTTTGGAAAAGCAACTAGGAAATCATTTGGAAAGGCTATTAGAGCAGACTTGCCATTGCAATTGATTCATTCGGATATTTGTGGTCCGATGAGTGTGAAGGCTAGGCATGGAGCTTCCTACTTCATTACATTTATTGATGATTTCACTAGGTATGGTCATGTGTATTTGATTTCTCAAAAATCTGAAGCGTTGGATTATTTCATTCGTTATTTGAATGAAGTTGAGAATCAAACGGAACGTAAGGTTAAGGCCTTACGCACTGACCGTGGGGGTGAATATCTATCTGATTTGTTCAAGACGACATGTAATGATAAGGGGATTATTAGACAGCTAACGATCCCAGGAACTCCATAGCAAAATGGGGTTGCTGAAAGAAGAAATAGGACTCTTCTTGAAATGGTTAGGTCTATGATGACGCAGGCTAATTTACCGGTCTCTTATTGGGGAGATGCATTACTAGCTGCGACATATATACTTAACAAAGTGCCTTCAAAGTACTTAACAAACCCCATATGAACGTTGGATGGGCAGAAAACCAGATTTGAGCAATCTGAGACCCTGGGGGTCAGCTGCCTACGTTCATGAAAGTTCTCACAGATATAGAAAACTCGGACCTAGAGGTAAGAAGTGTATCTTTATAAGATATTCTGATACCTCAAAAGGTTATGTTTTTATAGGTGAGACGACAGATGGAACAATCTCTGAGATTGAGTCTAGAGATGACACTTTTCTTAAAACTGAGTTCCCAACAAATGGTAAAGTTAATAAGACAGTTCCTTTTTTTGAGGAGGATGAGTTGTTATCAACAAGACAGGTGTTTAGTGGGATACCTGAACCTAGTCAACCGAGTGGGAGTAATGTGCCTGATCATGGGGTGACTTCTCAACAGCCCAACTTACGAAAAAGTGTTCGTAAGATCATACCTAAAAGGAGGTTTGACATTGAGAATGAGGCAATGATGACACTCCCAGTTGACGAAGATGAACCTCAATCAGTTGAGGAAGCGTTGGGATGTAGGGTTAGAGATAAGTGGAAAAATGCAATGGAAGAAGAGATGAAGTCAATGATTCGGAATCAAGTTTGGGAGTTAGTCGATCTTCCTCCTGGCCGAAGGGCTATTGGGAATAAGTGGATTCTCAAAATAAAGAGGAAGTCTGATGGATCGATTAACCGATACAAGGCTCGTTTAGTTACAAAAGGATTTACCCAAAGAGAGGGTATTGACTTTGAAGAGACATTTTCTCCCGTAGTGAAGTTTGTGTCAATCCGAGTTATTTTGGCCTTTGTGGCGCATTATGACTTGGAATTACATCAGATGGATGTCAAAACCGTTTTCCTTAACGGTGAGCTTGTGAGAAATCTATATGGTTGACCCGGAAGGTTTTCGTTGTTTTAGGCCAAGAGGATAAAGTATGTAGATTGAAGAAATCTATATATGGGTTGAAGCAAGCGTCAAGACAATGGAACATAAGATTTAACAAAGTGGTTTTATCTTATGGTTTCGAAATGATCAATGAGGATCATTGCGTTTTCCTAAAGAAGGAAAAAGGAAAGTATGTCATTTTATCATTATATGTTGATGATATGCTGATAGCAGAAAATGACATAAGTTTTGTAGTGGAAGTCAAAAAGTGGTTGTCTTCACAATTTGACACAATAGATATGGGAGAAGCTGAATACATCTTAGGAGTAAAGATCATCAGGGATCGATCAAAGAGACTTTTGAGTTTGTCACAAGAGTCTTATATTACTAAGAAGTTACAACATTTCAACATGTCTGACTGCAACTGTGAACAGACACCTATTGTAAGAGGTACTATTTTGAGCAAAAGTATGAGTCCCAAGACTCCAGCTGAAATAGCCGACATGAATAAAAAATTATATGTCAGTGTCATAGGTAGTTTAATGTATATTATATTGTGTACTCGTCCCGATATCAGCTATGCAGTGGGCTTAGTCAGCCGGTTCCAGTCAAACCCAGGATCGAGACACTGGAAGGCAGTGAAAAGGATTTTCAGATATCTGAAGGCGACGACAGATTATTGTCTCTGTTATCAAGGGTCAGATATGAGCCTAAAGGGCTATTCAGATGCAGATTGGGCTGGGGATCTGGATGATAGAAAATCAATATCAGGCTATGCGTTCTTGTTGAATGGTGGCGCCATCTCTCACGGAGCAAGAAAGCGCAGTGTGGCCTTATCTACAATGGAAGTGAATATGTGGCATGTTCGGCTGCTAAAGCGATCTGGTTGAGAAGGTTCCTAAAGCATTTGAAGATTCTTGAGAACGAGAGTCCGGTGGTATCATTGTAATGATCAGTGCGATAAGCTTTTTCCAAGGATCCCAAATATCACAGCAAGGGCAAGCATATAGCTATAAAGTACAACTTTATAAGGGATATTGTTGCTAAAAAGAAGGTGATTGTTGAGTATATCCCTACACGAGCTATGCTTGCAGATCCTTTTACTAAGCCAATGACTAGAGAGTCATTTAATGAGCATGTAAAGTTCATGGGACTTCGTAGAATGTAACAGTTTTGTAATGACAATTAAATATTATGATTTGATTGTTTGAAATGTCAGCCATAATCTATTCAGTGTATGTTATGTTACATTCTAGTGATAAGATCTCGATAAGCATGTTGGCAGGTAGTAATTGGTCCTCTCACATGGACAATCATCTCTATTTGTTGTGTATGAATAGAGGTAAGACCGATGCTTATAGGTCAGCCTATGTGGTTGTTAGCTTTGGAAGCTGTAAAATTTGTTACATTCCTATAAGTTAGGGTCGTCTTGATATTTGTATCAAGATAAGATCATTTTGTGGTAAATGATCGAAGTAAATGAACCCACCATTTACTATACCTGTTTTGAGCCAGATTAGAATTCATATGTTGAATTCTGGATTAGACATTGAGAATGTCTAGATCGAAATCTGTACGATGTTAATTTGAGAAAAACATGCGCTCTTTATTAGAAAAGAGGACGACATCGTAGCATGTGAATCATACCACATGTGCTAAGATGACACTAAGGGTAGTAAGAGAATGGATCTCTGCTTCTCTACTATGTGAGCCCTTTGCGATTATATGTTGATCTCAAAATTTGCCCTTTGTGATTATTTAGGTGTCTACTTGAAGTTTTAATCAAGGTTTGCTACTTTAGCATGTCTACCTATGACTATGTATGATTCGGTCTATGGAACATGACTAAGAAAGCGATTGATTAAAATGAATAGATTCACACTAAAAAGGAAGATTAAATAGGTTTACATCTAATGAGTATTATTTACTAGTCGACTCTTTTCTGTTGTGTACAGAAATGTTTGTGAATATTTAGAATATGAGACATGCTCTTGACATGATGGTCAATTTAAGGGATTAGAGGTGTTCATATTGATGTAAATGAGATTATTCAATCTGGGTAAATAGCAAGACATGAATGTTTTAGGTAAAACGGTTATGTACCACCAGAAATATGATTTTGTATCATCTGGAAAATGACTCTGTGTCACCTGGGAAATGGTTGTGTGCCATAAGACAAATGATTTTGTACCACCTGGAGATGACTCTGTGTCATCGGGAGAATGATTATGTATCATATGTAGAGTGACTGAGTTAGGCGTAACAACTTCTCTTAGCATGTATCACTCTATGAGCAGCTATGTAAGGTGTAATAACTTTCTTAGCATTTGAATGCTCAATGTGCTTGCTGTCGCACGAACCATTTTCTAATTTGATGTTTCATTTAGTCTTTGTGACTATTAATCGATATTCTATTAATCTTTTGGGACAATAGATGTTGCTTCGATTTAGTCTATGTGACTAAACATCTCTTCTAAAAATGGTCTGTGTGATCATTTTGTCTATGTGACATACCTTGGACGAGTGGGAGATGATGGAGTTCGTGGCAGTTCCACGAACTGCACAGAGGCAGTTCGTGGAACCGCCTCGAGCACGCACGACTTGAAGCCGTGCGTGCGTCTCCTTCCCTGAAAAGGGAAGGAGCGTGCGTCCAAGGGGGCGGCTGCGAGAGGTTCGGCTGCTCGGAGAAGAGAGTCGGAGAGGCGGAGAAGCATCCGGATTGATTTGGTTTGTGAAGCGCGAGTTGAGTTCCATGGTGATCTTTCCTCCGACACAAGCCAAAGCTCCAAACAGATATATATATTTATAACATAACAAAGGACTGCTAATTAGACAGATTCCTAACTTTGCAGACAACTCCAGATTGATGGATGCAAAGGCTGCTTTCACCAATGTCAGTAGCTCCTGACTTTGCGACCTTAACAACGTAACTTGGCCCCAGCAAAGCCTGTGCCAAAGGATGGAAGCTCCAAGATGAGGGTGGCTTTCAAAATGCCCTATGCATGCAGTTTTTTTTAACTGTTCATACGTTGCCATGATTGCAACTAAAGCGGTAAACTAGTCAAATCAAATTAAATTTTATAATATTGAGACTTATTTGATAAGATAATCAAGTCGAGTCAAGTCTAAAATTAATCAAGCTATTGAAAAATCTATTTAAATTTGACTTGTTTTTTTTAAATTGTGTTTGACTTATTTAATGGGTATCGAGCTTCTAATCAAGCTCAATTCAAACTCGATTAAAACTTATTTAAGTTCGACTTATTTAAATGTTATCAAGCTCTTAAATCAGGCTTGTTTCAATTTCTAATATTTTAATTCTTATTTATAAATGAGTATAAATAAATTCATAAATAATTTTTAAATTAGTTTAATCATAAATAGTATTCACGAATACTATTCACGAACATTAACAAACCGAACACATTTGTGTTCAATCTTGTTTATTAATTGATTTTGAGTTCGACTTATTTAAACGTTATCAATAGCTTGTTTTTAATAGCTTGTCATCAATTGACAACTTATTTAAACGTTATCAATAGTTTAATTGATTTTGTTTCTAATAGCTTGTTTATTTAAGTTCGACTTATTTAAATATTATCAAACTCTTAAATTAGACTTGTTTTAATTTCTAATATTTTAATTCTTATTTATAAATGAGCATAAATAAGTTCATAAATAATTTTTAAATGAGTTTAATCATAAACATTGTTCACGAATATTAACAAGTCGAACACATTTGTGCTCAAGCTTGTTTATTAATTGATTTTGATGCATATTGAACGAACATAAATGAGCTCTTATCGAGTCGAACACTAAACTTGTTCATAAACGCTTGATCCATTTACAATGCTATTTGCAGCGCACGAGAGTGCATTTCGTGTGCTACAGTAATCCTTATAAAAGGAAGTGTGTCCAAGAGAGAAAAGTAAAGGGGTGAGCACGAAGATCATCGTCAACTTGCCGAAGGTGAGTATTTTGAGAACGACATCAGGCTACCGAAAAGAACGGAGAATTCCAAGAACACCCAAGGCACGGTTGGATTTGATTTGTAAAAAAATGCAGATCTTTTGATTTTATGAATTGTGATCCTCCTTCGGACGACGAACGTCTTTCTCCTTCAACGAAAAGAACAATTTGGATCACCACAAATCGACGAAAGCACTGTAAATCTTGTAATTACAATATTATTATTTACAATTACTTTAAAATTCATGTAAACTTCATTTAGATGCAGTAATTTCAACAAATACAACTCCAGATTGATGGATGCAAAGGCTATCTTAGCGGTGTAAACGAATTGAGCCGGTTCGAATAATATTTAGTTCAAATTCGAAATTATCGAATTTGAGTCGAACTCGAATATGTGTAGATATTTTTTTGAATCGAACTCGAGGCGAAATAATATTGTTCGATTGTTCACGAATCTTAATTTTTTATTTATTAAAAGTTTTCAAATATTAAATCGAGCATTCATTTTCGAATATCAAATCGAGCATCAATTTTCAAATATTAAATTTAGCTTATATATTTGAAAATTTCGAATCAAATCCGAACTCGAACTTTGATTCAAATCAAATTCGAGCCCAAAATTATTAAATTTTCGAACTTCGAATCGAACTTGAATAGGCTAATTCAAATTCAAACTCGAATAATTTTTTTTTTTTAAATTCAATTCGATTCGATTCGATTCGGTTCGATTCGATTTGTTTACACCTTAGACTAGCTGCTTTCGCCATGTCAAATAATACTGCATTCCTTATTGGAGCTGCATCATCCATGGCGAGTTGCGAAACAATTATATTGTATATCCAACTCGATTGTAAACCTCATCCTTGAATGTGTCAAGGACCAAAGCTTCCGGATGCACTTTACAAGCTTGTTCAATCTATTTCAGGGCAAAAGCACGACGACTTTCGGATATGTTTAGCTTGCAACAAGTGAGCCCAGACTCGAGCATCCTTGGCTTGTTTAACATCTTGTTTTTCAGGATCAACGTTGCGAGAGAAATAAATTAAGAATGGTCTTTGATTTCGATGTGATTGGTAAAACAGTAAAGAATCATTTTGAGTCCGAAAAAAAGTTTTAGAACTCCCACTGAATATCAATCCGTGTTCATTCTACAACTGTCATATTATCTTACTAATGCGTCATTTCTATAGGGATAACACCCTACTTCACATTAGTAGATAAAGCTAACAAGAGTTATTCTACATTTGTAAATCTTGGAATCTGTCAATTTAACGGCTCCTATCAATTGTCCCACGGTCATTGTAAAGAAGGTATGTAAATTACGGAGGATCTTATGAACTATTGATATGGTGGTCAAGATATGTAGAAGCCATTTGAATCTAGAAAAAAAAATTCTCCTTCAAAATTGATCTATATCACTTCTATAAATATTATCGTATCTTAATCACTACTATGTCATCCATGTGAGCTGTTCAAACCTTATCTTTAAGGCCTGATCTCGTGGCTAGAATTATTCATCAACCCCATTGACTGAATTAATCAAATATAACTGAAATTTATTTTCCAGCGGAGGCAGAATAAAGGTACTAAAATATATAATGATCCTGGAAAAAGAACATAGGTGATAAGCGTCTTAGTTCTGGTGGCTAGCGTGGAGATATAATATTGTAGGAGGTGTCGAGTTCGAGTCCTCTTCAGTAACAATTGATCAATAGGTCCTGTTGATTGAGATCTGAGTCCCCGTATACTCTTATCAATTGATCTTGCCTCAAAAATCCGCCGAGGGTTTACGATGAAGTCGTTTGACGGTGGGCGATCCGTTAAAAATTTACACTTCTGATTTAGTCACAGTGATGCGATGGTAGCGAGGTTACTTATAGAATAGGCAGGGGTCGATTCCGGAGAGGAGTCTAAAATCTCTTCTGGCTTCAGATGACCCCCCTATGTCTTGCTACCGTGTCAAGGGACCCTGTCCCTGTGATTTATCCTCCCTCTCGCCACAATCCTGGGACGGATGATAGGGGCTGCTAGTTGGACAGATTCTCAACTTTTACCGATAAGTAGAGAAGAGAGAGATTTTTTTTTTTTTTAAACAACATTGATATGGTAGTCAACATTCAAAATGTGTCAGCACTTGATAACTTGATCACCTCCATGTCGTCACATCTCTACTCTTCTATGATTCTATACTTATTTTTTCATATAATTACGTCCTCTATTATACATCTCTATATTCTTTCTTATTGCATGTATATAATTTTTCAGACGGTATGAAAGAGAGGGTAAATTGAAAGACTAGTTTTCTTTATTTTCTGACTTGAATATCGAAAGGACGTTAATGAAGTGTTCTTTGGGCTTCTTCTCATGCGTTTTGAATTCTCTCAGATTTAAATTATTTGGATAGATCTCTGAAGTGCTCAACCTCCCGAAGCGCAAATGATGCCCGATCTTCTGAAGTGCTAACGATGTCCGATTTCTCGAAGTGTAAGTGACATCCGTCTCTCGAAGCACTATCGATGTCCGACCTTTCGAAACTCGATTTCATTTGTTCGATCTCTTGCTAAAAACTTTATTGAAGGTCGATCTTATTTGTATTCAACCGGCCGAAAATGCTGAACCGTGAATACTATTTGATAAAGGATGATATTTTGCAGAACTGATCAATTCGTAGCTCTCGAATAGAGGTTAGGAATTTAACCGTAGAACTGCTCAGTTCACAATGCTGAGAGATACCAGAGATGATTGATGAACATCTGCTTCGATGTTGATCGACCAAGATACTAGACTTTGACAACTAAATAGATTCGACGGTGGAGGGTCGGATTTTGAGAGAGAGAAAGAGAGAGGGGGACCACATACTTATTTTCAGTGTCAATGTAGTCGATCAAGCAAGCAGAGCGAGAAGAGAAGGCGAAGTGAAATTATATTCGATTAAGTTTTGCGACGAAAAATTCTTCGTTGCAAAATTTATTATAAATATACGACGAATATGAAATTCTTCGTTACACATATTACGATGAATATATAATTTATTGCAAAATTTATATTTGATAATCCGGCGCTCTCTATGAAAATGCTTACCTTTTGAAAAATAATTGAAAAATAGTGATGAAAATATTTCGTTGTAGAATTCATTGTAAATATGCAACGAAAATGGAATTAGTGACATATTTGCGATGAAATATTTTCTGTGGCTAAATTCGTGATAAATTTACAACAAAAGTTAAAATTCATCATCAAATTTACGATAAATATCAAAATTTATCATCAAATTTACAACGAATATCAAAATTTATCATCAAATTTACGACAAATATGAAATTCGTCGTCAAATTGACGACAAAAAAGATATTCTTCACAAACTTTACATTTGTCGCTTTTGGAAAATAATTGGAAAATAGCGATGAAAACTTTTCATAAAATTCATTGTAAATTTTGCGATAAAAAAGAGCTTCGTCGGAAAATTTACGATGAATTATTTCGCTAAATTATTAATTTTTTTTGGTAGTGTCCGAAGGATTAAAATTTTTCATTCAGATAAACGTAGAGGAGAAGGTAATATTAAAAGAATTTCACTCTTTACTAATGGTATGCCATTTTAGTTTCCTCTACACCTATAAAATAAATTTAAGATTCTTTTATCGGGAAAAAAAAGAAAATAATATTAAAAACTTTTCGAAGTGAATTTTGACTTATAGAAGACAAGCTTCGACCTCATGCTATTTTTAGAGGAAAAAAAGACTTATGAAAAATAATAACCCACTTGTAGTCAAATTATCAATTCATTGACATATTTTTATCTATTGAATATGTAATATAAGATCAATATAACCCATATAAACGTCCCCACGGAGATGGCGCGGTGGTAAGGTAGTGTAGTTGTTTTGGATACGGAGTGAGGTCGATTCCGGAGGGGGTCTAAAATCCCCCCCGGGCTCAGATGATCCCCATTTGTCTTTGCCAGCGCCGTCGGGCATGGTCACTCGCGATTTACCTCCCTCTCGTCATATAACCCATATAATTTTTTAGATATTTTTGATTTTTAGATTTTTTTAAAAATGGAATGCCAAATCTTATAACACTAGATTGTTGGATTGTCCACCGAGTCAACCTTGGGCTAGGGCTTTTGCCCAGAGCCCTCCCTTAGGGATAGTAAAAAATCTTACTGTAAAGGGCCTTTAAACAAGGGACGATAAAAAAACTATATAAAGGGTCCACTTTATATTTTTTGTCTAAGGCCTCTAAAGCAACCAGGTCGGCCCTGTCGTCTATTGTAAGTACTTTTCGATTATTTTAACAGTTCGATTATTTTAATAATCGATGGAAAATTTTCGTAAGATCATATTGATTGTCCTCGGAATTAATTTGATCGAAAGTCTAAATACTCGATGACACTTAAAAAAACCAGTACAACTTTGAAGACAAGATTACATTTTAATTGAGAAAGATAAATAAGTTGATTGTTTTTCTTTAGATAATAGTGTCAATTTGGCTATGAGCCATTGATTCGAGGCTTGTGCTCGCACTTGTTCTTCCGAATTTTCCTTCGACAATCTCTTTGAGCTTCTCATCTTCATAAAATATTTTGATGCAGATTCATCTAATGCGAGCTCTGAAACTCGAAACCCCGCTTCTTTTCGTTCGACTCGATCGAATCATTGCTCTCCATTCCTTTACCTATGCCTTTTGCTCAAGCAAAGTTGCTTTTGAATGCAAGTAAGGTACCTTGATGGTTGGATTCTATTCTCTACGATTGTTCGATAAAACTCAACCTTCCGATAATATTCTTCGCATTGCCGTTCACAAAGCTCCAAATTTCGTCGATAATTAGAACTATACCTAAGGTATTTGATCATGAAATCCTTGTCTTCGTCACAAAGATGCTCAAAATCTTAGTGTAGCAAGTGATGGTCAACTAACACACATTCTATAAATGGCTCTAGATATCTTGACCTATTCTAGATTCTCTGTTTACTTTTCCAAAATTGGCAAAAAAATCCATTTAGTTGAACAAACACGATCATCCACATAACAATATGGAATTTGTTCTACTTAATCGTTAGCTGTAGTCGGAGTTGTGCTCTCCATTTTAAGAGCGATTCTGATAATTTAAAAAAAAATATATATATTTTAAGACAGAAATAAAATAAATAAATATATATATATTATGAGGAAAGTGAAAGTGTTCTATCAAAACTCCGCGACTTGCGATCCTTCGTGACTGCAACTCCACACCAAAGCCTTCAGCGGAAGTAAACAACAATCAGTCCTAACCACCCATCGATCACCCACCCGCATTCTTACCGTTGCATGTCCGCCGTCCGATGGTCTGTTCGGCTCGTGGGCCCGGCGGACAACTGCCGTGCCAGGCGCGCCAAAGCATTACGTGGCGTACGTGCCAACTGCTCGCAGCGGTTTTAAGCACTGTTCTTCCTCCCCCGTCGCATGGAGTAGCGCTCAGTCTCCCTCCTTCCCTCCCAGGTATGCATTCTAGAGTTTTGGTTCCGGAATCATATTTTTTTCGATTAATGTCGATCCGACCGCTGCAATTCCGATCCTTTTGTTGCCTCGGAGATGTTGAATTGGGGGAAAAAAAGAACAAAAAAGATGAGTTTTTTTTGTGAATTCTGCTTCGTTTCTTCTCCATTTGGTCGTTTTGTTTGGTGAACATGAGTTCTCGATGGGTTTTGTGTTCTTATGTATGCCATACTGCTTCAAATCTTGCCTTTTGGTTTCTATTTGGAAACAAAAAATCTATTTTGTGATAGCTCAGCTGCAGTGGTTTTGTATCCCCTTTAA
This sequence comes from Wurfbainia villosa, assembly GCA_025175895.1. Lineage (NCBI taxonomy): Eukaryota > Viridiplantae > Streptophyta > Magnoliopsida > Zingiberales > Zingiberaceae > Wurfbainia > Wurfbainia villosa. The sequence goes on along the minus strand of CM045996.1, from coordinate 58,365,646 downwards.
TTGCTCGTTTCTTTGCCTTCAAGCTTTGGCCTATTTGTTGTTAACTTTGATTGGTTTGGATTATGATTAGTTCTATGGTTTTAGGACTCCATCATTCATGCTTACAGTGAAAGCATTAATTTGCCACAAGTTATCATTTGCTTTTTTTTTTGGGTGAAATGGTGGGCCCAAATAGTTCATTTGAGAAGGTTTTTGTAATTGGGGCAGGGAAGAACACAAACCTGCTGAACCAATAAAGCTTTCTTCTGCTCAACAATTGCCCTCTAGATATTTGACTAAATGCAGCAGAGAGGGGGCTATTGCATTCATGAAAAATAAGATTTGAATTTTGGTAAGAAGCTTTTATTTTCCTTTGACCCAGTAGCTTGCTTAATCTCAGAACTAGAATAAATTGTACTTAAATATATTGATTTGTTGATTGTTTCAAGACCAGGTTAATATTTGTGATTTGAGTGCCCAGTTTTCCTTCTTTAATTGTTCCTTTTTAATTAAGAAAACAATTCCTTCTTTAATTGTTCCTTTTTAATTAAGAAAACAAGAAGAGTTGACATATAGAGGATGTTGTGGCCATGTACAGCTTTATGAAAGGAACATTTACTCATATTCTACATTTGTGTTTATGGAATAAAACGACACAATATAGTGGAAGTGTGGAATGGTCATCTTTTAATCTTTTATGCATTGACTTTAGACAATTTCAATAGTGAAATTCATAGGCTACATAGAGAATAGAGATGAAATGTGAAACACAGAAGAGAGCAGTTTAGCGTAGTGTTACCATTACAGACTTAACTAGCATTTGGTTGGCATGAAGAAGTAATTCGATATATGGATATAGAGAGAGGCACATATTTTGTGTAAGTAATGGATCCAAACTTAACTGATGCAAACCATTGGTCAATCATAGATTTTAGGTCTTTATCTTTCCATGGAAAATGCTCTTCTTTTGACCTCATACTAATTTGAATATGGTATACCAATTACTTTCTTTTTTTTCCCTTTTATGTTGTTGTTTGGTCCTATGCTCAATTGTCTTTGTTTTCAAATATATTTGAAGGTTAAGTGCAAGAGAATGGCATCCCTTACTCCTGGGGTGTTGATAAAGCTTCTCAAGAACATAAACACTGATGTAAAAATATGCGGCGAACATCGGTCTGTCCTTCTTCAAGTAGTCAGCATCGTACCGGCTTTAACTGGCTTAGAACTTTGGCCAGACCATGGTTTTTTCATAAAGGTGTCTGATTCTTCACATTGCACATATGTTTCCTTATCTAAAGATGACAATGACCTTATCTTAACAAACAAGTTGCAACTTGGCCAATTCATCTACATTGACAAAGTGGAGGCTGGAACCCCAGTTCCTGTCCTCGTCGGTGTGCGACCTCTGCCGGGAAGGAACCCGTGCATAGGGAATCCAAAGGACCTAATGGACATGCTAGTCCTTCCTGATAATTTTGAAACACAAGATCAGGAGAAAAAAACATCGAAGACATATGAGTTATCTGAAGCAGACAAAGGGAGGACAAAACAGAAAGTGGTCATCAAAGAGGAGAAGAATGTGGTTGCATCTCGATACATGCAAGGTGTTTCGAGGAGTAGCATGAGAAATTCTTCTCCTGAAACCAACTCACCCAGTCAAAAGGTTGAAGAAAAGGTCGTAGTTGTCGAATCGGAAAAGAAGGCTGTTCCTCCGGGGGCCAAGCGAGAGACTAAATGTCAAGGTAAGCATTCAAGTGGAACCTTCTATGCACTTGAAACAACATTACACAACTCCACTTCTGTGCTTTTCTCATGTCTTACAAGTAGAATTTTCAAATACTTACTCAAATGACTAATCCATTTTTTATATTAGATGATTGATTGTTGTTGTTGGTGCTAGTATTACAGGCGAAAACTATAATCCCATGTAACCAAAATAAAATAGTCGATGCGAAGCAGGAAAGTTCATTCGACAACCTGAAAGGCGATTCAAAAGTTCCAAAGGCAGTGCCTATCAAGTCTAGTCATAATGTAAAGCAGATAGCACCTTCCAACTCCATTTACCCTTCGTCGAGCAGCAATAGAAGAAAAGTTGTGGATGCCATCCCGTGGGAATCTCTTCCTGCCAATCTAATCAAGCCTGGGAAGGTAATCAACAGCATTATAAATTAATTCCAGAATCTAATCCACAACATATATCAATAGTGACATTGCACCAGCTGATGTTGGAGAGGCTTAAGTTTCATGCTAAGGTAACGGTGCCTTTGATATGCAAAGTCGAGGACACAGTATAAAAGGGAGAGTTCATTTTGTTTATCCATCAAATAAGAGTAGAGTAAAATTATTCAATTTGTTCATTTCTAATACTCAACTGCAAAATCTGAAGACCCGAATCACCAGGAACAAACCTGTCACTCACATTTAAATAATGACTTTATGATCCTTGTTGTTTGATAATCCATTCAGTTTCATCCAGCACATTGGTTGTCACAGAGTTTGGTGTCGATAATGTAACAGCCTTCATCGGATTCTTTGCGACGAACCAAGTTTAGTGTCATGGAAAGCATCAACATGCTATTGAGCATCTTAAATTCTTCTTCTTCTTCTTGGAATATGTCAAACTAATTTATACACTAACAAATGTTAGGTTTGAGTGTTAGATGGTCTCATTTATTATTTTTCTTCCATATTACAGTTTCTGTTTTGAAAAGAAAGTTGCATGTTCTACATCATTTCTTCATGTAACCTGAATTTCTGTTTTGATAGGGAATGATTAAAAGAAAAAACACAGCTTTTCTAATAGTAGCCGAGGCGAAAAAAGAAGCAACTGCTGCAGCAGCCCTTGTTAAAGGCCTGGGGTGAGTATCTTGTAGTTCCAATTATTTCGTTATTTGTTGTTGTTCCACTAGAATTGAGATAATTATTGAGTCTTGTGGTTCAGCATATTTGCCGATCTTCGCAAGTCTTCCGTGGAGGGGAATCTACACATATCTCTGGCAAAGTTCTTTTCTCTACATCGGCTTTTAGATCAGCAAAGCATAGCAGCTCAAGACAGCTCTGGGATCCTGAGACAATTTGCTGAAGGAGAAAAGTCGATCAAGAAACTTGCATTGCCTTTGCTTGGCGGTAAAAAAGATTCAAATTCTGCTAAATTCACAGTGGAGTCCCTTGCCAATGAGAGGATGGAGTGGGCAAGGGGGGATGGCCTGAATGAGATCGAAGAACTAAGGACCAACCTCCGAAAAGAGGCACAGTCATGGTTCCTAGGTTTCTTAGAAAGTGCTCTTGACACCGGCTTCTCTGCGGAGCCTCTGCAGATGAAGAAGGGTCCCAAAGACCGTGGTGGGGAGAACACAAAGGAGTTTGATGAGCTGATTGCGGGAACACTCTCGCAACTCAAGGAAGCAAGTAACTGGTTAGATCAACTTCAAAATTCTGCAGGCACTGAACCGGATAGAGATGGATTGGTTGAGACAATCAATCGCTTGAAGCAAAAGATCTACGTTTGCTTGCTCGAACATGTTGAATCAGCAGCATCGGCCCTCGAAGGGCGAAAAAATAGCCCATGATTCTTGTTTTGGTTGATTTTGTTGATTCAAAACTTCTGTACAAAGAAAACTCCATGGGCTTTGTTGGTTGAGTTCGTTGTCACTTTCAATTCTTGCATCAAGAAAGTTTGTGCTCTCCACAAATGGTTGAATTCAGAAACCTCAAAGAATGTTCAATTGTTTCTTTCCTTTCTTTAGTTCTCTTAGTCTTTTATGAGCCAACAACACACTTTGCTTTTCATCTTCCAAAAAGCAATGTAATGATATATGTTTGTCCCTATCATCAAAAAATCTTGGGAAAAAGAACATCTAAAACTATATGATTAAAGGAAGGCCATTTCAATCGCTCTTCCTCTATATTATCTCAATTTCTCTTCCATCTCTCCAGCCTTTTCAACAATGAATGAAGTGAACATACTTTGTACAAAAAAATTACTTGTGGAGGCTGTTAAAAGTGTTTTTTTACAAGGTTCAATGGCATTATACCATATATTTGTTGGTCTTTTTCTTCTGAATGCAATCTAAATGAAGTTAATGTAGAATTCTTTTCGAAGTGTTCCTCTAGCGACAATTCTATAGTGAAATCTAAAGGAACTTTCTTTCAAACTTTTCCCTTACAAAGAAATGGAATGAAGTTTTTCTCATGCATTTTTCGGTCTAACAAGTACAAGACATGATCTTTTTGTTTTTATCAAACCTGGCCTTTGCAAGGGAAACAACCGCATTTTTTGTCGATCATCAAGTGAGAATTGCGCTGGCTGTTCATCTTTTGTGTTTGTTCTGATGCTCTCAACTGTTGCAAGTGCTGTTGTTGAGCTGCTGCTCTGCATTCCTCGGCTTTCCTGTGAACAATTGCCATCCTCTTCATCAACTTCTCTTCCAAACTCGATCTCATCTTTTGTATCTTCACCTACAAAAATCATTCTCAACTATCAGTCGACCTCAACCGTTTTCGGGTTCATTACGATATTTTCTGGAAGAAGAACAAAATGACAAAGAGCAAGTAACAATTTCCATTGCCTCCAATTTTCTAGATTGTGCTTCTGCTTTGGCATTCTGAAGGTTTAACCAAGCTTGAATTCGCGCTTCTTCTCGCTGGTATCTGACAATTGGAAAAGCTCATTTGAGGGTAAAATGATCATCGAACTGAATGTCTAAATGTAAATGAGAAATTATCAACCTGATACAGCTTTTCTTCCTCTCATCTTCTTCCCATGCATAAGCCCTGGCTCCACCAATGCTCTTGCTTCCATCAGTAATTTCTAAATGCCGCAAGCTCTTCGATACCTCCTTTTCTTCCTCCTCTCTTGAGCTCCAGTTTGAGACGACCGAGTGATATTGAGCACCAAGCTCGAGTTTGGCGAAGTGGCAGTCCTTGAGCTCAGAAATAGCAATACTGGTGTTGCAAGGAACCAAAGGCCCAGACCTATCAGCAGGAGTGTTGTGCCTTGCTGGTGAAGAGCTCTTGATTGGAGTATGGCACCTTGTTGGCATTGAGCTCCCCAAAGGAGTCATTTCGGTGCCCGTATCTCTGCGTCGAGGCTCCACGATCCCCGCGGTCATGTCGTCATTCTGGCACACAAAGTATGAACTTCCAAAGAAAAAGCCTTCTTTAGATGGCTCTGAGTATCTGAAATAGGGATGTGGCTGCTCCACATTGTCTGTAAACTTATCTGCAATCAAACATTTGCACTTTGCATGAATGTTTAACAGTTTGGGGCGGGGCGACTAAAGATCGATGAACATTACGATCTTTCGAAGATCAACACTAATTATACTACTTAAAGATCACAGAATCATGCTAAAGAGAAGATAACAGTGTAAACTTCAAGCCTTTGAAACAGTACCACAATCGACATGAAGATTTCGAAAACATTCACCAACAATTTTATTTTATAAGAAAAAGAAGTAAAATCCGCAATCAAATGACATGAAAAAGTGAAGAACAAACCAACAACTGCTAGTGAGAAAATCCAAAGATGAGCAAAGAAGGCAAAAGAAATGATGCGAACCTTTGAGAAGAACATCTGTGGAGGCTTTAATGGAAGATAAATTTGGATCGACAGGCATGAGTGGCTCATCGAAGCTTGGAATTGCAGAGGTCGGTGCCTTTTTCTCACTGAGACTCATCATCTTCTCCTCAAAGGAGCCACCTTTAAGGGGAAAAACCCCACTTTGTCTGGGCATCTTAGCTGAATCTGGTGGTTTTGCGACATGAGCAGGTGATTCATGGCAAGAGCTGCTGATGAGCCACTTCTCGGCATCATCCCACTTAGAAGGGACGTTCTTCCTGTAAGGATGGCCAGGGCTGAAGCCGATGGCAGCCCTATAAGGAGTGGAAGGGCTCTCCGCCCCTCTCTGGCCCATCAAGCTCAGTCCTTCCCTACTTCTCTGGCTCGTGGACTTGAGAAGAATGCTCCTGCTGTCTACGCTAAACCTAGACGGCACTGGGAGTGCCTTCACGAACTCTGACGTCTCCTTGAGGTTGAGCTTGCAGAGTGGATCAGGCAAGGAGTCCGCAAACGGGTTGCCCTTGCCGTAAAAGGTCGAGTCGCCGTCCAGCGAATGCTGAGTAAAACCAAAACAACAGCAATCGACCACCAATTAGGGACGAAGGGACAAAGAAAGACGAGAGAGAGAGAGAGAGAGAGAGAGAGAGATTTACCCTTCCAGTGGCTTGCAGAAACGAAGGTTCCTTGAGCTCCATGGGGAAGGAGGAGGGGTTCGAGCTGCCTCTGGCCTTCGCTCTTCCTTCCTCGAGCTGAATCACGCCTACAATGGTCTTCTTACAAAAGCTCATCCGCTTTAATTACTGAACTTGTCAGACTTTAGGAGGGGAGGAAAAAATTGCAGGCTTTTTTCTCTGAAAGGCCTTTAAAAACGATCGATGGAGGTAGGTCGGAGCCTGCCTACCTCATGCAATGTGCAGTACCAGAGATGAAATGGAAGAACAAGAAGAGCCTGCGAGGGAAAAGGATGCTTCGACAGGTGATATAAACGAGAAAGCTCCAACAGCTGAACAGTGAGGTCGGATGAAGAGCACACAGGCCAATCGACGAGGGCTCTGTGCATCATGTGTCTTCTCGCTTCGTCGCAGGCCTAGGAAGATAGTTTTTTAGTAGCGGTCAAATGGACAATGCATCGATATAGAGAAGAACAGCAATTAAGAATTGGATTTGCAGACCTATTTCTAATATAAAATCGAAGGCCAACAGCTCGAATCGCCTAGGGAACAGTGGATTGAAGGAGACCAAGAAATTTTGTGTCTGTGGATGGAAGAGGCCATGGATTCATTCTACTACGAGCTGAGCTTCGGAGGTTTTGCTCCTTGTTCTAGGGTTCTTTGTTGCTGACGAGTTGCAGTGTGACAGAGCAATTGCATGGGCTTAATTTGTGGAATGGATTTAGTTTTCCTCTGAATTTTCAGAAAATAAAACAGTCCAGAATTGATGGAGACGAGAGAGGGACAGGAGAAGAAGAAGAACTCTTCCTCCATTCAAAATTGCAGAGTGGTCCATCTTCGTCAATCAAGATTTGGCTTCTTGCACTGCGAGCAGAAAAAGAGAGTTTGACGGGAAGCGTACGGAAGGTTGTGCGAGCATGCAAATTACGTCGTTCAATTTTTACCTTCCACTTTTTTTTTTTTTTTTTTGTTTTTTACTTTGAAATATTTTTATTCATCGAGCAATGTATATATATTTTTTTTATTGATAATATGATGCCTAAAATTAATCTGGCTCTATAATGAAATGAGAATAAAAAGATCAAAATCACTGTAAACCTTCTCTATCCATCTAGATACATTAAGAAAGCATTCACAATTTGACGATCAGATTTTATAGTCACACTATCTCTCTGAAAGACTATTTAACATTGAAATTTTATTCCATTCATAAAATAAATTTCTATATAAAAAATTATCTTTATAAATTTTTTTAAAATTCATCGTCGAATCGGATCTACATCTTTTTATTTTTATCATTGCACCGTACCATACCATGGGGCGAGCAATATATTTTAATTCGATAAAAATTAGTTCAATGAGAAATCACCATGAGCCTCTAAAAGGGTAAATTTTGTTTTTTTTTTCAAATTTAAACCTACGAAGAAATTCCGAACTGTGATCATCGACAATTTATCAAAGGGTGAATTTTAAGTTTGAAATTGTCCAAATACAGTCTCATAGTTTCATATTTATCAAATGACACATCTCATTCTCTTTTTATCCCTCCCGTCAAACGTAGATATCAAGCTGATCGAAAAAAATATGGTACTGAGAATTATATTCTCAGGAATATAGTGGTCCTGAAATTTAAATTCCCAGTACCACATACAATATCAAATTCGTCTAAAAAAAATTATGTTGGGAAGTATATTCCCAAGAACACAGTGGTCCTGAGATTTAAATTATCAGGAATACAATATAATGATCCTAAGATTTAAATTTCCAACACCACATAAAATATAAAATTGTCCTAGGAAAAAAATGATGGGAATTATATTCTCAGAAATACAGTGGTACTGAGATTTAAATTCCCAACACCACGTATAATATCAACTGATCGAAAAAAAAATGATGCTAAAAATTATATTTCCAAGAACACAATGGTTCTGGAATAAATTGCCTTTGGATTATTCGTTGATCCCATATATGTTATCTGAATTTTCGAGAGATCAAACAGTCCACTACAAGAATAATTAATTACAGATGAAATAATTTTTCAAACAACTAAAATTTAAAACTCATGCCTTGCAAATTAGATATATGTGCTATTTAAATTACTAATGATCTTGAACCATCGGTCAAGATCCAACTATGCTTTTTAAATTTATTCTAATAAAAAATAAAAAAAAATCATAAAATCGAACCATCCATCTTCATCATTTTATCGAATCCTAAAATCAAAATTATAAAAAACAATCTTTATAAGAGATGTAAATTTTGTTTACAAATAATTTGATAGTGATTTTCTTTTTATCACATTCCGTTTGCATTGGTTTATTCCAGGAGCCTCTGTTCACACCTTATCTATCACTAAATAAATCTTAATTTTTTTTTTCAAAAAAACTTTTAGATGAAAAACCTAAAATATTTTTTTTTAAAATAAAATTTATAAAATATCTCTTTCCTCGCTTTCTTCTCCTCTTTCATTATATATAAATTAGATAGCAATGTATTCAACGGATCAAAATAGAATGACACAAGAATACACAATGCTTCGGTGATCATTACAGCTAACTCTGACTTTATCAAGGTCACCCCCTCCCATTCGATCGATCAAATTGCAATTGCAATCGATTGTGATTGCGACCGCCAATAATTACAATGTTGGCGATCGCAAATCGATCAAATTCTGACTACAATCTAATCGAAATCAGAATCCAACCGAACCATAATAAGATTCAAATTCTGACTTGATTGCGATCAAAATCCAACCTAATTGTAACCGCCAATGCCACGACTACTAGGGCTGTAAATGAACCAAGCGTTCGTGAACGAGCTTGGTGTTCGACTCGATAAGAGCTCGTTTGCGTTCGTTCAATATGCATCAAAGTCAATTAATAAACAAGCTTGAACAGCTTGATAAATTAAATAAACAAGCTTGAATACGTATGTGTTCGGCTTGTTAATGTTCGTAAACAGTATTCGTGAACAATATTCGTGAACGGTGTTCGTGAACAGTGTTCGTGAACATTAACAAACCGATTTATGATTATACTCTTTTAAAAATTATTTTTGAATTTATTTATACTCATTTTTAAATCAGGATTAAATTAGTAAAATTTTAAATAAACAAACAAGTTTGACTTAAGAACTTGATAACGTTTAAATAAATCAAATTTAAATAAGCTTGAATCAAGCTTGATTAGAAGCTTGATACTCATTAAACAAGTCAAGCTCAATTCAAACTCAAGTCAAGCTCAAGCTCAAAAAAAAAATACCAAACTAAGCTTGAACAGGTTTTTCAGTAGTTTGGTTAATTTTAAGCTTGGTTCAGCTCGGCTTGATTATCTTATCAAATAAGTATGAACACTACAAAGTTTGACTTGGTTTAGCTCGTTTACAGCCCTAACGACTACTAGCGGCCACAATCGCAATCAATTCCAACTATAATTCAATCGAAATCTGATCACGATCCGATTGGACTCCGATATCGATCGAATCACGATCAAATTCGAACCAAACTACCATTGAATTTTGGCCCGACTCCAACCACTCAACGTTGATAATGAGCAGCAATAACTTTAGACGATCGACAATGTCGAACGACAATAACTTCGACTGAATTTTTTTTTTTAAAAAAAAAAGTAAAATAGAAATATTACGATACATATTTAAAAAAATTGTGAAAAAAAATATGTTCAGTGAGAGTGGCGATGTGAATAGCCTGGTCCTGGTTCCAATCTTGTTGAAGCTTTAACATAGGTGGAAGGCCCACGTAGTTTCTCCAGTTTCTTTTTGATTTCCCTGTCTGATACTATCCTCTCTTCTTGTCGTTTCCAGTCATCATTTGTTTCTTGTTTTTCCTGGTTTTATATGCTCAAGTGGTAACAGATTGTTCTTCGCAGAGGCTAAAGCCCTGCAAATGATGCACCACTCTCTTTTCTGTTCATGTCGAAACAAAAGAGTGGAAATTGAGGAATTCAATAGGGGATGAAGGATTCTTGATTGAGCATGTGTAGTTAACCTAAATCGAGTTGAAAAATTTGGTTAAGAGACTTTAAAAGCCACCAGCTTCATACAAGATCATGTTGTTGCGTTACCAGTCTGATCCATTCATCTAGTCTAGCATGATATATGTAAAGGATTAAAATCAACCTGACTAGAAATGCTAAATCAAGTACATCACAAGATGCACTGTAATTAAAAACAAATACTTGTGCTCTTGGAATAGAAAACTTCTGTAGGCAGGCAGTGTTCTTGTACGATATTTATGCAACCGCAAGCTCATTTAAACTACATCCTTCATTTAGACAATTCAGGAACTTAATTGAATTGAACAATAAACTTTCACCGCCATATCCAGTATTGTTACGAGATGACTAATAGCATGGAAGAAGGTAGTGTGCACCTCGCAGCGAATCGATCGCGCCCTGCTTTCCTCGAGGATTTACTTAGTTGTACACCATGTACTTCGGCGTGGCGCTAAACTTTTGGTAACCTTTGATGACTTTATTCACCGCGTCGAGGAAATCTTTCTCCGTCACAGTTTTCCTTCTTGCTCTGATAGCATACATCCCAGCTTCAGTGCACACACTTCTTATATCAGCACCTAAAGAACCAACACCATTAGCAGGAAACTCGACATGCATTCGATACAATTCAAGAGACATTGCCAGAAGATTATACTTTTAACAAATCTATCCACAACGAATATTAGTTTTCAGCGTTAAAATTCTAATAGGATGCTCCAGGAATTATCTGATTATTTTGAATAAAGTTGAAATAAATTATCATTTATATCGCATCCAAAACAAAAATTAAAAATCCACCTAGAAACTAATAAAAGAGTTTTCAGAATTTATTATTTGTAATTTAGCCCAATCATGCAAGACAAATTTGTGGCCTTGAAAGCCAAGTTTTCTCACCAGTGGAATTGGGGCAGAGACGAGCAAGAAGCTCAAACCGGATATCCCTCTCACAGTTCATTGTCCTGGTGTGGATCTTGAATATTTGCGTTCGGCCCTCTAAATCAGGTAGGCCAAATTCAACCTTACGATCTAATCGTCCAGGACGCAGTAATGCAGGATCCAAAGTATCGGGCCTGCATTATTTAGAAAGACAAAAAATCAATTAACCTTAGATTGCAAGTCTTAGTAATATAGGACATTTATGAAAGTACTATAGCCTGGAAAGAATACATATTATGGCCAGTAGATTGAAGACATCTGACGTTCAATTAACCATTCTGGGAATTCACATAGTTTCGATCCCGATAGATAGGGCTATAAACGAATCAAGCGTTCATGAACGAGCTTGGTGTTCGACTCGGTAAGAGCTCGTTTATGTTCGTTCAATATACATCAAAGTCAATTAATAAACAAGCTTGAACAACTTGATAAATTAAATAAACAAGCTTAAACACATATGTATTCGGCTTGTTAATGTTCGTGAACGGTGTTCGTGAACGGTGTTTGTGAACAGTATTTGTGAACGGTGTTCATGAACATTAACAAGTCGATTTATGATTATACTCTTTTAAAAATTATTTTTGAATTTATTTATACTCATTTATAAATCAGGATTAAATTAGTAAAATTTTAAATAAACAAACAAGTTTGACTTAAGAGCTTGATAACGTTTAAATAAATCAAATTTAAACAAGCTTGAATCAAGCTTGATTAGAAGCTTGATACCCATTAAACAACCTAAGCTCAATTCAAGCTCAAGCCAAGCTCAAGCTAAAAAAAAAAAACCAAGCCAAACTTGAATAGGATTTTCAATAACTTGATTAATTTTAGCCTTGACTCAGTTCGGCTTGGTTATCTTATCAAACAAATCTAAACACTACAAAATTTGGCTTGGCTCGGCTCGTTTACAACCCTACCGATAGATAAACTCTTTTAAATGACGTTTTCGCTCCTAAACTGAGAAAAGCACTATCTCGCCTCGCTTACACATGTACAACCATTATATCACTCCAAATAAAGACAAATAGAATCTCGCTCACTCGGTCACTCTCACACACAAACAATTAAAAGCTAACTGCAGTTAATAAAGTTTGCATCGAAAATGAGATATGTAAATGGTATCAACTTTCAGTCTTTGGATGGTAGAGCCACTATGCTGATCTATAACCATAGACGCAGCAGGACAATTAAATTTATAATATAAATTGACAACCTAGATGATCTTTCTGAATCAGTTCATTAACATACCTGTTGGTAGCCATTAGAACCTTAATGTTTCCTCTAGCATCAAAACCGTCAAGCTGATTAACAATTTCAAGCATGGTACGTTGGACTTCATTGTCACCGCCAACCCCATCATCAAAACGAGCACCACCAATTGCATCCACTTCGTCAAAGAAGACAATGCAAGCCTTCTTTGAGCGTGCCATCTGGATATTAGAAAATTTTGTTTGGAACAGATTACAAATAACCAACAACAAAATAAGTGCACATTAAAAGATGACATGAAAAGATATTTAATATGGAAGGTTGACAACCTGAAAAAGTTCACGAACCATCCTAGCACCTTCTCCAACATATTTTTGAACAAGTTCACTTCCAATTACACGAATAAAGCAAGCATCTGTTCTGTTAGCCACTGCTCTTGCTAGAAGAGTTTTACCAGTTCCAGGGGGGCCATAACAGAGAACACCTTTTGGAGGATCAATACCTAACTTGACAAACTTCTCTGGATGAAGCATGGGGAGCTCTACAACCTGAAGATATGGGGAGAAGTTAGCGGATGATGTGGAAGCTGATAACCATTTGGTATAATGGAATCTAATTTGCTTAGTTATGAGCACAAACAACAAACAGAATCTTAAATGTATGAGATGTTACCCTTGGAAAAGGTAATGAATTAACACAAAAATTACATGGCAAATAAAATCACAAAAACACAGTTATAAATATATTAGTAAACAAACGCACTTCTCGCATCTTCTCAATTTGTTCCTTGCATCCACCTACATCATTGTAGGTAACATCGGGCTTCTCTTCAACAGTCATCATTGTCACACTCGGATCAATCTTCGGAGGCAAAGGAATCTGAATTTGATATTTGTTCCTATCGACCCTGAATTTTTAAAGATAAAAAATTGAAAAAACATGCATCGTACTACAGAGAAAAATTCTCTAGTAATTCTGTCAGTAATACACCAATCAACAATTGAAAAACTACACAAAGTTTATAAAACGTTTTGCTCACCCTACACGCATCCCTTCCTCAATGTCAGTGGGGGAGACTTTGTCTCCTAGTCCAACCACAAACTACACAAGAGAGAGACATTACATTGTACATTCATTGTCAAATTTTCGTTAACACAGTCTGGAACTATTATTAAAAACATATAAAAAATACCTTAGCTATTTGCTTAACATTAATTACATATTTAGCATCGTCTGTGTTTGGACTGATAATCTTAGTACACCTTGCAACCTTCAAGTGAAATAAACAACCATTTTAAGCAAAAATAATAAAATTAACAATCCGCGCGCGTGCACACACACACAAGTTCACAAGAATCTGCTTACTTGAAGAGGTTGTTCTTCCTGCATCATTTGTTTGTCAGAGACTAAATCCCATTGACTTGGTGCTGCTAGACCAGTATCAGATTCCTTGATTCCTATTGTTGGAAGAGAGAGAATTAAACAATAGAAGTGGCAAAATTGGCCAAGTTTCCTAGATTATCTCAAGTGACAGTACGATGCCTTTGTATTTCTACCAACTAAAAAAATAAAAATGGGCACCAAAAGTGTGCATCCGAGCTGCTAAGTAAATACATTCACTTAATATCTTTATCTTAATTTTATGTCAAATACAAGCAAAATCTTTACACATGAATTCCCACACACCAACTAGACCGAAATACTTTTAGTAAAAAAGTTACATAAAAAAAATCTAATAAGCTTTCAGATCTATGAAATTGAGGATTGACTTATATAAAGACTCGATGGGCCAACTGCATAGGTGTATAAATGCTATACAAACATATATAGGGGTGTGCATTCGGTTAAAACCGAACCGACCGAACCGATTAAAATCGAAATCGAATAAACCGAATTTTTTTTAACTAAACCGAACCGACCGAAATTTTCCAATGAACCGAACCGATTTTGTAAAAAAAAAATCGGTTTTTTCGGTTAAAAACCGAAAAAACCGATTTTTTCGGTTCGACACGGCCGGTGAGAAATGTGCGACACGCTTGTGTTGAGCGCTGGAACTCCAGACGTGTCGCTGAGAAACACGGGCGTGTCGCACATGTGAAATGTGCGACACGCCTGTGTTGAGCACAACACGGGCGTGTCGCAATGTGCGACACGCCCGTGTTGTGCTCAACACAGGCGTGTCGCACATTGGCCTGTGTTGTGCTTGTGCGACACGCCTGTGTTGAGCACAACACAGGCGTGTCGCGGAAAAAAATCGGTCAGTTCGGTTAACCGAATTTTTCCGATTAAAACCCGAAACCGAACCGAAAAAACCGAATAAACCGATATTTTTGAATAAAAAAACCGAATTTCCGATTAAACCGAACCGAACTTGAAAGTTCGGTCGGTTCGATCGGTTTTTTCGGTTTAACCGACCGATTGCACACCCCTAAACATATATCCATATATATGTTCATCTGATGACCTTAAAAGAATTTTAAAAATGTAAATGATTAAACTAAAGAATGAATAAGTTCTGAGCAACTCAATGGTAAAAGCTTGTAACAAGACTTAGATGAAAAACTACGATGATTTCTGGATGAGTACAATTGGCTTAAGGCCTAACCCTATGATCTGTTATATTACTCATATAAGGTGATGGATGTTAGTAATGGTCAAATAATTATTTTAAAACGACTTAAATATATCCAAAACAGGAACAATGTATACATTAATGTAAAAAAATGCAAAGAGGTATCAAAGACCATCAAGTTACCAATCTAGATCTGTTACATTACATATATAACACCAGTAATATATTAACATGAAATTTTATTTACTCAAGAACAAGCCTTTTTTCCCCAAAAGCATTTAATACCGAAGATTGCACGTTAACCAACAGCTACAACGAACGATAAAAACATCAATTTCCAAGCATACCACATAGATCGTTAACCTTCTTGGCCAATTCCTTAATTTCCTTTTCCACCTTCTTAATGTTTGTAGAGTAAGGTCCCAAACCCTGCCATCAAATATCATCAAAAAGAATAAGAACAGGAATATGACGTCTAAACACATGAAGTCAAATCTAGAGATCCACAAGCCATAGTGAATAACGATCAGCACCAGAGATCCAACATAGAAGCATAGGAACTACGCCACCAAGAAGCCTGATTCAGTTAAGTCACAAGCAACAGACCAACACAACTGAAAAATCAATACTTAATAGTTGAAGCGCGTAGATTCAGAAAATTATTTTCTACTGACGCCGATTCTCGCACTAAAATCAGGAAAATAAGAACAAAAAAACTACCTCAACAAATAACTCGGCTATTTTCCTCACTGAAACAAATTCTAATTCATGCCTTGTGCAGTACAAGCCCTCAACGGATCCGTTGTGGAAACGACGAGGAAAAGTACAAATTAGGACTACTCGATAGAAAACCCTAAATGGCACCCCAACTGCAAAATCCCCAATCTAGACTCAAAAAGTGGTAAGAAGAGACAAAAGGATACGGAAGCGATGCTTAAGTGACAGATCGGAGAGAGGAATGAGGAAGACGAAGAGGATACTCACGTAGGTTTTGAGGAGGGCGATGTCGTCCTCGTCGAGTGGGCGAGGGTTCTTCTCGTTGATCTCGTCCTCGGGTTCGGGAGCCATGCCGATCGCACTCTCTCTCTCTCTCTTCCCCGGCTTGCAGAAGAAGCAACTGTTCCGCGGCCAGATGAATCCGAAATACGTACCGACAGAAGCCGAGTTCGGGAACAAATGGACGAATTTCGGAACATCAGGACCATCCGATAGGAGACGAACGGTAATGATTCCCATCCGCGACTTTGCCTCCCCGAGGCGCAATGCTACAGAGCACATTAATTAAAATACTTTTAAAAAAATTATTTATTTCGAAATAAATTCATGGAACAGCTATACGCACTCATCGTATACACATCTCAATTTTCATAAAAACTTTAAAATATTCTTTTCATTTTCTACTTTCTCCACGTGCAAGCAGCGCGATCCCAAGCCCCTACACTCAACAACTCATTGTTAATTGACATCATCGTCGAACGATCAAATTTTGATCAATCAGATTCTGATTTGACATACGCAATTACAATTGGTCGAATGATTACGATAAAATTATGGTTGTTAGCAGTCGTAATTCGATCGGATTGTAATAGTCAACGGTAACAATCCAACTACGATCCAATCGATATCGAATTCCGATCGAATTGTGGTCGGATTCCTATCAAATTACAATCGGAATCGGTTGCGACTATATCTGCTAACAACCGCAACATTAACGGTCACAATTCGATCGAATTTCAGTCGCAATTTGATCATGGTTCCATTGAAGTCAAAGTCTGATCGGCCCGCGATCGGAATCCAGTAAAATTACGATCGCCAATGGCCATAAATCACAATCAATTTTGATCGCAGTCTGATCGGAATCCAACGTCGATCAGACTGTGATTGGATTCTGGTCAGAATCTGATTGTTCGACGACGATGTCAAATAGCAACAGATTGTCCGGAGTGGATGCTCTGGATCATGGCACTCGTATTAAGAGAAAGTGAAAAATGGAAAGGACATTTTTGAGTTTTTATAAAAATTAAAATGTATATAATATTTGATAGGGTATAGATAGTCGCTCTCTTAAAAATAATATTTGAGCATTTTATGATTAACATCGTAATAAAATTATATCAATAAATAAAGATCAATTTTTAAAAATTATAAACCTTTCAATGTACTACTTTCTTTGAATTGATAATATATTCTCCATCGTTTATCTTTTCCTGATACTGCTGTTGAATTACATGTTAGCAATAATTGACCCACAAAATCTTTGTAACAGTCGATATGATGAACGTATACATATATAGCGCTAAAATATCGTTATAAACTGAAATCACCGGTCGCAGTTCGTCCTCCAGCCGGGAGCCCGATCCTCCGACCACGTTCTCCGTCGCTGACGCCGACTTCTCCTTCGCCGCTTCCACAGCATTCTTCGCCTTCTCCTTCAGGGCCTCGAATCCTGCCTCCGCCTTCTCCTTCGCGCCGGAGAACCTCTCCTCCTCAGTTTCTTCCCGTGTCCTCGCTCTCTCGGCCACCTCCTCTCAGGCGACAGCACTCCTCGTCCTTCTCGGCCGCACTCTTCGTGGTATCTTCGGCTCACTCCCGGGCCTCTTTTTCCTTCTCCGCTGAGCTCTTAACGGTCTCTTCGGTACGCTCTTTGGCCTTCGAGACCTTCTTTTCTGCCTTACTTAATTGCGAGCTCTTCGGTAGTTTACTTTGCCGTCGACGCCTTCTCTTTGGCTTTGCTTGCTAGCTCGTCAGAAGTTTCCTTGGAAACCTCCTCCGCCTTCGCAACCTTCTCTGCTGCATTGTTTCCAGTTTCTGAAAGCATCCATGCCCAAGCAATGGAGCAACACTAATCCAATCAACTTTCTGCTCGCATATTGGGTTTGCGTTCCCTACGAATTTCTATATTGATCAGCGCAAGAAGCTACGTAACAGAGTAATACAGAGGGGCGCAGCACTTTTATGAACATCTACTCGCCGGAGGCCATCTCTTCGGGAGTCTCCCGAGCCTTCTCCGTTGCCTTCTCGGGTTTCTTCGAAGCATCATTCCCCTCTTCATGGCCTTCGAGATGAGGGTTGCTGATACCCAAACCTCCGGTGATCTTTTCCCTAGCCCACTCTGTCCATAACTCGTCGTGTTCCTGCCCTGTTTCATCCTCTGTTCTCACCTCCGGTGCCGGCGGAACAGAAGCAGCAAAAGCAGAAACGATGTTCGGGGTCGCATTTCGTTGAGCAAGTGGCCGGCCACGCACGAGTCCGATTTATGCCGACCAAGTGCATGCCGTTGGTTTGTAGGCGACGGCTGTAGTCATCCATGCACACTCTCTGTTCGAGTCTTCTCAAGTAACAAAACCAACACGAATAAGTGAAATTCTTTCGGACAAAAGATCACGTTGAAAAATGTAAATGGAAAGGAGATTCAATGGATGAAATTTTAGGTGGCCTGGTTGGTGGGTTTGGAAGGAGGGAATGAGAATGTGAATATAGAGTGTTTAGTTAATCTGTAAAAGGTTGGAATTCCTAATCTAGGAGCCTCCGGCCCCCATCCCAAGGGGAATGCGCGAAGGGGTTAATCATGGGCCGCCTCAACCGGGGACGTTACCTCGCATGGGCTGAGCCTATGACTTTTGACGGGCTGGTACCAACAGAAGAGGGGGCTCTGCTACGACTGGGGAGAGGATTTTAATCCTGCCACACCCAGGGATCGAATTCTGCCCTCATCTGCAAGCGCCCTCTGCCTTAACCAACCCGTCATCCTCGTGGGGACATAGTGTTTGGTTAATGGTTTTAGGAAGGAAGGTTTAGAAATCAATTCTAAATAATTGGGAATCAACAAAATCCATCTCACATGGGGGGTTTGGGTTTCATTCCTGTTCATCGTCGTCGCTCGCCGCTTCCACGATGCGTTGACGCCGTCGATTCGGTGCCGTCGATCGCTGTCGCCGGCCGCGTCCGGTCTCGATCGCCGCCGCCGTCGATCGCCGATCAATCACGCCGTCGCCGTCGCCGCTGCCGGTCGCTGGGCTGTCGCCGGCCACCGTCGGCCGTCGGCCGTCGATCGTCGGCCACCGCCGTCGTTGCCGGTCGCCGGTCGTCGCCGCCGCGCCGATCCGTCGGCCTGGCCATCCGTCGCGACCAATCGCCGCCAACCACGGCCACCGTCGATCGCTCTCATTCCCAACTTATAAACCAAACAATATTATTGGAATGATAAAACTCATTTCCATTCCCGTCTACTATCAAAGTCATTCTCATTTCTATTCTCACCCTCCAATGAAACGCCACCTTAGTTTAGGATTAAAAGTTTCAGGCATGATAGTTATTTACATTGTTTCACATATGGTGAACAAATATACAGTAAACAAATTCTCTCTCACGGGTGCTGCATCAAATGCCATCCAAGTAAAATTTATCCAAGTGAATAAATCAAATTTTATCATCTAAATTATTTTTATTTATTGATAATAAATATATTAATATGATTAATAAGAAATAAAATAATTTAATGACTTTTGTTCGATGAGCCATGTAGCCCTAAGTCTATACAAAAAGAACAAGTAATCATCTACCTTCGTTCTTCTCTCTCTCGAGTATCTCTTTCACTCGGCAGAACTTTTGTAATAATACTCAGGTGTATTTCAATTCGTCGCGATCACCCGTGCTTGACGGAGACCACGATTTCGTTGTTGTATCTTGAGAAACAGATGGTCCACTACAATGTCAAAAGCACCTCAAAAGTAGGACAAATCTATTTTAAGAAATCTACGGCGAACGCAAACCGTGACTCATTCGTTTCTGAACAATCAATTCAGACTCGAACGACTCAACAATTGGTCACTCGGACTCACCCACTTGACAATGAACAATCAAATCAGACTCAAACGACTCAACAATTGATCACTCGGACTCACCCACTTGACAATCGACTGTTTGAGCGACTCGATCATTCAATCTACTCGACAGTAAATGACTCGACCATTCGACACTCAAACTCGACAACTTAACACTCGGACTCAACGACTCGACCGCTCGACACTCAACCACTCATCGACTCGCCCATTTAGTGACTCAAACATTCGACGCTCAACCTCAACAAATCAACCCTTCAAAATAATTTGAGATAATCAACTAAGCACTCGATAAATCTAAATTGATTTATAATTTTAAATTTAAATTATTGCCCCTCTGTTACATCTTCGGACGTTAATGGTCCAACAGACTAGAAAATTTGCAATAATCATCCAGAATTTTGGATCGATGGAGAAAACTGAAACAATTGTTAGGGGAACAAATTATCCACAGTTTTTTTTTCTGTTCTGTGTACATTGCAGACGAAAAGAATGTTGAATTTAAGACGAGGAGCTCCTCAGCTCAGCAGTTGTTGCAGCAGCTCCCAGTTTCGTCTTCAATTTCTCTCTTCTGAAGTCGGCATAGTCTGAGATCAATCCAACATCCACCTCATGCTTCATCTTCTCCAGTAATCTCCTCAGAACCTGAAGCAGATCAAATACTGAAAAAAAAAACAAAAACTTTTTGATTCGTAAATTATGCAAGAGAGGTACGAGCCATACTGCATCAGCTATGCTTCTGAGCACATCCTCAGGGATCAACCTGAGAACAGGAGGAAGGATCAAGCTGATGCCCATCTCCAAATGACCCTTGAGCCTCTTCTCCTTGCTGCTCCTGTCTGGGTACAGCACTCCCTGAACACTGAGAGCAAAATGTGGTGGCATTTGGACGCCATTGAGTCCTCGGAGTTCCCATCTAGTCTGCACTCGATTGAAGGATAGATTTGACTAAAAAGTTTATATGAAATGAGAAAAAGATGGAATTTTTGGCAGATCGCAGAGATTTGTTAATACAGCTTCAAGTTCCAGGGCAGCGGTGGCATGGTCAGGTACAGATGGTGGATACTCTTTCCCATTTGATCTGCGTCTCAGACGCATCACCACGACTGGATCAACAGATGCGAAAAGGAACTGGATGGGAAGCATCTCTATCATCCACTCTTCCTGCAATCGACCCTAATTAGGTCAATGACAGTATCAGAAACGAAGCTAGAGGTAAACGAAAACGCTCACGTCATTGAGCCTCCTGCTTCTCCTCGAATCCGGGAACATCGCCCGGAAGACCCGAGATCGATCGCGGATGTATTCATCGAATGAAACCTGCAAGGAGTCAAAAAAAAAAAAAAAACTTGGATTTTTAGTGCGAGAAAATGGGCGTAGGAATTAGGGATTTGGGAAGCGGATGGCAGCCCTACCCCGGGCGGTTCGTAGAGTGGAGCATCGGTGGAGATGTTGGAGGAGAAAGTGAAAATGTCGGCAGCTGGCGAGCCTCCGGCGGCGGCGGCGGCGACAGTGGGTGGGGAGCGGTGGAGGAATCTGCTTCTTAATGATGTGATTGTAGGCTTGAAGGCCGTGAGGTTGGTGGTGGATCTGCTGCCATCTGCTGTCATTTGAAAGAATCTAAAATTTGTTTGTGATTGATTGATTCAGAGGAATGCAAGAGTTGTTCTGTTACCTCCGCCATGGATGAGAGCAACCCTAATGAGACTGGAAGCTGCCATCTTCCTCTTCCTCTTCCCCTGTCTCACGCAAACATTATGAGCTTAAATTAAGTTATCTCAATTGAAAAGTAGGGCAGACGTGGACCAATCAAATGAGGAGTTGAGATTGTGTTAGATTTCACCAGTTGTTAGCTTCACGTAAATGATAACCTTGATCCATCAAGGAACAAAGGAAGGGGAACAAACCTGATAATTTCACTTAATTTAGACAAATATCAATGATAATTTAGATTAAATTACACGATTTGCAACAGCATTCCACCACAATGTGGCCGCTGCCATTCAACTAATGATTTAGCATCAGCAACGCGCACTAAAGTTAGTGATGAAGGGTAGCATCCAATCTATTGGGAGACCACAACCAATCTTCTAGCTACCAGCTTGATGCCTGCATTCTGTTGGAAATTGTAGATGTCTGTAATGAAATAAGCATCGACTGCAGTTCCTGGCACAAATATTGACTCAAGCTCAGCAGCATCTGGTCTGCTGAAAACAAGCTTCTGCATGTTCCCTGAAGGGTCTTTGTGGTACATCTCAGTGGAGTAGATGGTTCCATCACCATTTGCCACAGTGGGGATGCTGCAGATTAGGGAAATTGAAACAAGTTTATCAGTTAGAATTAAGGTCCTGAGCACAACTGAGGACGAGGAGAATTCAACTAACAGAATAAACAAAGCAGAAGCAGCAGAGCAAGGAGCTCTTGGAATTATTTTTATCAATAGATAGTTCTCTAATTCTCCTATGCTAGCATATGAATTCCAGTTATGCAGTAAAGTATTGCAGAAAATAGAATGTTTTAAATTCTTCTGCTATTAAGCAAAGTGCTAGGGCCAGAACAAATCAAGCTTAGTCCTTTCCTCTCCTAATTAATTCATGTAAGATGCTTTTAAGCGTTGAGTATACCTCGTCACAGAAAATTTATTCAGCAATTTATGTAGAGGCGTTAAGGATAAATATGTAAGATGCTTGATTGCAGGGAACTTACTGCAAACGAATAGTAAAGGTATTTGAGTGGGCAAGCCTCTTTAGCACAGGTCGCCATTCAGAGTTGCTTCCAGAATTCTGTGATGATGCTTGAGCAACTTGGTCGCAGATATCCAAAATCTTGCATAAGTTATGAGGAGCATCCACCACAATACTTAGTTTTGGCCGGCCAGCATAGTCTCTGAATTTTGGGCTGACACCAAAATGGATCTTCATCCCCATACAAGAAAGCTGCAAAGGGCAATCTCTGTAAAGAAGAACAGCCTTTTGAAAACTTTGGCCTGTAGGTGCTCTGATCTTGTCTGGTAACACTTGATCGGCCTCCAGAAATTCAACATGGTCATTGGAGTTTTCAGTAGGAACTGTGGTACAAATCCTGTCACAGTCGGATGTTATTCTTGGGGGCAACTGTGTGTTTGACTGTAATAAATCCATGTTCATTTGCTCAATAGATGCCACCAAGTTGGAAGCATCCTCTGAAACAGAAATGCTAGGTCCAGCTTGGTAGGTATTCAAGATAGGCCTGTCAGTTTGCTGATCAGTGAATTCATCAGATGGTGAGCCCGGAGTTTGCTGATGAGAACGAGAAGTATTTTCATAGGTCTCAGTCCTTGATGGTGCATTGGTAAGCAACAAATTGTCCAGAGAAAAGACATCTGGGAGATTCACCTCCTGAGAAAACGATACTTTAACTATAAAGATGAAAACAAACGAAACACACTACATCACATTAGTATAGAAGCCAACAGGAAATTCTAGGTGATTGGTCTGACGTTTTGATGCTTCTAATCTTTCAAATTCATACACATGTTTGATACCTCAAAAACTTAAATTATCCCTCATCTTTCAGAATCAATGCATGTCACAACTCACAATGCAACTTCATGCTGATATGCAGCTCAAGTGCCTCAGCTGATAAAACTGCTAATATCAGATAGCTCACGACAAAGCAAAAACAAACAAACACTTAATTAAATTTCAGCTGCACAGAACAAGATGGAGATAATCAGAATAAATTCAGACAATTCAATGTGTGACAGTACACCGAAGTTGTTGAGCTTAATTTTTGGTCCCATCAGTTTCAACAGTTGCCAAAGATGACTAAATGAGTACACGCAGACACAAAGATGAGAAGTAGGAAATCAAAAAAGCCAGAATTACAGTTACAAATCTAAAATAGGTCACAAGCTAAGGACCTTAAATTCCAACTTGTCTAATATGGATAGCCTTTAGAAATTCAGTAGATGATGCAGCAACCAACAGATATTTTTTTCACTAGAGATTTAACATAAAGGTGTATGCTCACCAAGAACAGAACTGCAGCACAACACTTGAGAACTTCCAGGTTCATTCTAACATCATCTAAGCTCCTGGCCAAACAGAGAATTCATTAAAAGAACAATTCGAAAGATTATGTTAAAACATATGGCTGATGTAAGTCAAAGAGCTAAAGACGAATAACATTTTGTACTCGAGAAGCAAAAAAAAAAAAGGGCATGAAATCTGCATTAGATTCATCTGTGTATTCTTGTAGTTTCTTTCTGCCTAGTTCTTTATTACTAGTAAAAGCAAAATTGAATATCATATTTAGTGTGTTAGGTTTGTGTGTGTGTGTGTGTGTGTGTGTGTGAGAGAGAGAGAGAGAGAGAGAGAGAGAGAGATTTCGCATATTAGAAGTTCATGTGATAACTATAGAAGTTGTGTGGAAAGCATGGCGAGGAAAATGAATCTAGAAAACAATATGGATTCTAGTAATTTACATAACTATCAAAAATAGCAAAATCTATAAGTTGCGTCAGATTTATCTAAAGAAATTAGAAACTAAATTTTCTTAAATCTTGGAGCATTTTTTAATCTAAAAAACTATTAATTTGTCAAGATGGCCGACCTTGCTTAAGGAGTTATCATCCACTTCTGCAGTAGTTACTTTCATTTCCATGTTCCTAATTGTAGCACGATTATCACATGTATTGAACAGACGTCCATCTATCACATTTTCTTAAATCCTCTGCTTAAGGATGCTAAACAAACTAGAATTTGATCATAGTCAGGACTCGAGAGGTTCTAGCACTAGAACCAGTTAGAATAGACAATGTTATCCATTAATTATGTTCATGTGCCACGTTTTAAGCATGAATTGCTATTTCCCATTGAAGAAGCATTAGGGGCACCTTAAGTTACCAACAGACGGATACCTCTTGTCAATTTCAATACAGAAACTAAGTAGCTATCTTCAGTCTAGACTAGAGGATCTTTACGATTTCACATAATGGAGCAATCCAGAAGGCGAAGGATACACAATTCAAACTCGTGCTTGAATCAAGAAGTAATTAGTTCTAGGTTGCAAATGGCAAAGTGTTGCCACAAAGAAAGAGGTAGAATATACACCTGTGCCTCTGATGTCCGAGCCCAAAGTAAGTTGCCAAACTAGCCATCTGCGAGAAACATGATCCAGTTCATTATTTCCGAAAGCAATCAGAGATATCTGACATAGTAATTGTGGATTAAAAGTTAATAGAAGAAGAACCTCTTGAATCCGAGACCATGAACAGAGCCAAAGCAATTAGAGATGAAAGGGATGAAAGATAAACACATGTGGAATCAACGACTATACCTTCATGTCTCCAGCTCGTCTGCCGAATTTTTGAGTAAGCAAAGGCAGTGTATCAATTATCCTCTTGGGTTCAGGCGGCGGCCGCCCGAGCTCCTCAAACGCCTCTCTTATCCGAGCGCAATCAAACCTCACAATGTTGTGCCCCGCCCACACCCGTCCTGCTCGTCCACAACCCCGTCAAGAATCCAAGGTCAAGACCCGAAGAAATCAACACCAAACAAGTCAAAACGATCGAATTTTTCACCGTCGAGAACGTCGAAAACGCGGTCAGCGACGTCGCGGAAGGTCGGGGCGGCGGAGACGGTGTCGGGGGTGATGCCGTTGCAACGGATGGAAACGGGGGAAATGGCGGCGAGGTCTGCGGGCCGGATGAGGGTGGAGTAGCATCCGACCTCCACCAGCCGCCGCGCGCAGACGAGTATAGCCCCGAACTCCAGCAGCGCGAACCTTTCGCCGGGCCGGATCGGCACCGTCGTCTCCACGTCGAAGAACGCGATCTCCGCCCCGCTCGCTTCCATGCCTTCCTTCCCTTTCCCTCCACTCCACCGCCTCTTCCTGCGGCAACGGATATCCGAGTTGCTGGACCCGGTATCATCCCTTTGTAGCGGGTTTTGCTTCGGCTTCAAGACTACGAGATCAACCGTCCGATCTGGCAGTCGGTGCTGAGCGGCTGAGGTCGCAGGAACGAACGGTGGATAGAGAGAGTCGATTCGAAGCATTACGTTGAAGGAAGGCATTGATTGTGTGGAGAGGCAAAGGAAAGAGCTTTCCTCAATCGATGCGAGTCTTTGGCGTGTGGCCAAGAACTTAAAAGCAAGGAGTTACTAAAAAAAGAGAACGGATACTCTGCACGCCTTGCCCTATGTGTCCGTGCCGGATTGTTCGATCCATCATTCGATCTGTATCTGATCCGTCGTTCGATTCACACGAATGAGAAATATACAGTAATTTAAAATGCAATGCCCTCGTCGCTCACCATCGCTGATCAGATCCGCCATCACCGTTTCGTTCATCGAATCGGTGCTAAAATATAATCTCTAAATCTAATCAGATCGTCTATGTCGTCTTCTCACCGCGATCGCAGTGACAAATAGGACATGACCGAACTCTAATTAGATCACAATCAAATCCCGATTGGCTTGTGGGCACGACATTGCGATTGTGATCCGATCGTGATATCACGACCACAATCTAGTCGAGACGCGATTGAATTCCGATCGAGATCCGATCAAAATCCAATCACTTTCCGATTGAGATCCGACCATGATTGTAATGCCGAGCAACGAGCGAAACACTGGGTATTTTTCGTTCGCACACGGAGATACAAAATACCATCTTCCAGTATATCAAAATTCTACTAAAAAATATCTGGACATTTTAAACAAAAACAAAACACCCTTCCTATTGTATTGATCAAAATGCATTTTTAATACATGATACATTAAATTATGGGAGCTGCATTTTTAATCATCCAGAATACAATATAGTGTATAAAAAAATGGCAGAATTTGGGGACTAAATCCTTCTGCAGTAGGATTATAGCAGCTTTCTTTCTCTCGAAGAATGTCTTTAGATGCCATAGCAGCGAGCCGGCGATCGAAGAACACACAGCGAGAGGGAAAGGAAACTTAGCCGAGCCATCTAAGAGTCGGTATATATAAGATATTGAAAAAAATATATCCTTTATTAATTAAGAAATTATCTTATATGATTTTTCAAGAAATTTTAGAAAATTTTCTAGACTTAAATAGAATTTCTATGATATTTTATAAGGAAAAATTTAATAGACTTTGAGAAAATTTATTTGGATTACATATACTTAGATTAATTTGACTAATTAACCTAAGTATATTAATAAGGGTATAATCAATACCTAGGTTTCATTTTCTAGTTTTTTTTTACTGTGTTTTTTATTTTCCTATTTCCTCACTTTCCGCTATCGACGCTTCCTCATTCCCAATTGCATCTTCCCTCGTGCTCTCATTTCCACCACCGTGATTTCCCCCCTTCTTTTCCCCAACCTCGTGATTTTCCTCTCTTCTCGCCGTTGCATTCTTCTCTTCTGCCTTCAGCCACCGCAAGTCGATTCGTTGCCTCCCCATCGTCGACGACCACCTCTCTTCAACTGAGTGTCCAGGTTGCTTTGGCAGTGAGCAGCGTCTATCGCCAAGGACAGGGAGGAGCTCAACCTCGCCATTTACCGGCCATAGTGCACAAACGACAATGTCGGTGTCAACAGACGTCGCTACTGGTGGTTCCACCGTGAAATCGAAAGGTCGATCACCATCCCTCCGACTGCAAGCTAAATCTAGTGTCATCGCGACTGGGAGGAGCATGGACATTAGTGTTCACGGTGGAGCTGAGGTCTTAGATCGATGAATCGGTCAGTTTTATTGTTCATGCAGTGTTCCTCCTTATTTCCGATGAGATTATTGCTATTGATATGTCTATTGGGTTAAGGAAGTGGAGATTGTAGGTTGAAGAGGTAAACTGATAAGCCTTGTGATTGCAGGTGATGGGGAATTGATTGACGTGTAAATCGTGGAGATCAATTGGTGGATCAACAAGTTGCGGCAATTCAATAGGAATAGGTGATGAAGTGAGTTTAATGGAGCCTATTCGACAGGAGGCTTAATCTAAATCCGTTGTGGACCATGGAAACGATACAAGATAAGCTTGAATTTAAGTGTTATGGAAACAATATTTGAATTATGGTTGGTTGAAATGTGTATGATGAAATCGAAGTAAACGGTAGTTAACGAATGGTGATATAGCAGTATCTTTGTAGGATTGGTAGATCAGAGTTGGAATTGATTTCCAATTTGATTGTTGGATTTAGATCCGATGAGGATCAAGAAGTTGAGCAAATGGAAGCTAAGCTTGGTAAGTGAGATTTGGTTGTACATAGTTGTGTATCAGTTTTGTTTAGTAAACTGATCTGGATGTGTTATTGTTGGATTATATTGGTGATTAGTGGAGATTAGTTTCATTTTGATTATATTGCTATTCTACCGTCTCAGGACTTTGATACGGGGTGGGTTCGCGAACGCGGATACAATCAACATAGCCTTCATATTAGGTGGATAATTTTCTACCCTGGTCAGGTAGTTGATATATCTTGTGTATGATATTTATGTTGACGATATCTTTATCTTGACTCCACTCTTATTTAATCATGAGCTTGTTATTTAACCTTTGTACTTTGAGATGCGTTGTTATTATCTTACAGTTCGTTCATCACTGTTATAGATTATAGACTCTATTGCAAGTTAGTTGGGGATCGATTGGACGCTAGAGGGGGGTGAATAGCGTCGTGCTATGCGTCCATGGAATTCGTTCGTGATCGCGTCTACAAATTTTCATTAGCACAGCGGAATAATGATAATAAAAGCAATAACGAAATAAACACAATCAAACACACCAATACACGAGATGTAACGTGGTTCGGAACCGAACGATTCCTACTCCACAGATCGAGCTCTAAAGAGCTCTAGTGATGCCAATGCAATCACTAATCACAAATACTCCTTCTTGATACAAGTTGGAGGCGGAGAAACCTCGTACAAACGTTCTTACAATAATAAGAAATGAATACAAACAAAATACAAGAGAGAAATACAATGTAAGTAAAGAAAACTACTTTACAAGAGCTTTTGATTTGCTTGCTTTTGGTTGCCTTGAACTAGCCTTGAAGGACTGGAAAAGTATTGACTATTCCCCTTCAAATCGCCCAAGAAAAACCTTTTTTTGAGCCTTCCACGAACAACTGCTTTTATCCTCTATCGGGCTGGATTTTCGCCTGACAGTCGACTGCCATAAGGCCCCAGTCGACTGCCAACACTGTAGCTGTGAGACAACGATTCAATCCACGCTGGAAAAGTTTCAACGGGACTCTAACCAGTTGACTGCCAACATTGGCATTCGACTGTCAGCCCCGTAGTCGACTGCTCAGTTGGCTACGGAGCATTCTGTGCTCACGACTCAACTGACAGTCGACTGCCAAGGCAATTTCAGCCCTAAATGGCAGTCGAGCTCTAGTCGACTCACGATAGTCGAACCGACCATAATGCCATGTAACACCCCCCTAGTCTTTCCACTCTCTACCAGGGGAGATGTCACTACTTTACTATTGTCTTTATTTTTAATTCATGCAATATACTAATGCAATATGCTAACAACTAAAATAATCATAAGGACCTTTACATCACTTAGACAATATCAAACATGACATAAGAAACTAAAAATCTGATTTAGACATCTTCTCTTAGGATCTTTTACTTCCACTGTTCCGTCACCACACACACCCAGCACTTCATCCGCCATGCCACCTTACTGAAGCTTTTCTTTACCTTTATCTGCAGTATAAGGAAATGCAAACTATAAGCAATAACGCTTAGTAAGTACTTTCTATGCTCACAAAAATATGCACTGTATGAAATCATGCAACTAGTTCTCTTGCCCTGGATACATTGATACACATGCAAACATAACTGGAAATCATAACTCTGATTACTTGTCTCTTGTATAAAATCATGCTCTTAAGTGTTTTAAAACTTGTAAAGCAGATTGAATCAAATGATTAAAAATGATTAACTTTGAAAACTTTTACTTATACTGATACTTCAAAATAATAATCATCCTGGATATTGGCCCGACATAGTACCAATGCGCGCATTCCTAATAGGCCGAGGTGGCCAACCACCGAACCTACTAGGTAATCAAATCAGCGCTACTCGCGGGTAAATCGATGGACATGCCTCACAAAAAGTAAAATACTTCCTTATACTTATATTTTTATACATATCAAGGAAATGCTCTTAATCCCTAAATCACAAATGGGGAGCACCATAAAGATCATTATGCTCAATTTCAAAACTGAAATGGGAGCATATCAAGATCGCGTTGTGCTCTTAATTCTCAATTCGAACGGGGAGCATCTTTAAATTTTCTTTATAAAGGAAATATTTTTACATCTTACTCTACATCATGCATATAATTGTAAGCTACATCTCATCTACAACATGCATGATCATAAATCACATTCTTATCTTGGATCTCAACATGATCAATTACCCATAATATAATCGGTAAAATCGCGTGAATCGAAAACATCATGCATAATCGAAATAATATGCATATAAACCGCTCAACCATGTAATCGGAAATAACAAGCACGAAAAACATATCAATGACATACGATAACTACTTATACTGCAGGTGAGCAATACTTACCTTCGATTGCTTTAACTTATATTTGTAAAACCTAATGAGATGCAACCTTCTATCCCGCCCTAGCAGCTGCCCTCTAAGGTCTCTTGAATCCCACCTTTCCTTGGATTCGGCGGAGAAGACAACCCTAGGAGAAAATTCTCCTTGATGTGTGGTTCGGCGGTGGAGGGACCAAGAGAGAGTAGAGAGGTGTCATCTAGGGTATTAGGGAGGTTAAATTTATAACCGTCAAGGCTTAACCTATTCCCTTATAAATTTCCTTAAATCTCTCTTTTTAACCGAATTAATTTCTTCTTCAATTAAATTCGTGACTTCTCCCTAATCATATAAAATTTTTATTAGATTTTTTTGATGACTCACCCCTTTTTGAAAATTTCCTATTGAATTAATTCACGATGAAGAAATTATGAAGGTTTTTTTTTTCTTCTTTGATTCGGCGGCGGTGGAGCAAAACGAGGGTTAGATTAGGGTGGCGTCGGCGTGAGGTTTAAAGGAGAGGAGAGAGAGATTCTATAATAAAATAATCCATATATATATATAAATTAGAGTTTTCTTCATTTAATTATCCCTTTAAATAATTAGTCAAATTAACCAATCTTTCCTTTTTTTTCACCTATAGATATATTTTGTTATATCCTATCTATTGGTAATCTTATGACTTAGTAGTGGGAAGCCTATTCTCCCAAACCAATGGTTCATGGTTCAAGCCTCGACTAACGAACCAATTATTTCTATTTATTATTATTATTATTATTATTCTATTCTATTTTTATTATTCTTATTCTTATTCTTATTTCTATTTTCCTCTAATAAAAATAGGAATTAAAATTTGGGATGTTACAATCTCTTATACCTTATAAAAGTTTCGTCCTCGAAACTTAGAAAAGCTCAGGGTACTTTTACTTCATGTCATCCTCACGTTCCCAGGTTGCTTCTTCAACCCTTTGACTTTGCCATAAGACTTTTACTAATGATATTTCTTTGTTTCTTAGTTTCCTGACTGCTCGATCTATTATCTGAATAGGTCGACTTTCATAACTTAGATCTGTCTGAATCTGTACCGTCTGTGGCTCAATCACTTGGTTGGTGTCTGGGACGTGCTTCTTCAATACATTGTGGATAGCTGACATTTCCTGTGGTAGCTCTAGCTCATAAGCTACTTTACTAACTCTCTTGGTGATCAGGTAGGGGCCTACATATCTGGGACTTAACTTACCTTTCTTCCCAAATCTCATTACCCCTTTCATAGGAGCTACCTTAATGAAAACTGAATCTCCGACTTGGAACTCTAGGGGTCTGCGTCGGACATCGGCGTAACTCTTCTGCCGACTTTGGGCAGTCTCTATCCTTTGACGTATGTTCTTTATAGCTTTGGTGGCGTCATCTATAAAATCAGTCTTGAGTCCCATTTCTTTCTTCTCGCCACCCTCATACCAACAGATAGGCGATCTGCATCTCCTTCCATACAAGGCTTCATAAGGTGTCATTCCAATTGTGGTTTGATAACTATTATTATAGGCAAACTCTGCCAAACACAAATATTTGCACCAGCTTCCTTTAAAATCCAAGGCACAAGCTCTGAGCATGTCCTCCAAAATCTGATTCACTCTTTCTGTTTGCCCATCTGTCTGAGGATGAAATGCAGTGCTGAATCGTAACTTAGTGCCGAGGGCTTTCTGAACACACTCCCAGAAGTGTGAAGTGAAGCGACTGTCTCTATCAGAGATAATGGTTTTAGGTACTCCATGCAGTCTAATTACTTCCTTGACGTATAACTGGGCAAACAACTGCTCCATGGAGTATGATATTTTGATAGGCATGAAGTGAGCAGACTTTGTCAATCTATCGACAACTACCCAAATAGAATCGTAGCCATTGGTTATTTTGGGCAATCCTACTATGAAATCCATGGCTAGTTCCTCCCACTTCTATTCTGGAATCTGGATAGGTTGTAGAACTCCTCCTGGTCTCTGGTGTTCGACTTTCACTCTCTGACATGTCAGACAAGTGCTAACATACTTAGCCACGTCCCTCTTCATACCAAGCCACCAGAATTTCCCTTTCATATCTTGATACATCTTGGTGGATCCAGGATGCATCGAATATGGGGTCCCATGAGCTTCTTCTAGGATCTTCTTTCTTAAGTCTGGGTCGTTGGGGATACATAGGCGTTCACCCAAATATAATACCCCACTATCAGAGACACGAAATCCTTCATCCTTCCCTTCTTGGATCTCTTGTTTGATCCTTTGGATGCTAGGATCTTTGTCCTGTCTCGCTAATATATCCTCAAATAGTGTAGGTACTATGGTCAAGGTGGAGAGCTATCCAGAAATGATCTCAACTCCAAAATTCATTATCTCTTTCTCCAGTGGTTGGGATAGTGTTGCTAGGGACATCAAGGTGGCGCATGATTTTCTACTCAGCGCGTCTGCTACTTTGTTTGCCTTTCCAGGATGGTAGTGGATTTCACAGTCATAGTCCTTTACTAGCTCAAGTCATCTACGTTGTCGCATATTCAAATCCTTCTGAGTGAAGAAGTACTTCAGACTCTGGTGATCTGTGTAAATCTTGCATTGGACTCCATATAAGTAATGTCTCCAAAATTTCAGAGCAAAGACCACTGCTGTCAACTCAAGGTCATGAGTGGGGTAATTCTTTTCATAGTCCTTGAGTTGTCTAGATGCATAAGCAATGACTTTACCCTTCTGCATAAGTACTGCTCCGAGTCCCATCTTGGATGCATCACTATATAGGTCAAATCCCTCATTACTTTCTGGAAGGGTAAGCACTGGAGCACTTGTGAGTCTCCTCTTTAATTCAAGGAAGCTCTTTTCACAATCTTCGGTCCATTCAAACTTCTTATTCTTTCTAGTAAGAACCGTCAACGGTGAAGCTATCCTTGAGAAGTTTTCCACAAACTTTCGATAGTACCCTGCTAATCCGAGGAAACTTCTGACTTCACTGGCATTCTTTGGTCAATTCCATTCATCGATCGCTTCTATCTTTGTCTACCATAACTCCATCTTTTGAAATAACATGACCCAGAAATGATATTCGATCAAGCCAAAACTCACACTTGGAGAACTTTGCATATAATTGTCTTTGCTGAAGGGTCTGCAAGACTGTCTTCAAGTGTTCGACATGTTCTTCCTGGGTTCTCGAGTATATAAGGATGTCGTCAATGAAAACGACCACAAAATTGTCAAGGTACTCCTTAAATATCCGATTCATCAAGTCCATAAACATAGCGGGTGCATTTGTCACTCCGAAGGGCATGACCACGAACTCATAGTGTCCATACCTCGTTCGGAAGGCTATTTTCGGTATATCATCCTCTTTAACTCTTACTTGATGATAACCTGACCGCAAATCAATCTTGGAGAAAACTGTGGCTCCCCTCAATTGATCAAATAAATTCTCTATCCTTGGCAGAGGATATCTGTTCTTGATCGTCACTTGATTTAAGGCTCGGTAGTCTATGCACATCCTCATAGATTCATCTTTCTTTTTCACGAACAACACTGGAGCTCTCCATGGGGAATGACTAGGGCGGATGAATCCCTTGTCTAATAACTCCCATAATTATTCCTGAAGCTCTTTCAATTCAGCTGGAGCTATACGATAGGGTGCTTTTGAGATTGGGTTGGTACCAAGAATAAACTCAATCTCAAACTCAACTTCCCTTCTAGGTGCTAGTCCTGGTAGCTCGTCAGGAAATACTTTCGAGTAGTCACATACAATTGGGACTTCTTTCAGTTTTTTGGCTTCTTTCTTGTTTAATATCAACTATATGTACTAAATACCCAGTGCATCCACTAGCTAGCATCTTCTGAGTTTCTATGGCAGACAAGAACTTCTTAGTCTTCTTCCTTGGTTCTCCAATAAACTCAAATTTGGCCTCGGTCTCGAGTTGGAATACTACCCTTCACTTACGACACTCAATGGAAGCACCATACTTGCTAAGAAAGTCCATTCCAAAGATGACATCATAGTCATGCATGTTCAATAAGATCAAATCATTATAAAACTCTCTGTCTGAAATTCTGACCGGCACGGTACGCAACCAGTGTGTAGATGTCATTGTTTCACCCGAAGGTAGGGTCGTTAAAAACTGAATATCTAAGATATCCGGAGTTATATCTATCTTCTTAGCAAATGTCATAGACATGAAAGAATGGGTTGCTCCAGTATCAAACAGTACGGTAGCATGCTGACTAAGGATAGGTATCTGACCTGTGACTACCATAGAAACATTTGCTACCTCTTTCTTGGTGAGGGAGAAGATCCGGGCATTAGGTGTAACTGATGGGGTCTCCAATCTTCCTTGGCTGATGTAAGGACCCTCCAGTGCTCTTTGCATCTGATGTAGCTAAGCTGGTCTACCTCCATACTGAGTAGACTATGGCGGAGGTAGATTGGTCTTGGTGGGGCACTGTTTGGCGAAGTGTCCTTTGACACCACATATATAACACCCACTCATGCCCTAGCGGCAAACTCCTGGATGCTTCCTCCTACACTTAGAACATGTTGGATACGTAGGCTGCTTACTGGCTGAACCTCCCTTTGCATTATTCCATTGTTTCCTCTTGCCATTGTTGTTTCGCTTCCAGTTCAAATTACCGCTCTGAGGTTTCTGACCCCCTGAACTTCCCTGGCTTTTGTTTTCTACTGAGGCTAGCTTCTGGTGCTTGATACTATTCATGTAATGTTCCGTGATTTGCGCACTACTGACTAACTCTTCAGTGATATGTGGTCTATTAATTCTACTAGCTACATTCAGAGCTATCTCCGGTCTCAACATCTTTAGCATCAACCTAACTCTTTCCTTCTCAAGATCGACTAGCCTCGACATAGGTGAGTCAACCTATCAATATCCTTACCTTTGTCTCTTCGATAAATTCTCTTGTCGGAACTCCGTGAACTCATCATAAGATGATCAAGTGAAACCACTATAAGACTATTATCACTACTTTTTATCATCTTCACATACATATCTAGATATGCTCTATTACTTACTGTCTATCATCTTCATATATATATATATATATATATATGCAAACATGTTTAACTCAAAGAGAACATTCTAAGTGAGCATGTTTAACTTAAAAGAAGCATTCCTTACTACTCATAAAGTAAATAAAATAGATAAATACTTGCTTACTTGAAGGCGGCAGGACTGATGCTCGATGTGTGTGTGACGGAAGGGCGGAACCCGCTCTGATACCATCTTGTAACACCCCCCTAGTCTTTCCACTCTCTACCAGGGGAGATGTCACTACTTTACTATTGTCTTTATTTTTAATTCATGCAATATACTAATGCAATATGCTAACAACTAAAATAATCATAAGGACCTTTACATCACTTAGACAATATCAAACATGACATAAGAAACTAAAAATCTGATTTAGACATCTTCACTTAGGATCTTTTACTTCCACTGTTCCGTCGCCACACACACCCAGCACTTCATCCGCCATGCCACCTTACTGAAGCTTTTCTTTACCTTTATCTGCAGTATAAGGAAATGCAAACTATAAGCAATAACGCTTAGTAAGTACTTTCTATGCTCACAAAAACATGCATCATGTAAATCATGCAACTAGTTCTCTTGCCACGATACATTGATACACATGCAAACATAACTGGAAATCATAACTCTGATTACTTGTCTCTTGTATAAAATCATGCTCTTAAGTGTTTTAAAACTTGTAAACAGTGTATCTGAACTGAAATGATTAACTTTGAAAACTTTTACTTATACTTATACTGATACTTCAAAATAATAATCATCCTGGATATTGGCCCGACATAGTACCAATGCGCGCATTCCTAATAGGTCGAGGTGGCCAACCACCGAACCTACTAGGTAATCAAATCGAGCGCCTCGGCGGGCGAAATCATGTCCTGTACATGCCCTCACAAAAAGTAAAATACTTCCTTTATACTTATATTTTTATACATATCAAGGAAATGCTCTTAATCCCCCAAATCACAAATGGGGAGCACCATAAAGATCATTATGCTCTTGACCCCAAAACTAAAATGGGAGTATCAAGATCGTTGTGCTCTTAATCCCCAATTCGAACGGGGAGCATCTTTAAATTTTCTTTATAAAGGAAATATTTTTACATCTTACTCTACATCATGCATATAATTGTAAGCTACAACTCATCTACAACATGCATGATCATAAATCACATTCTTATCTTGGATCTCAACATGATCTTTGAATTACCCATAATATAGCGGTAAAATCGCATAATCAAACATCATGCATAATTGGAAATAATATGCATATAAACTGCTCAACCATGTAACTGGAAATAACAAGCACAGAAAAAACATATCAATGACATACGATAACTACTTATACTGCAGGTGAGCAATACTTACCTTCGATTGCTTTAACTTATATTTGTAAAACCTAATGAGATGCAACCTTCTATCCCGCCCTAGCAGCTGCCCTCTAAGGTCTCTTGAATCCCACCTTTCCTTGGATTCGGCGGAGAAGACAACCCTAGGAGAAAATTCTCCTTGATGTGTGGTTCGACGGTGGAGGGACCAAGAGAGAGTAGAGAGGTGTCCTCTAGGGTATTAGGGAGGTTAAATTTATAACCGTCAAGGCTTAACCTATTCCCTTATAAATTTCCTTAAATCTCTCTCTTTAACAAAATTAATTCCTTCTTCAATTAAATTTGTGACTTCTCCCTAATCATATAAAATTTTTATTGGATTTTTTTGATGATTCACCCCTTTTTGAAAATTTCCTATTGAATTAATTCACGATGAAGAAATTATGGAGGTTTTTTTTTTTTCTTCTTTGATTCGGCGGCGGTGGAGCAAAACGAGGGTTAGATTAGGGTGGCGTCGGCGTGAGGTTTAAAGGAGAGGAGAGAGAGATTCTATAATAAAATAATATATATATATATATATATATATATATATATATATATATATATATATATATATATATATATATATATATAAATTAGAGTTTTTTTCATTTAATTATCCCTTTAAATAATTAGTCAAATTAACCAATCTTTCCTTTTTTTTTTCGCCTATAGATATATTTTGTTATATCCTATTTATTGGTAATCTTATGACTTAGTAGTGGGAAGCCTATTCTCCCAAACCAATGGTTCATGGTTCAAGCCTCGACTAACGAACCAAACCAATTATTTCTATTTATTATTATTATTCTATTCCTATTTTTATTATTCTTATTCTTATTCTTATTTCTATTTTCCTCTAATAAAAATAGGAATTAAAATTTGGGATGTTACATGCCAGTCGATTGCCAACCTCAAACATGAGGTTTAAACTCAAGTATGGTGCCCCCATACTTGCTAGACCACCCTTAGCCTAGACCTAAGCCTTATAGCCACCTCCATCAGCCTCACGCCTCTCGGATCCCTCCAAGTCATCCATGACTTGTTCATCCATCGTGCTAGCCTTCAGGTGCTTCCATCGGCTATGTCATGCTAACGGTGTCTACACCGCCAAGGCACATTAGACTTATACCGCCAAGACTCCGCTTGGACTTTACGCCGCCAACCATTGGACTTATGCTGCAAAGACTTTACCCTTGGACTTTACGTCGCCAATATTAAACCCCTTGGACTTCTCAAATGCCAAGACTCAAGCTTGGACTTTCCCTTGCCAACCCATGTTGGACTTTCCATGCCAAGACTCATGCTTGGACTTTTCCTTGTCAACCCATGTTGGACTTTCCATGCCAAGTACTCAAGACTTGGACTTTCCCTTGCCAACCCATGTTGGACTTTACATGCCAAGTACTAAAGACTCGGACTTTTCTAAATGTCAAGTGTCCCACTTGGACTTTCTATGCTAAGTACCCATGACTTGGACTTTACCTTGCCAAGACCCATGCTTGAACTTTCCCATAATCACATAGTCAAACTCGAGTCCAGTTAATTATAACCTGGGTCGATTGTATAAACAATCTCCCCAAAATATATTAACCGACATCAATGTTAAACATCAATGTCAAACATACTATGTCAAATCACTTTGTCAAACATCAAAATATCACTCGAGTCAAACTCAAGTCTGGTCAATCGTGACCTGGGCCGATTGCACCAACAAAGTTGACCTGTAAAGGTTCATTTAAGTGCATGTTACTAGGGCACAATTGTGGGTTCAGCTCTATTCATCGTGCTACATCTGGGGTTAGGTGATGATTTTGATTGTGGGGTCGATTGTTGTATCACACGCATTTACGTGGTGCATCTATGGTGGATCTGGCCATCGGTGCAATTTAGATAAATCACCCGGGGGTGGGTGATGTTCTAGATCTAAAGTTGATTTTCATATCATATCCTGATGTTGTGTATATATATTTACTACGGATCATGTAGTCGTGTATGAACGTGTGGTTTGTTGATAGTGTCGCTATGGACTGGAGGTCCTAGCTTGGTTGTTGTCAGTTGTATATGCCTCTCTATAAAATAGAGAGTGTGTTGTGGATATATGTATGTGCTGTCGTGCATTCATTCCATTTACATACATGTTGGCGACTTGG
Source organism: Wurfbainia villosa (assembly GCA_025175895.1). Lineage (NCBI taxonomy): Eukaryota > Viridiplantae > Streptophyta > Magnoliopsida > Zingiberales > Zingiberaceae > Wurfbainia > Wurfbainia villosa. The sequence continues at coordinate 58,326,766 of CM045996.1, read as the reverse complement.
TCTCCCTTGTGGTTGAGAGGGTCGTCAGTCATCCTGCCTCTCAGCTTACTCATGGAGGAGTAATTGGTGTGAGGGCAGAGTATTTGTTGTGCCGCACTCGCCCCACTATTGACAATGGTTGTTGGAGTAGTGTGTAATTGTCCTGGATGCGTGACACTCGACCACTTATGGATAGTGATAGTCAGAGTGACCAGCAGCAAGGACTCTCGTTGTGTAGCCTATAGCTTTTTAATTGACTGCTACTTATTCATACTGTCTACTCGGCCACTCGAGAGCAGTAGTTGTTGTTGAGTTTGGACAATTGTCATGTCGTGCCACCTAGGCAACACTGGGGTCGTGGTAGTGAGTAGGGTGCGCAGGCATGACCGTGCATTCTACATTGTTGTGTTGTTATGGAGTTTTGTATATATATATATATATATGGTTGTGATTAGTATATATATAGATGCAATCTATATATATATGTTTGTTGTGATGTTGCATTTGTTTGTACTATGCTTATTGTATTTGTTTGTACATCATCATACATGCTACTTGCATATTCTATTTGATTATCTGTGGGATACCTGTGCATGAGTTGGTCGGACTATGGGATACCTTTGACCTGTATCCGGATGTAGTATGAGTTAGATCAGATTTATTGTTTGTATTCGTTATAGAGGTTAGTAAGGCAGTTGTTGATTACAGAGTTAGTGTTACTCTTCATGTTGTATATTATGGATATATGTTCAGGTTGGATGAGTGTAGCGTAGCAGACCTTCAGGTATGTCAGTATCTTATGTTGTTCAGTTGATCTTTTGGTATACGCATGGGTTGTATTATACTGGTGATTATCTGTTGTACCTTTAGACTGTATATCTATTGATCCCCTTATATTTATTTAGTTCATATACTATCTATTCTTTACCGTTGAGTTTTATACTCACCACCACATACCTTAGATTTTCCTATCACCCAGGTAACAGGTAGAAGAATCCTAAGATGCTTGGAGCTCTGTTAGTTGATCTCATCTCACACCGAGCATTTGGAGTTTAGTTCATATTTGTTCCGCGACTGTTTTTGTATTATAGTCATGTATGTGAAGTGTTGTATTTGGCTTTTATGATGCTGTTGGTTTGAATGTTGATTTTAATCATATTTTGTTTAGTGTGTTAGAGTCGCACCGGTGCATATTTTTGTCTTTGTGATTGTATTATGTGGTAGTGTCATTTCATTATGTTGTGTGGTTATGGGCAAAAGACTTGTATCAATAGGAAATTGTATCACGTACAGGAAAAATGTTGTCCATTTTTTGGGCTCGACATACTCTCGGAGCATGACAGTATATATATGTTCACTTCTTGCTCCTCCCCAGTCATCAAACCAGATGTCTTGAGTCATAATTCTTAGCAAGGTGAAAATGATGCAGACTTAGTTTATCAAGAAGATTTAGTCGTAAAATGTACTCATTTACAGTGAAAGAATTTAAATGGATCACGACGAGACAAGACTACGATAGGGCGTAATATAAAATCACGTAAATGTAATGTAATCTTGATTATATTACGACGTTTGATCAAAAAGTTATATGTAATTTTTGATTACAAAAATAATTTTATTCTTTTGTTTGGTGTCCATTACAAGAACGATAGAATGGTCGATAGCGGCAACGACGATGATGACAGCTGCTAAGTGGCTAGCAGCGGTAGGCGATGACTATCGACAGTGGCTGCAGATGATGTCGGGTAACGACAGCCAACGACCGACGGCGAAGGCGATCGGTGATGGTCGTCAGTTGACGACGGGCGATGGACAACGAACGACGGGCGATGGGTCACGGCGGCCAACTGTTGACGGACGACGACCGACAAGCGATGGCGACGATGACGGATGACGACGACAGTAAGCGACTAGTGATGCCCAATCAATGGAGGTGACAACGATCGACGTCGATTGCTGAGCGTCCGACGTTTTTCAGATTATGATTTAGAATGTAATCGGATTACATAGATTTTATTTTACAATCCAGATTATACAATTTTAGTGTCTTTAATAATCTAAATTATATTATATTATAATTTTAAAATGATAACAAATAAAATAATCCATCTGCATTTGATTACAATGTATCAAAGCCTAAATGATATCGATATTTCCAGTGTATAAAGAACGAATATGTACCATCTTGGGCGGGCTGATAGGGACTGTTAAGTTGACAGATTCCAACCTTTGTACCAGAATATGTACCATCTCAAATGACTAATGTTGATTCAGAATAGAATATGTACCTTTCGAAGATAAAACATTTAATCATGAATAGACTTTCATGGAATCTTCAATCCCAGTTCCATGACGTACAAAAGAACAGAAAATTTGTCGATAGCATAATTTAACCATCACGAAAAGTACAATCCCTTCCATCATCAGGAAAGTAGCCGATAGTAGACGGCATCCGTGAAAACTAGAACTAAGTGCTGACATGAACAATACAAATCATTCATGAATACTCTCAAAATGTTCTGCGAGATATGTAATGGAAGAATCGCTTGGCGTGAGCATTATCAGGTGTGCCATCGATAAATTCTCTCTAGCACATTTTCAAGTTTAGCTACTGGAGTTGGTGCAATTAATGAAGCAATCTACTTTCACACAATAAAGCTGTCTTATAAAGCTTATTTACTGATATGGGCATGAAAGTAGTGAAGGTTATGTCTACAAAAGAACTGCACAACTCCATTGGTATATATTCCATCGACAGAATATGCCCAACAGAATCTTATCCCTCAGAAATATATCGATTGTGTTTAGTTGACATAGTTGGAATATGTTGAATATATATATTCCTGTGAAATGTTTATTTGGCAAAAGATCAAAATGACAAGAACACTTAAATAACAAATTAGATTTAATTAAACTATAAGCGTCTCAGAGTACCTGAAAACGTTTTAAGTATACAATCAATTTCGCTTCATGCTAACATAATAATTACAGTTAGAAAAATAGTCTTGTTTTAACGAACAATAACATTTTGAAACAAGTTTTCATTAAAAAAAAAAAAAGCAATTATCAACACAATAATAATTGTTTCCCGAGTAATTAACAAATTCAAAAAAAGAAAAAAAAAACTGATATCTAAAGGTGTGGATATGAGATTGTTAAGCACCCCATAGACTTGGTGGGCTGTTTTTTCCCACACAAAAACACATCACTTGGGAATACTTGTTAGGACTGACAATTTCAGATTGAACTTGCAACAATGGGACATGGCAGATATAGTCAATGGGCTTAATGATCTTTTTCCATTATCGAAATTATTAAAATGAACTCCTGTATATCAAAGTTCTTGGAGGAAAAAAGTCCTTTTTTAGGCATGTAGTTGTACAGACATGTACCAGAAAAAATCTTTTTTGATATTGTAGAAGCGTTCAACAACAACAATAATAAAGTATTATCCCACTAGATGAGGTCGACTATATGGATCCTTCTATGTCATTAGACTCTATCTCGTATTATATCATCATCTATACAACAATAACAACCAAGCTTTATCCTACTAAGTGGGGTCTACTTTATCATCATTTATACTTAAATAAATTTTATCTTATTTTATTATTGCTAACTAAATCTTTTTTAGTCTTCCTCGTTTGATGTGTATTTGTCGTAGTTTCACATTGCCTGACTAAAAAATTTATTGGTCATCTAAATATATATTCGTACTATCTTAAACATATCTTTCGGAGTTTTTTCTCAATATATGCAACTCCGACTTTCTCTCTAATGCTCTTATTTCTTATTCTGTCCATCCTCGTATGTCCATACATCAAACTTAATATCCTTATCTCTACAAATTACATCTTCTACTCATGTGCTCGAGTCGTAGTCTAATATTCAGCGTCATATAATGTAGCAGGTCTAACCGTCGTTTTGTATAACTTCCTTTTAAGTTTTAAAGGTACTTTACGATTGCATAAAACACCCGATGTTTTCCTCTATTTCAACCATCCTACTTGTATTTGATGTAAGATATTTCTCTTAATCCCCCAATCGTCTTGCAAAAATAATCTCAAATACTTAAAGTTCTCAGTTTCAGACAATTCGTCATTTCCTATTTTAACATTTGTCTCATTACATCTAATATTGCAAAATTTAAATTTCATATATTCTATCTTTACTAAGCCTAAAATCTTTCACTTCTAGTATTTTCCGTCGAGATTCTAATTTAATATTTACTCCTTCACGTGTCTCATCTACTAAAACAATATCATATACAACTTCATCATTTTCAGTAATTAGTTCATGGGACAAGACCAATCTAGTTTACCTGTTCAACCCAACTTAATGTCTTTAAGAACAAACTAGACACAAATAAGATGGTCAATGCAATGGATTTTATTTAATCAAAGTATCTTCCACAAAACGATAAGGAAAACATAAGGTGGGATCGACTATATAGATCCTTCTACGTCATTGGGCTCTATCCCCTACTATAACAACATCTATACTTAAATAAATTTTATTTTATTTTATTGTTGCTAACCAAGTCTTTTTTGGTCTTCCTCTTCCTCGTCTGATATGTATATTTGTCATTGTTTCACATCGCCTAATTGAAGCATTTATTGGTCGTTTAAGTATATGTATGTACCACCTTAAACGTATCTCTCGGAACTTTCTTTCAATAGATGCAACTCCGACTTTTTCTCCAATGCTCTCATTTCTTATTCTATCAATTCTCATATGTCCGCACATCCACTTTAACATCCTCATCGCTGCAACTCTCATCTTTTGCTAATGTGCTCAAGTCGCAACCCAACATTAAGCGTCATATAACATAGCAGGTCTAACCACCGTTTTATGTAACTTTCTTTTCAGTTTTAGAGGTACTTTACGATCACATAAAACGTCCGACGCTTTCCTCCATTTTAACCATCCTGTTTATATTTTATGTAAGACATCTCTTTCAATCCCTCAATCACCTTGCAAAAATGATCCTAAATATTTACAGCTCTCAGTTCCAGAAAACTCGTCATCTCATATCTTAACACTTGTCTCATTACTTCTAATATTGCTAAACTTAAATTAGATCCTACTTTTGCTCTTGATACTTTTCAATTAGTTGTCTAAAAAAATATATAGCTTCTATTGTTGACTTTTCAGGCATGAACTCAAATTGATTTTCAAGAATCGTGGTCTCCTTAATCTTTTTTCTATTATTCTTTCTTAAAGTTCCATGGTATGACTTATTAGTTTAATACTCCTACAGTTTGCACAAGTTTGTATATCTCCCTTATTCTTATATAAAGGAATTAGAGTATTTACCCTCCATTGATCAAACATCTTTTTTATTTCCAATATCATGTTAAATAATTTTGTAAGTCATTTAATGCTTTATTTCCCTAGACACTTCCATACCTCTATTAGAATATTATTTGGTCCAACAGTTTTTCCATTTTGCATTCAATTTAAAGTTTGTGTTACTTCTGAAATTTGAATACTACGATAAAAATTTAAATTTCTATACTCATTCAACCTACTTAAATTACCTAAATTAAATTGGTCATCTAAACTTTCATTAAAAAGTTGATGAAAATATCTTCTCCACTGCTTTTTTATTTTTTTCATTATTTACTAGTACCCTATTGCATTCATCTTTAATACATCTTATTTGAATAAGATTTTTTTACTCCTCTCTCTCACTTTAGCTATTCTATAAATATCTCTTTTAGCTTCTTTTGTATCTAATTTTCGATATAACCATTCAAAAGTTTTATTCTTAACTTTATTCACTACTTTCTTAGCCTCTTTCTTAGTTATTGTATATATTTTCAAATTTTTATCATTCTTACAAATATATAATTTCTTATAAGTTGTTTGTTTTTCCTTCACTTTCTCTTGTACTTTCTCATTCCACCACCAAGATTCCTTACTTAATGGTGCATGCTCTTTGACTCACCGAGTACACTTTTGTCTATTATTTTCAACTTTAATGTCATCTTATCCCATGTCATATTAGAGTCACCGTATATTTCATCTAATATTTATACTCCTATCTTCTCCTTAAATATGGTTTGTTTCTCATCCTTTAACTTCCACTATTTAATTCTAGGAGTCGTGTATATTTTCTTTCTATTAATACTATATTTAAGACATATATCCAATACTACTAACTTATGTTGGATAGTTAAGCTTTCTCCAGGAATGCCCTTACAATATTTACAAACCTTTCTATCTTTCTTCCTAACTATAAGAAAGTCAATTTGTGATTTATTATTTTCACTTTTGAACGTGACCAAGTTCACTTCTCTTAAAAAACGTATTAGCTAGTATAAGATCATATGTTATTACAAAATCCAATATAGTTTTTCCTTCTTCATTTCTTGTTCCAAATCCATAACCCCCATGCACCCTCTTATATTCCTCATTTTTCACTCCGACATGTTCATTTAAATCGCTTCCTATTAAAATCATTTTATTTAACGGAATATTTTATAATACTTTATTTAGATCGTCCCAAAACCTTAATTTGATATCTTCATTTAATCCTGCTTTAAGTGCATATACACTAATTATATTTATAGTTTCTTTCTCCACTACTATTTTGAGAGCTATAATTCTATTCTCTTTCTAATTACTCTGACAACTTCATCCTTTAACGAACTATCTACAATAATACCCACTTCATTTCTTGTTTTACTCTTTCCTGTATATCATAACTTAAAATTCGAATTCTCTATCATCTTTGTCTTCTCGCCTACCCATTTTGTCTCTTATACACACAAAATAATAATTTTTCTCTTAATTGTCGTATTTACTACCTCCAATGTTTTACCAGTAAGGGTTCTTATGTTCAATGTATCGAATCTTAGATTATTAGTTTTCCTATAATATTTGTTCTTACCCAACTTATGGTGTGAGAACTCTTGTTTATTTAATACTACACCTAAGTTCACATCGAAATGTAGCAGTCTTTGTCAATACGTTATAGTCGAACCCTGCAATGTGAACTCTTATATATTTATCACTACACCTGAATTCTGGAGATGTAGCGGTCCTTGCCAAAACGTTGCAGTCGGACCCTGTAACACGTTCCTTCCGGGGAACAATCTAACATGAGCATAATAGTTTGATGGATTCATTCATTGAACATTTGCCTTAGTTTAACGCTGGTTGACAATCTAACATAACCCTCCTTCTTTATACAGGCTTGGGACCAACCACGACAAGATGAACTCATCATGGGTGAAGTTTATTTGGCTAAAAAGGATATGTTGTGTAAAGTAATGATTATTTGATGGTTTAAAGCTCACAATTCAAATCAAGCCACATTTGGAGTAGACTACAAAAATTTTAAAACCTAGTTAGTTCTCAGTCAAGAAAGTCTATATTCACCTGTATCTCGTAATAAAACTTTACGAATCACAACTGGAAACAAACAGAGAGACAAAAGACATATGGTGATTTAGGAAAATCTAGAAATGATTATGGATCTCAAAGAACATAACCAATTTTGCACATCAAATTTGAAGCTTTAGCATGAGCATTACATGTTTTGTTTTGTTGGTGAGTGTTAGGAACATAGGCCTAACTTGCATTTCATGTTATATCATGCGGTATGGGTAAACTGAAGATTGTACACTGTTATTCAAGTTAAGAATTGCTTAAATTATATTTTTAGATACAACATTCATACTATGTGGTGATCTAAATGAATGGAGCATGTTTTCGGCTCATTCATCCGTTAGTTGAAAATGGAATGCACAGAATTTTCAAAAGAAACCTACATCATTTTGAGATAGAAAAGGTCTTTTCTATCCAAAATTCTGTCGTGCTATGGAACAATCAACACTTGCAAACCTAAAGGAAAAGAACAAGAAAATAGAATACGCATAGAAAAATTCAGGTTCAAGGGAAAAAATAGATTACTTCGATCTGCCCTTTCTTAGCAATCGTCCAGTCCTCGCCGGCGATACCTGTCCGCCACTCGAACTCAACCGCCATGGTAACAGCCGGATTGTGGTAGGTCGCCCACAAGCACGCCAAGTAGTCGCCTTCCTCGTTCGGGGCGAAAGCGAAATTGCCCGATTCTGCCTGATCCTGGTAGTGGATGCTATTGCCGTAAGGCGACGAAACCTAACAGCACGAGGAACCAACAGATCGATCGATTAATCATAACGCCGGTGCCTAGAGAAAGCCGATCCAGAACAAGAGATTAATCAAAGTGGGAAGGATCGTCACCCCGACGGTGATCTTGTGGGATTCAGGGAGATGCGCGGAATCGGAGGGGTTGACGACGGAGTACTTGCCTACGGCAATGGAATGGAGCTTGATGTCATCGGAGATGCACTTGGTGTGTCCCGATACAAGTTCGAACCGTAGGGCGGCGGCGGCGGCGGCGGGCGCGAGGAGGAGCGACGCCAGGGCGAGGGCGAGCGCGTAAACGCGGATGGCGGCGGCGCATCTCCTCCCCGTCTGATCCGCTCTCCCATCTCGCTTTCTCGCTTCCCTTTTCCGTTAAGATCGAAGAGGAACACGACAGAGATTGAAAAACGGCCGGTCGCAGGTATCGACGACGTGGGACACCGGCGGAAGAAGGGAACGACGAAACGACACGGACGAATTTCATTCACTTGGAAAAATTTTCAATTCAACACCGCATTTTGTCTTTTTTTCAATACGGCCCCGAAATTTCAAATCATCCAAATGCCCTTAAACTTTTCAAAATTCCTATGTTTCATGTCCAAATGGCCCAAAATTTATTTATTTTTTTACTAATATCGAGCAGTCTTAATTAATTTTGAAAATGATCGATTCAATTTCATAAATTTTTGATAGAGTACTAAGTAACTTTTATACGAAATATACTCCATTGATTATTAAAATACCTTGAGAAAATATTCATGACTCATCAGCTAAATTCAATTATACGATCGTACTATTCTTGTAAGATAGATTAGACATCGAATATTATTCCATCTAAGGAAATAACCTTTTGATTCACATCCGATTTAAGATTGTCTGGCTAATTGTTTTTAAAATTTCGAGTCGAATTTATTTCAATAAAAAATCGACATTAATAAATGAAATGTCACTCTATTTTGCCACTTCACCCTATTCGAGTGCAAAATTTCAGCTCTTTTTTCTAACGGAAAGGAATAAACATTTTTAATTGATTGTAATAATTTTTAAAATAAATATGATAAAATATTTGAAAAAAAAAAAGAAGCAAATGGTAGATGGGGAATACAAAACTTCGCCCGAATAATTCACACTTGAAAAATTGATAAAAACAAGTGTGAATTTGCAAATCAAAATAAGAAACATGCGTTTTTTTTTTCAGCTTTCTCAGACTTACTTTAAAACTGAATAACGTTCTTTATCGACAAACTAACCTAACCGTGTAAATCTAAAAAAACAACTTACATAGCCTTCGAGGTTAACCTAATTGATAAATATAAAAAAGATAATTTTTAAATGGACAAGAATCAATTCTTGAGAAGGTCATGACTCTAAACTATTGATCGATTCCCTCCTTTATATTTATCATCTAAGTTTATGATTTATTTTCTTCATCAATAAAGACAGTCGGAGAAAATCACTAATATGACCGTTTTATATTTTTTTCTAAAACGCAATTTACATATATTCAAAGTAATATCCAAAATATTCATCCATAAAACATATGTTATAACAAGATACTCCTACTTCAACTGTTTTTTACCTTTGGATTGGTTAAGAGAAAGGCTTTATTTTTGTTCAGCATTTGTAAATAATTTCAAAAGAAAATTATATAACCAGGATACACAAAGGCAATAGGGTGCAATCCCCATGATAATCACACAACAGCAATTTTACAATTGCGCTTAAGCTGATCTTGATACTGTGATCAAGACAAAGGAGAGAATAGAATCAGACTATCCCCGATCCACAGATTAATAAATAAATTTTATTTTATTTTTCTCAAAAATACTCTCAGATGAAACATCTAAAATATCTTTTTAATAAAATTTATAAAATATATTCATCTCTAGTTTTTTCCCTTCCCTTTTTCATTTGGTAGATAGAAATCAAGTACTTTATATTGTGTTCGATGTATCATGACCGAACAAATCATAATATATTTGGTAAATGATAGTCGAATGGATAGCAATGTATTTGATGGACCAGGGGTGAATGGTGCACAATTGAAATCTAATTTTTATCGTATAAATTTTGATAAAATGCACGACAAGTGTGTCCCATATACGATGCACTGTGAGTCGTCTGATCTTACTAGATTGCATAGTAACGAAGAATGTACAATATTTTATCCTCGTACGTCATTGCTCCGATGATCATTATAGCCAACCTCTGAACTCGTCGAGGTCGCCACCATCGTTCGCCCGATTGAACCGCGATCGAATTTCGATCGGATTACTATTAGAATCCAATCGAATTACGATTGTCAGCACTGCAGCCACTAGCGATTGCAAATCAATTGAATTTCAACTTCAATCTAATCTGAATCCGACTGCAGTCTAATCAAGTTAGAATCCAATCAGATCGCAATCAAAATACGATCAAAATCTGATCAAATTACGATTGTCAGTGTCATAGTTGATTCCGATCATAATTCAATTAGAATTCGACCACATTCTGATCAAACTCCAACACCGATCGGATCACGATCGAATTACAATCAAAATCCGACCAATCAACAACAATGCCGAACGATAGTAGCTTCGACCAATCAGCGATGCCGAATGACAATAGCTTTGAACGGACTATTTTTAGAAAAAGTAAAATAGGAATACTATATTTAAAAAAAATTGTAATAAAAAAAATTATGAAACAATCAAACTACTAGAAATATTAGTCATTGAACAGATCCTCAACCGCAAAAAAAAAAAAAAAAAAAAAAAAAAAGTTTGGAATAGCAGATGTCGATCAGGTTCACAACCATGAATGCAAGTTAATTAATGTTTTCCAACGCCTGAAGGACGTCGGCCTTCAGATCCTCAAAATCCTCAACCCCAAAACTGAACCTGACCAGATTGTCCTTGATTCCGTACTTGGCTACTCTTTCTGATTCACTAATGTCCCTGCACATGTAAAATGAGTCAGGAGCAAAAACAAACCATTTCTTTGGCTAGATTTCGAATCGACTATATGGTTTTTTCAGTTGGAACACAAAAAAATTCTAGACCTGCAACATGAATATTACCAGTAAGACATGATGGCAGGTTGGTCGACTATACTCTCACACCCTCCAAATGAAGGGGCAATGTAAGGTATCTTTAAAGAATCGACGAACTTCTTAGTAGTTTCCAGGTCTCCAGCCACCTGTACCATGAATGTATGCATGAGTTTCGAAACAACATGAATCTACAGATGCATCTGATGCAAGTAGAGGCTCGAGGAGGATCGAACCTCGAAACTGACGACGCCGCCATAACCAGCCATTTGACGCTTGGCAATGTGATGCTCAGGATGACTTTGCAAGCCTGGATAATAAACTCGGATTATCTGGAAAAGAAAATAGTAGGTTAGATCTCTAGGGTGCCCTGGGACAATGAATTTTGGTTGGTTCCCCTAAGCATGGCGTTCTTATGGAAACCACAATTTAGTGCAAAGTGAAATGAAAGACAGTTCTGTCGATTCACAACTTAGGCATAAGCATTGAATCATTTAGTAAATACAGTTGATTCTAGCAATAGGAAGACTAGTCCAGTTCCATATCACTGATAGTGAGCAACTGAGTTGATTGTGTTAGCTTTATGTTTTGATTGGCGTACAACAGTTAAACTCGGGTTCTGACATTCTATGAATCTAAAAAAAGTAGTGAATCAAATTTCTCACGATATCAACTTCTTGCATATAGGACACAAGAAAACAAGGAAAGTTGCTCAGAAAAAGTCAAGAACTTAGTGACACAGCTCTCTAGGTAAGAAGGGAAACTCAGATTCTATTCTTAAGTATCATGAAGACCGTGGGGATTTATCCATGTAAGAGATAAGGACCACTTATCTCCAGTGATACATCAAATGTTAGGCAGGTGAACTGTGCTCGCATCTGCAGGAAAAATATAACGAAGCGACTGAACAGATAGTGTTGGAGGCTTGGGTAGGGCCTTATATAAGCCTAGATATTCCTACTATCCTACACACTCCTTTACGGTCTGTTTGGGAGGAGGTGAGAGAAGGGGAAGGAAGGGTAAGTAAGGAGAGGGGGGAACTTTTAACCTTATTTGGCAAGAAGTGAGAGAAGGAGAAGGAAGGGTAGGGAAGGGTAAGCTTTAATCTTCCTTGCCTATGAAGTGGAAGATTTTCTTACATCTCAATTTGGGGTGTAAGGGGAAGGTAAATCCAAATATTTATTGTTTCAATTTTATCCCTCTTTTAAAATATTAATTCCCAAATAAATAAATTCATCCAAAATTATTTAATTTGTGTAACCTAAACTTTTTCAATTTCTTCCGCTAAGTAGGACCTTTTTGCTCATTTTCTATTGAAATTTCTACTCGTTGAACTCCACTCCTTTATTTTTCCATATGTCTCCGACAAAAACATCTCTATCGAAATCTCTGTTCGTCTGTCTCAAAAAATAACTATTTTAAATGATAATATAAAAGAATTAATTTTTTAATCAAAAGTATTTAATTTTTATTTATAAAATAAATATTAATATTTTAAAAAAATCAATGTCTAATTTAAGATGTGAGGGTATTTTTGTATTTTTATATATTTAACCTTCATTTCCCTCCCTTCCCTCCCAAATAAGGTAACACATATTAGGTTGATAAACCTTCCCTCCCTCAAAACAAAGGAAACATAAATACTTTATTTTCCCTCCCTTACCTTCCCTTCCCTTTCCGCTAATGAACTTTCTCCCCACCCCATCCAAACATAGGCTTAATATTGTGTAACCCTAAAAGAGGTTCACCCAATTGTTTACTATAAAGCAGAACTGCTGTGTGCATTAGGGAAAAGTAAGGGTATATGAAGAGATGTAACTGCAAATCCGATGGCAGATATAAGGGCTTCTTGTCTCATATTCTGGAATACATCATTTGCAATAAATAAAATCTCCTTTAAGGTTGTGAGATCCACAGAATCCAAATTTTTGCAAGGTTATGCATTGGAGGTTTTCAGCTGGAGAAGACATTTGCAAGGTGATCTCATAAATGGAAGATATTGAGATTGATAAATAGTAGCAGTTTTAAGTTTTCAGATACCTAATAATTAATCTATTGCTAGAGCAAAATTTTGAAAATCCAATTGACGCTTCGAGCAAATTTATTAAAAAAAGTGAAGCTAATAAAGTGTTACTCGTTCGCAAATAGGTCATACTTTAACCCAAGATTTAGTCATCATCACCATCGTCAAGTTGTGTTTACCCCAACTATTCAAAGTCACCTACCTAAATCTTATGCCTCCATTCCGTTGAGCTTTATATTAGGCTATATTACAAGTAACATTCAAATTAATTAAAAAACATTTTACATTTAATTAACTAATCTTTTTCAGCCTCCTTCTAACCTAACACTTTCCACTCAAACATATTCAATTCTTTTAACTATAGAATCTCAGTTGTCTTTGAATGAAATTGATATTTAATTTTCCAGGAAGGATACGAGAAGTGTGTTTTGATTAACTTTATGAATAGGGATAGATTTAACCCAAGAAATCAAGATTTAGTAGGTTGGTATTTGTTCCATGATAAAAGTCATTAAACAATCTCACTTATTTGCAAAGAGAAAAAAGGAAAGGAGGCCAATACTAATACTCACAATAGATCAACTAAGGTTAATCTCATTCTACGCCCAACAAAAAAAAAAACAGCAACTTTTAAATATGCATGAAAAAGGGGTTACATACCTTAGGATGTTCCTCTAAAAGTCGGGCCATCCTAAGTGCTGTACTATTCTGCTCCTTTACACGAAGATGCAGTGTCTTCATGCCTCGAAGAATCAAATATGCGGCATTCTGGAAAGCACATTACATAAACGGAGTGGATTTTAAATTTCTAAAACATTTGTTTGTAAAGATAACATGTAATAACCACTAGTTTAGACAAGTTTGTGAAAATTATTGATCGCCAATTATTAAGTTGCACATAATATGTTAGGAGTTAGAAAACTTACACATGATATTCAATTTTTTTCAAAGAGAAAAAAATTGAAAATAATGTGTTACTCCCACCTGTAGAATGACAGGGGCTCCTATGTAGTTTGCAAGGGGGAAAAAAACATATAACAAAGAAAGTTGTATATGTCCTCTTAAATCTGAACGTCTGAAACTAGCAACTGACTTTGTGAACACAAGTATCAGATCCAATGGATATTTCACTTACAGGATTAAGAACACCCCCGACAACATGGTGATACAGGCGAATTTTGGAGATAAGCTCCTCTGAACCACTGATGCAGCCACCAATAACCTATAAAAAAAGTAATTTCAATAAGAGAAATGAGGATCACAAGAGACTAAATCTTCTTGTATTATCCAATTACATCATTGTGACCAGCAATAAATTTTGTAGCAGAGTGCAAAACTAGATCAGCTCCCAGAGTCAAGGCTTTCTGATTGATCGGTGAAGCAAAGGTACTGTCTATGCAAACTAAGGCTCCTTTGTCATGGCAAAGGAGCGAAACCAATTCAATATCAACACATCGGAGGAATGGATTAGTTGGAGTTTCTGAAAAGAAAAGAGATACCTGTACACAACAAGCATTTATTAATTGCCATGCGATGAGAGAGAACCATAAAAGCATATTGAATACATCAAAAACAGAGAATATTGAACAGAAGCACTTTTCTCACAAAGCATAATGAACATATAAAATACAGTGAATATTGAATTTCTCACATTATTTTGATCCAGTGCACTTTTCAGAGAACCAACGTCAGCAGGATCAACAATTGTAACCTGTATATGAAAAATAACACAAAATCAGAGACATACAGTAGACAAAGAAAATTGTTGTACCATCACACGCGTTCAAAAACTAAGATAGACACATGATTACAAGTATTAAGTTTTCTTTGGATATTCATCATCTCCGTGGCACAGATACACAGGCATAAATTTTAGAATACATTCAAACCATGCAAAAAAATTAAATGGAAAGATTTCCCATATGGACATAGGTTTGAAAATATACCAAAATTCCCATCTTGGGAAGTTCATTCTGAATGAAGATTCTGGTTTTTCGATAGCAGTCAGTGGTGATCACAATATGCCCACCAGCAGGAACTAGAGCAGACAGCAAGGCCACACTGGCATACATGCCAGATGATACAAACACAGTGGATTCTGCAATTTCCAGGGCACTGCTCTAGCAAAGAAACAGACATCAATATACAAGGTATTTTCCACAGTTAAGTGAAATACTCATGATGCATAAGAATTGCCGACCTCATCTTCTCCTCCAATGCCTGTGTAGTAGGATTACCGTACCTTCCATACTCAAAACTAGTATGCCTCTTTTCCTACATAAGCAGGATACAGATTTTGAGAATCATGGCATTAAATAATGAACAAAAAATTGGAACAATCATAAAGTTGTTTAACCAACAGTAGATAAATTGATCCAAACCTTAAAATCAATCAGTTCGTCTGAATTGTTGAACCAGTAAGCAGAGGTATTAACAACCGGAGTGGTAATGGCATCTGTGATTATACCGCGCCCATATCTCTCACCTGCACTACCATAACTTGAAAATCATCAGAACTTGTTTGGAAGCATCAACTTTTATGAAATTAGAGAGTCCTTTCTAATATTATACTAAATTCCTGTCTATGGCGACAAATAACCAAGAATTAAATTCAAATATTTAACAAAAAAAAAGATTTTAAAATCTGATCAGAATTGGTAGGATTTGTTTTAGATCACTCTCGGGGTAGTATAATATCAAGTAAACACTTCATCAATGATTCCAAACATGATAAATGAATTTTCAATTCACATTTTCTCACTTAATTGCAAACACAGTAATTACGATTACAATTTTTTAGGAATCTAGATATTGAAATTCTCTTCCAACAGGAATTGGTTCAAAACAAGATGAAATTAATCCGTCAAATGGGAAAAGTGAATGTTGTAAACCAAAAAAAAAAAAAAAAAAATCAGTTAGAAGAATGCCATTTTTAAATGTTTAAGAAAGGAATTTCTTCGAAGGGGCAAAGTCTCTTCCTTTTCTCTGTTTATAGATGGAAACTATCACAGAAAGCATCCAGATAAGGCCGCAGCATTTCGAATAACAATATACATCTTTACCAGCAAAGAGGCTAACTTTTAACATAAAAAATTTAAGATCATGAAAGGAAAGCGAACAAAGAAACAATTGATCAAATAATAAAATGGGAAAACAGTCAAGATCAATCACCAGCATGAACCGCGAGACTCCCGTCGGAACTGAGCGCCGCTGCAACCTTCGCGGCAGCGGGGGAAACCTTCGCCTTCCCCACCGCCAGAGTCTGTGACTCTACAGGACTGCTTAGGATCCCCCCGACACCGACAACGATGGCGCTATCCATCACGGCTTCGGGTGCCACAACAGCGTCCGCGGAGGCCGCGGATCGTGGGGCCTCGAACGACGACGAGCTGTTCGACCACGAAGCCGCGACGATCTGCGCGACGCCGATGTTGCTGCAGTTACGGCGAGCCTTGTTGCTCAGCTGGCGCACGAAGTTGGGTGGGAACCGCAGGATCGGATCGGAGAAGACGCGGGGGGCGCGGCCGACGCGTCGCAGGAAGGATGCGTGCGGCCGAGCGCCAGAAGCAGCCGATCCGCGGTCGTCCGCGGCGAAGGACGCGAGAGAGACGATAGAAGAGGGGAAGAAAGCGGAGGAGACAGCCATCGGAGGAGACGGCGGCGAGGTTCCCCACACAGCTCGCGCAATCAAGAAGAAGAGATTAGAAATCCAGTTCGCTCGACCTTCCCATTTATAGAAAGCGAAGGCGAAGAAGATAAACTCATCCCCGACATGAGACACGACTTAGTTAGCGGCATCATGCTGCTCCCAGGCCACGTCATCATCATTCCGCTGTGACCTAAACTCAAAAATAAAAAAAAAACGACAAGCAGTGGGGCCCAATGGTTACGTGGCATCTTTATGTTTCAGTTCAGTTCCCACTTTATAAAAGCCCACTCGAATACTTACCTAACTTCATGAAACCCAGACAAAAGTGGGACCACTTTTGGAGAGCTGGGTGAAAAGGCCAGTGAACGAAGACGAAAAAAGAATTTAAGAATAGAGATTTGGTGCGGTGGGGTTTACCGCATACTCGTAATCCTGTTAACACTGAGAAAATATTATATTGACATAAATTACCCTCAATTAATTGCTTTTCAAACTTTTAAAATGCTATTGGAAAAAATAAAATACCATATTTATTTATTTTGTTCTTGTTTGTATAATTCCAGACCATATTTATTTGAAATTAAAATAAAAGACAACAACGAAATTGTTGCCGTTTTTTTAAATAATAGATAATAATAATAATAATAAATTGATGAACGATAGAATAATAATAAAAAGTTTTCAGAAGCAACTTCATACCGAACATAACGAGATAATCAAACAACTTCGAGATCCAAATTATCAGTACGGTTTATTTTCGATTTGACCAAACAAAAATGAGCGCTGAAATATCTCCTGGTTCTCCGCATCTCTCTCTATTTTTTTTTTTTTGAGTTTAATTGCTTATTTAATTTTTTTTTTACTAACATCAATATTCAGGTTTTGACTCGATTAATTTTGAAATTGAACGATCTTTTTTCATAAAAATTTCTCATTGAGATAATCTCAATAGTTGTAACATACTTGATTTATTATCCTATTTGAATGAAAATTCTATAAATACATCGTATTTAGATATCGAATCATCAGTACTTAAGAGTTAAATTGGGCGCCCTATTACTGCATCATAACTCTATATAAATTAAATTATTACTCAATTATCAATCGATTTTCAATTCTATATAACATAATAAACTCAATTATCACTTTGTAAAATTTTATTTTATTAATTTTCAAGATATCTTACATCAAGGGTTGTGCAAAATATAAATTAAATTGAAAAATTCATTTTTTTTAAAATTGATTAATTAGATTTTATTTTCCATTAAAAAATTGACATAAATAGATAAATCAAATTGAGGATTCGTTGATATGTATTATTAGTCGATTGATATATATTATCAATCGATTAATAAAAAATAAAACTATCATATTAGCAGTCTCTTGTCTGACTCCTAAAAGAGAGATAAATCGAGAAGTTTTCATGCGAACAACTTTAGCTTTATTTGTCATCTCATTTGAAGAAAAATCTTATAAATTTATCATAGTTGAGAATCGAACTGTGAATATCAAGTTAAGTTGAATATCGTACTGTAATCTTAGAAATCAATCGACAAATAAACTTGATCAAATAACTCATCTAAAAATCAAATGAAACATTAGTCGATAGAAAAAATTAATTTTTTTACTATTGAGTGAATTAATAAATTTTCTATCGATTCGATCAATTCAATTTTTATTGAGAATTTTGATCCATTAAATTAATTAAAAAATTAATTTATTCAATTTCAATTTAATACATCACATAATATTTAATGATATTCCAAAGAAAAATATAAAGAGGTGTTTGGTTCAAGTCCTTTTCTATTTTTATTTTCTCAATTTTCATTTTCTAGAAAACAATTTTTCCTCATTTTTCAATTTTTTGAAAAATAGTCTCTCATTTTCTAGAAAACAAAGATGAAAAATACAAATCAAACACATTTTTTTAAAAAATAAAAATAAAAAATATTTCATTTTCTACGTACCAAATGCCCTTTAAAACTTTCCACAAATAAAATTATCATTCTTTATCTTTACAATTATTTTAATATATTTAATACTATTAAATTTAAATTCTGTATTTTTTATTTTTTACTTTCAATATTTCTCATCAAAATTCTAATTTTATCTTATCCACTCATAATATAAACTACAAATTGATAGAAATTCACAATCCTAAACATGTATACAAAAATCAGATATATACAATAAGATTTGTGGAATAGATCTAGTCTTATCGAATTTCTTTTGACTACAAAAGTTAGAAAACGAAACGATAGCATAATTAACGGAACCTGATTGCAACGAAATAGCCATCGCTCATAGTCGGCGAGATCCGATCAAGAGTTCCTGCAAAGACACAAAGAACGATCTTTCATAGGGTTCTAGAGTGACGACGTCGTAAACTTCTCG
Source organism: Wurfbainia villosa (assembly GCA_025175895.1). Classification (NCBI taxonomy): domain Eukaryota; kingdom Viridiplantae; phylum Streptophyta; class Magnoliopsida; order Zingiberales; family Zingiberaceae; genus Wurfbainia; species Wurfbainia villosa. The sequence goes on along the minus strand of CM045996.1, from coordinate 58,307,554 downwards.
CCGATAAGATGTGAGGAGTCTGTCAGAAAGTCAGCCCCTACGGGGATCATGCCCTTTGTATAGAAAACAGATCAGATCCGTTATCGACCCATTATCAATAATGAATCCGTTCTATAACAGGTTCTACACATTAAACCCCACATCAAATAATCGAAATCCGCAAACCAATAAGTAGATCACTTAATCGGGTTCGAATCAATACAACACAATCGGACGGTTACGATAATCACATGTAAGTCCACCACCAATAATCTCTCACTTGGGCTACATGAGATTCTGAATGTAACATATATCCGAAATTCTTTAGTTGAGCTCATTATGCCATATTGAACTAAATCAATCTGGTCTATCAACTTCATTGGTATAGGACTAAAGTGATCGTTGCTACTTCATATATGTAATCGGTAGCAGGACCCATCAATAATCACAACACCAATGTCATCAATGACATAGATCAGATGTGAATGTATAACATGAGAATTGCATGAAATGTGATATGTACATGTCAATTCCCAAATGATCCTCCTTATGACCCAGGATAGGGTCATGATCATGTCTGCAAGAACCATATGCTAAACCGCACCAACAAACCATGATCTAGATCTCGTGACTCAAAGTAGAGTCTTACATCACATTTACAATCACCATATGCTAACCGCATTAGTAAATCGTGATGTCTTTATACAGAATGTCAAAGATAAATTACACATGTATCATATTTTCCTATCTTAGTGTGCACATCAGAAATAAAAATGTACATGTGTCTTAATTATAGAGCATCCTAGATAATAAAGTAATACAGACTCTCACTTAATGGGTGCTTCATCCATATGAAGAATTCTCATTTTCAACCTACACTGATAATAGATATAAAATTTGTCTTAATATGCTCTATCATAGCTTTGACCACTCTGAATTTTTTCTTTTAACCGTTTGACACTTTATGTTGATATACAATGAAGTCGACACGCCACGGTTGTTCTTGGCCTAAAGTTTTACAGCTTTATTATCATAGTTGATCCCAAATAGCCCCAAATGATCTTTACCCTATGATAAAAAAAAATTGCACCCATATTGGATGTTCTGTAACAGTTTACTAATTCATTCTTCATTATTGAGGTAGCTATCAGCATTTGTTTAACGCTTTTCAAATGATAGATCTTCCTTACAACATGAAGATATTTCCTAATATAAACCTCTTATTGTCTAGACATCCATCAAAATGCAAAGTCTTAATATCTAATCACTACCAAGTAATCAAATCTTCGCTATGTGAACATTTAAATAATTTATTAAAAAATACTATATAATTCCTTTTCCAGTGTTTTATTCAATTATTTGTCCAACATTCCTACAATGTACACTAAATTAAATGTGTACATTCCTGTGCATATATGAGATTCGTTATATTTAAAGTTTAAGGATAACTCCCACTGAACTTGATATATATTTTAATTGATCGATAGGTTTCCCTCCATACATGAATGAGGTAATCTCCTTATCAAAATTTATGGTACTAATAATGAAATATTAAATTTTAAATCATAAATAGACTTATTTAGATTGTATACTAGGTATTTTGAATCATAAGATTCAAAGTTTTATGAATGCACTGTATACATTGATTACTTAATATTGCCATTAAAGAACATAATCTTAATGTCCATTTAATGTAGCTCAAATTATAATAAACTATCAGTATCATGATTACTCTTATGGAGTCTTTTACTGACATAGATGAGAAAGTCTCCTTTGTAATCTATATTCACTTACTGAGTGAATCCCTTGGTTACAAGGCATGCTTTCGACATTGTCATGTGAATCTTGTCTGGTTCTCAGACAATTCGACTAGCATCTATACGCCATTCATTACCATAGACTTCAGCTTATGCATTTTCTAGGGTTAAAATATTGTTTGACCTTTTGAAAAGATGAAGAATCATCTTTTACCCCAATGTCAAACTCATATACATATTTTTGGAGATAAACCTGATCATGTAAAAAATATAGATCTCCTTTCCCTGGTAGATTTACTTAGTGGCGTTTTGTTTAAAGTGGTTGAATGTCATAGTATACTATTCCTATTAGATGTACAACTTCTACACAGAATATCAAACCCTTGCTAGTTACAACTATAGTATCCTTAATAGGATCGCTAATGCTCTTCTCTTTAAATGACACGTCCATGAGCTTAATGCTCCCACTTTTTAAGTAAATTTAGCATTTCCTTACAGAAGAAGAATCTCAAGGGGTGGATTAAATATAATACTAAATGACAACACATAAATCTTTAAGTTTAGTTTCATAATGTTTAACAGCTGAACAATCCTAGATGTATAGGATTTAGATTATTGTCTTTATTAATAGGTAATTGCAACCATGAGTGTTTCATCCCATAAGGTGTTTGGTAAAGAAGTGTAAATCATCTGCTATATATCATAACCTATAGGATTTAGATCCTTTGCTCAGCCACACTATTCTGATAATGAATATCAGACATGGTGCACTAAACCATAATCTCGCACTCGTAAAAATAATTTGTTAATTGATTTTCCTTTGACATACTCAATGCAGACATCATGGTCTGCAATGTTAAGAAAATCAAGAATTCTTCTCGGAATTATTTAGATAAGTATTTTAACGACATAATGAATTTCTTGTTAGCCAAGCTTCGTACTTCCAATATACATTTATTTATTGTTAATAGACATATAAGTGTTTTGAAGACTTTATAGTTTATCAATTAAGGAACTATTGAATTCAGAAAATATTGAAAAATTTATTTCTAAATGAACAAGGAAAATTTTATTTGTTCAAATAGAAAATAGAAATAAATATTCGTCTAAAAGACGATACATTATTTTCCAAATCCAAATTGACATAGTTCCTTAAACTAAATATAAAACATAAAATACTTAATGTTACTACTCCAGCTTGCTTCCTGCCTTCAGTAATGATATATCTTTCACCATCAAGCGGTAGTCGGCTATAGAGGAGGCAATCCTACATAGAAACACTAATGTTAATAGGTGTACCAACATCTATCTACCAAGTATCTATATGTATAGAAGATGAAATTGACTTATAACTTTAACAAATTATCTTTTTTAATACGTCAATTAATGTACTTAGGACATTCTTTTTTGACATGACCATTCTTTTTGCAAAAATAATAGGTAGTCACTTTATCTGGTTCCTTTTGTCCACTTTGACTGAATGTCCCTGTATTTGCCTTCCTCTTAAGATTGTTTCTCTTTCTTTTATTGTTGGTACCTTGAGTATTGAATGCTATATTAGGACTCTCCGATGTCTTCCGCTTCAATCTCTCCTCTTCTTGCACACATTGAGCTATAAACTCATTTAATGTCCACTGCTCCTTCTAAGTTTTGTAACTTATTTTGAAGGGTGTGAACTATGCAGGCAGAGACAATAAGACAAAATGCACCAACATGCTTTCAGACACTTCTAGCTTCAATGCTTTAAGTCTTGTGGCAATATTTGACATCTCCATAACGTACTCTCTGACGTTTCCCTTTCCTTTATATCTCATAGTAATTAGCTTTGACAAAAGTGTGCTTGTTTCGACCTTTTTACTTGAAGTGAATCGATCTGCTAATTGACTCGGGAAAACCTTGACATCCACTTGTTCAGTTATAGAGCCTCTAATAGCTTCTGGGATGGATAACTTCATAATGCTCAGACTCATATGATCAGAGTGCTCCCACCGTTCAAACTGAGTCCTCTCCTCTGTCGTGCTAGAACTAGTCAGAGGAGCAGGACGATCATGTCTTAATGAATAGCCTAAGCCCATGCATCCCAAGACCACTTTACATATTCTTTCCACTAGTTAAAGTTAGTACCAGTGAGTGTAGGAATGTTTACTATATGGGCAGTTACTGAGTTCACTGTATAAGAAAGAAAAAAACATAAGAATATCATATAGTGCCAAGAATATAAAGAGATAATAATCATTAATAATGTGTATAATACATATGTGTAAATGTATATGGGCTAAATGAGATACCAAGTATAACATTACACTTAGTCTTTGGATTGTAATGTAACTTATTAAAGGTACTCTCTTAATTATAGCTCATGATAATTTTCGTTGGTCACATCGTGTGTCTTTCTTTGGGCCGACACATGATAAGCATAACTCAATTATCCCTTATATGAGTTATATCTGTCTGAGTCTATGTTTACAAATCCTTGATCTACCACACAAAATGTCTTCCTTTGGGTCGACACCCTGTGTGTATGATCTATAACAGAATTTATTAACCTATTGATCTATCAAACAAAATACCTTCCTTTGGGTCGATATTTTGTGCATACGATCAACAAACTTAATTAAGCTATTGATCTGCCACACAAAGTGTCTTCCTTTGGACCGACATCTTGTGTATATAATCAATAAAATTTATTTTTTATATGTAAATCATTCCTAACATATGTCTGACATAAATATAACTTTCCTTTGCACCAATTATATTTAGCATAGACATACATCTATCAACACAGTATGTCCTAAACCTCACTAATAGCTCTCACTTTGGTGATAATTATTAGTTTAGAATAGAATCATATGTGTAAATAAATACTTTAGAAAATCTAGTAAACTCAACCGTGCTTTAGTAACCTTATGATGTAGAAAACGACCATAACATCGGATTAAAAACTTCTGAGCCTCCGAAAAGACACTAAACGACATTTTTAAGGCCCGAAACAAGCTATTATGAGGGTAACCCCCACCATAAAACATATAGAGCCCTGAATGAGCTTCGAAACGCAATAGAAAACACCTCAAAACTCATTTCGAGCGAAAAGTTATGACCTCCGAAAGTTTCCTACGTCAAAACATGCTTGAACTCATCCACACTCCTCAACCGTCAACTGAGAGTTATGACAGTCAACTAACATTCATCAGTTGACTATTACAATTGACTAAAATACCTTCTGTGGACGATTTCATGAGCATAAATCGACTGGTGCTTGACAACAGCCGACTGATCAAGTCAGTCAATTGCTCCATTGTGCCAATCGACTAAAATACCTTCTGTGCACAAACTCGGCCTCACCAGTCGACTAGTGACTTATGGCAGTCGATTGAGAACATCAATCGACTGCTCAATCGATTAAGAAAGATTCTGTGCTCGAGTTTGAGCACATCAGTCGACTGTTACGTGCAGTTGAGCTCAATTTTAGACACAACAACCGACTGATGATTGTCATCAGTCAACTAGTAAACCCATCAGTCGACTGATGCAAGGCAATAGTCGACTGATCGACGACTCAGTGTGATTTTCCTAGAGCGAAACGCGGTTTCACCATGAACGGTGGCAGTTACGTCGCCGTTCTTCGTGTTCTTCGTCGGAAAATGCAAAATCAAAGATCTATTGCCTAAAACTAGATTGCCTATTTACATTTTTGTCAAATAATCATCGTTTTGTGACAAAATATTCAAATCTTGCGCAAAATCGATGAAAAATGACAAAAAATGACAATCTAACACCAAAGAAATCGATAAAAATGACCAAAGCTCTGATACCAATTGATAGAAATCCACGATCCTAAACATGTATACAAAAATTGGATATATACAAGATTCGCGGAATATATCTAATCTTATCGAATTTCTTTTGGCTACAAAAGTTAGAAAATGAAACGATAGTATAATTAATGGAACCTGATTGTAGCGGAATAGTCATCGCTCGAAGTCAGCGAGATCCGACCTGGAGTTCCTGCAAAGACACAAAGGACGATCTTCCATAGGGTTCTAGAGTGACGACGCCGTAAACTTCTTGTCAATAGGATGTCAGGAGTCTGTCAGAATGTCAACCCCTACAGAGACCATGCCTTTTATATAGAAAATGGATCGGATCCGTTATCGATCCATCGTCAATAACAGATCCATTCTATAACAAATTCTACATATTAAACCCCACATCAAATAATTGAAACCCACAAACCAATAAGTAGATCACTTAATCGAGTTCGAATCAATATGACACAATCGGACGATTACGATAATCACATGTAAGCCTACCACCAACACAAATAATATATATGTCCCACAAAAAAAATTCAGTGACTAATACATACAGACGTTGCACAATAGAATAACAAATTAATCCCCTATAAATACGAGGATGTCATTTCTTTATACGCTGATTATTAATCTCAAAAGATAAAAATCCACTATGATTTATCTCTTTTATAATAATCCGAGAACGGATTGATAGAGATCGCTAAATTGACGGATTCCAACTTTTATCGCACAGTACAAATAACATACATTTCCATAAACCAAATTATCACCTACTAATTCTAATTTTTTTTTTATAATTAATGGAAAAATAGACATCGTACTTAAGATTTCAGTGCAGTAAACCTCCCCATTTATCCTACACAAATTGGGAAAAAAAAAGAAAAAAAAAAAAAAGGAAGGGCAGTGGATCTACATTAGAACTTCTATTGGAAGTAGAACTGATGCATGCCTGAAATATTCTCTCCAGCTTCTGCTTATTCTTCAGCTTCACCGCTACTTACCAACTGAAACCACAAAAAGAAAACATCGTTATAGAAAAATAACAAAAATATTGTAGCAAAATATTATGTCAATTACTGGAAGAACAAAAAGGAGCAAATCAATAATCTCATTCCATAGATCAAACCAGATAAAGCACAGAAGAACTGCATGCATATAGAGTTATTTTGTAAATTATAACAGCCTAAGATCGCTAGGCATGGTCAGTGAAAATCTTATGAACAATCAAGGTGTCGATTGGCTTTCATTTCGACACCAGAAGTAGTAGAATATTAGAATTCCTTCGAATGACACGCCGTGATGCAATGAACGCTAACAAAACGGCAGCAAATAGTTAAATTTCTCTTAAACTGTTATTTGCAGATGATTATTTTTGATAGATGAGAGTAAATGCTAAATTAAAATATCGACGAAAAATATTAGAAGTGGAAGGTATTAAATTTAGTAGAATAGAAATAAAATATATAGAATTTAAGTTTAACAATATTAGACGTAATAAGATAAATATTAAGATATGAGATAATGAATTGTTTAAATCCAAGAGTTTTAAGTATTTAAGATCATTTTTATAAGGCGATGGAGAGATTAAGAGAGATGTCTTACATATAATACAAGTACGATGGTTGAAATGGAAGAGAACATCGGATATTTTATACAATCGTAAAGTACTTCTAAAATTTAAAGAGAAATTTTATAAAATGACAATAAAACATGTTATATTATATGACATTGAATTCGAACACATAAACGAGAAGATGAGAATTACAGAGTTGAGAATGTTAAGATGTATGTATGATGGACATACGAGGATGGACAAAATAAGAAATGAGAGCATTAGAGAGAAAATCAAACTTGTATCTATTGAGGAAAAATTCTAAGAGACACATTTAAGATGATATGGACATGTACTTAGACGACCAATAAATACTCCAGTTAGGCGATGTGAAACTATGACAAATACGCACATCAAACAAGGAAATAGAAGAAAACCAAAAAAGACATGGTTAGTAATAATAAAACAAGATAAAATTTATTTAAATATATATGATAATATAATAGAGGATAGAGTTCAACAGCGTAGAATGATCCATACAACCGATCCCATTTAGTGGGATAAGATTTGATTGTTGTTGTTGTATATATTGAACAAATCTAGAGATACCAAGACCTGATACATTGTGCTGGCACTGATGATCGTGTGTGATAATTATGTTTAAGGTTTAGGTACATGTTCATTTTGCAAAATAACAATTATCAGATCACTGAACACGCAGTAACCTGAGCCATTATCATCTTTTATTTAAGTGATAAGATGGCATAAAAAATGCTTGGAAAGAATATTTATGCAGCCTCAATAGGGGTTTGAACAAGAGAATCAAAAGTACCAGAGAGCCAATTAATTCATATGCTTCCATCACTTTTGGATCTTCTTCATCTTCATAACCAATTTGTAGTATACGTGGCCCATTGACAGACCAAAGTGATCTCCTTCCAGCTTCCTGGAGGGAAACAAAATTGAATTATGAGTGTTCTGCCACGTTTTTATCGTGATGTAGAAACAAAGTTAAACAAGAGTAAATTAGTGAATTGCTTTCTGCATATCCGTTTCACAAGGTTTGGCCATGTGTACAGTGACAGTTTATTCTCTGAATTTTGAACATTTCATAGCACTTCTAAGGATTGATTTTTTAATCTAGTCATGCTTTGTCTTATAGTTTAGTTACTAAGAGAACTTAAATGATGACTTTAAAATGGAGTTTTTAGCATATGCCTCTTATCATAGGCAGGTAAATTAAAGGAAATAAGTCAGATATTCATTGACAAAAAGAAGAACCTCACACAAAAGCATAGCTGTGAAAGTCATTATTAAAGCTCTTACTTGCAAAGAGATCAAGTAGATAGCTTCGAGTGCCTGTTTTCGAATTTCTGGATCACGAACAGGTTCTCTCTCGTGAGAAAGTGCATTGCCAAGTTCATGAGGCATTTTTGATGTATCTTTTTCACTGTAAACCTGAATTATAAAAAGAATCATAGATAATCATTAACATACCTGAGTGAGACCAAGATTCTATGCATAACCAATCTTAGGCTAGAGGAGCTATGGATGATTGGAATACAAAGATGAGCTAGGTAGAGATAAAGGGCAAATTTAAATACGTGAAGTTTAAAATATATATATATATATATATATATATATATATATTTTAAAAGACCTTCACTCAAGAGAGAGAGTTGTAGTTAGAGCTGGCAATATAGGACATGACATAACATGATGACCAAAGCAAGAATAACATAGGAAACCTATTACTGATCACATCATGAATATGAAAATTGATCGTGACATAACCAAATTATTTTTAAATTTTTTCATTACTGTTTACATCTTGTAAATTGATTATTAGAAAATAATTAATTCATCATCACAAAGAGTTTTTTCTAAAAAAATTTAACTAGTTTAATATCACTTAATATGATTTTATATCAAAACAAAATGACAAGAACCTCGTGACACAATTAACAGACAATAATTACCGACCATAGTTAATAAAAGCTAACTTCTAGATATTATCGAAAGCATATAAAACCATCAAATAATCAAATACAACAACACAATGTCTTAGTACCATATATTTTGCCCAATTACATGGATTTTATCCCACTGCAATTGGACTTTCAAAGCAAGATTGTATCACTAGTAATATTCTGATTTTTTGATATAGGAGGCACATAAAGCAATCAAAATCAAACAATCAATATTAGAGTGTAAAAGAAAGGGAAAAAGTATACAATAAAAAATAGGCCGAATGGAAGATCTTGAAAGAGGATAAGCATGGGGTCATCTAATAGGACCATTCCAACAAGTGGATAGCTTCAGGACTCCTTGCTGAAAACAAAAAGATTTTATAATAGGGTATTTTTTTGTAAATATTGACCTCATTTCCGACAGGAAATTCCACGGTTTTTACATGGCTTAGTTTAGACAAAATTCGTTAAAGAGAGTTTGAAGCTTCAAATATCTCAACATAATATCCATGGTTTTAAATTTTGATCTGTGCCGAGTAGCACGGGCAAAATTTATCGTTCCGCTTGTCGTCCGACACCAGTAGGGGTGATACCGATGGCCATGATAGCCTCAGCATGACCACCACGCAGCCACAACGACCTCCGCATGGCTGTCGCGGCCTTGCGTGGTGGCCACTGCGGCCTCTGCGTCCCGTGCGGAGAACTATTTGAGTTGCAACACAATGAAATTTAAAAGTTAAATTAATCATTCCAATCAACTCCTAGCTATATTACTTTAGATTAAATAAATAAAATCAACCAAAATTTAATAAAGTTATCTCATTAATCTAAAAATATTCCATAAATTTATTTTATTTATTTATATATTATGAATAATAATTCTTTTATTATTATATTATATTTTATTTTTTTAATCTTATACAATCGAAATTAATTAAATTAATTTTACTATTATAATTAATTTTTTGATATTTTTTCTTTTTAATTTTTTTAATATTTAAGTTAAAATTTTATTTTTAATTTATATATTTTATATTTAAAAATTATCGAAACTTATTGTACGACGATATAATTTCGAAACCGTATCATTCCTATCACCGATTGAAACCTCGATGTGGATCAACATTTTAAACCTTGATAATATCACTTTGTTACCTGGAGATGTACCAGTTGTGCAGATTGATTTAATTAGGCCAGCATATTTGAGTGTCAGAGGAACAAGGCAAGGTCAAGTTCACCAAAGCATGGGAACTGGCAACTCCATTCGACAAATAATAGCTTATAAAGAGCTTCTTAATGTAATATTGTTAAGAACAAATCAGAAAGATCAACATGAAAACAAAAGAACAAATGTACAGGCTTCAAAAAATTTTTATATTATCATTAATCTATTTTAGTGCTCACCTTATTGCCAGCTACAGGCAGAAGCAAGGCAGGCCAAAGGAACTCTGCTATTGCTAGTAAATTATGTAATTGATTGTCAGCTTCAAAGCAACAATTACGAATAGTTCCAGAAACCTGTCCATTATGTATTAATTTTTTTATGTCTTCCATTAAGGAATAAATGAACGAAAACAGTAAGGAAACAATAAGATATATATCTGACTGATATCAAGATTGATAGACTCATCTGAAACAACTGAACATGAATTAAATAAGAAAGCATTCCATTTTTTATTTCACAGACATATATAGAGAACGGTTACACCAATTTTCACTCATCAAGTCAGTTACTTAAAATCCAGTAAAGTGGTTGTCTAAACATGAGTACCCAAATAACTCATAGACCTACATATCATGGACTTATTGAACCATACTTCCATAACTCCACTGGTTGAAGTGAACACAAGTCAACCTAGAAAGAAGTTCAATTGATCAGCGACAAGTAGAACATCAAAGACTCGTGTTTTGTTAAATTAATGTCATCAGTATTCAGAATGTATACTGACATTTGTCTTTGTGAATTCTGATCTTGTCAATGCCAAAGTCATGCCGACTGAGATAAGAAGAAAATTATGCAAGAGAAAGTGCTAGGATAAGGTACTCTCACTCAACAAAATTTCAACAATAATTTACAAAACCACAAACAAGTAGGAAAAAAACAGAAAAGTAACATAAACATTCTAAGCGTCAAGTGGAAATCTAGGATCCTATGAATGGTTGTTTTTGTATTTGTATTTTCCATAAGTGTGCTGTTTTGCATTTCTTTCCTTATTTCATGGTCACCGGATTACACATAAGTGCCCTAACCTGACTGTGTTGCATAGACATCAGAGACAAAGTGCAAAATCATGGTCATTTGATCAGAGAAAAATATTGTTTGATCATTGTGCAAAACCAATGTTCTATTTAAGAGCTTTTTGAATGCATGGATCATGTGTCTAGTTGTAGTTTATTAACAAAACATAGTAAGATCAATAAGAACAAGACATTGAGCCAGATGAGAAAAAGAAACATATGAAGTGCAAAATAATCATCATTGTACCCCTTTCTTTCTTAGTGGATTTGTAGAATCAAATTGATGGATTGCCTGCTTAAGAAGACCTCTCTTAGGTTCCAAAAGAATTTTTCTTCCAGCCTCCATCTTTGATATGTTTACAAGAATTGAAGCAACATGTTCAAAGATATCTTCTTCTGTAGAAACAGTGTAAAGCAGGGATCACTTTGAGTTTGTCATACAAACAACACGTAGCAAAGCAATAATACAGCTTTAACTGGCATGGCAACCAAAGATAAATTAACGAGACTATTAATAGTGGAATTAGTTAAAGGTGAAACAACAACTTTGAAAACATAAGGTGCCTTTGATTGTCGTACAATTTAATTGCATAAAATTTTCAAGAGAATGTCTACATTGGTGGTGAGGATTTTTTAACAAATTCTGAATCACATCTAAAAGACCACTCACTCTTTGCACTAAACCACAATGAAAGTCTGAAGTTTCCAAATAGTATCAATTAGATGGAGAACATAATAAGAACACAAGCAGCCAATAACAGAAATCAATAATACACAGAAAAATTACATTTGCAGCATGATGTATCTAACATCTAGAAAAGAGATTATTGATAAAGTAAATTTACCAGCATGATTATACAACAGAAACAATGAAGAAATGTTCACTACGTACCAACAAAAGCTAAATTAATAAATTACCTTTCGATTCTTCAGAAGATGACCTACAGAATGATCTGACAAGCTTTGAGATATACAATCCCTCCATCTTATCATCTCCAATCTGAGAAATTTAATATATTCCAACAAAGTTTTAGTGAATCACCTGACATATAAATTAAACTAATGAAAATGATGCCTCCAAGGTGTCATTTTTCGTCAACTGCATCTCTTCAACACTAAGAATAAAAATACAAAATAAATTATATCGTAACAATTAGATAAGCATGTAAGGTGTCGCATGAATGCTCTTAAGCTAAAGCATTAACGCTCCAATGATAAGAAAAGCATTTCGCCAGAAAATTAAAAAAAAAAAACCTTTGGCGAAGATTCAGCAAACATATAATAACAGGAATTACATAAAAATTTAAATTTTACAACCAAGTCATGAAGCATGTATCTCGCCTAAAAGAAAGAATTTTTCTTATCCATATAGAGAAGACGGAGGAATGGCAATTAACCTGGAGGAGCGAATTGGCGCCTGCATCAACTTGGGTAAGATTGGCTAGGAGCATAACAAGGAGGTGAGAAACTTTATAATCCCCTATCTTGTAGAGCACGTTCATAGCTGTGGGGACCGTCCCATGTGCAACGAGCTTCTCGGACAGCGCGGCATCCTGAGAGAGATTAATGAGGGCTTCGGCGGCGGGGGCGGCGAGCTCAGGCGAATCTTCGCAGACGATTCGCACGAGAGGGTGTAGGGCAAGGTCAGCATGAGCCGAAAGGGAGGCAAGACCATCATCGGAGCCGGTGAGCCCCCGGACGATGTCGACCGCCGCCTTCTTTACCTAGAAATGCAAGGCTTCATATCACTAAACCAGAACAACACAAAAACCAGAGATGTTCGGAGCATGGAAGAGAGAGTCTTACTTGCAGAGACGGCGACGATAGAAACCCTAGCAGTTCTTCCAGCTCCGTCGCCATGGAGCGAGGGAGAAGACAGACGCGCTGAGTTGCCCTACAAATCTATCAAATTTTCAAAAATACCCTCGTTTTAACTTTCACTAAATCAAAAGTTGTCAATACCCAAAAAGTCATTTTCTTTAGTTTTATAAATAATATAATTGCGATGAATTTTGTAGTTTTTTTTTATTTAGCATCAATTTTGCTGGCTTATTTTTTAGCATTCCTTTTTTTGAAAAGTATTTTAAAAAATAATTCTGTCGTGATCGATAGGGTCATACCTGATGTAAAGCTAAAAAGAGGATCATTTTAAGTCCATTTTTAAAATAGTCTAAATCTTGAAAAGTTTTGTCGTAACGATAAAATTGTTGTCTTGTGACCAAGAGATTACTCTGGAAACAACCTCTTTCAAAAAGCAAGATAATACTGCGTACAATGGATTCTTCGGGACTTCACATGATGGGAGCATACGACTCTAGATTGATCGATCCAAAATTTAGAAAAAAGTTATATTAGATTGTCAATCAACGTTAATATCTCTATGAAAATTTGGATATAATATTTAAATATGCAAGAGTTTTCAAGTCATATGTTATAAAAATAAATATTTTAGAAAAACTGATAATTTACGATTTGAAATATAAAATATAAGAATTGTTTATTGATAAAGTAACGGAGTAGTATATATTATAATTTTAAAAAAAATAATATTTTGTATTTACAAGAGATAAGAAAAGAGACAAAGATGATAAAAAAAAATCATGTTTTAAGTTATGAGATATAGCAAAAAGTAGAATACGAAATTGAGTAGTTAGTCTTGATTAAGTAGTGGGAGTAATTAGAAAAGATGATAGAATTATAGTGAAAAAATTATTAATATAATTAATATATATGCACTTCAAGTAGTATTAGATAAAGATGCTAAAATTAGATTTTAGGAAGACTTAGATGAGGTATTACAAAGAATTTTGACAAACGAAATTATTTTAATAGAATGAGATTCGAATGAGTATGTAAAAGTAAAAAAAAAAAGGATATATTTTTATAAAAAAAGAGCCTTTTATGAAATGGTGAAAATTTTAATGAACCTTGAGCGAAACAATAAAAAAGAGTCTTTTTAATGGTGAAAATTTATACTTTTATAAAATTTGGGCTCTTTTTGTGAAAGACCAAATTTTGAGCCCGGGTGAAGGCCCCAACAACCCTCCCCTAGGGCCCGACTCTGGATATAATAGGTGCATGGGAGTTATAAGTTTTGAACCAGAAGAAAGAAAAAATATATTGGATTTTACAATAATATATAAACTTATATTAGTTAATACATTTTTTAAAACAAAGAAAATAACATTTAGTCACATTTAAATGTGAGAATAATAAATCATAAATTTACTTTCTTATGATAAAAAAGAATGATAGAAAGTTTTGTAAAAATTATAAGATTACTCTTAGAAAAAAATTTAACTGCCCAATATAAGTTGACAATATTGGATATACATCTTAAGCATAGTATTAAGAGAGAAAAAATATGTATTTCTCCTAGAATTAAAAAGTGAAAGTTAAAAAATAAGAAAAATATATTTAAAGAGACGATAGAAGTACAAAAATTAAAAGAGATATATGAATATGACATAAGATAAAATATAGTCAATGGCTTACTCAATGGGTTAAAGGGATATACACCACCAAATAAAGAATTTCAATGCGGAATGAAAAAATATAAGAGGAAGTGAGGAAAAAACAAAAAATCTATAATATATTATACATTTGTAAAATGAGAAAAACTTTAAAAAGTATATAATAAACAAGAACATAGTAAGTGAATATGAGAAAAAACTTTTGAATGCTTATATCAATAACTGGATATAAAAAGAGAAACAATTATTTATAGAATAACTAAAGTTAGAGAGAGAAAGACTAGATATTTTATCCAAATAAAATACATTAAAAATGAATATAATAAGATACTATTGGATAATAAAAAAATAAAAGAGTAATAAAAGAGGTATTTTTATCAATATTTTAATGAAGTAAGCGATCAATTTAACTTAGATAATTTAAGTAGGTCAAAGGAGTATAAAAATTTAAATTTTTATCATAAAATTTAACATTCAAAAATATAACAAAGTATACATGAAATGCAAAATCCAAAAATAATTGGATCAAATGATATTTTGATAGAAATATAAAAGTTCCTAAGCAAGTATGGTATTAAATGACTTACAAAATTATTCAACGTGATATCAAAAATAAAAAAAAAGTTTAATTAATAAATGATAAGTTCTCTAGTTCCTTTATATAAAAATAAAGAAGACATATAAAATTATACAAATTATAGGGGTATTTAAATAATGAATGACAATTTACCAAACAGCGCAGCTGAAGTTTGGAATTGCCCAAAAAGCGCCCCATACTTTCATATTTACCAAATAGCGCACTTAATTCTCATTTTACCCCTCTCGCCAAACAGACCTGCAGCACAGTAAAATTCTCGAACGTGGTGCTGGAAATTCAAATCCTAGCACCACAGTTGTATTGCAATCAAGACACCACCGTGGCCGAATTTGGAACTTTCGACCATCGTGGTGTTGAATTGTAATTTCGACCACGCGTCTGGTGGTGTCGAATTGCACCACCACAGTGGTGTTGAAAATTCGAATTCCAGCACCACAATGGTGCTGGAATTGCAAATTTCAGCACCATAGTGATGGTGCTGGAATTGCACCACCATTGTGGTGCTGGGAGGTCTATTTGGCGGGAGGGGTAAAATGGGAATTAAGTGCGCTATTTGGTAAATATGAAAGTATGAGGTGCTTTTTGGGCAATTCCAAACTTCAGCTGCGTTGTTTGGTAAATCGCCGAATAATGAATCATACCATGAAACTATAGAAAAAATAACAAAAAAACTAAGAAAGGAGACTACAATGATCGAAAATCGATTTAAATTTATGTCAGGATTAACAATAAAAGTTATATATTTTCTCAGATAATTAATTAAAAAGTACTTAAAATAAAAGCAAGACTTATACATTATATTTATTACACTTAAAAAAACTTATAATAGAGTCTTAAGAAAAATTATCTAGAGAATTCTAAAAAAGAAATATGTTAATGTAACGTATTGAAATAATTAGGGATGTGTATAAAGATTTAATGACAAGAGTAAAAATGTCAAGAAGATTAACCAAATCCCTTTCTATAAATATAGGGTTACTTCAAAGATTAGCTTTAAATCCTTATCTTTTTATACTAATTATGGATGAACTCACTAGACACATATAAGACATGGTACCATGGTGTATATTATTTGCAAATGATATTATTTTGATAGATAAGATATATAAAAGAGTAAATATTAAAATTGAAATTTAGAGAGAAATGCTACAAGTAAAAGGTTTTACATTTAATAGAGTAAAGACATAATTTATAAAATTTAAATTTAGCAATGTTAGATACAATGAAATAATTATTAAGTTAGGAGATAATCAATCGTCTGTAACTGAAAGTTTAAATATTTAGATTATTTTTGTAAAAGGATAGAGGGATTAAGAGATATGTCTTATATAGGATACAAATAGAATGAATAACACAATAAATGAGAACATTAAAATGAAAGTTGATGTTGCATTTATTGAGGGAAAACTCCGAAGAGATATATTTAAGATGATACGAATATATACTTAGACGACTGATAAATGCTCTAGTTAAGCGATATAAAATTATTACAAATCTAAAAATCAAATGAGAAATATAAAGACCAAAGAATACTTGATTATCAATGGTAGAATAAGACAAAATTTATTTAAATATTGATGATGATATAGTAAATGATAAAATTCAATGAGTAGGAGTATCTATATAGTCAACCTCACTTAATAAGATAAAATATAGTTGTTATTGTTGATGCGGCGAGGAAGATTTGTTCACCTCCTTTCGATGTGATGAAGCACGAAGGGAGCTTTGAGAGGGTTCTCACAGGCCGCAACAGTAAAGATGAGAAAGTGAAGCAGAGAAACGCAAACCAACACAGGCAATGAAACTAAGACACAAGATGTAATGTGGTTCGGAATAAGTATTCCTACTCCACGGAGGTGAGCTCTCTCACCGGATGCAGTGCCAAAGCACTTTCAACTATGAACGCCCTCCTTTACGGAAAGGAAACTTTTGGAGGTGGAGGAGAAAACCTCTTACAGTTAAATCACAATACAAAAAAGAGTACACGCGATGTAAAAGCAAAGATCGCTACTCTCTTTCTCCGGCGTGGTGGTGGTAGCTCTCCTTCTCCTGATGTGTCTTCGTTTCTTGCTTGTTGGAATAATGTCGATCCTCTTCCTTCTGTCCTCCTCCTCCCTTTTATCCTCCTTCTCTAATCCAGCATTGCCTCACGGGCTGTCCCTATCATACACGTGGCCATCACGTCCGCCTGGAGAATAATTCTGTTACAGATACGAGGAGCAAAGACTCCTCGAAATATTATGTGGGGACCCCTCCTTCTGTTACACAACACCTCTTCATCTATATTTCGGAAAACTAGGTTAGCCTGTCCCCCTCAACCATTCGCTTTTGGTAAAACTAACTTAGGTATATAGCTCACGGGTGGTATAGCCTTTGGGCTCCCACCACCAACCAACTCTCCTTCTTCCTCCACCAACGACTCCCTGACCACTAGGCCGAGCGCCTTTAGATTCTTATCCGTCCGCTTCACTTCTAGGACTATATAAATCAACCGATTCTAGCTATTTCCTAGCTTAAGCGCCTCCCCTTGCTTTCCGCTACGCGGTCATTACTTTCACTAGCTCTCCGCGGTTAATTATTTCACGCTTGCGAACGTTCCTCTCCTCTTTCTCCACAACCAATTATTCGGTTCGATGGCCTTACATGTGAGCCCTCCTATCTCGGTTCCACGAGAGAAGAGGTGACAGCAGTATCATTAGTCAACCACAAAAAATAGTTAAGCGAAGTTATAAGCTTGACTTTCCAACTATATAAGGTTCCTACTCCATCCTTGGCTCATTAATTCAAATTCACTCCTCTCTTATAGCTCCCTCCTATATTCTTGAAGTGGCCTAATGGGCCCATGGGCCCTGCTTTTCCTTTTCTCTTATATAGTCGAAACGTCACAAAAACCCTATATAAATCCTTACCTTTTCCTTTTAGGTATTATTTAGCGTGCCTAACAATCCCGTCTCTTCCACTTCTTCCCTCCAGCAATTTTCACTGGCGGCATTTCAGCGACCCAACCCTTCCTTTCTTACACGCTTCTCCTCTAACCCCCAAGTAAGTATTCTGTCCTGTTTTATACCTATGACCCCTAGGACCATCCCTTCACCTGCATGGTATGAGCACACAGTAACTCAACTAGGCTCAACCATTACTTCTTTAACCTTAAAAATAGGTTTATAGACCCTTCCCCTGAAATGCTATTTTACGACCAAGATGCACCGACCACACACCGTCCTCCTCCTGGTTTAACTTGCTTCTTTTCCGAACAGTTCCTCAATGACTTGTCTCTACCAGCACCTTCCACCTATTTAGAAATTTTAGACTTTAACGGACTACCTTTAAACCAATTTACCCCCAATTCCTTTCGCGTTACATGGGGGCTTCTATAGTGTTCCAACACCTAAATCTTTCTCTATCTCCTCAAATATTTCACTGTTTCTTTCAATTAAAATCTTCCAAAGCAGGTCTCTTTTACCTGTCTAGCCGTCCGGACTGTCAATTCCTAGTGAATATGCCTACTTCTCATAAAGGATGGGAAGAATTATACTTCTTTGTACAACTTCCGGTACCTTTACCTCACTCGGACACCTGGAAGTTAGAACTTTCCGAACTACCTTCCTTCTGGGAAATGAGGACCCAATGCCCTTTCTCAGAAGTTTATAGAGTACTGGGAGAGTCACATTATTGTTCGGATCACCTAATGAAAACTCCCCTCGTGAGTCACTTCGGACTATCCCCCTTCTCTTCAACGACCTCAGCTGCCATAGGTAGGATGACACTTACCCTTCAATATAACTTTTTATCTGCATCATTCATCTTTCTTATCAACGCATTTTGCAGATAATCTAATACAGGACGCTTTAGTGAAAGGAGAAGAGGTTGAGGCTGCCAAGAAGAAGAAGACCTCAATAAAGAGGGGTAAGTCGGTGGCAGCCCCTTCTTCCCCTCGGAAAAAATTGCGGCTCATTAAGAAATGAGCTCCTAGTTCAGCAGCTCTTCCTCCTTCTTCTTCTGGTCAGCATGGTTTGCAATCTTTAACCATCTATAAACTGAGGAGGAAGGACACCACCTTATCCGTCCCATCCTAGTCTCCCCAAGGAGGAGATTCCCCTTCCTACTCTCCTGCTTCATCCTCCCTTCCTCATGATTCTCCCTTGCCTTCCCGAACCAAATCCATCTCCGCCCTATCCTTCGACACACTTACCTCTCCCACCCTCTTCAACGATCACCCAATCTTCCTTCGAAGGAGAAGACCTTCCTCTTCCGACCCTCAAGGGCTACATTGGGTCTCTAGGCAGATCCGGCCACCCTTTCTGGAGGTGAAATTTTTCAATCAATCATACAAGGCCCTCGCAACTGTGGGCAAATTCTTTGTGAGGTAACTACTTTCCCCTTCCAATCTTCAATGTATTCATACATGTACATACCACTATATGTCAACGCCTGATGCTGGCATTTTCTTTCCTTCAGGCCTCTAAGCACAAAGAAATGGTAACTCACATAGCCCAATTCCAATCTAACGTGGAGGCGCGCCACTTTGCCTCCTTGGCACAACAAAAACAACTCGCTTGGCAATTAAGAAAGAAAGAATAAAAGGAATCCGACCAGAAGGGGCAATGTCAAGATGCTTTATAACACGGTTGGCCTTGGTTGAAGTGAAAAGGAGGAGCTTCAACGAAAAAATGAAGCCCTCGAACAACAAGTCTTCCTTCAGTCTAGCGAACTTCAGCAGGTGGATCTTCTTACCCATGAATTAACAGGGTATAAGAGACAGCTTGGGGACGCTATTATTCAAGCTGCTGATTCTTCTACTACCATACAACAGCTTCAGCAGGAATGCCAACAGCTCCGACTAGAACGCCAAACATGGGAAGCCACTAAAAAATCCTGCATAGAGAAGTGTAAAGAACTTTCTTCCATGGTGGCTGCCTTTCCTCAAGCCCTATCAGCGGTGGCTCGACAACAATCTGACCTTCATCGAGAGTACTCCAAGGCCCTTTTGGCTATGGGTCAGCAAGCCATAAAAGCATCAACTGAGAAAGATGCCTGGCACCATTAGCAAAGTCAAACCCGGTGGCGATTATCGAGCTCAACTAACGGTTATCGATCTCGGTGAAGGAGTAGGAAGCTGACCTAAAGGGGCGATACGTAAGAAGGGAGTGGACCTGTTCATACTAGGCTTTGACGGGTCTTCAGCTCTAAATACTGAACGGGGATATCCACCCCCGGCACGTACACTAGTTATTTAAATCCTGTAGATGCATTGTCTAAGTGTCCCCCCGAACTGTTTGAACTGTAACTCCTGATATCTTACTCCCTGCAATGACCCCTTTCTTAATGTTGAAGAATGTTTATATTAGCATAGCTTTTTATTGTTCTTTTTGTACGCCTCATTGCGGGTTGGGAATTCTGAACTAACTCTGTGCCTCTTCCTTTTTACAATTACGTTTCTTTTCCCGTGTCGCATGGCGCAATTGCCTCCTTTGTTCGGGAACTCACTCAGACGGTCCCGGATGATCTTATTCATATCCGACTCAATTTTGGCTCGGCTAAAAATTAAATTACTTCCACCTGTTGATCTTCTCTGTTTACCTTACTGCTTCGGAAATGATATCTTGATAAGTACATATGCTGCTGCCATTACGATATCAGTCTCTTCACCTTCTTCCCCTTCCCAAGAACTACTGCAGTTCCTTTCCCCTCAACTATAAATTATCACCCTCCATGTCTTCATCCTTCCATCTCACTCTCATGGCTTCGGCGGAACACCCTATTGAGATTTCTTCGGATTCTGAATCTTTTAAGCTGTGGGACTAGCCTACCGGAGATACTGAAGATTCTAAGACCCGCTCGACAGCTACCTCGATTTTTCGCCCCCTTCCTTTTCCACCTCACACCACAGCTCCCTCCCCTCCTACAGGGAGGTCTTTTCGAGCACCCTTCCCCTCCTTCCGTAATCGGGTGTGGAACCCTCCCTTAACATGGGCGTACACAGTGGGAGATCCCCATGCCTCTGCTGAACTTCCCCCACTTCCACCAACCTTGGCTTTTGTTCCGGTCTCCCCGACGAGGATCCGTCTGCCTCCTTTTGATGAAGCTTCACTAGTGATACCTTCTGCTCAAGGCGAGCTCTACTGAGTCATCTTGGCGCCTCCCTCCCACCCCCCCCAGGAGCCCTCTAACCATTCTCCTGTTAAAAGTAATCATAAAAAATCTTCCTAGATTAAATAATGTAATCATTCTTAAGTATGTTAATAAAAAAGAAAGGAAGAAATTGGTATCCACTCTGGTCGTTTTCCTGTGGATGTAAAGTTTCGGTCCTCGGAAAAACTGTAATCTCGCCTGAACGTACTTTTTCTTACCATTTCCATGGGATTCGGACCCTTTCCCTCATAATTACTGTACCAGCGACTAGAGCTGTCAAACGGGCCGACCCATGGCGGAGCGGGCCAACCCATCGTAAACTCAATATTTAGCGAAGAGGGGCGGGCCAACCCGCCATCTCGGCGGATTGAGAAATTTCCAACCCAACCCAACCCAAGACGGGTTGCGGGTTAGGCGGGACAACCCGCGGGCTACACAAATTTAAAAAATATATCTAAAATTACGGAGGTGTTGAGGACTTAAGGTAATGATCTATAAGACAGAGTACCATGATTAAAAAAATAAGTATTTAAAGTAACTAAAATCTTATAATTGAGATTCAATTATCGACTTACAAAATTGAGTACCGATGTTTTTTATTCATTTCTAATGTTCCAAAATATTCAAATCTTGATAATATATAAATGTAAATTTTTGCCCTTTCAAATAGAGATTCAATTGAGATTTTTTAGCCTGGGTAATTATTTGATTTTGATATGTTATTATTTCCTATATTGATTAGAATAGCAGTGACAAGATAATAAAAAATAATTAGAGTATAAAAAATATTCTTTTGTTCTTTACTCTTAACTTCTTTTATACTTTGTTGAAGTGTATGTGTGATAGAAGAAGATTGTAAGGGTGAAAAACTTATCTTTTGACATTTCTCAACCCGCGGGCCAACCCGTCTAGACCCGCAACCCGCACGGGTTACTCCGTTTAGGTCCGCCAAAATGGCGGGTTGATAAAAGTTTAACCCAACCCGCTTAAATTATTTAGCGGGGCGGGCCAATCCGGCGGGCCAAACCCAACTTGACAGCTCTACCAGTGACTCTTCACCTACTGTCTTTACGCTTCCCCTTCTTTACTAGCATTCATTATCCTTATTTCCTCTGCGAATAAATGCGCCCTTCTCCCTCATCGTTATAAGGACCTCCAACCCTTGCCGTATAACGCCCATCTTTTTCTTTCTCTTCTCCTCGCCATGGACAAAATGTCTGACCAAGGCAGCAGTTCCCCTCCTACTGAAGAAAAGGTTGACGAGCAACGTTATATTGCTAATTTGGAGGAACAAGTGAGATATTTGCAGCAACGATTGAGGGAAGCTTCCGCCAATAACCACTCTTTGCGTCAGCAATTAGCCGGGTCATAGAAGGAACTATCCAAGTAAATCTTCCTGCAACAATCTTACCTTCGGCAACTATTGTGCCAACCCCAGTCACGCAAAGAAACTCCGTCAGTTCCTCCCAACAAAGAACTGTAATGCCCTATACATAAGGGTTTATTTTGCTATCCTCTCCCCAGGGAGGAGTTATAACATGTAATCTTTCTGAAATAGGGAACTTTCATAAATCTGACTTTACGCCTATATTTTCCTCGCTTATCTTTTTCTAACAGTTCTCGAGCTATGTCAAATCCCCTCTTCATATGGAAATCAAATAGACGAACCGCCTCTTCCTCCTTTGAGTGCACAGGGACCATGCATATATATTCTTCGTAAAATAAAATGCTATATAGCTGAGGAAATACTCAGCTCTTCCGTTCTGCCGCCGCACGGGGATAGAATAATATATAATCGATGAATGAACTCAACTTTTCTGCTTCACGAGGATAAAAATGATAGATAACTGAGGAGACCTCAGTTCTTCCGTTCCACCACCACACGGGGATAGAATAAAATATAGTTGAGAAGTAATCTCAAGTCGTCCGTCTCACAGGGATAACAATGATAGATAACTGAGGAGACCTCGCCTTCCGCTTCACCACCACACGGGGATAAAATAATATATAACTGAGGAGATCTCAGTTCTTCCGTTCCACCACCACACGGGATCAAATAATATATAGTCGAGAAGTAAGCTCAACTCGTCCGTTTCACGGGGATAAAAATGATATATAACTGAGGATATCTCAGTTCTTCCGTTCCACCACCATACGGGGATAAAATAACATATAACTAAGGAGACCTCAGTTCTTCCGTTCCACCACCATACGGGGATAACATATAACTGAGGAGACCTCAGTTCTTCCGTTCCACCACCATACGAGGACAAAATAATATATAACTGAGGAGACCTCAGTTCTTCCGTTCCACCATCATACGGGGATAAAATAAATAATATATAGTTGAGAAGTAAGCTCAACTCTTCCGTTTCACGGGGATAAAAATGATATATAACTAAGGAGACCTCAGTTCTTCCGTTCCACCATCACACGGGAATAAAATAATATATAACTGAGGAAACCTCAGCTTCGGGCCCATCACCACACGGGATAAAATATATAACCGAGGAGACCTCAGTTCTTCCGTTCCACCACCATATGGGGATAAAATAATATATAGTTGAGAAGTAAGCTCAACTCTTCCATTTCACGGGGATAAAAATGATATATAACCGAGGAGATCTCAGTTGTTCCGTTCCACCACCATACGGGGATAAAATAATATATAACTGAGGAGACCTCAGTTCTTTCGTTCCACCACCATACGGGGATAAAATAAATAATATATAGTTGAGAAGTAAGCTCAACTCTTCCGTTTCACGGGGATAAAAATGATATATAACTGAGAAGACCTCAGTTCTTTTGTTCCACCACCACACGGGGATAAAATAATATATAACTGAGGAGACCTCAGTTCTTCCGTTCCACCATCACACGGGGATAAAATTACATATAACTAAGGAGACCTCAGTTCTTCCGTTTCACCACCACACGAAGATAAAATAATATATAACTGAGGAGACCTCAGTTCTTCCGTTCCACCACCATATGAGGATAAAATAACATATAACAGAGGAGACCTCAGTTCTTCCATTCCACCATCACACGGGGATAAAAAAAATAATATATAGTTGAGAAGTAAGCTCAACTCTTCCGTTTCACTGGGATAAAAATGATATATAACTGAGGAGACCTCAGTTCTTCCGTTCCACCACCACACGGGGATAAAATAATATATAACTGAGGAGACCTCAGTTCTTCCGTCCCACCACCACATGGGGATAAAATGACATATAACTGAGGAGACCTCAGTTCTTCCGTTCCACTACCATACGGGGATAAAATAACATATAACTAAGGAGACCTCAGTTCTTCCGTTCCACCACCATACGGTGATAAAATAACATATAATTGAGGAGACCTCAGTTCTTCCGTTCCACCACCACACGGGGATAAAATAACATATAACTGAGGAAACCTCAGATCTTCCATTCCACCACCATACGGGGATAAAATAATATATACTTGAGAAGTAAGCTAAACTCTTCCGTTTCACGGGGATAAAAATGATATATAATTGAGGAGATCTCAGTTCTTCCGTTCCACCACCATACGGGGATAACATAACATATAACTGAGGAGACCTCAGTTCTTCCGTTCCACCACCACACGGGGATCAAATAATATATAACTGAGGAGATCTCAGTTCTTCCGTTCCACCACCACACGGGGATCAAATAATATATAGTTGAGAAGTAAGCTCAACTCTTCCATTTCACGGGGATAAAAATGATATATAACTGAGGAGATCTCAGTTCTCCCGTTCTCCCACCATACGGAGATAAAATAATATATAATTGAGGAGATCTCAGTTCTTCCGTTCCACCACAACACGGGGATAAAATAACATATAACTGAGGAGACCTCAGTTCTTCCGTTCCACCACCATACGAGGATAAAATAAATAATATATATTGCCCAAAGGCCTTCGGCATAAAGAGTGCGCTGCTTTCCCACCGCTATTCTTCCTTCCCTCGTCCCGAAGGGAACACCTCCATCCATCCCCTCCTATGAAAGCAAGGTTTTTATTATATAATGGGTCATCAGAGAAATAAATCCTCGTTACCCTTCCGCTTAGGGCCTCCTTTTCTATAAACTAGGAGCCCAATAGCCGTTACAAGCCCATTCTTCCCTCTTTTTATAGGGCATGCTTCATCTTCCTTTCTTTTGTTACCTTCATTCCTTCCGCCTTTTCGTCTCCTTCTTTTTCGTCTGTTCTTCTTTCCGCCGCCATCCTCCGGTGCCTCAATCCCCTACCCCAGCACTTTTCTTCTTTCTCTGACGGGCAGGATGCATTCCTCTTTCTTCCAAGAAATAGCAAGCCGTTACCCACACATCAAACGGGGTGATGGCCAGTCGCCAGCTTCATCTTCCCCTTCACCTTCCCCTATTTCCACCACACCTGCCCCGTCTCGCCTTTCTTCTTCGCCTCCCCCTGAAACCCTTGTTACCTCTGCACCAGATGAAACTGGAGTAACCAACCCCTCCTCATCTCCCCGGTTATTTACAAACTCTAACTCTCCCATTTTCTCCCCCTCCGCCTTAGGCATTTGGAAGTTGCCCTCTCTTTCATCACAACCTGAAGATGAATTCAGGAAAATAGTGCGTCCACACCAATCGACTACGGATGCTTCTGCATCCACACCTTCTCTATCCCCGAAATATGACACCACCCCTGAACCCATGTTAATCGATATTCCTCCACTGCCCATCTCCCCTTCTACTCATCGCTTGGAGAGCCCCTCACCTTCTATGGGCACTAGCCCAGGCCCCTCCATTTCTCCCCTTCCCAACGAAGAGCTTTCCATTCCAATGCTCTCTATACCATCCTCTCCAGTTTCTTCCCCGAAACAATCCTCTTCCGCCACTTCTAATGTGCCCTCCTCACAGCTAGCCATCATACACATTCCCCCTCTAGCCCTTGATTCTTTACCCCCAACTTCCACCCCTTTGAACCTCCTGACCAGTGCTCCTCCTTCTTCTTTTCCCTTAGAACCCCTGTCACAACTTATGGCCGCCACCCCTATTCTTCCTTTTATGAGTGAACCTCCACCGTAGGTGTCATCCATCCCCTCTTCTTCTTCCTCTCCCCGGGGCCTTCGAATCTTAAATTTGGAGGAGTTGATTCCCAGAATGGAAGGCCTGCGCCATGCTTTAGAATTGATATGTTTCTCTAATCAACTTCTCTAATTTCCCTTACTGAATAACTTCCTTTCAACAAACGGCTGACAGGCCTTGACCAACTACCAAGAATTGGATCGCTCCCTCCAACAATATCGAGCCCAATCTCTGAAGTTAGAACAGCAGCAACGGGAGGATCTGGCGGCTGCTCTAAATCGGGAGCACCTCCTATCACAAAAATTATAGCAATGTCAGGAGCGACTGACAGAAGCTCACCACCGACTTCAAAAAGATGTCGTGACTATAGCGGCATTACAAAAACAGCAGTAAGCTGGCATGGAATCACCCTCACTCCGGAAGGATGTTCAACCGGCACAGCTTGACAGGGAGGCTTCCTCTTCTCAAGAATTGATAAGTCTTCGAGAGCAGGTAGCAGAGCTCCTTTGAGGGAAGCAACGAGACTCGGACATCATCGCCCACCTGCGAGTTCAGCACCAGAAAGCAGAGGATAAAATAGGGGACCTCCGTACTCGCCTGTGCAAGGAGGTACAAGAAAACTCCTCCCTCATAACTTCTAGGGCGCATGCTCACGCCTGTATACGCAGGCAGGAAACCTTTCTCCAGAGGCTGGGCACTGAGCTTATCCGCACCAGATCTTACTCCGAGGTGGTAGAGGGCATTTCAGCCTCGATGCACCAGAATATGATGGACATGACGAACCTTATCCAGCAAGATCAATCCTCCCGAGCCGATGATATTTCCATCCTAGCAGATGCTATTATGGAGGTATCCCGACGCTATAGTGACATACGCCGAACCCTTCGAAAGCAACAAGAGAAGTGCCACAGGCTCCAACGGGATTGGAGCCCTGACCGCCCGAACCGGCAAGAGCGGCTAGACATCCTGATGCGCGCCACTTATCAAGACGGGTTTAACGAGGCAGTTCGACAGTACGCTGATCAAGGGCTTCCCCCGGTGAACCATCATACTTTTTCCTTAAATTGGGAGGCCGGCTTCCGACGTTATCCTCCCGATCGGTTTAGGTTATAACCTGATGTATTACTTCGGGACGTGGTCCCTTTGTTATCTTCTTTTCTTCTTCATAGTTCGCTATAAGGACTTCGGCATTACTGTGAATCAATCAAACTCATATGCACTACATATCTAATTAATACAACAAATTATCAAGTACATCCCCTCGAGGGCCTTTCCACTCCTTTTCTCTTATCCATCCTTTCTTATACATTGTGGAAAGATTTCAAGTGAATAGCATTCCATGGTCGGGGAAATTCCTTGCCCTGATCGTCCTTTAGATAATACGCCGACCCCGCTACGTGACACGTCACTTCATAGGGCCCTTCCCAATTTGGAGCTAACTTTCCAGGATCTCCCACAGGTTTAACTTTACGCAGAACCCAATCTCCCTCCTGAAATCTTCGGGGCATCACCTTCTTATTAAAGGCTTGCTGTACTCTCCGCTTGTAAAACTCCGCTCATCTTCGTGCCATCTCTCTCTTTTCTTCCATCAAGTACAACTCAGTACTTCGAATAATTTGGTTCTACTCCGGCTCGTACATTTCTATTCGGGCGCTACTTAAGAGGGCTTCGACCGGAATAACGGCCTCCGTCCCATATACCAGACTGAACGGAGTTTCTCCCGTTGCAGTTTTTGGTGTGGTTCGGTAGGCCCACAGGATTCCAGGCAGCTCTTCTACCCAATTCCCCCTCTGAGCCCCCAATTTAGTCTTCAACCCTTGAATGAGAATTCTATTAGTGACTTCAACTTGTCCGTTGGCTTGAGGGTGGGCTACTGAAGTAAAAACTTGCTAGATATTGAGACTTTGCCACCATTCTTTAATTTTCTTGCCCTGAAATTGTCGTCCATTATCACTAACTATCCTCCGAGGAATACCATATCGGCAAACGATATTCTGCCATAGGAACTGTATTACAGCATTCTCCGTAATTTTGGCAAGAGACTCTGCTTCCACCCACTTAGAGAAATAATCTACGACCACCAATAAAAATTTCTTCTGCAAAGGTACCACAGGCATCGAACCCACTATATCCATTCCCCACTGGTCAAAAGGGCATGAAGCAACCACAACTTTCATTAATTCATCCGGTCGTTCGAACCGGTTGCTATGCTTTTGACAAGCTGGGCACGTTTGTACTATACGAGCGGCATCTTGCTGGAGGGTAGGCCAAAAATATCCTGCTAACAGAATCTTCCTTGCTAAAGCCCTCCCCCCCAAATGATTACTACAGCAACCTTCATGAATCTCCCGGAGTACCCATTCAGCATCTTCACTCCCCAAACACTTCAATAAGGGCCGTCCGAAAGATGTCTTGTATAAGTCTCCATTTAAGAGGATGAATCGTCTGGCTCTGCTCATTAAAGCATTTGCCGCTCCTTTTTCTTCGGGGACCTTTCCATGCTGTAGATAAGTTATGATGTCGATCCTCCAATCAAGGATTGGATCCGGTTCGGGTGCCGCCTCCTCCACATTGCATATCGCTAGGGAAGTAGGGATTTCCACACAGACCGTTTCCAATGATTTCACTCCTTCCATAGCGCTAGCCACCCGAGCCAATTCATCTGCCTTCCCATTATTCTCCCTTGGAATTTGCTTCAAGAGGACCTGCTGAAACTGAGTTTTTTCTTTCTCGAAAGCTTTCAAATACTTTTGCAACCTTTCTTCCCGAACCGCGAAAGAACCTTGAAGTTGTGATATCGCCAGCTGGGAATTCGAGTGGATTATAATTGAAGAAGCCCCTACAACTTTGGCTGCCTGCAATCCCGCTAGAATGACTTCATACTCTGCCTCATTATTGGATGCCCGATACCCTAGGCGTACGATTATGCGAGTCTCCTCTTTATCAGGGGAAATTAACAAAACACCAACACCGCTACCCGTAGATCCTGAAGAACCATCCACAAATATGTTCCATGCATCTAATCCTTC
Organism: Wurfbainia villosa; assembly: GCA_025175895.1. Lineage (NCBI taxonomy): Eukaryota > Viridiplantae > Streptophyta > Magnoliopsida > Zingiberales > Zingiberaceae > Wurfbainia > Wurfbainia villosa. Next base: position 58,277,953 of record CM045996.1, on the reverse strand, counting down.
CTCTTTTGTTGACAAGCCATCTTCTGAGCCAAAAGGTACTTCCGCCAAAAAGTCAGCAAGCGCCTGAGCCTTGATAACGGTTCGGGGTTGGTAGTGAATATCATATTCACTTAATTCTACCACCCATTTAGCCAATCTTCCAAAGAAATTGGGCTTAGTGACGATCTTACCCAATTCACTGTGAGTTAAAACAGTAATAGGATGAGCCAAAAAGTACGGTCTCAATTTGTGGGCGGTCAGGACCAAAATATAGGCCAACTTTTCTAGCTCGGTATAACAGGATTCAACCCCCTTCAGAATATGGCTGGTATAATAAATAGGCTACTGATGAGAGCCTTCCTGTTTCAAAGAAACCAGGCCCGATAGCTCCTCAGACGCGACCAAATACATCCACAATGGTTCTCCTGCCACTGGCTTGGCTAATAGCGGAAGCCCGGCTAAATATTTCTTCAACTCTTGGAAAGTCTGCTCACATTGATCGTCCCATTGAAATTTAGTAGTTTTGCGCAGAATCTTGAAGAAAGGTAACCCTTTGTCCGCCGATCTGGCTATGAATCGGGATAAGGAAACAATCCTCCCCACTAGCTTTTGAGTCTCTCGCAAATTAGTGGGTGACTTCATATTGCACAGTGCTTGCACCTTCTCGGGGTTAGCCTGCAGCCCCTTCTCAGTCACTATGTACCCCAAGAATTTGCCCCTTTTTATCCCGAACAAACATTTTTTAGGGTTAAGCTTCATATTATACCGTCTCAGTGTAGCGAAGGTTTCATTTAGATCCTTAACCAAATCCTGAGTGGTTTTTGATTTGACTAGGATATCGTCCACGTAAACTTCCACATTCTTCCCTTTCTGCTCCACGAAAATCTTATCCATGAGTCGTTGGTAGGTAGCCCCTGTGTTTTTTAGGCCGAAGGGCATAACCACATAAGCGTACAACCCTCCTGTAGTCACAAAGCTAACCCTCTTCTGATATTCCTTAGCCAAGGGTATTTGATGATATCCTTGGTATGCATCCATTAAGGACACCACTTCATATCCTACAGTAGAATCTATCAACTGATCAATACGAGGCAAGGGGTAGCAGTCTTTAGAGCACGCTTTATTCAAATCACGAAAGTCAATACACATCCTCCACTGCCCAGAAGGCTTGGGGACTAGGACTACATTGGAGACCCACTCGAGAAATTGGATTTCCTTCACATGACCCGCCTTTAACAATTTGTCCACTTTCTCGTCTATGACCTTGTCCTTCTCAGGTCCAAAATGTCGCCGCTTCTGTTGGATGGGTTGAACTCCTCTGGTTATGTTGAGATGGTGTTCAACCATACGAGGGTTAATCCCTGTGAGATCATGCACATCTCCTGCGAAGATGTCCTCATTCTTCTTCAGGCAGGCCACCAACTCCTCCTTGGCCTCCAGCAGTTATGCCACCCGTGTGGCCTTTCCCGGAGCTATCTCCACCAGCTCCCCTTCCTCTATGTTGTCTGCTCTGGGGGAAGATTCTTCCAGGACACAGACATCAGAAATGATGACGGCTTTCCCTTTGAGATCATCGGTTCGGGCCTTCTTCTGGTCATCCCGAACCATCTGCACATAACAGCTCCTGGCGGCTTTACTTCTCGGACTTCCCCACCAAGCTGTCCGTGAATTTCACCTTACGGTGATGCAGAAGCCACCGCCTGAAAAATGGCAAGGAAAGGGCGACCAAGAATGACTTTATAAGTGGACGGAGCGTCCACGAGGAGGAAAGGGACTATACTGGTTTTTTGGCTGGCCTTTGTGCCCAGAGTCAGGGGCAATGAAAACTGCCCTATGAGGTGGACCACATGCCCCGCGAACCCGAAGAGGGGTGTGGCCACATCTTCTAGTTGGGCATTTCCCAGCTGCATTTGTCCAAAGGCCTCCTAGAAGAGGATGTTGACAGAGCTTCCCGAATCGACCAGTACCCTGGCCACTTAGTAATTGGCCAGGGATATACGGATAACTAAGGCGTCCGTGTGGGGCAACAGGACACCTCGGAGATCTTCCGGCCCAAACGAAACGGGCGGCGCGGTTTGGACAGTCTGGTCGGTGATGATGGCCAGACTTTCCATGAGGTGGGCGTATGACTTCCGCGCCCGGTTAGAGTCCCCGTCGATGGGTCCTCCTGCAATGACATGAATAACCCCCTGTGTGGGGGCGTTATTTGGATTAGATGAGGGGCCCTCACATGACGGGCCTTCTTGAGAAACAACCTCCTGGGACGACGTTTGGGGGAAAGTAACTTGCAGTGGTTGGTTATACAGTCTTGGGCAAACCACATTGGGTCATTGCCCTCGCCGTGCTGATCCTCCCGTCTGAAACCGCAATTGCGGGTATGCGGCTTGGAGGCGCTCTAGCTCCTCCTGTAGCTTGAAACATCGGCCACTGGTGTGGCCGTACTCCATATGATATTGGCAGAAAAATGGGGGGGGGGGGGGTTACGTGGTGCCCCCCTATATCCTGAGGGTCTCTGTAATAGACCCTGTCGATCATAGAATTCTATCTCCCGCTCCTTCCAAGTCCTTGCGGGAGGAGGTGCATCGACGACCATAATCTGTAATGGCGGCGTAGGGAGAGTGCCCTGTAACAATAACCGAGGCCTAGGAGCCTCCAGTAGAAGGGGTCGCACATATCCCCGATGAGGGGGTGCTTGGGGGGCGACGGGGCGAGTTCTTTCCACTGGGGCTGCTGGCCAAGCGTTCGCTCTGCACTTTTCGTGGATGAATTTTTCGCCTGACTCGGTAGCTCCTCGTAGGTATTGTGCGAGGCTTCCTCAAAAGGGAACTGAGGAAGGGGCCCTCCTTTAGCCTGTGCGGAATAGCGACTCTGAAAGATTCCAATCTTGTGGAAGGAATACCCCTGGCTACAGAGGTGAACCGGTGAAGATACCCTCTGAGTGATTCTGAGGGCCCCTGCGTAATGTGCATCAGGATAGAGGCGGCATGCTTATATGCCTTACAGCTGGCGAACTCCCGGCTGAACATCCCCTGAAAATCAGCAAAACAGGTAATAGACCCCGGGGGTAGGGTATTGAACCATTTTTGTGCCGAACCGGTTAAAGTGGTCCGGAAGACTCGACACTTGAGGGCGTCGGTATAGAAGTGGAGCGAGGCCGCTCCATCGAATTGCGATAGATGTTCTTCGGGATCCATGGAGCCATCGTACTTGTCTACTTGGGGATTCCGGAAGTATGACGGGGGGATTTCAGAGAGGATGTCCATGGTAAAAGGACTGGGCTCATAAACTTCCGGAGCCCGGGTCGACCGGCTTTTACCCTGTTCTTTCCGTCGAGTCTGGGTTAAGGGTATAGTATTCTGAGGTGCTCGCCCTCCAAGCCCCTCTCCAAAAACTACTTCAATATTAATGGCTGCACGAGGTGGGGGAGGCATTTCTAGGGGCGGGCCTCGAGAAGAAGGCTCACCAGAGTGAGGATGTAGGTATCATGTCCTTCTTCTTTCTCTAGCGAGGGCCTCAGTTACAGCGTCGTCAACTAGAGCTTTCAGTTGTGATGACAGTATGGTAATGGGGTTTTCCTCCGCTGCGGAGACACCTAGGTGTTGTATCTCTTCTGGCTGCATCTCGACGTCTAACTCAAATGTTCCCACAAACGGCGCCAACTGATGTGGCGAGGAAGATTTGTTCACCTCCTTTCGATGTGATGAAGCACGAAGGGAGCTTTGAGAGGGTTCTCACAGGCCGCAACAGTAAAGGAGAAAGTGAAGCAGAGAAACGTAAACCAACACAGACAATGAAACTAAGACACAGGATGTAACGTGGTTCGGAATAAATATTCCTACTCCACGGAGGTGAGCTCTCTCACCGGATGCAGTGCCAAAACACTTTCAACTATGAACGCCCTCCTTTACGGAAAGGAAACTTTCGGAGGTGGAGGAGAAAACCTCTTATAGTTAAATCACAATACAAGAAAGAGTACACGCGATGTAAAAGCAAAGATCGCTACTCTCCTTCTCCGGCGTGGTGGTGGTAGCTCTCCTTCTCCTGATGCGTCTTCGTTTCTTGCTTGTTGGAATAATGCCGATCCTCTTCCTTCTATCCTCCTCCTCCCTTTCATCCTCCTTCTCTGATCCAGCGTTGCCTCGCGAGCTGTCCCTATCATACACGTGGCCACCACGTCCGCCTGGAGAATAATTCTATTACAGATATGAGGAGCGAAGACTCCTCGGAATATTATGTGGGGACCCCTCCTTCTGTTACATAACACCTCTTCATCTACATTTTAGGAAACTAGGTTAGCCTGTCCCCCTCAACCATCCGCTTTTGGTGAAACTAACTTAGGTCTATAGCTCACGGGTGGTATAGCCTTTGGGCTCCCCACTAGCCCGAATCAACTCTCCTTCTTCCCCCACCGAACGACCTCCAGACTGACTAGGCCGAGTCGATTCTTATCCGTCCCGTCTACTTCTAGGCCTATATAGCCGAACCGATTCTAGCTTATTTCCTAGCGAAGTGCCTCCCCTTGCTTCCGCTTTGTTGTGTCGATTACCTTCACTAGATCTCCCATGCCAATTATTTCAGGCGCTTGCGCCCGAACCGTCCCTCTCCTCTTTCTCCGCCGAACCAATTATTCGGTTCGGATAACTCCTTACATGTGACCCCTCCTATCTAGTTCATAGAGAAGAGGTAACAACAGTATCAATTGTATTATTAAAAAGACCTTATTTTAATATTCCTCTTGACAATATTTTTATTTTAATATTATTTTAACAATTATAGTGATAACAACTAAGATATATAACAATCAATTTCAAATTATTCTATATTATATAGGTATGGTTATATTTGGTAATGTTGAAATTGATAAAATAGTGTTGAAGTAATTTTTATAAAGTTAAAGCGATTTTGATCCAATTTAAATAATTTTAAGTTTGTTAGTTATGCCCACTAATGGGCAAGAAGTTATGCCCACGAGGGGCATGAGATAATGGATTCTCCTTATCTCCTTTCCTTTCTTTTATATATTCTACCTTCTTGATGAGAAGAAGGGTTGGAGTGATTGTTGGTTGGTTGTCGAGTTGCTGCTCATGAGGGGTTATTGGTGAGAGACAAGTGAGTTGTGCACGAATGAATCAAGAAATGGTGAGGTTTCTTGTGTGCAAGTGTTGCGAGAAGGCAGCCATGCCGTGAGAAGGCAACCAAGAGTTCTCGTGTGAAATGTTTCATGTGAAAGCAAGCATTGTAGAGTTATGAGAACTCTTCTCTTGTTCAGTAGAACAAGAGATCGTCGTCATCACCGAGCTTAGGGTTGAGACATTATGGAACTATAGTGGAAGTTCGAGTCAACCCTTGTAATTTCCATCCCAACTATAAGTGTTCCGCGAGAATTAGAGTTCACAGCAAGGTTCCTATCCAGAGAAGTTTCAGATCGGGCTACTTCTACATATTTGAGGTATACTTATATTTCTACAATTTTATTTCATAAGTATATTTTTCTAACATTGGTTCAGAGCCAGTTTGAATGGTGAGATCATTCAACAAATTCTTGAGTTAAAACTCAAGAAATGACTATTGATCGTGGAAAATAATTCTCATCGAAGACGATGAATAATGCTAAAATCGCGCCCGAGCACAGTAGGAGAAACAGTGGTGGAGCATTGTTGGTGCTCGGGAGCAGCAACAACCACGTGAGAAACCCCGACGCCCGAGCGAAAAAACAGTGAGTGCACAATGGATGAAGTTGAGTTCCTCATTGGTGTACATATCCAAAGGGATCGCTTGAGAAGATTTCTAGCTCTTTCACAAGAGACTTATATTAAGAAAATTCTCAAGCACTTTGGGATGAGTAATTGTAATCTCATAGATACTCCGATCGCTAAAGGTGAGGGTCTAAGCTTGATTATGTGTCCTAAGATTTAGGATGAAATAAGGGAAATGAGTAAAGTATCTTATTCTAGTGAAGTAGGAAGTCTGATGTACTCAATGTTATGTATATGATCGGACATATATTATGCAGTCGATCTGGTATATAGATATCAAGCAAACCCTATAAAGGATCACTGGAGATCAGTGAAAAGGATTTTTCGATATCTTAAAGGAACTACAAACTTTTCTCTGTGTTATGGGGGAGGTGATTTGTATCTCATGAGATATTTAGATGTCGATTGGGGAGGCGCTCTGGATAAGCACAAATCAACGTCAAATTTTGCATCCTTACTCGATAACGAGGTCATCTCTTGGAGCAGCAAGAAGCAAACCTGTGTTGCTCTATCTACGATAGAGGTTGAGTTAGTGGCATGCACAGTAGCAGCTCAAGAGAGTGTTTGTCTCAAAAGACTATTGAATGACTTAGGGATTATTGCGGATAGTGGGAGGCCAGTAATGATTTATTGTAATAATCAGACTTCCATCACTTACACACGAGACCCTAAGTTTCATTGCAGAATCAAACATATAGATACCAGATACCATTTTGTAAGAGACATCATTAAGAAGAGTGAAGTGACAATCAAGTACTTTTCAACACAAAATATAGTGGTTGACCCCTTTACCAAATCTATCCTTAGAGACTTCTTTGTGAGACATAGAGAGTCATTAAGTTTAGATACTTTATGAAAATTTTCAACTTGTATTGTATTAATAACAGATGCTTAATGAAATATGTAACTTTTATTTGCATTAATGGTCAAATTATAATTTTAAATATTGCACTTGTTATATATATATATAAAAGATATGTCAGCCAGACAGGTTCACTCTCTCACACGAATGACCACCTCCAAGAGTGGAGATAAGATGATTTCTAACTGAAAGAGATTTTGAGAGTAACTTTGCTATAACTGAGTCATCCTGATATATGTTCAGGATGAGATCATGTGTGACATGATCGACATAGAAGTAGTCACATCCATATTGCATGTGAGTAGTCAGGTTTGAAATCTCAGATATCACCTGTGATTTATGATACTGTCTTTAAAAGACTCTCTCTGAGATCTCTGGATAGAGTCTTATATATAGACTGAATCCTATACTTGCACAGTGTTAGAGAAAATTGACATATGCCCTTATGAGAAATGGGGAACAACATTGTGGCACGTATTTCGTAGCACGTGTGATAAATCGACTAGGGAGAGTGGGAGCCAAATTACTTGAGATAGTAAATATATCCCCGAGCCCCACTATATGAGATCCGAGATCCATTGAGAGGGATCTATTTATACCCTTATTGCTTTCGGCTGTTTCTTGAAGTCTTGATTCAGTGTTTGCTACTTTAGTTTGTTTACCGATGACCCGGAAGATAAATTGAGATCTGAGGGACAAACCTAGGAAAGTAGCTGAATTGTGGTTCATAGATTTCAGTTTGGGAAAATGAAGATCAATTGACGTTGCATCTGGATTTAATATTCACCCACTAGTCTTTTATGTTTATCTGTGGAGGGATTAAACATATTAGTGAATATAATATCAAAAAATATCAGAGTATACTTTCTATGAGGAAAGTAGTTTGATTGGATGTAATAAGTCTTGGATCTGGGGTGAGGCAAGATTGTATCTTATGATACAAGTGTGACTACTCTATCATCCTAATAGGTGTATAGATCAGTTTTTATATGCAGGTGTAAAATATGAAAAAAAAAATTATTATATGGATTAACCCTTTAATTAATGGGGTTTAATTAGTGGATTAAATTGGGTTGGAATCTATAATGGGCTTGGGCTGATATTGGGCTTGGGCTGGTATTAGGTTTGGGTTGTATTGGGCTTGGGCTGATTGGGCTTGAACTGAATTAGGCCAAATCAGATTTGGCTTTGACTTGGGTTAAGTGGCTGAATTGGCTGAGCTAAACTCAATTAGATTGGGTTTGGATTGGGTTGGATTAACCGGATTGGGCGAACAGCGTTTAAAAGCCACAGACGATCGCGACATTCACATCGCGATCTCCGCTTTCATTTCTTCTCCGCCTCGTTTCTTCGTTCTGAGCGATCGCGCCGCCGGGTTCCAGATCGTCGGCGTCCGGTGAGAGCAGTTGACGGCGCCGCTCCCTTGGTCGATCTCCGGCGGAGGATTTTAGGTCTCGCCTGGGGGGATCTCGACAGTATTTGCGGCGGATGGGCGGTGTTGTCGCCGCGGCGGTGAGCTGCCATCGAAGTGATCGGAGCTCGGATCTTGTTGGGGGCTAAGCTGTGCGTGGAGAGCAGCTGAGATCGGAGAAGGTTGGTTGCCGGTGGGAGAGACGCCGTGCTCTCTGCTTCCGATCTGCTCCTCATCGCCGCCGTGTATTCCTCGCATTGTTCTTTTCACCGTGAGCTGGAGCTGCTACCGCCGTCATCGTCCTCTTCGTTTCCTCGCAGTGAGCTCGATCACAGCGAGCTCGCACTCTGTCCCATTGCTTCTGCTACCGCCGATCGTCGTCAGAGCTGGTTTGTGGAGCTTGAGGGTCGCCGGTGAACAGGGGGTAGCTGCCGGTGCAGATTTGGGTCGGTAAGTTGATTTTCCTTTTACTGTGTTGTCTGTAATTACTGTGAATTTTGTGGTGTGTCAATGTTATTGAGATTCCGATGGGTTCTGTCCAAGGATCGTCATGTGGTGGCTGTTTGGAGTAAAATCCTATAGATTAGGTGTTGTGTAGTGTTTCTTTGAGTGGTTTCAGTTGTGAAGAGCTGTGAACGATGGTGGTTGGATTGTTGATCGATCTGGTTGTTGAGTGGTTGCTGTGCCGGCTGTGAGTGGAAGAAGAAGCTACGGTTGGAATGATATGACTATGGTTTGGGCATTGTTGGTCGGCTGTGATTGATTCAATGATCTGTGGAGATGTGGATCGTGCTTGAGGTAAGGATGGATTAGTTTTAAGTGTGGTTGTGCTGGCTGTGGGTGGAAGGACAAGTTGCAGCTTAGATGATTAGCGAAGATCGGTGATCAATAGAGGAATTGCTTATGGTTTACCTATCTAAGTTGTGGTAATTGTGTTCTGATTGTTCCTGGGGCAACTGGGTTATTTGGTTGTAGTGATTTGGATGGTAAGGTTAGATCTGTGAGTATGCAGGTTGATTTATATGTTGTTTAGACTTTCAATTATGATGCGGTGATTTGGAGATTAAGGTAAGATCTACATTGATTTATCCTTCCGTTGTATTTCTATGCTTTAGCATGGATTAAGTATGGTGATTTTGATGTGGGATGTGCATTGTATATGATGTTCTATTTCTGCATAGTGTATGGAGTTGTGAATGGCTGAGAGTAAAGCTGGATGTTGGTGATCTATTGTGAGTTGGGTTAAGGTGTATCAGATTGGGATAGTCGAGTATCTAACTCGTAGACGAGGAAAGGATGCGAGTATAGGAATGATGTAGTGTTTAGTTCCTATGTTTGTTGGATACTTGTACTTAATCATTGTTTGCAATTTTGTGCAGGTTTGGGATACGAAACAGGTCTGCGGTCGTGAGGATTATACGCGCTTCGTATCAGATGGGTAATATCTACCTGGTCCGGTAGTTTTGATCAATTCCAGTGCATGATCTTGGATTTATGTTTATACCTGTTTACCTTAGATCCACTCATATTTAATCATATGCTTGTACTGCCTTGACCTTTGAGATATATACTCTGGTACTTCATTGATTATCTAGCTCGGGTAGGAACTATAAAACCCTATTATGTGTTAGCTGATAGATGTTTAGTAAGTACATGTGGTTAGAGTTATTTTTATGACCTCAGATTGGGTTACTGGGTTGCATCACTAGGTTAGGTGATGAGTCCTATTTATGAGGTCGGTCGTTGTATCGTATACATATCAGTGTGTTAATTTGACGGATCTATTTATCTGTACATAGGTAAATAGGTTGTGATTCTGATTTATCGTCCTTGCATGGTTGACTTTTGGTTGACTAGGTCTCCCCGTGAGTTAGGGAGTGTTGCGAGGATTTGTGTGTGAGCTATGCATCATTACATTTCATGCATGCTGACGACTGGGTCTGCCTTGTGGTTGAGACAAGTCGTCAGTCATCCTGCCTCCCCGGCCACTCGGGGTAGTGGTTCTGAGGTTGAGGCGAGCATTGTTGTGCATGCCGTTCTCGCCACTATGGATGGTGGTAGTGGAGATGCGACTTAGCCAGTGCGGAGTGATAGTTAGCGCACTCACCCACTATAGAGTGGTCGTGTGATGTGCGCTTGTCTGGGTGCGGTGCTCATCTACTCATGGGTAGGACGGATGATAGCGCAGGGACCCCGTGTGGGTAGCATATAGCTCTATGGCGGGCTAGCTCTTCATACTACCCAACTCGGTCTGGCCACCGAGAGTGGTGGCTACCGAGTCGGGATAGTTGTCATGTCCTGCCACCTAGGCCACACTGGGGTCGTGGTAGCGAGTTGGGTGCGCAGGCATGACCATGCATATGCATTGCAGATATATATATATGTATGCATGTATTTGATATATGTTTTACATATTCCTGTGAGATGCTGCATTTGATTGAGCTATGATTGTTGCACATGCTTGTTCATCATGATACATGTCATTTGCATTTTTATTTACTGCTATGTGTTGAGCATGATACATGCGTTGATTCAGACTGTTATATGCATTTGATTAGCATTATGTCATTGTGTGGTACGGACCGGGTTGTTATTACAGGTGATCATATATTGTTCATATGTTGGAGTATTGGTCAGGTATGGGATTTAGTACGTTATATGAGTTATGTTATTGTAAATCTGTTCAGGATGATCTAGCATCTGGTGTTACAGACCGTCAGGTACGTTGGTACATTACTTTATGTTCAGTTGATTAGTTTAGTATATACACTGAGTATGACTTTACTGTAGTTACTTGTTATTAGAGTTGGATAGAACTGTATGTCTATTGGACTCATGCTGTATACCTGTCGATCTTCACATGTATACTTGTAGATCTATCCTTATATGTTGTTCATGCACTTTCTATATATTACCCCTGAGTTTATACTCACCACCCCGGGACCCTGGGCTTCCTGTCGCCCAGATAACAGGTAGAAGATTCCTTGGACGTTCGAAGCTCCGCCAGCTGATCCCATCTCACACCGGATGAATCAATATGTTTTTCGTGTTGTTGTATTCTTACGGATTGTTGGTTTGGGTTTTTCCCTGTATTGTTTCCGTATTTGTGATATACGGACATATTGTATGTATTTGGTCTTTGATTCGATTTCTGTTATCATTCTTGTCGTGTCAAGTCACTCCGGAGTGCACAGTTGGTCTTTGTATCTTGTTGATCTGTTTGTATTGTTTTCGCTGTGTTTAGTGCGTTTGATATGTTGATATCTGTGTATATCATATTGTTGTTGTGGGCCTACGGGCCTTGTATTAACCCGATATGTTGCCACGTACAGGGGAGATGTCGTCCGTTTGCTTTTTGGCACGGCATACTCCCGGGGCGTGACAATTTTATTGGTATCAGAGCCCTAGGTTGCGAAGTCCATTTTCGAATTTTATTTCGTTCGGACATCGAGTTTTGCTTTACTCGGTCTTGGTTTTGTGAGTTCTGGGATCTGGCTATTGCGGACATCTCCGAGCTACAAGGATTAAGGTATGTTAACTGTTATTACATATCCTTCTGTTGGCTATGCATTTAGTTGCTTATAACAGTGCATGACTTGTAGTATGTTAATCAGTATTCGTAACCGTGGTTTGAGTTTGACCACAGGAATGATATGTTGAGGTTATTAGATATGTACCTGCTATCGAAAAGGTAATTACCTTTGAGAGCTGACTGATACCGAGTCGGAAAGCAGGGGTTAGGTAGTCACATCTCTTGTAAAGATCAAGGATTACGATCCTAAGAATTTTCACTAACTATGTTAGTCAGATCATTACCCATGGGGTAATGGACAAGCAAGTATACTATTGCGGATGCAGATAGTAGAAAATTAGTGGATGATATTCATGGGGATTTTGATCCTCGTACTGGTCGTTCTAAGTTGTATAACATTGGAAGTACTTTTAGAGTACTTGACTCGGGTTATACGAAGATAATAGTGTTTGTTGAATACCATTATCCGGATTTAGCCGGTAATTGGTGGAAGATATAGGAAATAACCTACGGGAAATCACACATCACTTGGCCACGGTGAAGTGATGTTGTGAGAGAGTATTTTCCCACATCATTTTCTTTGACCCATTGTCAAGGAATTCTTGGGCTTTAGGTCGAGTGATCGTTTGGTGACGAAGGTACCATGCAGAGTCGTTAGACTTGCGAAGGTTACGACTATTTAATAGCCCAAAAATGTGATTGGGTTGGTTTTGACCACCCACGGGTTATCGGTTGACATCTTGATCAAGATGTTTGGATCTCCTACTAGATCCTACCGGAAGTCCTTAGACCGAGTCATGTGTATAGAAATGACTCCGTAGCAAGTGTTTTAAGAGTTGGAGATTTGATAAGCATATATTGCAAGTCAAATTATTGGAATCAGAAGTATCCGTATCTTGGATAAAAAGGAGCGAGATTAAAGTCGTGAGTCACGGGCGACTATTGAAGAGTTTCCGATCATAGAAGACCGATTGCAGATTGTCAGCAGCTTCTCATGTTTATCAGCGAACTCAGAGGAAAGACTCCCAATAGAGATTATGTGTGTGCAGTGCGGGTCACGGCGACACCAGAGTCAGATTATCCGATGGACTATTGTATCTATTTCTACTATAAGCAGCCGGTATCTACGAGGAGAGTATGTATTTTGAAGACTCAGTTGAAGACTATGGATGATGCTTTCGAGCGGACGATCCACAACCTCGAAAGCCGAGATTATTACAGAAGATTAGGTTATCACATCAGCAGCGATCTACTACCCCAGATATAGTTGGAGTTCTTTGATACTTTCATCCGGAAGAAGTAAGTTACTCAGCAGTATCAGCCGAAGACATCTCAGAAGATTCAGACATTCAGACAACAACTGTTACCTTCCCAGGCGTGGTTATGATTTGTTCAGAGGAGAGAGAGAGTATACGACAATGGTCGTGTCTATTCTGCATTCTTCAGACGCAGCTATACCTTTCACAGAGATGGAGCGTGCTATGATGTTGACAGTTCTTCAGTATTTTACAGCTGGATGTGTATCTTTTGCCAGTACAACAGTGTTTATCATCTCCAATGCAGTTGTTTCAGATTGTACCTCAGTTTCAGCAGTTGACTTCAGTTCCTCCATAATAGTCTTTGCATCTACATGAGCTCGGCCGTCCAGAACAGATGTTGGACAAGTTTACATGATTACTCGAGAAAAAGTATAGAAGACCGAAGGATCGGTCCTTCGGGGTATTACTTTAGGTTATTCTATTTGCGGATATATCGGGAGATACTGGTAGTTTACAAGTATCTTTGTCTAGAACATTCTTTGATAGGGTTCGAAGGGTTCCTATCGACTTGTGGGTTGGTGATTTTTCTCTACCGTCAGTTGAGATGTTGATCAACAATCAAAGTCAAGGGATACCCTTAGCCTTTGCTAGACATACCTCTACTATAGACATATCCTTATGGATAGTTAGATTGTTGGAGCGTTGGTATACTAGGACTCTCGGATGTACGTATAATTCGAGAGTATTCGGATATAGTTTTGGATAAACTCTCGAGCTTGCCACTACATGGGCAAGTAGAGTAAGCGATTGAGGTGATTCCGAGAATAGTCCTGATATTGGGGACCTCATACCGGGAGATGATTTTATTGGTATTAGTGTTGCTAAACACCATGGGAGATTTATCTTTCCTAGTGTTTCTTCTTGAGAAGACTCGTAACTCTCGTTAAAAGAGAGACAGACCTTTGAGGTTATGCATCGATTATCGATGATTTGAACGCAATAGTTGAGAATGAATATCCTTCGTTGTGGATAGATGATTTGTTTTAGATCAGCTAAATGATACCTGTGTATATCCTAGGGTTGATCTACGATTGGAGGGTTGGTATTGTGGTGACTTAGTGTCATACAATTATCATTGTCGGTGTGATGATTGAGCTATTTGTAGCTTAGAGTAAAAGGGATACAGGTGTGTAGAAGATGATATTTCATACTTGGTATGAATTTTAGGAGATGATTGATAATGTCGTTAGACGTATCGACGATTTAGTTGTTCATGGAATTGAAGAATCAAGTACTCTTAGAGTATTTGAGATCGATTGTCGTCATATCTGTAGAGGAAATATGATTGGGGATATATTCACGATCTTAAGGGAAGTTGTGGTTTCCCTAGATTGATTTGGTGTTTACCAGAGATAAGGATAGGATGTTCTAGCGATACTATACCATCGACTTGTTGGACCAAGAAGGTGATGACAATCACCTGGTCGGAAGTTTGTGAAGCTAGGTTTCAAGGCCTAGACGGTGGTTGACTTTTGTGTCAGTGTTAGTTAATCCGTCCGATATGGATGGAAGGGTATTGTACGTAGATGCATCATTTCAGGGATTGGAGCGATTCCGATGCAGTTGTACGAGACGTGTCTTATGCTTACGTCAGTTGAGGAACTGCGAGATAAACTGTCATATATATGACATGGAGCTTAGCAGTTATTATCTTGAGCAGTAGATGTATAGAGAAGGGTGCTCAGGGAGTTTTGGCTAGCTACTGGGTAGCTGCTATAGGGTTGTTAGAGCACAGATAGATGCAACTGGGGAGATTAGTCATTATAGTCTTCCAGTTATTTTTAGTTCTGGGTGACAGAGTGAATTTTGGACATTAGTTAATTTCTCTTGTGAGAATAAATCTCCGTCTCTGGGAAGGATAGTGGTTCCCAGAGTTGCATTCGTTTAGAAAGAGTTGTTTCAGGAGACTCTTCATTCAAGAGACTCTTCATTCGAGAGTGATGATTTATTCGGAGTATATCCGAAAATAGCGAGTTTGAGACGTCCTTTATGGTGGAACGTCAGGTAGAACACGGTTGATTTCGTAGTTTGATGTTGGGTATGCCAACAAGCAAAGGTGGAATATTGTGATCGGTAGGGTTATGTACCGTGATGGAAGTGGGAGCCTAGTACGTTAGACTGTGTTGGGAGATTATCTAGAATTCGGAAATGACTTGATAGGATTTGGGTAATCGATGATCGATTAGCTAGGTTTGCTCATTTTTCTTCCGAGCCGTAAGATGGACTCCGTTGGATCGTTTGATGGAATTATATTCATGGAGTATCCTTGGGTATCATTTCTGATAGTGATTCATGATTTACCTTACGATTTTGGTAAAGTCTCCCATCGGTTACGAGTATAGAGCTCCACTTTGGTATAGTTGTTTACCTTTTTAGAGGTCGGTTGAGTGTATATAAGAGCTGGAATATAATATTCGAGCTCAGTACCACTTAGTCACTTGAGGTGTGACTTTTCTCCGAATACTTGAGATGATTATTTTGACATATCGTACAAGTATATAAGTCGGAAATTTGGGGACCAAATTTTTATAAGTGGGGGAGAATGTAAAATATGAAAAAAAAAATTATTATATGGATTAACCCTTTAATTAATGGGGTTTAATTAGTGGATTAAATTGGGTTGGAATCTATAATGGGCTTGGGCTGATATTGGGCTTGGGCTGGTATTAGGTTTGGGCTGTATTGGGCTTGGGCTGATTAGGCTTGAACTGAATTAGGCCAAATCAGATTTGGCTTTGACTTGGGTTAAGTGGCTGAATTGGCTGAGCTAAACTCAATTAGATTGGGTTTGGATTGGGTTGGGTTAATCGGATTGGGCGAACAGCGTTTAAAAGCCACAGACGATTGCGACATTCACATCGCGATCTCCGCTTTCATTTCTTCTCCGCCTCGTTTCTTCGTTCTGAGCGATCGCGCCGCCGGGTTCCAGATCGTCGGCGTCCGGTGAGAGCAGTTGACAGCGCCGCTCCCTTGGTCGATCTCCGGCGGAGGATTTTAGGTCTCGCCTGGGGGGATCTCGGCAGTATTTGCGGTGGATGGGCGGTGTTGTCGCCGCGGCGGTGAGCTGCCATCGAAGTGATCGGAGCTCGGATCTTGTTGGGGGCTAAGATGTGCGTGGAGAGCAGCTGAGATCGGAGAAGGTTGGTTGCCGGTGGGAGAGACGCCGTGCTCTCTGCTCCTCATCACCGCCGTGTATTCCTCGTATTGTTCTTTTCACCGTGAGCTGGAGCTGCTACCGTCGTCATCGTCCTCTTCGTTTCCTCGCAGTGAGCTCGATCACAGCGAGCTCGCACTCTGTCCCATTTCTTCTGCTACCGCCAATCGTCGTCAGAGTTGGTTTGTGGAGCTTGAGGGTCGCCGGTGAACAGGGGGTAGCTGCCGGTGCAGATTTGGGTCGGTAAGTTGATTTTCCTTTTACTGTGTTGTCTGTAATTACTGTGAATTTTGTGGTGTGTCAATGTTATTGAGATGGCGGGTTACCCAAGGATCGTCATGTGGTGGCTGTTTGGAGTAAAATCCTATAGATTAGGTGTTGTGTAGTGTTTCTTTGAGTGGTTTCAGTTGTGAAGAGCTGTGAACGATGATGGTTGGATTGTTGATCGATCTGGTTGTTGAGTGGTTGTTGTGCCGGCTGTGAGTGGAAGAAGAAGCTACGGTTGGAATGATATGACTATGGTTTGGGCATTGTTGGTCGGCTGTGATTGATTCAATGATCTGTGGAGATGTGGATCGTGCTTGAGGTAAGGATGGATTAGTTTTAAGTGTGGTTGTGCCGGCTGTGGGTGGAAGGACAAGTTGCAGCTTAGATGATTAGCGAAGATCGGTGATCAATAGAGGAATTGCTTATGGTTTACCTATCTAAGTTGTGGTAATTGTGTTCTGATTGTTCCTGGGGCAACTGGGTTATTTGGTTGTAGTGATTTGGACGGTAAGGTTAGATCTGTGAGTATGCAGGCTGATTTAGATGTTGTTTAGACTTTCAATTATGATGCGGTGATTTGGAGATTAAGGTAAGATCTACATTGATTTATCCTTCCGTTGTATTTCTATGCTTTAGCATGGATTAAGTATGGTGATTTTGATGCGGGATGTGCATTGTATATGATGTTCTATTTCTGCATAGTGTATGGAGCTGTGAATGGCTGAGAGTAAAGCTGGATGTTGGTGATCTATTGTGAGTTGGGTTAAGGTGTATCAGATTGGGATAGTCGAGTATCTAACTCGTAGACGAGGAAAGGATGCGAGTATAGGAATGATGTAGTGTTTAGTTCCTATGTTTGTTGGATACTTGTACTTAATCATTGTTTGCTATTTTGTGCAGGTTTGGGATACGAAACAGGTATGCGGTCGTGAGGATTATACGCGCTTCGTATCAGGTGGGTAATATCTACCTGGTCCGGTAGTTTTGATCAATTCCAGTGCATGATCTTGGATTTATGTTTATACCTGTTTACCTTAGATCCACTCATATTTAATCATATGCTTGTACTGCCTTGACCTTTGAGATATATACTCTGGTACTTCATTGATTATCTAGCTCGGGTAGGAACTATAAAACCCTATTATGTGTTAGCTGATAGATGTTTAGTAAGTACATGTGGTTAGAGTTATTTTTATGACCTCAGATTGGGTTACTGGGTTGCATCACTAGGTTAGGTGATGAGTCCTATTTATGAGGTCGGTCGTTGTATCGTATACATATCAGTGTGTTAATTTGACGGATCTATTTATCTGTACATAGGTAAATAGGTTGTGATTACAGATTTGTCGTCCTTGCATGGTTGACTTTTGGTTGACTAGGTCTCCCCGTGAGTTAGGGAGTGTTGCGAGGATTTGTGTGTGAGCTATGCATCATTACATTTCATGCATGCTGACGACTGGGTCTGCCTTGTGGTTGAGACGAGTCGTCAGTCATCCTGCCTCCCCGGCCACTCGGGGTAGTGGTTGCAGGGTTGAGGGCAGAGCATTGTTGTGCGTGCCGTTCTCGGCCACTATGGATGGTGGTAGCTGGAGATGCGCACTTGGCCACTGTGCGGAGTGGTAGTTAGCGCACTCACCCACTATAGACAGTGGTCGTGTGATGTGCAGTTGTCCTGGGTGCGGTGCTCGTCTACTCATGGGTAGGGACGGAGCAGCTAGCAGCAGGGACCCCCGTGTGGGTAGCATATAGCTCTATGGCGAGCTAGCTACTGTTTCATACTACCCAACTCGGTCACTCGAGAGTGGTGGCGGCTGGAGTCGGGATAGTTGTCATGTCCTGCCACCTAGGCCACACTGGGGTCGTGGTAGCGAGTTGGGTGCGCAGGCATGACCATGCATATGCATTGCTGATATATATGTATGCATGTATTTGATATATGTTTTACATATGCCTGTGAGATGCTGCATTTGATTGAGCTATGATTGTTGCACATGCTTGTTCATCATGATACATGTCATTTGCATTTTTATTTACTGCTATGTGTTGAGCATGATACATGCGTTGATTCAGACTGTTATATGCATTTGATTAGCATTATGTCATTGTGTGGTACGGACCGGGTTGTTATTACAGGTGATCATATATTGTTCATATGTTGGAGTATTGGTCAGGTATGGGATTTAGTACGTTATATGAGTTATGTTATTGTAAATCTGTTCAGGATGATCTAGCATCCGTGTTGCTGCATCACTCAGTACGTTGGTACATTACTTTATGTTCAGTTGATTAGTTTAGTATATACACTGAGTATGACTTTACTGTAGTTACTTATTATTAGAGTTGGATAGAACTGTATGTCTATTGGACTCATGCTGTATACCTATAGATCTTCACATGTATACTTGTAGATCTATCCTTATATGTTGTTCATGCACTTTCTATATATTACCCCTGAGTTTATACTCACCACCCCGGGACCCTGGGCTTCCTGTCGCCCAGATAACAGGTAGAAGATTCCTTGGACGTTCGGAGCTCCGCCAGCTGATCCCATCTCACACCGGACGAATGGATATGTTTTCCGTGTTGTTGTATCCTTACGGATTGTTGGTTTGGGTTTTTCCCTGTATTATTTCCGTATTTGTGATATACAGACATATTGTATGTATTTGGTCTTTGATTCGATTTCTGTTATCATTCTTGTCGTGTCAAGTCACTCCGGAGTGCACAGTTGGTCTTTGTATCTTGTTGATCTGTTTGTATTGTTTACGCTGTGTTTAGTGCGTTTGATATGTTGATATCTGTGTATATCATATTGTTGTTGTGGGCCTACGGGCCTTGTATTAACCCGATATGTTGCCACGTACAGGGGAGATGTCGTCCGTTTGCTTTTCGGCACGGCATACTCCCGGGGCGTGATAGCAGGTATACTCGCAAGCCGCACGACATCCAACTCTATGTGAAAGGTCAGTAGGGTGATGGATCGCATGAGATGTAATTTGATGACGTTTATGTCAGTGCCTATAAAATCCATATATCTCTACAATGACATGCTATTGTCCACTTTGGGCCTAAGCCCTCATGGTTTTATTTTTGGACTTCACCCAAAAGACCTCATATCAATGGAGATATCTTTTCATCTTATAAACACATAATCTTTTTCATGTCTTACCAATGTGAGACTTTGATTATATTCTTAATACTCCAACAATCCCCCCTCAAACGAAGGACCACATTAACCCCCACCCCCCCAAGCCTATCAATCCTCGAAGGACATCCTCTGCTTGATGTCCGATCCTCAACCCACTAGAACTTAATCACCTCCTTTAGCTGCAAAATTTTAATTTACTTACAGGCCTAACCACCGCTCCTCCCTACTCCACGGTGACTTCTACTGTCCAACCCTTCGCCCAGGCAGAGTTTCCGCCAATCTGTGCCCTGGCCTCCCACCTACATATCGACTTCAGGTCTGATTCTCTTGATCCGGATATGGGAGCTTCACTTCCTTGGTTCGAGGTTCATAACTTGACATGGACCATGACTCTGATACCAATTTTCAGTGCCTATAAGATTCACATATCTCCACAATGACATGATATTGTCCACTTTGGGCCTAAACTCTCATGGTTTTATTTTTGGGCTTCACCCAAAAGATCTCATGTCAACGGAGATATCTTTTTATCTTATAAGCACATGATCTTTTCCATATCTTACCAATGTAAAATTTTGATTGTATTCTCCATACTCTAAACAGTTTAAAATTATATACCCTCGTGTACAAGTAGGAGATGTTAGTTCCTGCCCACTAATGGACAGGAAGTTATGCCCACGAGGGGCATAGGATAATGGGTGACCCATTATCCCACCATCTTCTTATCTCCTTTCCTCCCTTCTATATATTCTACCTTCTTGACAAGCAGAAGGGTTGAAGTGATTGCTAGTTGGCTATTGAGTTGCTACTCATGAGGGGCTGCTGGTGAGAGGCAAGTGAGTTGTGCACGAGTGAATCAAGAAACGGTGAGGTTTTTTGTGTGCAAGTGCTACCAAACGGCAACCGTGTTGCGAGAAAGACAACCGAGAGTTCTCGTGTGAAATGCTCCGCGTGAAGGCAATCATTGTAGAATTACGAGAACTCTTCTCTTATTGAGTAGAATAAGAAATCCTCGTCGTCACTGAGTTTAGGGTTGTAACGTTGTGAAACTGTAGTGGAAGTTTGAGTTAACCATCGTAATTTTCATCTCGACTGTGAGCGTTCCGTGAGGATTAGAGTTCACAGTAAAGTTCCAATCTAGAGCAGTTCCAGATCGAGCTACATCTATATATTTGAGGTATACTTATGTTTCCGCAATTTAATTTCACAAGTATATATTTCTAACAAAGTTAATAAATAGTATTTTGGTATAATAAAGCTTCATATATAATAAATTTATTCTAATTAAACTAATTTTATATTATGGTATAGTAGTTGATAATAATAATTATAATTATATTGAAATAAGAGTATTTTAAAATAAAAAATGAATGTATTTTAATATTTTTCATAATAAAACTCCTTTTTGATGATTATAAAAATAAGGTTTTTTTTTATCAATTAATTCTTTGATTCTAGCGAGTAAAAAGTTAAAAAGGGTCTTCGTTATTTTTATTATTATCAAAAGAT
This sequence comes from Wurfbainia villosa, assembly GCA_025175895.1. Lineage (NCBI taxonomy): Eukaryota > Viridiplantae > Streptophyta > Magnoliopsida > Zingiberales > Zingiberaceae > Wurfbainia > Wurfbainia villosa. The sequence goes on along the minus strand of CM045996.1, from coordinate 58,257,016 downwards.
GTCTCTTTAAAAAATTATCAAAAGACATCTTTTATTCTGAAAATATCTTTATTTTAACGATGATATAACACATTTGATCAAATATATTTTAACATGTTTAAAATAATTAAATAAGTATAGCTAAAATTATTTTAACATACATTAAAATTTTCCAACTATGAGTTGAAACTATTTTAATTTGATCAAAAGTTATTTAATTTAATAAAAATAGGCCAATCTTATAGAGCAATTATGATAAAATCTATTTTACATTATAGTAATTTTGATCAAAACATTTGTAACTATAGCAACTCTAATAAAAATATATATAGAATAATTAATTAAAATTAGTACTGTAAGAGAGACTACATCGTAACTCATCTATGTCTAACATTATCATATTATAAATTGTCTATTAAATTTCATAAAGTATGTATCTATTATTAATATCACATTTAGATATCCGGATACAATACAAATAAAATTTTAAAAATAATTATCTTGATGTTATAAATAACCTATGACTTTGGTTGGGGGTTTTTGTTGATAACCTTATTAGGTTATCAACAAAAACCTTGTTTGGTTTAGGTTATAAATAATTACCTTGTAATTGATCATTATCAAGTTATGAACAAAAATCTTTTTAGGGGGAATCAGAAAACCTTAGAGAATCAAGATTTTTGTTGATTCTCGGGGTTAAGGAAACTTTTTTCCAATATTACCCCAAGCAATATATTAAATGATAATTTATCAAAACTCAATCGATTTGTCGTCCGTCGTCGGTCGCCGCCCGTCGTCGGCCGCCCTCCGCCGCTCGCCACCGCCCGCCATCGCTTCGCCATCGCCGCCTCGCCGCCCGCCGCCCGCCGCCGCCATTGCCGCCGCCACTGCCGCTAATCGCCGCTTATCGTCGGCCGCCGTTGCCGCCGTGCGCTGCACCGCTTCGCCGCCGCCGCTCACCGTCGCCGCTGGCCATGGCCGCCTGGGCCACACTCTACACGGCTGTCGCCATGCGCCAGTTGCCGCTGCCGCCACGCTGCTTGCCGCGCCGTGGCGCCGGGCCCGGGCTTCGCCGCTATCCGCCGCCATTCGCCGCTGCTTACCGCCTGTTGCCGCCATCGGCCGGCCGCCGTCGGATGTCGCCGCCGGCCGATGCAAAGACAAAGGATAATTTAGTAAAATGTTAAACTAAGTTATATATTAAAACCTCCAACCAAACAAGGTTTTTATCTAAGGTTATACTTTATTCCAAGGTTATGTTTTATTCTCTGGTAATCACATAACTAAGGTTATGTATGATTACTTGAACCAAACGCAACATTCTGAAGTCTCCAAATCAGTAGTAGTATCAAAAGGTAATTATGTTTGTCTCAATATTTTTTATCGTCGATCCTTCGATGATAGTAAAAGGAGATAAATTATAGAGAGTTATGTCTCTTGATATGTTGGCCAGAACAACAGAGGATTTCTGAGCTCGGATGAGAATTTTAAATTTCATATCAAAAATTGATCCCTGTTCATATGTAACAATATCTTCGATGTTCTATCCAATAAATCGTCCCGAGAGGACAAAGTCTCCAAATCTAACATACAATGCATGTGAAGCTTATCTTCTTAGCCAAAGTTTACCGAAAAATTTCACCAACTTCTTTGTGCATCCACTTGCAAACACTTTTTAGTATAATTATATTCCGTTTAATTCCCAACCATTGTTGGATATTTTAAATAATGAAAATGATTGAAGAAAGAGAAAAGTCACAACTTTTAATCAAGAAAAAGTCGTAACTTTTGATATAAGAGACGCAACTTCCAGTAAGAATAAATAGACTAAGTTGGATGTAAACATAAGAAGGATCTTGCTCCCATTTCCTTTGTTTTTGAATTGTCATTTGTTAGTTCAAATATTTTGATAATTAGTTTCATCTAATCCTAAAGGATATTTGGTCATTGACAGTTGCATAAAATAGAGACCAAATAAAGCCTTAAGGATAGTATTTGTAACACGATTTGAAGTCTTCATTCTAATACAATATTTCCTTTCCTAAAGTTTCCATTTGATTTGGTTGTTTGCGTAAACTCATATCAACAGTCTTAAGACTTTATTCCCACCAATCAAATGAGTACAGTAAAAGACCTCACCTCTAGTATAGTTAAACTTGATAGGTTTGAACTTTACCCGTCAGAAGAAGAGAGTTCACTTCCTCTTGGTAGCTCTCAAGGTAGTATACATGCTCAAGTACACACTCAAGCCAGTGAACGAAGGGTAGGAGAAGGGATGCTAGATGAACTCTGGGCCAAGAAAAAGTGGGAGATAAATGACGACAAGATATGTCGAGGACACATCTTAAATGCTATGTGTGATAATCTCTTCGACATCTACCACATGGTGCCAACCGCCAAGGAGTTATAAGAGAAATTAAAGACAAGGTATACAAGGGAAGATTCTACAAGTGAGAAATTCCTAGTTTCTACTTTCTTTAACTACAAAATGATATATAATAGTCCCATCATGCAACAATTTTATGAATTAGAAAGGATGTTTAATCACTTTTCTGAACATAACATGCTTATGGATGAAACTATAATTGTTAGTGCTCTCATTGATAAACTCCCTTCATCTTGGAAAGACTTCAAGAGAGATCTCAAACATAAAAAGGAAGATATCTCGCTTAAAAGTCTAGCTAACTCTCTTCGTATTGAAGAAGAGTTAAGAATGCAAGAAAACAATCCTCAATCAAAATAGGATGAAAAAGACAAAGACCCAATCACCAAAATGAATGTCATTGAGGCAGGCCAAGGAACCAAGTCCAAAAAAAAAAAAAATTCATGGCAAGGTTAATGACAAGAACAAAAAGAAGAACGACAAGTGTTATCATTGCAAGAATGAGGGACACTACAATTATGAGTGTCAACTTCTTATGAAAAGTGGAAATGCTCCGAACAACAAAAGCAATGATGAGAAGTTGCTTGTGGTCCTAATTTTTGAAATCAACATGGTTGATGAAGAATTCACCTGGTGGGTTGAATTGGGAGTCACTCGACATATATGCAAGAATAAGAGCTTCTTCAAGTCCTTAAGGGAAATTGAAGATCCAAACTTTATTGTCTACATGGGAAACTCCTCGATGGTTTCTATCAAAGGCATAGGAGAGATAAATCTAAAGTTCACTTTTGGAAAGGTTGTAACTTTAACCAATGTGTTATTTGTTTTCGAAGTTAAAAAGAATCTTGTTTCGGGTAAGTTTTTGAACAAGTTTGGGTTCAAACTAGTTTGTGAGGCTGATAAGTTTGTGCTTTCTAAGAGAGAGATATTTGTTTAGAAGGGTTATTTTTGTAATGATATGTTTAAACTCAATGTTATGTCTATCAATAAGAATGCATCTTTTGTTTACTTGATTGAGTTTTCAACTATTTTGTGACATTCTAGACTAGGTCATATTTATTATAAAAGAAATTATAACATGATAAAGTTAGATCTTTTGCCAAAATATGCACAAAATGTTTATGGAAAATGCAACACTTGCATGTTAAATAAAATAAAAAGAATGTCTTTTCCATAAATTGAAAGAAAAAATCAATAAGTTGGAATTAGTGCATAGTGACTGTGATTTGTATGCAACTCCAACTTTGGGAAGAAACAAATATTTCGTGACTTTTATAAATAATTGTACAAGATTTTATAAAGTATTTTTGTTGAATTTTAAGGATCAAACTTTGCAAATGTTTAAGTCTTATAAACAAAAAAGTTGAACTTGCAAATGACATCTCTATAAAATGTCTAAGGATTGATAGAGATGGAGAATACTATGATAAAGAGTTATTTGAATCAACTAGTATCAAACACTAGTTGACTGCACCTTATACACTACAACAAAATGATGTGGCTGAAAGGAAAAAATAGAGTGCTAATGAAAATGATTAATTCCATAATAACTAATGTAAGTCTTAACCAAGGATTTTGGAGTGAAATTGTACTTACAACTTGTTATATACTCAATAGAGTACCAAATAAAAGAAGTTCAGCAACCCCTTATGAACTTTGGTATAAAAGGTAGCCAAATCTCAAACACTTGGAGTGTGGGGATGTACAACCATTGTAAGAATTCTTGAACCTAAAAAGAGAAAATTAGGAGAAAGAGGTATTGAATGCATTTTATAGGCTATGCACAAAATAGCAAAACTTATGGATTCATGGTAATTGAACACAATGATTCTATAGGGATCAATACAATTATAGAATCAAAAGATGCAATCTTTGATGAACAAAGATTTAGTTCAATTTCCAAGAACATAAATAATGACTTGAGAAATGATGATGTTGCTAACTTAAATAACAAAAATGAGGTCATTGAGCTAAGAAGAAGTAAAATATCAAGAAAGGTTAAATCATTTGGTCTAGATTTTGTTACTTATCTTGTTGAAGGAATAAGAAGTGTATTAAGTAACAAAATAACATTCTATTTTAATATAGAAGATGATCCTAAAATATATGATGAAGCTGTGAAATCTCAAGATGCATCATTTTGGAAAGAGATAATCAGCGATGAAATAGACTCAATATTATTAAACAATACTTGGCTTCTAGTGAATTTGTCTCTTGGTTCAAAGTTAGTGACTTGTAAATGAATTTTCAAAAAGAAATTGAAAGTCGATGGAACTGCAGACAAATGTAGGGTCAGATTAGTAGCCAAAGGCTATAATAAAAAACAGAGCCTTGATTATTTTGATATATACTTACCGGTTTCAAAGATAGCCACCCTAAGGGTACTAATTGCAATTGCATCAATTCAAAAGTGGATGATTCACCAAATGAGTGTTAAGACTGTATTCTTAAATGGTGAGTTAGATGAAGAAGTATACATGAAACAATTTGAAGGGTTTGTAGCACCTGGACAAGAGCACAAAGTGTGCAAGCTTGTGAAGGCTTTATATGGACTTAAACAAGCTCCAAAGCAATGACATCAAAAATTAATCAAGTAATACTTACTAGTGGATTCAAGATCAATGAATCAGATAAATGCATATATAGCAAGTATTCAAATGGAAAATGTGCCATAATATGTTTAACGTTGATGACATGTTGATCTTTGGTTCAGACTTAGAATAAGTCTTAAAAACCAAAAAGTTACTATCAAACAAGTTTGATATGAAAGATATGGGAGAGGTCAATGCCATCCTAGCTAGGCATAAAAATTAAAAGAAAACCCAAGATTGATTATACTCTCACAGTCTCATTACATTGAGAAGGTTCTCAAAATGTTTAATCATTATGATTGTAAGCCAACCCCAACTCCTTTGGACCCTAAAATTGATCATGTTAAAAATGAGGCTTCAGCAATATCACAATTGGAATATTCACAAATGATAGGCAGTTTGATATATGTCATGACTTGTACATGTCGAATATTGCTTATGTAGTAGGGGTGTTGAGTAGGTATATAAGTATAACCCTAGCAAACAACATTAGCTAGGCGTTACAAGAATTTTGTGATATCTCAAAAGCACCATAAATTATAGTATAAGCTATAAGGGAGATCCTTAAGTGCTTGAAGGTTACTCTTATGCGAGTTGGATAACAAATAAAGATGATCACTCTTCAATAAGTTGTTGGATCTTTATTTTAGGTGGTAGAGTTATTTCTTGGGCATCCAAGAAACAAACTTGTATAACGTATTCCACTATGACAATTGAGTTTGCAGCTTTAGCTACAACTAGCAAGGAAGTCAAATGGCTAAGAAACTTGTATGAAATTCAATGTAGTGAAAAGTACATTGTTTATAGGTCGGAATACTATATAAATGATGAATATTTGTTTTTTTGCTAGTAAAATGAGGATGAATTTAGTATTCTTAACAAGTTAACAAGTCACAGAAAGTGCCACAAATGGCAAGGACATTTGAGAGCTTATCTATATGAATATAGAATTTAATTATCCATAAAGTTTTGGACTTAAACTTTGACACATTCATGAAGGATTGTGGGATAACACAAAGTGTATGTCGGTTATAACAAATAGAAAGAAGTGAATTTGTGCGTGATAATTCATGTGACTTGTTACATAAACCTTTGGTTCAAAACTTAGCTACCAAAATGGTTTTACAAGTTATAAGAAATTATTACTAAAATGATGGTTCCATTGAAAGAGACCATTGTTAATGCACAAATTATCAAGATGTGTTTTGTAATTCATGAACAAAGCATTGAAAATGACAGGGAATTGTTGGATATTTTAAATAATAAAAATGATTGAAGAAAGGGAAAAGTCACACTTTTAATCAAAGAAAAGCCGCAACTTTTGATCCAAGAGAAGCAACTTCCAATAAGGATAAATAGACCAAGTTGGATGCAAACACAAGAAGAATCTTGCTCTCCTTTCCTTTGTTTTTAAATTGTCATTTGTTAGTGTCAATATTTTGACAATTAGCTTCATCTAATCCTAAAGGATATTTAATCATTAGTAGTTGTACAAAATAAAAACCAAATAAAACTTCAAGGATAGTATTTGTAACACGATTTGAAGTCCTCATTCTAATATAATATTTACTTTCCTAAAATTTTCATTTGATTTAGTTATTTGTGTAAACTCATACCACCAACCAAAACCTAATATATGTTGATTTTCTACTGTTGTAGTAACAGATAAAAAACAAATGAACATGAGTTTCCATATAGGAGTTGCATAAGTCTCAACGTATATTTATCTCCAAATAGTAAATTCGATCCTTAATCAAAAGTCGCTCTTTCGCACCTAACTAAAGTGTTAAAGTATATTTCAGAGGTATTATATATTTCTAAATTGTCTTATAAAATAGTTGCATTAAGCTTCTAGGAGGAAGGAATGCATAAGTTTACTAATTGACACTAAAAATCACATTTTTTACCCAACCGTCTAATATTTCAATTACTACAATGGCATATCCCACTCTTATACAATTAATTGACCTTAATATTGATGATTTGGAAAGTTGTCAAATGGACCGATCCATGATGAGACAGATCAATCTATCATACATGTAACGTTTAACAGAGAGGGATGGGCGGATCCACCATCATATAAGTTAAGAAATTCTCAATCCAATTCAATCCAAAATAGATTGCGGATTAGATGAGCAAGTCCATGGGAAAAAAAAATCTCTAAAACTATTCGGTCACTTTCTTAAAAAATATTATCTTGAAGTATCACTTATATATAATTAAAGTAATTCCATTTAGAAGAAATAAAAGTTCAACTATATATATTACTTTCTCTTATCAATTAATGATAAGTATAATAAATTAAATTGAGTTCACTTTATAACTAGAAATGTTTTTTGAGAGAGAATAACTTTCAACTTTTTCAACCTGAAATCAATCCAAATTTATCGCGAGCCAATCAGTCTTGACTTGCAATTCATATGGATTGATCAATTTAGATATGCTAAATGATGGGTTGATAAAATTTCAACTTAACTCGCTTAAATTATTCGATGAGATGGATCAATCCGATGGATCTAACTCAAATTAACAACTCTAATGATTTGTTTTAGCTATATACATTACAAAAAATATATGAATTAGTGACCGAATAATAAATTGATCATTAATATAGTAATGGAATATTAAATCGGTTACTAATTAATGATGGAATATTAAATCGGCCAGAAATTTACAACGGAGTATTAAATAGGACACTAATTAAAGACGGAATATTAAATCTAGTGACGAATTATTTTTTCTTTCACTAAAATAACGACGGATTATTATTTCTGTCACTAAAATAGCCACGACAAAAAAATTTCTTCGCTAAAATAGCGATGGAATTTATTTTCGTCCCTAAAATAGCGACGGATTGTGATTTTCGTCACTAAAATAATAATGAAAAAAAATAATCCGTTGCTAAAATAGCAACGGAAACAAATTCCGTCATTATTTTAGCGATAGAAATAAATTCCGTCGTTATTTTAATGATCGAAATAATTTTCCGTCGCTATTTTAATGATCGAAAATTAAATTCCAATGGCTAAATATATTGCACTAAAAAAACTGTATTTTAACAACTGAATTAATGATGGAATTTAAAAATGATCACTAATTTATAACTGAAATTTAATATCAATCGTTAATTAGCGACTGAATTAAAATCGATCATTGATTAGCAATCGATTTTAAATTCGGTCATAAATTAATGACCGAATTAAATCGGTCACTAAAATATATTAAAGCAGTAGAAAAATGGATCATTAATTAAATAATTAAGTTAAAAATTGATGCATAGAGAAAATTATAAATTGAACAGTGCCGACGGCTATATGTTAAAATTGAATTAACGAATTAATTATACGACGATAGCTAAAATTAAGAAAAATTAAATGATTTAATTAATAATTTTTGTTTTTTAATTTAGTGACGAAATTAAATTTCCATCGCTATGGAATTAAATTTCCATGGTTAACATCGATTATTTATTTTGGGTTTAGTTTTCTCCCTTTTGTGATTTCTCTTTTTCTTTGCTACTCTTGCTGGTCCCGTCAAAGTCGGTTTTGTAGGAGGTTTATTAAGATTCTCGTTCAGGGTTCAAAGAATTTTATTATCAAATATTTAAATTTTAGAATCTAATATTTAAATTGTTCGGTGAAAATAAAATTTAATTTTTAAATTTCTGTTTAGACAGTTCAAATCATCCATATATAATATTTTGATCTAAAATTTCAATTCTTCCATATTTCAAGGGTAGCATAGCTAAGATCCAAAATATGAAATAAAATGACTCTATTACTCGGTCAATCCTGTTCCACTTAATTCTTTTTCCATAAAATGTGGAACTGCCATATTAACGATCCCTCATCGCTGCCCCTACGTATGGAGGGAGGTAAATCAGGTTCCAGATGACTAGCGCAGAAATACAAAGTCATCGGTGGTCTGGTCATCATCTCCGGAAATCGATCTCTTGCCCAACCTCTCCAACGCCAAACCAAAAAACTTCTTTTGAACCATGCTTAGGTCTAGGCTTCATGAGGATTATAATAGGCTACAATAGGGATCATGAGGAGGAGTTGGATCTTGGCCACCCAATGGATCCGAACCACATAAAATCCGATCCATTAATGATTATCCATTCCACTAGAGGATCAACATTGATCTACCCCACCAACCCCCATAAATAAATATGGGCTCCACATATTATTTGTATAAAATATATCCCCATGTTTAAGATATCGAATGTCCATTAATTAATTAAATTATTGATAATTTAATTAATTAATATCTAACTCCATGAGTATATCGTAGTACCACTCATCCTTATCATCATATTGGACCAAGTCCACCTGTAGAATTTACTTGATGAACTTTATAAGCTCCTCAAGGGGACATCATCATCCTAGTATATAGGACACGATTTCCTCCTATAATCAACGACACACCATATAAATAATATTATTTTCCAACTTACAAGGCCTATCGATTTAACACATAAATCTCGCCCATTGTAAATCAAAGAAATAAATACTAAGTACATGTGTCTGTTATTATATCGGAATTAAGAGCATATACACCATAATATCTGAGGTCTGATTCAATTATATAGTCAGTATAAATTGAATCACCTCTAAATCGGTCCTGCTCAATACACACAAAGTGTACTAGTGTAATTCTATGATCAAGATAAACCAATACCAAATTACACTACAACCATGATAATGATTTATCCAAAATCATCTTGATTGTGAGCCTCTACTTATACTCTATAAGGAATTGATAACATGATTTTCTGTGCGACACCACACACCATGTTATCTACAATGTAAAGTATCAGACAATATGCATAAATATAAAATGCAAACAATGATCATGTGATTCTTATTTCAAAATGAAGATGTTCATACAAAGGTTAGACTTTCAGTATACTTCCCAACAATCTCCCACTTATACTAAAAGACTATGCTACCATCAAACTGTCATACATCTGATTCTCATTCCCTCCACATGCCTATCAAAAGCTCTCACTGGAAGGACCTTAGTGAAAGGATTTGCCAAGTTATCCTCTGATGCAATCTTGGCGACAACAATTTCTCCTCACTTTACGATCTCTCGTATCAGGTGGTACTTGCGCTCTATGTGTTTACTTGCCTTATAGGCTCGTGGTTCCTTCAAGTTTGCAACTGCACCACTGTTATCACAATAAATTGTGATATTTTTGGGCAAACCAGGAATCACATCCAAGTCCATCAAGAAGTTCCTGAGCCATACAACTTCTTTAGCTGCCTCAGAGGTTGCCACATACTCAGCTTCCATGGTAGAGTCCGCCATGCATTTCTGCTTGACACTCCTCCATATAATGGCTCCACATCCCAAAGTAAACACAAAACTCGAGGTAGACTTACTGTTATCCCTATCTGATTGAAAGTCAAAATTTTTGTACCCCACAGGGAGTAATTGATCTGTTTGGTATACCAGCATATAATCCCTAGTCCTTCTCAGGTACTTCAATATATGCTTTATCGCAGTCCAATGTCCCTGTCCTAGATTACTCTGATATCTACTAATCATGCCCACGACAAAGCAGATATCCAGCCTCATACATAACTTAGCATACATGAGGCTTCCTGCCGCCGAAACATAAGGAACCGCCTTCATCTCCTCTATCTTCTTTGATGTTCTAGGACATATCTCTTTAGATAAAGGTACTCTATTCCGAAAAGGTAAAAAACCTTTCTTGGAGTTCTGCATGCTAAAACGAGCTAAAATAGTATCTATGTATGAAGCTTGAGATAAACACAACATCTTTTTATTGTGATCCCTTATAACTTTGATCCCAAGGATGCATCCAACTTCTCCCAAGTCTTTCATATCAAATTGTTTGAACAACCATACCCTTACGTTTGATAACATTTTAATATTGTTGCCAATGAGCAAAATGTCATCTACGTATAGTACAAGAAATACCACTACGTTTCCGTCACATCTCTTGTATACACAAGACTCATTCGAACTTTGAATAAATCCATATAACTGGATTACCTCATCAAAGCGGATGTTCCAAGATCTCAAAGCTTGCTTCAATCCATAAATGGATCGATTAAGCTTGCACACAAGTTTCTTTTTGCCCTTTGCAATGAATCCCTCTGGTTGCTCCATATAGATGTTTTCCTCAAGACTTCCATTAAGGAAAGCTGTCTTGACATCCATCTGCCAAACCTCATAATCTATATGAGCAACAATAAACAAAAGAATCCGAATAGACTTAAGCATGACTACTAGCGAAAAGGTCTCCTCATAATCGATACCCTCTTTCTGAGTGTACCCTTTCGCAACAAGTCTTGCTTTGAAGGTCTCTACCTTCCCGTCTGATCCTCTCTTTCTCTTGTAGATCTACTTGCATCCAATGACTTTTACACCATTGGATGGTTCTACTAGCTCCCAGACCTGATTTGAATCCATAGATTCTATCTTAGAATTCATTGCCCTTTGCCAAGATACCGCATCTTCATCTTGGAGTGCCTCGTCATATGTCCAGAGATCAGGTTTATGTTCGTCAGGGACCAAATCAGAAGATTCTCCCAAGAATATAAATCTATCAGGTTGTCAAACAACCCTCCCATTACGACGAGGTATCACCTGTGTATCCTTTGTGACATGCGGTGCAATCACTTGTGATATGTCCTCTTGTACTATTGGTATTGAAGTAGTGACTTCCCCTCTTAATTCCTCCAGAACAATCTTGCTCATGGGCTTGTGGTTCATCACATAGTCTTCCTCTAAAAATCGGGCATTCTTGCTAACGATCACCCTCTGATCTCTAGGACTATAGTACAAACCGCCTTTCGTTCCTCTAGGAAAGCCTACGAACAAGCGCACTTCTGTATGAGATTCTAACTTACCAGCATCTCCCTTCAACACATGTGATGGACTACACCAAATTCGAATATGTCTCAGACTAGGCTTTCGCCCAGTCCACAATTCTGTGGGAGTAGAAGGTATTGATTTAGATGGTACCAAGTTTAAAATATACATTGTCGTTTCTAGAACATACCCCTAGAACGAATCTGGTAACTCAGAATAATTCATCATCAATCTAACCATCTTCATAAGAGTCCTGTTCCTTCGCTCCGCCACACCATTTCTTCTGGGGTGTACCAGGTGCAGACAGTTGGGATTGAATCCCAGCCTCTGATAAGTAACTCCTAAACTCTCCCAAGAGGTACTCACCATCACGATCAGATCATAGTGTCTTGATACTTTTACCTTGACGTTTCTCCACATCAACCTTGAATTCTTTGAACCTGTCAAAGCATTAAGACTTGCGGCACATCAAGTAAATGTAACCATATCTTGAATAATCATTTATAAAAGAGACGAAATATTCAAAATCACCTCTAGCCTGGATAGACATAGGACCACACAAATTAGAATGAACTAATTCCAACACATCTTTGGCTTTATACCCCTTGGCCTTAAAAGACCTCTTGGTCATTTTACCTTCCAAGCAAGATTCGCAGGTTGGGAAATCTTCCACCACTAATGAACCCAAAGGTCCATCAGCTATCAACCTTTGAATTCTACTCAGGTTAATATGACCTAACCTTAGATGACAAAGATATTTTGATTCATTTTCGAAGGTTCCTTTCTCTTATTAGATTTAGAAGATGAGTTATTTATTTCTATTTGCATTGTGGGAGCTTTTGGTTCAAGAGTGTATAAATTTCCTACCAACGCACCAGAACAGATAATCTCCCTATTCCTTTTTATAACTCTGTCATTAAAAGAAATAGAATATCCATCCAAAAATAATTTAGAAACTGAAATCAAATTCTTTTTAAATGTAGGTACATAAAGGCAATTTCTCAGAATCAAAGTTTATTACTATCAAAAGATAAATAAACATCTCCCACTACAATAGCCGCCACCTTCGTAGCATTGCCCATGTAGACGGTAATCTCTCCCTCAGCTAGTCGTCTGATTTCCTGGAACCCCTGTAAAGAGTTGCAGACATGATCAATGACTCCCGTATCTACACACTAAATACCGATAGATAACACCGCTAAACATGTTTCAACGACTAAACTAAAAGATATACCTTTGTTCTGTTTTCAGTTAGGGCAGTCCGCCTTCCAATGTCCAGTCTGCTTGCAAGTGAAGCACTTGCCTTTCGACTTCTTCACTCCTGCCGAGGTCCTGCTGCCATCTTTGCTACACCTTGTTTCTTCTTCTTCTTACCTTTCGGCTTAGAAGTAGAAACCTTCTGAGCAACCATAGCCTGAGCACTTTGATGAAAAAGTCCCTCTATCGCCTGGAGTTCTGTTAGAAGCTCCACCAACGAATACAACCTCTTATTCATGTTGTAGTTCAGGCGAAACTGCTCAAAACTTCTAGGTAGAGATTGGAGAATGATATCGACCTGGGTTTCCCCATCAATCTTCGCTCCAAGGACATCCAGCTCATTCAAATGAGCCATCATCTTGAGAACATTATCCCTTACGGGTGTTCCCTCAATCATGGTGGTCGTCATTAAGTTCCTCATAGCTTCTTGCCTAGCAGCTCGATTCTGGTATCCGAAAAGTTCCTTGAGATTTAGCATCATGTCATAGGCAGTATTCATGGCCTGATGCTGATGTTGCAATACATTTGATATAGAAGCCAAAATGTAACACCGCGTCATCTCATCAGCCTTGATCCACTTCCTATAACTCTCTTTTTCCTTTTCACCAGAATCATCCGTAGGCTTAGGAGGACACTCTTCGAAGAGTACATATTTGTACTCCTCTACAGTCAAGACAATGTCCAGATTCCGTTTCCAATCAACATAGTTAGGTTCAGTAAGTTTGTTTTCTTTCAGAATCACACCAAGTGGGTTGAAAGCCATTTTGAAAAACCTAAGAATCACAGTGATCATAACATTAGATTTCAAAATTTATTGATTCCTCAAACAATAAAATTTTAAAATCAACCAACACCTCAAAACACTGAGAATATCGTATGCCACGATAGTGTGGACGTATATGAATTCTACATTTGTAAGAGGAGGTTTTACCCATTAATTTTATTATCCTGTCAACCTTACTTTTTGACAAATAAAATTAATAGTTGGTTCCTCTTCGGCCCTACAAATAAAAGTAGTGACTCCGATGGGGAGGATACTTTTATTTGCATCTAAGTGTTTACTATTACTCGATACTAAGGTAATTATCTCGGATTATGTGTCTTCCGATGGAGAAGTACACACACTCCTAAATAATTTTCTATAACCATAATTGACCTAGTGATCTGCAAAACAAACTCATCTGATATGGAGGAAAGCACTCAGAGTCATCGTGCAAGTTTGTTCGCATCACATGTCAAATTGTAATGGAGGTCGTGGGAATTAAAAAAAAATATCCCTCTCCCACTTAGTAATTTAAAATTGAAGAATTTTCACACAACATGCATATCAAACAATAAGCAATAAACATGAAAAAAAAACTTTTCAACTATTATGGCTTTTGTTTTCCAATATGCTTCCCGTCGTGTCACTACCTCGTCTGCTCCTCCCTTTACCATGCGCAAGCCACAAGGAGATCCGAGCCGAGATAAACCATTTTAATTTACATCCATCGATCCTATACTCCACGAAGGAGTGTACAACATATTTAGATCGAATAGTAAATTAAAATGAACAACTAAACAATGTCGTATTTAATTACAAAAATTAAATACTAATTAGCCTTGTCAATCCCGAGGATTCAAAAATTAGTTACAATCACACACACACACACAATCACATACATCGACATAGTCATAATAGTTGGATCTTATGCCTGCAAGCAAAAAGTTAGCCTACGCACATCCTATTGTTATCCAGCATATACAATATATGATAAATGCATGAAAGTAACTGAATCCAAACACAGAAAATCGGAAATCGTGGCTTTGATACCACTTGAAGGTGAAACGATGTGTTTCCCGCTTCTCCTCGATCGCTTGTGCATGACGATCCTATCTCACATCCTCGGATTAAAATTTTATTAACTAAAACTAATCCAGACGGAGATGGATTACCCAAGCAACCGATTCATCATCGTGCTATTCGATTTGAGTGGTCGCTTGAACAAACTTATTATTCAAGCTACCTAACTCTTTTCCTCGATTAGCCGCGGAATAGATGATGTACGGATCGTTGGTTTTTGTGTTTATCATCGGGGTCCATGTCAATTAATAACATGCAAAATACAAAAGAACTAGAATCAATACTAAACAAAATTATACCTCATATTTTACCTCTTGATCTTCTATTGTATTCCTATCCTCGAACATCGTGTGGGCAACGATCTTCCAAGAATCGAAGCCTCCTAGACCACGTATCTTCCCTTCCTTGCTTGCTCGGAACAAGGAAAGATAATCCTCCCTTCTTCTCCTTGCTTGTGCCGACCATCAAAGACCAAATCCTTGGTGTCCGCCAGCCCTAAGGAGAGGGAGAAGATGGTGTCGGCCAAGAGAGAAGGATCACCCTCAACCCTTGATGTTGCCGGCCCTTGGAGAAAGAGAAGAGGTGTCGACAATGAGATGGGGAGGAGGCGCTGGCCAAGGAGGAAGGAAACCCTAGCTCTTGGTCTTGTTGCCACTGGCCCTAAGGAGATGGACAAACCAAAACCCTAGCCTCCAACTAGTTGCCACCCAACCTCTCCAACGCCAAACCAAAAAACTTTTTTTTAACCATGATTAGGTCTAGGCTTCATGAGGTATTTATAATAGGCTACAATAGGGACCATGAGGAGGAGTTGGATCTTGGCCACCCAATGGATCTGAACCACATAAAACTCGATCCATTAATGATGATCCATTCCACTAGGCTTTTAGTATACATCCCAACACAAGGCTCCGCTGGTCGGCACAGATTCTCCCCTCGCCTCCAGCATCCTAGCTGAGAGAATGCTCAAGTCCTTCAAACAAATATCTATAGGGGAGTTCGGTCGATCTGGAGGAGTACCTAGGAAGATTTAAGAAGGCGACCCTGATACATGATTATTTTGACGGAGCCAAATGCAAGATCTTCTCTCTCAATTTAATAGGCTCGACACAAAGGTAGTTCGACTGACTGCCCCGAAGGATCCATCAATTCCTTCCAGGAGCTCTTTGCTCTTTTCCTTCAGCGTTTCACTAGCAGTAAAAGGTACCGCCGAACTGTCCAGTACCTCATGACTATAAAATAGAAGAGTAATGAATCCCTACGGGATTACATACAGCGGTTTAACCGAGTGGCAGTTGACGTCTTGGATGTTTCACCCGGGATAGTAGTCAACGCCTTTTCTTAGGGTTTGATAAGAGGAGATTTTTCGAAGTCCCTAATGAAGAGGCCCCTGTCCCACTTTGAAGCCTTATTAGTCAGGGCAAAGGCGTATGTCAACTTAGAAGAAGCCGAGAAGGTAGTAGATGAGCAACAAGGGAGGAGATCCAGCTAGTCTCAACTCCAAAAGCAAAGTAAAAAGACCTTTCTCCCAGCACCGAATCGCCCTCCCAAAATTCCTTCCACTTATCCTCCATGGTTGGTCAAGAACAGGGTAATCCACACTGTGCAGGAAGCCTCTCAACCATTAGTACTGCCGGAACAATGCACCCCTTTTTGCGCCTTCCACCAAGTACACGGCCACTCAACTCAGGAGTGTCATACTCTGGCTGAAGAAATCATGCAAGTTATGAGGGAGCAACAACAAAACTTCAACGCCCCACCCCGGTTTCCTCAAATAGAAGCAAGACCGGAGCCGCGAAACCATGCTCGACGAAATCCTGCTAGGTGAGCTTTTCGACCTTCACTCGAGCGCCCAAGGATAGCTCAAGCTCCTTGGAGGGCCCGAGAGGCCTCCCCAAGCGAGCCAGCTCCCCAACCAGGATCATCGTAGGAGCTTTCCAACACTCCTCATCGCGGTACCATCAACATGATCACCGGTGGAGCCACAGATAGAGATTCGAACCGAGCCAAGAAGGCTCATGGGAGGTGGCTGGAGAACATGGAAGTAAATACCAGCCGAAGGCACGTCGAAGGACCTTCAATAAGTTTTGGCCCCGATGACCTACGAGGAGTCTCTGTCCCACATGATGATGCCTTGGTGATTAGAGCCACCATCACCAACTATGATGTGAACAAGATCTTCGTGGACACAGGTAGCTCGGTTAATATTATATTTAAAGATGTCTTTGCTCGTATGCAGCTCGACCCGACACAACTTTAGCCAATGAATACTGCTCTGTTCAGCTTCTTGGGTCACAAGGTGTCTCCACTCGGCCGAATGGATCTGCCTTTATCTCTAGGGGAGGAGCCTCTCCGCCAGACCCGAATTACTACCTTTACGGTATTAGACGCTATCTCAGCATACAATGTCATCTTGGGAAGGCCAGTGCTACACCCTTTCAAAGCTTCCGTATCAATATACCACCAGAAGGTCAAATTCCCTGTGAACAATCAAATAGGGGAAGTCATCGGAGACCAAAAGGGCTCGGAAATGTTATGTGGACGAAATTCGAGCGGGGCCCAGGAAAAACCTGAAGATCGAAAGGGCAAAAGTTTACACTCTCTGGGAGGAGCCGATAGATGAAGAAGTTGTGCAGATATGGCCAGATCAGCCTGATCAAATGATTCAAGTTGTTGCTGACCTGCCAGCTAAGCTAAAGTAAGGAATAATCAATTGCTTAGTAAGAAACTGAGATGTCTTTACTTGGTCTGAGGAACATAATCAAGGTATCTCCCTGACCAAAATGTTGGTGCAATCGGCCTAGGTCACGATTGACCAGGACTCGAGCTTAGCTCGAGAGATGTTTTGATGTTAGACAAAAACATATGACAATGTAATTGTCATGGGAAAGTCTAAGTCTTAGGTACTTGGCATGGAAAGTTCAAGCATGAGTCTTGGCAATGTAAAGTCCAAGCATGGGTCTTGGCATGGAAAGTCCAACATGGGTTGGCAAGGGAAATCCAAGCTTGAGTCTTGGCATTTGAGAAGTCCAAGGGGATATTGGCGGCGTAAAGTCCAAGCGGGAGTCTTGGCAGCATAAGTCCAATGGTTGGCGGCGTAAAGTCCAAGAGGAGTCTTGGCGGCGTAAGTCCAATGTGCCTTGGCGGAGTAGACACCGTTAGCGTGACATAGCCGATGGAAGCACCTGAAGGCTAGCGCGATGGATGAACAAGTCATGGATGACTTGGAGGGATACGAGAAGCGTGAGGCTGATGGAGGTGGCTAGAAGGCTTAGGTCTAGGCTAAGGGTGGTCTAGCAAGTATGGGGGAACCATACTTGGGCTAAAACCTCATGTTTGAGGTGTGCCAGTCGACTGGTGTCATGTGACAGTCGACTGGACTGAGTCAACTAGGGTTTGACTATGGGAAGTGGCCTAGCAGTCGACTGCCAGAGATGGGCAATCGACTGATGGGACTGATAATGTGATCAGTCGACTGATGCTCGGTGTTTCGGCCACAGAATGGAGTCTCACTCGACCGCTGCGGTCAGCAGTCGAGTGGAGGCTTGACCAGTCGACTGATGGTCATAATCAGTCGACTGATGATGGATCCGTTGGACTTATCCAGCGTGGATCTAGCCGTTGTCTCATGACAACAGTGGCATCAGTCGACTGATGGTCCCGACCAGTCGACTGATCGACTTTTTCCAGCACATGTTAAAGCTATAAAAGGAGCTCGTGATGGAGGAAAAAGGCATGGTTTCTTGAGGGATTTTGGGGCGATTTGTTGTTGCAAATCAGGGTCTCCAAGTTGATTTCAAGCAACCAAGTGATCAAGCATTCAAAGAGCAATTGTAAAGTAGTTTTCTTTACTTGCATTGTATTTTATTGTTGTAATTGCTTGTATTTATTTCTTATTGTTGTAAGAATAGTTTGTAAGAGGTTTCTCCGCCTCCGACTTGTGTCGAGAAGGAGTATTTGTGATTAGTGATTGCATTGGCGTCGCTAGAGCTCTTTAGAGCTCGATCCGTGGAGTAGGAACCGTTCGGTTCCGAACCACGTTAAACATCTTGTGTTTGTGATTGTGTTTCGTGTTATTGCTTTTATTATTATTATTTTGCTGCGCTAACATGATTTGTAGACGCAATCACGATCGAATTCCATCAATGAACAATAACGCGCTATTCACCCCCCCTCTAGCGTCCAATCGATCCCCTATAAGTGGTATCAGAGCGAGACCGCTCTTCAAAGTTTAACAACAAAAGGAGCATGCTAGAGGGTGAAGATGGAGTTCCAAGACAAGCTTTGATGGGATATCAATACTCCACCACCATATGATCAAGAAGATTTTTCGACGTGGAGAGCAAGAATGGAAACATTCTTGATGATGGACATAGAGGATTGGTTCATCCTCGTAGAAGGCTTTGAACCTCCTAGGGATAAGAAGGGACAAGTCCTCAAGTTGAAGAAATTGACCCAAGAGCAACGACAAAAATTCAAGACCGAAGCCAAAGTAACAAAACTTCTAGAAGATTTGATACCTAATGATGTTTTGTCTAGGCTAGGTAAATATCTTGACGCCAAGGAGCTATGGGAAAAATTGGTCAAGTTCAATGAGAAGCCCCACTTGGCACAAGTAGAAGAAGATAAGGAAGAGGATGAAGAGAGTTCATCATCCTCACAAGCAAGTGAAGAATCGGAAGTTGAAGAGGAGTCAGCTTCCGGATCGGTGGAAGAGGAGGTGAAAGAAATAGAAGAAACCTCCACCTCTACGATTGAGGGAGAGGAGATTAGAGCATCCTCAACACCGGAACAACAAGAAGAACCATCTACATCCGGTAGAAAGGAAGATCAAGCTCAAGAGAACCTTATCACCACCCTAGGTAACTCAAGCATGTCAATTAATAATAAAATGAATATCATATGCTTTGAGTGTAGGGAAGCTGGGCACTATAAGAGCAAGTGCCCAAAGAAGGTAAAGAAATCTCCTCCAGCACCAAAAGTCAAGGATGTCAGTTCCCCAACCATCAAAAGCAAGGAGCACATTATTTGCTTCAAATGCCGACTACCGGGACACTACCGGAGTCAATGCTCTATGGGGAAGAAGAAGGGGCATGAAGGAGCTACACAAGTAGCGGGAGCTTCCAAAGCTAACCCTAAGGTATTTTTAAATAAAGCTCCTTATTTAAATAATGTCAAAAGGCATGCTAGGAACTTTAATTCTCTTTCAATTTATGAAAAGCATGTTAATAGGAACAAGTACTTTTGTTTAGGAGCTAAGAATGTCAACTTAGGAAATAAGGAGAAATTTGGGACTAATGTCCCTAGAAAAGTTTTACCTAGGGAATCTATTAGAAAAATAGGAGAACACCTAGGTCTTAATCCTAAATGGACTAGGCATATGCCTAGAAAGGACAATGCCCAAAGATCAAACCAAAATTCTAAATTTAGGCAATTAGAATTAGAGAACCAAGCCTTGAGATCAAGGCTTGAGAAATTAGAAAAGACCCTAAATAAGATACAAAATCAATTTCAAGGGTCTAATGGTCAAAGTCAAGGGTCAAAATCTCAAAGTCACTACTTAGGACCTAAAAGACAAAAGTCAACCAAGGGCAAGCAAGGTTTGGGTCACAAACCTAAGCCTAAGGTGGCTTATCATAGTGTTCCATTTGATTATGGAACACGATCTAGGTCTAGGAAGACCAAGGTCAATAGGGAAGTCATCCCTAGAGTTGACCAAGGTTTGTGCCTAGTGGCTAGGGTTTCTAGGAAACCTAGGGTGGCCACTAAGAAGGTTGCAAGGGGAGTTACCCCTAGAGTCAACCTAGGTAAGACCCAAATGACCAAGGCTACCAAGCCTAGGAGGGTCATTAGGAAGGTATCTAGGGAGGTTATCCCTAAGAAATACCTAGTTAACCCTAGGAGCTCAAATATGTTTTGGGTTCCTAAGAGCGTGATTGATTCATGCTAGATGGATTTAGGGTGTGTCAACCTTGATTGGATGGGTAGTTAACTCAACCATGGTAAAGGTGACACTTTAGATCATTTTCAAGGTTATGGTTACCTTGGGAATGTGTTTTGGTTGTTAATCCTAAAAATTTTAGGATGTGCCAATATTAATTGAGAAGTTTGATAAATTGATCAAATTGACACATTTTAGGTTTAGAGGTCATAGTGTGTCATTTTGGGTTTTTGGCACACTAGGGAGAAAAGTAATATTATGGCAAAATATACTTAATTATATCAAATGACAATTAATATTAAAATTTAGGTATTATATACCTTTATATCTTATTTTCCATGCCTTGATTTGTCATATGCCATGACATAACATCATGTTTATTTTCATCACTTATATGTCATGATCATGTTTAGGATTTAGGATAATTGTCATGTGTTTTTAAATTTAATCATATGTCATGACATCATGATCATTGGCCATGCTTTATTTTGCTATCATTATGCTATGATCATTTCATGCATTTAAGATAATTTGATTGAAATTGATTTAAGGACAATGACATGACTTGGAGTCCCATTTATAAGGGAATCAAGTAGGGTTGCCTTAGAAAAATACATGAAACCCTAGATTAGGGAGAACAAAACTCACATCTTATATTACATTGACATGTATGTGTATTTATATACCCTAGATACATGTGAGATGTTAGGATATGAGTTGAGTTCAAGGTGCATAGTTTTTGTATCTAGATGAACTAAAACTCATCTTATTTCAGTGGTGGATCATTGGGAAAGCTTGTGTACAAGTCATGTACATTGAGCCCAAGGAATATGATCCAAAATAAGATTTTGAAAATATTTTAAAATCATTTTAGAAAACCTTGGTGAAGTCTATATTTTGATAGCAATCACCATTGATGAAGTTGATACAAAGTGAGCCAAAACTTAGAAGTTTTCTTCACTTTTGAATTTTGTATCAATTTCAGTATTTTATGGGTAAAATATTTTTCTATTATTTTTCACCCATTGTATTAACTATAAGTAATATACGTATCAAATTTTGTGATTTTTCGATATACGTAGAATTACTTATGATTTTCTGAACTGATAATGAAATTTGAAATTTGATTATCGATCGATTACTGAGATGGCGATCGATGAGTGTGTCGACTCGGTAATTGACAGAGTCGATCCAATACTGATTTTGAGAAAACAAAGTTTGTTTAGCCCGTGTTCAGCTGCAGTTAAGGTCCCTAACCACTCCTAACCCTAGGATATGCTTTGGGAAGTATTATAAAGGGTGAAAATCCATTGGATATGGATTTGGAGAGGTGTTAGGTCAAAGTATCAAATTTAAGGGTTGAAGAGTTCATGTTTGAACTTAGAACCTTAATTTTGATGGGTTAGAGTTCCTATTGGCTTAGGGACTTCCCAAGGACATTGTTGGTACAATGGTCAAGGGGGAGTAAGCTTTTAGGGGGAGGTATCTATCATGGGATGATGGATGTGTTTTTCTCTTCTTGAAGGGGAGAATTTATTGGGAGAAAGACATCAATTGGAAAAATTGATGGGATTTTGAGAAACCCAATTTGGAAATTGGGAGAGTGGATAGGATTGCCTCTCTTGAGTGATATGAGACTTATCACTAGGAAGATGGTAGACATCCTAAGTATTTTTGGATCAAGGGGGAGATTGTAAGATCTCATTGGGACATGAGACATTGACCTCCTTGGAGAGATAACCTTTTTGATGTATGTCAAAAAGGGGGAGAAAGATAAGATTACCAATTTGGGATAATTGGTAAGGAGTTTTTGAGTTAGATAGTCTAACTCAAATGGTTTGTTTGGTTTTTGTCAAACATAAAAAAGGGAGAGATTGTTGGTGCAATCGGCCCAGGTCACGATTGACCAGGACTCGAGTTTGGCTCGAGAGATGTTTTGATGTTAGACAAAAACATATGACAATGTAATTGTCATGGGAAAATCCAAGTCTTAGGTACTTGGCATGGAAAGTCCAAGTGGGACACTTGGCATTTGGGAAAGTCCAAGCATGAGTCTTGGCAATGTAAAGTCCAAGCATGGGTCTTGGCATGGAAAGTCCAACATGGGTTGGCAAGGGAAAGTCCAAGCTTGAGTCTTGGCATTTGAGAAGTCCAAGGGGATATTGGCGGCGTAAAGTCCAAGCGGGAGTCTTGGCAGCATAAGTCCAATGGTTGGCGGCGTAAAGTCCAAGCGGAGTCTTGGCGGTGTAAGTCCAATGTGCTTTGGTGGTGTAGACACCGTTAGCGTGACATAGCCGATGGAAGCATCTGAAGGCTAGCGCGATGGATGAACAAGTCATGGATGACTTGGAGGGATCCGAGAGGCATGAGGATGATGGAGGTGGCTAGAAGGCTTAGGTCTAGGCTAAGGGTTGTCTAGCAAGTATGGGGGAACCATACTTGAGCTAAAATATCATGTTGAGTCAACTAGGGTTTCGATCGTGGAAAGTGGCCTAACCAATGATCGCGGAGATGGGAATGATCGATGGACGAGTAGTCGACTGATAATGTGATCAGTCGACTGATGCTCGGTGTTTCGGCCATAGAATGGAGTCTCACTCGACCACTGCGGTCAGTAGTCGAGTGGAGGCTTTTCCATTCGACTGATGGTCATAATCAGTCGACTGATGATTAGAGCTGTCAAACGGGCCGACCCATGGCGGGGCGGGCCAACCCATCGTAAACCCAATATTTAGCGGAGAGGGGCGGGCCGACCCGCCATCTCGGCGGGTTGAGAAATTTCCAACCCAACCCAATCCAAGGCGGGTTGCGGGTTAGGCGGGCCAACCCACGGGCCACACAAATTTAAAAAATATATCTAAAATTACTGAGATGTTGAGGGCTTGAGATAATGATTTGTAAGACAGATAGAGTACCATGATTAAAAAAATAAGTATTTGAAGTAACTAAAATCTTATAATTGAGATTCAATTATCGACTTACAAAATTGAGTATCGATGATTTTGATTCCTTTCCAATGTTCTAAAATATTCAAATCTTGATAATATATAAATGTAAATTTTTGCTGTTTCAAATAGAGATTCAATTGAGATTTTTTAACTTGGGTAATTATTTGATTTTGATATGTTATTATTTTCTATATTGATTAGAATAGTAGTGACAAGATAATAAAAAACAATTAGAGTATAAAAAATATTCTTTTGTTCTTTACTTTTAACTTCTTTTATACTTTGTTGAGGTATATGTGTGATAGAAGACGATTGTAATGGTGAAAAATTTGTCTTTTGACATTTCTCAACCCGCGGGCCAACCCGTCCCATGGCGGGCTAACCCGTCTAGACCCGCAATCTGCGCGGGTCGCTCCGTTTAGGCCCGCCAAAATGGCGGGTTGATAAAAGTTCAACCCAACCCGCTTAAATTGTTTGGCGGGGCGGGCCAACCCGGCGGGCCTAACCCAACTTGACAGCTCTACTGATGATGGAACCATTGGACTTATCCAGCATGGATCTAGCCGTTATCTCACGACAACAGTGGCATCAGTTGACTGATGGTCCCGACCAGTCGACTGATCGACTTTTTCCAGCACAGGTTGAAGCTATAAAAGGAGCTCGTGATGGAGGAAAAAGGCATGGTTTCTTGAGGGCTTTTGGGGCGATTTGCTGTTGCAAATCAGGGTCTCCAAGTTGATTTCAAGCAACCAAGTGATCAAGCATTCAAAGAGCAATTGTAAAGTAGTTTTCTTTACTTGCATTGTATTTTATTATTGTAATTGCTTGTATCTATTTTTTATTATTGTAAGAATAGTTTGTAAAAGGTTTCTCCGCCTTCGACTTGTGTCGAGAAGGAGTATTTGTGATTAGTGATTGCATTGGCGTCGCTAGAGCTCTTTAGAGCTCGATCCGTGGAGTATGAACCGTTCGGTTCCGAACCACGTTAAACATCTTGTGTTTGTGATTGTGTTTCGTGTTATTGCTTTTATTATTATTATTCCGCTGCGCTAACACGATTTGTAGACGCGATCACGATCGAATTCCATCAACGAACAGTAACACGCTATTCACCCCCCTAGCGTCCAATCGATCCCCTACACATAATAGAGCACCGGCTAAATGTCCTTCCTGGGTCTCGCCCATCAAACAAAAAAAAAAGACACTTTGGCCCAGAAAAAGATCAGGTCATCTGAACCGAAGTACAAAAACTCATGCAGGCTAGATACATTCAAGAAGTGCAATTTCCTAACTGGTTGTCTAACATTGTATTAATACCAAAACCATGAGGGAAATGGAGGGTATGTACAGACTTTAGAGATCTTAATAAAGTGTGCCGTAAAGATTGCTACCCCTTGCCTCGAATAGATCAACTAGTAGATTCTACGGCAAGATGTGAACTAATTTGCATGTTAGACGCTCATCAGGGGTATCATCAGATCCCATTGGCATAGGAAGATCAAAAGAAAGTCAGCTTTGTCATGGCGGATGACACTTTTTGTTACAAGGTCATGCCATTCGGATTAAAGAATGCTGACGCAACTTATCAAAGGCTAATGGATAAAGTGTTTCGGTCGCAAATAGGCCGAAATATTGAAGTATATGTGGATGATATTCTCATCAAATCCACTAAGGCTGAAGACATCATCAAAGATATGACAGAGACATTCAGCACGCTACGCCGATACAGAGTTCGGCTCAACCTTGCCAAATGCATATTTGGCGTTCGAGGAGGCAAGTTTCTCGGGTACATTGTGACCGAGCGAGGTATTGAAGTTGATCCCGAGAAGGCTCAAGCCTATAAAACATAGTTTCTCCCAGAAATCTCAGAGAGGTATAAAGACTATTAGGCAGGATAACGACACTCTCTCGCTTCATCCCTAAGTCGGCTGAGCAGAGTCTTCCTTTCTTCAGAGTGCTCCGCAAGTCGACTCGATTTTCATGGGACGAGAAGTGTGAACAAGCCTTTACTGAGCTGAAATGGTATATATCCGAACTGCCCGCACTTGTTAAACCAGTGTCAGGGGAAAAGCTGCAGTTATATCTGGCCTCCTCAGAAGATGTCGTGGCGTCAGTCCTGCTTCGGCAAGAAAGCGGTAAGCAATTACCTATATATTTTTTCAGCCATTTATTAAAAGCTGTCGAGAGACGGTACACAACATTGGAAAAGCTGGCGCTGGCCTACTTATAATAGCCAGGAAGCTCCGCTCCTATTTCCTATCTCATCCAATCATAGTTTTGACAAACAGTGGGTTCGGAAGGATATTGACCAACCCTGAGGCATCAGGGCGCTTGATTAAATGGACCACTGAGCTGGCCGAATATGACATCCACTATCAATCTCGTTTAACCCTCAAAGCCCAAGTACTGGCCGACTTCTTAGCCGAGACACCATGGGTCGAGAAAAATGAGGAATGGAAGATACATGTGGATGACTCGGCAACTAAGCAAGGAAGTGGAGTAGAAGTATTATTAATATCCTCTCAAGGAGATACGATCCAAATAGTTGTGCAACTTAACGTCCGAGCCTCCAACAATGAAGCCGAATATGAAGCCTTATTAGCTGGAATGCAAGCAGCTCGACATGTTGGAGCCATGCGGATTTCTTTATATTCCGACTCGCAGTTGGTAGTGGAGCATGTCAAAGGGTCATTTGATACCAACAATCAACGTCTTCAGCGCTACATACAAGTTTACCACAAGCTATCTTCAAAATTTCAAGAGGTTGTCCTTCATAAAATTCCTCGGGCAGATAATCAGAAAGCTGATGAGCTGGCTCGCATGTCCAGTGCTCTTACCACCTGGAGCCTGGAGGATTCGATGGCCGAGACACAGCTCATCGCTAATATAGATCAAGACCTGATGACGCCCCAGAGTCTATTAAATATGAAAATTTAAAATACTAAATTAAAATGGCCAAAATTTAGGAAAATAATCCTAGGAATTATTTTCGAGATTTTGGAGAATTTTAGAAATTTTTCTAGAATTCTTCTGGAATTAAATGAGGCTTATACGGAATATGTACGAGGATGAGAAAAACAGGTTTTTAAAGGGTCTGTTTTAATTATTTGGTAGGTATAATTAACCTAAGTAATAAACCTAGGTTATAAGTTAACCGTATGGTTATTTTTGCTCGAACCCATTTCCTCTTCTCTCGGTTTCTCCGGCGCCGCTCCACACGACGCGACCGTTTTTCTTTCCTCCATCGCGAGTCACTGTCGCATCCCTATAGCTCCATCCCTTCTCTTCCTCTCCCTTGCGTAGCTTTTCCGATCTCGCATGAGCGCCGCCATTCTTCTCCCTTCCTTGTTTCCCCTCTCGTGCGCAACCCACGTTGTCGTTGCCACTATCTCCTCCTGCACGCTTGAAGTTGGCGACCGCCATCTCCGCCCTTGCAGTCGCCGCCCTGCGCGTCGCGCACATGAAGCCAACAGTCGTGGCCTCCGTGCGCTCGCCGCCCCCATCCCCGACCAGCCTCCGCCCGACTCCTCTGCCATCTACGTCTCTGCCTTTCCCGTGCCCTAGCTTCCCCTCTTCGCCGCTCAAGCTTGCGACCACCGCCTCTTTTTCCACTGCCGATGAGGTGCAGTCCCAGGGGCACAAAGACGATAAGGGGCAGCTATATTATGCGTACGGGATCGACGTCAACGATGCCCACAACCTGATCTCTGTCACCTGCGCCGACAACAAGCTCTATGCCCACTTTGTCACTGCGCCCAACCTGGATTGGTCCCACGACCAAGACTTGCTCTGATGTCTTCCCTTACTGTAGATGAGCACCATTGGGGTTGCTTTTCCCCTGTGCCATATCTGATTTCAGATAAATCCGTTGATTTCCCTATTAGTTGGATTAGGGTTTAGAGTCAGTGGTTTTCTGACGAACGGGGTGGATTTGAGGGGGGGGGATTGCTGCCGGTGGAGGTTCCAACGGCTGGTAAGCTGATCGATCTTTCTTTTCCTTGTTGTCGATTTCTGATTTCCTGTTATCATGATTGGGTGAAGTTTGTTCGGCTGTGGAGGAGTGAAGAGGTTGTGGTGGCTGTGATTTGGGGTTTTGCCCGGCTGTGAATGGTCTGATAGGTGTCGGTGTGGCTGTGAGTGAGAGGAGAGGTTGTTCCGGTGAATAGAACAGGCTGGGGTGGCTGTGAGTGTTCGGTTAAGTGGATAGCTTAATCCATTAAGTTTTGATCTTGATACTAGAGTTTGCAATATAATCTGATTATATTTGTAATATGCAGGTTTCGGTCACGAGACAAGTCCACGGGCATAAAGACAGTTGATATTCTTCATAGCAGGCGGGTATCTTTGACTTATCTTCTTTTAGATATTGTCATATAGTTGTGCGTTGTTTACTATAGCTAGTAATAGTTTTCTATGCTTCTAACTGCCCTAGTATGTCACTACCTAGTACGGGTTGTAGTCTTTTCATATGCTTATTTTATTGGTGCTCATTTATCTGGATACTTGTCATGTGTACTTATTTTAGGAGTTGTGACATACACTTGACTAACTTTTAGATATACTTTCCCTGTATACCTAGGTCATCAATATGTACTCATTTTTTTTGTACATATTATTTGGAGACGTATATTGGTTGGTGTTACATGCTTTAGTGTCATGCACCATCTTACATGATTGCATGCTGGCTGGTCGACGATTCCTTTGTAGTTGAGTCCGCAGTCAGTTACATGATCTGCACACACAACCACTCATGGGTTAGTGGTACATCAGGAGGGTGTGTGCAGTAGCGCTGTCAGGCTCTGCTGGTCTGCTCATGGGTAGCGGTGAGGCAGCGTGGTAGCGGGTAGGGATCCCTCCTTTGGTCTATGACACCGGGATATGAGAGTTTTACTCCCCCACTCTGTTTGGGGTAGGAGGATAGGTGTACTCCGACAACATCCTGTCCACTCGGTCACTCAGGAGCAGTGATGGCAGAGTGCACAGTTGTCATAGCCCTACCCACTCAGCTTCACCATCGCATGTGAGGTGGCTGACTGGCGTCAGGGGTGACCATATCATTTGCATCGCATGCATATGGCATGGATTGCATTTGTTTGTGTTTGCTGCATTTTGGTTGCTGCCTTGGTTGTTGCATATGATTGACATGCATACAGAATACATCATGTATTTGGTCTGACGACCTTACTTCTGCTAGTATGGTTTACACTCCTATGTCAGGATAGGAGATTCAGGTAAGTACAATCTTTCTGTATTTCTTCCTTGCATTTCCTATTATTGATCAGGAGGCTGTACTGACATGATTATTATTGCTACTTATAGTTTACTATGCATGACTATTAGATATCCGCTGAGTTTTACTCACCTCGTTGATATCTATTCTATTTCAGAATGAAGCCTTCCGGAGAGTCCAGTTGTCAGTCCTCTGATATGACGCCTCCATATTTTTGATTTCATGCTTCTGTATTCTTACCGCTAGTACTCTATGTTTTAAACATGTAGTATTTTATACTTGTGGTTGTTTTGGCGGTACTTGATATGTATTTATGGACTTTTGTTCGATTGGTTATGGTTATGTGTGGTTGTGTATTCCTGCTCAGATGGCAGAAGAGGTGAGTCTAGAAGTTGTAGATTCCTTATTTATTTTGGTTGATGGCCTGAGGCCGTATATTATATATATTGTGGTGTGGTATGTTCCGGTCATGTTGGCCGATATATAGTGGGTCGTATGAGCCTTGTGTACCAGTTTCAATTGTCCGCAATACAGGGGAGGTGTTGTCTGATTTTCGTCGGACAAGTACCCCTCTCGGGGCGTGACAGAGTCTGCCGGACTGGAGGACCCCCTGACTGAGTATCTGAA
Source organism: Wurfbainia villosa (assembly GCA_025175895.1). Classification (NCBI taxonomy): domain Eukaryota; kingdom Viridiplantae; phylum Streptophyta; class Magnoliopsida; order Zingiberales; family Zingiberaceae; genus Wurfbainia; species Wurfbainia villosa. Next base: position 58,227,371 of record CM045996.1, on the reverse strand, counting down.
AAGGGGGATATTATCGAATGACCGAGTCGAGGCACAGATCATCAAGAAAAGAAGTACTCATTTTGTCCTGATTGGCGACACCCTGTTCAAACGAGCCTTCGCTCGACCTCTACTTAAGTGTCTCAGATCAAAGGAACCTGATTATGTCATGAGAGAGGTGCATGAAGGTTGCTGTGGAAATCATTCCGGAGGAACGTCCCTTGCTTGAAAGATTTTGTTGGTAAGGTATTTTTAGCCTACTCTCCAGCAAGACGTCACCCATTGTGTACGCATATGTCTTAGCTGTCAGAGGCATCAAAACTTTTCTCAACAGCCAGTTGAACTGTTAAAACCCTCAGTAATATCCTACTCTTTCGATCAATGGGGAATGTATATAGTGGGACCACTACTAACAAGGCAGAATCAAAAGAAATTTCTGTTGGTCACCGTGGATTATTTCTCAATGGGTGGAAGCCGAGCCACTGGCCAAAATAACTGAAGATGCCGTGCTAAAATTCCTGTGGAAAAATATAGTCTGCTGATTTGATATTGTGAGAAGGCTGGTCTCAGATAATGGGCGACAATTTCTAGGCCGAAAAATGAAAGAATAGTGCCAGCAGTTGGGGATCCAGTAGGCTTTCACCTCTGTAGCTTATCCTCAGAGCAATGGGCAAGCTGAAGTCACTAACCGAAAACTAATACGAGGAATCAAAATCAAGTTAGATTACACTGAGGGAAGTTGGGTTGAAAAATTACCCAGTATTTTATGGGGATACAGAACTACTCCCAAAGACAGTATGAGTCTCACTTCTTTTCACCTTGTTTACGACGTTGAGGCCCTCGTCCCTGTAGAGATTGGCATGGGATCACCTCGAGTCTCTGCTTATGCCGCAGATAGTGGTGGCAATGATGAAAGGAGGCTGACAGAGTTAGACCTAGTGACTGAGACTAGGGACCAGGCGGATGGCCGAATGAATGCCTTTCGAAGGAAGATCGCCTAAGCTTATAACAAAAAGGTTATGCCCTGCTAGGCCCTTACAAAATCATTAAGAAGCTTAGCTCTGGCGCTTATTATTTGTAAGATAGCGAAGGAAAGAAGCTTATCTGGCCATGGAATGCCTTTCATTTGCGACCCTATCATGTCTAAAGGGGCAAATAGTATGTAATGAGGTCTCTCCATAATAAAGGCTAGGTTTTTTATATAAGTCGCATACCAAGATGCAATTCGTATAGAAGTACCCCTTACGTCCTAAAAGTATTTCCTTATTCGACTCTTCCTTGAATATCGCCTATCACGGTTGGTTCCAAGTATATCTTATTCGGCTCTTCCTTAGATATCGTCTATCACTGCTGGTTCCAAATATATATGATTTGGCTCTTCCTTAGATATCGCCTCTCATGGCTAGTTCCAAGTATATATTATTCGGCTCTTCCTCGGATATTGTCTATCACAGTTGGTTCCAAGTATTGTCTTATTCGGCTCTTCCTTAGATATCGTCTATCACAGCTGGTTCTAAGTATTTATTATTCGGCTCTTCTTTGATATCGCTTATCACAGCTTGTTCCAAATATATCTTATTCGACTCTTCCTTGGATATCACCTATCATGGCTGGTTCCAAGTATATCTTATTCAGCTCTTCCCTGGATATCGTCTATCACGACTGGTTACAAGTATATATGATTCGTCTCTTCCTTGGATATCGCCTATCACGGCTGGTTCCAAGTATATATGATTCGACTCTTCCTTGGATATCACCTATCACGACTGGTTCCAAGTATATACGATTCGTCTCTTCCTCGGATATCACCTATCACAGCAGCTGGTTCTAAGTATTGCCTTATTCGGCTCTTCCTTGGATATCGCCTATTATGGCTGGTTCCAAGTATTTACTATTCGACTCTTCCTTGGATATCGCTTATCACGACTGATTCTAAGTATATCTTATTCGACTCTTCCTTGGATATCACCTATCAGGGCTGGTTCCAAGTATATCTTATTCAGCTCTTCCTTGGATATCGCCTATCACGGCTGGTTCCAAGTATATATGATTCGTCTCTTCCTTAGATATCGCCTATCATGGCTAGTTCCAAGTATATATGATTCAGTTCTTCCTTGGATATCGCCTATCACGGCTGGTTCTATGTATATATGATTCGGCTCTTCCTCGGATATCGCCTGTCACGGCTAGTTCCAGGTATTGCCTTATTCGGTTCTTCCTTGGATATCGCCTATCACGACTGGTTCTAAGTATTTCCTTATTCGGCTCTTCCTTGGATATCATCTATCACGGCTGACTCAAGTCTTTATGATTCAGTACATTATTTTTAAGTGGCTTATGGGGGCACGATTCGGCCAAATCTCCTAACGTCGAAGCACAGTTAAGGTATTTTAGAGTTGCTTGTTATTATTCGTAGTCAGTAGTGTTAAATTCTTAAGAAGTCGAGAGGGCGCACTTAGCTCAAATGACTTGCATTAATTTTAAAGAAATTACAAGTTTAGGAATGCCGCGTACGACTATAAAAATCTACTACTAAACTAGAAGTTAAAGACTAAATTATTTGGGGAGACCACCGAGTATCGAGTCTGGAGTCTCGTCGATGAGACACTGCAAGTCTAGGAACTCGGTAGAAGCCCCTTCAGGTATGTATCCGGCCTCCTTGACATGCCGGATAGCCCCCTCGTATCCGATCTTTAGGAAGTCGACGGTGTGACTTCCTAAGATATCGGAGAACTCCTCGGAGGCAAGAAAGGCTTTCTTGCGCTTCTCCTAGCGGCTTTCCTCGCCAGCCCGGTAGGTAATCAGCTAGGCTTTGGCTGCTTCTACTCGAGATGCTAGCTCTTCTCGCTGCTTGGCCTCAAACTCTGCTTGAGAAGCTTTGATCTGCTCAGCTTGCAGCAGTCAGACCTCAGATTCTTCCGTGCGGGCTCTAAGTTCGTCTGCCTCGGCAACCTTAGCCCGCAACTCCTCCGCTTTAGCCGCTTGAACCCTCAGACGCTCCATCTCCTGCGCTTGGATCCGGAGGTCATCCTCGTAGTGGAGAGTTTTCGACCGGGACAACCGCTTCGGACTGAGCTAGCTCGAGTTCCGCCTCCTTGTCCCTAAGCTGGGTCGAAAGGGCCACTACTTGGGCCCGTATCCCCTGAAATATCACTGTCGGGGGGGGGGGGGTGGGGGGTAAGCGCGACATCATCTCCAAGTGACAACCCCAAAACTACAGAGGAGAGTAAGGTTAGTAAAAATAACCGAAGGATTAAGACGCTTGAAGACTACTTACCTTTGCCAAGTGGGTGTTCATCTCGTCGCTCAACGCCGAGATGAATTTCTCTTTGGCGGACGTCCCCATTGCATCCCGAATTTCCTAGAGGAAGCCTCGAGCTGGCCGCTCTCGTCTCGGCATGGAATGCCCAGAGGACATCTCGGGAAGAGGGTTGGAACTGCGCGGCTGTGAAGATGATGGCTTAACTGAAGGGGAAGGAGCCTTTGGGTACTCTTCCACGGGGAGCGCTGGGATATCAAAAGGACTTGTGCCACTCAACCCCTCACCACTCTATCCAATCGAATCGCAAAGACTTGGGCTGGGAGAGGATTGTTGAGAAGGGCTCCTTTCCGCGGAAGAGAGCACCACTCGACTCCTTTTACATTGCCGTCGCCGCTCCTCCGACCCCTCGGAACTTATCACCTCGGCCACCATGGAAGGTCGAGGTGGCGGGGGTTCGTCTGAGCCAGCCTCCTCGGGTGTTTTGACCGGAGCATCCGCTGGAGGGATTGTCTGCGCCCTTTTCCACTTCAATTTTTTGTTGATTAAGGCGCAAAACATGACTTCGACTATAAAAAATATAAAGCAGGTTAGAGTTTAGAAGTACAAATGAAAAACAAAGGTGGAATTTTTACCTAATGTGTCGCTCAACCCGGCTTCTATCGAGCTTAAACCATAGTGATATAATAGTCCCTCCTCCAGTAGGACATTAACGTCAAAGCACAGACCAGAGAGCACTTCGACAATTTCTTTATAGGTGGAGGATTTTTTGAAGCTGCATAAGGAGGAGGTGGGAGGCAGCTCGAGTTGGCAACTACTCAGCCAAAGAAAGGGAGTCTCTGGTTTAAGGAACAAATAACGGGTTTTCCAATGCTTGCGGGAGGTAATAAGGTTTGCTAAAAACCTAGTCTCTGGCCGAGCTGTAAAGTAGAATACTTCTGCCTCTTTCCGTTTCGGGATGAAGCAGGAGTGAAAGGTCTCGACCGATAAGGGAAGATGATAAAAAAAAAAGATGATGACGAAGCCGTTGATAAGGCTGAAGGAGTTGGGAGCTAGCTACTGCAAAGGAATACAGAAGTAATCAGTCAGCTCGGTATAGAAAGGATAGATAGAAAAACGGAGACCAGTTGCTAGTTGGTCGTGGAAAAAAGTGGTAAAACCAGGAGGAGGTTCGTGGGGGCGTTGGTCTGGTTGAGGAGCTCTAAGCCTATACAAGGGGGGAATGTGGAAGGCATACCTAATTTTGCGGCGCACCCCAGGGGTGACGACGCTGCGAGTCCTAACGAACCACATATCAATGGTTTCGGCCATCGGAAAACAAAAAGGAGAACAAAGAAGTAGAACTTACAAGAACAGAGAGCTCGCCGAAAAGGGAGAGAGAGGAAGACCCGAGGTTTTAAAAGACACTTATAAACGAGCCGCGTCGATTCGTCTCTCGAGGACCTTTCCTCGGGATCCTATAGACACATGGCATAGCGGAGGGAACCCTAGGGAAGCGAGACAATCATATCATATCCTCGCATTAATGGGTCATCTCTAGAAGCGATATCTCCTCCGTTCCCGAGGGGCGCACCCGGGGCGCCACCTCCCATACCTCATTAAGTCGAAAGAGGGAGATCATGACGTAATTTGGCTTGTCCAGTCAGTCAGGCTATGTCTATCCTTCGACTAGACTTGGGGGGAATGCCTATGATACCGGGGAGAACTGAGCTAAGAACTAGTCATATAACAAACAACAACCAAGAAGTCATCGTGTCACAGTTCTACGGAAGGAAGGAGACCCAGTAATTCGATACATCCGAGTTGTATGAAGAGGCCATCTCGACCGTATTATATTCCAGACGTCCCGCATCTCGGCTATATCATATTCCAAACGCTCTGTGTCTCGACTATTACATCCCGATCGTATGGTATTCCAGATGCCCCACGTCTTGACTATTATTATGCATCTCAGTTGTATGGTATTCTAGACACCCCGTGTCTCGGCTATTATTCCGCATCTCAGCAGTTGCACACTATTTTGGATATATGACTGCCCAACGTATGATCTATCTTATCTAGTCAGATGACGTGGCAGGTATTCCTATTCATATGGTCAGCGAAGCAGTCCTTACCAGCATTTCCCTCTGACCAGGGATCAGAGGCCTATACTGGTTTTCATAAACCTGTCCACCGCATTAATGAAGAGTTGTCTCCCATCAACCACACGATGAGTATTAATCACAACCCACGCGTCTGCGACATTTATGAGGGTAATGAACCATACTACTTCTTAGCACAGGCATAAATACATCATGAAGTCATACCATCCATACCGACCGTACTGTTTGGAAGGAAGATTCTTTCCTATATGTAACCCTCCTGGAAGCGGAGACAGTAGGTTCGCGCTCTCAATAACTCTCTCTACTGTTTTCACTATTTTTCCTACTGATTCCTGCCTTGAGCGTCGGAGAGACCTTGCCGAGATCTCTCTCGGTATCCTTAACTGCATTTCTTTTGCAGGATATGTCATTCAGTCATCTCACGTCACTCGGCTCGACTCGTGCCTGACACGTCGACTCTTCCGTCTCGACTTTCTCTCCGCGTCAGGCGCCCTTTCATCCAAGTCACCGATCCTTTGCCACGTTCGCTACCGAACATCTCATCATCTCTGTCTCGACATGCAACAGTAACACTGATGTATCATCCCTTCTGATTAATTCTTTGTTATTTTATGTCTCGATTTTTTTTATTGAAGCATGTATAGTTTTTGCTGTCATAGCTCTTAAAGGGTATATAGATGACCTTTCTATTCATCTTCGACAGTTTCCTTTGGAGCATATCTTCTGGTCAGTAATATTGTTTTTGGTGCATGTTCTCCATACATCTTTTAGTCTTGTTAAATTGCTACCGATAATTCTTGGATGAAGTGGCCGTTGAACTATTTCATGTGTCAAAAGTAACGTAACTTTTTCATTTTATAATAATTTATCAAAGGTCACACTTTAAATTTGAAATTGTCCAAACACAATCTTACAATTTCATATTTATAAAAGGATGCATTTCATTCTCTTTTTATCTCTCCCGTCAAATATAAATTTAATACTCAGATATTGTATGCATCCGAGCCACAACTGAAAATCTTGAACCATCCAAAAGGTGATGCTGGAAATTATATTTCCAGCAACACAGTAATCTTGGGATTTAAATTTCCAGCACAACATGAATGAGGCTTGATTTCGAAATATGACTGTGAATAACTAATAAAACCTTGAATATCAAAAATTTTAGATACCGATACATATATAGAGGGACACTTCCCGAACTCAATAGACTTGGATTGGATCGAAGAAGAGGTGAATAGGGTCATCAATGGATTTTGACCGAAACCAATTAATGGACCTAGAGGAGTCTAAATTTCGAAATCTTGACATGGACTGAAAGATCATACAACATGAATTGTTGATTTGTCGGAGAAACTTGGTTCTGATCCTCCTATTTCCCAGTTTTGGCTGCGTGTCACGTATAAATTCAAGCCGAGCGAGAAAAAAAGTGATGCTGGGAATTATATCCTCAGGAACACAGTGGTCTTGGGATTTAAATCCCAGAAACACAGTGGTCCTGCGATTTAAATTTTCAACAACACGTCAAATTTCAAACTGGCCGAGAAAAAAAGATGATGCAGGGAATTATATTCTAGGAACACAATGGTTCTGGGATTTAAAATCCCAGCATCGTATAATATCAAGTTGGCCGAGAAAAAAGATGATGCTGGAAATTATATTCCTAGGAATACAGTGGTCTTGGGATTTAAATTCTTAGCACCACGTACAATTTCAAGCTGGTCGAGACAAAAGGTGGTGCTGAAAATTATATTGTCAGGAACATAATGGTGTTGAGATTTAAAATTCCAACATCACGTACAATATCAAGCTGGTCGAAAAAAAGGTAGTGTTTGAAATTATATTACGATGAACATAGTGGTGTTGAGATTTAAATTCTCAGCACCACGTACAATATCAAGTGATGTTTGGATGACTCGGGATTTTCGATTATGGCTCGGATGCATACAAAATCTCAGTATTAATTGCATGTTTGTTTGGCGGAAGGGATAAAGAGGGAATGAAGTGCGTGTTTTGATAAATATGAAATCATGGAATTGTATTTGAACAATTCCAAATTTGAGGTGCGTTCTTTAATAAATTGTCGTTCATTTTAATTTTATTCTCATGTGCGTCAAAATTCTTTGATATACATAGTTTTTATAGCATTTGTTCATTGGAATTGTTTTTTGTTTTTTGGCACGGAGAGGATGTTTATCGAAACATATCATCAACCATTGTTGATGTCATTCAAGGTCTTAATGCCACTGTATTTGCATATGGCTCAACAAGTCTATTTTTCCGGTCTTATATATCATCCGATTCTTATTTTTTAGGTTTTAATATCACATGATGAGATATTATAATTATTTCTCTCTCAACCATTGTGTAATAGTCTTCTGTTTGTGGTTCTTTTTGTTTTTTTTTCCTTGGGCTTTTGCCTTCTCCTTATCAGGATACATCAATGCTACAAGGTTACAGGACCAAAGAATCCATTACCTTCAATTGGGAAGAATATAAGCCAGTGATACCTGTGGAGCGCTTCGTGGTGATCACACCAAGAAGGATTACGATCGAATCACAAGGCAACTACTCAATGGTGTGTTGTATCTATTTATGGTTTGCTATATCTTAATTTTTCTGAGTTGTCTCATAAAAGAGTCCATAATTATGAGATTAATGTAATGACAAAATCATTCTTACTGTAAAAGTTGAGAATTTATTTAACTAGCAGTTCTTTGTCATCCGTTTCAAGGGACTGACGAGAGAGAGGTAAATCACGGGAGGATAAAGTCCCTTGACACGGTGGCAAGACAGAGAGGGATTCATCTGAAATCAGGGAGGATTTTAGACCCTTCATCCGAAATTCGACCGTAATTCAATTGGACTCCGGTGTCGATTAAATCGCGATCGAATTCCGACCAGAGGATTTCCGACTGGATCGTAACCAGAATTCGATCTCCCGCTGGCGAGTGCGAGCGGGCGTCAAGCGTGGTTACTGTACATTTCCCCTCGTCACGCACGGGCCACATAAAAATGGACGCTCAAGATATCAAAACTTTCTCTATATATATATATATTAAATTTATTAAATTAAAATTTTAAGTATTAAATTGTGATTACGTAAAATAATAGTATTTAGCTATGAAAATGTATATGTAAATAAGATTTAAATTACAAAATTAAATATTATTGTGGTAAATTGTGGCATATATTTAGTGACAAAATTTTGATTCTTTCGTCATTTCGGTCGCTAAATTAGCGATGAAAATATATTTCGATCATTAATTTAGCGACGGAAATATATTTCTGTCACTAAATTAGCTACCGATTTTTATTTTGGTCATTAAATTTAGCGATAAAATTTTTATTTTCATCGCTAAATTAGCTATCGACTTTTATTTCCATCACTATTTTAGTGACGAAAATTTAATTCTGTCGCTAAATTTGTGATGAAATTAAATTTTCATCCCTAAATTTAACGACATAAATAAGATTTCATCGTTAAATTTAGCGATGAAATTAATTTTCGTCACTATATTTAGTGACAGATATAAAATTCCGTTACTAAATTTAACGATGAAATTTTATTTCCATCGCAAATTTAACAACGGAGTTAAATTTCCGTCGTTAATTTAATCAGCGATCGAAATAATTACGATGAATTTTTTCCATCACTAATTGATCGGTCATTAATTAAATAGATTTAGTGACCGATCAATGATGGAAATTTCCGTCACTATTTGTTTTTTAGTTATAGTATTGATTTTTTTTTATTTACATCAAGTATCATGTACGATTTCTCTTCTCTACTAGTCCTGATAGCCAGTCGGCCTAGTCCCACGACAAGCGCCACCAACTGACGAGGCTGAATCAGAGTAGCGCAGGATCAACGTATGTTGAAAACCCGTGCTATATCAGGAGGCCGACCACGCTGCGAAGAGAGAGGGGGGCATCGAGCATCATTACCCGTGCAACACGCGCTGCTGATGAACGAAATCGACCCCTGAAAATACAAAAGGAAATCTCATGATTAACGATTATGGTGCAAAAGGTTGGAATCTATCAACCTAGTGACCCCTACCACCCCTCCTCTGGACCATCGTAAGGGAGATAAATCACGGTAGACCTTTGACCCTTGAGACTAGTAACTAGCGCATGAAGGGATGACACCCCTTGCATTTGTGAGGGATTGACCCATTGTCCTATGGTGCAACGTCTGTATGCGCTAGCCACTAGGTCCTTTCCGCGGGAGCAAAGTTATAGCATTTATGAGTCTTCCTTTAGTAATTTTCGCTTCAATATAAATTGTTATTTTAAATACTATATGTTTCCGTCTAATCCATAATAATTTTTGTTTTTGCCGTGTAAATTTCACGAGATCAAACCTGCTGCAGTCGAAGCAGTTTGAGTAAAGTTGCTCAAACACGGAGCAATTTAAATTAAAATTACTACTACAATATTGAATAAAAGTATTTATTTTAAATGCGAGATAAATTTTTTTTGCCCTATTTTATTTTATTTCCATTGAATGAATCAATAATTCTCCATTTTTCGCGTCAAAATTGTCTCATTCGTACCAACTTGATAGTCACTCAAAGGACAAATTTCTATGGAGATTATTAATTTAGTGCACAAAGTAATTAATGTTGGTAGAATATCGATACGGTGTTTGCCGTCGGAAGGATATAAATTGATATGAGATCATCGATATTAGTGTTCAATACTATTTCCGTAAAACGATATTACTCCGCTACAGATGTTTACTCATAGATTTTTTGAACTCTGGATGTAGAAGATGGGAGAGATGAATGGATGAGAGAACTTGAGTTTTTGTTTAGTGATTTCCATCATCTAGAGGGTCCTATTTATAGGTGAAGAGGTGATGCATCCTTTGATGATTGACTGCATCCTTTGGTCAGGTTACATCTGGATCATTCGATCTAGAGGATTGTAACCCTTTAGATAGACCCTTGATCTCAGTTGCAGATCTGGATGCAACGATTCACTTTATCAACGCTCCAGATCAACCTTCATTACCAACGATCAGATCGCAACTCTTCGCGATCAATGCTCCAGATCGCGTCACTTGCGATCCATCATCCCTTTTCGATCCAACATATCATCTGTTGTCTACACAGTCAGCATCCCAATCATCTCTCTCTGTCCTAACCGAATGTCACATAGGCACGACTCATCACCCGAGTGTCACGTAGACACTGCCACGTCATCTGGACCATAAATTTAAGTTCTTGAGCCCATGGCGGGTGACGGGCTCGTAGGTGCTCGCCCATTAGAAGAGAGCATATGTGTTTTTTGTATTAACTTCATTAACACAGCAACACATATAAGGAAGCAAATCTCCTTTGGAATTTTCGATGTGGGACTATTCCCCATCTACTTTCTTTTATAACATTAATTTGTAATTAATGTTATTTTGGACTGACTTTAATTAAATAATTAATTTCTCATTTATCCATAATCGATTTTGAGTAAATTAATATATAATATAGATTTTGATTTTGAAGTCAATTCAGGCTTTCATCGATTGATGACACCTCGATTTTTCCTTGCAAAATCGTATTGCTCATGCCAAATATCTAACAATTAATTTAAAATAAATGTAGTGTAGAATATAAAAAATTATGATTTATTGAGAAAAAAACACGTGTTTAATAAAATTAATTTGAGTTCAACAAAATATATATATATATATATATATATATATATATATATATATGAAATCATTAATACAAAATCCACATTGAATCCTCGAACTCTTTCTCCTTAGTTTTTTTACCATTCCATTTTATTTCATTTTACCTCAATATAGTCCACGATGAATCATCAATATTTCGGTCCTTTTTCAACTAATCTCGATTCAGAGACATCTCGTCAAACACGATATATGTGCAACGAACAAATAAGAAACTAATGCCGACAATTTGCTAGAGACAAAACTTCAACCATGGATGGTACTGTTTACATAGAGGGATCGACCATAGCACACACGATACGTGTATTTCTCCTCCGGCTTGGTTGCTCCTGAAACCCAAGCCACGCCAAGAGAAATGTACACAAGCCATTAACTAAAAGCTACTGATCAAAATCAATCGACATGATATCTAGCTACCTCTCTCTCTCTCTCTCAAGTAAACACAATGGCAGCGCTCTGCGATGAGTATAATCTAATCACGATCGAGCTGATAGTTATCACCGGAGGAGGCTCCTGACGATCTCAGCCTGAGGGCTGTCGCTGTCCATGGTGGCCATCAAGCCGGCGAGCCGGTCGCTGAGGCCGTCGACCTCCCGGTGCAAGCTCTTGATGTAGCTGCACGTCTCCTTGAGCAACTTGGACGCCGACGCCTGCAAATTAATAAGGAAAGCCGCGTTAGAGATTCAAGAAGCAGCTCGTTGAGCTAATTAATTAATGCTTACCCTGCCGGCGTTCCGGCGCCGGGATTCCGGAAGCAGGGACTGGAGCTTAGAGATGAGCTCGTTGATCTCCTCGTCGGTGATCCTCCCGCCTCTCCCTGACATGATCCAGTGAGAAGTTAAATAGCACTGTGCAGCGTGCTCTAGCTTGTTCTAGTAAACAGCGAATGAAGGAAGGAAAGAAGGAGGAAAGGGAGGGAGGGCGGATTACTTCACTAGGAAACACCTCCATATATAATTTGGATAGGGACCCACATGTCTTCCTCTCTTGTAATCACCATGGGACGCGGGCCCCACCGATGGGGCCACTCAACTGGCTCCCGGCTTATCATTAAACCCTAATTAATTACCCCCCAAATCACATAGTACCAATCAACCCTAATTATCCCGAGTATAATATGATCAATTAATCTTAATTACGTACCCCCCAAATCAGGAGGATACAGTATCAATTAACTCTAATTACCCCCAAATCAAAAGGGTGCATTATCAATTTAATCAAACCCAATAACCCTAAATAAAGAAGGTATCAATCAACTCTAATTAATTGGTCTCCTTTCTGCTCAAGAAGGCATATCACTCTCAATTAACCATAATTACCCCCAAATCAAGAAAGTATAATTTCAATTAACCCTAATTACCCCCAAATCAAGAGGGCACAGTATCAATTTAACCCTAATTAATAATAGTAAATCAAGAGGGGCAACCCTAATTGAATTTCACTAATTATGTGCACTTTAATTAGTGGTGTCCCTTCTACTCAAGAAGGTATAGTATCAATTAACCCTAATTACCCCCAAATTAAGAGGGCATAGTATCAATATAATTAACCCTAATAACCCCCAAATCGAGAGAGTATAATATCAATTAACCCTAATTATCCCAAATCAAGACGTTATAGTATCAATTAACCCTAATTCACCCCAAATCAAGAGAGTATAATATCAATTAACCCTAATCACTCCCTAAATTAAGAGGGCATAATATCAATCAACCCTAATTAATTACCCCCCAAATTAAGAGGGCATAGTATCAATTAACCCTAATAACCCCCAAATTAAATCAAGAGAGTATAATATCAATTAACTCTAATTCCCCCTAAATTAAGAGGGCATAGTATCTATTAGCCCTAATAACCCCCAAATTAAATCAAGGGAGTATAATATCAATTAACCCTAATTCCTCCTAAATTAAGAGGGCACAATATCAATCAACCCTAATTACCCTTCAAAATTAAGAGGGCATAGTATCAATTAACCGTACCCTAATAACCCCTAAATTAAATCAAGGTAGTATAATATCAATTAACCCTAATTCCCCCTAAATTAAGAGGGCATAATATCAATCAACCCTAATTATATTGAATTTCAACATCCGTACTAGAAAGATGCTTTCGTGGTGTTGTCGCTTGTGCTCAAGGCGTAGGACGCCACCTAGTGTTGTCCCCTCTAGAGCCCTCGTAGGGCTTGTGAATTTTCGAAGGGCATGGCTGGTTTTAATTGCCCGATTGGTCGATGTCGGGAGGGTTAAGGTGCGAGATGTGAGAGGAGAAATGGAAGGATCTCGGACATGACATGAGGCTTTGTAGCGCTTCCCGAGCAACGAGTCGTGCGTGGAGCATACGGATATGCCTCCTCCAGCGTTGGCATGCGCGGCGGGTTGCCTATCCTCCTTGCGATAAGACACGCCCGATCCAAATGGGCCTCTCCTCCATGCATAATGGGTCTGCTCCATATACTCCAATGGAAATTGGTTGTTGGAGCTAGCAATATTACTGCGCGTACTCAACTCGGTGAGAGCTACCGGCAGCCGGTCCCGGGACGTTTAGAGGTCGTCTCTGGATGAAGCAATAAAAATTTTATTGAGCCGTAACAAGTTTATTTATTTTTGATAAAAATTAAGTTTCTTTTATATGTGATATTTTGAAGGGTAATTTTTAGATACGGGGCAAGAGTCTCATTTGTTTTGGCCCATGGCCGACCTTAGCTAGGGCTAGTTACGGTGCAGTGATAGGGTGTCCAGTTCGACTCTCGAATATTCACGGTTCGATCTTCAATCATGGTGTATTTGTAAAAATTTCCTCCCGAATAGAGTAACAAACCAAGGACGTACTGCAGCTGCTGAGGTTGTTCATGTGAACACTTCCTGATTTATTCTGGTGGTCGATGGAGCATATTCTATCGTCTAGGGGTTATTTCGTGTCCCGTTAGAGATCCGTAGAGCAGAGTCGATCATCCCCAAAATTAATTAGGATAATTTTTATTTAAAAAAATTATTTTTGATAAAAATTGAATCCTTTTATATGTGATATTTTGAAGAATAATTTTTGAATATTGGGCGAGAGTCCCATTTGTTTTGGCCCATGGTCGACCTTAGCTAGGGCTAGCTACGGTGCAGTGATAGGGTGTCTAGTTCGGCTCTCAGATATTCACGGTTCGATTTTCAATCATGATGTATTTGTAAAAAATTCCTTCGAATAGAATAACAAACTCAGGACGTACTACAACTGCTGAGGTTGTTCACGTGAAGACTTCCTGATTTATTCTAGTAGTCGATGGAGCATATCTCATCGTCTAGGAGTTATTTCGTATCTCGTTAGAGATCCGTAGAGCAGAATCAATCATCTCCAAAATTAATTAGGATAATTTTTATCAAAAAATTTATTTTTGATAAAAATTAAGTCCTTTTATATGTGATATTTTGAAGGATAATTTTTGGACATTGGACGAGAGTTCCATTTGTTTTGGCCCAGGGCCGACCCTCGCTAGGGCTACAGTACAGTGATAGAGTGTCCAGTTCAGCTCTCAGACATTTATGATTCGATCTTCAATCATGATGTATTTGTAGAAATTTCCTTCGAATAGAGTGACAAATCAAGGATACTACAGCTGTTGAGGTTGCTCACGTGAGCATTTCCTGATTTGCTCTGGTGGTCGATAGAGTATATTTCATCGTCTAAGGGTTACTTCGTGTCCCATTAAAGATACGTAGAACAGAGTCGATCATCTCCAAAATTAATTAGGCCGAAAAATTTAGATATCCAATGCTAATAAAAAAAAAAGGACCAATTTAAGAGCGAGAAAAGGAAATATTCATGTTATTAATCAAAATAAAGGTTTTTTTTTCTTGAGAAACATATTGTCATCTGACTTAATGGAAGTGTAAGGTATACAGTGTGAGCGATGACGATATATAGCCTCTCTTAGCACGGTACGGTGATAAAATTAAAAGTGAACTTTTTAAAGAACTATATGCATCAAATTCTAATTGTAATTTTTGTTTTTCCAGTGGAAGGAGATTTTAGAGGTTAAAAAATTTTAGTCGAGTCGTATGCACTTCTTGAATTTATCTAATATGAATCTATGAGATCAATCCAGAGTCGACTCTGGTGCAGAGTAAATGGAGCAAATGGAGCGCCCGCTCAGGGTTCTAAAAATATTGTCTAAAATATCATAGGTAAAAGGATTCAAAATTTATCAAAAAAAAAAAATTCTTTATAAGAGGACCAAATTTATATTGATTCGTCCAGGACCTCTATATACTCCGGACCGACTCTGGATCAATCACTCACTTCTAGGACTAGACGGAGTCCCATTGAGATCGATATTATATTTTTCTTCGAACGAAAAATCATTTTGGATATCTAGATTATCACAACAACAAAAAAAAAAAAAGATGTAAGCGATGATGATATATTAAGTCGGAGGCTAGTATGTTTGGTCGACTAATTAGTACAGAAAATTAAAGATCAATTTTAATGCGAAAGGGAAGTTGCGAAGTGAGGTGGTTAAAGTAGTTATGATATGTAAAGGATTTTTTTTTAAAAAAATAAAAATAAAAATAAAATAAATAAAAACAAAAAATAAATAAAAATGGGAGACAAGGCGTTGTGGGTGGATGGCAACGTTTACGTTGGAGAGTGAGAGGTGCAACACGCTGCGTGGCTTGCCTGCCTCCTCGTTTTAATTTCTTCACCTCCATTCACATGGGGCTTTCAGTTCACATGCCTCTTTCTTAGGTGAAACTGCCAAGAGAACGTGATCTTTTTTTTTTTTTTGTTAAAGAATTTTGAGGGAGCATCGATGCGGTAAAAAGATTTGCCGCTATTTTTTTTTTTGTTTTTTTATTGACATTAAAGTATTTAAATTTTTAATCCGATTAATCTTTGAAAATAATCAATCATATTCTATGGACCTTCAAAATACTTCCTCAATAGTTGAGCAGGATAAAGTCGGAGCCCAAGTGATCTCCACCGATCACCAAAGGTAAATTAGAGAAGCATTCACAATTTTTTTACGATTTAACCCGAACTTCACAGTCGTGTCATTTATGAATGACGGTCCAATGCCGAAATTGTACTCTGTCCATCGGACAAACTCCCGAGTCCTAGGACCATCCGAATGGATTTTTTCTAAATTTATCATCGAACGATATCGTAGCAGAGGACGAATTATATTTTCATATGAAATGTCTCTTTGCTTTTGTCGCTGCAAGTACAAAGATTGCTCGATAGATAAGAAAATATATATGGGCTATGATATATCAGTATAGTGTCTAATTCAACTTATAAATATTTACGATTTGATTTTTAGTTGTGACGAATTTATAATTTTTTTTTAAAATTTGAATGACTGACAAATCATAAATACCGAAACAATTGAGATTGTCCATCCAAATATCTCTCCATTTATTTTGATAGTCGATATAAAATTTTCATGAGATCGAATCGATCATCTTCAAAATTAATCGGGATGAAAATTTGAATACTCGATGCTAATAAAAAAAATACATAGCAGACCTTAGATTTCAAGTGAGGTGGAACTTAGACTCTGCTATCCTCGTATTTACTTTATAGAAATATTTAAAAATTAATTTATTATTTATATTAAAAAAAATATTATCTTATATAATTTATTCATGAATATTTTTATTATTTATCATCCGATTGGATGCATATTATTTCTCAATTTTTGAATTCTATAGGATCAAATTGTGGATAATAAAAATGTTCACGAATAAATTAGATAGGATAATATTTTCATTTATAATAAATTTAAACTTTTCAATTTAATATTATATAATAAATTTAAAAATTTCAATTTAATATAAACTTTTGTTAAATTTTAAATTTTAAATTTAAATAAACAAATTAAATCATCGAAATGAAAATGTACAATTTAAATCGCAAGGCTTTGTATTTTTATTTTTAAGTTCATGGTATTAAAATCTTGATAGGACACTGATGAGAGGTATCAAGAGCATAAAGTATCCGGGCGTGGGTGGTGGAAGTGCAGGAGGTGTACGGGGTGTGTGGGTTGGTAGTTTTTCGGTGATCCATTGGAGAATCCGACGAACTTTGTCATCTTCTCCGACTGTGCTTGACACAAGGAAGAGTGGGCGGGAGGGAGGATTCAAATTGTTCCGATAAAGGAAAGTTGGAGGAGGTATTCATTGTATTAATTACTGGTTTATTATCTTCCTTATCTGGTGGTTGTGCTTCCTTGTTTGGAGATAAGTTTCCAATCTCAAGTGTGCTTACTAAATGGCCAAAAATAAGAAATGAAGAGCTGTAATAGAGGAAGGTGAGCAATCTATGCAAAGTAGGAAACATGTGTGTAAAATACCAGAAAAAAAAAATATTCCTTATTAATTAATAAATTATCTTGTGGAATTTTTCAGGAATTTTTAGAAATTTTTCTGAAATTAAACAGAATTTCTACGGTATTTTTAGGGAAAGATTTAATAGGCTTTGGGAAAGCCTGTTTGGGTTATCTGATTATAGGGTCTAAAATTCCTACCCGTTATCCCAAAAACCCGACCCTCTTCCCTTCTACCGTTTTCTCTTCGCAGCGGTTTCCCCTTTTACTTGCCGTTTCGCGATTTCTCTCCTCCTTCCCACTTGCGCCGGTCGATCCACTTCCTCTCCCTTTTGATTCCTCACGCAGCGAACCTTTTTATTGTCCCCATTTTTCCCGTGCGCGTGCTTCATCGCCAACGTCTTCTTCTTCTCCCGAACTCACGAGCACTGCTTGATTTTCCTTCCGATCCAGCAACAGGTGTCGCCGGCCATTGCAGTTGTAGCAGCTAGCCGATCGTGGCCAAGCAAGCATCGTCGCCCTTGTGCAACGCACGCCGCCGCGCCACTCGTCGCCGCCGCCACTCGCCGCGACCTCAAGAGATCTGATGCCCCTCTTCCACCGCGGGATTTTCTGATCTCCGCCGCCGGATTGACAACACCGATCGCTGCGATTTCCCTGCCTCTTCTTTTTCCGATCGTAAGTTTTCCGATCAGCCATTTACCCTCGTTGTCGCCCATGACATCATTGCCGGTCGTGATTTATTTCTTTCCATGAGCCGGATGTTGTTGCTAATCTCTCCTCCTCCCTCGGTTGCCACGTTTTCTCCTTCCTCGACTGCAAGCTGCGGCTCGTGAGTACGCTCCACGACGTTGTTGATTTGCAACCAGCATAGATTCTAGTCAGTGCTACCTTCGTGTGATGCCGGTGTCCATCACGAGCAAGTGTGTGCTGATCCAGATGAGGGGTCATTGCGAGGTGGATGAAGGCTACCAATTGTAGTTCAAGGCCAGGGTAAGGGATTTGTAGCTGTGATTATTAGGATTTTGTTGGTATGACCGATTGTGGTTGATCTAGGATTGTGCTGCCAACTTCAAATGGTGGAGTTTCTGGATTGTGCCGGAAAGGAGAGAAATCAAGACCGATTGGGCAGATTTCATACAGTGGGTTGGATTATGAACCGGTGGTTAATTAAAGCAAGGAGAGGTAAACTTTGATCTAGTAATGATATAGTTGGAGAATAATCATACTTGTTTGTGATCATTAATATAGTGGTGTTAATTGTAGATTTACATATCGTATTTTTGGGCAGTTGAGTAGATCTGATGAGGATCAAGAAGTGGTGGTTGATTGCAACGATTGTAAGGTAAGCTTTGATTTGATATTGTTATGAAGTAGGATGTGTCACCTTTATAGTTGATGCTAGAGTTGACTCATGAATGATACGGTGAATGTAATCTGATTAAGGTTGGAGAATGTTGAATTAGTTGGATATAATGATCGATGTAGGATTCGATTTAATCATTCGATGTAAAATAGAACTTAGTTATATTCTATGTGTTCTTTTGCAGGACCTTGATTGGTGATAGAGGTTTGCACGCGTGGATAGCTAGCATGAGCTATTTAGAAGGTGGGTAATTTCCTACCTGGTCCGGGTAGTTGTATTTCATTCAGATTTAGTCATTGATATGAGCATGTTAGGTGTTCATATTACCTTGACCATGTTCTTTTTATCGTATGATTGATCCTTTACCGTTGGCTATTAACTCTATTGCTGATATCATATTTATTTTATCATGATTAGGAGTTATACATATAGGTGATGCAAGTAACTTAGAATTTGTTTAAGTTAAGTGCAAATGGTAAAGTCCGGATGACAACCTGATTGTATATTGGGCAAAAAGGTCATCCGTAGGTAAATAATGTCTTTAACCTAGGGCTAGTTCTAGTACCCTTAGGTTGTATGTTACCATCGAACATGTGTTGTGCAAATGGTCAGAGGAATGATACTTAGGGTATCGTTACGGACCGGTGGTCCTAGCTTGTTATAATCAGTTGAGTACGACTCTCTACAGGATAGAGAGTGCGTCGAGTAGATTAGTATGACTCTCTACAGGATAGAGAGTCTATGGTGGATGTCTGTATGTGAGACATTGCATTCATGCATTTACATGCACGCTGGCGACGAGGTCTCCCTTGTGGTTGAGAGGGTCGCCAGTCATCCTGCCTCCACGGTTACTCATAGGAGGAGTCACCCGTGTGAGGGCAGAGCATTGAGGAGCCACACTCTACCACTATAGATGGTGGTAGTTGGATTTGCGTGCCGTAGTCCTGCGTGTGTGGTACTCGACCACTCATGGGTAGTGATTGTTGGAGTGACCAACAGCAGGGACCCCCATCGTGTAACTTGCTCTTTACGCTTATATGCTACTCGATCATACTGCCCACTCGGCCACTCGAGAGTAGTGTTTGATGTTGAGTTGGGACAGTTGTCATGCTCGAGCCACCGAGGCCACCTGCAGGGTCAGTGGTAGCTTTAGGGGTGAGCCGAAACATGACCATGCATGTCGCATTATAGTATCGATGGCGCTATTAACATATATATATATATATATATATATATATATATATATATATATATATATATATATATATATGGATGGTTGAGATTAATATATATATGGATACAGTCTATATATATATGATTATTGTGATGTTGCATTTGTTTGTACTATGCTTGCTGCATTTGGGTGGACATCATATTCATGCATGTTTCTTGCATATGTTATCTGATTGTGTCGGATATTAGCATGTGTTGGACAGACCATAGATACCTTGACCTGTAGCATGAGTAGATTATGTGTTGGTATTACTCTTCCCGTTATATATATATGTTTGATATATGTTCAGGTTGGATCAGAGTAGCGTACTTGAACTTGAGTGCGTCTGCATTTTTATGTTATTCATTGATTAGGACGGTATATGCTTGTATTTATATACTATCTTTGTATACTGTTGTACATCTAGATTATATTGTCGAAATACATGTGATATTACATATATACATGTTTTCTATTACCTGCTGAGTTTTACTCACCACCCATGGACCACAGGTTTTCATCGCCGAGTAAGTAGAAGACTTCGTGTGTGACTTGGAGCACCGCACGGCGTCATCTCATCTCACGAGGCTCCCGTATTTTGTTTTGGGCCTGCTGTCTGCCGTGTATTGTATTTGGAGTTTTCTTGATGTACATATTGTATATTCGGATTTTGTCGAGGTTCCGTGTTGTGTTAGTCATACCGGTATGCATGTGTGGGATTGATATCCTATTGTTGTAGTATGTTTCCGCTGTGTCTTGTGTAGTTTTTGTTTTCATACATATATATATTGTTGTTATTGTGGGCCTACGGGCCTTGTATTAACCCGAAATGTTGCCACGTACAGGGGAGGTGCCGTCCGTTTGATTTTCGGCTCGGCATGCTCTCGGGGCATGACAACTTTAGTGGTATCAGAGCCCAAGGTTCTGTGATGCCATACAATGTTATTTTTGAGTCCAGTCTTGGATTCTCGGGAGTCGATTTATCCGATTTTGGTTTTTGAGATGAGATGGACAGCGGCCTGAGCTCCAAGAAGCACGAGGTAAGGATTCCTGAAAAACTTATGGTTTAGTAGATATTTATCTAAACTTGATCAGTAGGTGTATACAATAGAGTTATGACACTTGTGTAGACTTTTAGTAGAGGTCGTCCACCGAGGCGACCAACTGGAGTTACCTTAGTGTTTATACTCCTAGTTTTGTTGGCTATGCATTTAGATGCTTATACCAGGGAATAACCTGTAGTGTGTTGGTTATTATTATTGCATGTAGTGGTATGAGTTGACCACGGGAACGACCTGTTGAGTCTGTGAGTCTTGAACCTGTGTCGAGAAGGTAATTTACCTGTGAGAGCCGACTGATACCGAGTCGGAAAACACGGGCCAAGTCATCACATTTATTATGGAAATCAGAGACTACAGTCTTAGAGATTTCCACTAACTGTGCTAGTCAGATCATTACCTGTGGGTAATGAACGGACTTGTAGACTATTTGTGATGCAGATAAGCTAGGTTATGGAGTTTCATAGGGATTTTATCCTTGAGTTGTTCGTACTGAGTTGTATAACTTTGAGAGTACTTTTAAGTACTTAACTCATGTTATACCGAGAAAGTAGAGTTATTTGCATACCATTATCGTCAATTGGGTATTTGGTGATAAATGCAGAAAATAATCTTCGGGAAATAAAATATCACTTGATCATGAATTAGTGATGTTGAAAGAGTGTATTTTCCCGTGTCACTTTTAGTGACACATTGTAAGGAATTCTTGAGCTTCCAGAAAGGGCGATCGGTTAGTAATAGTGTACTGTGCAGAGTCGTGAGACTTGCGGAGGTTACGACCGCCTAATAGCTCAAGAAGAGGAATGGAGGATTTAAGCCACCCAGAGTTATTGGCTTATAGTTGGATTAGGATGCCGGGATCTTCTACCAGATCCTGCCAGAAGACGTTGGATTGAGACAGGAGTTTAAAAATGACTCCGTACAAGAGTTTAAGAGTTGGAGACCGGTAGACAACTATTGCAGGTCAACTGATTAGAGTCAGAAGTCTCCGACTATTGGATAGAAGGAGGAAGATCGGAGTTATAGGCTTGAGCTACTTTTCGATTATAGAAGACCAATCGCAGATCATCAGAAGGTTCTTGTGGATATCAGCAAAAATCAGAACAAAGACTTTGAAGGGATTATGCGTGCGGTCACGGATCACGAAGACACGCGGCAGTTATCCGTTGGGCGGTTCAATGCTATTGTGAGCAACGATGCGATGAGAGGAGTTATATTTGAAGACTATCGATGGTATTCCAGGAGGATGAGGCACTGTCTCGACAGTGGAGATCAGCACCGAAGATTGAGTTATCTCAACAGCAGCAATCTACTACCTCAGGCGTGGTTGAAGTTTCTTGATACTTCCCTACAGCAGATATCAACACAGAAGCAGCATCAGCAGAAGACATCGTAGAAGACTCATGCAGACAACAACAACAGTTACCTCCAGATGTGATTTGATTAGTACAGAGGAGAGAGTATATGACGATGGTCGTATTTATTCAGTATTCTATAATTGCAGCTCGTAGGATTAAGGAATGGATCAGATGATCTAGGGAAAAAAAAATCCCCGAGGCATTCGTCGCAGAAATGCGACCGCTTTGTCGCGGATTGTTAAATCTGATCTTTTCTCTTCGGAGAAAGGCCAAGACCTGTGTGGAGCCTTTTGGATCGGATCGATAAATAATTGATCGTTCAGGGTATTACTCTAAGTTACCCTCTGGGTTAATATGTGGGGAGATACTTGTAGTTTACATGTATCTTTGTCTAGAACATTCCTAGTGTGGATTAGAAGGTCCTATATATCGACTTGTGGGTCGGTGGTATCTCTACCGTCTGGTGAGATGTGGATCAATAATTAAGAAGTCAAGGGATACCCTTAGACTTGAATAAACATATCTATACTGTAGACATATCCTTACGGATGGTCAAATTGTTGGAAGTATGGTACGATATGTCTCTCGGATGTGCGTATAATCTGAGAGTGTTCAGATGTAGTTTCGGATGAACTCCTAGGCTTGCCGCTGCATATGCAAGTGGAGTAGGCGATCGAAATGATTGCGAAAATAGTTCTGGTATCGAAGATCACGTACCGAGTGATAGTTTTGTTGGTATTAGTGTTTCTAAACATTATAAAAGAAATTGGAAGAATGTAAATTGTGACTATAGGAGATGTTGGAGGGGATATTTATCTAGCCCAGTATTCCTCCTTGTGAAGATCCAGAACTCTTTGTTAAAGAGAGATGGACCTTTGAAAGTATGCATCGATTATCGATGATGGAATACAGTAGTTATTGTGATGAATATCGCCGTTATGGATAAATGATCTATTTAGATCAGCTAAGGACATCTGCGTATACTTTAGGGTCGATTTACGACTGAAGTGTTAATATTGTAGTGACATGATGTCATACAATTATCATTGTCGTCGAGATGATTATTATATCGTCAGCTTAGAGTAAAGGAGATGCAGGTGTGTGGAGACGGCAATTTCATACTTAGTATGAATTTTATGAGTTTTGACTAAGATGTTAGACTAATTAACGATTTAGTCGTCACTGGACTTGAGAATCGTGTATCCTGAACACGATTGGATCTTTTTGTAGTTGTTGGAGTTGCGTAACTTGGCCACTGTTGATTGTGGTAGTTGGAGTTGCGAACTCGACCACCGTAGATGGTGGTTTTCCTTGCATGGTTTGGTTAATACTATAGATATGGATAGAATGTCTTAGCATTACTATACCACAGACTTGTTTGCCAAAGGTGATGTTGGAAATCATTTAGTCGGAAGCTGGTGAAACCCGTTACAAGACCTAGATGGCGATTAACTTTTATACGAGTTAATCCTTCCGGAGTGGATTTTGAATGGCTGATGAACTTCTCTTTTGAGAAGATAATTCCCCGTCTTTGATAAGGATAGTGTGTTCCGGACACGCGTCCAGTCAAGGAGTTGCTACAGAAAGCACATCATTCGAGATGGGCTATATACCGTGGTGGTACCCAGATGTACCGAGAGTTGAACGTTTATATTGGTGGAATGGTATAAAGAGAGTTATAGCAGATTTTCTTTGCTCGATGTTTAGTATGCCCGATAGGTGAAAGTGAACACGAGCTTCATTTGGATTGCTCTAGAAAATTCCGATGCCGGAATGGAAGTGGGAGCATATCACGATTGACTGCGTTACGGGATTGCCTAGAACGTAAAGGATGTGATGCGATTTGGGTGATTGTGGATCGTGAGGCGAATCATTTCCATTTCCTTCGTATTAGTTTGTTGGATCATTCGGTAGAGTTGTATTACGAAGATTATCAGATTGGCATGGGGTACTTTTAAGTACCATATCGGATAGATATTCGCGATTTACCTCGCGATCTTGATAGAGTCTACACCAGACTATGGGCACAGAGCTTCGGCTTAGTGCAACATTTCATCCGTGAGTGATGGGTACATGCAGGCATAACATTCAAATGTTGGAGGATCTATTCAGATCTTGTGTCGTGGATTATGGAGGTGTAGCTTATCGGTTGGCTTTACCTTCGACACTTGCGGGTGCTCACAACGTATTTCCTATTTTATACTAAGGAAATACATGTCGCATGTTGATCATGCTCTGAAAGAGATTCCGAATTCTACCTCAATCTAATGCGACTTACGAGGTGATTCGAGGTGAAGCACAGGTGCATGAGGAAGCGGCGATAGTGGGACGAAAACCATCTGACTCGTAAAGGTTGGATGACAACATCATAGGGATGAGGAGGCTATGTGGGAGCTGGAAGATACTATTCGAGCTCGATAGTCTCATTTGGTCACTTGAGGAAGGTATGTGGTCCTTTCGGAAACTTGCTTGAAGTAAATTTTTTGCATGTTAGTACGAAATTTGGGGACCAAATTTTTATAAGAGGGGGAGAATGTAAAATACCAGAAAAAAAATATATTCCTTATTAATTAATAAATTATCTTGTGGAATTTTTCAGGAATTTTTAGAAATTTTTCTGAAATTAAACAAAATTTCTACGGTATTTTTAGGGAAAGATTTAATAGGCTTTGGGAAAGCCTGTTTGGGTTATCTGATTATAGGGTCTAAAATTCCTACCCGTTATCCCCAAAAACCCGACCTTCTTCCCTTCTACCGTTTTCTCTTCGCAGCGGTTTCCCCTTTTACTTGCCGTTTCGCGATTTCTCTCCTCCTTCCCACTTGCGCCGGTCGATCCACTTCCTCTCCCTTTTGATTCCTCACGCAGCGAACCTTTTTATTGTCCCCATTTTTCCCGTGCGCGTGCTTCATCGCCAACGTCTTCTTCTTCTCCCGAACTCACGAGCACTGCTTGATTTTCCTTCCGATCCAGCAGCAGGTGTCGCCGGCCATTGCAGTTGTAGCAGCCAGCCGACCGTGGCCAAGCAAGCATCGTCGCCCTTGTGCAGCGCACGCCGCCGCGCCACTCGCCGCCGCCGCCACTCGCCGCGACCTCAAGAGATCTGATGCCCCTCTTCCACCGCGGGATTTTCTGATCTCCGCCGCCGGATTGACAGCGCCGATCGCTGCGATTTCCCTGCCTCTTCTTTTTCCGATCGTAAGTTTTCCGATCAGCCATTTACCCTCGTTGTCCGCCGCAAGCATCGACTGCAGTCGGCAGATTTATTTCTTTTCCATGAGCCCCGGATGTTGTTGCTAATCTCTCCTCCTCCCTCGGTTGCCACGTTTTTCTCCTTCCTCCGACACAACTGCAGCTCTGTGGTCTGCTCACGACGTTGTTGATTTGCAACCAGCATAGATTCTAGTCAGTGCTACCTTCGTGTGATGCCGGTGTCCATCGCGAGCAAGTGTGTGCTGATCCAGATGAGGGGTCATTGCGAGGTGGATGAAGGCTACCAATTGTAGTTCAAGGCCAGGGTAAGGGATTTGTAGCTGTGATTATTAGGATTTTGTTGGTATGACCGATTGTGGTTGATCTAGGATTGTGCTGCCAACTTCAAATGGTGGAGTTTCTGGATTGTGCCGGAAAGGAGAGAAATCAAGACCGATTGGGCAGATTTCATACAGTGGGTTGGATTATGAACCGGTGGTTAATTAAAGCAAGGAGAGGTAAACTTTGATCTAGTAATGATATAGTTGGAGAATAATCATACTTGTTTGTGATCATTAATATAGTGGTGTTAATTGTAGATTTACATATTGTATTTTTTGGCAGTTGAGTAGATCTGATGAGGATCAAGAAGTGGTGGTTGATTGCAACGATTGTAAGGTAAGCTTTGATTTGATATTGTTATGAAGTAGGATGTGTCACCTTTATAGTTGATGCTAGAGTTGACTCATGAATGATACGGTGAATGTAATCTGATTAAGGTTGGAGAATGTTGAATTAGTTGGATATAATGATCGATGTAGGATTCGATTTAATCATTCGATGTAAAATAGAACTTAGTTATATTCTATGTGTTCTTTTGCAGGACCTTGATTGGTGATAGAGGTTTGCACGCGTGGATAGCTAGCATGAGCTATTTAGAAGGTGGGTAATTTCCTACCTGGTCCGGGTAGTTGTATTTCATTCAGATTTAGTCATTGATATGAGCATGTTAGGTATTCATATTACCTTGACCATGTTCTTTTTATCGTATGCTTGATCCTTTACCGTTGGCTATTAACTCTATTGCTGATATCATATTTATTTTATCATGATTAGGAGTTATACATATAGGTGATGCAAGTAACTTAGAATTTGTTTAAGTTAAGTGCAAATGGTAAAGTCCGGATGACAACCTGATTGTATATTGGGCAAAAAGGTCATCCGTAGGTAAATAATGTCTTTAACCTAGGGCTAGTTCTAGTACCCTTAGGTTGTATGTTACCATCGAACATGTGTTGTGCAAATGGTCAGAGGAATGATACTTAGGGTATCGCTATGGACCGGTGGTCCTAGCTTGTTATAATCAGTTGAGTACGACTCTCTACAGGATAGAGAGTGCGTCGAGTAGATTAGTATGACTCTCTACAGGATAGAGAGTCTATGGTGAATGTCTATATGTGAGACATTGCATTCATGCATTTACATGCACGCTGGCGACGAGGTCTCCCTTGTGGTTGAGAGGGTCGCCAGTCATCCTGCCTCCACGGTTACTCATAGGAGGAGTCACCCGTGTGAGGGCAGAGCATTGAGGAGCCGCACTCTACCACTATAGACGGTGGTAGTTGGATTTGCGTGCCGTAGTCCTGCGTGTGTGGTACTCGACCACTCATGGGTAGTGACTGTCGGAGTGACCAACAGCAGGGACCCCCATCGTGTAACTTGCTCTTTACGCTTATATGCTACTCGATCATACTGCCCACTCGGCCACTCGAGAGTAGTGTTTGGTGTTGAGTTGGGACAATTGTCAAGCTCGAGCCATCGAGGCCACACTGGGGTCGTGGTAGCTTTAGGGTGAGCCGACATGACCATGCATGTCGCATTGCCGTATCTGATGGCGCTTTGCATATTACCATATATATATATGGATGGTTGAGATTAATATATATATGGATACAGTCTATATATATATGATTATTGTGATGTTGCATTTGTTTGTACTATGCTTGCTGCATTTGGGTGGACATCATATTCATGCATGTTTCTTGCATATGTTATACAGTTGTGTCGGATATTAGCATGTGTTGGACAGACCATAGATACCTTGACCTGTAGCATGAGTAGATTATGTGTTGGTATTACTCTTCCTGTTATATATATATGTTTGATATATGTTCAGGTTGGATCAGAGTAGCGTAGCAGACTTCAGGTACGTCTGTATTTTTATGTTGTTCATTCAGTTAGACGGTATATGCTTGTATTTATATACTATGTTGTATACCTGTTGTACATCTAGATTATATTGTCGAAATACATGTGATATTACATATATACATGTTTTCTATTACCTGCTGAGTTTTACTCACCACCCCGGGACCACAGGTTTTACATCGCCCAGTGCTTGGTAGAAGACCGTGACTTGGAGCACCGTGCGTCATCTCATCTCACGAGGCTCCCGTATTTTGTTTTGGGCCTGCTGTCCGCCGTGTATTGTATTTGGAGTTTTCTTGATGTACATATTGTATATTCGGATTTTGTCGAGGTTCCGTATTGTGTTAGTCATACCGGTATGCATGTGTGGGATTGATATCCTATTGTTGTAGTATGTTTCCGCTGTGTCTTGTGTAGTTTTTGTTTTCATACATATATATATTGTTGTTATTGTGGGCCTACGGGCCTTGTATTAACCCGAAATGTTGCCACATACAGGGGAGGTGTCGTCCGTTTGATTTTCGGCTCGGCATGCTCTCGGGGCGTGACAACTTTAGTGGTATCAGAGCCCAAGGTTCTGTGATGCCATACAATGTTATTTTTGGGTCGAGTCTTGGATTCTCGGGAGTCGATTTATCCGGTTTTGGTTTTTGAGATGAGATGGAGGCACAGGCTCAGCACGAGGTAAGGATTCCTGAAAAACTTATGGTTTAGTAGATATTTATCTAAACTTGATCAGTAGGTGTATACAATAGAGTTATGACACCTGTGTAGACTTTTAGTAGAGGTCGTCCACCGAGGCGACCAACTGGAGTTACCTTAGTGTTTATACTCCTAGTTTTGTTGGCTATGCATTTAGATGCTTATACCAGAATAACACTTTGTAGTGTGTTGGTTATTATTACGTAAGTGGTATGAGTTGACCACAGGAGCGACTTTGTTAGTCTGTGAGTCTTGAACACTGTCGAGAAGGTAATTTACCTGTGAGAGCCGACTGATACCGAGTCGGAAAACACGGGCCAAGTCATCACATTTATTATGGAAATCAGAGACTACAGTCTTAGAGATTTCCACTAACTGTGCTAGTCAGATCATTACCTGTGGGCAATGAACGGACTTGTAGACTATTTGTGATGCAGATAGCGGAAGGCTAGGTTATGGAGTTTCATAGGGATTTTATCCTTGAGTTGTTCGTACTGAGTTGTATAACTTTGAGAGTACTTTTAAGTACTTAACTCATGTTATACCGAGAAAGTAGAGTTATTTGCATACCATTATCGGGGTTAAGCCGGTATTTGGTGATAAATGCAGAAAATAATCTTCGGGAAATAAAATATCACTTGATCATGGATTAGTGATGTTGAAAGAGTGTATTTTCCCGTGTCACTTTTAGTGACACATTGTAAGGAATTCTTGAGCTTCCAGAAAGGGTGATCGGTTAGTAATAGTGTACTGTGCAGAGTCGTGAGACTTGCGGAGGTTACGACCGCCTAATAGCTCAAGAAGAGGAATGGAGGATTTAAGCCACCCAGAGTTATTGGCTTATAGTTGGATTAGGATGCCGGGATCTTCTACCAGATCCTGCCAGAAGACGTTGGATTGAGACAGGAGTTTAAAAATGACTCCGTACAAGAGTTTAAGAGTTGGAGACCGGTAGACAACTATTGCGGTCAAGCGATTAGAGTCAGAAGTCTCCGACTATTGGATAGAAGGAGGAAGATCGGAGTTATAGGCTTGAGCTACTTTTCGATTATAGAAGACCAATCGCAGATCATCAGAAGGTTCTTGTGGATATCAGCAAAAATCAGAACAAAGACTTCGAAGGGATTATGTGCGTGCAGTGCAAATCACGAAGACACGCGAAGCCAGATTATCCGTTGGAGCAGTTCAACTGTTGCTATTGTGAGCAACCAGTACAGTAGAGGAGTTATATTTGAAGACTATCGATGGTATTCCAGGAGGATGAGGCACTGTCTCGACAGTGGAGATCAGCACCGAAGATTGAGTTATCTCAACAGCAGCAATCTACTACCTCAGGCGTGGTTGAAGTTTCTTGATACTTCTGTTGGTGCAATCGGCCCAGGTCACGATTGACCAGGACTCGAGTTTGACTCGAGTGATGTTTTGATGTTTGACAAAGTGTTTGACATTGATGTTTGACATTGATGTCGGTTAATATGTTTTGGAGAGATTGTTTATACAATCGACCCAGGTTATAATTGACCAGACTCGAGTTTGACTCGAGGGAGACTTTGGTGGTTGACTAGGGTTGACCATGTGTTTATGGGAAAGTCCAAGTCATGGGTACTTGGCATGGAAAGTCCAAGTGGGACACTTGGCATTTGGGAAAGTCCAAGTCTTGAGTACTTGGCATGGGAAGTCCAAGAATAGGTCTTGGCAAATGAGAAGTCCAAGCATGGGTCTTGGCAAATGGAAAGTCCAAGCATGGTCTTGGCATGGAAAGTCCAACATGGGTTGGCAAGGGAAAGTCCAAGCTTGAGTCTTGATATTTGGGAAGTCCAAGGGGATTGATATTGGCGGCGTAAAGTCCAAGCGGAGTCTTGGCAGCGTAAGTCCAATGTGCCTTGGCGGTGTAGACACCGTTAGCATGACATAGCCGATGGAAGCACCTGGAAGCTAGCGCGATGGATAAACAAGTCATGGATGACTTGGAGGGATCTGAGAGGCGTGAAGCTGATGGAGGTGGCTAGAGCGACCGCCGTTTGAGAGCTTTATACGCGATCATTGCTCATGGGAGCAAGCGATCGGTGTCGACGGGCAATGATCGCTAAGGATGGCGATCGACTTCGGTCGAGTTGCGAGCACAGAACGCTCCGTAGCCGACTGGGCAGTCGACTACGGGCGTTGGCAGTCGACTGCCAATGTTGGCAGTCGACGGGTGAGAGTCCCGTTGGAACTTGTCCAACGTGGATTGAGCCGTTGTCTCACATCTGATGTTAGCGCAATCGGTGATTTATGGCGCGATCGGCCGGAAATCCAAATCGACGCGAGATAAAAGGAAGTCGTCGTGGAGATTATGCGGTTCTTGGAGAGCTTTCTTGAGGCGATTTGAAGGCGATTTGCAGGTGCATTTCAGGGCCCTTCAACCTCATCCAAGCAACCAACAAGCAAAGCGCTTAAACCCTAGTTTTGTAAAGTGTTCTTTACATTTCCTTTGTATTTGCTTGTATTTCTTTAGATTATTGTTGTAATCTTGTGTACGAGGTTTCTCCACCTCCGACTTGTTGTCGAGAAGGAGTTTATTGATTAGTGATTGCATTGGCATCGCTAGAGCTCGTTAGAGCTCAATCCGTGGAGTAGGAACCGTGTGGTTCCGAACCACGTTATATGATCGTGTTGTGATTGTGTGTCTTGTTATATTTATTTGTTATTACTATTCCGCTGTGCTAACAAGATTGTAGACGATCAAACGCGAAAGAATTCCATCTACGTACGATCATCTACGCTATTCTCCCCCCCCTCTAGCGGCCTCAAATCTCCAACAAGTGGTATCAGAGCCTGGTGGCTCTTCAACGGATTAACAACCGGGAGCAATACGCTAGAGGGTAAAGATGGAATTTCAAGACAAGCTAGGTTGGGACATCAACACACCGGTCCCGTACTCATTATATGGACAAGAAGGCTTCGATTCTTGGAAGAGAAGAATTGAAGATTTTTTGATGATGAGGGACTTCGAGGAATGGTCTCTATTAATGGAAGGATTTGAGTATCCTAGAGGACCAAAAGGTGGTTTCCTCAAGAAGAAGAGATGGAGTGAAGATCAACTCCAAAGATTCGAGAAAAACAAGAAGGTAATCAAATTCATTTTTGATTTAATTCCAAATGAATTCTTGTGTAGCCTAGGTGAATGCATGGATGCTAAGGAGCTATGGGCGATTTGGCAAAGCTTCATGAAAGCCCATCAATGGTCCAAGAGGAAGAGAAGAAGAGGCTAATGCATCATCTTCACAAGGAAGTGAGGACTTGGAGGTTGAGAGATCATCAACATCCAAAGAGGAAGAGGAAGTAGAATCGGAAGTTGATAGGGAGTCAATTTCCGGGTTGGTGGAGGAAGCGGAAGAAGCATCCACCTCAAGGATTGAGGGGGAGGAGAGAACTTCCATACCGGAGCAACAAGAAGAAGCTTCAACATCCAATCAAGATGAGGAAGCTCAAAATACAACTCCGGCACCTACCACCAACTAGGTAACTCAAACACATCAATCTCAAATAAAAATAATATCATGTGCTTTGAGTGTAGGGAATTTGGGTACTACGAGCAAGTGCCCAAAGAAGATTAGGAAAGCTCCACCGGCTCCAAAAGTCAAGGATGTCGGTTCCCCAAATATCAAGAGCAAGGAGCATATCATATGCTTCAAGTGCAACTCAAGGGGACATTATAGGAATCAATGTCCTAGGGGAAGCAAAAAGACCAAAGAGGGAGCTACACATGTAGGGGGAGCCTCTAGGGCAAACCCTAAGGTATATTTCAATAATGCACCTTCTTTAGTTAATAGGCAAAGGCATGCTAAGAATTTAAATTCTCTTGCAATTTATGAAAAGAATGCTAATAGGAATAAATATTTTTTCTTAGGAGCTAAAAGTGTCCATTTTAGTAATAAGGAGAAGTTTGGGACTAATGTCCCTAAAAATAATTCATCTAAGGATAAACCTAGGTCAAATAATACTAGACCAATTTTACCTAGGGAGACCATTAGAAAGGTGCAAGAGCACCTAGGTTTCAATCCCAAGTGGACTAGGCATATGCCTAGAAAGTCCCATGCCCATGATTTAAATCAAAATTCAAACATTGGGCAATTAGAGTTAGAGAATCAAGTATTGAGGTCAAGGCTTGAAAAACTTGAGAAGACCCTTAAAATTATACAAAATCAATTTAAAGGGTCAAACTATCAAAAGTCAAGGTCCAAAAGTCAAAGTCAACACCAAGGACCTAAGAGTCAAAAGTCAACCAAGGGCAAACAAGGTTTGGGTCACAAACCTAAGCCTAAGGTGGCTTACCATAGTGTTCCATTAGATTATGGAACACTAACTAGGTCTAGAAAGACCAAGGTCAATAGGGAAGTCATCCCTAGAGTTGACCAAAGGGTGTGCCTAGTGGCTAGGGTCTCTAGGAAACCTAGGGTGGCCACTAAGAAGGTTGCAAGGGGAGTTACCCCTAGAGTCAACCTAGGTGAGACCCAAATGACCAAGGCTAATAAACCTAGGAGGGTCATTAGGAAGGTATCTAGGGAGGTTATCCCTAGGGAATACCTAATTAACCCTAGGAGCTCAAATAGGTTTTGGGTTCCTAAGAGCGTGATTGATTCACGCTAGATGGGTTTAGGGTGTGCCAACCTTGATTGGATGGGTAGTTAACCTAACCATGGCAAAGGTGGCACTTTAGGATATTTTCAAGGTTATGGTTACCTTG
Source organism: Wurfbainia villosa (assembly GCA_025175895.1). Taxonomy (NCBI): domain Eukaryota; kingdom Viridiplantae; phylum Streptophyta; class Magnoliopsida; order Zingiberales; family Zingiberaceae; genus Wurfbainia; species Wurfbainia villosa. The sequence continues at coordinate 58,194,196 of CM045996.1, read as the reverse complement.
GAAATAGTTTTTGATTTTAATCCTAAAAGACTTTAGGATGTGCCAATATTAATTATGAAGTTTGATAAAATGATCATTTTGGCACAATTTAAGTTTAGTGGTTAGTGTGCCATCATGGGTTTTTGGCACACTAGGGAGAAAAGTAGAAATATGGCAAAATGTGATTAATTATATCAAATGGCAAGTAATATTAAAATTTAGGTATTACATACCTTTATATCTTATTTGCCATGCTTTGATTTGCCATATGCCATGACATGACATCATGTTCATTCTCATCATTTATATGTCATGTACATGGTTAGGATTAAGGATTAAATGTCATATGTTTTTAGATTTCATATTATGCCATGACATCATGATTATGAGCATGTGTTTATCTATATCATCTCTAATGCCATAATCATTCATGCATTTAAGATATTTTGATTGAAATTGATTTAAGGATAATGGCATGACTTGAAGTCCCATTTATAAGGGAATCAAGTAGGGTTGCCTTAGAAAAATGCATGAAACCCTAGATTAAATGAACCAAAACCCACATCTCACATCCAATTGACATGTATGTGTATTTATACACCCTAGATACATGTGAGATGCTAGGATATGAGTTAAGTTCAAGGTGCATAGTGTTTGCATCTAGATGAACTAAAACTCATCTTATATGACTCGTGGATCATTGGGAAAGCTTGTGTACAAGTCATGTACTTAGAGCCCAAGGAATATGATCCAAAATAAGGTTTTGAAAACATTTAAAAATCATTTTGAAAAACCTTGGTGAAGTCTATCTTTTGATAGCAATCACCATTGATGAAGTTGATACAAAATAGGGCCAAAACATTGAAAATTTCAATGGTTTTGAGTTTTGTATCAAACTCACTATTTTATGGGTAAATTATTTTTCAAACATTTTTCACCCATTGTTTTGGTCATAAGTATTATACGTATCAAATTTCATGATTTTTTGATATACGTATAATTAGTTATGATTTTCTGAAATTGGATTCTGATAATTTGAATTTGAAGAAAATTCGACTACCGATCATTGCCATTGGTGGATCATTGATAAATGTGATCGTTTGTTTAGCCCGTGTTCAGCTATGGTAAAGGTTCCTAACCACTCCTAACCCTAGGATATGCTTTGGGAAGCATTATGAAGGGTGAAAATCCATTGGATATGGATTAGGAGTTGTGTTAGGTCAAAGTATCAAATTTAGGGTGAGTAAAAGTTCTATGTTGAACTTAGAACCTTAATTTTGATGGTTTAGAGTTCCTATTGGCTTAGGGGCTTTCCAAGGACATTGTTGGTGCAATGGTCAAGGGGGAGGTATCCATCTTGGGATGATGGATGTTTTTTATGGGGAGAATGTTATCAATTGAAAATTGATGGGTGTTTGATACCCAATTTGGAAATTGGAAGAGTGAGATAGGAGTGCCTCTCTTGAGTGATATGAGACTTATCACTAGGAAGATGGTAGGCATCCTAGGTATTTTTGATCAAGGGGGAGATTGTAAGATCTCATTGGGACATGAGACATTGACCTCCTTGGAGAGCAAATCTTTTTGATGTTAGTCAAAAAGGGGGAGAATGTTTGGGGGAGAACATTTGATTTACATTTTCACTTGAATGTTTGGGGGAGAACATTTGGTGAGTGTTTACCAATTTGGGATAATTGGTAAGGGATTTGAGTTAGTGTTCTAACTCATGGTTTTATTTGGTTTTTGTCAAACATCAAAAAAAGGGGGAGATTGTTGGTGCAATCGGCCCAGGTCACTCATGGTTTTATTTGGTTTTTGTCAAACATCAAAAAAAGGGGGAGATTGTTGGTGCAATCGGCCCAGGTCACTCATGGTTTTATTTGGTTTTTGTCAAACATCAAAAAGGGGGAGATTGTTGGTGCAATCGGCCCAGGTCACGATTGACCAGGACTCGAGTTTGACTCGAGTGATGTTTTGATGTTTGACAAAGTGTTTGACATTGATGTTTGACATTGATGTCGGTTAATATGTTTTGGAGAGATTGTTTATACAATCGACCCAGGTTATAATTGACCAGACTCGAGTTTGACTCGAGGGAGACTTTGGTGGTTGACTAGGGTTGACCATGTGTTTATGGGAAAGTCCAAGTCATGGGTACTTGGCATGGAAAGTCCAAGTGGGACACTTGGCATTTGGGAAAGTCCAAGTCTTGAGTACTTAGCATGGGAAGTCCAAGCATAGGTCTTGGCAAATGAGAAGTCCAAGCATGGGTCTTGGCAAATGGAAAGTCCAAGCATGGTCTTGGCATGGAAAGTCCAACATGGGTTGGCAAGGGAAAGTCCAAGCTTGAGTCTTGATATTTGGGAAGTCCAAGGGGATTGATATTGGCGGCGTAAAGTCCAAGCGGAGTCTTGGCAGCGTAAGTCCAATGTGCCTTGGCAGTGTAGACACCGTTAGCATGACATAGCCGATGGAAGCACCTGGAAGCTAGCGCGATGGATGAACAAGTCATGGATGACTTGGAGGGATCTGAGAGGCGTGAAGCTGATGGAGGTGGTTAGAAGGCTTAGGTCTAGGCTAAGGGTGGTCTAGCAAGTATGGGGACACCATACTTGGGTTAAAACCTCATTCTTGAGGTTGGCAGTCGACTGGCATTATGGCCGGTTCGACTGCCGGGAGTCGACTCGAGTTTGACTGCCGTTTGAGAGCTTTAAGGGCTCTGGCGGGCTCATGGGAAGCGATCGGCGATGTCGGCAGCGATCGGCCCGGATGGCGGTGATCGGCGATCGAGCGATCTGAGCGCTCCGTGGCCGTGGGCGATCGACTACGGCGTTAGTAGTTATTTGCCAATGTTGGCGATCGGAGTGAAATCCCGTTGGAACTTGTCCAACGTGGATTAAGTCGTTGTCTCACATCTACAGTGTTAGCGGATGGTGATTTATGCGATCGGCTGCGGAAATCGGCCCGGCGAGATAAAGGAAGGCTGATGGTGGATTGCGACATCAGTTCTTGGAGAGCTTTCTTGAGGCGATTTGAAGGCGATTTGCAGGTGCATTTCAGGGCCCTTCAACCTCATCCAAGCAACCAACAAGCAAAGCGCTTAAACCCTAGTTTTGTAAAGTGTTCTTTACATTTCCTTTGTATTTGCTTGTATTTCTTTAGATTATTGTTGTAATCTTGTGTACGAGATTTCTCCACCTCCGACTTGTTGTCGAGAAGGAGTTTATTGATTAGTGATTGCATTGGCATCGCTAGAGCTCGTTAGAGCTCAATCCGTGGAGTAGGAACCGTGTGGTTCCGAACCACGTTATATGATCGTGTTGTGATTGTGTGTCTTGTTATATTTATTTGTTATTACTATTCCGCTATGCTAACAAGATTGTAGACGATCAAACGCGAAAGAATTCCATCTACGTACGGTCATCTACGCTATTCTCCCCCCCTCTAGCGGCCTCAAATCTCCAACAACTTCCCTACAGCAGATATCAACACAGAAGCAGCATCAGCAGAAGACATCGTAGAAGACTCATGCAGACAACAACAACAGTTACCTCCAGATGTGATTTGATTAGTACAGAGGAGAGAGTATATGACGATGGTCGTATTTATTCAGTATTCTATAATTGCAGCTCGTAGGATTAAGGGATGGATCAGATGATCTAGGGAAAAAAAAATCCCCGAGGCATTCGTCGCAGAAATGCGACCGCTTTGTCGCGGATTGTTAAATCTGATCTTTTCTCTTCGGAGAAAGGTCGAGACCTGTGTGGAGCCTTTTGGATCGGATCGATAAATAATTGATCGTTCAGGGTATTACTCTAAGTTACCCTCTGGGTTAATATGTGGGGAGATACTTGTAGTTTACATGTATCTTTGTCTAGAACATTCCTAGTGTGGATTAGAAGGTCCTATATATCGACTTGTGGGTCGGTGGTATCTCTACCGTCTGGTGAGATGTGGATCAATAATTAAGAAGTCAAGGGATACCCTTAGACTTGAATAAACATATCTATACTGTAGACATATCCTTACGGATGGTCAAATTGTTGGAAGTATGGTACGATATGTCTCTCGGATGTGCGTATAATCTGAGAGTGTTCAGATGTAGTTTCGGATGAACTCCTAGGCTTGCCGCTGCATATGCAAGTGGAGTAGGCGATCGAAATGATTGCGAAAATAGTTCTGGTATCGAAGATCACGTACCGAGTGATAGTTTTGTTGGTATTAGTGTTGCTAAACATTATAAAAGAAATTGGAAGAATGTAAATTGTGACTATAGGAGATGTTGGAGGGGATATTTATCTAGCCCAGTATTCCTCCTTGTGAAGATCCAGAACTCTTTGTTAAAGAGAGATGGACCTTTGAAAGTATGCATCGATTATCGATGATGGAATACAGTAGTTATTGTGATGAATATCCTTCGTTATGGATAAATGATCTATTTAGATCAGCTAAGGACATCTGCGTATACTTTAGGGTCGATTTATGACTGAAGTGTTAATATTGTAGTGACATGATGTCATACAATTATCATTGTCGTCGAGATGATTATTATATCGTCAGCTTAGAGTAAAGGAGATGCAGGTGTGTGGAGACGGCAATTTCATACTTAGTATGAATTTTATGAGTTTTGACTAAGATGTTAGACTAATTAACGATTTAGTCGTCACTGGACTTGAGAATCGTGTATCCTGAACACGATTGGATCTTTTTGTAGTTGTTGGAGTTGCGTAACTTGGCCACTGTTGATTGTGGTAGTTGGAGTTGCGAACTCGACCACCGTAGATGGTGGTTTTCCTTGCATGGTTTGGTTAGTACTATAGATATGGATAGAATGTCTTAGCATTACTATACCACAGACTTGTTTGCCAAAGGTGATGTTGGAAATCATTTAGTCGGAAGCTGGTGAAACCCGTTACAAGACCTAGATGGCGATTAACTTTTATACGAGTATTAGTTAATCCTTCCAGAGTGGATTTTGAATGGCTGATGAACTTCTCTTTTGAGAAGATAATTCCCCGTCTTTGATAAGGATAGTGTGTTCCGGACACGCGTCCAGTCAAGGAGTTGCTACAGAAAGCACATCATTCGAGATGGGCTATATACCGTGGTGGTACCGGATGTCAGTTTATATTGGTGGAATGGTATAAAGAGAGTTATAGCAGATTTTGCTGCTCGATGTTTAGTATGCCAGTAGGTGAAGGCTGAACACCAGAAACTCGCTGGATTGCTCTAGAAAATTCCGATTCCGGAATGGAAGTGGGAGCATATCACGATTGACTGCGTTACGGGATTGCCTAGAACCCGTAAAGGATGTGATGCGATTTGGGTGATTGTGGATCGACTGACCAAATCAGCTCATTTCCTTCATATTCGTGGGTCGTACTTGTTGGATCATTCGGTAGAGTTGTATTACCGAAAGATTATCAGATTGGCATGGGGTACTTTTAAGTACCATATCGGATAGATATTCGCGATTTACCTCGCGATCTTGATAGAGTCTACACCAGACTATGGGCACAGAGCTTCGGCTTAGTGCAACATTTCATCCATGACGATGGGTATGCAGGCATGACATTCAAATGTTGGAGGATCTATTCAGATCTTGTGTCGTGGATTATGGAGGTGTAGCTTATCGGTTGGCTTTACCTTCGACACTTGCGGGTGCTCACAACGTATTTCCTATTTTATACTAAGGAAATACATGTCGCATGTTGATCATGCTCTGAAAGAGATTTCGAATTCTACCTCAATCTAATGCGACTTACGAGGTGATTCCAGGGTGAAGCCTGGGTCGCAAGGAGCGACAGTAGTGGGACGAAAATCATATGACTCGTAAAGGTTGGATGACAACATCATAGGGATGAGGAGGCTATGTGGGAGCTGGAAGATACTATTCGAGCTCGATAGTCTCATCTGGTCACTTGAGGAAGGTATGTGGTCTTTTCGGAAACTTGCTTGAAGTAAATTTTTTGCATGTTAGTACGAAATTTAGGGACCAAATTTTTATAAGAGGGGGAGAATGTAAAATACCAGAAAAAAAAAATATTCCTTATTAATTAATAAATTATCTTGTGGAATTTTTCAGGAATTTTTAGAAATTTTTCTGAAATTAAACAGAATTTCTACGGTATTTTTAGGGAAAGATTTAATAGGCTTTGGGAAAGCTTGTTTGGGTTATCTGATTATAGGGTCTAAAATTCCTACCCGTTATCCCCAAAAACCCGACCCTCTTCCCTTCTACCGTTTTCTCTTCGCAGCGGTTTCCCCTTTTACTTGCCGTTTCGCGATTTCTCTCCTCCTTCCCACTTGCGCCGGTCGATCCACTTCCTCTCCCTTTTGATTCCTCACGCAGCGAACCTTTTTATTGTCCCCATTTTTCCCGTGCGCGTGCTTCATCGCCAACGTCTTCTTCTTCTCCCGAACTCACGAGCATTGCTTGATTTTCCTTCTGATCCAGCAACAGGTGTCGCCGGCCATTGCGATTATGTAGCGGATGCCGTAGGCAAGCATCGTCGCCCTTGTGCAGCGCACGCCGCCGCGCCACTCGCCGCCGCCGCCACTCGCCGCGACCTCAAGAGATCTGATGCCCCTCTTCCACCGCGGGATTTTCTAATCTCCGCCGTCGGATTGACAGCGCCGATCGCTGCGATTTCCCTGCCTCTTCTTTTTTCGATCGTAAGTTTTCCGATCAGCCATTTACCCTCGTTGTCCGCCGCAAGCATCGACTGCAGTCGGCAGATTTATTTCTTTTCCATGAGCCCCGGATGTTGTTGCTAATCTCTCCTCCTCCCTCGGTTGCCACGTTTTTCTCCTTCCTCCGACACAACTGCGCAGCTCGTAGTACCGCTCACGCGTTGTTGATTTGCAACGGCATAGATTCTAGTCGATACTACCTTCGTGTGATCGCGAGCAAGTGTGTGCTGATCCAGATGAGGGGTCATTGCGAGGTGGATGAAGGCTACCAATTGTAGTTCAAGGCCAGGGTAAGGGATTTGTAGCTGTGATTATTAGGATTTTGTTGGTATGACCGATTGTGGTTGATCTAGGATTGTGCTGCCAACTTCAAATGGTGGAGTTTCTGGATTGTGCCGGAAAGGAGAGAAATCAAGACCGATTGGGCAGATTTCATACAGTGGGTTGGATTATGAACCGGTGGTTAATTAAAGCAAGGAGAGGTAAACTTTGATCTAGTAATGATATAGTTGGAGAATAATCATACTTGTTTGTGATCATTAATATAGTGGTGTTAATTGTAGATTTACATATCGTATTTTTGGGCAGTTGAGTAGATCTGATGAGGATCAAGAAGTGGTGGTTGATTGCAACGATTGTAAGGTAAGCTTTGATTTGATATTGTTATGAAGTAGGATGTGTCACCTTTATAGTTGATGCTAGAGTTGACTCATGAATGATACGGTGAATGTAATCTGATTAAGGTTGGAGAATGTTGAATTAGTTGGATATAATGATCGATGTAGGATTCGATTTAATCATTCGATGTAAAATAGAACTTAGTTATATTCTATGTGTTCTTTTGCAGGACCTTGATTGGTGATAGAGGTTTGCACGCGTGGATAGCTAGCATGAGCTATTTAGAAGGTGGGTAATTTCCTACCTGGTCCGGGTAGTTGTATTTCATTCAGATTTAGTCATTGATATGAGCATGTTAGGTGTTCATATTACCTTGACCATGTTCTTTTTATCGTATGCTTGATCCTTTACCGTTGGCTATTAACTCTATTGCTGATATCATATTTATTTTATCATGATTAGGAGTTATACATATAGGTGATGCAAGTAACTTAGAATTTGTTTAAGTTAAGTGCAAATGGTAAAGTCCGGATGACAACCTGATTGTATATTGGGCAAAAAGGTCATCCGTAGATAAATAATGTCTTTAACCTAGGGCTAGTTCTAGTACCCTTAGGTTGTATGTTACCATCGAACATGTGTTGTGCAAATGGTCAGAGGAATGATACTTAGGGTATCGCTACGGACCGGTGGTCCTAGCTTGTTATAATCAGTTGAGTACGACTCTCTACAGGATAGAGAGTGCGTCGAGTAGATTAGTATGACTCTCTACAGGATAGAGAGTCTATGGTGGATGTCTGTATGTGAGAAATTGCATTCATGCATTTACATGCACACTGGCGACGAGGTCTCCCTTGTGGTTGAGAGGGTCGCCAGTCATCCTGCCTCCACGGTTACTCATAGGAGGAGTCACCCGTGTGAGGGCAGAGCATTGAGGAGTCGCACTCTACCACTATAGACGGTGGTAGTTGGATTTGCGTGTCATAGTCCTACGTGTGTGGTACTCGACCACTCATGGGTAGTGACTGTCGGAGTGACCAACAGCAGGGACCCCCATCGTGTAGCTTGCTCTTTACGCTTATATGCTACTCGATCATACTGCCCACTCGGCCACTCGAGAGTAGTGGTTGGTGTTGAGTTGGGACAGTTGTCATGCTCGAGCCACCGAGGCCACACCGGGTCGTGTGGTAGCTTTAGGGTGAGCCGACATGACCATGCATCTTTGCATTCGTATCCGATTATTACCATATATATATATATATATATATATATATATATATATATATATGGATGGTTGAGATTAATATATATATGGATACAGTCTATATATATATGATTATTGTGATGTTGCATTTGTTTGTACTATGCTTGCTGCATTTGGGTGGACATCATATTCATGCATGTTTCTTGCATATGTTATACAGTTGTGTCGGATATTAGCATGTGTTGGACAGACCATAGATACCTTGACCTGTAGCATGAGTAGATTATGTATTGGTATTACTCTTCCTGTTATATATATATGTTTGATATATGTTCAGGTTGGATTAGAGTAGCGTAGCAGACTTCAGGTACGTCTGCATTTTTATGTTGTTCATTCAGTTAGACGATATATGCTTGTATTTATATACTATGCTGTATACCTGTTGTACATCTAGATTATATTGTCGAAATACATGTGATATTACATATATACATGTTTTCTATTACCTGCTGAGTTTTACTCACCACCCCCGCGGACCCTGGGTTTTCTGTCGCCCAGGTAACAGGTAGAAGACTTCGTGACAGCTTGGAGCACCGCCGGCTGACGTCATCTCATCTCACGAGGCTCCCGTATTTTGTTTTGGGCCTGCTGTCCGCCGTGTATTGTATTTGGAGTTTTCTTGATGTACATATTGTATATTCGGATTTTGTCGAGGTTCCGTGTTGTGTTAGTCATACCGGTATGCATGTGTGGGATTGATATCCTATTGTTGTAGTATGTTTCCGCTGTGTCTTGTGTAGTTTTTGTTTTCATACATATATATATTGTTGTTATTGTGGGCCTACGGGTCTTGTATTAACCCGAAATGTTGCCACGTACAGGGGAGGTGCCGTCCGTTTGATTTTCGGCTCGGCATGCTCTCGGGGCGTGACAATGTGGCAGCTGATAAAGCGGAGGATTTGGTCAATATTGAAGTGGTGGTAGATGATGTGGACTTGCCAATCTAAGGTGTTATCCTCGTTGAATTGCTGGATGATGTGGAGGGGTGTGTGGTAGGGCTGGTTGTACGAGAAGACCAATGTGTAGCTGTTGATGTGGTGGGCGGCAAGGAGGGGGTGGCCGTGGATGCTGTGGTAGGAGAGGGGGGGGGGTTGAAGTCTCTGTTCCAGGGGGTTGTGGGTGACGCCTCCGTTCAGGAGGAGAATCTGACTTCGTCGGAAGCTAAGGCGCCGAAGGTGCAGGTGGAGGCAGAAGTGATTGAAGATTATGCGGGGGTTGCGGCAAATGATCAAGGGGCTGATAAGGCCAAGCCAAGACCATTTATTGATAACAGGAAGATGAAGCAGGCGATGCATCTGGACCACTATGAGGCCGAGGGTGACCGGCTTGCATTTGAGTATGATGATCTTGACAACATTGAAGATACCATGGGTTTCTGTTTGATGGGTTGTTTTATGGGGCTATATCCTGGGAGAAAGGGGTATTGCAGTGGCTAAGCAATGTAAGGTAGCATACAAGTTCTTCATGCATAAGAGTGGATGGGTGGTCTACCGATTTAACTTGCAAGATGATCGTGATAGCGTCCTGCAAGGGGGGCCGTATTTTGCATATGGTATTCCGATTTTCTTGAAGATTATGTCGCATTGTTTCTTGTTTGATGAAGATGGACGGCATGTTCCTGCTTGGGTTCAGATTCATGAGCTTCCTCCGGATTAATGTTGGTCACAAAAGGTGCTGAGTATGGTGGGGTCGGAGATAGGGAAACCATTGTACACAGATAAGATGACACGTACACGGGAGCGACTTGTGTATGCTCGCATGATGGTGGAGGTACCGGTGTTTGGGAAGCAAGTTCTGGAGGTTCCGATTACATTGCCGTCAGGAGCTCATGTGGATCTATGTATAGTCTATGAGGCCTTGTCGGAATTCTACAAGAAATGCCGAAAGATTGGTCATCGTGTTGATTTTTGTAGGAATAGTGCTGCAACTATAGGTCCGCATGTACGGGCTGAGGTAGGAGCTAATGCACGGGGAACAATTGGTCGCCGACCTACCCATCGTCGTTCACAATCTGTTAATGGTCAAGGCGTGCCAAGGGGGTAGTATCGAACGCGTTCAAGACAACAAGAAAGGGTGCCTAATCAGAATGTGTGTGTTGGGTATTCGGAAGAACAGAATTTGTTGGCGATGGTGCAGTTGCTAGCCCGGTACCGATTATAGTGGAGCTTCCCTTGATGTCGTATCCTTCTCCAAAGGAGGTTGAGGTTGCTCGGGATATCAGCCAGCGAGAGCATCTGAGGGAGGGCACAGGCTTGAGACAGGTTGAGGTGGTTTGACTTGATGGTGTGCTGGTGGGTTGCCGGCAAGATGGGGGGCAGGTGGAGCAGCAGAAAATTTGTGAAAAGGAACCATCGCAGGGTCATGCTATGTCTCCAAGAGCTGGTCATGTATAAGGGGTGCAGACGGTGGAGCGGAGTGCAATGGGCAGCTTTGAACATCGGCCTTCTCAGTCTTCTCAAGGTGTGGTGGTTGCTAGGGAATCTTCTACTACTTTGTCTGCGGCTGCAAATTCTTACCTAGAGGTAGCCATTTCAAATCCGACCTTGGTAGCAAGTGCAAGTACCGGTAAGGGAAGTAGAACTGTGAAAGGAGTGGTGGGGGCAGGTCGAAGTGGTCGTCAACTACGGTTGCAAGCAGTTTGCGGAGGTGTCCAATGAAGCTCGCTGCATGGAATATTCGAGGCTTTCATAAGTCCCTGAAGCAAGGGGGGGTGAAGCACCTTCTTGGGCATAAAGATATTCAGATTATGACATTATTGGAGACAAAACTTGCGGAGAATTCACTTGATCAGATTATGCGGAGGCGGTTTGCAGGTATGGGCCATGTTCATAACTTAAGCATGTCTAACCGTGGACGCATGTTGCTATTATGGAATTAACAGAGGGCTGATTTGGAGGTCATCCGGATGGCAGATCAGTTCATGCATTGCCGAATAAGGTGTCGGGTCTCCGGAAGGGCATTAATGGTGACTTTTGTTTATAGGTATTCTTTAGGGATAACCTCCCTAGATACCCTCCTAATGACCCTCCTAGGCTTGTTAGTCTTGGTCATTTTGGTCTTGCCTAGGTTAACCTTAGGGATTGCCTCCCTAATAACCTTCTTAGTGGTCACCCTAGGTTTTCTAGAAACCCTAGCCACTAGGCACTTACCATGATTACTCTTAGGGATAACTTCCCTATTGACCTTGGTCTTCCTAGACCTAGTTTGTGTTCCATAATCAAATGGAACACTATGATAAGCCACCTTAGACTTAGGTTTGTGGCCCAAACCCTCCTTGCCTTTGGTTGACTTTTTTCTCTTTGGCCCTAGGTGTTGACTTTGAGATTTGAACCTAGGAGTTTGACTAATTGACCATTGCATTTGATTTTGCATAACCTTAAGGGTCTTTTCAAGTTTTTCAAGCCTTGACCTCAAGGCTTGATTTTCAATCTCTAATTGCCCAATTGATTTTTGATTAAATTCTTGGGCATGGGACTTTCTAGGCATATACCTAGTCCATTTAGAATTAAGGCCTAGGTGTTCTCCTATTTTCCTAATTGATTCCCTAGGTATGACATTTTTAGGGACTTGTTTGACCTAGGGTTGTCCTTAGATGAGATATTTTTAGGGATATTAGTCCCAAATTTCTCCTTCTTAGAAAGGTAGATATTTTTGGCCCCTAAACAATATTCTCTATTTCTAGCATGCTCTTTATGATAAATAGCAAGATTATTAAAATTATTCCTAACATGCTTTTGACTAGAATTTAAAGCACAAACATTGTTTAAATATACCTTAGGGTTAGCTATAGAAGCTCCCCCTACTTGTAATGCTCCATTTTTCCTCTTCTTTTCCCCCTTCGGGCATTGATTCTGGTAATGTCCCGGTTGTCGACATTTGAAGCAAATGACTTGCTCCTTGCTTTTAGGTGTTGGGGGACCGACATCCTTTGACTTTTGTTGACTTTTAGGTGCCGGAGGAGCTTTCTTTACCTTCTTTGGGCACTTGCTCTTATAGTGCCCGACTTCCCTACACTCAAAGTATATAATATTCATTTTATTATTAATTGACATGCTTGAGTTACCTAGGGTGGTGATGAGGTTCTCTTGAGTATGATCTTCCTCTCTACCGGATGTAGATGGTTCTTCTTATTGCTCCGGTGTTGAGGATGCTCTAATCTCCTCCCCCTCAATCCTAGAGGTGGAGGTCTCCTCTTCTTCCACCAATCCGGAAGTTGATTCCTTCTCAACTTCCGAGTCCTCACTCGCTTGTGAAGATGATGATGATTCTTCCTCGACTTCTTCCTCTTCTTGAGCCGATGAAGATTCTTCTTCTTCTACTTGTGCCAAGTTAGGCTTCTCATGGAACTTGGCTAATTTGTCCCATAGCTCCTTGGCATCAAGATATTCACCTAGCCTAGACAAAACATCATTAGGTATCAAATCTTCTAAAAGTTTTGTTACCTTGGCTTCGGTTTTGAATTTTTGTCGTTGCTCTTGGGTCCATTTCTTCAACTTGAGGACTTGTCCCTTCTTATCCCTAGGGGGTTCAAAACCTTCTACGAGGATGAACCAATCCTCTATTTCCATCATCAAGAATGTTTCCATTCTTGCTCTCCACGCCGGAAAATCTTCTCGGTTGTATGGTGGTGGAGTATTGATGTCCCATCCAAGCTTGTCTTGGAACTCCATCTTCACCCTCTAGTGTGCTTCCTTTGTTGTTAAACTTGAAGAGCGGCCTCGCTCTGATACCACTTGTAGAGGATCGATTGGACGCTAGAGGGGGGGGTGAATAGCGACGTGCTCGTACGATGATGGAATTCTTTCGCGTTTGATCGTCTACAATCTTGTTAGCACAATGGAATAGTAATAAAAAATAAATATAACAAGATACACAATCACAACACGGTCATATAATATGGTTCAGAACCGAAACGGTTCCTACTCCACGGATTGAGTTCGTACGAACCCTAGCGATGCCACAAACACCACTAAGCAATAAACTCCTTCTCGACAACACGTCGGAGGTGGAGAAACCTCTTACAAGTTATTACAATAAGTAATGCAAAGTAAACAAGCAAATACAAGTAAAAATGTAAAGAACACTTTACAAACTAGGGTTTTGAGTGCTTGCTTGTCGGTTGCTTGGATGAGCTTGAAGGACCCTGAAATGCACCTGCAAATCGCCTTCAAATCGTCTCACCAAAGCTCCCAAAGAATCAATGTCGAAATCCTCCACGAGCTCCTCTTTATTTGGATTTCCGCTTTGTGATCGTCATAAGTCCCGATCATTGCCCGCTAACATAGCTATGAGACAATGGTTCAATCCACGTTGAAAAAATTTCAACGGGACTCTCACCAGTCGATTGCCAACATTGGCAGTCGACTACTAGCCCCGTAGTCGATTGCCCAGTCGGCTACAGAGCATTCTGTGCTCAGTCGACTGCCAAGGTAATTTCAGCCCAAAATGGCAGTCGAGCTCTAGTCGACTCATGACAGTCGAACCGACTATAATGTCAGTCGACTGCCAACCTCAAACATGAGGTTTTAACCAAAGTATGGTGCCCCCATACTTGCTAGACCACCCTTAGCCTAGACCTAAGTCTTCTAGCCACCTCTATCAGCCTCACGCCTCTCGGATCCCTCCAAGTCATCCATAACTTGTTCATCCATCGCGCTAGCCTTCAAGTACTTCCATCGGCTATGTCATGCTAACGGTGTCTACACCGCCAAGGCACATTGGACTTACACCGCCAAGACTCCGCTTGGACTTTACGCCGCCAACCATTGGACTTATGCTGCCAAGACTTCACCCTTGGACTTTACGCCGCCAATATCACTCCCCTTAGACTTCTCAAATGCCAAGACTCAAGCTTGGACTTTCCCTTGCTAACCCATGTTGGACTTTCCATGCCAAGACCCATGCTTGGACTTTTCCTTGCCAACCCATGTTGGACTTTCCATTTTCCAAGACCCATGCTTGGACTTTTCCTTGCCAACCCATGTTGGACTTTCCATTTTCCAAGACCCATGCTTGAACTTTCCATTTGCCAAGACCCATGCTTGGACTTCCCATGCCAAGTACTCAAGACTTGGACTTTCCCAATAACCACATAGTCAACCCTAGTCAACCATTAAAGTCTCCCTCGAGTCAAACTCGAGTCCGGTCAATCATGACCCGGGTCGATTGCTCCAACAATCTCCCCAACATATTAACCGATATTAATGTCAAACATCAATGTCAACTCACTTTGTCAAACATACTATGTCAAACATACTATGTCAAACATCCTATGTCAAATATCACTCGAGTCAAACTCGAGTCTGGTCAATCGTGACCTGGGCCGATTGCACCAACATTTGTCGCTTCATGGATGGATAGGATGAGCAGATATGGACGTGGAGTGTGCTAGTGTTGTATTATTCTCTTTATGTTTCTCTTTGTATGATGTGGTTGTTGGTTAGCTTGAGTGTGTGATATGGAGTTTGATTGGAACGTTGTGGTTCATGGTAATCACAGCGGGTGTTGCATGATGTACTGGTGTGTAAGTTGGGTGTATTGACCATTGGTCATTCTCTTGTTATATATATATTTACCATTTTCCAAAGAAAAAAGAGAGCATAAAGTATCCCCACAGATTGACTAACGTAGTTGATAACGACACACATAATTATGATCAATTTTCAATGGATGCAAAATCATTTATTAGATTCATGCAAAGAGAACATTCTATTCGACAAAGCCTCTCGTGATTTGTCATTCTTTGTTAAGTCAAAAGGTCGATAATTGCTATAAAAAAACTATATTTTAGAGATCAATTTAGACATCAATTTATATCCCACAAAAAGGTTAGAATCCATCAATTTAGCGACTCTCACCATTATGTCCCATGGTCATTGTGAAGGAGATAAATCACGGAGGGCTCTATAGGCCTTGACGTGGTAGCCAAGATATGTGGAGATAATTTGAATCCAAGAAAAGACTTTAGACCTTCTCTGGAATCAACCCTTGCCTTATTTGCAAGCTCTTCCGTGACATAGCCACCACTCCATCTCCGTAGGGACGACATCAATTTATATTTGATTTTATAAAATCGATCTCTAATTTAGAGATCGATTTTCAATTAAAGATCAATTTTATAAAATCAATCTCTAGTTTAACGATTGATTTTCAATCCATCTCTAAATTAAAGATTGGTTTCAAAATTGATCTTTAATTTAGAGACCGATTTTAAAATTGATTTGTAAATTATAGATCAATTCCAAAATCAAAATTTAAATTAGAGATTTATTTCAAAATCAATTTCTAAATTAGAGATTATAATGGATATATAAATTTTTAAATTGATCTTTAATTAGAAATTAATTTCAAAATTAATCTTTAAATTAGAGATTGATTTAAAATTAATATATCGAATTCAAAATTCGATCTAAATTATTATTTTTTATTTTTTCTCTCAGCCCTCTTCCAACTCTCATACCCATCTCTTTTTCCCTCTCCTATTTCTCGATCTCACCCCCTGCTCTGTCACAACCTCTATTCTCCCTCTTTCCTGCTCCGCTACACCCTTCCTTGGTCTTCCCTCTCCCACATCGACCTTGAGGTCGCAACAAGCTGCAGTCATACCTCATGGTCGGGCAAGGTTGTGGTCGCGACCTCACGGTCACGTGCAGCTGGTGGCACGTGGCCGCAACCATGCGGACGGTCATGCGAGACCGTGGTCATGACCTCTTGTGGCCGGTGGTAGACGGACGGTCACGTGAGGCCACAATACTTGCACTCATGACCTAGGTCGCATAAGGTTGTAGTCATGGTGCTTAACATGATGATAATCTCAGTAGGGTAGTGACTTTTCAAGACGTGATAGAGATGCAGTAGACCATGGTCTAACCATGGAGATCACCAAGGTCATGAACCCTGTTAGGAGGAGATTATTGGTGCAATCAATCTCAGATAAAGGTTGACCAAGCTCGAATAAGACTCGAGTTAGAGTTGAGTTTCGATGTTTGATAATATGATAATATGGTTGAGAATATGACTATAGGATGGTATGAGACATCCGTAGTCATATGGATTAGAGTGTTGGTGCAATCATCATTGGGTCAAGACAACCATGATGATGAGAATTCAAGTATGTCAAGGTTGACCAGAGATTTGACGAGTGAAGTCCAATTAGGAGTTGGCGAGTGAAAAATCCAAGTCGGTCAAGGGAGACCGAATACTTGGTGGTTAGAAGTCCAATAGGATGTTGGCAAGGTAGAAATTCAAGTGAGTTATAGAAGACTGGACACTTGGTAATGGAAAGTCCAATTAGAAGTTGGCAAGTGTAATATCCAGGTAGGTCATGTTTGAGAGGTGTTCTAAGGCAATCGTCTTATGACTATTTATTTGATAAATAAAGATTCACTATTTGAGTGCACATCTCATATGTGTTTGATTGGATCTTAAACTCATTTACTGAATGTCTGCAATACGATTCATAGTATGAGAAAATTTGTGATTGGATCACAACTAGCGAGTATCTCTACATGTGTAATTATGAAGTATTGAAATATTCCCTAGTCGATGAATTGATGAGTTTGGACATCATCGATTCTGTGAGACTAGCATGGGTTATACTCCTTGGTTTATCCAAGCAGCTACTTCTCACTAGCTAGAGACATTGTAATCGAGAGTTAAACGTGGATTCTGGTTATGGGTAACTAGTTTATTGGAGTGACCTACTGTAAGACTTCATATGGTTCTCTACATATAAGATATGTCAGTGAAGTTATTACTGCAGCTCGAGTGAGTTTCCTTCGACTTGAGGTATTCAAGTCATCTTGGTCATGGAGACTTATACTTTGACATCTTAGTCGATACATCTCTACGGAGGTGTGGGTAAGGGATGATTGGGTATAAGTTGAAGTGCTCGAAGGTGATTGAATAGGTAACAAAGGATTCACCGCTCCTTGCGAGGAGATGTATATCCTATGGTCACTCGTTGGATTGTTACTCAAAGTCTTTGGCCAAAGCATTGCATGTGAAGAGTATGATACTCTTGGATACATGTCGAAGTAATTAGAATCCATTGGACGAGGAAGTATTACTTGGGCTAGGTGTGACGTAGTCAACCTAGTGGGGACTGACACAATAGACCATGTCCTGAACCAAGTGGGTATAAGATGAGTGAAAGGAACGAAACACGATTCATTGTAGCTGCTGAAGGGTTCGAAAATGGTTCCGAGATCAACCGTTGATTTTTTAGTTAATTGGGGATCATGATGTACTACTTGGTGCCACTTATGATCGTTCCATAATTAATGGTTAATTATGGATGACCAATATAAACCGAGAACTTATAAGGTCACACGTATAACGAATTCTTCGAAGAGACTTAAAGACGAGTTTGAGAATTAGATTCTCAAGATCGAGTTTGGTTGGACCAAACACATGACAAATATGGAAGTATTTGTCAAGTCAGAAATACGAAAGGAGAACATTTTATGAAGACGGGTTGGACATTAAGAGGTTTAATTATAAACCAAACCCGTTTGATTTTAATTAAATGAGTCTTCTTTTGGTTAAGGGTCCAATTAGGGTTTAATGGATAAAATTAAGCCTTAATGGTTATGGACTTATGAATTTGATTAACTAACCCATAGCCCATTAGGTTTAGAGCCTATATAAAGAGTTATAAAGGCTAAAACCTAATTAATGGTTGTGCTTAATCCCCTTCTCTTCCTCCTTGCCGCCTACTCCTTCTTCTCCTTCCTTTTCTTGCCGCCAACAAGAGTTGTTGGGGTTCTCTTTGCCGTCGGCCCTAACAAGTCCATCTCTTACTTTAGGTCCGGCCAACTCCTCCCCAAGGGAGCGGAGAACTTTGGCTAAGGCTTAAAACAAAGGTTTCTTCCTTTATGCCCTTGGCCGAACCAAGGAGAGTTGGGTTTTAGAGCTTGTCGTCGGCCATCAAGGAAACAAGAGTTGTTTCCTATTTTTGTTGGGCCGACTTTCTTGCTCTCCGATCACCAAACCTTCTTGCTTTGTCTAGTAGCGAAGAGAAGGTCAAACTCATGGTTTAGAGAAGTCATCCCTCCGAAGATTCAACGTGGACACGAGTAGAGACGAAGCTCCGCGAGCGTCATACGGTTGATGCCCTTCCAGCTCAACATCATCCGAAAGGTATACCTAAGATAAAATTGATTTTATTCTTAATTTAATATAAAATTTTATTTAGCGGATATGTCCGCACATGTTGTAATCTTGCATGCATGGATGTGTGTGTTGTAATAATTTAGGAAATTATTATATTTTATTCCGCTGCGTTCGTTTATGAAATGAAAAAAGAACATCTACACGTTGGTCGTAACCCAACACTATCGATTGCTCATCACCCTTAGTCGAGTGTTGCTTGAATCCAACGGCTATTGACACCGTTGTTTCTCTGGATCACTGCTCAATAGATACATAATAGTCGACTGCTCACAATCCTAGTCGACTATTGTCCGCACAGTTGAGGCGCTGGTCGAGTGTGTTGGGACCGTCGGTATGCTAGAGAGGAATGAATAGTGATTTCTTGATTTCATGCTTCGATCTCGTGTTCTTGTCTACACATTTGTTAGTGCACAGCGGAATATAAAATAAAATGAAGAAACAAATAAAAATACAAGCACACGAACACAATATTTTTACGTGGTTCAGAATCTATAGTTCTTACTCCACGACCGAGCCCTAGCGATCTCTAATGATGCACACCACCACTATAACTTCTCCTTTTCGGAAATAATCTGGAGGTGGAGAAATCTCTTATAAGAATTTACAATAAGTACAACAACCAAAATACAAGATACAAAAGCAAAACAAATACAAGTAAAGAAAACTTTACAAAAGAATATTTTTACTCGAATGCATTTTTGGTTGCTTTGGATTGCTCTTGAAGGTCTGAAATACAACAACACTACAACCCTTCCCTTTCAAAATCACCCAAAACCTGCTGTGAAATCCTCCTCGAGCTCCCCTTCTTATAGGCCTCGCGTCGAGCTAATTTCTGACCGTTACTTCTCAACGGTAACTTTGCCAGTCGAGATGTCACCTTGATTGAGCCCTAGTTGAGGCTGGTCGAGTGCGCCTTGCTTCTGATCTGCCATTGTGAAGCCTCCAGTCGACTGCTCTACCACAGCAGTTGACTGTTTGTCGGAGCTACTATTTCTCAATCGCCCGAGCAGCTTCTCAGTTTCCTGACTATCTATGGCCAGTCGACTGCTCTTCCTCAGCAGTCGACTATCGAGCACCACAGTTGTTTCCCGAGCACACATCGACCAGTCGACTGCTCTCCAACAACATTCTACTGTCGAGCACCATGGTTGTTTCTCGAGCCGCACAGTGTCGAGCACCCAGTCTGAAAATCAAGCCCCACATCGGGAGTTGGCCACACTGGTCCAGTCGACTGGGTAAATCCTCTAATCGACTGCTAAACCTTGAACCTCAGAATCGAGGTTTAACACATCAAGTATGATTCCTTCATACATGACACTCACCCTTAGCATAGACCTAAGTCTTCAAGTCACTTCCATCAACCTCACGCCCTAAGGGTCCATCCGAGTCCTCCATGACTCCTTCACCCTTCGCGCTAGCCTTCAAGTGCTTCCATCAACTTAGTCATGCTGCTGAGTACCCTTAGCCTAAACCTAAGCCTTCAAGCCACTTCCATCAATCTCACGCCTCTAAGATCCATCCGATTCCTCCATGACTAGTTCACCTTTGTGCTTGCCTTCAAGTGCTTCTGTAGGCTTCTTCGTGCTAATAGGTCTACTTTTGCCAAGAGGTCGTGCCTCCGAGACTTCTCCATTGCCAAGAGCCCGCGCCTCTGGGACTTCCATTACCAAGGCTCCATCCTTGAACTTTTCCTTTTCCAAGTATCCATACTTAGACTTTCCTCGCTTGTCTAGTATCCGGTTAACCGTGACATGCTAGGAATTCTACTATCAAGCTCGATCTCCTCGATCAGTCGGGTCTTCCCTTGTCAAACACGGTCTCCCTGACCTGTCGGGACTTTCTTTACCAAGCACGGTCTCCCTGACCTACCAAGACTTCTCTTGCCAAACACGGTCTCCCTGACCTGCCGGGTCTTCCCTTGCCTAGTCATCCGGTCACTATTGACCTCCCAGGACTTCACCCTCCTCGTGCTAGATGTCCAGTCAACCTTGACTGACTTGGACTTCCCTTGCCAACTTTCAGTTCGACTTTCCAACACCAAGTGTCCAATCACCCTTGACCGACTTGGATTTCTCCCTTGCTAACTCTCAGTTAGACTTTCCATACTCAACTTCCATATGACTATGGATGTCCCATACAATCCCATAGTCATATATCCTCCATACTCAAATTCCATTGTCAAACATCAAAATTCTACTTGAGTCTGGTCAATTGTGATCTGAGCTTATTACACCAACAATCTCTCCCTTTTTGATGTTTGACAATACTTTTAAGTTAGGCTAACCCATAAGCCTAACCTTCTTCTTCTTATGCCAAAGCATAATGAAGAGTTCCCAACTTCAGAATTTTAAATATTGAAATTTTAGGGTTTAGTGTATATTTGGGTTTATAGGTCATTTGTGTGCACTACACATCTTGAGCCTAACTTAAACCCTTCCATTTCTCCCCCTTTGACACACATTAAAAAGTTTTTCATCTTCTAATGAGATCCTTCATTCTCTCCCTTGTTTCAAAATTCATCCTACATGCCCTTATTTTCCCTAGTGATAAAATCCTTACCACTAAATGAAGGAAATTCTTCATTTCTCCCCCTTTCTAACCTTCATCCATCATTCCTAGATGGATAATCTCCCCCTAAAGACTTGCTCTCCCTTGGTCATTGCACCAACAATGTCCTTAGAGTGTTCCTAAGCCTATAGGAATTTTAACCAATAAAAAATAGGGGCAAAAGTTCAAACTTAAATTTTCACACACCTTAAAATTTGATTCTTAACCCTAATTAACTCTCAAATTCAGTCTCATTGAAAATCTTACCCTTCCAATGCTTTTCATATCCTAGGATTAGGAGTAGTCAGGATAACCTATGAGTGTTGATAAATGGTTGAACATATCTTGGTCAGCCAAAATTAGACCTAACAATCGACTCTGTCAGTGACCAGTCGACTTAGACTATCTCAATCGACTGATTGCATACAACAGTCGACTGGTTTCTATAGTTGCAGAAAACTATTTTCAGAAATGAATTTAGAAAATGCATAAGTAATTATACGTTATTCTAAAAATCTTGAAATTTCATATGTATATTACTTATACCAAGTAGTATGGGAGAAAAGTAATTTTCTATAAAATACCCATTAATTTTAAAGATTGATATAATGTTCAAAATAATCGAAACCATCAATGTTTTATCTAATTTTGTGTCAACATTCTCAATGATGATTGCTATCAAAAGATAAACTTTACCAAGGTTTTTCAAATATTTTCAAAACGTTATGTTGAATCATAGTTTATGGGCTAGATGTACGTGGCTTGTACATTAGCTTTTCTCATGATTCATACCTATGATGAGTTCTAGTTCATATTGATGTACCATTGCAAGCACATGAACTTGACTCATGATCTTAACATCTCACATGTGTCTAGGTATTTGAATACACACACATGTCATTCTATGGATTTTATGAGATGTGGATTTTATTATTCCCTAAATCTAAGGGTGCATGCATTATACCTAGGCATATCCATTTGATTTCTTTATCTAGGACATCAAATTAAATAATGACATTGTCCTTAATTTCAATTTGATTGACCTAAATGCATGAATTTATTATCATGGCATAAATGATTTGCATAATTTTAAACATTTAGCTATAATTCATGATGTCATAGTATACAAATAATCCTAAGTATTAACATGACATTTTAAATAATCATTTAAAGTAAGATGTCATGGCATGATATATGACAAACAAAGTATGACAAATTTTATAATATCAAGGTATAAGAATACTTATTTTTAAACTTAATTTGCCACTTGCTAGGATATCCACTTGCCATATTGCTTATCCAAATCCCTTAAGTATGTCAATATCTCAAATTTGGCACACTTTTGACTTTAAACTATTTGTGTAAATTTTTTATTAATTTTTGTTTTCCATTAAATCCATTGGCATATCCTAAACTCTTTTAGGATATAATTTAAACTCATTTCCAAGGTATTACATTGCCTTGAAAATGTCCTAAAGTGTTAACTCTACCATGGTTAGGTTAATTGCCCATCCATTTGAAGTTGACACACCCTAACCCATTTAGTGTGAGGGAATCACGCTCCTAAGAATCCAATATCTATTGGAGCTCCTTGGGTTTTGTAGGTATTCACTAGGGATGACCTCCCTCGATACCTTTATAATGACTCTCTTAGGCTTCTAGGAAGCCTTAGTCATTTTGGTCTCGTCTTGGTTAACCCTAGGGATTTTCTCTCTTATAACCTTCTTAGTGACTTTCCTAGGTTTTTTGAAAACCTTAGCCACTAGACACTTATCATGGTTAACCCTAGGGATGACTTCCCATGTGACATTGGTTTTCCTAGACCTAGAACTTGTTCCATAGTTAAGCGGAATATTGTGGTACGTTGGCATGATTTCCTTAGACTTAGGTTTGTGATCCAAATCCTTCTTGTCCTTAGATAGGTCTTGCCTCCTACGACCTAAACTTTACCCGTTTTACCCTAGAAATATGTTTTTCATTCTTCTAAAGGTCTTTTCCATTTTGTCAAGCTTAGACCTTAAAGTTTGATTTTCTATTTCTAACTTCTTAATTTTTGATTGTCCATTGTTCTTTTGGACATTGTTCTTCCTCCTAGACATATGTCTATTCTTTTTCGGAGTATTGCCTAGATTGTTGTTATCCTTAGGTGGGGTGGTTCTAGAGTTAATAGTTCTAGAATTATCCTTAGACCTACCATTATAATGTTTAGCACCTAAATAATAAGCCATATTAGCAGCATGCCTTCTATCATGAAACTTTGAAATTGCAAGTGCATTAAAACAAAATTCATTATTAACATGCTTCATGTTATCATAATAATTGTAATTGCATTATTAAATGATACCTTACGTCTTGCTCTAGGAGCTCCCCCTGTACTTGAGCTCTCTATCTTCTCCTTGGTTGGGTGTCTTCCCCTCGAACATTGAATGTTGTAGTGACCTCTTTGATTGCACTGGAAGCACACTATGTGCTCCTTTTCAATGAAATGGTTCCTCCTTGAATCCGAAGGAGGAAAATGGATGGATGAGGGTGGAGGGAGGCTGTTAGGGCTCCAAGGAAGAAGAGATGCCATTTTCAGGATTTTTTTGACTTTTAAACATGCTCCAGCTGAAACCAAGGTCCGCTGCACGACCGACCGTGTGTGAATCTGAGAAAAAGTATTTTAATGCTATAGTAATTTTACTGTAGCTACAGTACATGCTAAAAGGCATGGATGCTTGTGCTTTAATTTGGGCAAACAAAACTCGCAGTGCTACAATACCCTGCTATAGTAATTTGCCACAGTAACCTGCTATAGTACTTCTATTTTTTTCATGTGCATTCCTCGATATGCTCTTAAATGCCCTACAAAATAAAGTATACACTAAATTAGTCTTAAGGACATCAAATTAGCATGTATTTGCATAAGGTACTAAAACAATCTAATGCTCATAAAATATGATAAATACGTCAAATTACACATACAAATGAATCAAAACTTTGAGGAATGAATACAAAATATCATGTCAAAACGTGAGTTATCAATTTCCCCACATTATTCTTGCACGTCTTGTGCAAGTAAACAAAACTAAAAAAAAACTAAAGATGCATTCCCTTAGCAATTCCCAATCATACATAGAAGATCATGAAAGAAAATTACCTAGGATCGTCAATTCTCAAAGACTCAAGCATTCATGGACTCAAATCCTACATGGGTTGACAAACATAGTAACTTCAATCCATCCTGGATAAACTGAGAATGACTAAGCCTCACAGGATAAGTGATGGTTTCTCTCGCTCTCATAAGCATATAATAGTCGAGTTCACTCAAGCTACTCATGGTTTATACACTACCATATGATTGCTTCTCTTATACTCTTCACCACTATTATATATATAAGAATGCACAATATTTGAAGGATTATTAGGAATGTAAGAGAAATATAAAATAAAAGAAATGATGGTGTGTATGCAAGAAAAAGAAATGAAAGAGGCAAAGAAAATAGTGGAAGATATGGAAACAACGGAATGCAACATAGATGAGTACAAAAAGCATTGCCCCAAAAGTTTCCCTCCAAGCTAGCTTTTTATAGACCAATAAACATGTACACTATCCTTATCACTTTCTACAATACAAATCTACCAAGATATATAATAAATCTTCCAATGGTTGCAACAAGGGATGTCAATTACAAAAATACTATCACACATATTAAAAAAAAGGCATAACATGTCAATTTTTTTTTTCATTCATCATTTTTATTGCCTTTATTCATTTGGCAAAATGTCTTTTTTCAACAACTTTTTTTCACATCTTTTTTCACAATTTTTTGTTGACATACAGTGCACTTCCCTATGCTCCAACATCAAACTCAATAAAAAAGATAAAGAGCATGAATAGCTCATGGTGATCAAGCATAGCTTGCCTATGATTCTACTAAATTTTCCTGAGCCCCCCACACACACACTTAAATTTTTGTCCATCTTAGGCAAAACACTCCCACATCCAGAAGAATAATGGGGAAGAAATAAATGGAAGAAGGTAAAGAAATAATGTGACAAATGACAAGAATATTATTCAATAAGCATATGGCAACAAAAGAAGAAAAGCAAAATAAGTGAGATTGCCTTCATAATAATCATGCAAACCTATAGTTGTGCGGTCTCGAAAGAATCAAAGCAAGTTCTAGAGTTACAATAACTACAAGTGCACCACTCACAAGCAATAAATAGTAGGCTCAATCCTCACTAGGTAAACAAAAATAATCAACTCAGTCTATCAACATAAAATCCATCATCAAGTAGTAACCACGTGCAATCAAATAATTCATTCATGACAATAAATCTCCGTACTCAACAGTCAAATTTAACTAGCTTTCATGATTTCTAAGAAGATATAAAGGAATGCATAGAGAATTTATTTGAAAACCAGACAAAACAAAAACTCAACAAACAAAACTTGGCAACTAAAATAAAAACAAATAAAGTAAAAGAAACATATATACAAAGAAAAAGAAAGAAAATGAGATGGAACAAACTCCCCTGAGGTCCTAGCAGTTAAAGAAGATTTAGTAAAAGGAGCCACGCAGGTTGTGGAGTACTTCGAAAGAAATCTTGTCACGCCCCGAGAGCATACCGAGCCGAAAATCAAACGGACAGCACCTCCCCTGTACGTGGAAACATTTCGGGTTAATACATGGCCCGTAGGCCCACAATAACAACAATATATATGTATGAAAACAAAAACTACACAAGACACAGCGGAAACATACTACAACAATAGGATATCAATCCCACACATGCATACCGGTATGACTAACACAACACAATAACACAGAACCTCGACAAAATCCGAATATACAATATGTACATCAAGAAAACTCCAAATACAACACACGGCGGACGCAAAGCCCAAATACACACGGGAGCCTCGGAGGTGAGATGAGACGATGTCAGCCGGCGGTGCTCCAATGTCATCATGAAGTCTTCTACATTGCACAGTGACGAAAACCGAGTCCAGCGGGGTGGTGAGTAAAACTCGTAGTAATAAAAACATGTATATATGTAATATCACATGTATTTCGACAATATAATCTAGATGTACAATGTATATCAGATAGTATATAAATACAAGCATATACCTCTAAGCAAATGAATAACATCAAATGCGGACATACGAAGTTCAAGCTTTCGCTACTCTGATCCAACCTGAACATATATCAAACATATATATAACAGGAAGAGTAATACCAACACATAATCTACTCATGCTACAGGCCAAGGTATCTATGGTCTATCCAACCCATACCAATATCCGACACACTGTATAACATATGCAAGAAACATGCATAAATATGATGTACAATCAAATGCAACAAACATAATACAATCAAATGAAACATCACAATAAGCATATATATATAGACTGTATCTATATATGTATACTAATCACAATCATCCATATATATATATATACATGCATATATGTATATATATGGCAATATGCAAAAATGCCATCAGTCGGCAATGCAGCATGCATGGTCATGTCGGCTCACCCTAAAGCTACCACGACCCAAGTGTGGCCTCGGTGGCTCGAGCATGACAACTGTCCCAACTCAACACCAACCACTACTCTCGAGTGCCCGAGTGGGCAGTATGATCGAGTAGCATATAAGCGTAAAGAGCAAGCTACACGATGGGGGTCCCTGCTATTGGTCACTCCGACAGTCACTACCCATGAGTGGTCGAGTACCACACACTCAGGACTACGTCATGAAAATCCAACTACCACCGTCTATGGTGGTAGAGTGTGGCACCTCAATGCTCTGCCCTCACACCGGTTACTCCTCCTATGAGTAACCGTGGAGGCAGGATGACTGGCGACCCTCTCAACCACAAGGGAGACCTCGTCGCCAGCGTGCATGTAAATGCATGAATGCAATGTCTCACATACAGACATCCATCATAGACTCTCTATCCTGTAGAGAGTCATACCAATCTACTCGACGCACTCTCTATCCTGTAGAGAGTCGTACTCATCTGATTATAACAAGCTAGGACCACCGGTCCGTAGCGATACCCTAAGTATCATTCCTCTGACCATTTACACAACACATGTTCGGTGGTAACATACAACCTAAGGGTACTAGAACTAACCCTAGGTTAAAGACATTATCTACCTACGGATGACCTTTTTGCCCAATGTACAATCAGGTTGTCATCCGGACTTTACCATTTGCACTTAACTTAAACAAATTCTAAGTTACTTGCATCACCTATATGTATAACTCCTAATCATGATAAAATAAATATGATATCAGCAATAGAGTTAATAGCCAACGGTAAAGGATCAAGCATACGATAAAAAGAACAGGGTCAAGGTAATATGAACACCTAACATGCTCATATCAATGACTAAATCTGAATGAAATACAACTACCCGGACCAGGTAGGAAATTACCCACCTGTTACATAGCTCCGCTAGCTATCCACGCGTACAAGCATCTGTCACTAATCAAAGCCCAAGTTTAACTTTCTTTGCATAGCTTTCTTGATCTACATTAGAAAATATGATATGAACAATTCAGATCAACTAAAGACAACAACCTATCTCCACTTGTAATTGCAAAATGTATCACAGGTATCATCAATCCAATTTAAACCTTACCTCAACCGTTCAGCTTCCACAATCCATCTGGAACACTCTTCCCCTGTTCACCATCATCCATGAAACCACTCTCAAATTAGCTGCACAATAATCATATACCAAAATGTCCAAAACATCAACTTACCTGACCTTGCCTCCCCCATTCACAGCTAATCCAAAACAAATCCTATTCATGTTTCCCTCAGCTTGCTCAAGCGAAAGAAATGCCTTCCCCGCAAATCAGAAACATTACAACCCAATCGCCATGCCAAAATCGAAAACACAATTGATCCAAAGATCTGAGCACAAGGGACGACGACATTAGCTATGGCAGCATCGGGGTTAAGTTCACACCTTGGCTAGCTCGCAATAACCAAGGGCAGCACGATTCATGCGGAGGAGCAGTGATCTGCAAGCTACGCCGACGATGCTTGATGAAGAGACGAGAGGCAACAGACTGCCTAGGGTGGTCACAGCTAATCGCGGTGGCGGGTGCGACTGTCCGCGATGGAGATCGGCAGATCACATCCGAGAAAACCATCGAAGAAAACCAACAACGACAAAGGGGCCAACACAAGGCAATGTCGCACAGAGGAGAGACAGCTATAGTGACGATCAACTCTGGAATCCTCGCGGTGAAGATCATAGTCGGTGTTTCGATCAGCGCCTCCAGTGGGAAGATCGCCGGCCTACAGGGCGGCGGCGGTCTTGGCCGGAAACCACCATGAAATAGGGCAGAGGAGAGTGACACATGGGGAAGTGAGTGTTGCAATGGCTGGGGCTTGCGTCGTCTGAAGGCTAGCCGGCAAGTGGGAAAGGCCAGATCCGGCGGCGGCTGATAGAGCTCCCGATGGTCAACCATCGATGGTCCTCCCCTCAAGGTGACCTCCGGCGAAGGTGCGACGACAACCGACGGCTGGGCAAGGGGGAAAAGCAGCGGCGGTGAAGGTGTCGTCCATTGTGCTCGTGGCGTAGGGGCGGGCAGCGTGGCTGACAAGCTGAGCTACCACTCGAGAAGGCGACCTAGGGCGTCGGCGGCTGGCTTGAAGCACCGGCGATCGAAGAGGATCTAGCGTCGGTGGCTGACGGCTGCGTGTGAGCTTGCACAGCAGCAGATCGAGCGGCGGAGGAAGAGGAAGAGGGAAAAGGAGCGTCGGGGAAGAAGAGGAGAAGCGGCGGAGAAACGCCTGCGCGGAGTAAAACCGCGTGTGGATTTTTGGTTTGGCGTTACGAAGGGGAAAACGGATCGGGTAGACCTGTTTAACGGGTTGGACTTAAAATGTTGTTTGGGTTCTTACCCTATAGAACCAACCCTAGCTTTAATCAACCCCTATCAATTGAACCCATAACTTCCGTTTAAATCCAGAAAAACTTCTAAAAATTTTTGAAAAATTCTATAAGGTATTTTATCAATTACCGAGGAATATATTATTATTATTATTATTTTTTCCGGTATTTTACATTCTCCCCCACTTATAAAAATTTGGTCCCCAAATTTTGTACTTAACCACCACGAGGAGCACTATCATGCTAATCAACTCAAGTACTTCGAGAAAAGTAAGGCACCTAAAGTAACCCTGTGGTGTATAGAGCTCGAATATTATTTTCCAGCTCTCATATAACCTCCTCATCAGTCGGATACTATCATCCAACCTTTACGAGTCGGATGATTTTCGTCTCACTTCTGTCGCTCCTTGCGACCAAAAATTTGCACCGGAATCTAGGTTGCCTTAGACTGAGGTAGAATCGGAACCCCTAATAACTCTCATCCGATGACGTGTACCAACTCTGCATCATGTCCTTCACGGGTTCTAGGCAATCCCGTAACGCAATCAATAGTGATATGCTCTCACTTCCATTCCGAAATGGGAATTTCCTGGAGCAATCTCGCGGGTTTCTAATGTTCAACCTTCACCTACTGACATACTAAACATCGAGCAGCAAAATCTGCTATAACTCTCTTTATACCGTTCCACCAGTATAAACGTTTCAACTCTCGGGACATCTGAGTACCACCAAGGCATATAGCCCATCTCGAATGATGTGTTTTCTGTAGCAACTCCTCCTTAAACACTGCAACTCCGGAATCCACTATCCTTCTCAGAGACGGGGAATTATCTTCTCAAATGAGAAGTCTATCAATCATTCAAAATCCACTCTACCACACACTCTGTAAGCGCATGGAAGACTATAGCGATCAATCTCCTTGTTGCAATTATTGCATTGTTGCAACCTCGCACTCAGAACTCCAGTAGCTTGTTAAATTCAATGAGCACTTACGCTCCATACAACTACAAATCCGGATAATAACTACTAAAGTCCCATCATGTATATGATGGACTATCTCGTAGTTTCTTAACGTAAATGTAAGCATAAGATACGTCTCATCAGACGGATTCGCTCCGATCCTCAAACGACGCATCTGCGTACATCATCCTTTATCTACTCTCGGAAGGATTAACTAATACTCATGTAAAAGTTAACCGCCATCTAGATCTTGTAAATGGTTTCACGACAAGTAAATGATTTACAACATCACCTACGTCAAACAAGTCTGTGGTATAGTAATGCTAAGACATTCTATCCACATCTACAGTACTATCCACACCATACAAGGCAAACGACCATCTACGGTGGTCGAGTGGGCAACTCCAACTACCACAATCAACAGTGGTCAGGTTACGCAATTCCAACAACCATAAACTGATCCAATCGTGTCCAAGATACACGATTCTCAAATTCATGGACGACTAAATCGTTAATTAGTCTAACAACTCATAAAGTTCATACTAAGTATGAAATTGTCGTCTCTACACACCTGCATCCCCTTTACTCTAAGCTGATGAAATATATTTATCATCACAACGACAATGATAATCGTATGACATCACGTCACTACAATATCAGTACTCTAGTCGTAAACCAATCTTAGAGTATACACAGGTGTCTTTGGCTGATCTAAATAGATCATCTATCCACAACAAGGATATTCATTTAAAACAACTACTGTATTCATCATCGATAATCGATGCATAATTTCAAAGGTTTAACCCTCTTTTATCAAAGAGTTCCAGATCTTCTTAAGGAGAAATACTGGGATAGATAAATATCCTCTCCAACATCTCCTATAATCGCAACTCATGTTATTCCAATTCTTTTATAGTGTTTAACAACACTGATACCAACAAAAATATCACTCGTTATGTGATCTTCTATACTAGAACTATTTCCGCAAGCATTTCGATCATCTACTCCACTTGCCTATGCAACAGCAAGCCTTGGAGTACATCCGAAATTACATCCGAAGACTCTCAGATTATACGCACATCCGAGAGACATATCATACCATACTTGCAACAATTGACCATCCGTAAGGATATGTCTACAGTAAAAGTATGTCTACCCAAGTCTAAGGACCTCCCTTGACTTCTTTATTATTGATCCTCATCTCACCTGACGGTAGAGATACCATCGACCCACAAGTCGATGTAAAGGACCCTTCTAATCCATCGAGAATGTTCTAGATCGGATAATCAGAACTACAAGCATCTCTCAACATATTAACCTAAAAGGGTAAAACCAGAGTAATACCCTGAACGGTAAAATATCTGTCGATCCGATCCCAAAGGCTCCACGCAGGTCTCGGCCTTTCTCCGAAGAGAATAAGATCAGATCCAACAGTCTGCGACAAAGCGATCATATTTCTGCGACGAATGCCGCGGAGATTTTTCCTAGATCATCTGATCTCATCACTTAATCCTACGAGCTGCAACTGAAGATTACTGAGTAGATACGACCATCATTGTATACTCTATCCTCTGTACAAAGTCAATCCACATCTGGAGGTAACTGTTGTTGTCTGCCGAGTCTTCTACAATGTCTTCTGCTGATGCTGCTTCTGTGTTGATCTCTGCTGAAGGGGAGTATCACGGAACTTCAACCACGCCTGAGGTAGTAGGTTGATGCTGATAAGGTAACCCACATCTTCTGTGCTGATCTCTGCTGTCGAGACGATGCATCTTCCTCCCGGAACACCATCGATAGTCTTCAACTGAATCTTCAAAGTACACCTCCTTCACGGTACTGGTTGCTCACAATAGCAACAGCTGAACTGATCCAACGGATAATCTGACTTCACGCGTCTTTATGGTCCGCACTGCACGCACACAATTCCCTCGGAGTCTTTGTTCTGATTTTTGCTGATATCCACAAGAACCTTCTGATGATCTGCGATTGATCTTCTATAATCGGAAAGTAGCCCCAAGGCCTCTGACTCCGATCTTGCTCCTTTTGTCCAACATTCGGAGGCTTCTTACTCCAATATCTGACTTGCAATATTTGTTTATCGATCTTCATCTCCTAAACACTTATACGGAGTCATTCCTAAACTCCTGTCTCAATCCAATGTCTTCCGGTAGGATCTGATAGAAGATCCCGACATCCTAATCCAACTATAAGCCAAACTCTGGGTGGCTTAAATCATCCATCCATCTTCTTGAGCTATTAGGTGGTCGTAACCTCCGCAAGTCTCACGACTCTGCACCGTATACTGTTACTAACCGATCACCCTTTCTTGAAGCTCAAGAATTCCTTATAATGTGTCACTAAAAGTGACACGGGAAAATACTCTTTTTCAACATCACTAATCCATGATCAAGTGATATATTATTTCCCGAAGATTATTTTCTGCATTTATCACCAAATACCGGCTTGACCCTGATAATGGTATGTAAATAACTCTACTTTCTCGGTATAACATGAGTTAAGTACTTAAAAGTACTCTCAAAGTTATACAACTCAGTACGAACAACTCAGGGATAAAATCCCTATGAAACACCGTAACCTAGCCTTCCGCTATCTGCATCACAAATAATCTACAAGTCTGTTCATTACCCACAGGTAATGATCTGACTAGCACCGTTAGTGAAAATCTCTAAGGCTAAAATCTCTGATTTCAACCAGAAAGGTGATGACTTGACCCCTGTTTTTCGACTCGGTATCAGTCGGCTCTCAGAGGTAAATCACCTCCTCGACACAGGTTCAAGACTCACAGACTCAACAGATCATTTCCGGGGTCAATTCATACCACGGTTACGAACAATAACCAACAAACTACAGGTTATTCCTTGTTATAAGCATCTAAATGTATAACCAACATAACCGGGAGTATAAACCCTAAAGGTCACTCCGGTTGGTCGCCTCGGTGGACGACCCCTACTACAAGTCTGCACAGGTGTCATAACTATACTGTATACACCTACTGATCAAGTTTAGATAATTATCTACTAAACCATAATTTATCAGAAATTCTTACCTCGTGCTGTTTGGAGCTCAGGCCGTTGTCCATCTCATCTCAAAAACCAAAACCGGATAAATCGACTCCCGAGAATCCAAGACTCGACACAAAACATCATTGTATGGCATTGCAGAACCTTGGACTCTGATATCACTAAAGTTGTCACGCCCCGAGAGCATACCGAGCCGAAAATCAAACGGACGGCACCTCCCCTGTACGTGGCAACATTTCGGGTTAATACATGGCCCGTAGGCCCACAATAACAACAATATATATGTATGAAAACAAAAACTACACAAGACACAGCGGAAACATACTACAACAATAGGATATCAATCCCACACATGCATACCGGTATGACAAACACAACACAATAACACAGAACCTCGACAAAATCCGAATATACAATATGTACATCAAGAAAACTCCAAATACAATACACGGCGGACGCAAAGCCCAAATACACACGGGAGCCTCGGAGGTGAGATGAGACGATGTTAGTCGGCGGTGCTCCAATTTCATCACGAAGTCTTCTACCTGTTACCTGGGCGACAGAAAACCCAGGGTCCGTGGGGGGGTGGTGAGTAAAACTCAGCAAGTAATAGAAAACATATATATATGTAATATAACATGTATTTCGACAATATAATCTAGATGTACAACAGATATATCAGCATAGTATATAAATACAAGCATATACCGTCTAACTGAAATGAATAACATCAAATGCAGACATACCTGAAGTCTGCTACGCTACTCTGATCCAACCTGAACATATATCAAACATATATATAACAGGAAGAGTAATACCAACACATAATCTACTCATGCTACAGGCCAAGGTATCTATGGTCTATCCAACCCATACCGATATCCGACACACTGTATAACATATGCAAGAAACATGCATGAATATGATGTACAATCAAATGCAGCAAACATAATACAATCAAATGAAACATCACAATAAGCATATATATATAGACTGTATCTATATATGTATACTAATCACAATCATCCATATATATATATACATGCATATATGTATATATATGGCAATATGCAAAAATGCCATCAGTCGGCAATGCAGCATGCATGGTCATGTCGGCTCACCCTAAAGCTACCACGACCCCAGTGTGGCCTCGGTGGCTCGAGCATGACAACTGTCCCAACTCAACACCAACCACTACTCTCGAGTGCCCGAGTGGGCAGTATGATCGAGTAGCATATAAGCGTAAAGAGCAAGCCACACGATGGGGGTCCCTGCTGTTGGTCACTCCGACAGTCACTACCCATGAGTGGTCAAGTACCACACACGCAGGACTACGTCATGCAAATCCAACTACCACCGTCTATGGTGGTAGAGTGCGGCACCTCAATGCTCTGCCCTCACACCGGTTACTCCTCCTATGAGTAACCGTGGAGGCAGGATGACTGGCGACCCTCTCAACCACAAGGGAGACCTCGTCGCCAGCGTGCATGTAAATGCATGAATGCAATGTCTCACATACAGACATCCACCATAGACTCTCTATCCTGTAGAGAGTCATACCAATCTACTCGACGCACTCTCTATATTGTAGAGAGTCGTACTCATCTGATTATAACAAGCTAGGACCACCGGTCCGTAGCGATACCCTAAGTATCATTCCTCTGACCATTTACACAACACATGTTCGGTGGTAACATACAACCTAAGGGTACTAGAACTAACCCTAGGTTAAAGACATTATCTACCTACGGATGACCTTTTTGCCCAATGTACAATCAGGTTGTCATCCGGACTTTACCATTTGCACTTAACTTAAACAAATTCTAAGTTACTTGCATCACCTATATGTATAACTCCTAATCATGATAAAATAAATATGATATCAGCAATAGAGTTAATAGCCAACGGTAAAGGATCAAGCATACGATAAAAAGAACAGGGTCAAGGTAATATGAACACCTAACATGCTCATATCAATGACTAAATCTGAATGAAATACAACTACCCAGACCAGGTAGGAAATTACCCACCTGTTACATAGCTCCGCTAGCTATCCACGCGTACAAGCATTTGTCACTAATCAAAGCCCAAGTTTAAATTTCTTTGCATAGCTTTCTTGATCTACATTTGAAAATATGATATGAACAATTCAGATCAACTAAAGACAACAACCTATCTCCACTTGTAATTGCAAAATGTATCACAGGTATCATCAATCCAATTTAAACCTTACCTCAACCGTTCAGCTTCCACAATCCATCTGGAACACTCTTCCCCTATTCACCATCATCCATGAAACCACTCTCAAATTAGCTGCACAACAATCATATACCAAAATGTCCAAAACATCAACTTACCTGACCTTGCCTCCCCCATTCACAGCTAATCCAAAACAAATCCTATTCATGTTTCCCTCAGCTTGCTCAAGCGAAAGAAATGCCTTCCCATGAATCGAAACATTACAACCCAATCGCCATGCCAAAATCGAAAACACAATTGATCGAGATCGAGCACAGAGGGCGATGACATTAGCTATGGCAGCATCGGGGTTGAGTTCACACCTTGGCTAGCTCGCAATAACCAAGGGCAGCACGATTCATGCGGAGGAGCAGTGATCTGCAAGCTACGCCGACGATGCTTGATGAAGAGACGAGAGGCAACAGACTGTCTAGGGTGGTCACAGCTGATCGCGGTGGCGGGTGCGACTGTCCGCGATGGAGACTGGCAGATCACATCCGAGAAAACCATCGAAGAAAACCAACAACGACAAAGGGGCCAGCACAAGGCAATGTCGCACGGAGGAGAGACAGCTATAGTGACGATCAACTCTGGAATCCTCGCGGTGAAGATCATAGTCGGTGTTTCGATCAGCGCCTCCAGTGGGAAGATCGTCGGCCTACAGGGCGGCGGCGGTCTTGGCCGGAAACCACCATTAAAGAGGGCAGAGGAGAGTGACACATGGGGAAGTGAGTGTTGCAATGGCTGGGGCTTGCGTCGTCTGAAGGTCGGCCGGCAAGTGGGAAAGGCCAGATCCGACGACGGCTGATAGAGCTCCCGATGGTCAACCATCGATGGTCCTCCCCTCAAGGTGACCTCCGGCGAAGGTGCGACGACAACCGACGGCTGGGCAAGGGGGAAAACGAAGGCGGCGGTGAAGGTGTCGTCGCTGTGCTCGCGCGTAGGGCTGGCAGGCAACGTGACGACGAGCAGAGAGCTACCACTCGAGAAGGCGACCTAGGGCGTCGGCGGCTGGCTTGAAGCACCGGCGATCGAAGAGGATCTAGCGTCGGTGGCTGACGGCTGCGTGTGAGCTTGCACAGCAGCAGATCGAGCGGCGGAGGAAGAGGAAGAGGGAAAAGGAGCGTCGGGGAAGAAGAGGAGAAGCGGCGGAGAAACGCCTGCGCGGAGTAAAACCGCGTGTGGATTTTTGGTTTGGCGTTACGAAGGGGAAAACGGATCGGGTAGACCTGTTTAACGGGTTGGACTTAAAATGTTGTTTGGGTTCTTACCCTATAGAACCAACCCTAGCTTTAATCAACCCCTATCAATTGAACCCATAACTTCCGTTTAAATCCAGAAAAACTTCTAAAAATTTCTGAAAAACTCTATAAGGTATTTTATCAATTACCGAGGAATATATATTATTATTATTATTATTTTCCGGTATTTTACAAATCTCGTCCCAGTGGTTGAAGAAGATTCGACTTTAACATCCACGTCGGTAGTGGGATGAACATAATGGGGGCAAGCGCCTTCATGGTGTGATCAAGATAGTCCTGTGATGCTTCCTTTAATATCATCGCCTCATCATATGTAATCTCTAACGGTCAGAGGTGATTCAGAAAAAGTGTCAAGCCTTGGGGCTGGATTATTGCATGGGATGTCAGGGTCTTCATCAACATGGTTCTTGGAGACTCCAGCTGTGATGGAAGTGTCCAATGTGGAGGCCTCCAACTGTCCACCACTTCCATGGAAATCAGCGTGATATCTTCTGGATAATTCTGGTCAAGCTTATCAAGTGGTTGCATAGTTGAATATAAAAATTGTGTAGGCACTGTCTCCTCTGTCACATCATCCTCAATCAATTTTTTTGACCCTGCTTCCACTACAGATATCTCAGTATCATTGGCACAAATAGCATCACAGAGTAAATCCAAGCCACTAGTATTATCATCCACTTCATCTGCTGCAACAACAACTTTATCTACAAATTCACATTCATCAGTATCTATAATAATATCATAGCACGAAGATGTAGGGTTACAGTCGACGTGTAGATATGCTTTTGTCGTTTCATAAATAAAAGCAACGGAATAAAATATAATAATTTCCTAAATTATTACAACACACACATCCACGCATGCAAGATTACAACACGTGCGGACATATCCACCAAATAAAATTTTACATTAAATTAAGAATAAAACTAATTTTATCCT
Source organism: Wurfbainia villosa (assembly GCA_025175895.1). Taxonomy (NCBI): domain Eukaryota; kingdom Viridiplantae; phylum Streptophyta; class Magnoliopsida; order Zingiberales; family Zingiberaceae; genus Wurfbainia; species Wurfbainia villosa. Next base: position 58,156,570 of record CM045996.1, on the reverse strand, counting down.
AGGTATACCTTTCGAATGATGTTGAGCCAGAAGGGCATCAACCATACGACGCTCATGGAGCTTTGTCTCTATTCGTGTCCACGTCGAATCTTCGGAGGGAGGATTTCTCTAAGCCACGAGTTTGACCTTTTCTTCGCTACTAGATGAAGAAAGAAGATCGGGTGATCAGAGAGCAAGAAAACCGGCCCAACAAAATAGGAAACAACTCTTGTTTCCTTGGAGGTCGACGACAAGCTCCAAAACCCAAACTTCTTCTATTATGCCACACACCAAAAGAGAGCCCTCTTGTGGTCGGTTCTTCTTCCTCTTTGTGGGATCCTGGCTGGAGCTAAGCGAGGCAACAATTGCCTCTCTAATGAAGCCCTTGGATGGTGACAAGCAGCCCTAGGGCCGCAGCAAGAAGGAGGAGGAGAAGAAAGGTTGGTGGCAAGAAGAGGTGGCTAGGGTTTTTGGGTATTCGGCTAGGAGGAGAGACTTTTCACTACTCTTTTTTAGGTTTGGCCTTTATAACTCTTTATATAGGCACTAATCCTAATGGGTTATGGGTTAGAGGATCAAATCCTTAAACCCATAACAATTAAGGCTTAATCTCATCCATTAAATACTAATTTGGTCATTGACCAAAAGAAGGCCCATTAAAACCAAACGGGTTTGGTTTATAATTAAACCTCTTAAGGCCCAACTCGTCTTCATAAGACATACTCCTTTCTCATTTCCGACTTGACAAATATTTCCATATTTGTCATGTGTTTGGTCCAACCAAACTCGATATCTCTCGATTTTGAGAATCCAATTCTCAAACTCGTCTTTAAGTCTCTTCGAAGGATTCGTTATGCGTGTGACCTTATAGGTTCTCGGTTTATGTTAGCCGTCCATAATTAACCATTAATTATGGAACGATCATGAGTGGTACCTAGTAGTACATCATGATCCCCAATTAATCAAAAAATCAACGGTTGATCTCGGAACCATTTCCGAATCCTTCAGCAGCTACAATGAATCATGTCTCGTTCCTTTCACTCATCTTATACCCGCTTGGTTCAGGACATGGTCTATTGTGTCGGTCCTCACTAGGCTGACTATGTCACACCTAGCCCAAGTAATACTTCCTCGTACAGTGGATTCTAATTACTTCGACATGTATCCAAGAGTACCATACTCTTCACATGCAATGCTTTGACTAAAGACTTTGAGTAATAATTCGACGAGTGACCATAGGGTATACATCTCCTCGCAAAGAGCGGTGAATTCTTTGTTGACTATTCAATCACCTTCAGGCACTTCAACTTATACTCAATCATCCCTTACCCACACCTCCATAGAGATGTATCGACTAAGATGTCAAAGTATAAGTCTCCATGACTAAGATGACTTGAATATCTCAAGTCGAAGGAAACTCGCACTCGAGCTGCAGTAAGAACTTCACTGACATATCTTATTTGTAGAAAACCACGTGAAGTCTTACAACAGATCACTCTAATGAACTAGTTACCCATAACCAGTATCCACGTTTAACTCTCAACATCACAATGTCTCCAGCCAGTGAGAAGCAGTTGCTTGGATAAACCAAAGAGTATAACCTGTGTTAGTCTCACAGAATCGATGATGCCCAAACTCATCAATTCATCAACTAGGGAATATTTCAATACTTCATAATTACACATGTAGAGATACTCACTGTAGGATCGAGTAAACCGAGAGAGGGGGGTGAATCTCGATGTTTAATAATTTTAATTAATTTTCTAATACGAGTACGCAGCGGAAATTAAATACAGTTATAGACACAGGCAATTTACTTGGTTCACAACACTGACTGGGTTGCTACTCTAAGGCTCGTAGCTCTCCCGAGAGCTACCTCGTTGGGCAATCACTATAATACCCTCCGGTTCGAGAACTCTCGACTTTGGAGGGAGTTCGCTTTTTACAAATTTAAGAGAAGAGTAACAATCTACCCTCTCTTGAAATTAAATATACAAGCGAAATAAAAAGAGATTAACGACTACTTTATACCGACACAATATGTAGTATAGGATGCAGCACGAGGTGTCAGAAAAGAGTCCTTTTGAATGGTTGAAGCTCTTGTGATCGTGAGGAAATTTTGACAGCATTTCGACGTTGATTCAATTTCTTATTTGGATCTGGTTGAGCACAACTTTTATAAACTTTTTCCAATCGAATGGAATGCCTTCCAGTCGACTCCACATCAGCCCGTCGATATGGAATTCGTGGTCTTCCAGTCGACTGAAACCTCTCCAGTCGACTCTACGTCACTTGGCTCTGCATCGGGAAAGTTCCCTCTTTAGTCGACTGAATCCCTTTCCATCTGTGCCACACGATCTCCGATCGATCACCAGCTAATCCTGCCAAATAGGTATCCAGTCGACTGATACATATTCAGTCGGCTAGACTTCAGTCGACTCGAATCCATTCAGTCGACTGAATCCTATAAAACAGAATTAGCACGAAATAGATAATATGAAATGCGATAGCAGTAGTAATACTTCTCGATCTCGACTACTAAGTCCCACATGGACTTTTCGTCGAATTGACGCCTAGCTTTGTCTCCCTACAGAGGACTCGGCCTCACCTCTTCACTCGAGGCTTACCTGTCGGCTACCTGTCGGTCTTACAACTCTTGACATCCGATCTGACCCACAATGGCTTCCACCAGCTGTCTGATCTGCCTGACCCAGCTGGACTTTTTGCCGATTGTTCGGTCTCCTGACCGAATCGGTCTTCATGCCAAATGTCCGGTCCACATGATCCATCTGGACTTCATGCCTGATGTCCGATCCTCCTGATCTGTCAAGATACATGCCTAGTATCCGGTCAACACGACCTACTAGGACTTTCTGTTAAGCCTGCACACTTAACACTGATATTAGAACACAAGTGAATCCTAACATTTAACTGTGGTTCATACATCAAAACTAAGGAGTGATGCTCACTGCATCAACAATCTCACCCTTTTTGATGTATGATAATACACCAGTTAAAGTTAGGAGAATCAAATACCAATATCCAAATATTGACATGTTCAATAGATGCATAAATTAAACCATGTATGAGATGCATAAGTTCATATCAAATTTTTGCATCTTTCTTTCAATCAATATAATATTCTTTAATTCTTGCACTTTACTTTAAATAAGTAAATCTCTAACTTTATTTTTCTTTCTCCTTCTCCCCCTTTGGCATACATCAAAATAAAAATTAAATCTAAAATGCCAACAAAATATAGTGGAGACAAGAAATTTTCAATCTAAAAAATTAAGTTTAAAATTTTCACCCGCGAATTTGAATCCAAAAACTTAATTTAATTTCAAACAATTATATCTAACTTTTCAAATGTTTCAAAATTTCTAAATAAAAACTTTATTTTCAAAATTTAAAAGGGATTTTCAAAATTTTCAATTTTTCCCCCGTATGCCGAACCACTGAAACATATCAACATCTGACTATAATGTGAGAGAGTAATACGGCAACACATTAGCAATACGTAAATAATAACTTATTTTCAAAAAATTTTAAAGTATTTTCAAACTTATAAATTTTTAAAATTTTCAAAACTCCCCATGAATAAATTTTTTCAAGATTTTTCAAAAATTTTCAAACTCTTTAAAGTTTTTCAAAACTCCCCCTAGAATTAAGCTTTATAATGTTTAATTCCCATACATCAAAAGTAATTTTAAAAATCTTTAAACTTTTTAAGACTAAATCTTTTCAAAGTAAGTTTTTCTCCCCCTTTAATTTAAGTTTTAAATTTTCAATACTCCACCTAGAATTATAATTTTTTTTAATAGATATTTGAAAGTATATTAACTCCCCCTTAAAGCTAGAGTGTTTGAAACATATTTAAGACTCCCCCTTAATTGAAGCTTTTCAAAATTTAATAAACTTGAAACTATTTTCTCCCCCTTAATTTTTTAATTTAATTTTGAATAAAGCGAGTTATCTTGAATTGATTTGGGATTACTTATGTTAATTGATTTGATTTTATTTAAGTTGATTAGTTGAGTTGAATCGATTAAGTTCACTAGGTTGATTAAGTTGAAATAATTAAATTGAATTGATTAGATGGTTTGGATTGATGAGATGGTTAATTAAATTGATTTAATTAAGTTGATTAGAATTGAGTTAATTAAGCTGGTTAAATTGAATTGATTAAGTTTAGTTGATTAAATTGAATTGATTATGTTCAGTTGATTGAATTGATTATGTTTAGTTGTTTAGTTAAGTTTAATTAAGTTGTTGTTAAGTTTAATTAAGTAGTGATTAAGTTTAATTTTGTTATTGTTATGTTTAATTAAGTTGTGTTAAATTTAATTATGTTGTGATTAAGTTTAATTAAGTTATTGTTATGTTTAATTATGTTATTGTTAAGTTTAACTAAGTTGTATTAAATTTAATTATGTTGTGATTAAGTTTAATTAAGGTAAGTTGTTTAGGTAAATTTATCAATTTTGATTTAAGTATATTAGAATGAGTTAAGCTAAATTAAACTAATTAAGCTTAATTAAGATCTAAATCATCTCACCCAAGCTAGGTTTTCAATACACTTATTCCTACGAGTTTTGTGAGATGAGGATTTCTTTTAACTTAATTAAATTTGATGAGCAATTTCAAAGTGTTTAAACTTGTGTTAGATTCAAGCTTGGTTTGAGCTAGTCAAGTAGGTTTTTTCAGTATTGACTTCTAGGTCGTGGTGAGGCACATGACCTTCTTGGTTATCGGAGCAACGACCACTTCCTAGACAAAGTCAATAAAGGAATCAAGTACTTGATTCACTTTGGACTAAGCCTTGGTCTAACTAGTTAAAGACTTAGTGAGTTAACTTCGATCAGTTCCACTCGACTTAGTGCACCAGGTCGTGGCGAGGCACATGACCTTCTTGGTTATCGGAGCAACGACCACTTCCTAAACATGCACTTCGAAGAGCTTCCCTAATTTACTATCAGTTCACTTGTCTTAGTACTAGTTTGTTTAAGTTTAAACTACTTTGTTTCCTATCTAGTCCATTCTAAATTAAGCAAGTAAAGTAAACTAAAGCATGCAAGTGTTTTATCTAATTAAGGAAACAATCAACGAGTTAGCTCCCCCTGCATAGTAGCTTTGTTGGGTCTTATTCACTAAGTAAACTTGTTCTTTGGGAATCCAAAATTGGTTCGGTCCAACTTAATTGACTAAGCTAGTCTTAGAAACCCACGCTTGGACTCGGCCCTTAGCATTTCTATTAAACAAGGACATGTATGATCTATATGTGTCCTTAGCCTTGTATCCGAGTCCGGACTTGTTGTACATGACTCGTTGAGACCCAAGCATCATATTGAGATACTTGGATCCCAACGTGAACTTTTCCAACGATACGGTGAGATCTTATACATGCCTTTTTAGGACAGAGTTCTCTTCCTCAAGTTTTGCAACTGGAGTTGAGTCTCTATCCTTAATTTGGCAAGTCGAAGTCTTCGAGTTGACATGCTCCTTAAGTACTTGAACTTCCTCAAGAAGCGAGTCGACTCGATTCTCGGACTTGGCTAGTTTCTTACCTAGGCATGCAATTATGTTATACAATTTATCTTCTAGGGGAGAGATTACCTTGTCAGAACCTTCGGAAATGGATGCAGATTCGTGGCTTCTCTCGGACTCAGACTCGGACTCGGACTCGGAGTTTGTCTCATCTTCAGACTCGTCCACTGCCACGAGTGCTACGAAGCAATTCGTTGATATTTTCGCGTCCGACTCTTCCAATGATGACTTGTCCAATTTCGCCTTAGATGCTTCCTTCCTTTTCCTTCTTCTCGATTTAGATTTCTTTTCTTTTTTGTTCGTTCCTACCATCAAAACTAAACCATCCTCGGGTGGACTCAAGTTAGCCTATTCATGTAAAAAATTAATTTATCCCATAATTCTTTAGCGTTTTTTACTAACTCGACTCGACTTAGCTCCTCATTCGTAAGTCCGCATTGCAAGGTGTTTAAAGCCTTGTAATCGACTTGAGTCTTTTTCCTAAAGTTTGCGGTCCATTTCTCCGGATCTACCAACTCACCCGAGTCGTCTGTCGGAGCTATGAACTCTTTCCCAATCGAAAACCAAACCTCTAGGTCAGTTTTCAGAAAACTCTCCATTCGCCTCTTCCACGAGGAAAAATCCTCTCCGTTAAAGAAAGGAGGGTGAACGGTTCTTAGACCCTCTAAATATGACATTTCTATTTAAATTAACTAAAATTAAGAATTATTCCTACTTACAATAATTAAGAATTATTTAAATTGCAAGTGTTAATGAAATTTACTCTAAGCAAAGATTATTAAAAATTAAAATAATTGTAGCAAATAAAAAAAATAATCTAATGCGCAAAAATATTTTTGAAATTTTCTAAATGCAAAAAAATATTTTGGCAAATTTTAAATGCTGAAAAATATTATGGTAATGTTTTAAATACTGAAAAATATTATGGTAATTTTTTAAATGCTGAAAAAATATTATGGTAATTTTTTAAATGCTGAAAAAAATATTATGGTAATTTTTTTTAAATGCTGAAAAAATATTTTTAAATACAAAAAATGATTTTAAATATATAAAATTATTTTTAAATGCAGAAAATAATTTTAAATTCAAAAAATTAATTTAATTAATTAAATGTGCAGAAAATTAATTTAATTTAATAAGTGAGAAAAATTAATTAAAATTATTCTAAGCAAGAAGAATTAATTAAAATTATTCTTAGCAAGAAAAATTAATTAAAATTATTCTAATGCAAGAAAAATTAATTAAAATTATTCTAATGCAAGAAAAATTAATTAAAATTATTTTAATGCAAGAAAAATTAATTAAAATTATTCTAATGCAAGAAAAATTAATTAAAATTATTCTAATGAAAGAAAAATTAATTAAAATTATTCTAAGCAAGAAAAATTAATTAAAATTATTCTGATGCAAGAAAAATTAATTAAAATTATTCTAATGCAAGAAAAATTAATCAAAATTATTCTAAATTAATCTAAAGCTCAACGATGGTGGTTGCACCAATTCGGAGTGCCCCCGCTCTGATACTAATTGTAGGATCAAGTAAACTGAGAGAGAAAGTGAATCTCGGTGTTTAATAATTTTAATTAATTTTCTAATACTAATTTTCTAATATGAGTACGCAGTGGAAATTAAATGCAGTTACAGACACAGACAATTTACTTGGTTCACAACCCTGACTAGGTTGCTACTCCAAGGCTCATAGCTCTCCCGAGAGCTACCTCGTTGGGCAATCACTATAATACCCTCCAATTCGTGAACTCTCGACTTCGGAGAGAGTTCGCTTTTTACAAATATAAGAGAAGAGTAACAACCTAGCTACCCTCTCTTGAAATTAAATATACAAGCCAAATAAAAAGAGATTAACGATTACTTTATACCGACACAATATGTAGTATAGGATGCAACACAAGGTATTGGAAAAGAGTCCTTTTGAATGGTTGAAGCTCTTGTGATCGTGAGGAAATTTTGACAGCATTTCGACATTGTTTCAATTTCTTATTTGGATCTTGTCAAACACAACTTTTATAATTTTCCAGTCGACTGGAATGCTTTCCAGTCGACTCCACATCAGCCCGTCGATATGGAATTCGTGGTCTTCCAGTCGACTGAAACCTCTCCAGTCGATTCCACGTCACTCGATCCGCATCGGAAAATTTCTCTCTTCAGTCGACTCTAACTCTTCAGTCGACTGAATCCCTTTCCATCAGCGTCGCACAATCTCCGATCGATTACCAGCTGATCTTGCCAAATAAGTATCCAGTCAACTGATACATATTCAGTCGACTGGACTTCAGTCGACTCGAATCCATTCAGTCGACTAAATCCTGCAAAATAGAATTAACATGAAATAGATAATATGAAATGCGATAGCAGTAGTAATACTGCTCGATCTCGACTACTAAGTCCCACGTGAACTTTTTGTCAGATTGACGCCTAGCTTTGTCCCCCTACAGAGGACTCGGCCTCACCTCTTCACTCGAGGCTTACCTGCCGGTCTTACCATTCTTGACATCCGATTTGACCCACCAAGGCTTTCACCAGCTGTCCGATCTGCCTGACCCAGCTGGACTTTTTGCTGATTGTCCAGTCTCCTGACCCAACCAGTCTTCATGTCAAATGTCCGGTTCACATGACCCATCTGAACTTCATGCCTGATGTCCGGTCCTCCTGATCTATCAAGATACATGCCTAGTATCCGGTCAACACAACCTACTAGAACTTCCTATTAAGTCTGCACACTTAACATTGATATTAGAACACAAGTGGATCCTAACATTTAACTGTGGTTCATACATCAAAACTAAGGAGTGATGCTCACTGCATCAACACTCACTAGTTGTGATCCAATCACAAATTCTCTCATGCTATGAATCATATTGTGGACATTCAGTAAATGAGTTTAAGATCCAATCAAACACATATGAGATGTGCACTCAAATAGTGAATTTTTATTTATCAAATAAATAGCCATAAGGTGATTGCCTTAGAATACCTCCCAAACATAACAGAAGAATCATAGGAGTCTTGTGGAGCCGCATAATCATAAACATCTCTATCACTCACTCCACAATCCATCTCCCTAAGCACGTCGATATCCATAGAAATGGTCTCTGACAGAGGCTGAAAGGAATCCTATGCTTGTGTCTGACTGATGGATGATGCAATTTGATCTAGCTGGATTTATAAATTTTGTATCCTTTCTTGTTGCTGCTGATGACTATCGCTCATTTGTTGCTGATGTTGTTGTAGCAATGTTGCTAGCTGCAAGAGCTTTTCTAATGTATTTTCTTGACTAGGAGCAAGGATTTCTTCACTATAATTTTGGTATGAATTGTTGTATTATGGTTGAGAAATATTTTGCGGTGTGTTTCCATACTCGAACCTTGAATGATCCATCCAACCATAATTATAGGAATTTGAAAATGATTCATATCTATCTTGTTATTGAGGTTGGAAGTACTCAAGCTGCTCTGAAATTTATTGGGGATGATAATACTGAATTGAAGGATCTCCCCAATCATATCTATAAGAACTAGGAGTTAGATCATATATGTCATGATATTGTTGTGGGCAACTTTGAGACTCAATAGGAAATACACTCTATTGCTCACTTTGATCTGATTTATAAGCTCGATTGAAGTCTCCAAATCGTTGCTGATAATACGGATCCATGCTTTTTTTACTTGAAAGACTAGCAAACAAAATCAAAAGACAGAAAATAAACATGATAAAATACATGGATATACAAGAGAATAAAAGAATAAATCCCTAAACAATTTTTTTTTTCAATTTTTGTGACCACCAAGGAAATAAAAATAAATGAAAATAAGGCAGAAAAATGAAATAAAAAATCTTGAAAATTTAAAAAGGTGATCTAAATGATATAATTTGGCCAAAATAGATTGTTATTAATGGCAAAGTTGTGAGTATCGATCTCCATACCCTAATACATCTACCTATCAAATTTGAGGTCAAACAGAGATACTAATAGTTTCGTCGGTAGAAAAATAAGAGAAACTAGAAACAATCCTAATTCTACCATACACCATTACATTCCCCGGCAACGACGCCATTTTTTAATAACAACAGTAGCATGTCATACCACCATTACAAAACAAGATTTATAATTAAACCGAATCCCCTCTACACTAATGTAGCATAGAGCTGACTCGGATCGTCTCCCAACAAATGCAATTGGTAGAGTGGTGTCCTTAGGATCATTTTCATTATTATTTTGGGATTTTTAATATAAATGGGGAGGGGGGGGTGGATTTGGATTCTAACCTACAATTGCAAAGTAATTAAAACTCTAAACTAACATGCAAGTAATTAAAACATGCAATAAATAGAACAATGCAGGAATTAAAACAATAAAACTGGAAGAGAAATTAAGACAAACACTTAATGTGCACAACTATAAAACTAATATAAATGTAAGGGAAAATTCAACAAACAATTGGCATGCATACAAAAGTGAATAAATCTAATCTAAAGCAAAAAAAATAAATGATCTAATTAACCCAAGATTTGCCCGGTGAATGAGCAAGTTCCTTCGGATAAGTCCAACGGAGCTCGATCGAAACTCCGAATGCGATGGTGGATGTGGGATGACACAAACTCCTGAATCCAGTAGCTTGATGGATACTCCGAGCTCTCACAGATCCGATTGAGCTCGAAGAAGTGTCGTCAGGGCTGAACTCCTTCTCGAATCTGAAGGAAGAGGTGGACAAGGTGTGAAGATGGAAGACGTCGCCGGAATCCCTCGATGAAATTTTGTAAATAAAATAGGCCAAATGGTTAGAACTTAGAATATCTATCAAACATATAGACAAATCAAGTAGGTCATATACAATGGGTGGGGTTAGATGATCAGATGTTCTTGCAACCAAATGGTACATGCACAAAACAAATCTAACAAGTCACAAGGAATAGTCAGTGTGTGTGCTAATTTGTGAGATAGCCAAGCAAGACAAATTGATCAGATTGAACTCAGGTAAGCAAGCTAGATCATTTTAATGAATTGGACATCAAACTTTCTATACAAACAAAACAGATGAATCAGATATAAAATGAATTATTGAATTTATGTACCATAGCATTACTTAAGAGAAAAACCTTGAGATAACATACTTCCTAAGATATAGAGTAATCCTATCTTGGTATCCAAAACTGTGCAGAAACAATTATACAGTAGAGTTTGTTATTCACATATCATTTTGCATTGTAAGCAATTTAGGTTGAAGCATGAATAACCCTTTTATCGTAAGTATAAAAAAAACTAAAATTATCATGAAATAAATTATAATTCCTACTTAACCTATGATCGGAGAGATATTGGGAAAAAATTTGTACTTTAAATCGGGAGAAATTTGCCCGGAAGAACAAACTGAGGAGGCGGAGTTGGAGTCGGAGCCGAAGGAGGTAGAGCTGGAGCTGGAGCAGTCGGAGGTGGAGAGATAGCCAAGGTCGAAGTTGAAGTCAGAGGAGGCGGAGCCGAAGAGATTGCAGGGGTTGAGCATGAGGCGGAGATGAGAAGAGGTCGCAGACAAATCGTTGGAGGGGAGGCAGAACAGGAGCCAAAGAGGAGAAGGGGGGCGGAGATGATGACCGGGATGTAGGGACCGATTTGACGTGTGCTAAAGGGCGATGAATAAGCGCTTTCTCCGATTTCGTCATTTGACCATTTCAATCGTGCTTGTCTACAAGATGATTAGTGTGCAGCGGAATACAAAAGCACAAATACAAGGCAATACAAAGACAAACACGGTCGAGCTCTAGTGATGCACACCGCCACTAAATCTTCTTCTTCTCGGAATAACACCGAGGTGAAGAAACCTCTTACAATGGAGTTAATACAAAAATCAACAACCAAATACAAAGCAAATGAATGAAAAGAAATTACAACACTTTACAAGTGAGCTTTTGAATGCTTGATCTTTTGGTTGCTTTGAGATGCTTGGAAGGACTGGAATGCAATAATAAATCCCCTTCAAGAACTCCAAGAACCGGCTGCTCGAAATCCTGCACGAAGTTTCCTTTTAAAGCTGAGCTCAGGTTGATTTTCTGTCTAGTAGTCATCTGTCAAAAGACACCAGTCGACTGCTCACCTATCCGTTGTCTCACAACGAACTAATCCATGTTGGATTACTCCAACGGATACCCTAGCAGTCGACTGCCCTTACCATCAGTCAACTACCAAGCGATCGGTGATCGATCACTAAGACATTTTGTGCTCGCCGCCTATAACGATCAAGCTGCTCAACCCTAGCGATCGCTTAAGGTGCTAAACTCTAGCGATGAAGCTTCAATCGATTACATGATCAGTCGATTGGTCATAATCTTAGTCGATTGTTCGAGTCAAACTAGGCTACCAAGTGACGTGCACTTTGCCAGTCGACTGGTACAAACCCCAGTCGATTGGTACATAATCTCAGTCGATTGGTAAACCTCAAATATGAGGTTTAATCCAAGTATGATCCCCTCATACTTGATCAACCACCCTTAGCCTAGATCTAAGCCTTCTAGCCACCTCCATCAGCCTCACAATCTCAGGGTCCATCCGAGTCCTTCACGACTCCTTCACCCTTTGTGTTAGCCTTCAAGTACTTCTATCGGCTATGTCATACTAACCGGGTCTCCTTTTCCAATGTTCATTTGGACTTATGTCGTCAAGACTACATACTTAGACTTTACACTGTCAAAATCTCACATTTAGACTTCCTTGCTAAGATCCACTTAGACTTACGCCGTCAAGACCACATGCTTAGACTTATGCCGCTAAGACTATACCCTTGGACTTTTTCATTTTCCAAGCCTAAATGCTTGAACTTTTACCACCAAAACTATACACTTGGACTTACGTGACCAAGACTTCAAACTTGGACTTTCCTTGCCAATACTTCAAACTTGGACTTTCACCGGCAAGACTACATACTTAGACTTACGTGGCCAAGACTTCAAACTTGGGTTTTCCATGCCAAGGCTATTCTTGGACTTTCCATGCCAAGTATCCAAACTTGGACTTCTATGCCAAGATCATTCTTGGACTTTCCATGTCAAGTATTTAAACTTGGACTTTCATGCCAAGACCATGCTTGAACTTTCCATGCCAAGACCATTCTTGGACTTTCCATGTCAAGTATCCAAACTTTGACTTCCTTTCGAGTCTCACTCGAGTCTGGTCAACCTTGACCTGAGATTTGATTGCTCCAACAATCTCCCTTAAATAATCCCCCCATATAACTTTGGATATCCCAAACATCCACTAGTCATATGGTCAAACCATATTGATAAGCATCAAAATACTACTCGAGTCTGGTCAACATTGACCTGAGACATATTGCATCAACACAGGAGAACGCCGGAGCTGGAGCCAGAGCCAAGAGGAGAAGAGGAGAAAGGAGAGTAGAAAAATCGACGAGGGGAAGGGGTCGTGCATCGAGGGTTTTTTATGCATTTTAGCGACGAAAATAAATCTTCTGTCATTAATAATTATTCTCTTAGCGAAGAATATGAAAATTTGGGTTTGTCGCTAATACTTATTTAGCTATTAATAATCTTTTTATAAAAAATAGCAACAAATAAAGATAAACATCACAAAGTATCATAATCTTAGCGATGTCTTATTTTAATTAATCACTAGTATTTTATTTTTTTTAACGATTAATATTTTTAATACGATTATTTACGACGATTGGTATTTTGTCACTATTGATATAGTTTAGCGACAAATTATTAACTTGCCGCTAAATAATCGTCACTATTTTATTTATTTCAGAGTATATTCATTTTTACCCTTCTTCTCATCTCTATTTATGATATTTAATTTTTATTTTATTTTCATATCCATCATATATCTATATTTTATTCAAATATTTTATTACTCTCCATAATTATTTGAATTTGAATTATTTAGATGAAGTTTTAAATATTTATCAACTTCTTAATAGAACAATAAAAAAGATTAAAGATAAAAATTAGCAAATTAAATATCAGAAAAGAAATAATAAAATTTTAAAATTTTAATCGAGTACAAAATTTTTTATATCTACTTATTTATTCAGGTCTATAAAAATCCTTTTATATCTTTCTCCATTGCATTGGAAGCTAAAGTAGCGTTTGGTTTATAGAAAATTTTTTATTTTTTATTTTCATTTTCTGAGAAAATAAGAAAATAATGTTTAGTTGACATTTTCCATCTTCATTTTCTGAGAGAGAATTTTTTAAAAAACTAAAAAATAGAAAAAAATTATTTTCTATTTTTTAGAAAATAGAAAACGCGATGGTTGTCAAACAACCCCTAAGTATCCTAAAGTGGAGGTGGCAATGGTATGAAGCATCTTTTTGATGATTTTTGCCTTACAATTATCAAAATAGCATGTTATTCATCAATTTTCTATTTAAATTACTCTAGTGTAATTTAATTTAGAACCACTTTGACCACAACAACTTTACTTTATTTTTTAAATTATTTGAAAAAAAAATATATTTTTTATATGCTAATTAGAAGGGAAAAAAAGACAATGAAACAAAAGTAAAAAAAAATTTAAATTTTTAAAACTTTTTAAATAACTAATTAAAACAGAAAAAAAAAAGAAAAAAAGAACGGTCATTTACCAAATAGCGCATGTGAAATTTAGAAATACTCAAACAGTATCTCATATTTTCATATTTACCAAATAGCGTACTTAATTCTCTTTTTACCCCTCCCGCTAAAAAGATATGTACCACTGTGGTACTGAAATTACAAATCCTAGCACCACTGTGGTGCTGGGAATTCAAATCCCAGCACCACAGTGGTGGTCAATCTCAAACACCACCCGCTGTGCCGAAATTTAATTTGATTACCGTGGTGCCGAGATTTGAATTTCCAACCACCGCGGTGGTGGTGCAATCTCAAGACATACCACGGTGGTGGTGCAATCTCACACCACCAGTGTGGAATTTAATCCGCGGTGGTCAGTTATAATTACTACTATAGTATTGATTTGAATTTGATGTTGGAATTTGAATTCCCAACACCACGTTTGAGATTTTCACTGTGTTGTAGGTCTGTTTGGCGGAAGGGATAAAAAGGAAATTAAGTGTGCTATTTGGTAAATATGAAAGTATGAAGTGTTGTTTGGGCAATTCTAAACTTTACATACACTGTTTGATAAATTACCGAAAAAAGAAACAAATGCAAAGAAAAAAAAAGGAAATTAAAAATTATTTTAAACTATTTTAATTAAAGAGCTATAAGAGGAAGTTTTTTTTTTATATCCTAGGACATAGTAATTAGTGAGAAGTAAACGGTAGAATAAACTTCCATAGTTCCATACCTCGAGTGTTCCATTCTTTCCGGAGATCGTTTTTTGAAATTTTTAAATTTTGCACCGCTAAATTATTTGTCAGGATTTATATGTACTTTTTAAATTTATATAGATTGCCAATGAAATTTTTTTTTTTATAGAATTGAATATCCATGATCCATCCTAAATAGAATCAATCGTGTCAAACTACGGAGTCTGAATTTAATCATAAAAAAATTATGAATATTTTTCTGATTTATCTTTGCTGATCGATAAAGTCACTTGGGCTCCGACCTTACCCGACTCAACTGTTGGTGAGATATTTCGAAGATTCATAGGGCAGAGTTCGTTGCTGTCAAAGATTAGTCAGATAAAAAATTCGAATAACCTGGTGGCAATCAAAAATTAAAAAAAATCAAGTCAAAAATTTAGACATCTAAGTTATAAAACAAATAGAACTTGTTCTTTATTATTTTTAAAAAGTTAACATTACAATTTAACACTTCATAGTATTGATTTTTGAAAATCAACATTACCATGATATTGGAAAAAAAAATCCAACACTATTGATAGATATTGGGTCTTAAAAGACCAATATGATTTATGGTTTTGAAAAGAAAAATTAAGGTGCCATCAATCGATGAAAGTCTAAATTTACTTCAAAATCGAAATCTACATTTCGAGTAGATGAATATAGACTATTAATTTGCTCAAAATCGATTATGGGTGAATGAGAAATTAATTGTTAAAGTCAGCCTAAAATGTTATTAAAGGAAGTAAGGGGAGCAATAGTCCCACATTGGAAATTCCATAGAGAATTTACTTCCTTATATGTGTTGCTGTGTTAATTGAATTAACTCAAATAAGCACAGATACTCTCATCCAATGGACGAGCAGGTGCTCGCACCTGCAAGCCCGCCACCCGCCACGCGCGCAATGGACACTTTGTTGGCCACCGTTGGAACAAAGAGGGTGATGGATCGCAAGTAGTGTGATCTGGAGCATTGATCGCGAAGAATCACGATCGGACCGTTGGTGATTAAGATTGATCTAGAGCGTCGGATTGACTGAATCGTTAGATCCAGATCTGGCGGCTGAGATCAAAGGATGATCTGAAAGGTTACAATCGTCCAGATCTAATGGCCAAGATTAAAAGGTTTGATGAAGGGTTACAACCCTCTACATCCAATGACTCAGATTAAACTCACCAAAGGGCACTTCACCTCTTCACCTAGTATAAATAGGATCCCTAGATGATAGAATAGATCACTTAAAAATTCACTCAATCTCACTCACCTTTGCATACCATCCATCCTCTGCATTTGTAGTGCTACTATTCCGAGATATCGTCGTTGTATCTTGGAAACAAATTGCTGCTATCCGTAAGCACCTGAGCGGAGCAATATCATTTTACGGAGATAGTGTTGAACACTAGCCTCGACGAGCTCATATCAGTTTGCTTTCTCCCCGACAATATTCATCACACCGATTCATCAACAATCGTAAAACGATATTCGGTGCAATCTGATATGGTCGTGATCAACGACGTTCCGACTACCGTTTCACTTGGAGTCACAACCTTCATTCCACCCGGAGAGAAGCCGAAGAAATTCAACGGAGTTGATTTCAAAAGATGGCAACAAAAGATGATGTTTTATCTGACGACGCTGAACCTCGTAAGGTTTTTGTGTGAAGACCCGCCAGCCGCTATGGAAGGAGATTCCAATAGTAAGGTTTCTTGCGATGCGTGATCGCACGGAGATTTCCTGTGACGTAATTACATTCTCAATGCATTGGACAACACGTTATCTTGGAAACAAATTGCTGCTATCCGTAAGCACCTGAGCGGAGCAATATCATTTTACGGAGATAGTGTTGAACACTAGCCTCGACGAGCTCATATCAGTTTGCTTTCTCCCCGACAATATTCATCACACCGATTCATCAACAATCGTAAAACGATATTCGGTGCAATCTGATATGGTCGTGATCAACGACGTTCCGACTACCGTTTCACTTGGAGTCACAACCTTCGTTCCACCCGGAGAGAAGCCGAAGAAATTCAACGGAGTTGATTTCAAAAGATAGCAACAAAAGATGATGTTTTATCTGACGACGCTGAACCTCGTAAGGTTTTTGTGTGAAGACCCGCCAGCCGCTATGGAAGGAGATTTCAATAGTAAGGCTGCTTGCGATGCGTGATCGCACGGAGATTTCCTGTGACGTAATTACATTCTCAATGCATTGGACAACACGTTATATAACGTGTATAGTCTGATAGAGACGGTGAAATCTCTGTGGGAATCACTAGAGAAGAAATACAAAACCGAAAATGCCGGTTTGAAGAAATTCATCGTCGACCGATTTTTGGATTTCAAAATGGTGGATTTCAAGAGTGTGACATCTCAAGTCCAAGATATGCAACTGATATTGCATGATCTGGATGTCGAAGGCATGAAGTTGAACGAGTCGTTCAAAGTAGCCGCGATAATTGAGAAACTCCCCCTGTCATGGAAGGATTTCAAAAATTACCTGAAGCATAAGCAAAAGGAGATGGGGCTTGAAGACCTGATCTTGAGGCTACGAATAGAGGAGGATAATCGAAGATTCTCTGACTCTAAAGGAACGAAGCAGACTATCGACGAGATGTCTAACCTGGCTGAGCCGAACACCAAAAAGCCGAAGCAATTCAAAAGGAAGGCTCTAGGCAAGAAATTCAAGGGCTCATGCTACAACTGCGGAATGTCAGGACACATGTCCAAAGATTGCAGACGCACAAAGAAACCAACCAAGAGTCAGAAGGAAGTTGCGAACCAGGTCGCAACTTCTGACGACATGGAGCTTGATCTCATTGCGGTCGTGTTTGAAGCCAACACGGTGGTGGACAACCCAAAGCAGTGGTGGATCGATACTGGAGCAACACGTCATATCTGTTTTGATAAGGCGATGTTCTCCAAGTATACTCCGATAAGTGGAAGAAAGCTCTATATGGGCAATTCCACAACATTGCCGATTGTCGGACTTGGAAAAGTTGTTCTGAAGATGACATCAGGAAAGAAGCTAACACTTATTGATGTGCTCCATGTTCCCGACATCAGAAAGAACCTAGTTTCTGGATCGGCACTTGTTAAAGCTGAGTTCAGACTAGTGTTCCAATCAAATAATTTTGTACTTACGAAGAATGGTGTATTCGTAGGTAAAGGGTACTTAGAACAAAGTCTATTCAAGATGGTTGTAATGACTGTACACCGTGAATTTGATGGTAATAAAATGAAAGCTTCCAGCTATATTGTCAAGTGTTTTAATTTATGGCATGATCGACTTGGACATGTTAATAATAATACTCTGAAACATCTCGTCAAATTAAATTTATTACCAAATGTCGATGTTGACAAAACACACAAATGTGAAGTGTACGTGGAAGCGAAAATGACGAGACTACCTTTTCATTCGGTGGAAAGGTCAACGACTCCTCTAGAGTTAATACATAGTGATCTATGTGACTTAAAATTCATACAAACCAGAAGAGGTAAAAAGTATTTTATTACCTTTCTCGATGACTGCACGAGGTTCTGTTATGTCTTTCTTTTAAGAATTAAAGATGAAGCCTTAGAGGCTTTTAGAACCTATAAAACAGAAGTTGAGAATCAACTTGGTAAACGAATTAAAATAATTCGTAGCGATAGAGGTGGAGAATATGGTGCACCATTTGATGAATTTTGTTCAGAATCTGGCATTATCCATCAGACAATGGCGCCTTACTCACCTCAATCAAATGGTGTTGCCGAACGTAAAAATCGGACACTCAAGGAAATGATGAATGCCTTGTTGATAAATTCAGGCTTATCCCAGAACTTGTGGGAGGAAGCCTTATTATCGGTAAATCACATTCTCAATAAAATCCCTCATAAGAAAAATGATAAAACACCATATGAACTATGGAAAGGCCGCAAGTCATCGTACAAATACTTGAAAGTGTGGGGGTGCCTGGCAAAGGTCGAAGTACCCAAGCCAAAGCAAATAAAAATCGGACCTAAAACGTTCGATGCAATATTTGTCGGATATGCCCAAAATAGTAGTGCATATCGTTTCATAGTTCACAAGTCAGACATTCCTGATATTCATGTGAGAACAACCATAGAATCTCGGAATGCGATATTCTTTGAAAATGTATTCCCAAATAAAAGGGGAAACATTCAAATTGATAGCAACGGAAGTTCTAACAACAATGACGTATCTGAACTTAATTGTCGTAAAAGGACTATTGACTATCAAAATGAAGAGCCACGTCGGAGCAAACGAGCTAGAGTTGAGAAATCGTTCGGGCCAGACTTTATGACTTTTATGTCAGAAACGGATCCAAGAACATTAAGTGAAGCTCTCTCTAGTCCCGATGCCCCATTATGGAAAGAAGCGGTCAATAGTAAAATCGAGTCCATCATGAATAATCATACTTGGGAATTAGTGGACCTTCCTTCTGGTGCTAAACCATTAGGCTGTAAGTGGATACTAAAACGCAAGTATAAAGTTGATGGATCTATTGACAAGTATAGGGCTAGACTTGTAGCCAAAGGGTACAAGCAAAGAGAAGACCTTGATTACTTTGACACCTACTCACCGGTGACAAGGATTACATCCATACGAGTGCTGATAGCCATCGCATCATTGTATGACCTTGAAATACATCAAATGGATGTTAAAACTGCATTCTTAAATGGTGAGTTGGAAGAAGAAATCTATATGGAGCAACCCGAGGGGTTCATAGTTCCAGGAAAAGAGGAAAAGGTATGTCGACTTGTTAAGTCGTTGTACGGACTAAAACAAGCGCCTAAACAATGGTACGAAAAATTTGACCAAATAATGTTATCAAACGAATTCAAAATAAATGAATGTGACAAATCCATTTATGTCAAAAACACACCTAAAAGTTATATAATCGTCTGTCTATACATAGACGATATGTCACGCCCCGAAGGAGACCCCGCCAGACAAAAATCCGGCAGCATCTCCCCTGTACGGGTGACAATCCCAATTTACATACAAGGCCTACACGGCCACTATACATCGGTCAACACGACCGGAATCCAAACTCACACGCAGTTATATAAATCAGGCCTCAGGCCAACAATCAAATGATATACACAAAAGAATATCATAACTAAACCTACCCCTTCTGCCATCTGGGCAGGAATACTCAACCAAAATCCAATCCAGAACAAACTCCGAATAGAGGTCCATAAGGACACCAAAAATCCACGAATACATAAATCCAATTCCAGTCCTAAATATATCTTCTAAACAAGATATCCAAAACCAAAAACAAATAACCAAATACACTTCCACGAGGGGTTTGGCGGTGGACTCTCCCGACAAACCTTCATCCCAAATAGATATAAATCAACGGGGTGAGTTCAAAGAACTCTGCGGGTACAGTAGATATGCAAAAATCAGGTATAGCTAACAATAAAAATAACATGCCAGTACAGTCTCACATAAATAGGGTATGCAAGCAAGAAATACAAAATGACTGTACTTACCTGAATCTCCTACCCTGATATAGGAGCATGTGCCTGACTAGAAGTAATAAAGTCCTGATCATATATAAGCATGTATCCAGATGCATGACAATCATATGCACATCCAAGGCATCAATAAAATGCAAAAACATACTATGCAAAGTGCATGCCGTGCTAATGACATGGTCACCTCGACGCTCACCTCACACGCAATGGTGAAGCCGAGTGGGTAGGGCTATGACAACCGCACTCGCCATCACCGCTTCCCGAGTGACCGAGTGGAGGATGTCACGAGTACACCTATCCTCCCGCCCCAAACATAGTGGGGAGCTAAGCTCTCATCTCCCGTGTCATAGGCCGTGAGGAGGGATCCTCGCCTCGCTACCACGCCTCATCGCTACCCATGAGCGGACCAATGAGCTCGACAGAGCAATCACACACCCTCCCGATGTACCACTAACCCATGAGTGGCGGTGTATGCGAGCCATGTAACTATGTAACTAGCTGCGGGCTCAACAATAATGGAACCCCGTCCAGCTAGCATGCAATCATGCGAAAATGGTGCATGATACTAAAGCATGTAAATCCTACTCATAATATCTATCCAAATGATATGTACAACCAATATATATACATATCCCTAATCCATGTACTATGATCCATATCAAACAGGTAAATATAATCATATCCTAACACATGCATGTATCTAGTAGGCACCAAAAGCATACTAGGCATATAAACATGAAAAATTATTGTAAGCTATCCTAACTAGCATATCAATTTGACTTAATCTAAACGTTAAGTCAAAATACCCGCCTGAATATATCCGCAAAGAGAACCAGATCGTCACGACTGGGGACCTGCCTCGTGACCGAAACCTGCATATAACATAATTATAGTCAAGCACAAAATTATCCAATTCAACGACAAATCGAATAATTAATCGATTTCCTTTATATCCCAATTAACCCAAACTATTTCCAATTTTCCTTGTCCACAAATACACCGATTTAGGGCTCTAACCAACCCTAAATGGAACACTCACTCCATTAGTCCTTTCTCACTCACACAGTCGAGCAAAATACACCTGACCATTTGCAAGTTATAACCATCCACATGCCGAATCCAAATCTAAATAGCTGCATTACCAATCACCACACATCAAACCTCAAGCATCAATCTCATTACAAACATCCACAGCCTAACTAACCTCCAAACACCTAGGCGCATGGCAACCGGCAACTTGGGTCTCCACCAACCTAACATATCCCGATCCCTTTACACCGGAGCAACCTAAGCTCCAGGGCACTCACTGCCTAAACCATAGATCCAAGTTAGGATGAGGAAATTCCACAATCAATCCCTAAACGAAACCTCATAGCTAACTCACCCAAACCCCCAATTTAACAGCCCCCTAATCGACCCTCACAGCCCGCCCACACCGAACACAACCGGCCGACACACAAAATCCCTAACTCACTATCGTCCAAGATAGGAAAAGGAACAACTATTACCTACTCCGGCGACCACCGGCCAGAAGGGCAGAGGAGAAGGCGTCGACTGCTGTAAAGAAAGAGGGGTGCCTCGAGGAGACCGACGGTGATCCTGTGGCCACGGAGGCCGGTGTTTGTCGTCTAGGGCAGAGAAGGCCGACGTGATCCTGTTGTCGCGGCTGCCGGCGCACACGGCTATGGTCGGCGAGGAAGAGAAGAACGGCGAGAGCCGTCTGCCGACGCGTGTCGTCTGAACAGCGAGGGCGCAGAGAAACCAGCGGAGATGTGGGCGCGGACAGTGCTGTGGGTGGCGGCGGCCTCGTCGGCGGCGGAGAAGAGGTCGCCGGCGAAGAAGAGCTCGCGGCGATCCAGTGGTCGCGGCGGCCGACGCACGCGGCTATAGACGGCGAAGGGAAGAACCGTCGGGCGGCTGCGGACTGTAGGTGGCGAGGAAGAGAAGCCGGCGGGCCCTGAGCACCGGGAAGGCGAGCGTCGGCGCTCGGGGAAGAAGAGGGGCGTCGCACGGCGGTCCGAGCCGAGGACGGCGAGCCCTCTTCACGGCGGCGTCGTCGACAACGAGCGCAGAGAAATCGTGGAGAAGACGTCGCCGTGAAGAAATCGTCGTCGCGAGGAACCGCCGAGAGAAATGGGTCGCGGGAAAAGAAAGAAAAATAACCATTTGGTTTTTATCGAGTATTAAACCCCTGAAATAGACCCCTCCTAAAACCTATATATTTTATCGTAAAAAATCTAAATGCACGGAGTCCGCTTAAATCCGTAAAATTAAAATTTCTTAAAATTCCCTAAAAATCTCGAAAATAATCCCTAGGATTATTTCCCCAAAATTTTGGCCATTTAATTTCATATTTTAAATTTCAGTATTTTACATTCTCCCCCACTAATAAAAATTTGGTCCCCAAATTTCCTACTCGTATATTAGTACGAGATGTCCCAACAACCATCTCAAGCATCTGGAGACAAGTCACACCTCAAGTGACTAAGTGGGGTTACTGATATCCTTTAAAATCAAATCACACTTTCTTCTAGCAGCCCTTCCAAAATATGAATAGTATCTTCATTTCGTCCACCTATCATAAGTATCTATCTGTACCCGAGTGGAGCCCTATATCCGTGACCTGTTAAAGACTTTACCATAATCCTAAGGTAAATCCTGAATCGCTATCACATACGATACTCAACGATCCTCCATGAACTGGAAATCGCCATAATATAACCTATCCAGCGATCCAACAAACTCATCGTATGGATCGGACGAAAATGAGCGGGCTTAGCTAATCATACTAAGTCCTTTCCGAATTCTAAATAACCTCCCAATACTGTCCATCATACTAGGCTCCCACTTCCCTCTTGGTACAGAACCTTACTGATTATTTATATACCACCTTTACCAGACTTCCAAATCAACTATGTTCCGCATGTCGTTCCACCACGGAGAACATTTCAATACTTACTATTTTCCGGATACAATCCTATACATCTGCAACATATAGAACCTATTGCAATCTTTAGCAATACTTATCAAAATATCGTGATCAAGTCTCGTGGCTCTCAGAGTAATGCAAAAGGCACTACTTACTGGCAACGACATGCTACCACGATTGGGACTCATAGCCAGTCAAGATGCCAGGTAGCTATCTAGCCACCTACTACATATAAATTCCAATATCACTAATTCTGAACCGGTAGAGCAAAAGTACAACTCTATGGTAGATGCTCTCTATCATCACAACAGGAATCTATCTGTTGTTCCTGAATCAATAGTAACTCTTCCTAAATTCAAATGTAACTACACAGTAGCTAGCTAAAACCTCATAAGCATTTCTGCTCCTCACCTCTACAAAACAACATAACAACTCCTACTAGGTCCACGTCATATATATATATGACAACCCATCTCGTAGTTCCTCATTTAACATAAACATGGGATACGTCTCGATCAACTAAATCAGAAACGCTCCATTCTCTGAAACATCGCATCCGCTTATAAATTAACTTTCCTTTCACCCGAGAATGATCACACAACTCTGGTGTAAAAGTCAACCATCGTCTGAGCCCTGAAACTAGGTTCACAAGCTTCAGACCAAATAAATTCCATCACCTTCCTGATCCAACCAGTCAGCGATGTAATACCGCTAGAGCATCCTATCCATATCTATGGTAATAATCAAATCCATACGAGAAAACCATCATCATAGGTGGCTGAGTGCTCAACTCCAACTGCCACCATCATAAATGATCCAATCGTGTCCAGAATACACGATTTCCTAAATCCCAAAGTCGCCATAAGTCAAACAAGATAATCAAACCCCATGTAATTCATACCAAGTATGAGATTGTCACCACTATACACACCATCATCTTTACTCTAGGCGATGATATATCCATCATCCCTACGACTTTGATAATTGTATGACACCACTCACTACAATATCAACACACCAATCATAAATCAATCCTAGAGTATACACAGGTGTCCTAAAGCTGATCTAAATAGATCCTCAATCCACCATGAAGGATATTTATTTCCTTCTACCACTACCGCATTTCATCATCGATAATCGATGTATAACCTCAAAGATTCATCTCTCTTTGAACAACAAGTTCCAGAGCTTCTCAAGAAATAAAATACTGGGACAACAAATATCCCATCCAATACCTCCTTTAATTGGAACTTAGATTCTTCCAATTCCCATAGTATTAAGCAACACTGATACCAACTAAATTATCCCCTGAAAAATCGTCATTCTAACAAATACCTCTTGGCATCATCAACCTTGCCAATTCTGAAAGACCGATCAATGACGGTATCTAAGCAACTCGATTGGATTACAGCCAATTGAATGACATTGCCTTGAGTACATCACGAGCTTTAACAACCTTGTGCGCTTTACACTAGCCCTCAGCCAACGCACCATAAGTAAAAATATTAGCTCGTAAAAATAACATAACCTCAGTGCAAATAAATTATCTCACAAGGGGATCTTCGATATCGAAACTATTTTTCAAATCCCTCCGATCGCCTACTCTACTTGCTATCTACAATGCAAGCCTAAAAGTTCCTCCAACACTACATCTGATTACTCTCGAATTATACAGACATCCGAGAGACCTTCTTATACCATCATGTCACAAGCATAACCTCCAAGTTAATATCCAGATATTCACATCATATCAACCAAGTCAACTATAAAACAATTAAGTCAACTCTCTCACTATAATATAACATTTCCATCAATCAACCTATAAACATCCAAAATCATTTTCATACCCCTGGGATAATCATCACAGTAATCATCTCAACATCTCACCTATCAGTGGAAACACTATTAATCCACATGATCCAAATATGAAAATCCTTTTAATCCTATCAGTGCATGTTTTAACCACAGATATCTGTAAACACCTGTATCTCTCAATATATCATCAAGTAAGGTAAACTATAGTAATACCTCAATGATCAATCCTTCAACCATCTACAACTCCTTTCGAGTAAAGATGTAAACTCATCCAACTTCTGCTCTTAATGGATTCCCTATTTCACAGTAATCTAGAAAAAGAATTCGATAACTGTATGCATCTAGGTGTATACACCTCTTCCTATCATTTTCTTCAAGAACCATACAACCAAATTTCATATCTCCACAAGTGCACAAACCACCTCTGATAGCGACATATATCTGAGGAGAAAACTTAAATCCATATTCCTGTTTTCCACAGGGAAATGAGTTGTTTCATCAATCTTTTATTCCTGAGACAGAGCCTTAATCACCACCAAAATAAGCTAAAATTCCAACTAATCCCTCAATCACTCAAGAGATTGTAAACTTTAATCATCAATATCAAATTACCACCTCTAGCAACAGACCTGATCAATATCGTGCAACAACATGGGAACGAAATAATGCCACGTGAATCCAGCTAGAAGAGCACGTTCACGACTTCTACGGTTGCTTTATCCATAGTGTAGGTTATTATCACTAGATCGACTACACCATTATCTTGAGACACTTGCTGCAGTGTCATTTTCATAATTATGACTCACCTTAATGCCTCCCGATAGGAACTGATGGAAGATCCACTATCCTAATCCCAAGGTAAGCCAATAAATCGTGGTGATCGAAAACAACTCAATCACTAACTTGAGCCGTTAAGTGGGGGTAAACTCTATAGTGAACTCCATTAACAATTGATCACTCAACTAAAGGCTCAAGAATTCCTCAACAATGAGTCATACAAAAATAGCATAAGGAAATATTGTCTTCCGAAAACATCCTGAACCCATGATCCCGTGAATGGGTTATTTTCCCAAAATTCTCCTACATATTCCACAAGTAACAACTTGATCATTGCAATAGTAAGAAACTATCTCCACTCCTATATAAATACTGCTAGGTACTTATCGCACCTTCAATGTTATCAATCTAAGGCTCAAGCCGCCAAGAATCAAAATCCCTATGGAACCTAGAATTTAAACCTCCAATGTCTGCATCAACAATAGTATACAGTCCTTGTCCAATACCCCACAGGGTAATTATCTGCCTAGCATAATCAGTGAAAATCCCTAACACTGTAGTCCTTGATTTCCACAACCAATATGACGACTTGACCCGCTTTCTACGATTCTCAAAAAGGCAATGCATCTTTTCGTCACAGGTCCAAGACTCACAAACTGAACAAGTCATTTGTGGTCAACTCCATCTACGATTACAAATAGTGACCAACACACTTAAATGTTATTTCCTGTTATCCACTAAACACATAGCCAAATCTAACCTGGAGTATAAACACTATGGCAACTCCGGTTGGTCACCTTGGTGGGCGACCCCTACTACGAGTCCGCACACGAGTCAAAACTCAATAGACCCTTTCCGACAACTCCATAACCGGATATCTCACTATCCTCTTGCGTGGTTACCTGCACCATGTCTCTGGTGCATGCCCACCTTCTCATATCTCATTAAATTATTACAGATGCTACTAGAACAGATGTTACTAGAAGTAAAAATATATAAAATTTTCATCATACCTATTTCGCCGCAGGAGAGGTTCTGTCGCTGCCAAATCCCCATATAGACCTCGTCATAAATCCTCGAATTCCGAAATATAAAAATCATCGGAAATCCATACCAATCCAAAATTTTCCAAATTGCCTCGCAAAACTCGCCAATACATGGCGAACTCCGAAAAATCCAAAACCCTAGGAACTCAAAACCTAGGCGCTCGATACAAATAAATTGTCACGCTCAAGGAGACCCCGCTGACAAAAATCCGGCAGATCTCTCAGACGGGTGACAATCCCAATTTATATACAAGGCCTACACTACACTATACATCGGCCAAACACGACCTAATCCAAACTCACACGCAGTTATATAAATCAGGCCTCAGGCCAACAATCAAATGATATACACAAAAGAATATCATAACTAAACCTACCCCTTCTGCCATCTGGGCAGGAATACTCAACCAAAATCCAATCCAGAACAAACTCCGAATAGAGGTCCATAAGGACACCAAAAATCCACGAATACATAAATCCAATTCCATCTAAATATATCTTCTAAACAAGATATCCAAACCAAAAACAAATAACCAAATACACTTCCACGACGAGGGGTTTCGTTGGACTCTCCCGATGCCTTCATCCTCAAATAGATATAAATCAACGGGTGAGTTCAAAGAACTCATGGCACAGATATGCAAAAATCGTATAGCTAACAATAAAAATAACATGCCAGTACAGTCTCACATAAATAGGGTATGCAAGCAAGAAATACAAAATGACTGTACTTACCTGAATCTCCTACCCTGATATAGGAGCATGTGCCTGACTAGAAGTAATAAAGTCCTGATCATATATAAGCATGTATCCTGTATGCATGACAATCATATGCACATCCAAGGCATCAATAAAAATGCAGCAAACACAGTACAAATGCAATCTATGCAAAGTGCATGCCGTACTAATGACATGGTCACCCCCGACGCTACACCGCCACACGCAATGGTGAAGCCGAGTGGGTAGGGCTATGACAACTGCACTCGCCATCATCGCTTCCCGAGTGGATCGAGTGGATGTGATGTCTTTGAGTACACCTATCCTCCCGCCCCAAACATAGTGGGGAGCTAAGCTCATCTCCTCGTGTCATAGGCCGAGGAGGATCCTCGCCTCGCTACCACGCCTCATCGCTACCCATGAGCGGACCAATGAGCTCGACAGAGCAATCGACACACGATGTACCACTAACCCATGAGTGGCGCAGTGTTATGTAACTAGTCGCTCAACAATAATGGAACCCTCTTAGCATGCAATCATGAAAATGGTGCATGATACTAAAGCATGTAAATCCTACTCATAATATCTATCCAAATGATATATGCAATATATATACATATCCCTAATCCATGTACTATGATCCATATCAAATGTAAATATAATCATATCCTAACACATGCATGTATCTAGTAGGCACCAAAAGCATACTAGGCATATAAACATGAAAAATTATTGTAAGCTATCCTAACTAGCATATCAATTTGACTTAATCTAAACGTTAAGTCAAAATACCCGCCTGAATATATCCATGAAGAGAACCGGATCATCACGATTTGGGGACACCTCGCGGATCAAACACGCATATAACATAATTATAGTCAAGCACAAAATTATCCAATTCAACGACAAATCGAATAATTAATCGATTTCCTTTATATCCCAATTAACCCAAACTATTTCCAATTTTCCTTGTCCACAATACACCGATTTAGGGCTCTAACCAACCCTAAATGGAACACTCACTCCATTAGTCCTTTCTCACTCACACAGTCGAGCAAAATACACCTGACCATTTGCAAGTTATAACCATCCACATGCCGAATCCAAATCTAAATAGCTGCATTACCAATCACCACACATCAAACCTCAAGCATCAATCTCATTACAAACATCCACACTTAACTAACCTCCAAACACCTAGGCGTGCATAGCGGTGCAACTGCTCACACACGACTTGGGTCTCCACCAACCTAACATATCCCGATCCCTTTACACCGAGCAACCTAAGCTCCAGGCACTCACGCTAAACCATAGATCCAAGTTAGGATGAGGAAATTCCACACACAATCCCTAAACGAAACCTCATAGCTAACTCACCCAAACCCCCACTTTAACTGCCCCCTAATCGACCCTCACAGCCCGCCCACACCGAACCCAACAGGCCGACACACAAACTCCCTAACTCACTATCCTCCAAGATAGGAAAAGGAACAACTATTACCTACTCCGCGACCACCGGCAAGGGCGAGGAGAAGGCGCGTCAGAAAGAAAGAGGTGCCTCGAGGAGACCGACGGTGATCCTGTACACGAGGCCGGTGTTTGTCGCCTAGGGCAGAAGGCCGACGTGATCTGTTGTCGCACGCGGCGCACGGCTATGGTCGGCGAGGAATAGAAGAACGGCGAGATCCGGCTGCCGACGCGTGTCGTCTGAACAGCGAGGGCGCAGTGAAACCAGCGGAGATGTGGGCGCGACGATCTTTGTGGTGGCGGCCTCGTCGGCGGCGGAGAAGAGGTCGCCGGCGAAGAAGAGCTCGCGGCGATCCAGTGGTCGCGGCCGACGACGCGCTATACGACGGCAAGGAAGAACCGTCGGGCACGCGATCGTAGGTGGCGAGAAGAGAAGGCCGGCGCTCGAGCATCGGGAAGGCGTCGGCGCCGGGCGGAAGAAGAGGGAGGCGACGGGCGTCCGAGCCGAGGACGGCGAGCCCTCTCACGCGCTGCCGTCTGGACAACGAGCGCGCAGAGAAATCGGTGGAGAAGACGTCGCCGGCGAAGAAATCGTCGTGCGAGGGAACTGTCGAGGAGAAATGGGTCGCGGCGGGGGAAAAAGAAAGAAAAATAAACATTAGGTTTTTATCGCGTATTAAACCCCTGAAATAGACCCCTCCTAAAACCTATATATTTTATCCCCGTAAAAAATCTCGTACGGAGTCCGTTTAAATCCAGAAAAATTCCGGAAAAATTCTTAAAATTCCCTAAAAATCTCGAAAATAATCCCTAGGATTATTTCCCCAAAATTTTGGCCATTTAATTTCATATTTTAAATTTCAGTATTTTACACGATATGCTTATAATGGGTAGTAACCATGAGATAATCATGAGTACAAAGAAAATGTTGACCAAGAATTTCGATATGAATGATATGGGTCAAGCAGATGTTATATTGGGAATTAAAATTCTCAGGACATCTGAGGGGATAGTTTTGACACAATCTCACTATGTAGAATCAGTGTTGAAGAAGTTCAATGCGTATGATCTCTTTACAGTAAAAACACCTATGGATCTAAGTCAACACTTAACGAAAAACCAATGTGAGCCTATATCACAATTAGAATATTCTCGGATAATAGGTAGCTTGATGTATCTCATAAATTGCACACGTCCGGATATTGCCTGTGTGGTTAACAAACTAAGTCATTTTATAAGTAATCCAAACGACACCCATTGGAAAGCACTAATGTGAGTTCTTAGATATTTGAAATATACTATGAACTATGGATTACATTTCGAAAAATATCCCGCTGTCTTAGAAGGATATTGTGATGCTAATTGGATATCAGATACAAAAGATTCCAAATCCACTAGTGGATATGTATTCACAATTGGTGGAGGAGCGGTATCTTGGAAATCCACTAAGTAGACGTGCATTTCTCGGTCAACTATGGAATCCGAGTTTATAGCACTAGACAAAGCAGCTGAAGAAGCTGAATGTCTGCGGAATTTCTTGGAAGATATTCTGAGCTGGGCAAAACCTGTGTCTGCCGTACTTATACATTATGATAGTCAATCGGCGATTGGAAGGGCACAAAGTAGTATGTATAATTGTAAGCCACGACATATACATCGTAGACATAATACCATTAGGCAGTTGATCTCGAATGGAGTGATTGCAATCGACTATGTCAAGTCTAAAAATAATTTAGCAGATCCTCTTACGAAGAGGCTAAATCGAGATCAAGTATACTGCTCATCGAGAGGAATGAGATTAAAAATCTACAACTAAAACAACTGTAGCGGTAACCCAACCTTGTTGACTGGAGATCCCAAGATCTTGGTTCAATGGGACAACGAAGTTACAGAAGTTGTGTTACAGCACACGAGATATATTATCCCTATCCCAGTCCTAGGATGAATATGTGTTGTCCTACCACATGTAGTGAGGTTAAGCTTATGCTTTTAATGACTTCTATACCTTTATAAGGTGGAGTATGATAGGATACTCTTGATATAAGTGTCACCTATGTGAGTGTGAAGACAGGCCGCTTCAATGAAACACTCATGAATCCAAGATGGTATCCATGGCCAAAATGGAACCAACCATGAGAACCAAAAGTAGGTGAGATAAGTCCTTGTATGGGTGTTATTGTCTAAGTATACACAAACAGCTGAGCAGTTCAAGACATCACGTTCACTGCGCAGCCTAGTATGCTCGATAGCATTCCACTACGAAAGGTTCAAAGCCACAAGCTACCTCTCTCGATGCATTGACTTATCGATTGGACTCTCGTAAAGTGTTAGCATGCATACACGCATTAATTTCCATTCATGTGGAGGATGATAGATATTGGGTCTTAAAAGACCAATAAGGTTTACGGTTTTGAAAAGGAAACTCGAGGCGCCATCAATCGATGAAAGTCTAAATTGACTTCAAAATTGAAATCTACGTTTCGAGTAGATGAATCTAGACTATTAATTTGCTCAAAACCGATTATGGGTGAATGAGAAATTAATTGTTAAAGTCAGCCTAAATTGTTATTAAAGGAAGTAAGGGGAGCAATAGTCCCACATTGGAAATTCCATAGAGGATTTACTTCCTTATATGTGTTGCTGTGTTAATTGAGTTAACTCAAATAAGCATAGATACTCTCATCCAATGGGCGAGCAGGTGCTCGCACTTGCAAGCCCGCCACCCGCCACGCGCGCACGCGTGCAATGGGCGCTTTGTTGGCGCACGCGCGCAATGGACGCTTTGTTGGCGCACTTTGCACTTCGCGTCGTCGCGAGGAGCTTAAATTTATGCTCTGGGTGATGTGGCAATGCCTACGTGGCACTTGGGTGACGTGTCATGTATACATGACACTCGGTTGGGCATAGAGAGGTGACTGGCTGCTGACTGGGCAATCGGATGACCACCGTTGGAACGAAGAGGGTGATGGATTGCAAGTAGCGTGATCTGGAGCGTTGATTGCGAAGAATCACGATCGGACCATTGGTGATTAAGATTGATCTGGAGCGTCGGATTGACTGAATCGCTAGATCCAGATCTGGCGACTGAGATCAAAGGATGATCTGAAAGGTTACAATCATCCAGATCTAATGGCCGAGATTAAAAGGTTTGATGAAGGGTTACAACCCTCTACATCCAATGACTCAGATTAAACTCACCAAAGGGCACTTCACCTCTTCACCTAGTATAAATAGGATCCCTAGATGATGGAATAGATCACTTAAAAATTCACTTAATCTCACTCACCTTTGCATACCATCCATCCTCTACATCCGGAGTCCAAAAAATCTACGAGAAGGTTTGTCGGTCTCGGAATTCGTAGTGCTACTATTCTAAGACGTCGTCGTTGTATCTTGGAAACGAATTGCTGCTATCCATAAGCACCTGAGCAGAGCAATATTGTTTTACGGAGATAGTGTTGAACACTAGCCTCGACGAGCTCATATCAATTTGCTTTCTCCCTGGCAATATTCATCACACTAATTCATCAATAACTATTTGGTGGTGCTGGTTTCGAAAACTAGCACCAACACCACCATGATACTGAAAAAAATCCAACACCATTTGGTGGTGCTGATTTTAAAAATCAACACCACTATAGTACTATTTTCGAACACCAACACCACATGAATTATTATATAAATTTAAAAAAATTAATTAACATAATTTATCATAGGAATGTAAAAAAAAAGGGTATGAACATCGTAAATACATTTACCGCACTATCCCCTTCTATTGCATGTTTAACTTTTCAAAAAATTCAAATCTACTAGGCTCTTCAATGACACTACAAAAAAATCCATTTTTGGCGACGAATTTTGCAACGAAATTTATAAAAAAAATCATTGCAAATAATTCACTGCTAAATTCTGCAACGAAAAAATAAATTTCATCGCCAAATTGCAACGAACAATTTTTTCGTTGCAAAATTCGTCGCCAAATTTGGCGACGAATAAATGATTCGTCGCCAATTTGGCGACGAAAAGAAGATTCGTCGCAAATTTTTGAGACAAATAATACTTTTCGTCGGCGAATTCGGCGACGAATAATTATTTTCGTCGCCGAATTCGGCGAATAATAATTATTTTCGTCGCCGAATTCGGCGACGAATTATACTTTCGACGCCAAATTAGCGACGAATAAATTTTTTCGTCGCCAAATATGCGACGAAATTTTTATTCGTCGCAAAACTCTCGCATCCATCTCCAGCCAATATAATGAAATTTGGCAACGAATATTTTTTTTGTCGCAAATTTGGCGACGAAAAAAAATATTCGTCGCCAAATTCTGATGAACGGAATTAACAAATAAAATTAAATTTGGCGACGAATTTTTTTTCGTTGCAAATTTGGCGATGAAAATAATAATTCGTCGCAAAAAATTGCACTATCAGTCGACTGATGTATTAATCAGTCGACTGATAGTGCGACCAGTCGGACTGACCAGTCGGCTACCAGACGTTCTGTGAGTTGCTAAGAAGATGGCTGACCGATCATATCCATCACCGATCGCTCGTGAGGTCGATCGTCACCGACTACTGCCGCTCAGAATATATGCATCACCGACTGATATTGTATACCAGTCGACTGATGGCCAAAAAAATTTTATCAGTCGAGTGAATGTCTACATCAGTCGACTGATACATATAAATTTGCAATGAAAATTGTAATTTCGTTGCAAATCTGGAGAAAAATAAAAAAAAATATTTAAAATTAATCTTTTTTCGCTGTTTTTACAACAAACACACAACAATATTAACACAATTATACAACAAACAATAATATGAACATCAAACCAATTTATACAGATAACAAATACATCCAAAGGTCTACCGTACCATTATCATAAGGCAACATTTAAATACAACAAACTTATAAAAACATAAATATGACATATGTCATACGACTGCCTATTGGAATTCATGATTTCGATCACGCCTTCATGTTGGCTCGTCGTTACTCACCTGGTCTTCCCACCCCTGGAAGTGGGTTTTTGCCTTCCCCAGGATTCGAACTCTAGACCTCCAGGCTAAGTACTAAAGTTTATGAATCCTGGTAACCAAGTGATCCTTAAAGTTGTCACGCCCCGAGAGCATGCCGAGCCGAAAATCAAACGGACGGCATCTCCCCTGTACGTGGCAACATTTCGGGTTAATACAAGGCCCGTAGGCCCACAACAACAACAGTATATATATAACAAATAATAGCAGCGGAAATAAAGTGAGCATACCCACAACATACATAACAAAATACAGGTGTACTCCACCTGACAAGACCACATCACTAAAACCGTACAAAAACATCAACACCAAAATAACATCCACAACAAAAAAAAAACGAAGTCCAAATATAAACTAAGGTCCATGACATAGGACCAAAATCCAAACACAATAAACAAGTCCAAGCCATAAGAAAAACAAACTCCTCGGGAGACTCGGAAAACGGAGATGGGATGGATCGATCCCCCAAGTCACACGGTCGTACCGCTACTGGGCGACGTAAAAACCTGTGGTCTGAGGTGGTGAGTAAAACTCAAGAGTAATCAGAGAAAACATGTAAATATGTGTATCAATATTACATGTCATTCAACTTTAATCTACTGCATAACATGTATACATCAAGATAACAAAGAGATATGCATGCATATACTAAATAAATCAACATCAACGATGTCGACATACCGCGCAATACTACCCTATCCTGATCCAACCTGGGCATATAATCACATCATAGGGTATAAAAGTATAGTACTACCACAATACCCTAACCTGAGTCAAGGATATCACTGTGAATATCCGATAGGTATACAAGTATCAACCTACTACCATACAGAAATATGCAATAGCATGTATGAATATGTACAAACAAATGCAACAGGCATAGTACATACAAATGCATCCTCAAAGTGAGTATACATATAGATCAGATTCAGATGTATACTAATCACCATCATCCATGTATATATATATATACCAGTAGGTATATATATATATATAATCATATGCAAAACACCGTATGATACGGCAATGCAACATGCATGGTCATGCCTGCTCACCCCTACTCGCTACCACGACCCCAGTGTGGCCTAGGTGGCACGACATGACAACTATCCCGACTCCAGCCGCCACCACTCTCGAGTGACCGAGTTGGGTAGTATGATCAAGTAGCATATGAGCGTAAGTAGCTCACACGAACGGGGTCCCCGGCACGCCACTCCGACTAACACTACCAATGAGTGGTCGAGTACCACGCACCTGTGACAACCGTGACGCAAACTCCAACAACCATCACAATAATGGTAGAGTGCGGCACAACAGTATGCTCGCCTCACACCGCTTACCCTCTCCGAAGTAACTCGAGGCGGATGATCGACGACTCTCTCTCAACCCCAAGGGGAGACGATGTCGTCAGTATGCATGCAATGACATGAGGGTACTGTCTCACATATATACATCTACCATAGACTCTCTGCTCAACAGAGAGTCACACCCAATCGATCAGTATACTCTCTATCCTGTAGAGAGTTATACTCATCTGATCATGACAAGCTAGGACCATCGGTCCGTAGCGACACACTGTCCACGACTCACATGACCATTCACACAACCCATGGTTGGTGAATAAATGTGCAACATACAGGTATGGAATAAGTCCTACATCTAGGGTCATACTTATCCACAAAGGATCTTTTTGCCAAATTTATAATTTAGGTCATCCTCCGTACTCTAACATCTACACCCTACTAAACAGTTAGACATAATTACATCACATCTGCAACTTCTAGATTATGCTAGGGAATATGTGTTATCAATAATCGAGCCCACATATATAACAACGACAAGTTCAAGCAAACGATAAACAGAGCATGATCAAGGTAATATGAACACCTGAGGTTCATATCTATGCCTAAATCTGAAAATCATTTCATCTACCTGACCAGTAGGAAATTACCTACCTGATACGTAGCTCGTGCTGATTGTCTTTGCGTCCACGAGCCTGCCTCGTATCCATGTCCTGCACGTATCAAACATTATAATTAAATGCAAGTATACGACAAATACACAACTTAATTACCACGTCGTTCCTATGTTCACATCCTTTCCTCGTCTACGAGTTAGGAACTCGAGCACACATCTCTCGTAACCTCATATCTACATTCCTCCCCGATTGATACACCCAACCAAACTCTTCATAACACCACATCAACAATCAAAATATGCAAATCACCACCATACATCCCCCTATCCCCTAGTTAACGTATCAGCTAACCACGGAACCTCAAAGTCTTTGCAACGAATAAACTACACGTCCCTTATGGCACCACTTTATCTCACTGCCATTACAACTCAATTCACAACTATACATAATTCATCATCCAACTAACAACATACTTCCATTAGTTATTAATCAACGAACCAATAATAACTAACTATAACCTAGCATCACATCCATAGTCCAAATCCATGCTAAACATAGTAACACAACCACAGAACCCCTCCAATTCCTCTATACATCATACTATTCACCAACATTACTCATCTAACAATTATCATAAAGATAATGAAACTAACAACCAGCTAATTCTCCCAAACAAAGACCATGAGAGCAACCCTCACGCAAAGATAAACCACATGATAAAAATTATCGATCACTACCACCTTACCTCAAATTTGATCAGCCCCTAAACCTAGCAATTACTAAAAAGAAAGAGGATAGATCCACTTACCCCTAGACTCCATCTACCACACATGCCTCCTCTCCTCTGTTGATCTCCACCATTTTACGTATATACCGCTTCACAATCACCTGTATAAGAGACATGCAAGTGGTATCAAACTTGCCGATCGATCCACCATAGGAAATCTATTTAGTTGCAGAGTTCCGATCAATTACCAGGAATTGAGTAAGAGCAGAATCAAAGCTTCGATCACCTAGCTCGAATCTCTCGTCCCACAGTGAGCTCTAGAAACGACATTCCTCCTCCCTGCGACACCCCACAACCTATGCCTTGGAAGAAGACCGGCTTGGTGCGGTTGGTGATCAACCAAGCAGAGACTGGGCCTCACTCACAATGAGAAGAAAGGTCGTCGACGAAGCAAGGCAGAGGAAAGCGACGGTGTTGGGCTCGCGTCGATCAGCAGCGACGAGCGAGCAGGAAGCCTGAGACCGATGTGGTGGGCCAACAAGAGGAGCAGCAACGCCGGCGAGCTCAAGCTTCCGCGATCAAAAGGACGGCTACACGGAAGGGAGGAGCCGACGATGACAAGGAAATCGAGGATGAGGGAGGTTGCTCGCTGTGTTCGGCGTTGCTTGCGATCGGCGACACCGCTTACGGTGTCAAGGGACGGCGGAAAGGAAGCTAGGGCACGGTAGATGAAAAGGTCGCAGTTGGAAGAGAAAGGGATCAACGAGAATGAGAAGTCGCGATGAGTAAAGAGCAATAACGAATTTTAGAAACGGAGTGAAATGCTCGGTCAAACGGGTCAGATTTTAGACCCTATAAACCGTTAATTCTAACAGGCTTTCCCCGCAACTGCATAGAAATTTCCATTTAAATCCCAGAAAATTTCTAAAAAAAAATCCTGAAAATTTCATAGGGTATTCTCCCAATTATCCAACGTTTTATTTTATTATTAATATTTTTTTTTCCTGCGGTATTTTACATTCTCCCCCACTTATAAAAATTTGGTCCCCAAATTTCGTACTAACATGCAAAAATTTACTTTAAGCAAGTTTCCGAAGGGACCACATACCTTCCTCAAGTGAACAGATGAGACTATCGAGCTCGGATAATATCTTCCAGCTCCCAAGTAGCCTCCTCATCGGTATGATGCTGTCATCCAACCTTTACGAGTCGGATGGTTTTCGTCCCACTATTGTCCCTCCTTGCGACCCAGGCTCCACCCTAGGGTCTCCTCGTAAGTCACATCAGGCTGAAGTGGAATTACTACCTCCTTCAGAACAATGATCAACAAGCGACACGTATTTCCTTGGTATAGAAACAGAAAATACATTGTGAACACTCGTAAGTGTCGGAGGTTAAGCCAACCGATAAGCTACACCTCCATAATCCACAACACAAGATCTGAATAGATCCTCCAACGCCTAAATGATACACTTAGACTGTTCATCTGCCTGCAGATGAAACATTACACTAAGCCGAAGCTCTGTGCCCATAGTCTGGTGTAGACTCTGCCAAATCGCGAGGTAAATCACGAATCTCTATCCGATATGGTACTTAAAAGTAGCCCACGCAATCTGATAATCTTTCCGCAATACAACTTTGTCGGACGATCCAACAAGTTCATTCCACGCATAGGCAGAGAGTGAGCTGATTTGGTTAGTCGATCCACAATCACCCAAATCGCATCACGCCCTTTACGGGTTCTAGGCAATCTCGTAACACAATCAATCGTGAGATGCTCCCACTTCCATTCCGGAATCGGAATTTTCTAGAGCAATCTAGCGAGTTTCTGATGTTCAGCCTTCACCTGCTGGTATAGTATATATCCAACAACAAAGTCTGCGGTATCTCTCTTCATACCATTCCACCAGTAAGCATTTCAACTCTCGGTACATCTGAGTACCTCAAAGGTATATGGCCCATCTCGAATGATGTACTTTCTGTAGCAACTCCTTGACTGGACGCGTGTCCGGAACACACTATCCTTATCAGAGACGAGAAATTATCTTCTCAAAAGAGAAGTCCATCTGTCGTCAAAAAATTTCACTCCACCACGCACTCTGTAAGTGCGAGACTATAGCGATCAACTCTCACAAATTACAACTATTTGCGTTCCAGCAACTCTATAGTAGCTACCCAGTAGCTAGTCAAAATTCAATGAGCATTTCTGCTCCATACAACTACAAATCCAGATAATAACTACTAAAGTCACGTCATGTATATAACAGACTATCTCGTAGTTTCTTAACTGACATAGGCATAAGATATGCCTCATGCAACTGTATCGGATTCGCTTCGATCCCTGAAACGATACATTTGCGTACAACATCCTTTTTATCCACTCCGGAAGGATTAACTAATACTTGCGTAAAAGTTAACCTCCATGGCTCCATCTAGGTCCTGTAAACTGGTTTCACCAGCTTCCGACTAAATAACTTCTATCATCACCTTTGTCAAACAAGTCCGTGGTATAGTAATGCTAAGACATTCTATCCACATCTACAGTACTATCCTCAACATACAAGACAAACCACCATCTACGGTGGTCGAGTGCGCAACTCCAACTACCACAATCAACAGTGGTCTGGTTACGCAACTCCAACAACTACAAAAGAATCCTATCGTGTTCAGGATACACGATTCTCAAATCCAGTGACGACTAAATCGTTAATTAGTCTAGCAACTTAAATCAAAATCCATACAGTTCATACCAAGTATGAAATTGTCGTCTCTGCACATCTGCATCCTCTTTACTCTAGGCTGATGATATATCAATCATCACAACGACAATGATAATTGTATGACACCATGTCACTACAATATCAACACTCCAGTCGTAAATCAACCCTAGAGTGTACACAGGTGTCTTTAGCTTATCTAAGTAGATCATTCATCCTCAACGAAGGATACTCTTCACAACAACTACTGTATTCCATCATCGATAATCGATGCATACTTTCAAAGGTCCATCTCTCTTTCAACAAAGAGTTCCGGATCTTCTCAAGAAGGAATACTGGGATAGATAAATATCCCCTCCAACATCTCCTATAATTACAACTTACATTATTCCGATTCTTTTATAGTGTTTAACAACACTAATACCAACAAAAATATCACTCGTTATGTGATCTTCGATACCGGACTATTTTCGCAATCATTTCGAACGCCTACTCCACTTGCCTAAGCAACGACAAGCCTTGGAGTTCATCCAAAATTACATCCGAAGGCTCTCAGATTATACGCACATCCGAGAGACATATCGTACCATACTTCCAACAATTTGACCATCCGTAAGGATATGTCTATAGTAAAAATATGTCTATCCAAGTCTAAGGACCTCCCTTGACTTCTTAATCGTTGGTCCACTTCTCACCTAATTCAGAGATACCATCGACCCACAAGTCGATGTAAAGGACCCTTCTAATCCAACCGAGAATGTTCTAGATACAGATACCAGAACTACAAGCATCTCTCAACATATTAACCCAGAGGTAAAACTAGAGTAATACCTCAACGATGATATATCCGATCCGATCCAAAAGGCTCCACACAGTGTCTCGCCTTTCTCCAAGAGAAAAGATCGATTCAACATTACGATAAAGCTCGATTTCGACGATTTAATGCTTCGGATTTTTCCCTAGATCATCCGATCCATCCCTTAAATCTATGAGCTACAATCAGAGAATATCGACTAAATACGACCTTCGTCAGATACTCTCTCGCACTAAGCAAAACACATCCGAGGTACTACTTGTTGTCTCACGAGTCTTCTACAATGTCTTCACGATGCCGCTTCAGGCCGATCTCCAAGGGGAGTATCAAGGAACTCCAACCACGCCGAGGTAGTAGGTTGATGCCGATGAGATAACTCAATCCTCGTGGCCGATCTCTCGCCGCCGAGATAGTGCATCACCTTCCGAACACCATCGATAGTCTTCAATCAATCTTCAAGGTACACGTTGCTCAACAATAGCAATACCGAATCGCCCAACAGATAACTGCTTCACGCTTCTCGTGATACGTGACCGCACACAATCCCTTCGGAGTCTTTGTTCTGATTTTGCTGATATCCACAAGAACCTTCTGATGATCTGCGATTGGTCTTCTATAATCGGAAAGTAGCCCCAAGGCCTCTGACTCCGATCTTGCTCCTTTTGTCCAACGTTCGGAGACTTCTGACTCTATTAAGTTGACCTGCAATATTTGCTTATCGGTCTCCAACTCTTAAACCTCAGACGGAGTCATTTCTAAACTCCTCGTTTTTAATCCAACGCCTTCCTAGAGGATCCGTAGAAGATCCCGGCATCCTAATCTCATAATAAGCCAATAACTCTGGGCGGCTTAAATCCTTCATTCATCTTCTTGAGCTATTAGGTGATGTAGTCTCTGCAAGTCTCACGACTCTGCACAGTACAATATTACTGACCGATCACACTTTCTTGAAGCTCAAGAATTCCTTACAATGCGTCACTAAAAGTGATACGGGGAAATATTCTCTTTCAACATCACTAAACCATGATCAAGTGATATATTATTTCCCGAAGATTATTTTCTGCATTTATCACCAAATACCGGATTGACCCCGATAGTGGTATGCAATTAACTCTACTTTCTCGGTATAACATGAATTAAGTACTTAAAAGTACTCTCAAAGTTATACAACCCAGTACTAACAACTCAGGGATACAATCCCTCTGAAACACCGTAACCTAACATTCCGCTATCTGCATCAACAATAGACAATTTGTCTTGTCCATTACCCAACAGGTAATGATCTGACTAGCACCGTTAGTGAAAATCTCTACGGCTGAAATCTTTGATTTCAACCAGAAATGTGATGACTTGACCCATGTTTTTCGACTCGGTATCAGTTGGCTCTCAAAGGTAAATCACCTTTTCGACACGGGTTCAAGACTCACATACTCAAGTGTCGCTTCCGGGTCAACTCATACCACTACTACGAACAATAACCAACACACTACAGTTATTCCTCGTTATATACATTAAAAGCATAGTCAACTAAAACCGAGTATAAACCCTAAAGGTCACTCCCTGGTCGCTTTGATGACCCCTACTACAAGTCCGACATGTGTCATAAATCTCATTTATATACACTGCTGAACAAAAATTTTTTTTTAAGATAAATCTATCTAAACCATACGAGTTATCGTAAATACTACACTTCGTGGCCGCTGAGCTTATGCCGCTGCCCAATCCCATCTCACAAAACCAACCAAAAATATACCGACTTGAGAATCCAAGACTCAAAAACAAAATCATAATATGGCATCGCAGTAACCTCGGCTCGATACAATAAAGTTGTCACGCCCCGAGAGCATGCCGAGCCGAATCAAACGGACGCATCTCTCAGACGCGGCAACATTTCGTTAATACAAGGCCCAGAGGCCCACAACAACAAATAGATATATATAACAAATAATAGCAATGGAAATAAAGAGCGATACCCACAACATACAGTAAAATAGTAATATACAAAATGTGTACCTGACAAGACCATAAAACCGCAAAAAACATCAACACCAAAATAACATCCACAACAAAAAAAAAATGAAGTCCAAATATAAACTAAGGTCCATGACATAGGACCAAAATCCAAACACAATAAACAAGTCCAAGCCATAAGAAAAACGAACTCCTCGGGAGACTCAGAAAACGGAGATGGGATGGATCTTGGCACAGCTCCAAGTCGCACGAAATCGCTACCTGCTACTCGGGCGCATGTAAAAATCCAGGTCGAGGTGGTGAGTAAAACTCAGTAGGTAATCAGAGAAAACATGTAAATATGTGTATCAATATTACATGTCATTCAACAGTTTAATCTAATCGTACAACATGTATACATCAGCATAACAGTAGATATGCATGCATATACTAAATAAAATTGAACATCAACGATGCTGACATACCTGGCAAATACTACTCTATCCCGATCCAACTCGCATATAATCACATCATAGGGTATAAAAGTATAGTACTACCACAATACCCTAACCTGAGTCAAGGATATCACTGTGAATATCCGATAGGTATACAAGTATCAACCTACTACCATACAAAAATATGCAATAGCATGTATGAATATGTACAAACAAATGCAACAGGCATAGTACATACAAATGCATCCTCAAAGTGAGTATACATATAGACTGTATCTGTATGTATACTAATCACCATCATCCATGTATATATATATATACCAGTAGGTATATATATATATATATAATCATATGCAAAACACCGTATGATACTAAGAATGCAACATGCATGGTCATGCTCGCCACTCTACTCGCTACCACGACCTAGCAGGGCCTAGGTGGCACGACATGACAACTATCCCGACTCACCGCCACCACTCTCGAGTGACCGAGTTGGGTAGTATGATCAAGTAGCATATGAGCGTAAAGTAGCTCACATGCAACGGGGTCCTCGCCGCCAATTCCCGACTAACACTACCAATGAGTGGTCGAGTACCACGCACCTGTGACAATCGCACGCAACTCCAACAACCATCGCCAATGGTAGAGGTGCGGACAACAGATGCTCGCGCTCACACCGCACTCCTCCGAAGTAACTCGGGAGGCGTGGATGACGACGACTCTCTCTCAACCCCAAGGGGAGACGATGTCGTCAGTATGCATGCAATGACATGAGGGTACTGTCTCACATATATACATCTACCATAGACTCTCTGCTCAACAGAGAGTCACACCCAATCGATCAGTATACTCTCTATCCTGTAGAGAGTTATACTATCCGATCATGACAAGCTAGGACCATCGGTCCAGAGCGACACATCGGCCCACGACTCATGACCATTCACACAACCCATGGTTGGTGAATAAATGTGCAACATACTGTATGGAATAAGTCCTACATCTAGGGTCATACTTATCCACAAAGGACCTTTTTGCCAAATTTACAATTTAGGTCATCCTCCGTACTCTAACATCTACACCCTACTAAACAGTTAGACATAATTACATCACATCTGCAACTTCTAGATTATGCTAGGGAATATGTGTTATCAATAATCGAGCCCACATATATAACAACGACAAGTTCAAGCAAACGATAAACAGAGCATGATCAAGGTAATATGAACACCTGAGGTTCATATCTATGCCTAAATCTGAAAATCATTTCATCTACCTGACCAGTAGGAAATTACCTACCTGATACGTAGCTCGTGGCCGATTGTTCAAGGCCCACGAGCCCGCCTCAGATCCATGTCCTCGCACGATCAA
The DNA here is from genome assembly GCA_025175895.1 of Wurfbainia villosa. Classification (NCBI taxonomy): domain Eukaryota; kingdom Viridiplantae; phylum Streptophyta; class Magnoliopsida; order Zingiberales; family Zingiberaceae; genus Wurfbainia; species Wurfbainia villosa. The sequence continues at coordinate 58,112,493 of CM045996.1, read as the reverse complement.
ACATTATAATTAAATGCAAGTATACGACAAATACACAACTTAATTACCACGCTGCTCCTATGTTCACATCCTTTCCTCGCTCACGAGTTAGAACTCGAGCACACATCTCTCGTGAACCTCATATCTACATTCCTCCCGATCGATACACCCAACCAAACTCTTCATAACACCACATCAACAATCAAAATATGCAAATCACCACCATACATCCCCTATCCCCTAGTTAACGACGCCTAACCACGGAACCTCAAAGTCTTTGCAACGAATAAACTACACGTCCCTTATGGCACCACTTTATCTCACTGCCATTACAACTCAATTCACAACTATACATAATTCATCATCCAACTAACAACATACTTCCATTAGTTATTAATCAACGAACCAATAATAACTAACTATAACCTAGCATCACATCCATAGTCCAAATCCATGCTAAACATAGTAACACAACCACAGAACCCCTCCAATTCCTCTATACATCATACTATTCACCAACATTACTCATCTAACAATTATCATAAAGATAATGAAACTCACAACCAGCTAATTCTCCCAAACAGCACCATGAGCAACCCCTGCTGCAGCATAAACCACATGATAAAAATTATCGATCACTACCACCTTACCTCAAATTTGATCAGCCCCTAAACCTAGCAATTACAGCTAAAAGAAAGAGGATAGATCCACTTACCAGCCCTAGACTCCATCGGCAGCCACCGTCTCCTCTCCCCTGTTGATCTCCACCATTTTACGTATATACCGCTTCACAATCACCTGTATAAGAGACATGCAAGTGGTATCAAACTTGCCGATCGATCCACCATAGGAAATCTATTTAGTTGCAGAGTTCCGATCAATTACCAGGAATTGAGTAAGAGCAGAATCAAAGCTTCGATCACCTAGCTCGAATCTCTCGTCCCACAGTGAGCTCTAGAAACGACATTCCTCCTCCCTGCGACACCCCACAACCTATGCCTTGGAAGAAGACCGGCTTGGTGCGGTTGGTGATCAACCAAGCAGAGACTGGGCCTCACTCACAATGAGAAGAAAGGTCGTCGACGAAGCAAGGCAGAGGAAAGCGACGGTGTTGGGCTCGCGTCGATCAGCAGCGACGAGCGAGCAGGAAGCCTGAGACCGATGTGGTGGGCCAACAAGAGGAGCAGCAACGCCGGCGAGCTCAAGCTTCCGCGATCAAAAGGACGGTTGCACGGAAGGGAGGAGCCGACGATGACAAGGAAATCGAGGATGAGGAGGTCGCCACGTGTTCGGCGTTGCATCGGACACCGCTACGCGTGTCAAGGGACTACGAAAGGAAGCTAGGGCACGGTAGATGAAAAGGTCGCGGTTGGAAGAGAAAGGGATCAACGAGAATGAGAAGTCGCGATGAGTAAAGAGCGATAACAAATTTTAGAAACGGAGTGAAACGCTCGGTCAAATGGGTCGGATTTTAGACCCTATAAACCGTTAATTCTAACAGGCTTTCCCCGCAACTGCATAGAAATTTCCATTTAAATCCCAGAAAATTTCTAAAAAAAAATCCTGAAAATTTCATAGGGTATTCTCCCAATTATCCAACGTTTTATTTTATTTTATTTTATTATTAATATTTTTTTTTCTTGCGGTATTTTACATCATAAGTCAAGAAGCTAACAAATAAACGTTCACAAATACAAAGATAACCAACATCATCACCATCGTCATCAAAAAAGACATCATCATTTTCTCCATGACAGGGATCAGGCGGAGGAGGAGCAGAGCTAGAAGGAAGAAGTTGATTTGAGCTAGACTTTAACTGAAGATGTTGCATAATAAACATTTGTTGCTTTTGAACTTCGTTCATCTTTTCATTTAAGTCTTGAACTTTCTGAGCGTTCTGTCTTGATTCAGTTTCTTTCTGTGCTAGTAACCCTCTCAAATGATTAACCTCTTCGGTTAATTGAATAACTTGGGCTTTTGATGCTAGAGAGGATGAAGAAGAAGCACCAGGGACTCTATAGGATCGACTCAAAGAGCCAAGTCCAAGTATTCTTCCACTTTTCGGTCCTCCAGATGCTTCGAGCCATAAATTTATATTGCTAACAGATGGCTCCGATTCGACTCCATCATCACTTGCTCCCGAATTTCTTTGTGAAAGTTCATCGTATTTCTCCTATTGTGAAAGAAAAAAGAATTAAATATCAACATAAGAAAATAAATTTTTACAATTACACACCTTTATTGTTCTAGCTCTTTCACCGCTCCATGTTTTATCCTTTTTTTGGAATGTACGGGTGAAAGTGTCAATAAATAATGGCTCTGTTCCCGTCTCCTTGACCTAAACAAATTAAACAATTAATATTTATAAATTAGTGAGTATTATATTATAAAATCATAAATTGAAAGTACTCACCAATCGATGTCTATGCTCATCGATATTTATGGATCCTCCCGCATACGTGGCAGACATAACGTCGGAGTTACAAATCTGATTTTGCTTATTCTGTTCACTCCTCCGCTTACTTTCATCAGATCCCCAATGTGCAATAATTTTATTCCAATTCTCCTCAGTTATACAGTGCGGTTTCTTATTTTTAGTTTTTGCATGATTTAGTATGTTTCTAATATGATCACCATATTTTTTCTTAAAAATCCTCCTAATCTCTAGTGTTTCAGTCTCCTCCCAAATAAATACCCACTGCAGTAGAGGAAAATAAAAATTGATTATATTAACTGCAATTTCATATACTAAATGATTGAAATAAGTTACCTTGAACTCATTCCACCACAGAACTTTAATTTCTTCCGGCGTGCTTGTATAAGTCATAGAAGCGCCGACCCAATGGTTATTCACTATTTTATTCACCTCGTGAATAACACATACAGAATTTGTAAATCTAACATAAACCAAAAACAAACTCCGTTATATACTTTAAAAAAAAATATGCTCATTAAAATTTTAATATAGATATTATAAAACTTGAATACTTACGAATCTCCTCGCGGAGATATAAACTCTCTCGTATCTTCCCTCTCCACGAGTGTTTGTTGTACCGGGGAAAAAACATTGGCAGGTATATGTTGAGAATCAGAGGATCCTGCAACTGGGAAAGAGGTGGAGGGCACATTTCCTACAAGAGCATCAGAATGTGCGGGTGCTGAAGCAGAGGAAGACTGTGATCTTCCATCACTACTCCGTCTATGACCGCCATGTCGAAACTAACAATCATGATTATTAGAAGAATATTACAGGGAAAAAAATGCAGTTGCATATCGAATTATTAATAGGAAAAATATGAAAATATTACCATATTCATAGCAACTGGATGACCCTAAATAAAAAAAAGTTCATTAGCATATCAAATATATAGATTTTCGAATAACATAGTAAATTAAAACATAATTGGTATTCAATAAATTAAAAGGTAAATTACCAATAATTAGAAATCGAAATCTGCAATAAAATTTTCGGCCTGATAATGCGTCTAACCGTCATTGTGATCGTCATCGTCATCGTCATCGTCATCGTCATCGTCATCCTCATCCTCATCCACATCCTCACCCTCGTCATTGAAATCTTCATCTTCATACTCATTCAGTTCACTTGCATCAACGTCTATTATAATGCCACTGGGATCTCGTAACGTTGAAATATTATACTCTTCGATATGAAATGTATTGACAACTTCATCTTGTTGATAGGCTATGTCCTCCCAATGTTCCTCAATTTTATTACGTGCTTTGGTTTTACAAACTGCCCACCAATCACTTTTATCTCGTCTCATACTAGGATATGAAGCATAAAATACTTGAATCGCTTGCTGTGCTAATACAAATGGTCCGTACCTCTTGTATATTTTTTTATAGTTAATTTCAACCAAATTAAACTGTGGATGCACCCTCATGCCTTTGATAGGATCAAACCAATGACACATAAATAAAATAACTCGCAAATCTGAGCCTGGATATGCTACCTCTAAAATTTCATCTAGCAAATCGTAAAATTCATTCCTTGCACCTCCATCAATAGATGACTGAACACAAACTCCGCTATTCATTGTAGTTTTCCCAGTTCCATAAGCTTGAGTATGAAAAATATATCCGTTTATGAAATATGCAGGCCAAGTTTTAACCATTGAATTTGGACCCCATGACAGATTGTTTATTAGGTCTTGCTCAATGTGATAGTGATTATCATGAACCTAAAGTAAAATCAATATGTGTCATCAGACAAGATTTATCAAATTTAATATCATATACTACTTACATAATTTTTGAACCATTGTGCAAATTCTTCATCACAGAAATTATTAAACTCATGCTCCGGAAGCTCCGAATATAGAGTTTGAAAAATCCTACAATATAATTAAATAAAACATGAAAAATATTTTATGATATACAAAAAGTTTAATATAACTACTATATACTTACTCGAAATACGACGTTACTTTTGGGCAGTTCAATAAAATATATGTATGGGCTGCTCGCCACTCGGGACCAGTTAAGTATCTACTTGTACAAGATCCACTTGGTCGACCAAGGTAATTAAAAATTGAGAATGCCCTCAAATTTTGATCAACGAGACCCTCATCGTTTCTTCCTGTTTTCCGACTCTTGCATTGAACGTGAGGTTCAAAGTAATATGATGCAAAAGTTGTAACTTCCTCTACAATATAAGCATTAACTATAGAAGCTTCAACATGAGCTTTATTTTTCACTTTTTTTTCAAGTGATAGAGGAATCTAAAAGTAATACAATAAAATTTATTACCAAATAAATTAGACTAGATTTGACCAAATGAAATAACAACGAGAAAAAAGTTTTAAAAAAAAATCACCTTTCAAACGGATACATCCATCGAAATTGAACAGAACCTCCAACTTTAACCTCATATGACAAGTGAACCAAAATATGTTCCATTGAATCAAAAAATACCGGTGGGAATATCCTTTCTAAGTTACACATAATAATCGGAATGTCTCTCTCTAATGTCTCCATGTGTGAATGACTCAGTACTGTCGAACAAATATCATGAAAGAAAATGCTTAATTCCGTAATTGCACCCCAGACAAAATTTGGTAACAGTTCCTTAAAAGTAATAGGAATTAATCTTTCCATGAATGTATGACAATCATGACTTTTAAAACCCATAAATTTGCATTCCTTCAAATCAACGCATCTACCAATATTTGAGACATAACCATCAGGAAATTTCAACGATTTCAACCATTCACAAACAATCCGTTTCTGATCCTTATTCAATGTATAAACTGCTTTCGGTTTTGGTCCCCTACTATTTGCATCAACATCAAGGTTAGGTCGGTTACATATGAGACGCAAATCTTTTCTTGCATTTAGATTGTCTTTTATTTTTTCAGTTATATCCATCACCGTATTTATCAGATTTTCAAAAACATTCTTCTCAATATGCATTAAATCAAGATTGTGACGAATCAAATTATTCTGTCAATATGGTAAATCCCAAAAAATACTCCGTTTTGTCCATTTATGCGTAATTCCATAGTCATATATTGTAACATTAGGGTCTTCAATAACAGATAGAAAGTTAAGCACTCTTTGCCATAGACTTTGACTCGTGAATCTGATTGGTGGAGGTATTCTTTCAATTCTATTATTAGTAAATTCTTCTTTATTTCTTCTGAATTTATGATTTGGCAGTAAAAATTATCTATGACAATCAAAATAACTCGATTTCTTTCTGTGTTTCAATCTGAATGACTTTGATCTCTCCATACATATTGGACATCCTAAAATCCCTACAGTACTCCAGCCCGATAACATCCCATAAGCAGGAAAATCATTTATGGTCCAAAGAAGTGCATCTCTCATAGTGAATAACTGATTAGTATGGACATCATACGTGGAAACACCCACGTCCCATAGTTGGATCAACTCAGCAATCAACGGTTGCATGTAAACATCTATTAACTTCTTCGGATTATGAGGGTCAGGCACAATTAATGTTAAAAACATATAAGATATTTTCATACACATACCAGGAGGAAGATTGTACGGAGTTACAATAATTGGCCAGCAAGAATACGTTCTTCCTGATTTGCCAAACGGAGCAAATCCATCGGCACATAGATCCAACCTAATATTTCGGATCTCATTTGCAAACTCAGGATATGTTCGATCAAAATTTTTCCACGCCTCTGCATCAGATGGATGACACATTAGCCCATTCTTTGTTTCATGATTTGCATGCCAAGTCATGTGTTCAGCAGTCACCTTTGAAGCATAAAACCTTTGCAATCTAGGAGTTAAAGGCAAATAGAACATTTGTCTGAATGATTTTAATCGCTTATTACGATTTGATCTCGTGGTACTCTTGTACCTGCATTGACTACAGAATTTGCAAGTCTCTAAATCTGCATTATCTCCCCAATATAGCATGCAACCATTTCTGCAAACATAAATTCTTTGCACCGGAAGACCCAAATCTTTCACAAGTTTTTTCATACTATAAAAATCATTCGACATTATGTGATCACGCGGCAATACTTCTCCAATAACTTGAACAAAATCATTAAAATATTCTTCTGACACATTATGCTCAGATTTAACATTCAATAATCTTGCGGTGAGAGATAATTTTGTGCGATCACACCTGACTACACGCTGCTCATCCTTCTTGAAATTTTATATATGACTCATTGTGCACATTTTCATTACCACCAATAATTTCTACCTCCTCCAACGGTGTTGAATAATTATTATACATGTGTTCAAATGCTTGAGGATAACTAGCACTTGTGGCGTTTGGTTCGCTATTCAAATTATGACCAACTGCATCAACTATCATCCTCTGGTATGGATTGCATTGATCGTAATATACTTGCTCTTCACTAACTGTCATTTGTATGTTTCGTCCAATCTCTTCATCGGATATAAACGGTTCACCATGACAAGTCCAATTATAATAATTTGGCGTAAAATCAAATCTACAAAGATGTTCTCGAACTTTATCACATTGAAAAAATTTACCATTATGATATTTTTTGCACGGACACCTTAACTTATTCCCATCCATAAACTCAACATTATTAATAGCAAATCTCAAAAATTGTTCCAGCCCAATTATAAATTCATCGATTAAACCACGACGTTCTGATAAATTCTTTTTATACATCCAACTGCATTCTCTCTCCATCGATCCTGTATTCGAAATTATATCAACAACGATTAATTTTCATTTCTTCCAAATTAACTTCATCCGTATATATATATATATATATATATCAATCTAATCATAAATTTATACTCAACATTAATTAAAATTTTCTAATACTAAATATGATTTTGTGTGATATTTAATTACAAATTATAATATCATTATTTCGAACAAATTATGATCTACTAACAGTAATTAAATTACTTAAAATCAAACATTATGATTAAAAATTATAACAGAATTCATAATACTGTAAATAATGTTATAAACAATATTTTTACACGAACTTGTCCGGAAGGAAACAACGTGGGGATGAGCTCACGGCTAGATAAACACCTTGACAAACACCTTCAAAGTATGACAACAACCTATTAAACAAAATATTATATTTAGATTACGACACAATATTATAATTGGGATCATCACGCCGCGAGCTTGCGGGCCGCTCTTTCGCCGACGCGATCTCGCGCAGAACTTCTTTGCAGACGCGATCTCGCGACAGAACTCGCCACAGGTACGCGCGCGCGCGACCTAGTCGCCGCCACCACGTGCCCGCGGTGAGCTCGCAGCGGCTGATGCTGCCGTGTGCTCACGGTATGGTCTAACGCAACCTTGCGTGCAGCAAGATCGCCGCGCGAGCTCGCGGCAGGTCCGCATGCATGTGGCAGTGGAGGCAGCGCTGTCGCAACTCCGGCGACGCCGCCGAAAGGGAGAGGGAGACTCTTACCGACGGGCCGGTGACGGGAGGAGTTGGATCGGCGGGATAATTAGGGAAGAAGAGAGTGAGAGGGAAGAAGAAATGGAGAGAGTTGGATCGGCGGGATAATTAGGGAAAATTTAGCGACAAATGTTTTTTCGTCGCTAATTTCGTCGCCAATTTGGCGACGAATCATATATTCGTCGCCAAATTCTGCAACGAATTTTTTTTCGTTGCAAATTCTGCAACGAAAAACAATTCGTTGCAGAATTTTTCAATGAAAAAGTAAATTCGTTGCAAATTTCTACAATGAATTTTGAATTCGTTGCAGAATCTGCAACGAAAAAATAAATTCGTTGCAAAATTCTGCAACGAATTTTTTTCGTTGCAATTCTGCAACGAAAAATAATTCGTTGCAGAATTTTGCAACGAAAAAGTAAATTTGTGGCAAATTTTTGCAACGAATTTTTTTTTCATTATAGAATCCTGCGACGAAAAAAAATTCGTTGCAGAAATTTGCGACGAATTTATTTTTTCGTCGCAAATTAGCGACGAAAAAAAATTTTTGTCGCCAATTTGCGACGAATTTTGCAACGAAATTTAAATGTTGAAATTTTTTTAATTTTTCTAACAAATTTTTTTTTGTCAAAAATTTCGTTACAAATTTGCGACGAAACATAAAATTCGTCACAAAATTTATTGCAGATTTGCAACGAATTATTTGCATTGCCAAAGTTCGTCGCCAAAAATCAATTTTTTTGTAGTGTGAGTTTCGGTCAAAATTCATTGATGACCTTAGAAAACTCCAATCGGATTCATGTCAAATACTATAAGTTTCTCAAATATTTGAGAACCTATATATATATGTACTTGAAAATCTGCTCAAAGTCATTAATATCAGTGATCAAAAAAATTTCAAAATTTTTCTTTTAAGACAAATGATACATATGCAAAACTTATCGTAGAGATATCGGAACTAGGTATGAACATCATAAATACCTTTATAGTACTGTCCTCTTCCATTACATATTAACTCTGAAAAATTTCACATTTTCTAGACCTGTCAATGAGTTTCAATCAAAACTCATTAATGAACATAGAGAACTCCAATTGAATCCATCCAACTCCCATAAAATTTTACTATGCTCCATAGTCCAAATATATCCTTCTTTATTGTTTTAAAAAAATAAACATCACAATTTAACACATTATGATACTGATAGTGATGGTTTTCCAAAACCAACACTATGGTGGTGTTGGTTTCGAAAATCAACACCACCTTGTGAGTTGATTTCGAAAACCATCACCAACTTATGGTGTTGGTTTCAAAAATCAGCACCACTTTATGAGTTGATTTCGAAAATCAACATCACCTTATGGTGTTGGTTTCGAAAATCAGCACTATCATGGACTCATGGTATATTGATTTTCGAATACTAACACCACATGAATTATTATATATATATATATATTAATTGATACATAATTTACCATATAAATATCAAAATAAAATATGGACATCATAAATATTTTCATTGTATTATTCTCTTTTATTATATATTAACTTTTTAAAAATTTAAATTCCTTAGATTAATCAATAAATTTCGATTAAAATTTATTTAAGTACGCCATAAATAAAATAAAATGAAGGAACGGTGCGTACGTCATTGCTTCCTGATTGCAGAAAAATCAACCATAGTCTACAGCGGTCGTTTGCGGTTCGTGCGTGGGGTCCACAAACGAACCGGTAGCAGTGACCGCCCATACCATCTTGTTTAATCTTCGCTTTTTTAAAAAAATTTTTAAATTAAAAAGTAATTTTAATTAATATTAAAAATAAAAAAGACGTTAGAAATAAATTTAGCCGATGCGAGTTGGGAGCTTCAATGCCCGTTAAAACTGAAAGCTGGAAAGGTACTCACTTCGCGATGGCGAAACGCGGCAGCATTTTATTTGCAGGTACGACGATGGTAGAAGCAGGTTTGCAGCGCATCTTCAGCAAGTTCAGTGAGCCACCAAATAAACAGCCAATCGCAGCATCTCTTTAACCATACGATTCCCAGAAACGGATAAGCCCGGCAAAAAAAGGCAAGCAACCATGGTCGCCGCCTCCGCCGCCGTCCTCCTCTCTCCGCCGCCTTCCGCCGCAGTCAAACCCCTCCTCCCCACCCTCACTCACTCCTCCTTCCCTTCTAAGCCCACTCCCTTCTCTCGCCTCCAAACCGCCGCAAAGATCTTCGCCTCCTCCTCCTCCTCCTCCTCCTCCTCGTCGCGGACCCTCTCTCCTAAATCCCCCACCGCCTCCTCCGGAAGCGAGGCCAGGGAGAAGGAAAAAGTATTCTTCGACGGAGGCGCGCACTACGGCGACCTCCTCGCCAACCTCCTCCTGGGGTTCACCCTCCTCTGGCTCCCCCTCACCCTGGCCGCCGTCTCCCGCGCCTTCTTCCTCCGCTATCGCTTCACCGACCGCCGCGTCACCGTCATCTCCGGGTTCACCGGCCAGGACCGCAGCGACTTCCCCTACTCATCCATCCAGGACGTTCAGGTCGTGCCCAGGTTCATCGGCGAGTGGGGGGACCTGGTGATCACCCTCAAGGACGGCACCAAGGTGGATCTCCGGAGCGTGCCCAAGTTCCGGGAGATCGCCAAGTATTGCCTCTCCATGGCCGGTGGCTCAACGACGTCGGCGGCCGAGAGCGGTGCGCCGCCAAGAGGGTTTTGAGCAAAAAGGCACAGCCGTCGGTGTCGATTAGGGCTTCGCTCCTCTCGAAGGTATGTGCCATCGAATCCGATCCGATGCGATCCCATTGCGAATTTTGCATTCCTGTGGATTTGAAACCTGAAATTCTTCCTGACATTGCGATACGAATCTGTCTATAACACAAAAAAACGTGGATTCGAATGGAACCTCGAAAGAACTTCTTGTTTGTTTATCTTCATCTACAAATTTTGCATGTTCTGAATGAGGAGTCTCTTTGCTGCATCCTCTCTTTGAGGAAGATGCAATTGATCCTTTGTCAGTGCGGTGTGCAACCGTAGAGCGTTCAATTTAACTCCAGACATATGCGGTTCAATCTCCAGCGATAATAAATTAGATGGGAGACGGTCTAAAAAAAGTCATTAATATGATAATTCTATTTTTTTTTAATAAGCAAAGAAGTAATCTTTTCTTCTTAGTAAATATATATATATATGTTCAAGAGTATATAATAGTATCCGAATACACTTTTAATGTCCTATAAATATGAATATCTACACTCCTATAAATTTTCAACTGTCCTTTATCAAAGAAATTACTATTGCGTCATACAAGGTGAATCAAATAAAATAATAAAATATGTCTTGACTTTGTCAATAGTCGCCCACCTCTAAAGAATTATTTATAGACTTGAAGCATTCTCTGATAAGTAATCATCTTTTATCCTATGTAGAGTTTATCTCAACCCTCCTCTATAAATTTGTAATAGGTCATATTTGAAGAATAAGTATGTTTGAGTCTCAACATCTGTTTATAAAAAGAACATTGTCGATCCGTCAAATAATTTTATCTATCTCCAATGGAAAGATGTCTCTATGACAGTATTCATAGCGTAACTTATGATTGAATTAGATGCAGAGCTTTCACACTTTCACACTGTCCTCATTCAGAGTTTTTTCATAAGAAGTAGCTTTTTTCTGTCAATATCACTTGAATTGCAACTCATTTCATAAAATCCATCGTAGCCTTTTTATCCATTTGCAAAAAGTTAAAATTGTCAATTTAGTGACTTCTATCGGTTTATCTCACGATCATTGTGAGAAAGATAACTCATAGAAGACTATATGGACCTTGACACAGTGACAAAAACATATAGAGATCATCTGAATCCATAAAAGAATTTTAAATCTTCTCATGTTACTTCTATAAATATCATCATATCTTAATCATCAAATTTTTTTATCCATCGTATCAAATACTTATTTGCTCAAACATTCATGTTGGAGTCATATTTATATAAATTATATGTAAAGTTTTTGCCAAGAACTTCCATTTAAAGGGTTTTGTTGTGCTTTGAGATGTATGCATTTCGTAAAAAATATTTTTAGTATTTAGTGGGACATGATGAATTTAAGATGCTTAGTTGGTGCTTTTGGGATGGGGTATATACCCTAAATCCTTAAATTCCGTACATGGAGCTGTCATTTAATAATTACAACTTAGCTATTTGAACCCACCAATGCTTTATTTCTAAAAATAATATTCTAATTGGAATATACCCATTGTGCTCTCGAGTTTTTAAGATCAAATCTCTTCAAAAATAAATACCCATCGATTACTAAATAAATCTCAATGTAAAATATCTCCCTATCCACTTTCCTCTCCCTCTTCTCGTAAATAAAAATTGAACACATTATATTATGTTCGATGGATCATGACCAAATAAATTTTAGTACGTTGAATAGATAATAATTGAACAGACAACAATATATTCGACGGACCAAAATCGAATGACGTAAGATTGAACAATACTTCATTCTTGTACGTTGTTATTTCGGTGATTACTATAGTCAACTCTAAATCTATTGGGGTCATCGTCACCATCGTCGTCTGCCCAATCAAATCGCGGTCGAATTTCGATCGAATTGTTATCAAAATTCAATCGCCAACGTCGCAGTCGCAATTCGATTGGACTTCGATGCCGAACAAATTGTGATCGAATTTCGATCGAAATCTGACAACTCGATGGTGATATCGAGCGATAATAGTTTCGGACGATCGACGATGTTGAACGACGTTTCGAACAGATTATTTTTAGAAATGATAAAATAAAAATATTATGAGATGTATTTAAAAAAATTATGATAAAAACATATTAATCGGTGCATTTAAAAAATATGTGTATTTAGTGAAAGTTTAGGTGCCAATAACCTGCATACCTTAAAATTAAATATTCTTTAATTAATATAATTCAGATTTGTCGCTTCTCAACGTCTCTCTTTCTCTCTCTCTCTTCAATAAAGCCCCTTTCGATCGCTTCACTCCGTTTCATCCGCCTCCGAGTTCCGGCCTCATGCAATCGCCGATCCAACCCGTCGTCGCCTCCGGAGGATGCTGCCCCTTCTTCCGTTCCTCCTTCTCCCGCTCGCGCCTCCGCTACCGCCGCCTCCTCCCCGTCGGCGGCCCCGCGGAGCCGCCCGTCCGCGTGGTGGTCGGGAAGGAGCGCCGCGTCTTCTTCGTCGACCGCTTCGTGCTTGATCTAGCCCCCTTCCGGATCTTGATGCAGGCGGCCGGAAAAGCTCTCCGGCGCCGGACGAGATCCGTCTTTGTGGACGTCGACGCCATCCTCTTCGAGCACTTGCTGTGGCTGGTTTTCCACGAGCGCTCCGCCGCCTCCGCCCCCTTTTTGCAGCTCAATCTAATGGAGATCATAGAGTTCTACTCGGAGGATGATTAGATAAGCGAAGCAGATGAGATAAATCGACAACATGATTTTGCACAAGGAGTTCGATTCAGTCTGAGATCGATTCTTCCAGGTGAGCATTCAATTTGAATGATAAATAATAGAGCTAATATCTCGATCTTCTTTTAAAATTAAGTACAATTATATATATGTATAGTTGTATCAGATTTATCATTTTATTCATGTAAAAGTATCATCCTACAAGAACATTAGAGGAAAACTTCAATTGTTTATTCACAACAAATTTCCATATGATGGGGAAAACAATTCAATTCATACAGTTTCATCCTCATCTGTGTCGAGTTCAAGACCTTCTGCAGCTAGAAGTTGAGTGATCACCCTTTTCTTGTCTTCCTCTGCCTTTTTCCGCATCAAATCTCTCTTCCTCAACACTAGTGTATGTCTCTTCCGGGTGCTGGAGAAATACTCCATCGACGCTTTCTTTTCCCTCGCCAAAATCTTCCTCTCTTCATCAGGATCAATCTGAAAAACACTTGTCATTGTCATATGGATTCAAGACAAAACATCCAAACAAAGCCAACACTTTGGTGCGTTCGATCATAAACATGTTGCTTAAATTCTTGCAAAAACTGATCTGTTTTTGCCAACCTTAGATCGGGAGAGCCGGCGCGCTCGGAGGTTCATCTCGCGCTGCTGTTGCTCAGCCCAAGCAGCAATTGCCATATCTCCCCTCTGATCAAATGCTTTTCTCATTTTCATTAGCCACTCCATCCATGCCTGAGAAGCCTGATAGGTGCAAACAATACAAATTTTCATTTAGGATGAAGCTACACAACAAAATTCTACCAAAAAAATTCAACTACACTCATTAAGATAAATCTTCTTACAGTACTTGTATCGTATATTAGGGTTAGGGGAAGCAGAAGACACTTTCTTATGGTAACACTCAGTTTTGAATCAAGGCTAGAAGAAAAAACATCAGAAATCATTTAGGAACTAAACCAAACAAAACACTGTCATTTTCTAGCATGTTTTTATACTTTGAGCCATAGCACACCTTCGATTCTTATAAGCGTCATGTATCGCTCATTATTCGACTTTGTTAACTTTCGATGGTTAAAACAGTCGTTAATGATCTTCGCATAACTAATAACCTTTAATTCATATTTGTTGTGCAATGCACACCTTCATAGGATTGACCCAGTGATCTTTGTCATATCGCCTTCTTTTTTCTTCATCTATTAGAAGTTCATAAGCATCTTGGATTTCGATAAACCGAGCTGAAGTGTTTCGCCTCGCTCGAGGGTTCCTCTTCCATCGTAGGCTTTAGAAGAGAAGAGAAATAGTATCAGCTGAGGACTAAAAGAAACATTAAAAATGAGGAGAAAAAGAGGAAATTCAAATGAGGTTTCTGGAGGTTCAATACTGTTTGTCATCTCATTTTACCATCTGGGTGATAGAACTTGGCCAATCTTCTGTAAGCAGCCTTTATGTTCTCTTCATCAGCATCCCTTTCCAGCTCTTCAAGTTGAAAGATATCCACCATCAGAAACACACAAAATCCATGATGAAATAATCTAAGAAAGCATCTGAATGTTTAGAAATCCATATATCACTAAACCTTAAACCCTAACTCGAGGATCACTCGGAAAATAGGTAGAACTTTCGAATTCAATTATTAAATCATCCATTCTAGATTTGGATAGGGACAATAACATAGAGAGAATCCCATTCTACATGTCAATATCAACAATAATAAAATTTATAGTAAAAAGAAAATCTCGACTTTAGAAATCACGAGGATTCGTTCAAGTTCCTCCACCCCAATAAAAAGGTGATTTTATTTCCTAAATATTTTTCAATTCAAACAAAATTCATTATTTTTCTCATTCACTCCGCTCTTTCCCGACACAAATGTGTTCGAAACTTGATTCGAGCCGAATCAAATTATAACTTAAAATGACAAATTCGATGATTCAAGCAATTCAAACCAAAGCTATGTAATACAAAATAATAATAGACACTCTTTCCCGACACAAATGTGTTCGAAACTTGATTCGAGCCGAATCAAATTATAACTTAAAATGACAAATTCGATAACTCAAGCAATTCAAACCAAAGCTATGTAATACAAAATAATAATAGACCGAGCTCATAAACAATCGAACAATTCGAATTTGGCTTGAAAAATTATCGAGCATTATTTTGAATACAAATCAAATATATATATATATATATATATATATATATATATATATATATAAAGAGAAATATTATTATACACAATTCATCCGTGAACATTCATATGCACCTCAATTATTCACCGTCTGATCGAATGATCGCTATAATTCAATCTTTGAATCCTAAGGATCATACGATGGATAATGGAGATGTTTATGGGTGTTTATATATACACACATATGAAGTTGATCTGCTGCGCACGCTACACAGCGTGACTCGTGCACGAAAACGTCTCAGTCGTCCGATCAAAATCGTGATTGCACAGTAACGGAAAAAAACACAGTGTTTTTTCCGCGCGATTTCACCGTTGTCGCCCCCGATTCATTGTCAGCCTGTTGAATTCCGACCGGATTGCGGCCGCCAGTGGTGCGCTTGCAATTGCAGCCGGACCGTGGACGGATTCCGGCCAAATTGGCATCGGAATTTGGCCTTCCGTCGACGAGATTGACGATGTCCGAGCACGCGGTTACTGTGTATTTCTTCGTCACGCACAGTCGGGCAACGAAACGGCACTCAACGGATCATCTCTCTCCCTCTCTCCCTCTCTCTCTCTCTCTCTCTATATATATATATATATATATATATATTTATATTTGAGCATTAGTTTGGTTTCCTTCAAACCAAATATATAGACTATAATGCAGCACTAAAATAAATAAATAAATAAAAAGAAGAATCTTGAAAATATGATCTAGTTAACTTCCAACTGACCACAAGGAAAACAAAGTAATCCATGAGAAAAATACCTAGGGTTTCGTATGGAGATTTTTCCGATTTCCAATTAGAGACCCTGGTGATCGTCCGCCTGGAGCTGGCGCGCGACGCCGGCCCCATCCTGGCGTGGTCCTCGAGTACGAACGGCGATGAAGCATGACAGGGCGACCTCTGTAGATGTAGATCGAGGTGATGGCCGCGTAGGGGCGGCAGGTCGCCTTCAGATTGCTCATCCCGAAAACAGAAGAGAATCGGCGAAGAAAGGGAGAACTCAGAATCACATTCCGAACTAGGGTTTCGATTTGCGGTAAGAATCGAGAGAGAAGTTGCTTCCGGAGGTCGGAAGAGGTTGGGAGACTCGCGACGGAAAGGACTTTTTGGAAAAATAGAGGACTGCATCGCTCGAGGGCGGCTTGCTACGTGCCACCAAATCGCTCGACCAAAAGACCATTTGCTGTTTCTGTTCTTGCAGGTTATTCCGCTGTCAGACTGAACGAAGTATTGAGTTGGACGGGAGACAAGTAGGGTGTGTAATCGGTTAAAATGGAATCGATCGAACCGATTAAAACTCTGAAATCGAATAAATTAAATTATTTTAACTAAATTAAATCGATTAAAATTTTTTATCAAATCTAATCGATTTGGCCAAAAAAAATCATTTTTCCAATTAAAAATAAAAAAAATGATTTTTTACGAACAGTCGACTGACGACTGATGTCTCAAATCAATCGACTGATGGTCCAATCAATCGATTGATGTTATATATCAGTCGATTGGATCTAGTGAACAGGAGCATAGAATGTTTCTTAGTCGATTGATGACTTAAATCAGTTGACTGATGGTCCAATCAGTCGACTACTTCAGCTAAAATTAATTGGTTCGGTTAAATTGAATTTTTTTCGATTTAAATCCGAAACCAAACTAAAAAAACTTGAATAAATCGATATTTTTTTAGTAAAAAGACCGAATTTTCGATTGGACTGAACTGAACTTTCAAGTTCGATCGGTTCGATCAGTTTTTTCGATTTAACCGACCGATTGTACACTCCTAGTGACAAGCAGTAGGTCCGATAGTAGCATAGAGTTGCGGGTACGGTGCAATGGTCCCTAGCTCATCTCATAAATTAACACGATTTAATTTTCTATTATAATAAATTTAATTTTGAATTAAAAAAAAATTAAACAGTCGACCTTGAAATTTATCTTTTCGAACGGAATACATTTTCATTATTAGACTTACATTACAGAGACGATGCAATCGCATTATTGAATTTAGCTGTTGACACGTGAGTACTTCTCTGATGTATTACGGTGCAATGGTCCCTAGCTCATCTCATAAATTAACACGATTTAATTTTCTATTATAATAAATTTAATTTTGAATTTTAAAAAAAATAAACGGTCGACCTTGAAATTTATCTTTTCAGACGGAATACACTTTCATGGTTAGACTTACATTATAGAGACGATGCAATCGCATTATCGAATTTAGTTGTTGACCCGCGAGCACTTCTCTGATGTATTTTAGTGGTCGATGGAGATCTCATTGAAGGGTTACTTAGCATCTCATTAGAGATTCGTGGGGGCGAGCTGATCATCCTCAGAATTAGTCATGTCGAAAACTTAGACACTTGGTGTCAATAAAAAAAATATTAGTATCGAGTTGTCCCCTAGGATGTGACACGATAGTTAAGGGCGAAAGGGTGCTCACATATTGTCACCGTTCGATTCCTTATGTGTGCATTGTTCTTTGAGAATTCTATGTCAATTTATTCATAGGTGAACCAAGTGTGAGCGCCTGTTGGTGGAATTGGATTGAATCGTGGGGTCATCCACTGATCTCATTGTATCAATCCTTTGATTTATTCGGTGTGCGACAACTGAGAGATAGGACCACCACTTTAGGATTAGTCGAACAACAAGGTACGAACACTTGGGTCATCAACAACAAAAAAAAAAAGGCATCGAATTAGACGAGAGACACTCCATATGAGGATTAAGTGTGAGCGCCCAAAAGTGGAGTTGGATTGAAGAACCATGAAGGTCATCCACTGACTTCATTGTGTTGAGCTCCTAATTTATTCAGCGGATGATATATGAGGTCATCCCTAAGATTAGTCAAGTTGAAGGTTTGGATACCTAGATTATAAAAAAAAAAAGGATCGAGTGTGTAGTGCGACGATAAGTTCTCATTCGATTTTTTTCAAAGAATATACTTTACCATGTTAGAGTTTGAAGAGTCCGAACCATTTACACCGTTGGATTACTCGTCGAGATCCATATGTACTTTTCAAATTTACTTTGATGATCGATGAAAAACTTTTATATAACTGAGTCATCCATCCTTGGGTCATAGATCTAGATGATTGGGTTATAACAATAATATTAGGATCGAGTGTGTCATTATGTCATGTCGCGATAATAGGTGGGATTCTTCTTCCATGCAATTAAGAATGTCAATTTTTTTTTGAATTCAATACCCGACTCGTATTAAGGATGGTATGAAGGAATTTTTTGGATCAGATTAAATAATCAGATAATTAAATATGAAGATTTTTATATTCGGATATAGATATATATTTTATATAATTTTATCCATATCGTACTCGAATATCCGATTAAATTATTGATATTGAGATAAATTATTTTTAATATTTTATTATTTCTTCTATGATATTTATTTTGCTAATTTTTATCTTTAATTTTTTTTATTGTTTTTCTAAGAATTTGATAAATATCTATAGCTTCATCTAAATAATTTAAATTTTAAAAAACAATTATAGATGGTAATAAAATATTTGGATAGAGTATGAATATCTCATTCTTCTTTGGGTAGGAATGACGATGAAAATGAATATAATAAATGAGAATGTGGATGGAGGATATGATCTAATCCAAATTCTTTTGCTTGGCATATTTGATAGTTGTGGTTCTTAAATTATTCGTGACGTTGGACTATCTGTCTAAATTTATCTTTATTTTCTGAATTTATTTTGACAATCGATAGAAATCTTCCATGGGACTAGATCAATTACCTAGCATTAGTCCGATCACTATATATATATATATATATATATATTATGTGAATATTTACGTTTTCTAGTGAGCCTCACCTCCCTAAATTCTTCTACCACGCTCCGGTGTCTAGACTTCCTAGTCTTACCAGCACATGTCTTATAAGTAGATTAGTGGAGTTATCTCTTGAGAAGAGAATAAGGACTTGAAAGAACAACCTTAATATTCAAACAGAAATTTGCGATTACATTCAAAGAAAACTACAACAGACATGCTTTCAAAGGAAATTGCAAAGGAAATTACAAGACACTAAGAAACACACATGAAAAACACACGAGAAAATAAAGACTTACAGTCCTATCGCTTGAAAAGAAACTGGACACTTCAACACTTACACGAACACGAACACATAGGAAAATAAAACTAGAGTAGTGGTCTTCGAAGGGATGCCTCCTGGAAGTGGTGTGGCTCTCCTTTTATAGCCATATTTACTTCGAAGAGAAGTATTCTGCTTGGTGCTTGTGGAGCTATAAAGTTGATATGCTTCTTTTCTTTTGACAGGTGCTTTTGAGCTGTGTTTGTACGAAGATTCCTTTTTGAGTTGTAAAGTCTGAAAGTTGCGTGGTGCAGTCAACTTTCCATCATGTTGTCCAGATTCCTGTCATGTGTTGAGATGGTGGAGCCTGGAGCATCCTGTGCTGGTGGGATTCTCGTCCTTCTTTGATCTGTCATACTATCCTTGTATTCTTTAGCTATAATCTGGGTGGATTTTTTTAGTATCCACTTTAGATGTCTTTGTTTGTAGTGTTCTACCAGTTCTGGATTTTGTATATGGTATTTGAATGGGAAAAATTGGGTTCCCATATGTGATGGCCAATATATTTTTTCTGTGAAGGTTTCTGCTATCAGGATGAATTCATAGATGTCTCTGGCGTCATCTCAAAGCCAGTTTGTACCTTGGAGAGAGGCTCTCCAATGTTTAGCTTGTTGAGGAAGAGGTACAGTTGTTCCCCAATGTTCGTCTGGGTCGCTTGGGAAAATGTCTTCTAGAGCCTCTGGTTTGTAGATGATTTCCCGATATCTGAGTTTTATGATGTGTCGGGCTGGCTCTATCTTGTGATTTATCCATTCTGGTGGTGAGCTTTCAATTGAACATGTTGCATAGCTCTCAAAGGATTCCATCTCCAAGAGCATTCGAATGACGTTTCCAAATTTATACGGAAAGGCTTCTGTGATATTGTGAGCTTGTACCCATAGTTTATTGAGAATGTCATGGTCAAGCAGGATGAATGGTGTTATTTCTACTCCTCTGAACTTTTGTGTTTGATAGACACTGAGATATATACTTGCTTTTCTTATAGCATATTGTAACTGGCATTGGCAACCATGTTTCTCGGTGATGCAGTCTTTAAACTTGTTCTGGCATCGTATCTTGAAATTGTATTCGGCTTCGTAGAGTATCGTGATGCCTGGTTGTACCCATTGTAAAGCTTCTTGTAGGATGTGGAAAGTTCTCCACTATGCTTGTTCTGCTGTCTGTCTCATGTATACCGCTAAATCTGTTGGCAAGCTGTTGAATCGGCCCATGTCTATTTGGCTGCTTTCGGACTTTTTCGGGTTAGAAACGAGTTTTATGGATTTACCTTTGTTCTCAATTGTTTCAGCATAGGTCTGTTGGGGACTTGTTCTTATGAGATTTTTGTTTTTTACGGAGGAGCTCAAGAAATAGTTTGGCCCTATTTCTTTTCGGATTGCTTCAAGGGCTAGTTCAAGGGAGTCGAAACCCCCCAGTTCTTCCCCTTTTGCTTCTTCTAGTAGGAGATTTTTGGCTTCTTCCCAAGTGTAAAGTCCTGCATAGGGGCTTACATAGCCAAGCATGACAGACAGGGAGATACACTTATTATGGCATCATGACATGCCCCCATGCTGGACTTTACACTTGGGAAGAAGTCAAAAATCTCATACTAGAAGAAGCAAAAGGGGAAGAACTGGGGGGTTTCGACTCCCTTGAACTAGCCCTTGAAATAATCCGAAAAGAAGTAGGGCTAAACTATTTCTTGAGCTCCTCCATAAAAAACAAACATCTCATAAGAACAAGTCCCCAACAGACCTATGATGAGACAGTTGCGGACAAAGGTAAATCCATAAAACCCGTTTCCAGCCCGAAAAGGTCCAAAAGCAGCCAAATAAACATGGGCCTATTCAACAGCTTGCCAACAGATTTAGCGGTATATATGAGATAGACAGCAGAACAAGCAAAGTGGAGAACTTTCCACATCCTACAAGAAGCCTTACAATGGGTACAAATTGACCCCTAGACAGACATCACGATACTCTACGAAGCCGAATACAATTTCAAGATACGATGCCAGAACAAGTTTAAAGACCGCATCACCGAGAAACACCGTTGCCAATGCAGTTACAATATGCTATAAGAAAAACAAGTATAGATCTCAGTGTCTATCAAACACAAAAGTTCAGAGGAGTAGAAGTAACACTATTCATCCTGCTTGACCATGACATTCTCAATGAACTATGGGTACAAGCTCACAATATCACAGAAGTCTTTCCGTATAAACTTGGAAACGTCATTCGAATGCTCTTGGAGATGGAATCCTTTGAGAGCTATGTAACATGTTCAATTGAAAGCTCACCACCAAAATGGATAAATCACAAGATAGAGCCAGCCCGGCACGTCATAAAACTCAGATCTCGGAAAATCATCTACAAACCAAAGGCTCTAGAAGACGTTTTCCCAAGCGACCCAGACGAACATTGGGGAACAACTGTACCTCTTCCTGAACAAGCTAAACACTGGAGAGCCTCTCTCCAAGGTACAAACTGGCTTTGAGATGACGCCAGAGACAACTATGAATTCATCCTGATAGCAGAAACCTTCACAGAAAAAATATATTGGCCATCACATATGGGAACCCAATTTTTCCCATTCAAATACCATACACAAAATCCAGAACTGGTAGAACACTACAAACAAAGACATCTAAAGTGGATACTAAAAAAATCCACCCAGATTACAGCTAAAGAATACAGGGATAATATGACATATCAAAGAAGGACGAGAATCCCACCAGCACAGGATGCTCTAGGCTTCACCACCTCAACACAGGACAGGAATCTGGACAACATGATGGAAAGCTGACTGCACCATGCAACTTTCAGACTTTACAATTCAAAAAGGAATCTTCGTACAAACACAGCTCAAAAGCACCTGTCAAAAGAAAAGAAGCATATCAACTTTACAGCTCCACAAGCACCAAGCAAAATACTTCTCTTCGAAGTAAATATGACTATAAAAGGAGAGCCACACTACTTCCAAGAAGCATCCCTTCGAAGACCACTACTCTAGTTTTATTTTCCTATGTGTTCGTGTTCGTGTAAGTGTTGAAGTATCCAGTTTCTTTTCAAGCGATAGGACTGTAAGTCTTTATTTTCTTGTGTGTTTCTTAGTGTCTTGTAATTTCCTTTGAAAGCATGTCTGTTGTAGTTTCCTTTAAATGTAATCGCAATTTTCTGTTTGAATATTAAGGTTGTTATTTCAAGTCCTTATTCTCTTCTCAAGAGATAACTCCACTAATCTACTTATAAGACCTGTGTTGGTAAGACTAGGAAGTCTAGACACCGGGGTGTGGTAAAAGAATTTAGGGAGGTGAGGCTTACTAGAAAACCTAAATATTCACATGGAAAAAAAATTGGTATCAGAGCTCTTCGAACCTAGGGATGAATGATAAACAAGCTAGAATACCTAGATCTAGCTACATCACCTGCTAGAAAAATGCAAACATTAGACTTTGGGACACACCATTGTTTCCACAGATCTAAACAAACTTCACATCAAATACATTCAGAATATTTTCATCTAAACACTATAACTGATCTCATCATTGGAGGAAGTTTATCCTCCAAAATAAACCTACATCATACTTCAGAACTAATAATAACTGCTCTTAACAAACAACAAAGTCAACTTGGCGAAATTAATCAAAACATCGAATATCTGAAAAATTGTCAAGAAAGTCTAAACAGAAAAATAAGCCAGGTCAACTTCATAAACCTACCTAAAAGAAGTGACCTTCTAAACTCACCAGAATTTTGAACCAGAACCAACCTAGAAATTTTGAGATCGAAAACAAAGACCTTTTAGCCAGAGTAGAAAATTTTCTAAAAACTATTGAGTGCCAGTTCAAAGAATTATAAGAACAATTAGGAGACCTCCTCCTTAAATGAATAGACTGAATTTCGAAAATACTTACTATGAAGAAGCTTTAGAATACGCACAAACCTACACAAAAACCCGAGAAGACGAATATAACAAAGTAGAAGTACCAGGGAAAGCAGACCAAATTCAAATACAACAAAATAATACAATAATAGCATTATTAACATCACTACACCATAAGATCATGGTATTAAAAACAAAAATCCTCAACATCGAAAGAAATACAGTAGAAGTAAGCAATATAAGAAATTGGAATCAATCTATTGAAACACTTAGCAAAGACCTAGGTAAGCTCTCCACAGGAGGAATAATCAGGAAAAGACCCTCTACTTATTCATTTATAACATATCAAGAAAAACAATGAATAGGACTACTACCAACATATTTTCTGGGACATCCAGAACAATTGGAAGATGAAGATCTATATCAGAACCACCCTCGAGCCTAGCTTGGCTTGACAACCTACAACACAACAATGCAAATCAACGTAGAATAGAAGAAATAATAGACATAGACAGAACAATGAAAATATTCTCCAACGAACAATTAAATATTCTTAATTCCAGAAGATTATATGGACAAAACCTATTGTCCCTTTCAAACCTTGTCTACCGACATCATAGAGTTGAAGCCTTACACCTACCAGATGATGGTGAGGAATGTCTTACCCTTATATCTGAAGAAGCTGGAAGACAATTATTACACAAACACCATAATTACATACATTTAGGACTAATGGTTTTCAGAATCCGAGGACAACAAGAATGAAAGTAGGGGCCAAAGTGTTGCTAGTCCTGTATGATTCTAGATTTTCTGACAAAGAAAAATCTATTATCGGACTCGTAGAAGTAGACATGAATAACAATAGTGGGATCACGTATATATGCCCAAATTTTAACATGACAATAAAAGTTTTCGTCAAACATATCAAAATAATAGCACAAGAAAAAGGTTACGGAAATTTCCAAGAAAAGAACATACAGCTCGACATAGTATTCTTGGGAAAAACAATGAACTACATGAACAACAATTTTAAAATTCAAATAAACGGAATGATAGAAGCTCTCAGCTCTAAAGGGACAAATTTCCTTAAACCGAGAGAATATAGCTCAGAGGAATTAGCTAGCCTAGAATGGAGTTTAAAGCTAGAGGAAGAAAATCCAGTAACAAAATCAACACAATCTATAATGTACAAAAATAGGCGTGGAGAATTGAGCATTAGATTCTCAGGATACCTGACAAATACAGAAGACGGAGAGGATGAAC
The DNA here is from genome assembly GCA_025175895.1 of Wurfbainia villosa. NCBI lineage: Eukaryota > Viridiplantae > Streptophyta > Magnoliopsida > Zingiberales > Zingiberaceae > Wurfbainia > Wurfbainia villosa. The sequence goes on along the minus strand of CM045996.1, from coordinate 58,087,747 downwards.
CCGCACTCGAAACAAACCTAATGAATAGAGAAATAAACTACTCAGAAATACTCAAAGCATTGGGCAAAAAAAAGTACAATGAAAACCACCCTACTAGAAACCAGGATATCAGTATTAGAAACCAGAATCAATATCCTAGAAAATGATATAGAACTCCTCAGACAAACCCTACAACAACATGATTTTGGAGGATTCGAAGAAGAACAAACAAACATAATACCCCAGCCAGTAGAAACTAATATGGTTTTTGTAAAAACACCAAGCATGTGTAATACTGGAAAATCAGTAGATCTAAGAGTACAGTGTATTCTGAACCATTTTGGATCGGTTCAGTTTCAATCAATTTTGGAATCGGTTCGGAATCGATTTTTGTTCCGATTTGAATCTAATTTTCGGTTGCTAATTTGAAGACGAAAACTTTTAGCATGTTAACATGTCTATAAAATTATTTTATGATAGAAAAAAAGAATAAGATCACTGACGCGATAGATGAATTTGAAAGTTCAAATTCAAGGAAGATGCTTCGGAACCGTTTCGAAATCGGTCCGGAACCGTTTCGAATCCGATTTGGAACCGATTAAGAATTGATCCGGATTGAATTGATTTTAAAATTAAAATTTTAGAATCGGAGCCGATTCGGAGTCGATTTTGAACCGGTTCCAATCGATTCCAATGTCGACGAATCCAAAATCGATTAGAACCGAATCGGAATCGAGGAATCGATAAGCATATCTACTTGACATATTAGATATTTATAATATTCGAATTACTTGTGATATTATATTATTTGTCTAAATTCATTTATGTTTTCTAGATTTATTTTAATGACGGATAAAAATTTACTTGGGATCGAATTGCAAGACCTGAATTCTTACTTTATTAAAAAAAATATTAGGATCGAGTGCCCCATAGACACAATGTAGCGATAAAAACATGCAATAATAAAATTACATATATAGTACTGAGGTAACAAACTTCAGGGCGTTTAGTTCGTAAAAAATTTTCTATTTTTTATTTTCATTTTTTTAGAAAATAAAAAAATAATGTTTAGTTAGCGTTTTCCATTTCGTTTTCTAAGAAAAAATTTTCTGAAAAATTGAAAAATAAAAAAAAACTATTTTTTATTTTCTGGAAAACAGAAAACGCACTGCTGCCAAACGCAGCCTTCGATTCTCTGAGAGATAGCTCTTTGAAAAATTTAGAGAGCGATTTTTTTTTTCATTTTTCATTTTTATTTTTATTTTTTAAAAAATAAGTTTGATTGACATTTTCATCTTTATTTTTTAAAAAATAAAACAATATTTTTTGAAAAATTGAAAACGAAAAACGAAAAATTGAAAAAAAAAAAAAAAAACGTTTTTCATTTTTTAGAAAACAAGAAACGCACTCGTGAAAACGGAAAAGGCGCACCGAACAGTCTTAAATTTGAATATTTGAAAAAACAATTCCTTTGGAACGTTTGGACCGTGAATTGAAATAAATTGTATTTCATAAGATAGCCCCTTGGAACGTCTTATCCACGAGTACAAATTAACTGTGCTATGCATTTAATTACTCCTCGAATCAAATAAGAAAAAAGATCGTCAGGCAAAAATTGAGAATCTATCCAATCAATAATTCTTTGTCACGAGTATTGACGAGAGAAAGATAAATCGTAAAGGGACAAAGTTTCTCGATACGGTGGTAAGATAGAAAAAGATCTATCTGAAATCAGAAAGGATTTTAGATCCGTCATCTAGCATCGAATTCTACCCATTCTATAAATAACATCCTGTCTTATCATCGTACTGTCCCCATGGGAACAGAAAAAAGATCATCCATTTCCACATGAATGACGCATTGATTAAAATAAACAATACTTGTAAAATGAATATCGTGTAATTTTAGAGGAGAATTTAAAATTTTTTTATGGGCTGAAATGTCTCTCTTTTATTATGATCAATCACGTCGAGATCAAAGTCTCTTTATGATTTATCTCTTTTATAATTATCGTGAGATAGATCGATATGAATTATTAGATTGACAATTCCAATAGAATAAAAAAGGATCTCCCACTTATAAAATTAATAATTAATGAAGTCGGAAGGAATTAATTCCAACACTTGATAATAAAAATGAATTGTTCCATATTTAGATAAAGAAAATTAATTCAAACAGTTATTTTACACTAAAATAAAGTTAAAATTTATGGACCTAATAACTTTTTTAGTTCATTTTCGAATCATCATCGAAAAAAAAAAATACAATGAATTTTTAACTCTTGAAATTAATAATCATAAATAGACAATATTGATTTGTTATCTTATTATATCATTGGACGAATTAATTAGAACACTTGAACTACGCTCCTTAGTCAGCCGATGCACTTCTCAGTCGTGCACGGGAATAGGGCTATAAACGAACCAAGTGTTCATGAACGAGTTTGGTGTTCGACTCGGTAAGAGCTCGTTTACGTTCGTTCAATATGCAACAAAGTCAATTAATAAACAAGCTTTAACAGCTTGATAAATTAAATAAACAAAGCTTGAACACGTATGTGTTCGGCTTATTAATGTTCATGAACAGCGTTCGTGAACATTATTTTTGAACAATATTCATGAACATTAACAAGCCGATTTATGATTATATTATTTTAAAAATTATTTTTGAATTTATTTATACTCATTTATAAATCAAGATTAAATTAATAAAATTTTAAATAAAGTTTGACTTAAGAGTTTGATAATATTTAAATAAATCAAATTTAAACAAGCTTGAATCAAGCTTGATACCCATTAAACAAGTCAAGCTCAATTCAAACTCAAACTCACAAAAAAAATACTAAGTCAAGATTGAACAGATTTTTCAATAGTTTAGTTAATTTTAGATTTAACTCGACTCGACTTAGTTATCTTATCAAATAAGTCTGAACACTATAAAACTTGACTTGACTTTACTCATTTACAACTTTACACGTACATAGGGATGCACAACGCATCCGGACTTTTTCAATAGGATCGGGTGTTGTACTACTTGTAAATTCCCATTTGACTTCCGTCTTGCAATTGCTTATCTGACGGCGGAATCCCGAACTGGGATATTTCGAAACGCCTTATTGTGGGGGCCAGTAATTCGGCTAGTTAACTGCGGAGTACGCGAGCGTGTGTAGTTTAACGAACGGCACGTGAGTTTAGTTTCGCAAATTCGGCTCCGCAGTTCGTTCTTGAATTACGAAAGGGAACTCGTTTGATTCCTCTCGGACGTCCTCCTTGACAATGCTTTGCCGCACATAAACCCTAACCCTAATCCTCTGATAGGTCGGTCCGTCATGGTGAAGACGCTAGCTGAGAAGATTCGTAGAAACGACCGCACCAATAAGCAGCATAAGCTCGGGCGCAGGTTTAAGCAGCAGCACCGGCTTTGCCCGCAGGTAACCACGTCGCGGATCAGGATGATCCCTTTTTTTGGCAGTGGCGGGGAGGAATCCATTGTCTCCACCTCTTCGCCTGATCATATTTACCGCCTTCTCGTGCCTTTCGACAAGGACCAGCTCATCGGCTTCCTCATCGATGCTATCGCCGACGATGCCCCTTTCCTCGCCAACATCAGCGCCTTGGCGGACCGGAACGTCTCCCACCGCAATATCTTCGTCCATGGAATCGGCTGGGACGCCGCCCGCGAGAGGCGAGACCCTGATACATGCCTTCGAGACATTCGGCGCCATTGAGCAGTGCAATGTAGTCGTAGATAATACCACCGGCCGTTGCAAGGGCTATGCCTTCATCCTCTTTCGCACCCGTGCCGGAGCAATCGATGCCCTCGAGGAACCAGAGAAGAAGATAAAGAACCGCCTGACTCATTGCCAGCTCGCGTCCATCGGCCATCCCGCTGCTTCCAGCGGAGGGGATACTTCCGGGCGGAAGGTTTACATCGGCAACGTCCACACGGACACCGCTCCTGATAAGCTCAAGGCGTTCTTCTCCCAGTTCGGGGAGATTGAGACGGGCGCTTTTGGCTTTGATATGGTCACGGGTAAATCGAGGGGGTTACGCCATCTTTGTTTATAAAACCCATGAAGGGGCGAGGAGGGCACTCGAGGAACCGTACAAGGTATTTGAGTGTCACCAGCTGCACTGCCGACTGGATATTGAGCATGGACAGAAAGGAAAGGCACTGGCTTTAGCTCCCAATCCCGCAGTTGCTGCTTCTTCTCCGGCTGCAACGCCGCAATCTGTACTGGCACCCGTGGCCGCAGCACAGAACTTTGCTCTGTACAACCAGAACCTTGCGGCTTACAGTGTTCCTGTAGGACAGAACCCGCTTTTATCAGCCGCTGTACTTAATCCAACAGTTTCTGCTGCGGCTCTGAAGCCCACAGTTGGTTTGCTTCCGTCTCAGGGTCAACAGATAGGAGTATCAGCAACGGGGAGCAGAGCTTCTTCATTTGTGGGTGCTTACAATTCTCGAGCGTTGGCAGATCTACAAGTTTTACAATCATATAAAGCCTTGGTGTTTGGGCAGACACCATCCATTGGTCCTAGCAGCTCTTCTGGAGGATTTTCTTTACACTTATGGTACAATATTTCTTTGACGATTGAAATCATTTTGATGTATTGTATCCTGTTTTCCAATCATGCTTTGGTAATTATCATTATATTGGGAAACATTCATTTTAATTTACCTCGATATATTTCATCCGGTTAGCAGCACAATTCCATTTCATGAATTTTTGATAATTGAGACTACCATATTTCATTTTGATTCTTCTGTGCTGGGTGATGATGAGACCTTCATAACCTGGGAAATATAAAACCACCATTCTCGGGTGTATGAGTATGTGTAACCACAATAGATATAATGTAATCTTATGTAACATGCGTAACATACTAACATGCAGAATAGAACAAATTTTTTGTATTAAATATTTGGCTATGATATTGGCAATTTCATCCTTGCCAATTTCTTCTGTTACCTCAATTGATGTTCATGAATGACTAGTCGAGAAAGATTCATTGCTATAGGTCCTTACTATATACTTATATCTATGTAGGTTTTCAATTGAGTCCAAGTTGCTTCCTTAATATTGCAACATCCAACTTATATTGGCTATTTTGGAACCTAACAATCTTCACATCCTTCTGATGGCTAATCCTTTTTAAGCTTGGTAATTTTTAATGAGGAGAATGAAACAATTGTCTTGGTCCTGTTGTCGTTGTCTATCTCTTTATTTGATTCCTAGATCTATATATTTTTGTTATTTCTATAATTTAGGGAAGTTAGCATGCCTCCCACCCAGTAGAGAGCCAAAAGAGAGAGCTGTGTTTTTTTTTTCCGGCATAACCTCATCCTCTTGCATGAACTATTTTCGACATTTACTTTTTTGGCAAGTTATAGTCTTGATAATGTATATATATTCTGGTTGGAGAATGTAATTTGCTAATCCCATTAAACACAGGCACATAAAATCACCATTGGCGAGTTAGAATGTAATCTTATTTAACCAGTTTTTTCTCCCATTTAAGTGGTCGATTAGTAATTGTGTAGCTAGATCACTACAAAGGATGCAGATATGTTATTGACTTACCAGAGTTGGATATTTTTATGTTTTTCTTCTCCAACTAATGCTATTCTCTCCCCTATCCCTAGGGGGGATGAGTAGCATGGTTCAGTTTATCGATTTAGTAGAAGATTTTCAAATGCAGATGGATAATAAGTGTGAGAATTTCCAAGTAGGAAATGAACCAAAATTGAAATCGATAAGCTTTCAAACTAATCAATTTGGTCAGTTTAAACTGTAAAGCCCTACATCCTCTTTATCCTTGCTTCCCGCTAGCATATTTGTCTATTATCTCAGTTGCTAATCTGCTTCATGCCTGGAACTTTGCCAGCCACCTTCTTCTACTTGTCAGCCACCTTATTTTGTAATTTTGATTTTGTTTGGTCAATTGAATTTTTTTTAAAATCTGATCCAGCCCGAGATCACTAGATAGGATGACTTCAGCAGAAGGCCCACGGTCGAATCTTTTCGATCGGCTGAGTACCAATCAAGTCGATCTTCAATGTACCGATCTGGTTAGATCGGCTTCCTTCTACAGAGCTTTGTCAGGTCGGACTGTGGCTAGGCTTAGGTCGGGCGGCTATTGGGCCTCGGGATATCGGACGTCAACAAGACTTTGGGAGGTCGGGTATCCTTAGGTCGGCCTTTGCAAGGTTAATCTTCTTCAAATCGGTTGTCAGAACGGGGAGTACTTCAGACTTAAAAGGACTCAAAATGAGTGAGAAGGGTACCTCAGCAAAGCCCCTCCGATGCAAGTCAGAAGTGGAAGAAAGTGAAGAGAGAAGGAAAAATAGGACAAAGTGTTAGAGATTACTTAAACCTTCATCTTTCTTTCTTTTACCTTTATATAGGGAGAGGCAATCAAAGGATGTGTCTTTCTGGAGAGAAGATGTGTCTTCATGGAGAGAAGACCAGAGAAGTGCCTTCATGGAGAGAATAACATGCCTTTAATGTAACTATCAAACCTCCTCATCTGATCAATTCTGCTGGCCTAATTTGGATGAGCTTGAGTTGACTCGTATTTAGTTTGACTAGAGCTGAATTTGACTTCCACCTCAGCTTGACTATTGACCTGAGCTTGCCACATGGTCGAGTCTATTTCCACCATATCAAAATCAATATTGCTTGATGGGATATTTCATATTTGGGAAGAAAAGAAAGAAGTGAGAGAAGAGGCACCTGCTGTGAAAATTGAAACCCAAGGGTGCCTTCATGGAGAGAATAGCATGCCTTTAATGTAACTATCAGACTTCCTCATCTGATCAATTCTGCTGGCCTAATTTGGATGAGCTTGAGTTGACTCGTACTTAGTTTGACTAGAGCTGAATTTGACTTCCACCTCAGCTTGACTATTGACCTGAGCTTGCCACATGGTTGAGTCTATTTCCACCATATCAAAATCAATATTGCTTGATAGGATATTTCATATTTGGGAAGAAAAGAAAGAAGTGAGAGAAGAGGCACCTGCTGTGAAAATTGAAACCCAAGAGTGCCTTCTGGGAATCTTGAGTATTCTGTTTTGAGTTATTTTGATGTCGAAGATACCTGCACGTTAACAATGAAACTAAATTATTGCAGCTTGCACAATGTCACAACAGGATCTTAGAATCCTTATTCATTGGTATGAAAACCATTTTTGTTTAATTTTGGTGTTAACGTCTATGAGACCTTTACTTGCAGATGCAAGAAGAAATATCCACCAGAGAGGTTCAAAATTTACTAGATTTCCACTGGTGTCTACGTGGGCGATGTTTTTTTTTTTTTTGAAAGTCTAGGTTGAACTTTGGTGCCCGTTCTATTTTGTTTTTTTTTTCAGTATTTCTCAGCTATTTTGTTTTTTACAACTGATATTTAAGCATTTGCCGGACAGTATTCTAGTTTGAAATTGCTAATGCTATATTTTGTGATAAAATTTTTCGTATACTTTAAGATGTTTTGTTGGAGTTAATTGTCATGAATTCTTCTCTTCCTGATATAGCCGAATTTTCATAATATTTATTTTAAATTGCTGATCAATATAAGCACAGCTATTATTTATCAATGTGTTATATTTCTTTTGATGTTAATTATTTTCATTGTTAATGATTTTTATATATTCCAACATCGAATTTGACTGAATTAACTCAACTTTTATAGCCATCGTAATGTATAGAAAGAAATGTAGACATATCAATCAATAAACCAACTAGCTTCTTCTCCCATACGTCGTACAATGTTTTTTTTTTCTTGTTTTGTTTTGGTTATGCATGAATAAATAACATTGATTTGTTTCATTGGATTATTCAGTGAGAAGCATAAGATAAAGTTATTATCTTGTGATTTAGAGGTTAGAAATTCGAATTCTGAAAACAATCTCTTACAAAAGCAGGATAAAATTGCATATAATAGATATTTCTTCAAAATTTTATATGCTTCCTGCATAGGATTATTATTATTATTATTATTATTATTATTTAAAGAATATTCATTAAACAGGAAGTATTAGAAAAAACTGATGAAATTGGAGCTAACTTACCTCTTTATTTTGGTTGTTGTTATCTTAATGTGTTGCTAAATTGATGTATTTGCTAAAGGTTAAAAATTAAATCTGTTTCCCTGATAAGCAAGCCTGAACTTGTTGATTAAGTAGGAAAATGAAAAGTTTTAAGATTTTTGGACTGATTTCTTGGAAATCTCCAATTTGATAAAGGTGAAGTTTGAATTTACAAGTTCAGCAATAATTCTTAAAGTCTTGAGAGTAAGTTGCCAGCATAGCATTGTTCCATGTTTGCTGACATGATATTTTTGTAACCTTTTCATTTTTTTTTCCATCACTTGAATGGGATCTTGTTATGATCCCAACTAGTTTTGAATGCTGGAAATAACATTTGTAATGGGAATTTATTTGTTAAGTATGCAATTTTCCCTAATAAATGTCTTTATTTTCATTGTTCCTTTGTTGCTTTTATGAAATGTATAAATATTTTTTTTTTAATATTGAAAGATTTTGTCTAGATTCGCTGTTTAAAAACTTATGTGTTGATTCTTGTGGGGCTTCAAATTCTCGCAAGCTGTTTTTTTTTCTCATTTAAGTATTCCATTTCATTCAGTAATATTTAAGTAGATCACATGGTTTCCTATCTTTTTGTTTATTATAACATTTTATTGCAATGAAAACAATGCTGCTCCCTTTTAATTTTTCTTTTTTCTTTTCTTTTAATTTAGGACTTTAAGTATCAATCAACTATAAAACGTGAAAATCATATACCAAAGCTTCCCCTATTGGTGTGACGGAGGAGAGGAAAATTTAAGAATATATGATTCAAATGAAATGAATAATACTTTTTTTAGGGATTTATTGATGACAATAAAGGCTATTTATCTATTAAAAAAAGTGGCATTTTACTATAAAGCGAATTTAAGTTTTCTTATTTTTTTAGAAATCGCATTATATTTTTGTATTTTTTAGGAATTATAAGTTTGTAGCGAGGATGATCGTTTGTACCAATAAAGGCGATTACGTTCGTCTTCAATGTCTTTCACTGTCGATCTTTTAGTAATAGTGAAGAGATGTAAATCACAAAGGGTTATGTCTCTTGACCTGATGATCAAAAATGATGGAAAATTTCTGAGCTCAAGTGAGGATTTTAAATTTCATGTCAAGATTCGATTATTGTCCATTTATAGTAGTATATGTGTTGTTCTACTCATCGGGTCATCCAGAGAGTAGCATCTAGCGAGGACGATGTGTGACTTGATCGTTCGATTAAGATGATTGTGATGATAGTTAGTTGCACAACATTCAGGTCATAGTCGCAGTGTTAGTGATTTTTTTTAATGAAAAAAAATATTTTGAGAAAGAAATTCGTTTTTAGAGAAATATGAAATTATGATGTGCTTTTTAAAAAATAGGAAAATTTGAGTACGCTTGCGGTTCAATTTCTCTTGGACATTATTTTTTGAAAGTTTAAATCGAATTTTTGTTTCTTAGAATTTTTTAAAGGTCTGGATCGAATCATGATAATCTATTTATTTTTGGATCAGAATTGATATATTTCTCTACGAGAATATCAAGTAACTAATATGATAGAATTATCAAATTAATACAACAATCATAATAAAATCTTATTCCATCGAATAGGATGACTATATGAATCATTTTACGCCATTGAATTTTATTCTCTATTATATCATCATCTATATTTAAATAAATTTTATACTATTTTATTATTATTAATCAATTTTTTTTTGTCTTACTCTTCCTCATTTGATATATATATATTTGTCATCATTTTATATCGCCTAATTAGAGCATTTATTGATTGTCTAAATATATATCCATATCACTTTAAATGTATCTCAAAACTTCTCTTCAATAAATACAACATCGATTTTTTCTCTAATAATTTCATTTCTTATTCTGTCCATTTTTATATGTCTGCATATCTAATTTAACATTTTCATCTCTATAATTTTTATTTTTTACTAATGTATTAGACTCAGATTAATATATTTTAAAAACTTATCAAATTAAATTGTATAAAAAATTAATCTAATATATCATCATTTGGGAAGAGGTAAAATCATCTATGATTTAATTTAGACATACGGAAGCTTCTGAATTCGCGGTAAGTTTACCTGAACCTTTGCCGGGTGTCGCGGTCTAATTGCCTCCGCACGTGATCCGTCACCACCGACGCCAGCTGCACACCGCGTCCTCTACTAATTACACGGATCCAGTGACCGCAAGGCAGCTCACCGCCTACTGGGAAGCAGGCCGCCGAACATCTTAGGAAGGCCATCCAAATTTGGTCGTCACTCGTTAAGGTGAGCTGTATTTCTAACGCGAGTGACGAGATCCGACTTTACGGCTATAACTCCGAGGCTACTGTCACTCGCCTCCTTCGACATCCGTTTGTCTTTTCGATCTCCGTCACCAGTCACCACCACGATCATGGCAAGGCATTTCATCTCGGGGGCCGTCGCCGTTCTGGCGGTGGTGTGCGTCCTCCCGGCGATCGTCCTCGCCACTCGTGATATCTCTGCCTCTAAGAAGCCGTTCGTCGTCCAAGGCCGCGTCTTCTGCGACACTTGCCAAGCTGGGTTCGAGACCCTGGTATCGACCTACATCCAAGGTGAGCGTTAGGGTTCCCCCGCAATGTGCTCTAGTGCATTCCATCTTTTCTTCTTCATTTAAATGGATTTTAGGGCATTAGATCATGGCTTAGTCCGGATCTGCATGTGTTTTTAGCCTCGAATCAGGGGTTTGTGATTTTGCTCCATGTATGTTTAGTTGATTTGACGATTATAGGGATTGCCTTTAAATGTTGGTTCTTGTTGGACAGATCTGACGATGTGGTTGCGAGATATTCTGAAATCACTTGATTTCCGTTCTGTTTGATTCCTTGCTCCATAGATCTATCGAAAAAGAAACGTAGTTACAACATTTTGAATTTTTTTCTGTGACAAATTGACTGATGTTGACTATTATTATAAATTGTTTGCGTAGCATGGTCAGAACGGTGGCAATGGTGCTGTCCGGTGATTTAGGGTCTGAAAATTAAGGATAAGCCTACTTAGTTTATTATATGTGGTAAAATATTATATTTTACACTAGATGAAGACGTCGCAGGGTGCGTGCCAGGGGACTATCGCCTGGTATTGAATTGGAAAGGGATCTAGCTCAAGTTAGAAAGAACTAATGCAATGGTACTCCCTGGATAGAATGTCCTGTTGTCAACATATAACCCTCTAAGGGTCAAAATATGAAGGAGATTACCCTGCTTTTTTTCATATCTCTGGTTTTGAAGATAAACGAGCCATCAGATTAAATTAAGTGAAATTGTGGCAAGCAACTGCGTTTCTCTGGATTTGAAGGTAGACGAGCCATCATATCTGATAAGTGAAACTGCAGCAAAAGAAATTATTTTCATGCAACTGTAGTCATTCTATATCTTGTTCGGATTTGTAATTTATCTGCCACACTAGGGTGGTATTTACTATCTTGGATCTCAGCTGTGTACCAATGAGGGTCCGGTTTCTGAGTTATTATGAGGGGCCCTGTTGGAAGTATTGGAATATAAGCAAAGTTCCATATTGGTAAGACATGGAAAAGATCATGGACTTATAAGGTGAAAAAATATCTCTATTGGTATGAGATCTTTTAGATATAGTCTAAAAATAAAATCATAAGGGTTTAGATCTAAAGTGAATAATATCATATCATTATGGAGATATATGAATCTTATTTACACTAACAATTGGTATCAGAGTCATGATCAATGTCAAGTTATGCACCTCGAACGAAGAAAGTGAGACTCTCATGTTCGGATCAAGAGGATTGGATAATTGACAGGAAGTTTAGTTGGATCAGAATGACCGGACAACTAGTAGGAAGTCCAGCTCGATTACGATGACCAGACAGTTGGCAGGAAGATCTGGTGGATTGAGAATCGGACATCAAGCAGAGAAAGTCATTCGAGGATGGATAGGTTTGAGAGGGGTCAATGTGGTTCTTCGTTTGAGGAGAATTGTTGAGAGTATTGGGAATACAATCAAAGTCTTATATTGATAAGACATAAAATATCATGGATTTATAAAATGAAAAGATATTTCCATTGATATGAAATATTTTGGGTATAGTCCAAAAATAAAATCATGAGGTCTTAGGTACAAAATGGAAAATATTATCATTGTAGAGATATATGAATCTTATTTGCACTAACAAATTCCTTTATAGAATTTTCTATGAAGGTTCCTTTTAGGCGACCGATCCATCCACCGATAAAATTCTTGCTAAGTTTATAGAAATATCATGTAGGATGGAAGAAGCTGGACCATTACAGGAGAGGAAAGCAAAGAATGAGGCATTGGATTGTATCCTAAAGTCTAAAAATAAAATCATGAGGTCTTAGGTACAAAATGGAAAATATCATATCATTGTAGAAATATGTGAATTTTATTTACACTAACAGATTCCTTTATAAAATTTTCTATGAAGGTTCCTTTTAGGTGACCGATCCATCCACCGATAAAATTCTTGCTAAGTTTATAGAAATATCATGTAGGAAGGAAGAAGCTGGACCATTACAGGAGAGGAAAGCAAAGAATGAGGCACTGGATTTGTATCCTAAAGTTCAAGTGAAATCTTACTTGCATTTTGGTTTTGCATCTACTTGGGTAAAAGAAGGGAGTCTTGGCACAACGGTAAAGTTGCTACCTTGTGACCAAGAGGTCACAGGTTCAAATCCTGGAAACAACCTCTTGCAAAAAAAGCAAGGTAAGGCTGCGTACAATGAATTCCTTCTCCGGTACCTCGCATGGCGGGAGCTTCGTGCACCGGGTTGATCTACTTGGGTAAAAGTTGGCTAGAGTAGAGGTGGTTGTGAATGCAAATTGGATGATAGGCGGCAGCGTTTGTGCTTGTTTTAAATGGATAATGGCATCGTAGATGTACATCGTTACACGCTTATGTGGTGGTTGATGTTGTATGCATTAAACACTCGGAGCAAAATTAGAAAAAGGAATTCTTTCTTGAGATAAAGATTGCCAAGTAACACCAGATTGTTAATGTAGGGGAAGTCCCCGACTAGAAGAAATCACATCGTATGTTCTGCTTTGCTTCGAAAACCTCTCTGTTCATGTATTGTCAGTTTAGATGTTTCGATCATGCAAAATGTTATAATTGCTAAGGTTCTAACATTAGCAATGGGATTGGAAGCGAAGTGCTTTCTTGCTTCATGTGACTTTATGCTTTGCAGGCGCAAAGGTGAGGGTTGAATGCCGATCAAAAACCACCGGTGCAAAGACATGCAGTTTCGACGGCACTACCGACCACACGGGTACCTACAAAATTCTAGTCGCCGATGAGCATGAGCATGAGATTTGTGAATCTACCATCGTCAGCAGTCCAGTAAACAATTGCAAGACTGCACTCGAGGGGCGCGAGAGGGCTCGCGTCTTCCTCACCCGCAACAATGGCATCGCTTCGGACATTCGATACGCCAACGCACTTGGATTTCAGAAAGACAGCCCCTTGCCTGAATGCGCCGAGCTATTGAAGACCTATGAACAAAATGAAGTCTAGATAAATCACTGATTTATCTCTTAAGTTATTTCATTTTTCATGTGCTAATGCTGCAGTATGGCTGCTCTGGAACTCTATTAAATATGATATGTACTGCTTGTTTCTAATGTCTTTTGCTGTCTGCCTTCTTTTCTTTTCTAATGGTTGATTTTAAGTTTCATCTCCTTTCAATAGTGGTGATGGCAATTTCGTTGTTTTTAACCCAGCATGTCGATTGAATCCAGCAAAGCCGTGTTTACTTGATTGACTAGCAGCTTTCGGATTCTTGGCGATGCACAGTTGCAACAGCTCATTTTGTCATTTTGACAAACAGGTGATAGAAATTTGATGGTGAAAGAAAATGGCATGGAAAATTATGAAGTTAATAGTTGATAGGCAATTAGTGTCTAGTGATCATCTATATTTATTATTTATGTGATAAAAAAAATATAAAAAATAAATAAGTTTGGTTACGAGTGAGATCCAAAGTTCATAAATCATATTTTTAAACAATTTAGGGCAAAAAAAATCAAAAGCCCCTTTTATTGGAATAGTTAAAAAAAAAATTATTTACCATCAAAATAATGTTCGATCCTTTTATATATATATATATATATATATATATATATATAAAGAGTTTTGCCCCCTCAACCTAAGCGCGATCGGCGCTCTTATCGCGGTCAGCGACGGCTCGGCGACTCGGATTCCGACCAAATCGATGCCGGAATCCGACGCCGCCCAAGACCCGTTGGATCGCCTGCGAGGTGCGCGTCGATCGCGCTAGGTCCGACGGCTAGAGGTGGTCGAATGGTGCGGTGGCGACGACGGCGACGGCGGCAGTGGCGATGGGTCAGCGTGTCGCGGACAGGCACGGACGGTTCGGACGCGTATCTGATCAAAACACTATATATATATATATATATATATATATATATATATATATTCAAAAATATTTTTATTTTTAATATTATTGTAATAATTATAATTTATAGCTAGACATTTCAACTCTTATTAAGACATAATATTAGATAACGTAGTAGCTAAGGTACGACACGTGTCTTGACTACCACATCAAGACATTCACACGTGTCTTGACCATCACATCAAGATCCTTTATGATTTACCTCCCTCACAATAGTCGTGGAATAGATCGATAGGGATCGCTAGATTGACGATTCTAACTTTTTATGGAATAATATTATACTTTAATATTTATAAATTAAAATCACTAAAACAATTCATATCTAATTTGTAATTAAAAGTGATACATTTATTTTAAACTCCTTATCAATTGGTTCTACGTATTACAATCATTAAAAGAAAGATAAATCATGAGAAACTTTTTAACAAAAGATGAAATTGTTATCTTGACGATCTCTATCAACTGACATCACAATCGTCGTAAGAGTATTTTTGTGTCAAATCAAGTGCTAGCGAGACGGGAGGACAAATGTCTTCTAAAGACCTTATAAATTTTAAGGATAGATCCTTACTCATTATAATAAATTTATTGCTACGCAACCATCATATAAGCAATCGTTCATATAAATATTTTGTCTCCGCGGGGATGGCGCGATGGTAAGGCAGTGTGGCTGCTTAGCATATAGTGCAGGTCGGTCTCGGAGAGGGTCTAAAATCCCGGCGAGAGGACCCCTTCGCCTTGCCACCGTGTCCGAGACATAGTCTCCCCCGTGATTTATCCTCCTCGCCAATAGCCCTGGGACGGATGGCAGGAGACTGCTAGTTGGACAGATTCCCAACTTTTAGCGTTCATATAAATACTTTATTTTTGATAAATATTGTATTATAATAACTATAACAACTGTGTACTATTTATAATTTATAATTACGATAACTATATTTAAATTATTATTATTTTTTATGTTATAGTTGTTAGTTATAGCCCTAGAACCAATCATGTGATAGTTGAATAGAGAACATTTTGTATCATATTCTATAAAGGCAAAGGATTGGTTATTATATATTTACGTCTTACTTGTGCCAGCTAAATTAAATATATAATAATGCCCTAGAAAAGTAGGTTCTTATCTACAGCACATCAATTGGCAGAATTGATTATGAGAGGCTGTAGAGAACACTTTCCTAAATGTTCCTAGTCAAGTATTAATATGCAAGGGCAATATTAATACATAAAGACTAGCATGTAGGTCAATTGATGACTTGATCTCACAAGTCATGGATATATGATATCAAGTTGACACATGGGTATATATTAGAGAATATATACTGAACTGACCCGCCATGAGAAAGTTTCATGGATCGTCATATGAGTGTCATAAACTTTTTCATGTGACTATTGGTATGAATAGTCTTCAAACCTGAAGTCACTACGGTTCCCTACATAAGGATATAGTTGTCAAACGGGTCAACCCATGGCGGGGCGGGCCAACCCGTCGTAAACTCAATATTTAGCGGAGAGGGGCGGGCCGACCCGCCATCTCGGCGGGTTGAGAAATTTCCAACCCAACCCAACCCAAGGCGGGTTGCGGGTTAGGCGGGTCAACCCGCGGGCCACACAAATTTTAAAAATATATTTAAAATTACTAAGGTGTTGAGGGCTTGAGGTAATGATTTGTAAGACAGATAGAGTACCATGATTAAAAAAATAAATATTTGAAGTAACTAAAATCTTATAATTGTGATTCAATTATCGACTTACAAAATTAAGTACCGATATTTTTGATTCCTTTCCAATGTTCTAAAATATTTAAATCTTGATAATATGTAAATGTAAATTTTTACTCTTTCAAATAGAGATTCAATTGAGATTTTTTAACTTGGGTAATTATTTGATTTTGATATGTTATTATTTCCTATATTGATTAGAATAGTAGTGACAAGATAATAAAAAGTAATTAGAGTATAAAAAATATTCTTTTGTTCTTTACTCTTAACTTCTTTTATACTTTGTTGAGGTGTATGTGTGATAGAAGAATATTGTAATGGTGAAAATTTTGTCTTTTGACATTTCTCAACCCGCAGACCAACAGTCACGGCACAACGGCCGATCCACCACGGGCCAACACGTCTAGATCCATGACCATGGTCGCTCCGTTTAAACTGCGAAATGGCGGGTTGATAAAAGTTCAACCCAACCCGCTTAAATTGTTTGGCGGGGCGGGCCAACCCGGCGGGCCTAACCCAACTTGACAGCTCTACATAAGGAGTTATGTACTTTGGTATCGTCAAACGTCACCCGTAATAGGGTGGACCATAAAGGCGATTACTGGGTATATAACAAATTATGCGGAGGGATGTGAATGATGTAGATGAGATCTATCCCTCCCATATGACGGGAGTGATATCTGTGGGCCCCTTGATTGAGTAGAACTACTAAAACGCATGGTCATGCTCGAATGAGTCAATATGAGATATTGAGCTCATTTGTTTGAGTTAGTTTACTCAGGGATCAAGAAACACATAGATTGATCGAGGATGACACGGTTTATGCCTCATTGGTCAATCTGATATCAAAGATAGAAGGATACGGTCATACATTATAGTAGTCACGGAAAGGTTAGTCGGATCTTGACTTATTTCGTAACTTGGGTAGCAATGATGTATTGCTAGATGCCGCTCATTGTTTGTGTATCTAAAAGAGTTTAGATCCACTGCCAACGTTATGAGAGTCTATAGGGTCACACACAAAGAGCATGATGATTAGAAGAATTAGTGCATTCTAGTTTAACTAGAATAATTTGGGAATAAGCTTAAGTACAAAATGATTTTTGGACTTTAAGCTTAAAGAGAATTTTAGCTTATTAATTTAATGAGATTAATTCAATATGCTAAGCTTATTAATTTAATAAGATTAAATAAATATGTTATCATGATATCCTAAGCTAAATTGATTTAATAAGATTAATTCAATATGTTACCTTATTGATTTAATGAGATTAATTCAATAGGATAACATAAGCTTATTGAATTAATAAGATTAATTCAACATGCATGAATGCCATATACATATGCCACATAAGCATGTCACCTAAGCTTGATGAGGTGGAAGGAGACAAAGGGTTTTGACCTTTGGATTTCCTCCACATGTGGCCGGCCAAACAAGGAGTGATTGTTTTTCAATGCAATTGATTGCATTGAATGTGATAGGAGGTGAAAGGTTTTTCCAATCCTATAAAACACTCCATGGGGTGGCCGACCAAGTAGGTTGAAGCTTGAGGCTTGGAGAGAGCTTGGTGGTGAGAGGTTTTGGTTGTGTGGCTTTTGTGAGTGTAGTAAGAAGAGTAGTCTTCTTCTTCCTTTCTCTTTTTCCCTACCTTCCTCTCCTTTAGGAACTTCTCTAGCAAGAAGTAAAGGAGAGCTCTTCTAGTTTCTTTTGTGAGACAAGAGCTTGCTCGTGTGGATACATATAGAGGCACGGACATTTGAACGTGCTAAAAGATCCAACAAACCCAAGAAGAAGCGGGATTTAAAAAGGGCACGGGTAATATTTTCCTATAAGATAGGTTTTGAGAAATTTATTTTTGTACGAGGTTTTCTTTCACAAGAATCACTTAGAAGGAATCCTATTTTTCCATTGCGCATATGCTATTTTGCATAAGAGATCCCTACAATAGTAATTATATTTGTAACTGCTACACTAATATCAAAAAATTGGAATAATTTAATGGGCAAAAAATAGAATGAAACGAGATGGAGTATTATTTTAATGATAAATAAAGAAAAGGCCTTTTTTTCAATAATTATTTATTAATTAAGTTAATTTTTTTTTCTTATTATAACTAAAAATAAAATAATATATTTATTTGCGGACAAAGTAAACACGGACAGGTGAAATATTTTCCCTGCTATCATCTCTCTTCGTTCCTCTCCTCTCCTCCCGATTCTCAGCGGGTAAACAGTGCGAAAAAAGATCGCCTCGTGGTCGCAGCGATTTGTCGAAACTAGGGATCTGCTGCGTGTCGCTAGGGCAAGCATATTCGTTGCCCCTCATGGGAAACAAGAGGAAGGAGAAGAAGAGCAAGAAGCACAAGGGGAAGATCATGGGCGAGCAGGGACTGGCGCTGAGCTACGTCCGCGACTGGGTCTTCCGCGACTCGTCCGACGACGACGACGACGCCGGCCAAGGCTTCTTGCCGGCGGTGGCCCGCAAAATCACCGACTCCGTCGTTTTCGAGCTCCACTGCCACTCCAACCGCAGCGACGGCTTCCTCTCCCCGGCTGCTCTGGTGGAGCGAGCACACCGTAATGGGGTGCGATTCCTTACCGTTCACTTCCCGTCTCCTTGCTGCATTAAGATGAACAGTTTTGATTCATTCTGTTTTGTTTTTTTTTTTCCCTTTTTTTGCTTTGTGGGACGTCGATCTGATTGTTGCTTTAGTGAAGTATTGTATAGAAGGTCTATGTCTTCTGGTAGTCATTTTTTAGGCTTTGTTATTATGTTTCAGCAATGGATGAGGGTTAGAAGAATGCCAACTCAGTCACCATTCTCCTTAAGTATAATTTTGGATAAGTTCACCACATCAGTTAGTTTGATCTGAACCATCACCTTTTTTTCCTGCCTATCTTTGAATGTCAAATTCTGTCGCATACCTCGTTGATTACGCCAATTTGATATGGCAGCACTTCTTTAAAATAGTCAAATCTATACATGAACCAAATTGTTTCAGATAAGCTATAATTTCTGTGGAATGTATTGCCATATCTTTCTTTTTCTTTGTTTGCCGTGATGCTACCCTCGAAGTGCTTATAACTTTGAATTTGATTGTAGATTCCGGAAACCACTTCAACATTGTTTGTATCCTCTACCAGCATGTTATTCTCAATGATCATTGTTCTATAGACTGTTTTTCCCTCCTTTCTTTTGTGTTTCCATAAATTGAAAAGGAGGATGTTGCTTCTTCTTCTTCTTCTTCTTTTTTTCATGTTTCACTATATGTGCAGATTTTTCCTTGGGTATTTTATGTTTTTTCATGCATGATAGACATGCCTTGGTGCCGTAAGGAACTGCCTCTTGATTGTTGTAACGATCATAAGTCTACTAGTATTGACCAGTGCCACATCCTCCCCTCATTAAGCTTATTATTCCATTAGTGATTGAAATGCCTTATTCTTTTTAGTTCTTACTTGGTTGTAAGAACTCTTATACTCTAAATCTCTATTTGGAATTTTAATGCCATCTTCTCATTGAATAAGATTTTTTTGCTCGAATTTATTTTCACCGTTTATTACTATCTTCTTATCATTTTTAATACATCTAGCAATGGTCATTGAAATTAAACATGATTATGTAATTTTGTATTTAGAGCAGGTGAACGTTCTTGCCCTTACTGACCATGATACAATGGCTGGCATATCAGAGGCTATGCAAACAGCCCAGAAGTATGGAATAAGGATAATTCCAGGTGTTGAGATAAGTGCTGTATGCTCTCCTAGGTAATTATTTTGGGCCTATCAATTGTAGTCATTTTGCATCTAATGAAGGAAAGCTCCAAGAAACGCATTTAAGGTAGTACAGACATGTACTTAGACGATCAATAAATGCTTCAATTAGGCGATGTGAAATGATGACAAATATACATATCAAATGAGGAAGAGGAAGTAAAAAAAAAAACTTAGTTAGCAACAATAAAATAAGATAAAATTTATTTAAGTATAATGATAATATAGTAAGGGGATAGAGCCCAATGACGTAAAATGATCCATATAGCCGACCCCCACTTAGTGGGATCAAGTTTGGTTGTTGATGTTGTTGTATCAATTGTAGTCATTTTGAGTATGATTGTGTGAAAGGAAGTGTGCATGGAACCTGCTACAAATAAAAGCTTACTAAAGAAATTCCGGAAAAATCATTTGAAAGCTACAGTGACACTTCGTCAAGTGGTTTATACTTTGTTATTTACTTTGTTAGATTTAGCAAGGGTCAAAAGGTTTGTCCATGTGGTTATTTATGTTGCATTTTTTTAGCTTTGAAGAAAAGGATTTTTTGGAAGCCAAATTGATTTCGTTTCACAAAGAGGTTCATCCATTGAGGTTTAAAACAATTGCTAGTGTAATTTTCTATTGATAACGAACGCTGTATCAGGTGTTTTACATTCACTATTCTTTTAATATGCACACTTTGCTTATTTTGTGTATGGATGACAGAAGGGAAGAACCAGGAATTGGTGAACCTGTCCATATCCTTGCATATTATGGAAGTTCAGGGCCTTCTAGCTATGAGGATCTGGATATTATGTTGTCAAATATCAGAGATGGACGGTATGACCGTGCAAAGAGTATGTTGTCGAAGCTAGCTAAGTTAAAAGTTCCTATTAAGTGGGAACATGTCGCCAAAATAGCAGGGGAAGGTGTTGCTCCAGGGCGAGTACATATTGCTAGAGCAATGGTTGAAGCTGGCCATGTTGAGAATTTGAGAGAAGCTTTTAATAGATATCTTTACGATGGTGGACCTGCTTATGCCTTGTAAGCATTTGAGCTCCTAAAAAAGCATAGATATCCAAAATGTTTAATGATACTCTATTTAATTGTCTGTCTATTGTTCAGAGGAACCGAACCATCTGCACAGGAAGTGCTGCAATTGATTCATCGCACTGGGGGTATTTCTGCTTTGGCCCATCCATGGGCTTTGAAAAATCCAATTGCTGTTATCAGAAGCTTGAAGGCTGCTGGCCTTCATGCTATGGAGGTATATAGGAGTGATGGGAAGGCTTCTGGTACATTATTGAACTTGGCTTTGTTGTTCTTAGTTTGTTTTTTAGATGAATTATCACTATATTTCGTTGATGTCAGATGACTTGCCATTTTCTTATGTGGGATAATTTGTTACTCTACCACAGGATATGCCGAATTGGCTGATACTCATGAGCTTATAAAGATTGGAGGATCTGATTATCATGGAAGAGGTGGTCATGATGAATCTGATCTGGGAAGTGTTAGACTCCCACTCATATCTATCTATAGGTTCTTGAAGCTGGCTCGACCAATTTGGTGCAACGCGACAAAAGATATTCTTATGAACTTTGCCGAGGATCCTTCCAATACTAGTCTGGAGAAAATCATGAGGTTTCTGACACCTAATAAATTCAAAGGGGTTTCTACTGCTAATAGTGCTAAAGACATTGTTGACCTATGCGTGTCGTCTTGGCTCAGTAACGATGAAAAGGAGGAAAATGACTTCAAGGAGATCGGACACATGCTCGCAGACACTTTTATTAGCAATTGCTCAGCACAAATGTCTTTACTCTAGCAGATAACTTGTGGTCAATGACTTATGCCATGGGCGATCTACATCCTCCAGCAGATAAATCTAGCATTCTTATCAGCCACCTTGAAGATAATGTTCCTTCACAAGAAAACTATATACCCTTTTTTAAGCCACTCCTCGTTTGGCACTTTGATGACACTGGCAGTAGCCCGAACTTGTATGATCACAAAGGCAAATATTTATAGTTTTCTGGCATTGGCGGATACTCTTATTATCCTTTTTTTTTTTGCAACCATCTGACTGCTCTTGTTAGAGATTCCATCTTTGAGGTACTCGAAGTGTAGATAATAAGTGCCTTGTTTTATATGTGAACTGTGAGACTGGAAGAAAGATAAAATTATAGTATGCTTTTCTGATGTTATTATTTTGCCTGATTTGATTAACTCAGATGATCCTTACTCTATATCTTGATTATTTTGGTTATATAGATGATAAGAAAATTGTTGATCAGTATCTACTATTCTGGACCAGCTTTTCTCACTTCCTGGAAACTTTTAAAAGTATCAGCCAGTCATCATGCAGGGGAGGCCAATCTGGTGCAGCTTCACATGTCCAGGTTTGTTTATTTAGTGTTGTACAATGATGGAATCTCCCATGTTCATCTTATTTAATTATATTTGATGAGACCTATCAAACCGTGCCATGTCCCCCATTACGTTTACTTTTCTATTAACTTTTTTTTTCTTCCCTCCATGCATGCAACATGATTCATGAAAATTCTCTGCAAAGTATTGGAGCATTTTCATCTACTTGTTAACCAAAACTTCACTTGTCATATTCCAACTCACTCGTGCCTCTTGAACTCTTTGCACTAAAATTCTTCCAGTGCAAAATAATTAGATTTGGTGTATTTGGAGTGTTTAATCACCTGATTAATGAGATGTACAATTATCTCTGAGGATTATTTCCCAAGGCAAAGTAGTAAACCTAGCTTTGTGATCACTCATGACAAGGACTGGTTGGTGGGATGCATGTAGACTATGTAACTTCCTTTCAATGATCAAAGCTTCCAAGTGATAAATTATTGTATAAATGTTAGGCCATTTTGACTGAGCTATTTAGGAATACATTATGATGAAATAAATTTATTAGTTTCTACATGCCATAGTTTTTTATAAAATATTTTCATAAAGGGCATTATGACTGAGATTGATAGGTTTTTAAACTTCCAATGAAGTCCCAAGATTCCCAATGTACCCAATCAAACAAAACTAAGATGCATGTGAGCTCCAATTGTACCCCATTGTTTTGGTCTTTAAAAATTGAATGCATGCCTTGAAGTTCATAGTTTTTAAAGATTATTTGGTAGTTAAAACTCTTTTTTTAAGTCTTAATTTATGGAGCTATGACAAGAGCCGATGACGATTAAGAGTATATAATAAAAAAAATGTGTATGCCTATTTGTGTTTGTTTTATTAGAACTTGGAAGGAAGTCCAAAGCTTCATTCAAAATTTTGGAAACCACTATTGTGCACATTGGATGGAACACATCGTAATTGACCCAAATTCATCGTCTAATTTCCTTCCTTAGGCTTGATTTACCATCGTAAAAGTTGGATGAGAGAAGAAGGAGGAGCCCTTATGGCTAATTCAGTTGGTAAATACAGAAAATGGAAATCGATTTCCGAAAAGTTCACTATCCTAGACTCTCAAGTGTCTTCCACCATTGCTTTGTCAATTGGAATTCTAATATACTCCCTTCATAGGTTAGGGGCAGTCGTGAGGAATCGTTAATGTGATGGTTTTATAATTTTTTATTTATTTTTTTTTTTTTGAGAGAAGAAGAGGGAGGGGGAGAGTAGATGATCGAGAGAAAAGAAATTTTGTATGTTGTGGGCATCCAAGAAGAGGAGAGAAAAGATTGTCGTAATATACTTGTTTAGTTGCTTTCAACTATCGACTCCACACCCTATAACACTCATCGTTGCTCTTGCTACCCGATTGCATTGTTGGAATGCTCACGATGAAAATGAGTAAATTGGAGATTCATCCATTCATTCCATTGCCACAATGTTGGATGCGAGATCTCACTATCGATTCTATCATAATAAATAACCCTCAATTGCACTATCGATATCGACTTCTCTTAGTTGATTCTCTATCAATTTAAAATAATTGACAACTACTTTACGACAATATCTATGTAATTTTTAAAATATTTTTGATTCGATTTTTAATTATGATATATTTGTAGATTTTTTTAAAATAATATAATAAATTTTAGAATATTAGATTATTGAGTCAAAAAAATTATCGGATCGAACTCGTGATCAATTTTAAAAAAATAAAATAAATACACAGTGGTTTCACAAAATCCACAGGTTTTGTCTCAAAACCTAACCCTAACTGGCACCTGGGGGTATCGCCACCGGCAGGTGCCTGTGAGCTCTCCGGAACTGAGTACTTGGCATCTGGTGATTGGTTGACTAGGAATAGGTATATGCCTATATAAACTACCCTACGCTCCTCTTAATTATTCACAACTTGGTAGGCTACAGAGATCCTCCGCGTATTCCTCTTCTTCCTCTGAACTCTATCGATCTCCTCTCAGCTGCCATTTCATTCCTTTTTTCCTTGAAGAATCAATCTTTGTTCTTACGAACAAAGCTTGAATTTGATCTTTGTAGTATTTTTCCCTCCCTTCTTCACGAATTCTCTTAATTTGTGCTAAAGATTTGGTTTTGATTCATAGAGCAGACATGGCTACAGCTTTAGACGTTTACAATGGCGTGCAGTTCTTCTCATCGGATCCTGTAAATGAAACGCTCGAAGCTCTGATTCATGGCGGCTCTACTCCGTCCTTCTCGGATTCTGCTTCCCCCGTGCCCTTCTCTTTTTCCTCGTCCTCTTTTCTGCATCAGAATCCCATCTTCGATTGCTTTCCTGCTTCATCCCTGAGATCTGACATGGTTCCCGTTAGCTTTTCGAACCCTAGCAGCTGTTGGGCCGATCATGTTCCTCCGGCCGGAACGCTGCTGTCTCCGCCCCACGGCAAAGCGAGTGCCGCCGCGCGCTTCCTCGGCCCCCGGCCGCAGACCACGAAGCGAGCGGCCTCGCCGGCGGCCAAGCTCTACCGCGGTGTCCGGCAGCGCCACTGGGGGAAGTGGGTGGCGGAGATCCGACTCCCCCGGAACCGCACCCGCCTCTGGCTCGGCACCTTCGACACCGCGGAGGCGGCCGCCATGGCCTACGACCGCGCCGCCTTCAAGCTCCGGGGTGACGCCGCGCGGCTCAACTTCCCGGAGTTCAAGCGGAACGGAGCGCACTTCGGCGCGCCGCTCCACTCCTCGGTCGACGCCAAGCTCCAAGCAGTCTGCGAGAGCTTGGCCAGCGCACAGCCGCAGGGCAAAACTAGCCCAAGCCACCCCGCGGCCGCAGCTGCCGCCTTTGAACTCGGCTCGCCCTCGGAGGTAAACAAATCCAAGAGCTCATCGTCGCCGGACGGAGACGACAGCTCCTCGAGCACGTCGGCCACCTCGGAGATGCAGCACTTGGACTTCACGGAGGCGCCATGGGACGAATCCGAGAGCTTTAAGCTGCGAAAGTATCCATCTTTGGAGATCGACTGGGATTCCATCCTCTCTTCCAATTAGTCCTCATCCTTCTTCGATTTCTGGTCTGCAACTAGTTTGTTCTTCCGGCCACTGCAAATGGAATTTTAGTCATTTGCATGGCACTCATTCCATTTACAGAGACAATTCCACCAATACATCAACTTTTCATGGCCTGATAGTGATCAATTCTTGTATCTAACAGAAATCAGATTGTTACTATGAAAATAAAGTTCAAATTCTGTCAGACGATATCTGTGAATTTTTTCTCTCTTCCTTCTGTTAGTCGTCTCGAGATATGATTAATATGTTTTTTATTGATCTACGGAGCCTTAACTTGAGGAATTGAGGATTGAAATATAGATTGATCCACTGAAATTCTCGTGAAAGATTTCCATTGCGAACTAGATCATTTATGTACTATTATCCCGAAATGATTGATATATCTCGAGGATTTCTTAGACTATCATAGAAGCGTAATGAGTTTACATGGATTCGATTTTTATAAGTAATTGATAGTAATGCTAGAATTTGATCCGTTGAGGTTCTCGTGATATGCATAATTATTGTGAAAGCAGGATTGCGTCTAGGTAAATACATCAGTTGGACTTCGAGAGAGGCCGTCGATTATTTTAAGATAAGTCTCATTCAAGAATACATATCAATATAAAAGAGAACGGCTTGGATAATAGAGAAATCGAAATCTTAGGATTATCTTCTATCGCATCTTTTAATCCGTTCGTTGTCTTTTTCTTTTATCGGCTCATCCTTTTCTTACCATAATAGTGATTAGGATCATAGATGTAACAGTTTATACGAGAGAATTAAATGGTTAGTATTGCTGCATTTAACATAGAGATTGTGCAGCAGTCTTTCTGGTTCATCAAATTTTTTCCCTTTTGTGGGGGCAATTTAGTTATTCAGATTTCATTCCGTTAATTTTGAAATATAATTTAAGCATCCTTAAAAGTCGTCTGGGATGTACAAAGTCAACCAGTTGCTAAAGATATTCTTGTGAATGGTTCTAACATAATGCACATAACGTAATTGTGCTTGGGTTGACTTTGTGATTGTGGGCATCATAAGTTTGATTTGAAAGAGCAGCAAAGCATTGTTGAGATGGAGCATATCATGCTTTTTTTTTTTATTGGCATTGAGTGTTGACTTTTAATTTTTTTCTTGCTGTTAGAATAAAATTCTAAGATATTTATGGTGGACGGTCTAACAATTTAATATTTTAGATATTTTAATTATTTTTTTCATTTCAATGGATGAAAATATTTTGTAATGTATTATAATTAAAAATCAAATTATGAATATTTGAGAGAACACATAAATACTCTATCATTACATCGTAATTCGTAATTCGTAATTCGATGACCAATAGATCATGCACTTATGTGTCAAAAATATGATAATATTCACATCAAATATCTCTCAAATGGGAGAAATTAGAATTTAATGAGATATTTTGTATCCGTTGAAAATTGATTTTAAGACGTCATGTGACAAATATTTATGTAGATACTAACTGCACCAATCTGTGAGGGTCGAATACATCATGCATTTTTTTAAAGCTAGCATTAGATATCAAGCTTTTTGACTGACTAATTCTGGAGACGATTGGTTCGGTTCTACAAAAGTTTTCCATCGACCATCAAAATAAATCAGGAAGCGCAAACAACGGATGGTCCAACAGTTCAACTTTTAAAGATAGACCCCTATTTGAAAAAGAAAATCTCATAAATTCATCATGACTAAGGATCGAACCAACGATCCCTTGGATTAATTGTTGGACGCTCTGCCAATTGCACCATGCCTCTGGGCGAACAAATCATGCACTTGGGACAAAAGGTGAAATTCGTCATTTTGGTGATCCCTATCGATTGGTCTCACAACCATGGTAAGGGATGTAAATCACAAGAGATATTTTGTCAAGAACTAATACGATGAAAGGATAGATATTCTGAAAATTTTTATAGTTTTTGAAAATTGATCCTTACTTCTTAGAGAAATTCTATCACCAAATCATGCACTTTGATAAAAAAGACGATTTGCTCCTTCACAGTGCCCCCCGTCAGTCAGTCTCACAATCAATATAAAGGAGATAAATCACTGAGAGCATATTTTATCCAATCCAAGACTATCATGGCCAAGAGGGCAGGCACCCCGAAAAACTTGCAACTTTCGAAGATTGACCCTTTCTCATTGATATAATTCTGTTATCACGCTAGCCACAAGACCCTCCCATAGGGATGTCAAATCGTGTACTTCTATAAAAGATTAGAATCATCAATCTAACGACTCCCATCAATTTGTCTCACGGTCATTGTGAAGGAGATAAATCACGAAGGTCCTTTGGACCTTGACGCGTTTGCCAAATCGTGCACTTGATCATAGACGTTGTGGTGAAAAACAGTGGAATTTAATTAATTAGAAAATCTTTGAATTTTCGTGATATAATTACAACAGATCCAGATCCTTAAACCACATGCACGCATCTGATTCAAATTGCACCAGCACTGAAACAGGAAGAAATGAAAGGGAAAGGGGAAAAAAAATACAGAGGATGAACAGAACAGTTCTTCTTTCTCGTTCAATCTGCCATTTTTCACGAATGAAGATTGCTGTTGCAGTCCTGCGAGGAGATGCGCACCTTCTTATCCAACCCTGAAACTTTCACATCGCACTTCACGACCAAGCTCATGCGCCGGAGCACCAACTGGCCAATCTCGGTGTTCACTGAGAATTCAACCGTCAACTCGATCCAAGTAGGTTTATTCGACGCCTTCATCGGGCTTTTGGTCGATCGGAGAAGCAATTTGAGGTCAGTCGTGTTCCCGTGCGGCTGGAAGAATCCCGGCGTCGGCCCGGAGGCAAACTCTTTGCCGGCATGGGAGGCGACTGCGCGGCCACTAGCGGCGTACGACAAGCCGACTGTGTTACTTGGATTTATGATTCTCACCGAGAAGTCGTATGCCGTTTTTGATTTGGAGGTGGCCGTGACGGAGAGGGACTTGACGAAGAATGTGGGGGTGGCGGGGTGGACGACGGCGAAGAAGATGACGATGGCAGCGGCGAGAAGGAGGAGGGGGAGGAAGACGGGCAGGGCGAAACGCTTGAGGTAGCGGAAGCAGGGGCAACGGTCCTGACGGCGTTGCCTGACCTGGTTGCGGTAGTGCTCGACGAGGGAGGCATTCTCCGGCGGGGGGACGCGGTAGATTTGGTCCTTGGGAAATTGGACAATGTAGGTTTCGAAGGGCGGAGGAAGGGGCAGAGGCGCAGGATCACAGGGCCGGGGCGGCTCCTGCTCCGCCATGGGAGGAGGGCAGGGGAGGGATGGCCGAACCCAATGAGAAGGAAGCGGTGGCAGAGAAAAGAGGAGGACGAGAAAGAAGAAGGGGCGGTCATGAAGGAGAGAGAGAGAGAGAGAGGAATTGCCCAAAAAAAGTTGCGATTATTAAATGGAAATCGAATAAATTATTATTTTTTAAAATTAATCTATTGAATTTTTAAACAAATTAATTCCATCTAAAATTAAAGAAAATTAATTTTCCAAAATTAATCGATTTGGTACATCAGTATCGATTGATTAATGCTACATTATCATCTTCACGGGATGGTACGGTGGTAAGACATGATGTTATTTGCAGGATGGATATGATTCGATTTCGGATGAGGGATCTAAAATTTTCTCTGGCTTCAGATGGATCCCTCCCTGTCTTGCCACCGTGACAAGGAACTTTGTCCCCCCGTGATTTACCTCCCTCTCGCCAGTGCCTTGGGATGGATGACAGAGGCTGCTAATTGGACAGATTCCCAATTTTTACAGATTAATGCTACATTATCATATTTTCATAAAATAAATATTATAATATAGTCGGTAAAAATTTAGAATATGTCAATCTAGCGCTCCCACCGATCTATTCTATAATAATTATGAGGAAGATAAATCACGAAAATTTCTATGAGCTTTGATGTGATGATTAAGATAAATGAAGATCATTTGAATCCATAAAAAAAATTTAGATCTTTTTTGAAATCGACTCTTGTCTTATTCTTAAATTTCACCGTGTCTTAATCATTACATCATCTCTGTAAAATTAATATTATAATACAATTATGTACTATGACAATCGAATGATATTACAGTGTCAATCATGATTTCTTATTTGTTTTTATTGATTAAATTAATTTTTTTAATTTAAAATTCAAAATTGAATCGAATTAATTTAAAAAATTAATATTTTTAAAAATAAAAAACTGAATTTTCAAATAAATGGGACCGGATTTATTTGCACCCATCTAATTACACAAAGCCCCGGAGGAAGGCAACGACCAACCAATGCCGTGGTGTTGACTATTTTTGGCAGTGGGTTTGACCTCTTCAAATTTATGATTCCATTTGATTTTCATCGGACCGG
This sequence comes from Wurfbainia villosa, assembly GCA_025175895.1. Classification (NCBI taxonomy): domain Eukaryota; kingdom Viridiplantae; phylum Streptophyta; class Magnoliopsida; order Zingiberales; family Zingiberaceae; genus Wurfbainia; species Wurfbainia villosa. The sequence continues at coordinate 58,057,947 of CM045996.1, read as the reverse complement.
TTTGGTTCATGCTAAACCGGATCGAATACAAAGGAGACCAGGAGCAAAATACAGTTAGAGATGGTTCTTACGATTTTTCATATTATTGTCTTTCTCATAAATTTAAATATGTCAAATTTAGCGCTCGGAACTGCAGCTGGCAAAGCATCAACCATGTTCGAAATTATTATTGATAATTTTGATTATTCATTTAAAATTATCAATAAAAATTTTATTTGATTCAGAAATGATTATAAATCATGATGGATATCCAAATATCACATCAGCAAAAGAGTTATGCATGAAAAATCAAAAAACTTTAAAGAAGTTTGATTTTTATTGACTCTCTGGATTATAGATTTTTTTTTTCTACATAAATAGCAATCCGACTATACATAAAATAATAATATAATTAAAATCCTAATTGATCAATTGCGGTCGTCGTTGTCGCCCGTCGTCACCAGCCTGCAATCACCCGTCGCTCATCGCCCACCGCCCGTTTGTTGGATCGAAAGTGTCGCTAGAGGGGGGGGGTGAATAGCGATACGGTGTCGTTAAAAACTTTTGCAATAAGTAAAAAGCAAGTAGAGAGTGCACAGCGGAAATATAAAGTAGACAAGATATTTTTACGTGGTTCACAATCTTTCGATTGCTAATCCACGGCCCTAGTGATCCTTGATCACGTACGGAGGGCAATTCACTAAAACCACTCCTCCTCGTTGGAGGTAGGAGCAACGATTACAAAAAGAAATCAAGGCAAAGGGACACTCCCCCTTTCCTTGTTACGATTAAAGCACAAAGACAATTTAAAGAAGTAGAACTTAAATAAATATACCGACAACTCTTATAAGTAGAAGATGTAGCTTTCGTTGTCGGCGGCACTTCGTCGTAGCAAATGTGAGTAGTAGTAGCGGCGTTACGACGGCGTGTTGAGAGCTCTTGAATTCTTGTGATTTGCTTGGCTTGAACATGTCTATTTATGGATATTGATCTATGAATTTAGACATAGGTAGTGTCCAAGGTGAGGTTCTTATCCCAACTCAAGGATGAGGTGTTTCATCCAACCACCTTGTGCCACCTCCAACCTTCTTGTGCGCCAACTCAAGGATGAGGTGTTTCATCCAACCACCTTGTGCCACCTCCAACCTCCTTGGGCGCCAACTTGAGGATGAGGTGTTTCATCCAACCACCTTGTGCCACCTCCAACCTCCTTGTGCGCCAACTCAAGGATGAGGTGTTTCATCCAACCACCTTGTGCCACCTCCAACCTCCTTGTGCGCCAACTCAAGGATGAGGTGTTTCATCCAACCACCTTGTGCCACCTCCAACCTCCTTGGGCGCCAACTTGAGGATGAGGTGTTTCATCCAACCATCTTGTGCCACCTCCAACCTTATTTTGGGCGTCCACCACAAGGAAGCTTGGTGATGGTTTGGATGTCCACCTTGATGTCACATCACCCTTTGTACCAAAACACGAGTCAAGTCCAAATTCACCCCCTTGAAATTCGAGCTCTTCTCGAGGCTGGAACTTGACTAGCAGTTGACTGTAGTCAAAGGGTTTTGGCAGATGAAGTTAGCTTAAAATATAAAGTACGATGGTTCTAACCATCCGATCTCTAAACCTAGACCTTCCATTGGAGGTATTGGGGTCGGATCTACGCTAACGACCTTGCCGGCTTTCACACGAGCTTACCTTGTAGCCTCGCTTCCGGTCTTCACCCGAGTACCTCGGCTTCCTCGAAGTCCTCTCAAGGCGTTGCGACCACCTCGGTTCCCACCGGGTGTCGCAGAACCTTCCTTCAACTTTAGCATTTACTCGCGCAAGATAACAAATATACCCTTAACTATTGAGCCTTTGCCATAATCAAAATACTGTTCGACTTTGGTGCCCACTTGCACCAACAATCTCCCCCTTTTGATTCATGGCAAACCGACACAAAAGTTAAGGAAAAATTAATAACATAAGCTAGCATAATGATTAAGCATGAATGAGCTAGCATAAAGATTAAATATGAATGAGCTAGCATAATGATTAAATATGAATGAGCTAGCATAATGATTAAATATGAATGAGCTAGCATAATGATTAAGTATGAATGAGCTAGCATAAAGATTAAGCATGAGTGAGCTAGCATAAAGATTAAGCATGAGTGAGAAATATTATTGTTTCAAGTTCTCCTTTGAGGTAACCTCCTTGACCAAGGTGAGTTCTTGAAAAATAATTTTTACTCCCCTTAATAGTTGCTTAAGTAAACGGAATTACTTAATATAAAAGGTAATAATTTTGTTTACTTTCTTCCTTACTTTTGTGACTTTCTCCCCCTTTTGCTTTAACTCAAAAAGTTTGTAAATATATTTTAAGGTTTGTAAGTCCAAGCAAGTTCCCAATATAAATATATATATATATATATATATATATTTTTAAATAATAATAAGCTTGAAAATATGTTCATCTAAAATGTACAACTCCGGTTGGACTTGATTGATATAGAATGATCAATAAGTCTTGAAGGAGTTGATTAATTTTAAATAATTATACTCCATGGTTCATGTCGATGCACCAATCTACATCCGAATCGAGTAAGGTCCTAACATCTCACGCCCGTCTACGTGGCTAAGTACACAAACACATTAGTCCTATGTGTTGTGAGATGTAGCTCCTTAAATCTATAGGTATATGATTTCTAAGGTAAGACTTAGGCTAATTTCATAAAAAGAAGCAAAAGTAGAGTACATATATAGAAAAATTTAAATCCTACTCTATTACGCACATACCTAACTTTCGTCTTAATAAACTAAATTCGGCTTCGGGTAGTGGTTTGGTGAAGATGTCCGCTAGGTTTGATTTGGACTCAACATACTCTAGTTGTATAGTTCCATTAGTTACATGTTCCCTAATGAAGTGGTGTTTAACTTCTATATGTTTTGTCCTAGAATGACATATTGGATTTTTAGTTAAGTTAATTGAACTAATGTTATCTATGTAGGTTTTAATGTTGTTAAAGATTAAGCTAAAGTCTTGGAGAGTGTGCTTCATCCACAGGAGTGAGAGACACACTCACCCATCGCAACGTGTTGCGGTGGTAGATAAGGCAACGCAATCGCTTCCTCTGCACTAACTTACTGGGACTCGGTAGGATTTGACAACAACCACTCGTGCTCTTTCTATCGAGTTTACTACCGGCATAGTCGAGTCGGAGTAGCCGATTAGATTAAACTCGGTAGATCTAGGGTACCAAATACCTACGTTTAGCGTGCCCTTTAGATATCTAAGGATACGCTGACTAGGGTTAGGTGAGACTCCTGTGCACAGTTTGTAACCTTGCGCACATACTTACCGCGAATAAAATGCCGGGTCGGCTCGCGGTTAAGTATAGGAGACTTCCTATTGCGCTCCTATAGTATTTTAGGTCAACGGGTTTTCCTTCTACATCTTCGTTTATATTAACATTAGTTGCCATAGGTGTATTGATTATTTTAGCATCTTGCATTCCAAATCGATTTATTAAGTCCTTAGTATATTTTTGTTGATGTAAATATATTCCATCTTTAGTTTGTTTAATTTGTAAACCTAAGAAGAAACTTAACTCTCCTACTAAATTCATTTCAAATTCACTTTCCATAAGTGAGATGAATTCGTTTAGCAGATCGAGTTGGTAGTTCCAAAAATTATATCATCTATATAGATTTGGGCTATAAAGATTTCTTTTCCTACGGTTTTTACGAATAAGGTTGGGTCGACTAAACCTTGGTTGAATCCTTTGGACTTAAGATAGATCGAAAGCCTTTCGTACCAAGCTCTTGGGGCTTGTTTGAGTCCATATAGGGCTTTCTTAAGTCTAAGGACATGGTCGAGGTTTATCTAGATTTTCAATCGGAGGTTGGTAGCGTAAACTTCTTCCTTAATGTATCCATTCAAAAATGCTGACTTGACATCCATTTGAAACAATTTAAAACCTCGATGTGCAAGCATATGCTAACAACATTCGGATGGACTCTAGTCCGACTACGGGCGTAGGTCTCATCGTAATCTAAACCTTCGACTTGACTAAACCCTTTGCGACTAACCTAGCTTTATTTCTAACTACTTCACCTTTATCATCAAGTTTATTTGAAATACCCACCTTGTTCCAATAATTGATTTTTCTTTAGGTGGTGGTACTAATTCCCACTTCATTTCTAGTGAATTGAGCTAGCTCTTCTTGCATAGCAATAATCCAGTCGGGATCAAGAAGTGCTTGTTCAATAGTTTTGGGTTCGATTTTGGAAATTAACGAGATTTGACTAAGGTTTCGATATGAAGCTCTAGTTCGAACCCCTAAATTTGGATCACCTATAACTTGATTGATAGGATGATTTGTTTGAGTCTTAGTGTGACTCGGGTTAGGGTCATCTATCACTTGGTCGATAGGATGACTTGGGTGAGTTCTAGTTTGACTTGGGTTAGAGTCATCTATCACTTGGTCGATAGGATGACTTGGGTTAGGACGAGATTCAAGTTCAAGATCAGAGTCGGGTTCGCTATAAGTTGATTTGCTAGTTGGTTTTGTTAAGGATTGAACGGGTTCGTGTCCTTCGTCGAAAACTATATTAATGGTTTCTTCGACTCTAAGAGTGTCGTGATTGTATACCCTATAAGCTCTACTGGTGGTTGAGTATCCTAGAAAGGTTCCAGTAGAGGTTTTGGATTTGAATTTCCCTAGGTAATCCTTAGTGTTTAAGATATGTACCTTGCATCCAAATACCCTAAAGTACTTGATGTTCGGTATTTTATCGTGATAAATCTCGTACGAGGTCTTTTGGTGCCTCTTTACCATAAGGATCCTATTTTGGACATAGCAAGCCGTACTAACGGCCTCTTCCCAAAATCTATCGGGTAGGTTATACTCGTTTAACATTGTCCTAGCGGCTTCTTGTAGGGTTCTATTTTTCCGTTCGACTAACCCATTTTGTTGTGGGGTTCTAGGACATGAAAACTCATGGTGGTATCCGTTTAGGTTACAGAAATCTGTAAACCTGTGGTTTTCGAATTCACCACCATGATCGCTTCTAAGTCTTTTAATCTTAAGGTTCTTTTGATTTTCGATTAACCTACAAAGATTGATTAGTTGGTCTAGGGTATCATTTTTATGTTTGATAAACCTAACCCAAGTAAATCTAGAATAGTCGTCAATTATGACTAAGCAAAATTGACTACCATTGAGTGACTTAGCTCCATGTGAATCAAATAGATCCATGTGTAGGAGCTCAAGAACACTTTTGGTTCGTTCTTGATTAGTTAATTGATGTTGTGTCCTAGATTGTTTACCTTGTTGACAAGCATTACATATTTTATTATCCAAGTTGTTTAGTTTAGGCAAACCTATAACCAAGCCACTCTGACTCATCTTGTGGACGAGTCTTGGGTGCGAGTGTCAGAGTCTTCTGTGCCATAACCAAGATTCCTCTTGCTGTGTCATAAGACACTTGGTTGAGGAGTTGGGTAAATTTATTGTGTAGATGTTGCTACTCCTAGTTCCTTTAAGTATTATTTTAGATGTTGCATTTATTTTGATTACGCATTCATTTTCTAGAAATATGACCTTATAATTGTTATCACACAATTGGCTTACACTAAGTAAATTATATTGAAAGTTTTCTACTAATAAGACATTTTGAATTGTAAAGTTAGAGTTGAGCTCAATATCACCTGATCCGATGATTTTGAGCTTGCCGTTATTTCCGAAGGCTACCGATCCTTGTCGTTTGAATCGTAACTTTGAAAATTTGAGTTGATCCCCGGTCATGTGTCGGGGAATTAACATCCAACATCCATCTTGATCCTACACATAAGGTAGTTGGATCGGATATTGGAATTAATAAAGGGTTGTTTGTAAGTTTTTAAACCTAAATCATCTCACCAATATCTACATGATCAAAACATGTTATTCCTATGTGTTATTGTGAGATGACTATCAATTTTACTTGATTAATTTTAATGAATTTAAATTAACCAACATTAGGTTAGATTCGGATTTAGTCTAAGCTCATCAAGTAATCTTTTCAAGAGATTAGCTTCCAGGTCGTGGCGAGGCACAGAGGCCTTCTTTGATCGGAACAACGACCACTTCCTTAGACAAAGCTAATTTCAAGAAATTGATAACTCGACTTACTTGAGACTACGTCTTGGTCTAACTAGTTATTTTTGAAAAGAGGCTCCCCGAGGCTCAATCTTTTCGTAGGATTTTAGTTGGTTTATTTTTGAAAAGAGGCTCCCCGAGGCTCAATCTTTTCAGCAGATTTTAGTTGGTTATGAGTCCTATCTAACCATTCTAAAAATAAAGGAAAAACTAAGCATGCAATTTCTAAGACTTAACAAAAATACATTTTGTATTGGCTCCCCCTGGACCATTGAATCGAGTGGGTCTAGTCACATAGTGAATTTGGTCCTTGGGAACCCAATACATGTTAGATCCTAAAGTTGAAATCAAAGTGGTCTTAGGGACCCATGCTTGGACATTTTTCTTATGTTGGTTTACTATAGACATATATGACTTATTGGTTGTATTTGAGTTAAACCCGAGTCCGGCCTTGTTGTACACGGCCCTTTGTGATCCAAGTAAGAGGTCAAGTCCCTTGGATCCCAAAGTGAACCTTTCCAACGTGTTCCTAAGGTCTTCGACTTGTGTTTTCAAAAGCGAGTTCTCAACTTCAAGCTTTTCAACTTGAGTTGAGTCCTCCTCTTGAATAAGAGTAGTCGTAGAGGTTAGGGAGAACTCATGTTTTAGAAGGTTAACCTCCTCTATTAGGGTCTCGACCTTGGACTCGGACTTAGCTAGTTTCTTATTTAAAAATTTAATTGCACCATACAAAGTATTAAGTAACGACCGACTTACCCTTAATGATTCTTTTGAACCGGATACGGATCCGTGGCTTGTCTTGAATGGAAGCTCATCATCGGATTCGACTCGGACTCTTCTTGGTTTTGAGTCGTGCTCGGTCGGCTTGGCCATTAGAGCTTGGATATCGCCTTCTTCCTCCGACAACTCCTCCCAAGTAGCGTTTAGCGCTTTCTTGGTCTTTGATGCGTTATTCTTTAGCTTTGGGCACTCGGACTTGATGTGGCCGAACCTCATGGCATCTAAAATTAGAAGTATTTGAATTAGGTTTAGGCTTACCTTGAGTTGTTGGTCGTTTTCGTCTCTTGATCATCTTAGAACTAGATTGACTAGTTCGGATTCTATTCGAGTCTACTTCCGATTCGGACTCGCCTTCTTCCTTCTCGGGGTGGCTTGCTTGCGGGCTTCTTCTTCTTGGAACCTGCAACTAACGCAATACTCTTCTCGGCCGACCACGTTAGTTTGCTCATGTAATTCAAGTTCAAAACAATTTGCCTAACCTAATTTTAGAAAGGTCCTTAGACCTTGTAGGCATCGACCATGGATGCCCACAAGGTGGTCCTAGGAAGCGAGTTAAGAGAATACCGATAAGGTCGCGATTCTCGACCTTTTGTCCGATGGCATGGAGTTGGTTGACGATGTCTTGGATACGAGCATGTAGTTGAGTTGCGGTCTCGTTTTCCTGCATTTTCAAGTTATACAATTTATTTAAAAGTAAATCTCTTTTACATACCTTTCGTGTCGCCGGTGCCTTCGTGTAGTTCCACTAGCTTGGTCCATAAGTCCTTTGCACTAATGAAGGGCCGACGCGGTTGAGCTCTTCCTTGACAACCCATTGCAAGATTTGAGTTGCCTTGGCATCGGCTTCTACTTGTTTTTCATGGAATTTGACCATTGATCGTAACCCAAAGATTCACCATCTTCATTAATAGGAAGTGTGAAACCGGTTTGGATTACGATCCACATCTCGATTTGGGTTTTAAGAAAGCATTCCATCCGACCCTTCCAATAACGAAAGTCATTACCGTTGTAAAACGGGGGTCGGGCGGTGCTAAACCCTTCGAGATGGGCCATTTAAAAACAAGAAGAAGAACGACGAAAAGAATCTTGCAAAACACACACGGAAAGAATATTCCAAGACTTTCGTCTTGGATTAGTAGTGCGGGAAGTAAAAAAAAGATATATAAAATGTAACTTGCAAAAAGAAATAAACAATCAAATGCGAATGTCGTTGAAGTTCCGGAGGACAACCTTACTCGGGATCTAACCCGAAGGACAACCTTATCCGGATCCTAAAGCCTCTAATGCAATTCTATATGTAGGAGAAGATAAGCAAGTGAAATAATTATACGAAAACAGAAATAAATAAATAAAAAATCTGTAAAAAAAAGAAAAACAACGCTAGATTGGTGGTTTCACCGAATCTTAGCGCCCCCGGCTCTGATACCAATTGTTGGATCGAAAGTGTCGCTAGAGGGGGGGGGGTGAATAGCGATACGGTGTCGTTAAAAACTTTTGCAATAAGTAAAAAGCAAGTAGAGAATGCACATATGAAATATAAAGTAGACAAGATATTTTTACGTGGTTCACAATCTTTCGATTGCTAATCCACGGCCCTAGTGATCCTTGATCACGCAGGAGGGCAATTCACTAAAACCACTCCTCCTCGTTGGAGGTAGGAGCAACGATTACAAAAGAAATCAAGGCAAAGGACCCCTTTCCTTGTTACGATTAAAGCACAAAGACAATTTAAAGAAGTAGAACTTAAATAAATATACCGACAACTCTTATAAGTAGAAGATGTAGCTTTCGTTGTCGGCGGCACTTCGTCGTAGCAAATGTGAGTAGTAGTAGCGGCGTTACGACGGCGTGTTGAGAGCTCTTGAATTCTTGTGATTTGCTTGGCTTGAACATGTCTATTTATGGATATTGATCTATGAATTTAGACATAGGTAGTGTCCAAGGTGAGGTTCTTATCCCAACTCAAGGATGAGGTGTTTCATCCAACCACCTTGTGCCACCTCCAATCTTCTTGTGCGCCAACTCAAGGATGAGGTGTTTCATCCAACCACCTTGTGCCACCTCCAACCTCCTTGGGCGCCAACTTGAGGATGAGGTGTTTCATCCAACCACCTTGTGCCACCTCCAACCTCCTTGTGCGCCAACTCAAGGATGAGGTGTTTCATCCAACCACCTTGTGCCACCTCCAACCTCCTTGTGCGCCAACTCAAGGATGAGGTGTTTCATCCAACCACCTTGTGCCACCTCCAACCTCCTTGGGCGCCAACTTGAGGATGAGGTGTTTCATCCAACCACCTTGTGCCACCTCCAACCTTATTTTGGGCGTCCACCACAAGGAAGCTTGGTGATGGTTTGGATGTCCACCTTGATGCCACATCACCCTTTGTACCAAAACACGAGTCAAGTCCAAATTCACCCCCTTGAAATTCGAGCTCTTCTCGAGGCTGGAACTTGACTAGCAGTTGACTGTAGTCAAAGGGTTTTGGACTGCAGTACAAGTTAGCTTAAAATATAAAGTACGATGGTTCTAACCATCTGATCTCGACCTAGACCTTCCATTGGAGGTATTGGGTCGGATCTACGCTTAACGACCTTGCTTCGCTTTCACACGAGCTTACCTTGTAGCCTCGCTTCCGGTCTTCACCCGAGTACCTCGGCTTCCTCCGAAGTCCCTCTGGCGTTGCCCGACCACCTCGGTTCCCACCGGGTGTCGCAGACCTTCCGCTCAACTTTAGCATTTCTGCACACTTAATTGAGCTCGTAAGATAACAAATATACCCTTAACTATTGAGCCTTTTGCCATAATCAAAATACCGGTTCGACTTTGGTGCCCACTGCACCAACACCGTTGTCCCCTGTCGTCCGCTTGCTGCCCGTCGTCGCCAACTGTGCGTTGCCTATCGCCGCCCGCTATCATCGATCGACCAGTCGACGACCGATGGTCGATCGTTGACCGACGATCGGTGGCTGATCGTCGACCGACGGCCGTCGCCGATCGTCATCATCAAGCGCCAACCACTGTCATCAGTTGTCGATCACGACCGTCACCATCAATTGCTAACGTAGTTGTCGTAATTATCAGTGAGCACTCATTGTCGTCTCGCTGGACGACAAGGCGATCGTCTCTATCGACACAAACATAAACAAATATATTTAGTAGTAAACAGAGTCTTATAATTGAATGAGTAATATAGTAAAATATTAAATTAAGTGATACTTTAAAACCTCCAAACAAACAAGTTTTGATTGCATTACTTTGGATTAAACCAAACAACATAAGTTATGTTTCATTCTCCATAACCTTGGTAATGTGATTATGATTACATAGTAATCACATAATTAAAATTATGCATTATAACTTGAATCAAATACACCCCAAGAGTGGATCCGAATTCCATTGTATTTATAAATTTTATTTTTCTAAATAAGATGATCTACCGATGTTGGACTGTTAAATTGCGAATATTTTTCAATTTAATCAAGTACCCTATGGGTATAATTCCGTGAGATTAGACCGTTCATTTTTTAGGATTGGTCCGACCGAAAGGTTAGATACCCAGTGCTTTATATTCGTTGGACAACATAAACTATCTATTTCTGGAAATCTCATTAAAATATAAATCAAATGATGAAGGGTGGAATCCTAATTGGATTAGACCTGGGTCGACCTAGTTTCTATGGACCCGACACTAAGGGTAATCAATCAATTAATAACCAAACCAATTATAGAAATCAAATAAATTAATTTTTTTAACAAAAAATTAATTAAATCAATTAAAAATCAAAATAATCAAATTTTAAATTATACTACGAACAAAATCACAAATGGAGATCATTAATCAACTCATAATTTTCAATTTGATTTACTGATTAAATTAAAATTTTAAAATCATAATTCAAAACTGAACTGAATTAACTAAATTAATTGATGTTTTTTTTTAGAAAAAATAAATTTAATTGATATTTTATTCGGCTCTATCAGACATGATAGAACTCAACCAATTAGATCGTGTCGAGCCTGAGCCTTTTTCTGGATTTAAGTCATGCAGCTCATCCCAACTCAGTAAAATATACAATATATTTATATCATTTTAATAATTTTTTAAAATTTTATTTAGACATTTACTATTTTAAAACTCTTATTCATTTAAAAAACAAAAAAAGAGTTGACGAGGATTGCTCCCCTTCTCAGAGCTCTAAACTAATCTTCACCCCTACTCAAATTGAGTCATGCTAGCATGACCTGATTTAAGCTTAAGTCAGACCCAACCCAAACCCGAGCTTGAGCAACTATTAGGTTGTGTTCTAACATGCTCGGCTCGGCACAACATCTAGAGAGAGGAGGCATGGCCGAGAAGGGATCGACATGAGCATTCACATGACAAAATGTGACAACGTTTACGTCAAACATCTCTCATGGCTGATCTTCCGATTTAACAAAAGATGATAAATTACGAGAAATTTCGTCCTGACACGATCTCTTTATATGGAAAGAGATCAAGAATTCAGCAAAACATTTTGCATCCATTGAAAATTGATCTCAAAATTTCATGTCACAGATACGTACGTAGATAACAACTGCATCAATCCGCGGAGACTATCGACATGAGCATACACAATCTGATCATTAACATCACCAATTTTGCAGATAACAGCAAGGACCAGGGACTTACTCAAATAGTCGTATATATTCTCGACATGCCGAATTCGATATACACGACATCAAAAGGATTGAATGTTGGAGTTGCTTACCTCAACTCTGTAATGGCCGTCAAGCTGCAAGATTGCTGCCGCTGAGATCTACACAGAAAGAGAAACCTCATCATGGTCACTGAAGCTGCCTGAAAATAAACTTGGACAAGAAGAACGATATAGCAGTTAGTCACCGGAATATCTTGGACACGGCCCGATGATAAAATCACGAGTAACTTCATGAAAAGGAATCGACGGAGAATTCGACGGAGAAGGTATTTAGCTTTTCATTATAAACGAACTGCACGTCTACCATGTGTGTTGTTCTACAGATACAATAATAACAGCAACAATAACTAAGCTTTTATCTTACTACTATATTAATTTTATCTGTTTTCATTGTTGCTGACTAAGTTTTTGTCGGTCGTAGTCTCATATCGTCTAACTAGGATATTTATTGGTCTCACAATAGGCTGCTAGAGCTAAATAAATGAAACGTCTACTCACCCTTTTAAGATGGCGATGCATAAAGAGTAGAACAAGGACTAATAAGCCGGAAAATTGATGGAACTTTGTGGTATATCAGCACAATATCCTCCAAAGATCGATTATTTCACTAGATAAATTTACCATGAGTTGAGGTAAAGCAAGACTTACGGCCATTTCAAACTATATTCAAGGTAGAAAGTTATCCTTCATCTTCCATCCATACCTCGCCTTTAGTCACTTATCTATTTGTAAATCTATCATTCTTCAACCCAAATGCCCAAGAAGTGTAAAGTTAAAAGCATTGGTGTCAATGAAGCAAATAGGATTGTAAATGAACTAAACATTCGTGAACAAATTTAGTGTTCAACTTGATAAGAGCTCGTTTATGTTCGTCCAATAGATATCAAGTCAATTAAATGAACAAGTTTAAATAACTTGATAAATTAAATGAACAAGCTTAAACACATATGTATTCGGCTATTTTAATGTTCATAACCAGTGCTCATGAACAAAACTCGTAAACTATGTTCATGATCTGACTTATTTATGAATTTATTTATGAAATTGTTTATACTCACTTGAATTGTTGTTAAAATATTAAAACTTTAATTAAACAAACAAACAAGTTTGACTTAAAAGTTTGATAACATTTAAACAAGCTAAGCTCAAATAATTTTGAATCAAGCTTGATTTGAGCTTGAACTGAACTTGATTTAAAAGTTTGATATCAATTAAACAAACCAAGCTCAAGCTAAACAAAAAAAAAAGAAACCAAGCCAAATTCAAAAGCTTGATTAATTTTAGGCTCGACTTAACTCGGCTTGGTTATCTTATCAAACAAGCATGTACACTATAAAGTTTGGTTTGACTCGGTCCATTTACAGTCGTAGAAGCAAACAGAAAATAACTCATGAAGTAACACAGCCTTAGGCAAAGAGAGTGAATTGAACCCCTAAATTCTCCACTGTAAGTTACCTTGAAGGTTGGATTCAAATCCACAAGTAGTTAAGTGCTTTGCAAGCTGCTCTCCGAGTTCTTGCTGCCAATCCTCCGTAACCTTGGCTTCTGATGCAGCCCAAATAAATGCCGTCTGTTTCTCTAGGTTAACTGTGGCAGAATGTACCTGAGGCTGCATCAAACGAGCATTGGATGAAATAGATTGAAAAGTTTGAAACTCTCCTACTTATTTGGTTAACTGAGATAAAAAAAAGATTTCATAACAAGTCTCAAATTTGGGCGAAATTTAACGCATCTGAAGCATGTATGTTTTTTGATCAAATCGTTTCAAGCGAAGAATTGCCAGATGTCTCACTAGGGTTTCCAAGATGCGCTTCACGCTTGCAGCGCACCCACCGCAAATCATGCCCTGCAAGAAACCATCACGGACAAACCCTAAAAGTCCCTCTTTTTGCCTCACAAAACCGAGATGAACCAGCGAAAGCAAAGAGGAGGAGGTGAATTACTCCGACACGGAGGATGATCACATCTGAACCCAACGCAGTGGCGTCCTCCGAATCTCCGGCTACGGGTTTCTCTGCAGTTTCCCCCGAGCTCAATCCGCCGTCGCCTCCTCCTCCTCCTCCTTCGCCACCGGTAAGGGACCTGGAAACCGACGCCGACCTGATCCGTAGAGGATCCGATGGATATATCGACAGGTAGGGTCGCTCGACTGGAAATAAAGCAGAGGAGGTGGCTGTGAGGTAGGGGTGCTTGCCGTGAAAGCGCTGGAAGCAACGAGCTTTCTGGGAGCCGGAAAAGTTGGGGCAGGGAAGTAAGAAGTCGAAGCTTCGGAAAGAGGAGGAGCACGGCAAAGGGACTTTGGGAAGAGGAGAAGAGAACGCGAACACCATCGCCATTGGAGCAGCCGTCGAGGTTTGTTACATGGGTCAAATCCGCTGCATCATGTTGGCATGCCCGTTATATAAATACTACGTTTTCATATTTGTTATAACGTACCGTTATGTCATTTTAATATAAAAACGATAATAGTATTTTAATAGGGCGATCGATTTTAATAGCGTTGATTGCCAGATTTTAGCTAATTGAATTCGATCACGATTTGATCAGAATTCAACTATGATTCGGTCAGAACTCCATCATAATTTGATCGAAATTCAATCGTGATCTAATCGGAATCCAATCGTGATCCAACCAGAATCGGACCGTGATTCCGCCGAAACTCAACTGCAATTCGATCAAAATCAAACTCCGATCGAATCGCGATCAGATTCCGATTGAAATCAAAATCCTACTGGCCGGATCGCGATCAGATTTCGATCGGATCACGGTCGAAATCTGATCCAATCATGGATGCCACTATCGCGTCTACTGGTTGTTGTGATCAGATTAAATTTCAGTCTCGATCCGATTGTGATTCGATAGTAATCCGAATCCGATCGAATCACGATCGAATTTCGATCAGATTGTGATCGGATCGTGGTCACAATCAGACACGATGTTGTGGTCATAATCAAGTCGAATTTCGATCACAATTAAACTTGATCGTGTGCAACCATGATTCAATCGCAGTCGTGGGCCTATTGCTAGCGATGAGGACGATGTCGCCTAACAGATTCAGATTGATAGCGCATTCAAAAATTATACATTTTTATTTACTATATAATCACACGAGAGTCACGCATAGTATCATAACTTTAAGAGGCACATGTAGTAAATGGATTTCATAAAAACTTATTTATTTTTATTCAGTGGGTATAAAATTAATTAGATAAATAAATTTAAATAATTAGTTAAACTAAATAAAATAAATTTGAATATTATTTAAGTCCTTGATACTCATAAAATAAAAAATTATTCGTGAATAAATTTGTAACTAGATAAAAAAAAAAAGTTTTTTGCTAACTAACCAATAAGATATGTTTTAAAATATAAAAATTTCAAATAATTTTAAATTGAAAGTATGATAATTTCAAATCCGCTATATAATTTTGGTATGCCGATTATATAAATTCAACCTCTTCATGTTTGTTATAAGGCACCGTTATGTCATTTTAATGGAATTCAAATCTAGTATTACAGTGGTATTGAAATTGTAACTTTCAGTACCACTATGGTACTGGAATTATAGTGGTGGTACTAGAATTGTACTACCACTGTGGTACTGAGAATTCAAATTTCAACACCATAGTGGTGTTGAAAATTCAAATCTCAAAGACCAGCATTGTAATTCAAGCATCTTGATTTTAATTCGGAGGATAAAATGCGAATTAAGTGCGCTATTTGGTAAATATGAAAGTATGAGACATTGTTTAAACATTTCTAAACTTTACGTACGATGTTTGATAAATGATCGAAAGATTAAGAATTACTTGTGAATAAATTTGTAAATAGATAAAGAAATTTTCAAAACGAATAAACAAGATTACTTTCTAAACAACTAAATGCGCTATAAAATACGGCAATTTACCAAACACAGCTCCTAAAGTTTGAGATTGTCCAAAAAGCGTAACATAGTTTCAGATTTACCAAATCACGCACCTAATTCCCCTTTTACCCCTCCTGCCAAACAGACCTGCAATTTAATGATGAGAGAGAATTTTCATGCATCTGAGCCACTGCTGGAAATTCCGAACCATTTAAACATGGTGCTGGGAATTCAAATCCCAGCACCACCTTTTTTTTTATCTGATTTCTAATTTATATCGGTCTGATTTCTGAAATATTGCTGTGAATACCTAATAAAACCTCGAATATCAGAAATTTTGGCCACGGATACACAGAGGGACACTACTCAAACTCAATGGACTTCGATTGGATCGAAAAAGAGGTGAATAGGGTCATCAATGGGTTTTGACCGAAACCCATTGATGGACTTAGAGGAGTCCAAATTTTGAAATCTTGACATAGATTGAAAGATCTTACAATATGAATTTTTGATATGTCGAGGAAACTTAGTTTTAATCCCCCTATCTCCCAATTTTAACTTGTGTCGGAAAAAAAGATGATACTGTAAGTTGAGAAACTGGTGGAAGATGATGGTAGTGGTGCTGGAATTCGCAATTCCAGCACCACTGTGGTGCTGGAATTGGAATTTCCAGCACCACTGTGGTGCTGGGATTGGAATTCCCAGCACCACAGTGGTGTTGCAATCCCTGCACCACCACCCAGTGTCTTTGGAATTGGAATTTTCAAGACACCGCGCCGGATCGGAATTCCACCACCGCTGTGTTGGATTGAATTCGACCACGTGTTGTTGCAATCCTGCACTACCACCGCAGCGAATTGTGAATTCCGACCACGCGTGCTGGAATTGGAATTTTCAGCACCACAGTGGTGTTGCAATCCCAGCACCACCACTGTGGTGCTGGGAATTCCAATCCCAGCACCACAGTGGTTCCAATTTTTTGTTTAGATGACTTGAGTGGCAGTGACTGCAAAACTGCTGCAAGATTATAATAATAACAGCAACACAAAATTCAGTTGATCGCTGAAACTGCAGCTAGTTTAGATACAGCACCATCAGAAAACACAGCTAACTACATAATATGCCACCAAAATCCACGCAATCAATATTGCCACATCGCCATCGCTGAAAATCTGCCGAAAGATCTGAAAATCTATTAACTCCATGACATGTCCATTTGGAATCCAAGATCGTAAATATATTCGACCTCGATACACGCTTTAAAATGAATTCGTAAATTAGGTTCCGCTAGCCAAACTCAAGACCATAAAGTTTTTTGTGCAAGCCACCATAAATTTAACAATGATTCGAGTTTAAGAAGTATAATCAAATTTCCAAAATTGAATGAAGTTTATGAAATCGACTCGGAATCAGTTCCATAAATTAGTTTTTATCTCTAATTTGTATTAAGAATACAGTTTAGCTTCTTTTCTTCGAATCGAGTTGTTTCTTGCTAATTAAAATTTGATGAAAAATATATTCATCACCACAGTGGTGTTGGAATTGCGAATTCGGCACCGTAATCTGAATCAAAATTCCCAAAGACGCGGTGGTGTCTTTGGGATTGCAACACCACGCGGTGGTCTTTGGAATTTAATTTGACACAGCGGTGTCTTGAAATTGATTCCGGTGTTGGTTTGAATCAATTCAGACCACGTGGTGGTGCAGGATTGAATTCCAATCCAAATTCACGACCGAATTGCATCACTACCATCATCTTCCACCAGTTTCTCAACTTAAAGTACCATCTTTTTTTTCGACACAAGTTAAAATTGAGAGATAGGGGGATTAAAACTAAGTTTCCTCGACATATCAAAAATTCATGTTGTAAGATCTTTCAATCTATATCAAGATTTCAAAATTTGGACTCCTCTAAGTCCATCAATGAGTTTCGGTCAAAACACATTGATGGCCCTATTCACCTCTTTTTCGATCAAATCCAAGTTCATTGAGTTTGAGTAGTGCCCCTCTGTTTATCCGTGGCCAAAATTTCTGATATTCGAGGCTTTATTAGGTATTCACAACAATATTTCAGAAATCAGACCGATATAAATTAGAAATCAGATAAAAAAAGTGTGGTGCTGAAATTTGAATTCCCAGCACCATATTTAGATGGTTCGGAATTTTCAGCAGTGTCTCGGATGCATGAAAATTCTCTCTCATCATTAAATTGCATGTCTATTTGGCAGGAAGAGTAAAAGGAAAATTAAGTGCACGATTTGATAAATTTGAAACTACGTTACATTTTTTTTTGGACAATCTCGAACTTTTGGACAATCTGAAACTATAAACAATTCAAATTAAAAGTCCGATAACTTCAAATCCGCTATAAAATTTTGGCATGGTCATTATATAAATACTACGTCTTCATGCTTATTATAATATACCATTATGTCATTTTAATATAAAAACGAAATAGCATAAGAGACATAAGTAATAGAATTGTAAATGAATGTTTTATTTCATAAAAGCTTGTTTTTTTTATGGATATCAAATGTCTAATTCTTTGAACTAACTCTAAAGATAATTAGTTCGATTTCATAAAATTTTTTCATCGACTATAAAAATAAATTTTAGAAATTCAACATATTAAATTTTTCATCCCATTAATATTTTTCAATGCACCGTTGATAAAAATTAAATTATGAATATTTTAGAAACTACATAAGTATTTTACCCTTATCCAAGACAGAGGAGGAGGAGGAGGCAAAGTTAAGCGGGCAAAAGGTGAAAAAAGATTAAGGTAATCATTAATTAATCAATAGATGGCATATACATTAATTAATAATTAAGAGAATTGATCAATTAATTAATTTTTATAATTTGTACAAAAATTAATTTTACTACTTAATGGTTCTAGACAGATTAGCATTCGTATATATTCGAATTAGTATTTGGGTATCTAAATCTTTGGTCCGACTAATCCGTGGGAATGATCACCCGTATTCCACGGATCTTCGGGACGTCTCGCCAATTGCTGAGCCGGGTAAAGTCGGAGTCCTAGTGGCCTCCACCGGTCACCAAGGATAAATCAGAGAAGCACTCGTAACTTTTTTACGGTTCAATTCAGACTCTGCAATCGCATCATCCCTGAACGATGGTCCAACGTCAAAGTCGTACTCCATCCATCGGATAAACTTCTGGGTCCCAGGCTGCCCGAATGGATTTTGTCACGCTCCAAGGGCATATTCGTCATTCAAATGATGGAGGAGCCCCTTAATGATAATATTTCGAAATACATCGCTAGAACCAGATATGGTAAAACTTTGAAATAATAATAAAATACAATTATTATATTAACTGCATGCATGCACGACTAAAGTACAAATCAATTAAAAGCAAAATAAATTTATGACACCAAATCAATTTGCGATCAAAATCTAAAATGCATAAACAAACTACGATAATAATAAAGGAAATACAACGGCATCTCGACGATGCAGTGAGACCAATACGATAAGGGACTCTCTGAGTGATGCAAAGGTAGATCAACAGGATACATCCTCTATCAGTTAACCTGGAGAATAAGAGAAGAGGAAGTGAGTACAATCACTCAGTGGATGGATAGAAGATAGTGCATAATCATAATGGACATAATGGAAGTCAAAAGAAATAAACTAGAGTAACCCAAACCTCAGAGTACCAATATTAGTCCGCAATGAACCTGGTCAACAATATAATAAATGCACCTATAGCATATACAATCAACTGCAAATCTACTAGCAATAACTATCAAGATACCACAATAAAGTTTCATGACTCTCAAGGTAATACCAAGGGCACTATCTACAGGCAACAATATGCTACAACGAACGGGACTCGTGGACAGATAGACAATATACAAAGCACTCTCTACGCACAATCACATGCTATCACGAACGAGACTCATGGGTAGACAGGCAATGAAAGACTCAATATCTGCGGGCAACGACATGCTACCACGAACGGATCTCATGGGCAGACAGAGTATATAACTATCTAACTATGAACTATACACAACAATATGCTACCATGAATGGGTCTCATGGACAGACAGAGTTTATATCTATCTAGCTATGGACTGTACGCAACAACATGCTGTCACGAACGGGTATCGTGGGCAGTCAAGATGTCAGGTAGCTATCTAGTTATAGACGACATACAAATTCAACTATCACTAACTCCGAACGGAT
Organism: Wurfbainia villosa; assembly: GCA_025175895.1. Classification (NCBI taxonomy): domain Eukaryota; kingdom Viridiplantae; phylum Streptophyta; class Magnoliopsida; order Zingiberales; family Zingiberaceae; genus Wurfbainia; species Wurfbainia villosa. The sequence goes on along the minus strand of CM045996.1, from coordinate 58,038,292 downwards.
AGTGCAAGAGTATAACTCTATGGTAGATTCTCTCAACCATGAATGAGAGACATGATCGACCACAGATATACAAAGCAATCATAGTTCAAAAGTAAGTAAACTCTACTGCAGACTCTCTCAATCATGAATGAGAGACATAGTTAACAACTGAGATAGGAGAAACGTTATATATCCTCTAAGGATTTAATCTCATCTTAATTATACTATTTCTACTAGTTCGAGTATGGTATCAACCGAAATAACAACTAAGCAAATAAACACATATAACAATCATATCCATTAAACAATAGCATAAACATACTAATGGAAATCACAGTCCAGAAGTTAAATAGAGTATAAAAGGTCAAACAAATATAAGGTCAAAGCAATACTAGAAAGAACATAAAGTGGAAAGATAATATAACCTAAGTAAGCAATGTAACCAAGATAATCATGCACTAAATTCTAAAGAGATCACATAACCACCTACCTCTAACTGCAGAGCGATCTAGCAATCTTCCAATCCGAAGCTCTACGTCCATTCTCAAAGTTGTTATTTAACCCGATCAATATTTTAACTAATTAGTGGACAAGTATTTAATAACTCAATTAATTTTTTAGTTGACTATCTAATCAATTTGGATTACATTAACTCTTAGCTCAATTATTATTTAATCATTTTATTAAACCATTGACATAGTTAATTAAATTAATTATGTTATCCTAGTTAATTCAATTAATCGTTTAATTAAATCAAACTCAATTTAATTAATTTGGTCAATAAGAATAAACTTAATTAATTAGATTAACTATGCTAATTTAATTTAATTCAGTTAACTAGTTAAACCAAAACAGATTCATTAGTTACCCAATAAATCAGATTTAATAATCCAATTAATTGGGAATCCAAAACTAATTAATATGTTAGTCAGTTTAATTAATCGAAACTAATTACTAACTAAATCTGGATTAGTTACTCAAATAACTGATTAATCAACTCTTAATTAACCCTAATCTTAGTTGCAGTTAAATCGAGTTCCTCATCGATGCGGGTTGACCGCGAACAAGGGCAACGACTGCTGGCCGCATGTGCGCGATGCGCAGGGTGACGACGACGGCAACTAGTTTCGACACGCAACCGTAGGGGCGGCGACGGCGACAACTGGCTTCGGGCCCGTTGTGTGTGCACAGTGGTGAAGACAGTGGCGGTGGTGCGGCGAAGGGCGACGCAGGCATTGAGCTAGTCGCGGAGGGGAGCTTATCGTGGTGGCGAAGGTTGGTCGGCCACGTTAGGCACTGAAAGGAGCAATCGTTGGGGTGAAAAATCCGTTGACAGTGCTGATCGGGCACTGCAACGACGTCGTCGAGCTGGATCGCGCGAAGGGGCGGCGACGAATCTTAATCGCGAGCGAGGCGCTCGAGGTGGTGGAAGTCGACGTTGTGTGCGTGGGCAGTGCGTGACGACGACACACAAAGGCGGCGGGCAATGGGCGCTGTGCGCATGGATAGCAAGCGTCGGCGACGTGGGTTGCCGACATGAGGAAGACGCGAGAAGAGGAAAGGGTAAAACGGAGAAAAAGAAAAAAAAAACGTGAACTTAAGAAAAATCATAATCTAGGGCTTAATTTATACTTAGGCTAATTGACTTAATCAACCTTAGCCTAAGTTTATCCCAAATCCTAATCTAGAGTTGGATAAACTTATGCCTAATTGAATTAATCAATCTTATGATTAATAATAGTTAGACTTAGTCCAATTTAATAAAAATTTATCCTAAAATTATCAACTAAAATATTAATAAATAAATAATTTCCTTTTAATAAAATAAATAAATAAATTTATTTTATTTATCTCGTTTTTAAATTATATTATTATTATATTATATTATTTTAATTTTAATTTAATTTGTTTTATATATATATATATATATATATATATATATATATAAATTATCTACTATTAGAATCTCCGCTATTCTGACGCTGAAAGCCCTATTTGATTGTATAAGTTGTATAAGTGTATTTATTAGTTGTATAAGTGTATATATATATATATATTTATTAGTTGTATAAGTGTATATATATATATTTATTAGTTGTATAAGTGTGTATCAATGGATTCAATAGTATAAGAAGATCTATATAATCTATTCCATCCAATGAGATAAGATTTGATTGTTATATAAATACATATTTGGAATTTTTCTTTGGATAAGCTCAATTTCATATTTTTTTTATTTTAACACTCTCATTTTTTATTCCGTCTATATTTATTTGATCGCACATTCATTTTTAATATTTTTGTCAATACGATATTCATATTATTTTCTAGTGTTTAATGGGTGGAGATGGAGGCAAGAGATATTTGGTAAAATATTGCATCAAATTCTCATGCTTGTTTTGAAAGAATTTATTCCTCCGGACTATGATGCAGTGGTGGATATCTCTTGAGTCGATCCTTAGCTATGATATATTTGTGAATTTTTCTCTAAATCGAAGTCGATTCTTTGGGATGCTTAAGTCTGCTGACTCAATTTATCTTCCTCTTCAATTAAGAACAATTAAGGAGGGTCACATTTGTTTTGAAAGAATTTATTCCTTTGGACTATGATGCAGTGGTAGGCAGAGCCGACTTTGGGCAGGAGCATATAGGGCTCCCGCTCAGGGTCCAATGAATTTTTTTTATAATTGAATAGAAAAGAGACCCAATTTTATTAAAAATATTTTTTTTATTTATAAAAGGATCTATTTTTCTTACTTCGCCCAGGGCCTTGAAATATCGTGCGCCAGCTCTGGTGGTAGTGCATTCTCTGAGTCGATCCTTAGCTACGACATATTAATAAATTTTTTTCTAAATAAGAATCAAATTTTCAGAATGCTCAAGTCTACTAAGATAGTCCATACTCATACTCATATAATTTATTTTTCTGTTCGATCAGAGGATTACATTTGTTTTGAAAAAATTTTCTCATGTGTTTATTATTTTTTTAATATTTTCCAGGTAAGCAAAGCCCAAGAAAGAGTGCGGTTGTGGGGCGAGCAACAAGATGAGTGAGATGTTTATTTTTTGTTTTCATTTTCTGAGAAAATAAAAAAAACGTGAGAATTTTTTAGAAAATTGAAAAACTCTAAAATGTTTTCATTTTCATTTTTTAAAAAATAAAAAAATATTTTCTAGAAAATTAAAAAATACTAAAAAATCATTTTCTATTTTCTAAAAAAAAAATAGAAAATAAAAAATGAAAAATTTTCTCTCTACCAAATGTTGCCTTCAGTTCTTCCGAATTATTTAAAGCTTTATTTAGTTTGTATAATTAAAGCTCCATCCCAAAAATAAAAGTGTATTTAGTGCTAATAATCAGATTGGTACATGATGTATTAAGGAATAAATGAATGGAACTGATGGTACTCTCTTCGCGCTCGAGCCTTTTCCTCTGTATCTTTCGAAGAATCATTTTTTTTAAACTTGAACAACTTAGCACTTGAGCGGTTTCGTGTCCATCCGAACGACTAAGTGATCTTGTACGTTAACATTCATCAATGGATATTGGCGGAGCCGGTGTGATCCTTTCGACGATCAAATCAATTCCATATTGAAAAAATAGAACTCGTAGTTACATGAGCTAAAGAACGAATGAAACTCGAAATGATTTGAACACTAATAAAGATCATACCTTACATCACCAGTATTCACTACTTATATAAGTGAAAATTCCTGTCATACAGGATGTCATTAATACGGACATTATGGAGTTTGAAATCTTCTTTTAAAAGTAGATTAGTTCTATCTATCAAAACTCGAAGAAGTCCCAAGGGGCTTTTTTTTTAGGTACTTTCATTATAAGTTGTGACAAAATATCTTGAATTGTATCGATTTAAAAAAAACTCTAAATTCTTTATCTAGATTATAAGGGATGATATAAGAAATGCAAGGAATTTGATTTAAATTTTTTTTGTAAAGTGTCTAAAACCATCAGTGAATTGCCTATCACTTTAGAAACGTTGAAATCGTTTTAAAACAATACCAATACAATTCTGAGAGCCTCTCAGTGATCTAGATTTAGAGATGTGATTTTTTGAAATCTTTACCATCTTGTGATAATTTGGCACATTGATAAAAATCTATATTAGCTATGAAATTCAAATCTCAGAGCATATATAGTTACATTTAATATGCTTTCAGGAGTATAATAGTTTTTGTGGCGCTCCACCTAATTGCACAGAGTAAGCAAGCCAGGAATCGCTGAGCACGCACCGTGTGCGCCTAGCGCCCAAGGGGTTCGGTTTTTGGAGGTTGTCGCAGACGAAGAGGTTTAGAAGCATTCGGCGGATCTTGATTTGTGGAAACCTGAGGTAATTTTCACTGTGGTATTTCCTCCAACGCAAGCAAAACTCCAAACAGGTATAATTTATCTACATTGGTATCAGAGCATGTTTTTTTTACCTGTTTGATTTCTTCGCCGCCGGAGAAAAATCCCTATTTGATTTCCTCACCGGAGCGCACCACCGAGAATGTAACCTCTGCTCGACAAATCACGCGGGCGCGGCCGCCGATACCGCCGCCGGAAGCGACGGACGCCGACGCCACCGCCACCCCAAGAAATTGGCCGGGCGCCGAGGCGCGAGGCTGCCGACGCCCGGCGACGCAATGAAGCCAGGCGCCGCCGAGGCGACGCGCCGGGCGCGAGGCGACGCTTTCGAGGCGACGCTACGGGCGCGGCGCGCGAGGCGACGGCGCGACGGAGAGCTACGGCGCGGAGGCGTCGGCGATGGAGGCGACGCGACCGCTGGCGATGGAGGTGACGGCGATGGGGCTGTCGCCGAAACGCAGGCGAGCGTTGCCGCAGGCGCGCGATGGAGGCTTCGGCGATGCGATCGCTGGCGCCGGGCGACGGCCATGGCCGTTGGAGGCGATGGTTTTCGAGGCGCGCGCCACGGCGCTGAGGCGGCGGCGCGCGGCGGCGGCGACATTGCTACGGAGGCGGGCCGCCAAACGTTAGGCGCGAAGCCATACCGGATTAGGGCGCGCGGACGGGAAAATGTTGCTATTAAATAAAAAAAAAAAAAAGGGGCCAGATGTGACTTTGCGTATGATTATAAATTTTTTTTAATCAATGATACTTTACGGCAAAGTCACTTAGCCTAATTTTGATTTGTGAACAGATTTTAATCTGTTTAAATTTGGTTTGGGCTTAATTAATAATTGGACTTTATTTGGGCCGAATTTAATTGGGCTGTATTAAATGGGCCGAATAATTGGGCTTTATATTTAATCGCCAAATTAATCGGTAATAAAACGGGTCAATTAATCGCGTAATCGAATGGGCCTCAATTTAGCTTTCGCTTAATTAGCCTAATTAAATGGGTCTCAATTAAATTTTAATCGACATGGGTTCAATTAATTGATTCCAACAAAGGCTAAGTGTCTAATTAAATTTACACAAGAATTGGTAAAGTTAACTTTGGTCGATCAACTCATAACTAAAGATGATTGTTTTGGAACAATTAGAATCTAACGATAACTTAAGGATAGAACTAGTTTATGATCGTTTACGGGTCAAAATCGATTGATCATCGGGTCAATTAATTATAGCCTCAAAATTCAAGGAGTTTAGTTCTTCTTGATATATGTGTATTTGTTTCCGGCCTCGATTAAATTGGAATATACCAGATTTGTACCGGGTTTGCCTGTATGCATCACATGATTTATTTCAATTTTACAAATGGCGCGATGTATACCACTACGACCCGATGTGGTCGCGCATCCAGATAGGAGGCTATCGAAGATTTGACTACGACTTACCATGGAGTCGCTGACACATCGGGAAGTCGATGCACTTTCCGAAGCTCGAGATGCAGGAGTTTCCAGATTAGACAACCACAGATTTGGGCGCTGATTAGTTCATCGCCCGATAATCTTGCCGACGCAGACGACAATTTCGGGGGTTACATACGGCGACGTGTTTCATATACCCAACAGGTACATGAGTCGATTAACTACGCTGACCGACTGAAGAGGATCCTCAAGAAGACCCATGGAGGATTTTGATTCTCGATTTCAGGGGGTCTTTAAAGGACTCTCGTATCAGGCGCACGTGTGTTGCCATGAGTGTCCCGCAACAGAGAGCATCGTGGTCGAGTCCAGACGAGAGACATGTCATGATTATCCCGTGACTAGGGCTTGTCCTAGTGGGAGCAAGAATCGCTATCTAGTCTATTAGAGTTGTTTTAGTTTATGAGCAGAAGAATGTAATCTGCTACATTCTTAGTAGACTTTATTATTTGTTAACATCAGACAAAGATGTTTATTTTAATGATGTGTTTATTTAATGATTAGTTCATACGATGTCAAGTTAACTCTACATGATGCATGATTATTAGATATACCTTGATTAGTTCAAATGAGTATATAATGATATGTTCATTTTATGTGTAATATCATGCTTTAATAATGATTAATATCATTAAGTGGGATGTATGTAATAAAATATATCAATCTAAGTCCGACGGGTACATACAAACGATGAGTGATAACGCAGCTTGTCACTTGATTTTGTAAACAGATCGATTTATCTTGAGTTTATTTTTGAGATTACATACATAAAAGCATACACCGAGTAACTAAATAATGTGTTTATTTATGTTAGGTTACCTAAAAATATCATAGAACCGAACAAAGGTGAAAATCGAATGGGGATAACTATAAAATACGGCACCTCAAGATTCAAGATGTTCTCGAGGAACAAGAAGTTCTAGAGGTCGTTAATCGTGTTATGATGAACTCGCTGAGAGTAATACAAAGACAAGACAGACGCGACCTTGATACCTATAAGGTATGGAAAAGGAAAGATTCCACGCTAAGGGCATATTGATAAGTTCAATGGTGGATGACCTAGTGTTAGAGTATGAGCCATATCCTTCACCATGCACCGGGTAGCCCTTAGAGAGAGATACAAGGGAATAAGTCTCAAGAAGCTTCAGAATGACGATCGTTCGACAATACAAGAAGCGCCTAATGTAACGATGGTTCAACATCTCGTGAGATGTCTAATATGATTCGAGTCAAAATCACGGCCATGAGTCGAACAATGAACAATGTGTTCAAAGCGGTTATTCGCTCTCTTCCGATTCTTGGGAGACCATGAAGTACCTTAACTCACAAAGGAGAGTATTAAGACTTTCACGATGTCTCACGCATGTGAGTCGAGGTCCGAGAGAGTAGAATCCGCGAGGATTTCGTGCCAAGCCTATTTGGTCAGCAGGCTCACTGGATCATCTGGATCCAAGAAAAAATGGTACAAGAAGGGACAGGGAAAGAATAAAAACGCTATATCATGGGAGAAGGATCAAATCAAGAAGAAGAAGACAGGAAGAAACCTAAAAGCAAGTTATCTTGCTTTAATCAGGCAAGAAGGGCCACTTTGCTCGGGAGTGTACTGAGCCAAAGAAGGTAACTTCTAATCTGTCTTCTGAGCATTTTGTTGCTAGTACTGTGTTGATGGCTGATTCTTATCCTTTGTGGATTATAGATTCGGGAGCAACCAACCATGTAGCTCGAGAGCGGGTTACATATGTGAGTACCACGGTACTGCGCAACAAATGGATCTATGTAGGAAACAATGCAAGAGTCGAAGTCAAGGGAGTCGGCACTTGTAAACTTAATCTTCGTGGTGGAATTACTTTGTTTCTGCATGATGTATTGTATGCTCCAGAGATTCGAAGGAATCTTGTATCTGTTACTTGTCTTCTTGATTTGGGGTACTCTGTAAATTTTTTCATTGTAGAGAACTTAAGATTGACTCTGTGTCAATCGGATATGGTTATTTATCTAATGGTTTTATGGTACTAGATGTGGTGTCTGATGTGAATTGTGTGATTCATAGTTGTTTTTCAAACATTGCTCTTACTAGTAATGCGGATATATCTGATGAGGTTTGACATGCTAGATTGGGACATATAGGACAAGATCGCATGAATCGATTAGCTAGAGAGGGTTTATTGGGCTCTCGTGCTAAGATTAGCTTGTCTGTATGTGAGCATTGTCTTGCTGGAAAAGCAACTAGGAAACCATTTGGAAAGGCTATTAGAGCAGACTTGCCCTTGCAATTGATTCATTCGGATATTTGTGGTCCGATGAGTGTGAAGGCTAGGCATGGAGCTTCCTACTTCATTACATTTATTGATGATTTCACTAGGTATGGTCATGTGTATTTGATTTCAAAAATCAAGCGCTTGGATTATTTCATTCGTTATTTGAACGGTTGAGAATCAAATGTAACGTAAGGTTAAGGCCTTGCGACCGACCGTGGGGTGAATATCCGTCTCGATTTGTTCAAGACGACATGTAATGATAAGGGATTATTAGACTAACGATCCCAGAACTCCACAAAGAAATGGGGTCTTTGAAGAAATAGGACTCTTCTTGAAATGGTTAGGTCTATGATGGCGCAGGCTAATTTGCCAGTCTCCTATTGGGGAGATGCATTACTAGCTGCGGCCTATATACTTAACAAAGTGCCTTCAAAGTCAGTTCCATCAACCCCATATGAACGGTGGACGAGCAGAAAATCAGATTTGGGAAATCTGAGACCCTGGGGGTCGGCTGCCTACGTTCATGACAGTTCTCACAAGTATGGAAAATTAGGACCTAGAGGTAAGAAGTGTATCTTTATAAGATATTCTGATACCTCAAAAGGTTATGTTTTCATAGGTGAGATGTCAGATGGAACCATCTCTGAATTGGATTCAAGAGATGCCACTTTTCTCGAAACTGAGTTCCCAACAAGAGGTGAAGTTGATAAGACAAATACCTCTTTGAGGAGGATGAGTTTATCACAACAAGTCAGATGTCCAATGGGATACCTGAACCTAATCAACCGAATTAGGTGAATTAATGTGCACGATCGCAGGGTGACTTTCCTCCAAATGCAATCCAACTTACTGGGAAAAGTGTCTGTAAGATCATACCTAAAAAAGGAGGTTTGATATTGAGAATGGTAGACACTCCGTTGACGAAGATGAACCTCAATCAGTTGAGGATGCGTTGGGATGTAGGGTTAGAGATAAGTGGAAAAGTGCAATGGAAGAAGAGATGGAGTCAATGATTCGGAATCAAGTTTGGGAGTTAGTCGATCTTCCTCCTGGCCGAAGGGTCATTGGGAATAAGTGGATTCTCAAAATAAAGAGGAAGTCTGATGGATCGATTAACCGATACAAGGCTCGCTTTGGTTGCAAAAATGATTTACCCAAAGAGAGGGTATTGACTTTGAAGAGACATTTTCTCCGTAGTGAAGTTTGTGTCAATCCGAGTTATTTTGGCCTCAGGCGCATTATGACTTGAAATTACATCAGATAGATGTAAAAACTGCTTTCTTTAACGGTGAGCTTGACGAGGAAATCTATATGGTTCAACCGTAAGGTTTCTGCTTTAGGCCAAGAGGATAAAGTATGTAGATCAAGAAATCTATATATGGGTCAAGCAAGCGCCAAGACAATGGAACATAAGATTTAACAAAGTGGTTTTATCTTATGGTTTCAAATGATCAATGAGGATCATCATGCTTTCCTAAAGAAGGAAAAAGAAAGTATGTCATTTTATCATTATATATGATGATATCGATAGCAGGAAATGACATAGGTTTTATTGAAGAAGTCAAAAAGTGGTTGTCTTCTCAATTTGACACAATAGATATGGGAGAAGCTGAATACATCTTAGGGGTTAAGATCATCCGTGATCGATCAAAGAGACTTTTGGGTTTGTCACAAGAGTCTTATATTACTAAGATGTTACTACATTTCAACATATACATTATGACGGTGACAGACACCTATTGCGAAAATCTGTTTTGAGCAAAAGTATGAGTCCCAAGACTCAAATAAGCCGACATGAATAAAAACCATATGCGATTACCATAGGTAGTTTAATGTATATTATGTTGTGTACTCGTCGATACTCGGCTATCACGATGGGCTTAGTCGGTAGGTTCGGTCGAACCGAGGATCGAGACCTTTGGAAGGCAGTGAAAAGGATTTTCAGATATCTGAAGGCGACGACAGATTATTGTCTCTGTTATCAAGGATCAGATATGAGCCTTAGGGGCTATTTAGATGCAGATTGGGTTGGGGACCTGGATGATAGAAAATCTACATCAGGCTATGCGTTCTTGTTGAATGGTGGCGTCATCTCATGGAACAGCAAGAAACAGGCATGTGTGGCCTTATCTACAATGGAAGCTGAATATGTGGCATGTTCAGCAGCTGTACAAGAAACAGTCTAGTTGAGAAGGTTCCTAAAGCATTTGAAGATTCTTTGAAACGTGGGAGTCGATGTATTGTAATGACGGCTGCGATAGCTTTTTCCAAGGATCCCAAATATCACAGCAAGGGCAAGCATATTGCTATAAAATACAACTTTATCAGGGATATTGTTGCTAAGAGGAAGGTGATTCTTGAGTATATCCCTACACGAGCTATGCTTGCAGATCCTTTTACAAGCCAATGACTAGAGAGTCATTTAATGAGCATGTAAAGTCTATGGGACTTCGTAGAATGTAACAGTCTTGTAATGACAATTGAATGTTATAATTTGATTGTTTGAAATATCAGCCATAATAAATTCAGTGTATGTTATGTTACATTCTAGTGATAAGATCTCGATAAGCATGTTGGCAGGTAGTGATTGGTCCTCTCACATGGACAATCATCTCTATTTGTTGCGTATGAATAGAGGTAAGACCGATGCTTATAGGTCAACCTATGTGGTTGTTAGCTTTGGAAGCTGTAAAATTTGTTACATTCCTATAAGTTAGGGTCGTCTTGATATTTGTATCAAGATAAGATCATTTTGTGGTAAATGATCGAAGTAAATGAACCCACCATTTACTATGTCTGTTTGTGAGTCAGATAAGGATTCATGTGTTGAATTTTGGATTAGACATTGGGAATGTCTAGATCGAAATCTGTACGATGTTAATTTGAGGGAAACATGCGCTCTTTATTGGTAAAGAGGAAGACATCGTAGCATGTGAATCATATCACATGTGCTAAGACAACACTAAGGGTAGTAGGAGAATGAATCCCTGCTTCTCTACTATGTGAGCCCTTTGAGATTATATGTTGATCTCAATATTTGCCTTTTGTGACTATTTAGGTGTCTACTTGAAGTTTTAATCAAGGTTTGCTACTTTAGCATGTCTACCTATGACTATGGATAATTCGGTCTATGGAACATGACTAAGAAAGTGATTGATTAAAATGAATAGATTCACACTAAAAAGGAAGATTAAATAGATTTACATCTAATGAGTATTATTCACTAGTCGACTCTTTTCTGTTGTGTACAGAAATATTTGTGAATATTTGGAATATGAGACATGCTCTTTACATGATGGTCAATTTAAGGGATTAGAGATGTTCATATTGATGTAAATGAGATTATTTAATCTGGGTAAAAAGCAAGACATGGATGTTTCAGGTAAATGGTTATGTACCACCAGAAATATGATTTTGTATCATCTGGAAAACGACTGTGTGTCACCTGGAAAATGGTTGTGTGCCATAAGATAAATGGTTTTGTACCACCTGGAGATGACTCTGTGTCATCGGGAGAATGATTATGTATCATATGAAGAGTGGCTAAGTTAGGCGTAACAACTTCTCTTAGCATGCATCACTCTATGAGCATCTATGTAAGGTGTAACAACTTTCTTAGCATTTGAACGCTCAATGTGCTTGCTGTCGCACGAACCATTTTCTGATTTAATATTTCACTTAGTCTTTGTGACTATTAATCTCTGTTCTATTAGTCTTTTGGGACAATAGATATTGCTTCGATTTAGTCTATGTGACTAAACACCCCTTCTAAAATGGTCTGTGTGATCATTTTTGTCTGTGTGACATACCTTGGACGAGTGGAAAATGTAAGTTCGTGGCAGTTCCACGAACTGCACAGAGGCAGTTCGTGGAACCGCCTCGAGCACGCACGGCTTGAAGCCGTGCGTGCGTCTCCTTCCCTTAAAAGGGAAGGAGGGCGTCCAAGGCGGGGGTTCGGTTTTTGGAGGTTGTCGCAGACGAAGAGGTTTAGAAGCATTCGGCGGATCTTGGTTTGTGGAAACCTGAGGTAATTTCCACTGTGGTATTTCCTCCGACGCAAGCAAAACTCCAAACAGGTATAATTTATCTACAGTTTTAATTTAATGTGATTATGATATTCTAAAAGCCGAGTTGGCAAGGCAAGTTGGTGAGTTGGGATAATTTAATCGACTGGGATGCCGAGTTGGCTAGATAAGTTAGCGATCATTGGAGATGGGAGAGTATTCTAGGCGACTGAACGAGGTCCAATCGATTGGGATAGGAAAATTCCAAAACTGCATCAGAGAGAATAAGGGTGACTTAGAATCGCCTGAACCGAATCCAAGCGACTGGAAAGGCTGAGTTGCCATGTCAAGAGGTCGATGTGGAGGCGACTGGGAGTTGGTCTAGATGCTTAAAAAAGACTTATAAAAGAAATAGAGAGACAACTTCAGGAAAAAAAAACACTGATTTGATTCTTCCTAAGCGCTCCATTCGTCTTGCATTTCGAGAAGCTTAGTCGTGTTGCCCAAACACCACTCCGACAATCGAGCTCCATCTTCATACATTATCAAGATTATCGATATAGTTTTTTGTATTGCTTTTATATTATTGCTAATTAAAGGGAAAGTGATTTGTACTTCGCCCTTTATTCGGCGATTTACTGAACAACGCACGTGAAGTTTAGAAATGTCCAAACAGCGCCCTATACTTTCATATTTACCAAATAGCACACTTAATTTCCTTTTTACCCCTCCCGTCAAAAAGATCTGCACCACAGCGATGGTGCAATCCCAGTACCACAGTGGTGGTGGTGGAAGTTACAATTTCAGCACTATTGTGATGTTGTAATTTGAATTTTCAAAGACTACGGTGGTGTGATCAAAGACCATCACGTGGTGTTTAATTCAATTCACACCACTATCGTGGTGTTGGGATTGCAATACAACTGTGATGCTGAGATTTGAATTTCCACCACCATGTTCGGGATTTTCACTGTGCTGTAGGTTTGTTTGACGGGGGAGTAAAAAGGGAATTAAGTGTGCTATTTGATAAATATGAAAGTATGAGGTGCTGTTTGGGCAATTCTAAACTTCATGTGCGTTGTTTGGTAAATCCCTTTATTTCTTGTATACGAATCTTTCTCAAGTTCGAAAGTTTTCGAATCGGAAAGTATTTAGTGTATTGTCCGACAAGATAATTCTAGAAAGGATTACATACTTTGGAGTAGCTATCCGATTCGAATTGCAAATCAAATAAAAAGTTTGTCTTATCTATTTTGACTGTATTACTTTATTTTAAAAAATAAAAAAAAATAATTTTTTTTAAAAAAAAATTCAATCTGAGATTCATCTTATTTTCTTAAAAATTTCGATCCTACGATATATACATCCGGGGGGGTAGTTGGCGGCGTTGTCGTGGCACCTGATGCTCCGCTCACCCCTGCCTAACTAACTGCATCATGCTGCATCCACCTACCGATCAGAAAAGGCTAATTACTGCTGGACTAGCAGGTAGGGTAAGAGAAGAGGAGAACAAGAGAAGAAGAGAAGAGAATCCACCGATACCCCCCAAGTCATTGGCGTCGCTAGCTGGGTAGTTGGAACACTCCCATGTGGAAGAATCATCCAATTTTGTGTAACAATCGAGGTCCCTTTCTTTTTCCCCCCTTTAAAGTCATCAAACAGTGCCACATTTCATTTTCGGTATTGTATTTAATGCGGTTTGATATGTTGCGTGTCTCATGCACAATGAGATCTCAATTGTTTATCTTACGGAAATACATAATAAATAAAAATATATATATAATATTTTTCTCTCGATGATCTCTGGATAAATTCTTCATTGACGATTGTCATTTGTATTATAATCTAAGTCTTGAATTCGTCGGGGTCATTGTCGTCGTTCGGCCCACCGAACCACAACTAAATTGGAATGGAATTTTATGGAATTGTGATCGCCAACACCATGGTAACTGACAGCCACAATCTGGCTATGGTACAGTTGGAATCCGACCGTGATCCGACCGGCATTGTAGTCCGATCGGATCAAAGTCAGAATCTGATCAATTTGCGACTGGAATCCTATCGATTTGCCGCCGTCAATGTCGGATTGCGACCGAATTGGATTGAGATTCGATCGAATTGTGATTGCTAATACCATAGCGGTTGGAGACCGATTCCGACTGTAATTCGATCAAAATTTGATCGGATTTGACCATATCGAGATCGAAATTTGATCGATTTGTGATTGCCAGTGTTGCGACCGTGATTCGATCGAACTCCGATGTCAATCGGACTCCAGTGTCGATCGGACCATTGTCGAGTCACGACTAGAATCCGATCGCTCGACAACGATGTTGAGTGACAAATACTCCTACGAAGTAAACACTGTGTATTCCTCATTATTATACATACTTGGACCCTCACGCACACCGAGCAACCTAAAAAATCTATGTATTTAATTAGTACATAATTAGTCTCAGCGACAGAGCAACCCATATAATTTTTTAAATATTTATGATTTGAATCCTAAACAATTGAGTTATTGGTTGCACCCTGTAAGTATTTTTCAATTTATTTTCACGATGAATGAAAATTTTATATGAAATTGAATCGAGCATCTCTAAAATCAACTTCAAAATTAATACATAATTAATATTGATCAATATTATAATATAATAATTATGAATTATAATTAATGTAATATAAATATTTTATTTTTAATAAATCTTAAATTGCAACAATCGATCATAATTATTATATAATTGTGGCATATTCATAATCATAATGATTAGATAATTGTAGTAACTATGCGATCTAGTATATTTTTATTTTTGGTTGCAGCAAAAATAAAAATATATTTGGAATGAACAACTGTTCGGATAATAAATAAAAAAGAGATGTTCTTCGATAAAAAGAAAGTATTTTTTTTAATTTTTTGTCCTTAAATTTTATCAATAAAGAGAGAGAACTTTTTTGAATCGTCGTTATATCGGACAGTGCGAAGAAAAGAGCAATTGAAGAGAAGATTGAGAAATGATTAGACCATTAATTGCACTTTAATATGCACGCTAATTTCTTCACGAGAAGCTACACAATATAATGTTTTCCATCTCGGACAAACTATATGTTTATATCCATGACTAATTCAGTTGATAAATATAAAAAAATAATTTTTAAATAGACAGAAATCAATTCTCGAAGAGATCATGACTCTAGACTATCAACAGACTCTTTCTTTTGCACTTGTTATTTGAATCCTGATTTATTTTATCCATCGATAGGGACAATTGGAGAGGACCATTAATTTGATGGTTTCATATTTTTACGCTTTTACGATGGTCTCCAAAGTTACTTTTTTTTTTATAAAAAAATATATATTATTTTTTATAAAAAAAATATATTATTTTTTATAAAAAAAAATATATTATTTTTTATAAAATAATTTTAATTTTGTGCTATTTTCGACAAATACAATATATTAAATTTTAATGTCAATTTATTGGTTTACAATAATTTATACAATAATGCACTTTTAACTAACAATAATATATATATATATATATATATATATAAGTCGGATCTGCTGCGCGATGAAGTCATGCGCGAAATACTACGATGAACAGTGATTTCACTATTCACAACACTGTGGTGAAATAGTAAAATCACTGTTCATCATAGTGTTTCGCACACAGACGCTCATGACTTCGGTGCGCAGCTGATCACTTCACTGTTCATTGTAGTGTTTCGCGCACAAGCGCTCATGACTTATGTGCACAGCTGATCACTATTTTATATATATATATATATATATATATATACACACACTGAGCGTTCGTTATTGCGTGTTCGTACATGACGAATGGAAAATGCATAATAATCATACTCGACGCCTGCTTGAACTCGTCGATGGGAGGTCGGATTCCGACGACGGTCCGACAAAAATCCGACTACGATCTGATTGAACTCCAGTTATATATGCAGCGCGGCTCGTGCATGACAGCTTCTCCACCGTCCAATTTAATCGCGATTGCAAGTGAATGGGAAATACATAGTGTTTCCTCCACCGCGATTTCACCTGCGCATAGCTCTGATTCACCGACGGTTGACCGAAAACAGTCGCGATTGCGATTGCCAGTGCCACGACCATTAGCGGTCGTGATTCGCCCGGAATCTTGAAGCAATCCGATCGAACTCCAATATCGGCTGGATCGCGATCGGATTTCGACTGTACCGTCGTCGGATTCCAGGCGGATCATGGCCAGAATATGGCCTCCCACGGTGAGTGCAAGCGTCATCAGGCGTGATTACTGTGTATTTTCCTCCGTCGCATTATATATATATATATATATATATATATATATATATATATATATATATATATATATATATATATATATATATATATATATACACATAATGATCTGATTTAAGCGTGCCCATGCACGGAAAGCTGTCGTGATCA
Source organism: Wurfbainia villosa (assembly GCA_025175895.1). NCBI lineage: Eukaryota > Viridiplantae > Streptophyta > Magnoliopsida > Zingiberales > Zingiberaceae > Wurfbainia > Wurfbainia villosa. The sequence goes on along the minus strand of CM045996.1, from coordinate 58,021,778 downwards.
CGACAGCTTTGTGTGAACAGTAAAATCATTGTTCACATGGCTTTCCACGCACAGGCGCCCACATTTCTGCCTCCCACCCAATCATACACCATGCTCGCAAATGAATATATATATATATATATATATATATATATATATATATATATATATATATATATATATATATATATATATATATATATATATATATATTCATATGTCCGTACAGTAGCACATAGAGCGTCGCCTATGATATCTAATATATATATATATATATATTAGATATCTTGGGCGACGCTCTCTGGGTGCCTGTACACGCCTGCGGACATGGCGATGCCAACTCGTATCACCTATATATATATTAGATATCATAGGCGACGCTCTATGGGCGCCTATACGCGCCTGCGGACATGGCGATGCCAACTCGTATCACCCACGCCACGCTCGGAAATGATGATTGGATTTCTTAATATGAACATGCTTCGTTATGTAAATTTGTAGTGATGGCTTGTTTAATAGTTTTGATTATCTAGTCTTGCTTTAGATATGAAGATCGATGAAATTATGTATACTTATTTTATTTGTCTATGCTTTCGAATGGTGGGTTGTACATCATTTTTGGGTACAGACGGCTTGAAGTCGCTGATTATTGGAGGGAGAACATAACATAATCGGTGCTGATATAATCAGATGTAACAGGTTAGAATTTTCTGAGTGAAAATAAATCTTTATCCATGAGACTCCAACTATTTTACATATTATTTTTCACAAGTTAGTTTAATAGAACAATTGACAGATATGTTTACCACGAGATAACAATCGTTACCATGAAATATGTGAAATTTTTAGTATCTTTGTTAGTACTTGTACCTATATATTGACATTTCTTTTTATATATTTGCATTTTTAGGTTTCTCTAGAATTTTTAACTTTGATAGTTTAATGAGGATTTAGATTGTTTATCATGTAATTATAATTCAAAATTTGAATGATAAAATGAGCATGTGCGTTGTTATTTAATTTGTATTGTATGTCTTTTTTCGACAGTCTTTTTTAAATTTATGAACTATTACTGTCTACATTTTAATCTTTATAATCCTTCCTCTAATAGATACCAAGCGTATAATTGGAAGGCGGTTCAGTGATGCTTCAGTTCAAATCGACATCAAGATGTGACCTATTATGGTTGTTGCTAGTCCAGGTGACAAACCCATTATTGATGCCACAGCTGAAGAGATATCTTCTATGGTTTTGATAAAAAAGAAAGTAATTGCTGAAGCGTATCTTGGATGTGTTATTAAAAATGTTGTTTTATTGACTAATACAGTTGTTTAAGAAATTGCTGAATCATATTTTGGATGTATTGTTAAATATAAATGTTTGGACTTTGATTCGGGTTAAATACTAGAATTATTATCGTTGTGATGTGTAGGAATTTAGACGAAGTTTCGTAATCAACGAGGTAACTGTAAAAATATTTCCTTCTTCTATCATAAATATGTATTCAAGTCCTTAGGATTTTTTTTTTTCTTTCAGAGTAAACTGTTTTCTATTGTTGAATGGGTGGCAACGGATAGATCCCATCTCGGTAAGCAACTTTCAACTCAACGTCAACATAGGTTGTGTTGGCCTAACTTTGAAACCAGTCGACAACTTTGTGGAGGATCTTGATTGCGCAAGAGATGGGAGAATAGTGATTCTCGATTTTGTGCCATCGATTCTGTTCGTTGATGCGACCAAGCTGTTTGAGGTACATCGCGATGGTAGTGTTGGACTTTAAACATCAACACCACCACTTATCTACGCTCAATACTTATTGGTCCTGGTATTAATTCGAGTGCAGCGGCACGATATTTCCTGCACTCACTACTCAATGGTCATGATATTTCAAGTGCAGTACCACGTTGTTCCTGCACTATGAATATCAACACCACTGTGGATCTCACCTAAAACCTTGGCGGGTGATGTCATTCCAAGTACATCACCAATGGTCATGTACTTCCAATATTAGCACCACAGTTTATTTCACGATTGTAACTCATGGTGTTGGAATTTGAAAGTGCAACACCATTGTGGTGCTGAGATTCACAGATCGGCACCCCCAATCATCGAAGCTCACAACTTGATGGTTCTGGTATTTCAAGTGCAGCACCTCGTTGATCTTGCACTCTGAATATCAACACCACCTTGGATCTCACCTAGAGGCTTCGTGGCGATGTTATTCAAGGTGCACCACCAAAGTGGTCATGTACTTCTAATATCATAACCACAGTTTATTTCACAACATTAACTCATGGTGTTGGAATTTGAAGTGCAACACCATTGTGGTGTTGGGTTTCAAAGATCGGCACCACTAATTATCAAAGCTCACAATTTGATGGTTCTGGTATTTCAGGTGCAATATCACGTTGGTCCCGGACTATGAACATTAGCATCACCGTGGATCTCACCTAAAACCTTGATGGTGATGTTATTCCAAGTACAACACCAAAGTAGTCTTGTACTTCCAATATCAGCACCATAGTTTATTTCGGGATTTTAACTCATGTTGTTGGAATTTGAAGTGCAACACTGTTGTGCTGTTGGGATTCACAAATCAGCACCCTCGGTCATCGAAGCTCACTACTCGATGGACCTGGGATTTCAAGTACAGTATCACGCTGGTCCTGGACACTGAAAACACATTTAATGCACTGCCCTCTTTCATTTCATCTAAATTTTTCGAAAATCCAAATCCCCTAGGCCCATTAATAGGTTTCGACCGAAACTCATTGATGGACCTAGAGAGCTCAGATTGGGTTGATTCCAAGTGCGACAGGGTTGTAAAGTGTTCCACACTTCATCCATGGGAAAAAAAATATCAATTGCAATTCCTTAGCGATAGCGGCACGAAGGTATTCAAACTCTCTTACTATAAGACAGTTGGCATGTATGCATCCCTTCTCGTAGGGACATCGAAACTAGGCGTACACGCCAGAAATACTTTCGTTGCACTCCCCTCTTTCGGGGGTGATAATTTCTTGTAAATCCAAGTCCCCTAGGTCCATCAATGGATTTTGGGCGAAACTCATTGATAGACCTAAAGAGTTTAGAGTAGGTTGATTTCAAGTGCAACAGGAGCGTGAAATGTCTCACACTTTATTCATGGGGAAAAAAATATCAGTTACAATTCCTTAGCGGCAGTGACATGAAGATATTCAAACTCTCTTACTATAAGACGGTTGACACATGTGCATCCCTTCTCGTAGGGACGTCGAAACTAGGTGTACACACTAGAAACACCTTCACCGCACTCCCCTCTTCCGGGGATAGCAATTTTTTAGAAATCCAAGTCTCCTAGGCCCATCAATGGATTTCGACCGAAACTCATTGATGGACCTAGAGAGTTCAGATTAGCTTGATTCAAAGTGTGATAGGATCATGAAGTGCCCCCCATTTTATCCATAGGAAAAAAATATCAGTTCCAATTCCTTAGTGGCATCCATAAACATCTTCATTATTTATCGTCCGATCTCCTAAGATATGATGCTCATCCGATCTGAAATTAGATAATGGAAGTACTTTTCCATATATATATTATTTATATTATTATTATTATTTGTACGATGTCTAATTTATATATATATATATATATATATATATATATATATATATATATATATATATATATATATATATATATATATATATATATATATATATATATATATATATATATATATATTAGAGTATAAAAAATAATAATAAAAATAAAAATATTATTACTATTATTATTATTATTATTATTTTTTGTACGATGTCTAATTTATTAATTATTATTATTATTGTTCTTTTAAAAATTTAATAAATATTCATATCTTCAATTAAATAATTTAAATTAAAAAAATATAATTATAGATGATAATAAAATATTTCAATAGAATATAAATATTCAATATAAAAATAAAAATTTAATATTAAAAAATGAGACGAAAATAAAGATAAAACCGAATATAATAAATAGAAATAAAAATGAAATCCTATCTAAATCCAATTCCTAATCATCTCTATAACTATCCAAGTAAAATTTGAAATGTTCAATCGAATTAGAACGATCTAATTGAACAACATAAAAATAATAATAAAAAACTCTTGTTGCACAGATAATTCCGTTCCACCGTTACTTGCGCACATTACCACGAACAATAGTCGAAGTCATGCGAGGGTTATAATTTATAAATCCACTCCTGCTATGCAATCCCTGCTCGATTCATCGCCCGCATTGAGAGCGAGAAAGGGATTAAGGCATCGAATCTTAATTTTGATAATGATAAATGTTCAAAGTTAAATTATTTTATTATCTTATATATTATGTTGAATATACAAGTAATGTATTAAATTTTGCTAAGATCGAATACACCAGGAGAATCTCGAAACGAGAAACTCCGATGGTCGGATGACACCAGGAGAATTTCGGTTGGAGAAACCTTGGTGATCGAATGATCGAGAGCTAAGCGATAGGTCAAAAGGACCAAAGATAAGCTCTGAGAATTGAGCGATGGTAAGAACATATCTTCTGTATGGGGACAATCGTAAACAACGATTTGATTAAGACTTTCGGAGGAAGGTCTAAGTCGAGATCGAACGGTACAAGACCGTCGAATTTGTTCGCTATACAGTTCTTGTGTTAACCATGTATTACAGGTGATTTATCAAGCTATCAGTCGACTGAAGGAAAATGACAGTCAACTGGATCACCATCAGTCGATTGTTGTAAACTTCAATCGACTGCTAATAAATCTGATCACTTCGAGAAAAGTTAAGATAAGAGCTATAAAATGAGGGAAGATAAACTACTTTGATTCAAATCTGGATCTTAACGAGTCAGAGTTTGAAAAAGCTATAAAATAATGGGTAAGACACCATCCATTAACAAAAAGCTCCCAAGTGCTCCAACCCTCGAAGTTCATTAGACAACGTCATAACGCCAGCAAAACATGCATCTCCTTCTTTTCTTGTCGGTAAGTTTTTTTATTTTCTTACTTGTTGTTAAGAGGAGGAGATAGACTTATTATCTCTTCCTCTACATCTTTGATTTGGTAATCAATTATTTTTTTACTTCCAACATGGAAGAAACTTTTAGTATTTTATCCTCGGGAGCGATCAAGTTTCGCAGAGCTTTAGATTAACAGTCAATTGACTGTGAACCAAATAAAAAATTCTTGTCTCTTTTGTTCTTTCTTTCTTATTTTTCGTATTTCCACTGCATTTTACTTTATTTTGCAAAAACGAGAAGAAAGTTTTTCGATCCTACATCGCCCTCTCCTCCTCGACGACCACAACAAGGCTGCGTCCTAAAAATTAATGGTCAATTTTCAAAGATCCTAAAATTTTTTAAGATGATTTATTTTTTTTATTTAATCGTAAGATCGACGAAAACGAAAAGTATTAATTTTTTCTCAAAAATAAAATTTGAAAAGTTCTATTGAATTCGAATGGTCTAATTTGTACATAAAGTTGGAATCCATTAATTTAGCAGTCCCTATCAATCCGTTTTCGGATCATCATAAGGGAGATAAATCACGATGGATCTTTGATCTTTTGAGATTAGTAACCAGTACATGGAGGGTGAAATCTCACTTTTGTGAGAGATTGATCCTTTATTTATTTGTACAACTTTCTGAATGCGCTAGCCATTAATCCCTTTCTGCGGAGACTAAAATTGTGATAGAGAAATTTTTTAACGTGACTGACCCCACCATCGAAGTGACCCCTCATCAGAAATCTCCGAAGGGATTTTTAGAGGTACAATATCACGAATTGATAAGAGTCTATCTAGGCCGGGTTTAATATCTCAGTCAACAAAATCTACTGATTAATTATTACTAAGAAGGACTCGAATTCGATCCCTCACGCAATATTATATCTCCACATTAGTCACCGGAGCTAAGACACTTTCTAATTGAGCAAGCGTAAAAATGAAACTTACCCGCGCACGTTACCACGAACTGTGGTCAAATTCATGTGAGAGAGAATTTATAAATCCACTCCTGCGATGCGATCCCTGCTCGACTCACCGCCGCATTGAAAGAGAGAAGCATGGGGAGCGAGAAAGGGATCTCGGATCGCCCTCTCCTCCTCGACGACCACAAGGCTGCGCCCGTCGGCGGCGACGCGGAAGCGGGAGCTGCTGTAGACTACCCGGCGGTGAGGACAGCGGGGGAGGCGTGGGCGATGTTCGCGGCGGAGTCGAGGAAGCTGTGGGCGATCGGCGCCCCCATCGCCCTCAACATCCTCTGCCTCTACGGCTACAACTCCCTCACCCAAGTCTTCGTCGGCCACCTCGGCAACCTCGAGTTCTCCGCCGTCGCCATCACCCTCAACGTCCTCACCAACTTCGCCTTCGGATTCCTCGTATGTTTTTCCTTCCCTTCGCTTCCCCCCCTTTTTCCGTCGCTCTTCTCGCCGGCGAAGTAAACCCTATTTTCCCCCACTCTCTGCCGGGTAGAGGGAAAACGGAGCGGGCGAAGGATCCGCCGTCGGAGCCAGACAGGAAACACGATGAAACAGAAACCACACTGTTTATGCATTTTATAATAAATATTGAAAAACATTTTAACACAAATAAAAAAAAATCTGAGAAAATGGAATTCTCTTGGCATTATGCTAATCCACTAAATTACTAATGCCCTCAAAGTACCTGACGCAATCTTATTTAACCCCTAAAGCTTAAAAAATTGCAAGGTGAAAAAGCAAATTAGGAGGCGTTTGACAGAGATTTTTTTTTTTTTCATTTTTTTAGAACACGAGAAAAATGTGTTTAATCGGTGTTTTCATTTTCTTTTTCTAAAAAAAAAAAAGTATTTTTTGAAAAATTTAAAAATTCTAAAAAATCATTTTCTATTTCTATTTTCATTTTCTAATCAATAAAAAAATATTTTCTAAAAAATTAGAAAATACTAAAAATTTATTTTCTGTTTTTTGAAAAAAAAAATAAAAAATAAAAAATAAAAAATTCTCCTACGAACCAAACAATATCTAAGATTCTTCGAGAAGGTTGAAAATTGTTCATTTTTATCGATTTGTTTCATAATTATTATGAAAGAAATAAATTATGAAAAATTTTATAAATCTTGATTTAGTAATCAAGATATAAATTATCTGAATTTAAAAAAAAATTATTCCGTGAGTTAAAAGAATGTAATAATTTAAGGGGCAAAGTGAAATTATTTTCTTTGTTTTATTTATTTATTTATTTATTCAATTGAGGGGTGCTGCTCTGCCAAAAGCCGTTCGACTAAATGCCTCACCGATGGAACTGTACTGTTGTAGCTGGGCATGGGAAGCGCACTGGAAACGCTGTGCGGGCAAGCCTTCGGCGCCGGGCAGGTGGCGATGCTCGGAATCTACTTGCAGCGCTCCTGGATCATCCTCCTCGTCACCGCGCTCGTCTTGTCCCTGTTCTTTTTCTTCGCCACGCCGGTGCTGGTGCTCATCGGCCAGGACCCCACCATCGCCGGCCTGGCCGGCAAGTTCGCCATCGGCGTCGTCCCCCAGATATTCGCCTCCGCCATCACCTTCCCCTCGCAGAAGTTCCTCCAGGCGCAGAGCAAGGTGGCGATCCTCGCCACCATCGGCCTAGTCGCCCTCGCCCTCCACGTCGCCATGCTTGCCCTCTTCATCTACGTCTTCGGCTGGGGCCTCGCCGGTGCAGCCGCCGCCTTCGACATATCCGCCTGGGTCGTCGCGCTGGCGCAGGTCGTATACATCGCCGGCTGGTGCAACGAGGGCTGGACTGGCCTTTCGCGGGCCGCCTTCAGGGATCTCTGGGCCTTCGTCCGACTGTCTCTGGCCTCGGCCTTCATGCTCTGCCTCGAGATATGGTACATAGCCATTCTCACCGTGCTCACCGGCCGCCTCGGCAACGCCAAGATCGCCATCGGCTCCATTTCTATCTGGTAATAACTAGTCACTCTCCCCCCAATCTCTAATGGACCAAAACCCCAACGGTAAATCCCTGATTCCTCTGCAGCTTGAACATAAATGGCTGGGAAGGTATGATTTTTATCGGCATCAATGCTGCCGTAAGGTAGGTACATCGCTCGCTGAGAAACAGTGATTGATCGATCAACTGAACTTTTCGCGGTGAATAATCAACCGAACTCTGCAGCGTTCGGGTGTCGAACGAGTTGGGAGCAGGACGGCCGAGGGCGGCCAAGTACGCGGTCATCGTGGTGCTGGTACAGTCTCTGGCCATCGGCCTCTTCTGCATGGCCGTCGTTCTCGCCTCCCGCAACTATTTCAGCTTTATCTTCACCAGCGATAAAGAGATGCAACGGGCGGTGGCCAAGATTGCGTATTTGCTCGCCGTCACCATGGTCCTCAACAGCATCCAACCAGTCATATCAGGTATTAGGGATATACTTCTCTTCCAATTAGCAGTCTCAAACTCCCAACAAGGTTTCTCTTTATGGAGTATGCTTAATTTCCGACTACTGTTAGACAATTCTCCAGAGATTGTTGTTTGAGACAGGAGTTGCTGTCGGAGGAGGGTGGCAGGCTCTGGTGGCTTACATCAACTTGGGTTGCTACTACATTTTTGGCCTTCCTCTGGGATGTCTGCTGGGTTATTTGCTCAAACTGGGAGTGCAGGTAATGCTTTCCTTCTTCCTTAGTCGATTGTTTGTTAATTCTGCAGAGTTTTTGCTCGAGTTTTTCTTTTCTTTTTGTTCTAGGGAATTTGGGCAGGCATGCTCTCTGGAGTTCTCTTGCAGACACTAATTCTCATTTTTATAGTCTGGAAGACAGATTGGAAGAGAGAGGTAAGAAAAGTTTATAGCGAAAAGTTCCATCATTTCTCCTTTCCTTTGCGTATCTGTACTGCGCTGGAGCTTCCTCCAGAATTTATCTTTTTCAAGTTAATTATGCAATTAATTGACGAAGATATTAGAACGAATAAATCATCTTATATATATATATATATATATATGTTTACGGGATCAATTCCTGTGTGCTCGTCCCTCCACACTGATTCCGAACCACTATCGGTGTCTCTGTTGTGCCGTTCGATTACCGTCGAATCGAGCGTGATCGATATGTAACTCGTCGACGGTCCGATGGAGCTCGGATTTTGATCGGTTAACGACCTCAGCTAATGTCTAAATAAATTTTTACCCGGAGCTAAATGGTAAAAAAAAAAAATTCTCTGCACCATGAAGGTTTTTTGTTTACCCTGATTAAAGTTCAGAGTATTCTAGAAGATGGCTCCGCCCTTGCTAGCGTCTTTCGTCATCAATTTTTTTGAAGATGTGATGAAGAAAAGTAAATCTGAAAGGATTATCCCTCTTGACTTATTGATCAATAACATCGAGAATTTTTAAGTCCGAAAAATAATTTTAAATTTTACATTCAAAATTGATTCTTATCTATTTTAATATCAGTATCTTTCTAATTAAGAATCAGGGATGCGCGTCGCTGTTCTCACGGAGACTGCGCGATGGTAAAATAGGGGATTACGTGTAGAATGGACAGGGTTCGATTCGGAATGAGGAGTTTAAAATTCCCCTTGGTTTCAGATGGATCCCTTCCTGCTTTGTCACCGTATCAAGGGACTTTGTTCCTCCGTGATTTATCTCTCTCTCGTCAGTACCCTAAGACGGATGATAGGAAATTGCTAGTTGGACAAATTCTCAACTTTGTAGGGATGTGCATTGCTGCGGTGCACAGTGTGGTGCAGTGTACATATATTGTGTATGTACTGTGTGCGAAGTACGAATGGTAAGGAAAAAAAAGATAGGTGGGTGGGTGGGAGGGGAGGTGGAATGAAGGGAGACAGACTTGTGGTCGTAGTGGCCGCGAATCATGACTCATTGGATATAATCATTTATTATGTAAAGGTTGGAATCATCAATCTAACGATTTTTATCGGTCTATTATACGATCATTATGAGAGAGGTAAATCGTAGGAGATCTATGAATTTTGACGTAGTGGCTAAGACGTGTGAGAGTCATTTGAATCCAGAAAAAATTTTTAGATCTTCTTTAAAATCGATCTACATCAAATCTACAAATATCATTATACCTTATTCACCACGTCATTCTTATAGAAATAATATCATTCTTTATTATATCATATTTATGACAGTTTGATGAGGATATTTATTAGTCATATAAATATATATCTTTTATACTAAATGTGTTTTTCTAAATTTGCTCTCGATAGACTCAATTTAAATTTTTGTAAAATTATTTTTATTTCTTATTCTGTTTTTGTTTCGGAGACAAGATATTTGGTAAAATATTACAGCAAATGATAATTTTCATATCGATTATGATTTTTTAAAAAATATTTTTCAGGCAAGCCAAGCCGAAGAAAGAGTGCGAGTGTGGGGCGGCCAACAAGACGACTGAGATGTGGAAAAACATGAGACGAAATTATTTAGAGCTTTATCTAGTTTGTGAGGTAGCCCAATTACATTTAAAGCTCCTTCACAAAAATAAAAGTGTCTTTGGTGCAGCGTTAGAATATTCATGGAATTTCTCAAGTATTTATAATTTGATATTGTAGAATTTTTTTCCAATTGAATAATAAATTTTAGAATGATCAACTATTGGATCGTTTGCTATGAATATTTTTTAATTTACATTGATGGTTTAAATATCGAATGCCAATAAAAAAGATAAACAAATAGATATAAGGTATGTTATTGTATATATACCATCAAGTGAAAAGGTGTCTACAAGAAGAATGAAGTATTATCTAAATTCAATTGTCAAATTATTTGTCAAAAAAAAAAAAAATCTCATTTGAAAGAAAAACTCTTCAAGAAAGAAAAAAGAAATGAATTTCTTTTATGATAAAAATTAAAAGAGCGTTTAAATTAGGTAAATTGTCAAAAGGATATTTTTTTTCAAAAATAATATATATATATATAAGACATTCTATATTTTGGTGTTATTGTAAAACACTGGATAGGTTGTAATTAGCTACTATTAAGTATTAACAACGTTAAAATAAAAGTATTTTTGAAATAAAATATTAGATGAAGTTTAGTTTTCATTTTATGATTTTTGTAGGAGTGTCCATTTGATGATTCATTAAATTTAGAATGTCCTTTTGTTTTTTTATCTTTTCTTTTATGAATTCAAGTTGACGGTAAATATAAAATTAAATATATTTAATAAAGAAAAAACAATTAAAATATCAAATGAAAATAATTAAATAATAAAAATTAAATGTTTAAAATTATTTCCTTTTTTTTATCTTAGATAGCGATGATATCGAGATTCCTAGACCAGAATTTATGACTATTCGATGATATTTTGAACATTTTTTAAAGTACTATATATTGATTTTCTTGAGCATCATCTAGCTTTCCGGGTATTACCAATCTTGTCGAGCACCATCTATCCTCCCGAGTACTATTGGTCTTTCCGAACACCATCTGACTTCTCGAGTACTACGAGTCTTCTTGAGCACCATCTGACTTCTCGAGTACTACAGGTCTTTTCGAGCATCATCTGGCTTCACGAGTAATATTGATTTTCTCGAACACTATTTGACTTTTCGAGTAATATTGGTTTTTCTGAGTGTTATTAGTTTTTCTGAGTAGCATTTTGCTTCCCAAGTAATATTGTTTTCCCGAATACCATCTTCTCTTCTGGGTGCTATTAGTTTTCTTAAACATTATTAGTTCTCTCGAGCGCTATCAATTTCTCCGGGTATTTTTTGTTCTATCAAGCATTGATAACCTACCTAAGTATTATTTGTTATCTCAACCTTCCCCGACTGGACACTGGATATAGGAGCATATTGGGATGATCTACCTGGAATATTTTGATTCCCTCAACGTACGACAAATAAGAAATGGAGTATGACAAGTGAAGATTTCCTATAACAATTGTCCCCTAACAATCCTACAAAGAGTATGAATGTCAAATATGTTTGGTCCATAAGCCGGATCTAATCCACTATATAAGGTACTCGGAGATAAGAGTAAAAGGGTGATTCTTATAAAAAAAATAACTCTTCTTCCCCCAAAGCTTTCTGTTACTCTCTCTTTTTCCTTCGGTTCTCTGTTTGACTATGTTTTCCTCCCTTAGTCGATGGACATTGACTTAAGTGTTGGAGGAGTCACACCGGTAAAGTTAGTTCATCTTTAACGTCCTTTCAATTTGTAGACTAGGAGTCACGACGGTATTTCTAAAAGCTAATTCATTCTACTCTTCAGAGAAGAGGGACAAGGAGGAGTTCGAACATGTCGAAAAGAAACCCTATCAAATTTGCACCGTATGTGAGAAACTAAGCAAAAAGTTACAAGTAATCCAAGCTAAGACTACATCATGATGGTACCTAGGGACATCTCACCCATTCGGGTGGAAATCACTTGCTACTCAAAGCTTCATGTTGTCCTCTCCTCATCAGTCGTCTGCGAGGCCTTCAAAGATCATAATGTGGGGCTCAGTTCATTGCGAGCTCCTTGCTTTTAGCATCGATGTCCTCCATGGCTTGCTTTGGCGTGCATTCCACAAGGTCACCATCTGTGAGCTTCTAAACATCTCTGACATCGAGGTCATCAATCAACTACGGTGTCGAGAGTTCCGGTGCACCATCTTGTGCCTCCGTACCGTATAGGTGAGCAAGTATCGCATAGGATCTAGTGTTTACCATTCCATGTGATGATGGACATGTTGTAGGGCTCTGGGGATCTGAGGTAAGCACTACTTCTCTCTCGACCGCTCAATCGGGAAGAGTTGATACTCTGGTCGCTCGATCAGGGCATTGCTTCAAGCTCAAGGTTGCTCCTCTTTATGATGAGCTTCACAATGATGTTTTGCTCTCTAGATTTCTCTCTCGGTCGTTTGACCAAGTTGCTTTTCCCACCTCGAGGTTCTTTCTATGGGTTTCGTAATGATGTTTTGTTTTTTAAAAAATGTAGAACCACTACATTAGTGACCCCCATCATTATCTCTACGTGTGGAGGGGGAGATCGTCACCTCAGGGAATCAATTTCTTGTCCTTTCAAACGCAATTCAGGCAATACTTTAAATTGTATCCTGGATTTGTCCTGAAACTTGTTTTCCAAATTTCTCTTCCAGTGATTCAGTTGGATTGCTTCTCCTAGCTCAGGGATGTTCCTCTTTATGAGCTTCACAATGATGTTTTGCTCTATGGATTTCTCTCCTGATCGTTCGGCTAGGTTGCTTCAACGATGATTCTGCGCTTGGATTTCTCTTTTGGTCGCTCGATCGGACCCTTTCTCCCTGCTCAGGTCATCATCAATCTGGTGATGTCCTTGCTTTCCCAGTGCTCCCGTACTCCTCACAAGTAGTTTGACTGCAACTTCCCCTGTGAGGTTCCCTTCTCTGAGGTCCACTCCGCCACAACTCCTTGAATGATGATGGGGATGGCCATGCGGTCTACTGTACTGATGAATTCTAGCCTTCTATTGTACTTGAAAATCTTTTCGACGACTGATGAATCCATTAATTACTTTAACAAAGAAAGAAAGATGTTTAAACTCAAAGGGGGGCTTATTATCCCAAATCAAAGTGACGCAAGTGCATGCTTAAGGGCTTTCATCTTCTTGATTTCTCATATTGGATCATGCATATGATTACTGTTAGCTAACAAAATGATATTTATTTTTTCCTCAGTTTCTCATGATTATTATTCATTTTTATTTCTTATTGTTCCTCTCTCTCAGCCACTCGACTAGAACGAACTCTTTTTCAATTGGTCGCTCACCTAGGACAAGCTTTCTTTCTCCCAACTGCTCAGCAAGGACAAGGCTGGGACGAGCTCTTTGTCAACTGGTCACTCAGCTAAGATGAGCTTCTTTCGTCCTAGCCGTTTGACCAAGACAATCTTCTTTCCTCCTGATTGTTCGACTAGGACAAGCTTCCTTTCTCCCAACTGCTTGGCCAGGACAATCTTCCTTTCTCCCAGCCACTCGGCTAGGACAAGGCTGGGATGATCTCTTTGTTGCTCGACTGTTCAACCAGGACGAGCTTCTTTCCTCCCAGCCATTTGGCCAGGACGAGCTTCCTTTCTCCCAACCGCTCACCCAAGACAAGGTCGAGACAAGCTCTTTTCCGCCCAGTCGTTCGGCCAGGACGAGCTTCCTTTCTCCTAGCCGCTCGACTAGAACAAGGCTGGGACGAGCTCTTTTTCGCTCGGTTGCTCTCTCTCTCTCTCTCTCTCTCTCTCTCTCTCTCAATCATTGGGTTGGGCAACGAGTCTTTTCTCTCCCGATTGCTCGACCGAAAAACTTTTCTCTCCCGACTGCCCGATTGGGAAGATGTGGCAATGAAAAGAGAAAGGCGAGATATCTTTAAGGGGAGCACTGCCTAAGAAGTTGTGAATTCAAACTCACCAAAGGTTTCCATTGACGAGCCTTCCCCATGGGATGTAGTTGCACACTATCAATCACATGCAAAAGTAGTTCGAAAGATAAATATGTTTAGTTGGCTTAGCACAAAATCCAAGTCTCAAATGTTTGAATTACTTAATTAGAAGTTTTCGATCCAAGGTTGGTTTTCATATGGACACGACATCTACGGTATATCTTTGTATCGAGCTTGGCATGTTACTATTAATTTTTTATTCATCTCCATGGTATTCGAGAATTACAGATCGAGCTTTTTATCTTCTCCCAAATTTCGTTAGTCTTCCGAGCCAAAGGTTCAATTTTCTATATTATTCTCTTCCCATTCAGCTTGGTTTTCTTGGGAGCGTCCTTGTTCGGCCTGCTTTTCTAGGGAACGTTCCTGTTAGGAGCATTCCCGTTCAGTTTGGATCTTCTTAGGAACATCCCTATTATGCATGGTTTTATCAGGAGCATCCCTGTGGTATTTGGACATCTTCGATCTATTCTTATTGCTCGTCCGACTAGGCGGAGGGAGCCCTTGATAGTATTCAATATTTTTGCACGGTTCCTATATTTGTTTAGGATTTATCTGACCCATATGGGATACTCTCATATCACCTGCACCTGCCCATAATTCATCTTGGTACTCCTCCAATGGCCTCCGCAATAGGGATTTGATATTTAAGTCCCTTATCTTTTTGGATGCATATCCCGTTCAGGATCCGTACCTATGACATTGCCCGGACAAGTACAATGGGATGGTTGGGCAATCTCAACTAGACGAGTCAAGGTGTGGGGATTTGACAATCACATATTAGAGTTCAACCTCTGACGTTAGCATTATCGCAAGAGGAATTAACAGTCTCTAAGACTCTCAACTTAAGATTATCCACTTAATAGATAAGTCGAAACTTCGTTATTATTCCACCATGATAGATTTACTTTTATCTAAATGAAAATTATGGTCTTTTGACTTAACGTATGTCCTCCGCATTGTATTTTTCAAATGTGGTTTCTTCACCTCACACGAGTTCCATTATAGTCTCAGGTTGATGACCTAAATCTTTGTGATCTATGAGTTGTTGGCACTTGCTATGCCGAAAGTTAAATGTGGATACTAGTTATAATAACTAGTTCATTGGAGTGACCTGTTGTAAGACTTCATATGGTTCTCTGCATATATGATATGTCAGTGAAGCTCTTACTACAGCTCGAGTGCGTGTTTCCTTCGATTTGAGGTATTCAAGTCATCTTGGTTATGGAGACTTATACTTTGACATCTAAGTCGATACATCTCTACGGAGGTGTGAGTATGAGATGATTGGGTATAAGTTGAAGTGTCCGAAAGTGATTGAATAGCCAATAAAGGATTAATCACTGCTTATTACGAGGAGATGTATACCCTATGGTCACTCGTCGGATTGTTACTCAAAGTCTTTGGTCAAAGCATTGCATGTGAAGAGTATGATACTCTTGGATACATGTCGAAGTAATTAGAATCCACTATACGAGGAAGTATTACTTGGGCTAGGTGTGACGTAGTCAACCTAGTGGGGACTGACGTAATTGACCATGTCTTGAACAAAGTGAGTATAAGACGAGTGAAAGAAACGAGACACGATTAATTATAGTTGTTGAAGGGTTTGGAAATGATTCCGAGATCAACCGTTGATTTTTTGATTAATTGGGGATCGTGATGTACTACTAGGTGTCACTCATGATCATTCTATAATTAATGGTTAATTATGGACGATCAACATAAACCGAAAACCTATAAGGTCACACACATAACGAATCATTCGAAGAGACTTAAAGACGAGTTTGAGAATTGGATTCTCAAGATCGAGAGAGATCGAGTTTGGTTGGACCAAACAAATGATAAATATGAAGCTTAATTATAAATCAAACTCGTTTGATTTTAATTAAATGTGTCTTCTTTTGGTTAAGGGCCCAATTAGGATTTAATGGATGAGATAAAACCTTAATAGTTATGGACTTATAAATTGTTGGTGCAGGGGCACTAGATAATCGAACCTGTGTTTTGATTATGGCAAAAACACAAAGTTGAGTTTACATCGTTATCTCACGAGCTAAATCGAGTGTGCAGAAAAGTACTAAAGCTAGAGTTGAAGGCTAGCGACACCCGGAGGAAGCCGCGGTAGTCGGGTGACACTTGAGTGACTTCGGAGGGAGCCGAAGGAATCGAGTGGAAGGCCGGAAGCAAGAGCTAAAAAGTAAGTATCGAGGTAAGCTCGAGTGAGTGAGAGATGGTAAGGTCGTGTCCTCTGTACGGGGACGACCATAGGCGACGATCCGACTGAGACTTCCCGTAGAAGGTCTAGGTCGAGATCGGACGGTTAGAAACCGTCGCATTTACCATTTTCCGTACTAACCTCTTACTGCAGGGAAGTGGCCAGGCTGACAGTCGACTGCTGGACTTTGAGCAGTCGACTGATGCTCATCAGTCGACTGATGGGAGGCATCAGTCGACTGATGACGACGAATCAGCCTTTGTGCTAGGTCAAAACGGATAAAGTTTGACGCGACCACTTCGCGATAAAATTTATACAACTTCGTGATCTGTTCCGAAAGATGAGGAGATACATTCAGAGGCCAAACTCTATAAAAGGAGGGGAGGATTCCAACTCCAAACATCATCAAGTTTATTCTCAAGTGCTCCTACAACGCCAACGCTCCAACACCATCATAACGCCGACGCGACGATAAGTTCTCATCTTCTTCGTCGGCAGCAACATCAAGTAATATATTTTGATATTGTATTCTTTATTTTTATTCATAACAAGGTGAGGTAGGCTTGTTGTCTCATCCTCGTACTTTCGGTTTTGTGATCGTTGTCTCCTACCTCCAACGAGGAAGAGACGTTATAGTGTTTTGCCCTCCGTACGCGATCTAGGACCGATAGGACCTTGGAGTAGCAACCGTTGGGTTGTGAACCAAGTAAAATAAACGTGTCTCTTTATTTTCCGCTGTGCTTGCTCGTGTATCGAGCAAACGAACGAAAAAATTTACGCTCGCTATTCACCCCCCCTCTAGCGACGCTTCTCGATCCAACATAAATTTCATCCACTAACCCATAATCCATTAGGTTTAGAGTCTATATAAAGAGTTATAAAGGCTAAAAACTAATTAATGGTCGTGCTTAATCCCCTCCTCTTTCTCCTTGCTGCCTATTCCTTCTTCTCCTTCCTCTTCTTGTGGAATCGCCACATTAGCAACCCCCACCGCTGCCCCTATGTGTGGAGGGGGCTAAATCAAGTGTCAGATGACTAGCGCAGAAATGCGGAGTCATCGGTAGCCTGGTCGTCACATTCAGGAATCGACCCCTTGCCCTTTCAAACCTTAACATGTTCTCCTCCTCTTCTTGCCACCAACAAGAGTTGTTGGGGTCTTCCTTGCTGTCGGCCTTAGCAAGTCTATCTCTTGCTTTAGGTCCAGGCAACTCCTCCCTAAGGGAGTCGGGAACTTCGGCTAAGGCTTGGAACAAAGATTTCTTCCTTTGTGCCCTTGGCCAAACCTAGGAGAGTTGGATTTTGGAGCTTGCTGCTGACCACCAAGGAAACAAGAGTTATTTCCTATTTTATTGGGCCAACTTTCTTGCTCTCCGATCACTCGACCTTCTTGCTTCGTCTAGTAGCGAAGAGAAGGTCAAACTCGTGGCTTAGAGAAGTCGTCCCTCCAAAAATTCGGCATGGACACGAGTAGAGATGAAGCTCCGTGAGCGTCGTACGGTTGATGCCCTTCTGACTCAACATCATTCGAAAGGTATACCTAGGATAAAATTGGTTTTATTCTTAATTTAATATAAAATTTTATTTGGCAGATATGTCTGCACGTGTTGTAATCTTGCATACATGGATGTATGTGTTGTAATAATTTAGGAAATTATTATATTTTATTCCGTTGTGTTCGCTTATAAAACGATAAAAGTACATCTACACATCGGTCACAACCCAATAATAACAGCCTAAATACTATAATATACAACCAAAGTTTCCAAAAACCTCTATACCAGCCTCTGGCTTTCTAGGCTCCCCCATGGTGCTCAAATAGGCCCCCATGCCTTGTTACTTATGCAGTCAGACTCCCCGACTGGAATTCACTTATGTAGTCGAGCTCCCCGATTGGAATTCATTTACTTTTATAGTAGGGCTCTTTGACTGGAATTCACTTATATAGCCGGGCTTCCGACTGTAATTCATTTACTTATATAGTCAGGCTTTCCGATTGGAATTCGCTTATATAGTTGAGCTGCCCAACTGGAATTCATTTACTTATATAGTTGGGCTCTTCAACTAGAATTCATTTACTTATATAGTCGGGCTTTCTGACTAGAATTCACTTATATATTTGGGCTCACTGACCAAAATTTATTTACTTATATAGTCAGGCTCATTTTGAAAGTTATATACAAAGTAATTCGCTCATGCTCTTCAAATTTTCGATCAATCGATGCAAAATTGGACCTTCCTTCCCACTGAGATATGGATATTTCTTGGTTAGGGAGGGGGCATGTATATATTGAATAATTATGAGTATTCTAGCATTAGTCGTCGATCGAACTTATTTTATGCTCCCGTAAGGAAATGAGTGGTTATGCATTTTCTGAAGCAAAACATTTTCAGCCCGAGGACTAGGTTACCCCTTTCCCAGAGAAGGTGGTTTTATACCGGTAGTCGGGCTATGTCGTATTTCGATGGAGGGATTTCCATTTGTACAATCAGTGAATAATTTTGCTCTTGGTAATTATTCTCTCCCTATACATGCATCATATTTCATTCGAATTCGTTCTTCTGTTTGACTAAAGGGGAGAGATGTAATGGTATCCAGGATTCCCAGACAAGGATTTATGGTTGTCTAATGATTTCTTGAGCATCTCCCGAGTACTACTAATTTTTTCAAGCATCATATGGCTTCCTAAGTACTACGAATCTTCCTGAGCATCATCTAGCCTCCCAAGTACTACTGATCTTCTCAAGCACCATTTAGCTTTTCGAATAATATCATCTGACTTCTCGAGCACCATCTAGCTTTTCGAATAATATTGATTTTTCCAAGTACCACTGGTTTTCTCGAGTACCATATGGCTTCCCAAGTAATATTGGTTTTTCCGAACATCACTTGTTTTTCCGAATGCTATTAATTTTCCTGAATACCATTAGTTTTCTTGAGTGCTATCGATTCTCCCGAGCATTCTTTGTTCTATCAAGCATTGACAACCTTCCTGAGTATTTTCTGCTATCTCGGATCCTCACTCCTAGACATTGGACATAGAGGCATACTAGAGTGATCTACTTGGAATATTTCGGTCCCCTCAATATATGACAAATAAAAAATGGAGTATGACAAGTGGAGATTTCTTATAACAATTGCCTCTAACAATCATATAAGGGGTATATATGTCAAATAAGATACTTGGGAGGTAAGAGTAAAGAGATGATTCTTTCTCTATTTTGGTAGCGGAAATAACTCTTCTTTCGCCAAAGCTTTCCGTTACTCTCTTTTTCCTTCGGTCCTCTGTTTGACTATGCCCCCCCTCTCCTTCCGGAGATATTGACTTGAGCGTTGGAGGGATCACATCGATAAAATTGGTTTATCTTTAATGTTTTTTCAACTTGCCGACCGGGAGCCACAATGATATTTTTTAAAGCTAATTCATTCTACTCTTCAGAGAAAGAGGAAGAGTTCGAGCGTGCAGATATCATCTAGCGAGACTAAATTACATATTGTTAGATGATATTTAAAATACCTTAATTAAATCCGGAAACTAAAATAAAATTAACAATGTCGGAGAAGATCTTCATGGGAAAGCAACCCTTTACAAGTCAACCCGGACGTACGGTTGACATTGGAACGAAGTCAACTCCAAGAATTTATTTCTAGTATTAATTACAACTGAATTTTAACTAATTGGCTACTCAATTCCTTCTGTTTATGTTCTTCATGCAATTTATCATGACAAAAGCACGCATTTTTTTTAAATATTATAAATATATAATGCTCTTGTATTATTTTTTAAATACATTTATAAATCTCTGTTTAATGGTTTGTTAAATTGGCGGTGCTCTTAAGAATTTATTTATGCCTTTAGATTGTAATTTCGGCCAATAAAAAGTTATTAAAATATTCATCTCCAGAAAAATACATAGTTATTAATTATAATGGCATCAATGCACTTCAATGTCATCGAGAACAATGGCAATTGATTTGAAAATTATAATGTCCAAAACCCTTTTGAAGAAGTCATTGAAGTATTTTTTTTTTCTAAAACTTAAAATTTTATTCATAAATTGAGATTTTTAAATTTTTCATTAAAATATTTTAAATTTTCTAAAATCTTTGAAGCAAGTGTAGGGACATTTTTAAATAGCAAAAAGTAAAAAAAAAAAAAAGGCCCTTAAATATAGATAAATAAATGAATCAAATTTAAATAACTCACTAAATTAAATAAAACAAACTTAAATATTAAAGTGCATTTTATATTTTTCTATAATATTCTCTCTTAAAAATTTCATGATGCCATTGAATTTTTTATTTACTTATTTTTGCAAAAAAAAAAAAACTCTCCAAAATTTATAATGTAAAAGTATTTTCAAAAATATTCAACGAGTATACTCTTATGACAAAATATTGATTTGTGGTGTTTAAAAATTAATATTTATCTAACAATATCTCTTTTGTTATAACATTTTAGTATGACCTTCTATATAATATAATATCAATTTTTATAAATTACGACAAATATGTTTATATAAACTAACTTTGAAATATAAAAAATAAGAATGAATTTTCATTCGACAATTTATCAAACAACGCACGTGAAATTTAAAATTGTCCAAATAACACTCTATACTTTCATATTTATCAAATAACACACTTAATTTTCTTTTTATCCATCTCGCCAAACAGACATGTACCATTGTGGTGCTAAAATTACAAATTCCAACACCACTGTGGTGCTGAAAATTCAAATTCCAACACCACAGTGGTGGTGCAATTCCAATACTGCCACTGTGATACTGGAAATTCAAATCTTAACATCACAATGATGGTGCAATCCCAGCACCACAGTAGTGCTAAAATTTACAATTCCAGTACCACTGTGGTGCTGAGATTTAAATTCTCAACACCACGTTCGGGATTTCCACTGTGGTGTAGGTCTGTTTGGCGGGAGGGATAAAAAAAGAATTAAGTGTGCTATTTGATAAATATGAAAGTATGAGATGCTGTTTGAACAATTCTAAACTTCACGTGCGCTGTTTGATAAATTATCGATTTTCATTTCCTCAAAACTAATTTTGATTTAAAAATTGAAAGAACCATATTCAAGTCTCTTCCACTGTGAATTAAAGAAACGCACAAAGACTAAATTTAGTCTCACTTGTTTAATCTACCAAATGAGTGGTCCATATGGTCCATTTTGGTTTCTTTTATTCATATTTTGGATCATGATTGCATAAATTAATACTCACATACCACGAGTGGTTGGACTAATTGAAACTATTCTTTAAAAAAATAATTAAATAAATAAAGTTGATAATAAAGTAATGAAAATTTTAGGTCTCTTCCATACTTTGGAGGACGAAGTGAGGGTTTAATGAAGTACAAGGGAATGAGATCACTTGCTATTGCATCATACCTCACTCACTCTTGTTTTTATGTGCATGTACTTTGCTTGTTTGGTGCAAATAGCTACTACAATAACATAAAATAAGGGATAGTTGAGATTTTTTTTTCCTCCCATTTGAGATGTCTCTTTGATCCCTTTTAGGTCCGTCCACATTTTAATTCAGATGATGTCTAAATTTTATTCGATTAATTGTAGAGGTAATTTTCCTTAGTTTGCTTACCGAGTAGATCCCAAGCTTAGCTTATGTATGTTGAGGAGATTGTTAGTATAATTATCTTTGGGGTCAAGATTGATCAAATTCGAGTGAAATTTGAGCAGAGTTTTGATGTTTGACAATATATTTGATAATACATATGACTAGATGACATGAGACATTTGTAGTCATATGTAATTGTTGACCGAGAAGTCAAGTAGATTAAAGTTAACCAGATACTCGACGAGAAAAGATCAAGGGAAAGTCTAAGTATTGAGACTTGACAAAGAAAAGTCTAAATATGAATATTTAATAAGGAAAAATTTAAGTATGAAGATTTGACAAGGGAAAGTCCAAGTATGAAGACTTGACAAGGAAAAGTCCAAGTATGGAGAGTTGACAATGGAAGTCCCGAGGCGCAACCTCTTAGCAAAGGAAGACTCGTTAACATGACAAAGTCGAATGAAGCAATTGAAGGCTAATGGAAAAGGTGAGGAGTCGTGGACTCAACTTGAGAGCGTGAAGTTGATGGAAGTAGCTTGAAGGCTTAGGCTTAGGCTTAAGCTAAGAGTATCCGATAGTATAATGTAGCTGAAGGAAGCACTTGAAAACTAATATAAAGGGTGAGGAGTTGTGAACTCAACCTAAAGGCGTGAGACTGATGGAAGATGTTTGAATTTAAACTATGAGTAAATGTCAAGTATGAGAGGATCATACTTAATGGATTAAACCTCAAATTTGAGATTTACCAATCGATTGGGACTTGTCCAGTCAACTGGTATGTTAAAACAATCGTACAAATTGTTTGACAGTCGGTTGGTGGTAGTAACCAATCGACTGGTCGAGTAGTCGACTTGGGTACTTGGGAGCTTGGTGCTCGAATAGTCAACTGCCTTACTCGGGTGCTCGATCGACTCAGAAAATAGTGCTCTGACAAATTAGTCGACTACTGAGATGAAATAGTCGACTGACTTCAATGGACAGGAGCACAAAATATTTTTTAGTCAATTGACGGCTCAGGCAGTCGACTGATGGCTATGAGCAGTTGATTGATTTGCTGAAATCTGATGTGAATCAAGTCTTTGTGAGACAACAGATAAGTGATCAGTCGACTGGGAGTAAAGTCAGTCGAATGATCGACGGAAAAACAGCCTGATGGGAGCTTATAAAAGGTGGACTCGATGGAAGATTTGACATCTAGTTCTTGGTGACTTTGAAGAGGAATTGCTACTGCATTCTATACCTTCCAAGTCTTTCTAAAGCAACCAATCAATAGCGATCAAGAGGAATCATTGTGTAAAGCTTTTCTTGTGTTGTATTCGTTGAATTTCTCTTACACTTTGTATTTGACTGTTGTATTATTGTAAGTTCCAGATTGTAAGGGGTTTCTCTACCTCCAGTGTGATTCTGAGAAAGAGGAAAAAATTTTAGTGATGGTGCATCACAAGTGTTCGACCATGAAATAGGAACTAAAGTTTCAAATCACGTAAAATCAATATTTTGATTTGTGTTTTGTATGTGTTATTTTCATTTGTGTTTTTATTTCTGCTGCACACTAACTACTTGTAGACCAACACGACGCAATCGAACGAGATCAAAGATCGAGAATCGAAGATGCTATTTACCCTCCTCTAGCGCACATCAAAGTCCCAACAATGTATAATTAAAAGTCAACTTCTAGAATGTTTATTCCATTTAGAATTTGATGTTTGATCTTGTTATTGTTCCTCTAAGAGTTTTATCATTGGCCCTTAGGGCTAGTCTAGTTGGTAAGTGCAAAAGGGTAACTTTTAAATGACAGAGATCAATTCTCGGAGAAATCATGATTCTCTCCTCCATCGATAGGAGCAGTCGGAGACGACCGCTAATATGACGATTCTATATTTTTGTTTTCTAAGAGTTTTATCATTGCATCACAACAATAAGGGCATATTAATGTTACTTTTGAAGATTGAATGTGGATTACCGTTTCATTCTTAGGTGTAACGCAAGGTGTTAAGGCCATTTAATCCAATTTTGCATCTTAAACTTTGACACAAATACCTAACATGCTCTAGGGAAATTCATATATATGGCCTCAAGTAATCACATTAGACATTTTCTTTTATCGATAAGGAATTTTGCCAAAACACTTGAAAACTATCTAATTTAATAATTAGAAATCTTCCGAGCCATGTATACTCTATGATGTAAAAGGTTGAAATCCGTCAATCTAGCGGCTCCTACCAGTCCGCCCTCAGACCATCGTAAGAGAGGTAAATCATGATAGACCTTTGACCCTTGAGACTAGTAACTAGCACATGGAGAGAGACGACACCCTCGTATTTGTGAGGGATTGATCCGTTGTCCTATGATACAATGTCTACATGCGCTAGCCACTAGGCCCTTTTTGCGGAGGCATGTATACTCTAATATGGTCACGGATGAAGCAAATAATTTATAAAGTGACCGTAATTAGATAATATCAATGAAGCTATATTTTAACAAATTATAAATATTTTACCATTATATATATATATATATATATATATATATATATATATATATATATATATATATATATATATATATATATATAGAGTTAAGATATCTTGTCTGTGGATTTATTCGCGCCGTCATGACTTCATATGACCACCCACGATGCGTCATCGCCGCCATGTGCATTGGACTCTAAGCGCGATCGACGCCTTGGTGGCCGGTGGTCCCGGCCGCTCGGCCGCCGGATTCCGGGCCGAATCGCGGCCGAATCCGTGATCGCCGCAATGGCGCGCGATAAAGACCGCGATGGCCGGCCGATCGGCGATTCGGCCGGTCGATTGCGATTGCCGCCAATTTGGCGCGGGAAGGATCTCTTGCGCGTGGCGATCCTTCCTGCGTCGGATTCGGCTGAATCGCGGCCGGAATCCGTGCGCAACCGAGCCCGACCGGACCCACTGGCGTTGATCGCGCCAGTCCTCCGTGATCGGGTATATGTATATATATATAAAATAAAAAAAGTTTAGCCGCTAAGCATATAATCAGTTTCCCGTAATCGCTTTTGGATAATGCAATTTGGACATACAAATTCAATGCTAAACTTAGCCAAAATCGGAACTTTATTAAGCAAAAATTTAAAATAAGAGAGTTTTTTTTAAGATTAAAATGGTTAAATAGAAAATTTTGTTGTTTTTTTCCCAATTTAATATTGTGTTTTTTTTTTATAACAAATATCGAATCGTATAGAGCTTTTATGGGAACATCTCCATATAAATGGCCGTTGATTCCGCTGCGTTCTTGAGATTCCAGCCGCCTTCGGTGAATATTCTGCTCGCCCCCGCTGCTCCTGCTCTCTGCTGGGTGGTCTCTCTAATCGAGGCGACCTAGGGCAGGTGAACGAGGGCTGAAGAAGTCGGCGATTGGAGTCGGTGCGACGGCGTGGATGATGGGCATCCCGAGCGACGAGGTCGTGATCATTCGGCCGCCGGAGAGGCCGGAAGGCCCGAGCTTGATCACCGTCAGCTGCCCCGACAAGACCGGCCTCGGATGCGACCTTTGCCGCGTCATTCTACTCTTCGGGCTGAGCATTGTGCGGGGAGGTACACTTCACCCTTATTAAAAACCCGATCTCGAGGCTTCCGCCGATCGAAATCGGCAAAGTTTCCATCTTCTTGTTGTCTCAATTTCTAGGTTTACGAAGATTCGTTTTTAATGGTTTTTTTTTTGTCACGAGTTTTGTTTCTCTTTGGCCTTGGGGAAGAAACTGAAGCTTGAATCGTTGTTAGATTTCAGCACAGATGGGAGATGGTGCTATGTGCTGTTTTGGGTGGCGGAGAGAGGGAGGAAGGAGACGAGGTGGGACTTGTTGAAGAAGAGACTTGTGGCAGCCTGCCCGTCGGTTTCGCTACCGTTGCTGAGTGGAATCAATGACAAGGATCAAGAGATGGATGCAGAGCAAAAACCGCAGGTCTTTCTGCTCAAGTTTTCCTGCTACGATAGGATGGGCCTTTTGCACGGTAACCTTGCTTCCACTCAGTATTCTCCTGTTCCAAGTGATCAGAACCTTTTCCCTCATTTTTTTTATCCTTCTCTTGATGCTTAATTCATTAAGATATGTGTGAAATCTGAAAGTTCTTTGAAGTTTGTTATATCTTATTTCTGTTTCACTGTGTTACGTATTCTTTGCTTCATATGATCAAACTTCTTATTGATAGCTGATAACCTTTTGTGATATACTGTTGTATCGCCTTGTCTTATCTGCAAATATAGTTTCCACTTTTTGTCCCTTCCATGCAACAAGCCGGAGTTTGTTCAGCCAGGTATCATTTTAGTGTCAACTGTTCATTTAGATTGCAATACCAGGGGATGCGATTTCCATCAAGAGAAGTAATAGCATAATTAAAGTGCTTCATCAAAACTTTCTAAATAATTCTTGGTATTGTATTCTTCTGATCTCAGATTACAAACCCTCGTTGGTCGTGGGCTTACATATGATTATCGTAACGCATCCGAGTGTGTCGTATTAATTCGAACCCGATTAAAAGTGATCTAACCATTATGGTTTAAGTTAACGGTTTATGTTATTGGATTTTGGATTCATATATGTAGAACCTTTTAACCCGTACCGTTAGCATTGATGGGATGTTAACGGGTTTTGGGTTAACATTATATATAGGGTGTGATTCCCACAGGAGATGATGATTCGACAGACTCTTGTTTTCCCCATCAGGCAGAGCATCCGGGGTCAATCTCTCTCGACCTGTGGAAGATCAAGTCCTTCGGCTTGTCGACTTCTCCAGATCTTCAAATTCTTCCAACAATTATGGATTTAGGTGCATGTTTCACGCTTCCGCTTCTAAATTTTAATTTTCCCGTATACTTGTTGTAGATCGTCAGACAAGATCCTGTGTATGGATCGTTTTTTTTTTGTTTTCGTTTTTTGATTACATATGCGGATACACGATCCATTGAGGGATCCAAAGGAACCATCAATTGGTATTAGAGCCACAGGCTTTGTGTCGATGATCGTACAACTTAGGATGCGGTTTTTTGACGATTTTGGTCCAAATGCATGTGTTTTTGCGTTAAATCTTCATTTAACGTGTTTAAACACGCATAATTGTCGAATATAAGGGTTAGAAGTCTTAGGTTTAGAGTCGGATTGAAGTTTTTCGTATTTTTCCGCGAAGAACACGAAGAACGGCGACGGTTTTGTCAAAACCGCCTCTCAGATCCGCAGGAATGAGGTTACCAGTCGATTGATGTAGACCATCAGTCGACTGCTGATCGAAATTCGATACACAGAAACCTTTTTAGTCGATTGAGCAGTTGACTGATCTCCATCAGTCGACTGCCATAAGGTCCAGTTGACTGTTGTGCGACACAGAATAGTATTCTTTTTTAGGCGACTTGACTCGTATATGGCAGTCGACTGCCATTTTTGGCAGTCGACTAATGGGTTTAAACTTCGGCACAGAATAGTTTTTAGTCGACTGGGCAATCGACTGATGACATCAGTCGTCTGCCATTAAGCATCAGTCGACTGTTGGGTCTTAGTTTGAACACAGAAGCTTTGTTAGTCAACTGAAGTAATCGACTAATCACGATCAGTTGATTGATGACGTAGGGAACTTTCGGAGGCCATAACTTTTCGCTCGAGATGAGTTTTGAGGCGTTCTCGGTGGGGTTTCGAAGCTCATTCAGAGCTCTACGTGCCTTACCATGGGGTTTACCCCCGTAATAGCTTGTTTCAGGCCTTAAAAACGTTGTTTTGTGCCTTTTCGGAGGCTCTGAAGTTTTTAAGTCTCATGTTATGGTCATTTTGTATTCCCTACATCATTTAATAGCAACAATATAGTCGAGCAACCTAAGATTTCATTTGTATCCATTAGCACATGTGTTATTAAGTTGAACTAATATTATCACTAAAGTGAGAACTATTAGCTAAACTTGGTGCATCATTGTGTGAGTGGATGTATATCTATGCTAAGGATGGTTGACCCAAAGGAAAATCATTTTTATGCCAGATATATGTTTAAAGATGGTTCACTATAAACATTATACATGTAAGATGTCGGCCCAAAAAAAGGCATGTTATGTGACTTATTAAAGGAATAGTGAACTGTAGTTATATAATCAAACCTAACTCATATTGGGTTATCAATCATGCACATATTATGTCGGCCCAAAGGAAGGCACATTATATGGCAGATTACAGTGTTTTGAGTAAGGATTAGAGAGTACTGCTAACAAGTTGCAATTTAATCCAAAGATTAATTGTAATGTTGTATTTGGTATCTCATAAAGGGACTTATCATATGTGCATATATGTATTTCTTAGTATTTGCTTTATATCACTGTTTATATATATATATGAGCATCTATTCTGTTTTTTCTTTTTTTTTTTATAGCACAAATGATATCTACTAATAAACTTAATATTCTAACAACTTTAGTTTTAAAAACCACTGGACATAAAAGGACTATTGTTAGGAGTAAGGTTACTAAAACTGCATTGTCTGGTAATGAACTTCTCAGCTTTATTAGTTCAGAAGTCAATTTCGTTACTGTACCTACTGACATATGGTGGATAGACACTGGTGCTACCACTCATATTAGTGCCACTAAGCATGGTTGTCTTACTAGTCGGTTGCCTATTGATGGTGAAAGATACATCTATACTGGTAATGGCAAGAAGGCTAGAGTGACTACTATAAGTGTTTTTAGGCTTTGTCTAGGGACCAATATATTTTTGGATTTGGAAAATACATTTGTAATTTCATCCTTTAGGAGGAACTTAATTTCCGTTTCTTCTTGGACAAATCAGGATATACTTGTTCTTTTGGAAATGGAATATTTAATATTTTTCAAAATTCAAAACTTATTTGTACTGGTTCCCTAGTTGACAAGTTATACAGGTTAAACACTATAGCTTTCACTGACAACATAATAATGCACAGTATAGGTACAAAACGTAATTTGACTGACGAGAATTCATCCATGTTGTGGTATAGGCGTTTAAGACATATATCCAAACAACGCCTAAAAAGGTTAATGTCACAAGGAATTCTTCATTCCCTTGACATGTCAGACTTTGATATTTGCATGCAGTGTATCAAAGGGAAAATGACTAACAAAAGGAATAAAGGTGCAAGTTGGTGTAGTAGTACCTTAGAACTGATACATACAGATATATGTGGGTCATTCCTTAAGGCATCTTGGAATGGACAGGCATATTTTATCAGTTTTATAGATGATTATTCCCGATATGGCTACTTGTACCTTTTGCATAAGAAGTCATAGTCCTTGGACATGTTTAAGATCTTTAAAGCCGAAGGTGAAAATCAACTAGGTAAGAAGATCAAAATTGTCAGATCCGACCATGGAGGTGAATATTATAGTCGTTATGATGGATCAGGTGAACAACGTCCAGGATCTTTTGCTAATTAACTATCTGAGTGTGGTATTGTGGCTCAATACACCGTATGCAGTACTCTCGTGAAAATGGTATAGGTAGGCGAAGGCAGAACCTAAAGGGGACATGGTGAGAAGCATGATGTCTTTCACTTTTTTATTGGAGTCCTTATGGGATGATGCACTCAAGACTGCAGTGTACTTACTTAATAGAGTACCCAGTAAGGTAATAAGTAAAACCCCATATGAGTTATGGACGAGTAAGCAGCCTAGTATTAGGCATTTACACGTTTGGGGTTGTCCAGCTGAGGCTAGGCCTTATAAGCCCAAAGAAAAGAAACTGGACCCAAGAACAACTAGCTGTCATTTTGTAGGGTATTCTGAAAGGTCAAGGGACTTTAAGTTTTATGATCCCTCAAATAGGTCCTTTTTCGAAACGGGAAATGCCAAGTTCATTGAGGATAGTGGGAGAATAGACCCAAAGGATATATCTTTTGAGGAGGATAACACTTGTCATCCTACCTCAGTTACTGCAGATGCAACTAGTAGTGGTATGGTCACTATACCCTACATTACATTATTGATGTTGCACATCCGGTGGGAGTAGTACTTCATGATGTCATTGTATCCTCCCCTATGCAAGTAGAGGAACCATCTGCGCAAATTGAGGTACACCCTCCTATAGTTGAGTAGGTTCCCCAAGCACCTCAAATGCTTCAAGAATAAATGCCTCTAAGGCGATCTACTAGGGAAAGAAGATCCACGGTTTCACGTGATTTTGCTTATTTCCAAGAACATGAGTTTGACATAGGGCTAGAAGATGATCCTTCATCTTTCCAGGAAGTTAAACTATGCTCTAATCTTGAAAAGTGAATTGAAGCCATGAAAGATGAGATGAAATCTATAGCAGACAATGGCGTATGGGAACTAGTCGAATTGCCTGAAGGTGTGAAACCTGTTGGTTGTAAATGGATATTTAAAACCAAACGGGATTCACTAGGCAATATCGAAAAGTATAAGGCACGCCTTGTAGCTAAGGGATTCACTCAGAAGGAGGATATTGATTACAAGGAGACTTTCTCATCTGTATCTACGAAAGACTCCCTAAGGGTAATCATGATACTTGTAACTCATTATGATTTGGAGCTACATCAAATGGACGTCAAGACTGCATTCCTTAATGGAGACATTAAGGAATCTATATATATGGTGCAACCAGAGAACTTTGAATCTGATGATTCAAAGCACCTAATATGTAAGTTGAAGAAGTCCATTTATGGCTTAAAGCAAGCATCCCGTCAGTGGTATAAGAAATTTGATCAAGTGGTTACTTCATTTGGTTTTAAAGAGAATCCAGTTGATTAATGCATCTATGTCAAGTTTAATGGGAGCAAGTTTGTGATACTTGTCCTATATATGGATGACATTTTATCGGCAAACAATTGTAAACAATTACTGCATAAGACCAAGTCATTTCTATCAGATAAATTTAAAATGAAAGATCTTGGTGAAACATCTTTTGTATTAGGCATATAGATATATCGTAATAGATCCAAGGGTATACTTGGATTATCACAAAAGGCCTATATTAAAAAGATGCGCATACGGTATGACATGCAAAATTGTACACCCGGAGATACACCTGTGTTTAGAGGTGATAAGTTTAGCTTGCAACAATGTCAACAACATGAACTTGAAATAAATGAGATGAAATTTCCCGATGCATCGGCAATAGGGAGTCTCATGTATGCTCAGGTTTGTATGCGTCCGGATTTAGCGTACATTGTTAGAATGTTAGGTAGGTATTTAAGTAACCCTGGATTAGGACATTGGAAAGTAGTAAAGAGGGTAATGCGGTATCTACAGAGAACCAAAGAACTGATGCTCACATATCGGAGATCCAGTCTATTGGAGGTGATTGGATATTCAGATTCCAATTTTGCTAGATGCTTGGATAGCAGGAGGTCCACCTCAGGTTTTGTCTACATGCTTGCTGGAAGAGCTATATCATGGAAAAACGTCAAACAGACGCTTATAGCGACTTCCACGATGGAGGCAGAATTAATAGTCTGCTATGAAGCATCAAATCACGGGATATGATTGCGGAATTTTATCATAGCATTACAGGTCATCGATGGTGTTGAAAGACCATTGAAAATTTTCTGTGATAACAATGCTATAAAACTTTATTTTAAGAACAACCTCAGCTCGTCGAAGTCAAAGCACATCGACATCAAGTACCTGGCGGTTAAGGAAAGAGCACATAGTGGTCAAATAATGATAGAGCATATTCAGACAGACTCAATGCTGGCGGATCCACTCACCAAGGGACTGTTACTCAAGGTGTTTCATCAGCATGTATTGCGTATGGGGGTCCTTCATATGGATGAAGTACCCGTTTAGTGGGAGTCTGTATTTATTTATATTTTGAATGTTCTTATGTATATATTGGACACATGTAAATTTTGATTATCGTACAAATAAAGTTTCCTTTTACATGTGTATTTGTTGACACTTTGAATAAAGAAACATTATTATTTACTAATACAGTTTGCATATGGTGATTGTAAATGTGATGTAGAACTCATTATTGAGTCATAAGGTGATCATGATTTGCTAATGTCGTTTAGTATATGATGCTTGCAAATGTGATCAGATCCAGTATTGGATCATAAGGAGGATCAGTTGAGAATAAGCATGTACATGTCACGCCCCGAGAGCATGCCGAGCCGAAAATCAAACGGACGACATCTCCCCTGTACGTGGCAACATTACGGGTTAATACAAGGCTCATAGGCCCACAACAACAACATAATATATCATAATAACAGCAGCGGAAATAAAGAGCACACACCCACAACATACATACCAAAAACATACAGGTGTACACCACCTGACAAATCCACAATCATAAAATCGTAAATAAAACGACTACACAAATAGAGTCCACGACATCACGACAAAATCCATAACAACAATAAGTCCATACATATCAAAGTCCAAGACATAACTAAAAACGAACTCCTCGGGAGACTCGGAAAACGGAGATGGGATGGATCGGTCGGCGCAGCTCCAAGTCGTCACAAAGGCGTCTACCTGTTACCTGGGCGACAGAAAAACCTAGGGTCGGTGGTGGTGAGTAAAACTCAGCAGGTAATCAGAGAGAAAACATGTAAATATATGTATCAATATTATATGTCATTCAACAGTTTAAATCTACTCGAACAACGGGTATACATCAAAGATAATGCGGTATATACGCATACGACTAAATAAATCGAACAACAACGATCGACTGATACCCGACAATACTCTATCCCGATCCAACTTTGGGCATATAACCACATCATAGGGTATAAAGAATAGTCTTAACTCACGCGATATCACGAATATGATCGAGGGTATCGCGTGAATAACTATCAGTACGACTCTACCATCTGAAATGCGATGGCGTGTATGAATATGTAAAAACAATCACAAGCGTAAATGCATACAAATCATCATCAAGTGAGTGTACGTATAGATCATATCTGTATGTATACTAATCGCCATCATCGTATATATATATATATATACAAGCGGTATGTATATATATATATAACCGTATCTGGCCGTGTGATCTGACGATGCGTCATGCTCGCTCTACTCCATTACCACGACCCGGTGTGGCTGGGTACGCATGACAATGTCGAACTCCACCAACTGCTATAGAGTGGTAGGTGAGCGATATGATCAGTAGCATATGGCGTAAAGAGCTCGCTCTGTGACGGGGTCCTCTGCTGGTACTCGACACTCTGAATGGGTGGTCGTCGAGTGCCACGCACTGTGACGCGACTCGCTAACTCCAAATCCCATAATGGTAGAGTGCGGCACAACAAATGCTATGCCCTCACACTTTGATTACTCCTCCGAGTAACCTGGGAGAGCGAGGATATTGACGACTCTCTCAACCCAAGGGGAGACGAGGTCGTCGGTATGCATCTGATAACGTACGAGGGTATTGTCTCACATCTGACATCTACCATAGACTCTCTCAATAAAGAGTCACACCCAATCGATCAAGACACTCTTTATCCCGTAGAGAGTCATACATCTCATCTGATGACAAGCTAGGACCATCGGTCAGTAGCATCCTGTATCCACGACTCACACGACCATTTACACAACCGTGGTTGGTAAATAAATGTCTGAACATCTGGTATGGAATGTGTCTTACATTTAGGGTCATACTTATCCACAGAGGACCCTTTTGCAAATTTACAATTTAGGTCATCCTCGTACTCTAACATCTACCCCTACTAAGCAGTTAGACCTACTTACATCACATCCAGCTTCTAGATCATGCTAGAATATGTGATATCAACAATCGAGCACACATATATATCAACGATAAGTTCAAGCATACGATAAGCGAGCAGTCAAGTAATATGAACACCTAATATGTTCATATCTATGTCTAAATCTGAAAGTCATTACATCTACCCGACCGGTAGGAAATTACCTACCTGATATGTAGCTCGTCCGATTGTCTCAAGTCGCGAACCCGCCTCAGATATCCATGTCCTGCACGTATCAAACATTATGATTAAGTGCAAGTATATGACAAATACACAACTTAATTACCACGTCGTTCCTATGTTCACATCCTTTCCTCGTCTACGAGTTAGGAACTCGAGCACACATCTCTCGTAACCTCATATCTACATTCCTCCTCGATCGATACACCCAACCAAACTCTTTATAACACCACATCAACAATCAAAATATGCAAATCACCACCATAGATCCCCCTATCCCCTAGTTAACGTATCAGCTAACCACGGAACCTCAAAGTCTTTGCAACGAATAAACTACACGTCCCTTATGACACCACTTTATCTCACTGCCATTACAACTCAATTCACAACTATACATAATTCATCATCCAACTAAAAGCATACTTCCATTAGTTATTAATCAACAAACCAATAATAACTAACTATAATCTAGCATCACATCCATAGTCCAAATCCATGCTAAACATAGTAACACAACCACAAAACACCTCCAATTCCTCTATACGTCATACTATTCACCAACATTACTCATCTAATAATTATCATAAAGATAATGAAACTCACAACCCCTTCGTGGCCAAGAACATCCCTATTCACAGCCAAATCACAACCGTTCATAGCTCCTTTACAACCATATCACAGCTTCCTCCACTCTTCACGCAAGACCCACATAACTTGCAAACCGGCCAACCGACTTCAAACCCATTCACACTCTGAAATCCTTGCTGCGATCAACTCCATTGACAAGAACAACCTCTCCACAGATCACACAACTAAAATTTAGCAATTTACAACTAAAAGAGCGGGGATAGAACATGCTTACCAGCCCTGGACTCCACCGGCGGTAATCCCCAATACTGGCAGCCCGTTCACCGGCTGCGATCGATGCTCACGATCCCTGCCCAAACACCAAAATCCCGTTCAACCATGAAAATCATAGAAGGATTTCGATCTCGTCCAAGGTAAGGAGAAGGTCAACACCAACTCACCTAAGTCCGGCGACGATCCTCCCTAAATCCTTTGTTCATCGGCGAAATCGGCACCTACGCCCCTACTGCCCTAGCTCTTGCAACCACCGACAGCGAATTCGCCCACACTCTCATTCGCTCGCCAGCAGTTGCTAGGCCACCATCCGTCTCGTAGAGACCCTAGATCGGCAACACACTCGGACGTCGCGATTCAAACTCCCCGCCACTTGCTCGCTTCTGCTTCTCGTCCGTCGGCGAGGGTCAATGATCGCCCACGCCACTGCTTGCCGCGAGGAGGAGGAAGATCGACGAGCGGTGGAGGGGCGGAAGATAAGGAAAAGAATGAGTCGCGGCAGAGAACAGGAGAAGTCGCGGTGATCGGGGAATTTCGGCGTAGAAATAAATGACGGCGAGGAAAATAGTCGAACGGAAGAACCGGCTCGGGCGTTAATAAATGGAGCGGGTCGGGTCCATTAACGGGTCGGATTTCAGACCCGTTAAGTCTTTTAAATCCTTCTCTGCAAAGAGGGTCTTAGAAATTTCCATTTAAGTCCAGAAAAATTCCTAAAAATTCTAAAAAATTCCATAGGATATTCTCCTAATTACCCATCATTTCATTTATTTTATTTATTTATTTTTTTCTGTGGTATTTTACAGTATAGATTACATTTCATGCATTTCTCATGCTACACATCCACATCAGATCTATGTCATTGATGACATTGATATTGTGATTACTGACTGGTCCTGCTACCAAATACATATATAGAGTAGCAAAGATCACTTTAGTCCTATGCCAATGAAGTTGATGGACCAGATTGTTTCAGTTCAATATGACATGATATGCACAACTGAGAAATATCGGTTATGTGTTACATTCGAAATCACATGTAGCTCAAGTGGGAGATTGTTGGTGGTGGGCTTACATATGATTATCGTAATTCATCCGAGTGTGTCATATTGGTTCGAACCCGATTAAAAGTGATCTAACCATTATGGTAAGTTAACGGGTTTATGTTATTGGATGTGGATTAATGGATTTTAGATCCATATGTGTAGAACCCTTTAACCCGTACCGTTAGCATTGATGGGATGTTAACGGATTTTGAGTTAACACTATATATAGGGCATGATCCCCGCAGGAGAGGATGATTCAGCCGACTCTTGTTTTCCCCATCGGGCAGAGCATCCGGGGCCGGTCTCTCTCGACCTGTGGAAGATCGTCGGCTTCTCCAGATCTTCATATTCTTCCAGCGATTATGAATTCAGATGCATGTTTAACGCTTCCGCTTCTAAGTTTTAATTTTTCCGCATACTTGTTGTAGATCGTCAGACAAGATCCTGTGTTTGGATTTTTTTTTTTTTTTTTCATTTTCCGATTACATATGTGGATACACGATCCATTGAGGGATCCGAAGGAACCATCAACCCTTTTATTGGCTTTGTTCAAAAGCTATCGAGTTCTTATGAATCTTTATGTTGGACTTTCTTTCATCTCGTGGAGCAAAAAGTTTTTAGCAAATAATCTATTTGGCTTATCTTATAAATTAAGCCTTCACATCTCTTTTCTGAAGCACATTTTGAAACTCTATTTTGTTTTCAATTTTTTCCCTCATCTAATCTACTTAGTGTATTATGCTGCACTTCTTTCGTCTATGTTTTTTTTTTTTGAAATAAGGGGAGATCTCAGTGATGATTATGAAATGGCAGATGTGACTGAGGTATTATGTGAGTTGGAGCTTACAATTCGGCGGGTGAAGGTTTCCACAACACCAGATGGGACAGTCATGGACCTGTTCTTAATCACAGACACCCGGTTTCTATTCTTTCCGATATCTTCTAGCAATAGGATGTCTTTTTTTATCTATTATATTCAATTTCTTTTTGCTCGTATGAACTGTAGTGAATCATGCGATAGAGCTAGCATTAGCTCCTGAAAAATGCATGTCTGACTATCTATTTCTTTTATAGAAAAAATTTTGCCAAGTCAAAGTGGTCTGCTTGATAATTTGCTCATTCCAAGTGATCTCTGCATTTTGGGCTTCAAAAATAAACCTTATTTCACAAATCTTTTACCTGTTTTTACCAAGAGTTTCTATCGATGTTTCAGCCATGTCGCAAGACCTCTTGTTACTAGACTTTAGGATGCATGCATACCTAATATTTATTCTTTAATGTCCTCTAGCATTTGTTTAGTAACATATTAGAAAAGGATGCTATAGTGTCGAGAGTTGGTACTATGTACTTTGTAGCATGGTTAAACAAATAACACCAACATGATAGCGAGCATGGATCACAACTCCTAAGGTTTGGAGGTCATGGAGCTAGAAAGGGGGAAAAAAGTACAGGCTAAAAAATGAAAGAGAGGAGAACAACACCTGCTAAAATTTTAAGCTTTTGTTTCTGCAGCAACTTGCATCGCCAAGTGAAAGTTTGGAAAGCTTTCATCCCTATTTTATTACCATTGATGAACAAGATTTAGTTAATAGTTGGTTCTGGGTCCATCTCTCTATCAATTGCCTTCAAGAAAGTGAAACTAGCGAAGGGATGTATCAATACAAATAAAAACAATCATCCAAAACCTGGGCATTTTCTTTGATTGCATTGGATCATGCAAAGTTTGGATTGCCAAACCTTTTTTTTCTTTCCTGTTTCAAACGTTGGTTGGACATTTATAGACAAAGCTCTCTATTCTAAATGCACTACTATATAGGGTGTTCAGAGCCTCTTTCTGATGACAATTAATTGTTGTCTTATTATTTCCATATATGAATTCCAGTTTGATTACCTGCATACTAATGAATATTTTTTTGTGTCGTTAAGTTTTCATCCGATAATATGATTGTTAAGCTTGGATTTATTTCAGGGAACTTCTACACACACAGAGCAGAAGGGAAGATGCATGCAATCGACTGAGAGCTGTTTTAGGAGATTCTATGTGCAGTTGTGAGATTGAATTGGCAAATGAAGAACTTGCTTCTTGTTTGCAAGCATCGTCTTCTCTACCACCTTCTATAACAGAGGATATGCTTGCCCTAGAAATCCAGGATGAATCTTCCAGCCCTATTCCTCAGTCCTCTTCTCTCTCAGTTTCAGTCGACAACACTCTCAGCCATGCTCATTCTCTTATTCAAATTCAATGTTATGATCATAAGGGCCTTCTCTACGACATCATGAGAACACTCAAAGACTACAATTTGCAGGTGAGAACTGTAAAAAGACAAGAACAAGCCAGTATCAGAAAAATTTCTTTCATGATAGTTTTTTTCCTCTCCGTCATGTGTTGGTACTAAGTGAAATAAATCTATATTTATTCAATTTCTTTATTAGGAGAATATGAGACTTTGATTTCTAGTCGATCACGAAGTCCTTGAGGGTATAATAATAGGAACTCACATCATATCCATCTTAATCATCTTACTAAAGTCAATTTCTGTAGTATCGGTGAACTTCTTTCCTCTATATTTCTTTCAATTTTATTTTCATGATATGCATGTGTTTCAGTCTCTTTATGTGGAATTTTATTTGCTTAACAGATATCGTACGGGCGATTCAATGCAGAGGAAAATGGAAACTGCAACTTAGATTTGTTTGTGGTTCAAAATGATGGAAAGAAGATTGTTGATCCAAACAAACAGGTTGCCCTTTGTTCTCGCTTGAGGATGGAACTTTCGACTCCTCTGCGTGTGACTTTGGTTAGCCGGGGTCCTGACATAGAACTTTTAGTAGCGAATCCGGTCGAAATATGCGGCAAGGGTCGGCCTCTTGTCTTCTACGATATCACCCATG
Source organism: Wurfbainia villosa (assembly GCA_025175895.1). Lineage (NCBI taxonomy): Eukaryota > Viridiplantae > Streptophyta > Magnoliopsida > Zingiberales > Zingiberaceae > Wurfbainia > Wurfbainia villosa. Next base: position 57,982,908 of record CM045996.1, on the reverse strand, counting down.
CACTCAAACTGCTCGAGATAAGAATTTTTCTGGTATGTTCTTTGAACTTACTCACAAAATCACTACCACAAAATAAAACTCATGCTCAATGTTTAAGCTGAGTTCATCAACTGATTCAATCGCCAGAGTGGAACTATCGTTACTGAATTTTGATTATTTCAGGCAGAAATTGGCCGGCATGTTGTCGGCGATAGGGAATGGGAAGTCTACAGAGTTCGCCTCGGAGATGATCATGAGCTGTGTGCATCAAAGGACAAAATTGTCGATGGAGTCACAAAAATGTTGATGGGTTGGCACTAACCTTAGCCTGAGCTTCCTCAAGTTTTAAAAGTATTCAGCTCGATCTCGCGCAACCGCCGAACATCTAATAAGACATAACCAATATGGTTCTCGCCAATTCTATTACGGCGACTCTAGGCGATAGGAATACTTAACCTGCCATCTAAAGTGGAAGTAGAAGATGAGGCCTCAAAGGATCAAAAATGCAAGTGCTCTTTAAAGATCAAGAATTAGCTAATTTCGATTTGTTTGTGTATCTTATGTTTAGTTAACTATGCTGTTAGTCACTAATATTTAACTAAACCAGAGATTGGTTATGACTTTGAATGAGGAAATCATATTCAAGTTTTGAAGATTAATGTTATGGCTTTGTTTCTTAGGTCAATTCGACCGATCCAAGTTTTGGTTTTTCATTTGAGAGTTTTAGTCCTCACTCTGTCATGTCCATTCTTAGTAGCATCTGTGCTGCTCTAGTGATCTTCTCAAGAGGACAAGTTCATTGCACTTTCGGGTTGATCAATGATGGATCCTGCACTAAAAACATTTTGAGCATTAACTCCACTTAGATTAAGTTTGTACTCACACAACCGAAAAGGTCCATAATACCGTGGATATTCAGTCTAGATCAAATCAACATGATGCATTGATATCAAAAGATAAATATCTCTGCTGACCCAACAAATCTAGCTCATATGATACGAATTTAGTTTAGTTGTTGGTGAATTATATTGAGTCAACATCCTCATATCATCCGCAATTCATAATACTCATACTCAATAATCCGTTGGAACTTAAAATATATCTATATAAATTGAAAGTTAAAAGATGATGAAAATCGAGATTGGACTTTTGAATTTTGAATTCTCTTATTCTTTCACTATTTTAATTCACGGAAGCAATACTCGATGAATCTTTGACACATGTTAATCCGTATAAATATGATTGTTTCATGGAGACGAGTACCTTCGACAATTACAAAGATTTTGTCAACAACTTTAAATTTTGTTATATTTAAAAATTTTATTGTTGAAATTGTAACGTTTGAATGCTATTTAACTTTGATTTATTTAAAAAGAAAAAAGAAATTATATTTGCACAAATGACAATCTCAATGCACTTATAGACACGATATCATTAATATTTGAAAATACGAGAGGTAAAATAAAAAACTATAGGTAAATGTGGGGCAAAATAAAATGTTCTTAGAAAATATTAAACCTTGGTGGTCATTTTGAAAATTTGAAAAAACTTCTGCCGCAAGCTTGGCGAAGAAGGCCTATAAAAGTCGCCACCGTGGATTCGAAGCTTCTCGGGGAAGGCGGTTAGTTATGTTGGAGCTGCGGCTGCCCCAGGGAGGGCTTCTGAAGAAGGTTCTCGAGGCGATGCGGGAGCTGGTCACCGACGCTAACTTCGACTGCTCCCGCTCCGGCGTCTCCCTCCAGGCCATGGATTCCAGCCACGTCGCCCTCGTCGCCCTCCTCCTCCGCGCCGACTCCTTCGACCATTTCCGCTGCGACCGCAGCCGATCCATCGGCATGAACCTCAACCACCTCTCCAAGATCCTCCGCTGCGCCGCCAACGACGACATCCTCACCCTTAAGGCCGATGACGACTCCGACACCGTCACCTTCATCTTCGAGAACCCCAGTAAGTGATCGATCTATATATTTGTCTATTAATCAATCATTGCTGCCTCTATCTTCAATTCAATCCGAGCGCTTATGAGTACTCTCAGCTGACATTTTCCTTTTGTATCTTGTGTTCTGCGATTGATTGAATTGAGCCTGGCGATTTGATGTCTGAAATTATTGCCCTATAATCTGAATCAGAAATACATGAGTGGAATGATGATCTTACTTTCTAATTGAGGGTGGATACTTTGTGATAACTTTGAAGAAAACACGGGCCAGACTTATAAAGGTTGTGGAGCATTAATCAATTAACCCTGAATTTACTATGGTTTAGATTTTGAAGCTAAAGATGAGCAATATAATTTGTCTGCTATGCAGTGGCGGACTGGCGGACTGTATATGAGATACTCTTTGTTGTTGAGATGTTTCTTCACATTTGTGCAATTGTTAAACTTCTCCACTAAATCTGGTGAAGGCATTTTTTATTCTTTTTTCACTGCATATAATTGGCTCCAATTTGCAGTCTAAAAGCTACTAAATGTTGACATAAGCTAGTAGTTATATTGAGGAGTAGTAGTTATATTGAGGAGATATGTTTCTAATAATGAGATAACGAGCTAGAAGCGATGCATCTATTGACATTAATCATTCTGGTTAACTTGTTTAATTATTACAGTGTTCATTTTATTTTCTACTTAAAAATACTCTCTTGGAGTACCTGATTATATTGATTTCACTTGGAGTGAATAATAAGTTGTTTCCCACCAGTGCTCGTAGTCTAGCTATACCCTACCAGGAAAAATGTTCTAGTTTCAAGAGTTGTATATTCAGTAAATTTTAGCAAACTGATAATTAAAATTGTTGGAAGATAATCTACTGGATATATCTACATTGTGCATGTGACTATGAGTCCTTTGAATCCTACTAATGGAATATCTAGTTATATATTCCAGTTCTTTACTATCTTTCCTATTCTAATTCTGTTAATGTTGTGTTAATTTACAGAACAGGATAAAATTACAGACTTTGAAATGAAGCTGATGGACATCCAAAGTGAGCACTTAGGTATTCCTGAAGCACAATATCAAGCAATTATAAAGATGTCATCACAGGAGTTTGCACGAATATGCAAAGATCTGAGTTCCATCGGTGACACAGGTAGAGTCTTAGATTATAATATTCTTGGATCTACCCATTGATCTATGTTACTTGGATTTGAATATGATGTATTGATCTTGGTGTTTGAAAGTTGACAGATTGAATTTAATTTTTCTCATGAACTTTATTTCCTAAAGTGTTTACATATGGTCAGTGGAGGTCTTGGTGTCTAATTGTTGGATATCCAACATGAGTACAGGGGTAGAAGAAGAGTTGGTTACCATGATTATAGCATTGTTCTTTTTGTCATACTAGTTGCTTATTCATGGGAGCTAATTTTATTTGACGATTGTGTTGATATGGCTGGGAGCCTGGGGCTCCTGTATCATTTCATTTCTGGAAGTAGTGGTTGGTTAGTTCAGTATCTTTATCAAATGGTTACCATGATTCCGAAACCTTTCTTGGGACTAAAAGTCCTACAGGAGTTTAGCTATCAACCAGGGTTTTGGTAAATTGAAATGTGATGGTTAACTTGGATCTACTCCACATAAGCTCAAGTCCTTACCTTCAAAAAAAAAAAATGGCTTTTACCTTACTATACTTTTTGTCATACTGGAAAACATTCAGGGATCAATATCCTTGTATTTGAGCTTGACTTATTTAATTTCACATTTTGTATTACTATGTGGTAGTAGGCAGTATTCTTTTTTTACTCGCCATGAGCGTCTTTAGTTTTAGTTATTCAAATGCTTACATTGGATTTTCTCTCTAGGACTGTGATCTGTCCATAAATATAGCTGAACATATAGTGCACTTACTTTCTCATTACTACATAATAATCAATATAACTGGATGACACTGAAAGGCTATTGGACTCCTTTTGGTTATTTGAACTTGAAAATATGTAGCAAATTGTTCCTTAACCCAGCAGTCACGTTGTCATTATTTTAATGTCCATTATACTCCTTCCACCTTCCTGATCTTGCTTTTCACCCTCTTTGTAGTTGTGATTTCTGTAACAAAGGAAGGAGTGAAATTCTCTACTACAGGCGACATTGGGAGTGCAAATATTGTTTGCCGACAGAATGCTACTGTAGATAAAGTAAGGAAATAACACATTTCTAGTTCTCTAAAAATTAAATCAGTTTTCTTATGTGGTTTGTTGTTTAGCCATTCCCATGCCCCTTTACAGTCCTATTATAATGATTTATCAGTTGCTACTTATTGAAGATGCCTTCCTCCTGACAAGTGCATCAAGTACTTGCTCATGATAGAGATTGTCATACAAAGCAGTCAAATTGGAGGGCCATTGAGAATTATCTATTATAATCTATAGTAGAAAAATGCAACAACCTTGTAGAATGTTGCTTTTTCTACTCTAAATTAATTACAATGTCTCTACCTAATCCACGTTTTGTACATTTACAACTAGTTGGAGTCCATATAATTTATCATTATTCAGATCATTTAGATAAATCAGTGTATTTACACATGGACGAAATAACAAATATTTGCATTCACTTCACTTTATTTGATTGGATTAGGCTTTCAATTCTCATTTTAAATTAGGAATCTCCCATCCAATAATACTTTTATTGCCATTCACATTGTTTTTGGTTCCACAATTAAAAACTCTTCCCATAATCTCCTCCACGAACATTCAGTTGCATCACAATATAATGGAGATATAAAAAAAAAACAGCATTGTAGAATTCTGGAGAATTTCAGTTGTATGCTTTCTTTGCAGCCAGAGGAATCCACGATAATCGAAATGAATGATCCAGTTTCATTGACGTTTGCTCTTCGTTATCTGAATTCCTTTACAAAAGCAACACCTTTGTCGAACAGTGTTAAAATCAGCATGTCTTCGGATCTTCCAGTGGTGGTTGAGTATAAGATTGCAGACATGGGGTATATCAGATACTACTTGGCTCCAAAGATAGAAGATGATCAGACCTGAGTATTTTCTGAAAAAAAAAAAAAACTGTGGTGTTTTTCCTATTTATTTTATTTTATTTTGGCATGTATAGTTTGGGTCGGACTCAAGATTAATAAAGCTCATGTGAGTCTCTATGTGTTATTTCCTAATTTAACAGAACAGGTACAGGAAGAATTGCTTGACAGAAAGATCGAGTTGGTTGGCTCTGCCGATTTATTTTATCTTCTTTTCTCCCCAAAGGATTATGCTCATCACCTCCATGGCTCAGACAGGAGAGCACGAGCACCATGACGCTTCACATGGTTTTAGGATTTCATCCTTCTCTTATGTCCCATGTAAGTTATCTGATCTGTTAGGATTTCAATCCAGCTATTATGTTCCATCAACTCATCTGATTTGTTTGTACTATTCCAATGTCTTTTCTAAAAATATTTTTATAGCCATGCTTAGATTAAACGGGGAAAGGAAGTCTGTTCTATTATTTTACATGCTCTCCAGTTCTTATCCGCATGTTCATCGCTGACCTAAAAGAATATCAATGTGTTTTTAGTGACCCTTCAAGGCTCAACCAGAGGGAGTAGGATTAGTATGCTGGCGATAATCTCATGTTAAACATGTATCTTAATGAAGGGTTCTTCTAGTGAACAAAAAAGGGAAATGAGTAGGATGAACCATTAATTAAAAGGTAGGATTGCATAGGTGGTGAAATTCCTTTATATGATGAAAATAGATAAAAAGAGGGGCATCTGGTCTTCCTAGATTCAATGATTATTTGTTTAAACTCTTTTCTACTGTCTCAGTTAGATGTGATTGTTAAATGTGCTGCATTCTCTGATCCTCGTGCTTGTGAAACAGGCAATACAGCTGCTATGGCTATTAACATGTCATCTTATCAAGCTTCCAGAGCAACAATTCTCTTCTAATTCATCTTTTTCAACTGACCGATATTCTTCCTTTGTATTTTTGCACAACACTTTGTCATATGTGCCATGTGTATTTTTGCTTGCATGCTCTCACGGTACACATATATAGATCTATATTGTGGAATTAAGACTATATGAGGTTTCTCAGTGTAGTGTGCCAAAGAACTGTAGGTTTCACTAGAAGTCACTTCCTTGCTTTTACCCCCATAATCTGAATTTTCAGGTTTGTTTCACTTCTCCCATATGCTAGCTGGTGCGTTATGAATGCACCAGGTGACAATTTATTTCCTAGAATCCGCTGGTTAGAGGTTCTCTGTGTTTATCAGACCCAGTGAACTGTTAAATGGAGTTGCAATCAGCGTGACTTGGATATTAGTGTTTACAAAAATATACCTGATGCAAGACTGATCATTAGCACTAATACGCCCTTCCAATTTTTTTAAGAGGAGTTTTAGGTAAAATAATTTGTCTTTGAGTTTTGAAAATTGGCGACCTGTTGTCGACGACCGTCGCCCTTGTTGGCCGTCGTTACTCACCTGGTCTTCCCAGCCCTGGAAGTGAGTTTTTGCCTTCCCCAGGATTCGAACTCTAGACCTCCAGGCTAAGTACTAAAGTTTATGAATCCTGGTAACCAAGTGATTAGAGTTCGAATCCTGGGGAAGGCAAAAACCCACTTCCAGGGGTGGGAAGACCAGGTGAGTAACGACGGCCAACAGGGGCGACGGTCGTCGACCAATAGGGGTCGTCGAATTCCGCCAATAGGGGTCAGGTCGTTACAAAAATAGTATCTTGCAAAGCAAGATAAGTGATGCAAGCGCATCCAATAGCTTAATCAACTTTTATCATAAGATGCGATTTCGTCTTTCTCTAAATCATGATATGGAGAAATTGAGTAATAAAATAAAGATTTTAATACCTCTATGACCCCCTGACATAGATATCTTTCATTTTGGATTAGGACGAGCTGTAAAGGAGTTCTTAGAGGCTACCACGACCTATCCGTGATCATCATCATAAGCGTGAATCATTCCATGACTCGACACAGGATCTCTAGTAGGGACTGCAGTTTGTTCATGTTCCACACCACAGTCGTGGTCCTCATCGCGGTCTAATTGTGGATCAGTCCACGATCGTGATTTCCATTACAGTCTAATCATGGATCCGACTACGACAATAGCGCGCCACCGTCGCTATTTAGGATTTCATTAATATTTTATTATTAATTTTATTTGGTTCGAATTTTTTATTTAATTTTATTTTTTTTTAGTTTTAAATTTTTTATATTTACTTTTTGTTGTTTGGTTAAGAAATTTTTGTTTTAGTTTGTTTCCTTTTTTTTGTTTTTTTATTTGCTAAGAATTAAGTCTATTTAAATTTAGGTTTATGCTCTCGTAAGATATTTAATTTTGATTAATAATATTTTTTTATTTAAATTAAGAGGTATTTCTCTTTTATTTACGAATTTCCTCTTCTCCTTCGATTCTCTTTGCCCCTCTATTTTAACTTCACACATGGAAAATTTTGCCTGTCTGCGTCAATAAGACCGTGTGCAATGGATTCTTTTTCAAAACTTTGTACGACGAAAGTTTCATGCACTGAATTATTCTTTTATTGCGTAACTAAATTTTATTTTCAGAATAATCTTTTTATGAAGATGGAAATCTTGCTTTTGATGCTCTTTCTCTGAATACATAGACATATGGATATAGACCTATCCATATATAGTTTTGATTGTGTTCCACTGAATTCGTTCACAATGATATGCATAAGATGATATAGTTCTATCATTGTTAATTCTTGGAAAATAAATATTATCCCTGAGCTAAAATTACTAGTGCAGTTGGATATGACATCTATAAGCATGGAAGACAATGCTTGGTTAATTCTTTTATTTTTTGTGTCGATCAGTTTGGTTGGTTGAGCAAATCAAGAAGTTGCTACACACTTGAACCAAAAACAAATAGAAAACAGTGCACAGAGAGTAGAGAACTCATGGTGTCTTTAAGGTGTAGGGTGAAAATGGAAAGATAAAGATTTGAAATGTCTGTTTTTTTTTTTTTAATGATCTAGGCATCCAACTTATAAAATAGTTCGATTTACTATATTATATAATATGAAATTAAATGTTGATACATGAATAAAAAATAAAATATATAGAGATAAATAATAAGATGGATGTGTAGATATGCGAGGATAGTTAAAATAAAAAAAAATATTAGAACAAAAGTTGAAATGATATATATTGAGAATTTTTTTTTAAAGATATTTAAAATGACACAAATATGTATTTAAATAATCAATAAATATTTCGATTAGATGATTTAAAAATATTATAAATATATATATCAAATAAAAAAGACTTGATTAGCAATCATAAAATAAATATAATTGATGATAATAATGAATATAACTCAATGATATAGGAGGATTTATATAGTTGATTTTTATGAGATAAAATTTGATTGTTGTTGTTGATTTATATTAATCTTGAAAATAATTTTTTTTTATAGATAAATTTGAAAGTGCAATTAGTTACTCATGTCTAGGGCTAAATGTTCCAAATTCATCCTCTAATCAAATTTTGATGCTTTAAAAAAAGCACTTAATGTTTTTTACTTATGTAGCAAAAAAGTTATTACGTTCATCTCCAATGTTCTTTACTGTCGATCCTTCGATGATAGTGAAGATAAATTACGAGGGATTATGTCCTTGATCCGATGGGCAAAAATAACAGTGAACTTTTGAGTCCGGATGAAGATTTTAAATTTCACATCGAAATTTAATATTTATCTATTTATAATAATATGTATGTTGTTTACTTACACTGTCGGAGGGGCTTTGACACGTCCTTTTCACGCCGCTTGTCTTATAGTGGCTCGAAATGATACGCAGTTTGATAGCCATTTTTCTCGAGCTAAATGGGGAAAATCCAATCTTACGACGCCCATAGAAGACAACAAAACACAAACATGGGCTGCTATTAGAGTAGAATGAAGTCATCAAAACAAGACCCGCAATAAAAGTGAGTATCAAATTCAACATTAGCAAATGAGATGCAACGAGTTCGACAAAAAGGCACTAGCACAGTCTGAAAGAATATAAAGGCTTTCTATTGGAACGACGACTGTTTCCACCCCCCAAATTCTTCCTCCTCAAAGTCCAATGATCGATTTTCCTGCAAAGGATGTGTATGACATGTTTGAACAAGGAAACATCATAGAAATCTTGAAGTGAGAATAGTAACGTTCTCGCATCTTTCATTGAGAAGTAGAGATGAATTAATGGCAGTTATGCTAAAAATATATATGTTTAAGATTGGCTTGGAAAATTCTGTTATCGATGTTCTAGATGCCCACACCATTTGGGTTAAATATGAAGAACTAAATTTTTTCTAGAGATCTTGCGATTTTGTTTTATCTAGACTTCATCCGACATTTGAGCCCTCGGACTATGGTGTAACGATAAGATATCCAGTTTGTTTCTCAGATATTCACGGTTCGATCTTCAACTAAAATAAATTTGTAAGATTTTTTTCTAAATAGAATGATAAATTAGAGAAGTTGAGATTGTTGAGGTTGTTCGCACGAATACTTTTCTATTTATCTTCCTCCTTTAAATATAAGACAGTCATAGAGGAGCCGCTAATGTAATGGTTCTATTTTATTTTTTTTCATCCAGCATTTAAATTCCACTAAATACTATGATTTATCATCAAACCAAATTTCAATATTATCAAAATAAGCCCTAACGTTCCTTCTAATCCCTTCCCCTCTAATATCATCATCTCTGTCTCTCAGGTGTCAGTTTATACAAAAGAATTAATCAAATGAGCAAAATAAATTTTGAATTAAATTAGGCCCTTCCATTTGAAGTGGCAACATTTGTATATTTTGCAGGTTTAAGTTCTGAAAAGAAAATTACACAAAAATGAAGTTGGCAGGGCTCGAGAAGTTACCGATGGGGTGAAAGTGAGCCCGACTTTGATTTCTCCACAATATTCCTGATCTTTGACGACATTGTAAACAGTTGGTGGGAGATTTCCTTCTGCAAAAACTGTATTCAAGGGAATCCTGGAAAATTAAAGAACAAAATTACTAATATGGTTATCCAAATAGAAGGAAACTTATCTAGTTATGAAATAACTTTATATCCACTAAAATGGGTAAACCTCCCTGCCATTAGCAAAAAATAGCCCCCATAGAAGATAATGTCACAACCTACTAACAATCATTTTGACTTGTCATAGTTTTCATGCAGTTTTACTTCTTCATCCTTTGACCGACTAGAAAATTATATATGGTAAATACGACTCACTCTGCTTCGCCTACAAAATCATCACTTGAAAAAGTATCCTTGTCAAAGAGCTTAATGGTAAGGTCTGTGGTGCTGTCTGAAACAGTAAACACAAATGTCTCGTTCCATTCAGGTTCATTTCCTGCGCCTGTATCCACAATTGGAACCTCTATATTAGTTAAAGAAGAAGAAGAAAAAATGAAATGCCAAGAATCAAAATTCTGCCTTAGCTATTCATTCAGCAATCAAATTCGCTTGCGTGATTTGAAAAAACCACATCGTGCCGCCCAGGGAAGTTGGTTTCTTTATTGCTCTGACCATATTCCAGCACAAAACTACCCATTTCAATGTCATTCAGGAGCATACTGGATTACTAGGCGACGAGATCAATGTTAACACTTGACCAGAGAAGTACATTGCCTTGCGTTGCACCCAATAGAGTCTTCGACGCCTAGACTCCCTAGCTTCGTGTATCTAATGGCCAACAAACCTCTGGTCATTTGGGTCGAAAAGGGTATTTAAGCCCTTCTCTTCTTTTCCCCATCTTATTCTAAGACTCCATCTCCTCATCGTCTTTAAAATTGTACATGACGCTTCCAATGAGAACTTTGACATATGTGGGAGGATCATTCCTTAAGGGAAAATAACCTTTTTGTCTATGCAAAGTGATGATTTTCAATAAGCACTTTGCACAGAAGATGTCCATAAAAGGGATAATTCTCACACTTCAACGTTAGGTATATGCATACAGCGGCACATGAGCATGCTCCTACAAATCTCATCCAATATTGATTCCATGGAATGACCCAGTTGAATCAGCTTGGTCGAAGCAAGCTAACCTAGCAAGGAGCGACACTTATTCAGATACAAAGAAATTCTAGCTAATTTGTAAATTTCTTCTAGTTCCAGAAGCAAATCATTTGATAACTTTCTTTCTCTCCAATTAACTTCTACAATATCACTGGTTACACCTTGAATTTTAATGGAAATCGAATGATGGGTTAATCTAATATTGCCTGTTGATAGACAATGCTAGGTGCCTGAATCTTCACCATGGTGATGGACCTTCCTACCTTACTTCTCTTAGGTTGATTAGCTAAATCCATGCACTTATTCATTTGTAATCATATTCCATTTGTGAAAAAACACGAAAAGAAAAATAAGGCATTCAGCAGATGGGTCACACGCTCAACATGCAACCAGAAGTGCTGAATTGTTTTCCTATAAACTATAATGTTCTCAGAGGCATCAAAAGAATAAAAAAATCTAGAAGTTAATTGCATAGTCTCATATAAGAGAACATGCGATTCATAAGGAAATTGGCATGCTAGGGGCAAAATACGATTCTCTTTAAAAGCTGAGCACAATGATTAAAATTTGGATCATGTTTTATATCTACCTAAAAAAACAACATACAATCAGAAGCAGCTACTGAGTTACATTTCACACCTGTTGATTTTTTTAAAGGAAAAGAATTTTTTTAGGATGTTTGGAGAATTGAAGGCAAATCAATGAGCAAAAAAGTATAAAGAAAAGTAAATAGAAGATTTGGAGAATCGAAGGCAAAATCAATGAGCGTAAAAGAGGTTTTAAAGGAGCTGCAATCTTCCAGCTAATTTCAACAATACAAATATTTTCCAAGTTTAACTGCTTGGAGTTGGCTAGTAGCCTGATCAACAATTTAAGGAATAATTAGAATGATATTTTGGTATTTCTTTTTCCCAGTTTTCTGATGCACCTTTTACATTTTCCCCTTTTTGTGTTATTGTAGTGCTAATAGCTGTAGACTGAACTCAAGGTTTTAACTCATGAACATCATAACTATATTATTTGTCATTGTTATGGACCTCGGTACTAAGGACCTACTTATATTATTACATTAATATATATATATATATATATATATATAGAAGGGGCTTGTAGGGTAATTCAGATCTTATTGTGTTTTTATCTTACAAAGCTCATATCATTTTTGTTCATCATGGTACATTCCTTTTAGTATTCCATTACCACTTGATTCTACCTGTTGACTTCCACCTAAGATGCTTGAGTGTGCTTGTTTTATCCACTGTTATCTCTTTGCAAAGATAAATGGTCAACTACAGTAGTCAAGAGTTTATTCCTTAGTTACTCTTGGTTGGAAAAGGATATTATTGTTACTCTCCTAGTTATGTGCGTTTATACACATTGATCTCACCTTCTTTTAGTCTATCCCATTTTTTATAGTTGCCATGTGCTTTTGAATCTATAATTGAGGTGCTACTTGTTCTTATGTCTTTCTTTATTCCATTATCTTTGTGCAAGATTGCCAACGGTGGAGTCTACACCGTTGAGAACTTACAATAGATGACAATGAGAGACCACTATTCTTCCAACACAATTCTTGTTCTAGAATTAACCTCTGACTTAGATCTTTCTAACATTGTTATTAAACCTAGATTGGACCAGCCGGTCCGACCTAAATAATGGACCCAAATACATGTCTGATCCAGTTGGTTAATTGGATCAGACATAGCAATCAAACAGGTTAAAAACCTGGTTTTTATCATGAGCAAGTTGATATAAACTGACTCAGTTTTATAGGTTGTCCTAAAGCTCTAATTTCCTAATTTAATGTGGCATCCTCTCTTATTTCCTCAACCTCTAGCACAGTGGTTGTTTGTGCACGGTGGCAGAGGTCGCACTGACAATTCATCTCTTCGAATCATTGTTAATAGTGTAACAACAACAATTAAATTTTATCCTACTAGGTGGGATCGGCTATATGAATCCTTCTACGCCATTGGGCTCTATCTCCTACTATATCATCATCTATATTTAAATAAATTTTATCTTGTTTTATTGTTACTAACCAAGTCTTTTTTTATCTTTCTCTTCCTCGTTTGATATGTATATTTGTCATTGTTTCACATCGCCTAATTGGAGTATTTATTGATCATCTATGTACATGTCTGTACCACCTTAAACGTGTCTCTCGAAACTTTCCTTCAATAGATGCAACTCCGACTTTTTCTCTAATGCTCTCATTTCTTATTCTGTCCATTCTCATATATCCGCACATTCACCTTAACATTCTCATCTCTGCAACTCTCATCTTTTGCTCATGTGTTCGAGTCATAGTCCAACATTTAGCATCATATAACATAGCAGGTCTAACCGTCGTTTTGTAAAACTTCCCTTTCAGTTTTAGCGGTACTTTACGATTACATAAAACACTCGACGCTTACCTCCATTTCAACCATCCTACTTGTATTCTATGTAACAGTGTATAGTTCTTAAATTTTTATATTTAATTGTTAGTTTTATATATAAATGATTTGACAATTGCACATTTTTTTTTTTTATTAGTAGTTATTTTTATTTTAGAAATAAGATATATTTATATTAGTTAGCTTGACTGGGCAATTAGATCGATTAACCCACTAGTTCGATCGGTGAACCAGAGATCCAAAGTTTTTCAAGTTTGATTTCCAGTCCAGTTCTGATATGCCTCCTATTGTTTTCTGGAAAGGTACTCGTAGTTGCTCTAACTTTCATCCTGTTGCTTATTGTTAATCTTATGATGCTTTATCACCTATCGATTCTGTCTTTATTTCTTCCTTAGAACATTCCATTCCTAAGCCTGTTTCAAGGATTCTTTCATTTCCAAGATAGAGGAAAATTTTAGGCGCTGTTTGGTAAAGCAGGCGCTTTTCCGTTTTCCGGAAAAGGAAAAATGATTTTTTTTTGTTTTCTAGTTTTTCAGAAAATTCTTCTTTATTTTTTAGAAAACGAAGATGGAAAATGTCAACCAAATATCATTTTCCGTATTTTCTCGTTTTCTCAAAAAATGAAAACATAAAATTGGAAAATTTTCCACCAACCAAACGCTCCCTTAATTTTCCATTTTTCCAGTTATGAATGATGAGAAGTGTGTCAGATCATTACTATTTCGTTTTACTTACCTATCTTCGGAAGTATATCTTTTTATTATCAGTGTGGATAATATTATCATAACTGGTGGCGACTCTACAAGGATCGAAGGCTAAAAAAATTATCTTAACCAACACTTTTAGACCAAATATAGGTGATCTGTGAGACATTTGTATCTCCTAATAATAATTTGTACATAATATGCTCAAGGAAACTAGTATGTTAAGGGCTAAATCAATTGATAGTTCTATGGTTCTAAATGTCAAACTCATGCTAGAGAAGGGGGAACCATTAACAAATTAAGGATTGTCAAGAAGTATTAAAAACTGAATTAGCTCACAATTATCAAACATGTTATATCATTCGAGCATGATTAACCTATGTCTTGAGACTCTATATCATGACAATTTAAAGGCATCCTTGAGAATCCTACGGTGATTTCTTTTGGGGAAAAAAACAAGCCAGTGAACCATGGCTCACGATGATTTATTAATACAAGAATATGAGAGTACATAGACCATAATACAGAGCAAAGTAGCTTAAGAAATAGGATCTATCTATTGACTATCAAGGAAGCAAATAAAGGCAATACATGAAATGCTTTACTATAAATGCTTAAACAAGGAGCTACAAAAGGTCGTTGCAAAGAGAAAATAATCTAGCTAGGTGAGAGAGGTACGAATCTCAGAGTCAACATATGAGTTGTAAGCTTCAACACGAGTAGATCCCACCATTTATGAAGAAAATTTATCGATGATCTTGTCTCATTGAATGTTGCTTTATAGTGTAACCAAGTATTAAAGAGCAAGTCATAGAGGAAGGTCTTTACCCACTTTCTTTCACGACAGTGTGCAAGAGAGCCACAAGACTTCCAATAAACAAGATTTTCATGATATAATTGAAAATATGGACATGAGAACATGAATGTAAATATCATATAATACTAGGGACTAGTGGACTCAAATTGGTTGAGCTGTGAGTAGCCCAACTTGGAGTTGCCCCTAGCTTGTCTCGACTCAAAATGGTCTGAACTCTTGGTTGTGCTTGGTTGTGCCAAGCATAGACTAGTCCTAAATGGGTCGAACCAAGCCTAGTCCTACCATGATAATCTTGCACTTAAGTTGGTAGGTCCTTATGGTCATTTATATTCTTCCCCCCTAAAACATTGAAAAATATTTAAATTCATGAAAGCATTATGATCTTTTGGTCCTAAAGTTATTAAAATAACCTAAAAATCATTAAAAATACTGAAGATTACCATGGGATCAATTACAAAAAATAAAGATTCAAACAATTTATAAAATTTCCAAGTTTAATTTCCTTTAACTTTCTGTAATTTTAACGATTTATTGCAAAAGAATACTGGAAAATCAAGCACTACCGTGCTACCCCCAGGTCCATGCCCAAACCCTTCCTGTTTCCAGGCATGACAACTAAAACCAAGTCATTCCCAACCTGACACAGGGAAACTTAGCCAATTCTGAGTTATTACATTGACAAATTATATATATGGTGTGGATGGCGGTCAACAGTGAAGAATTTGGCCGGAGATCATTGGAAAACACTGTGCATTTCTTATTTATCCGTGCGATGAACGGTTGAGATTGAATCATGCACGTGTGTCTATATATATATATATATATATAATCCCTACAGTTGTTTTAATGGTGGAATATGCTTATAATCTCTATTCATATTGGAATATGCATATCATCCCTATACAGCTTGCATATATGAAATATGTTCCATAATTGGTGCAATTATAATATATTAACAAAACATACAGTTGGAGCACCAACTGTTATATGACGAAACCAGAGGACAAGGTAAAACAGAATTAAAAAAAAAACTGCAGAATACAGGAGAAAGTGAAAAAACATGACGATGAAAATGCACCTGAGGCAATACTGCTTTTGTGTTCCTGACTACGACAAATAAGGACGGCATAAGGATCCATTTTACCTGCTCACCAGTTATAAATGTTACTTGATAAACACTGTCGATATGATAAACTTGCAAATATATATAATTACGTATATTAATTTTACTAATTGCTAGTGCATCAAACAACTCAGGATAGCATGCATGAACTGGAAGCTGAAATATGGAATCTAAGCATATAAAGTTGATCTGGGTCAAACATCAATAAGTGGAACTTTTGTATTTTTATCTATGAATGTCTACAAATCTCAGTAATCTGCATAAAATTGAAAAAAATATACGTTTTTTCATTTTATTGGAAGTTCGTAGCATTGCAGGTAGAAAATTTAAAGCAATGTAGTAGCATACTCATTACTAGAAACATAAATAAATAATTCCTATTCAAATTAAGCAATGAGAAAATATACACAATGAGCTGTTGAGGTCTAGAGACATTACATTAAAGAGCTATAGAAACCAAGCAAAAGAAAATAGCAGAAATCAAACAAACCATTTAAGAAAAATGAATCTTTATGCCTCTGCATGGATTTTGAACGAGATAATTCAAACTAAATGTCCACATTGTCATTATTGACTAATATATAGTGGTACATGCTTTACTAAACAAGAAAAAAGAGGGAACTATCCTCCAATCATATAAAAAATTATGAGGCAAGACCAAAAATATTTTAAATTCTTAAAAGGAAAAAACCTTGCAATTACCATAGGCAGCGGAACCTGCAAAGGCTACAACTTGGTTATTGGCCCAATATTGGCAAGTTCCTTTGAGGAACAAAATCGCTTTGAACAGCAAACTTATTTGGTTATTCAGTCAAAAAAAATATCGTAAAGTATATTCCATTCATAAGCAAAGGGGATCTGTGATAACAGAAACACAGAGAAGTAACCCGATGATTTAGTTCTCAGACGAACGTGATTGAGGATTCTAAACTCAGATCCATCAAAGAAATCACGAAGTTTTAACCCCAGCGACCACAATCTTATACAGATCTTAACATCTATCGTGCTCCAAGACATGACATTACCCTTTTTAACGTTAAAAAAGAGTGGGAAACCCCCCTGATTTTGCAGATCAAAACAAAAGAAAAGCAAGGAACCCAGAAATCAAGCGATGCGCAAGACCTCCTTTCGATAGTCGAAAAGGATCGAAGGTTGTCGACGGGAAACACGAAAACATACCGAAGAAATCGGCGTCGTCGAGGCCCTTGGCGCCGACGAGCAGCACTTGGAGCGTCCCCTGAACCATCCTCGATCGCCGCAGATCGCCTTCGCCGCTTCTTCCCCTCGCTCTCCGATCCAAACGCGGATCGCCATCGCGTTGACGTCGGGGACTTAAAAAGGCAACCGCAACATCGAAATCGTCGGTTAAAGAAATTTTCATGTAGCTCCCATAAATTTATTCTATTTTCGACGGGCCACTCGAAATTTCAAAATTAACAAAAGATTGCCGAGTGGCTACGATTTCCGCAATAAAAATTTATAAAAAAAGAATATTTTGTTCGATTGTGAATTATTAAATGTATTTTTAAAAAATTAGGATATTTATGTTAGTTAAAGTTGCATGAGCCAAAATATATCATGAAGAAAAAATTATTTAATTATAAATCAATTCGATCATGAAACTTGGATTATAAACGAGTTAAATCTAATCGAATTTGTTTTATTTTAATTTGTATCGACTCTAATAAAAGTTTTGTTTTTTAAAAATTTTATTAACTTATAAAATATATTATTTCTCATTTTTAATGTATCATATATATGTGTTGAATTTCTTTATCTTGATTATTATGCATGCTATTATAAACAGCAGTTAAGTGGTAATGTTAATTTAAAACAAAGTTAAAAAGTAGACCCATCACATGCTGGGTTTGACTCGGATACGACTCGGGCTTGTAAACGAATCAATGGATCGATTGCCCGTTGATCCAGATTAGCGAGCTAAAATCGTAATCGACTAGTCAAGAAATAAGTCGATTATAGTTCAAGCAACTCAGAATCGGTAGATCATCAATTTATTATTATTTTTATTATTAAAATGACTATTGGAACTGATAGTTCCAATGATATTTTAAGGGTTGTTTTTTTTTAATGGTCGATATCAGTTGACTATTTTTTTAATCAATATCTACAATTTAGTATATGTTATGATCATTTCTTCATTGCCATATCTTATTCTCTCTTAATTCCGTAATTTCAACTGCTTTCGATTTCAATTCTCCAATTTCAATGAAAGGAGATTCATCTAATTCTCACAATGACAAAAAAGTGTTCATGTTATTAATACTGAACCAGAGTAATTTTCAATAATCGACACACAAGGAAGTACCAGAACTCTCAAGATTCAAGAACTTTTACCTTTAAAATCGTTTATTTTTACTAAAAATTTTTGAGAAAGTTATTCTTTCCTTTAGAGAAATATCAACAAAATGTAAGTATTGCAATATCTTGTATAAATTTCAATTGTACAACAGTCATGGATCGTTAAAGTGGCACGTCGAAATAAGATATCTAATAGAATTTGGGATCGATCGTTCTCATATATAATTTTCTAGATTTTATCATCTACCGAAAGTACAAATGCAAGTTTATTTAAATATTCTGATAATAAATTAAGAGAATCATTAGCTAGATTATTTTTGTAGAGTATTTTTCTTTTATTTTTGGATTTAAATACACTTTTTAAGGATTTTGACAAGAAACTTTTAATCCATTTGCTAAATGTGTTCCACAAATTGCATTTACTCACACAACTAAAAAATTTATAAGATAAGGAAAAAGTATTTGTATATTCTGATATTTTGAGTGATTATTGACAAACTCTTTTTTATATGGATATGATTTATTATTGGATTGATAGCTCCTGAACAATTCAAAAATATTTATTAGCATATTAAGCTTTTGACGAATCATATATTGCTCACAATTTTTCTCAATTATTATATTTAATTTTAAAAAAATATGGATTACCTAATAAAATATTTTCAATTTCATTTGATAATGATAATTTTAATACTGCAAGTATCGATAAACTTAAATTAATTTGTCAATTTATTATTAGTGGTATATTTTTTTTAATATTCGTTGTGTATTCATATTTTAAATTTATGTGTTTGAAATGAATTACAAATTTCATAAAATCAATTAAAATTAGTATTTCTTATTTACGATAACATCCTAATATAATGAAACAATGAGATATATTTTATAAAATTAATGAAATGAGATCTACAAAATTTTCAGATGTATCAATACATATCAATTACTATAAAATGCATTTCAATATATAGAATTATTATATTTATTTTTTATCAAGTCGTTAATAATCATAATATATATTTATTTTCACATCAATAGAATATATATAGTAGTATCTGTAAAATTTTAAAAAATTTTAATAATGTAGTCGAATAATTTTTCAATGTTTATTATTATACTTTTCATTTAATTATTATAATTTTTTAAATATATTTTAAATTTTAAATAAATATATTAATAATGAATTTTTATCTCTTATGTATTAATAATGAAAATAAAATAAAAAAATATTTTTATTATGTTTTTTTATATTTATTTAGTTATATTTTCTTTAAACTTTAGATTAAAGATAAATGTTTTATATGAAATATTAGTTATGTATTGTAATTTTAATTTTAATAAAAGATTATTATTTTTCTTATTATGTTACTGTAATACAAAATACTACTAGCGCATGCAGACGTTTTATCATAGGAAAACGGGTCAATTCCTGGTTAATGTGAGGGTGATGTCCCTCCATACGCTAGTTATTAGTCTCAAAAGTCAAAGATCCACCGTGATTTACCTCCTTTACGATGGTCCGGGAGCGGACTGATAGAGGCCGCTAGATTGACAGATTCCAACCTTTGCATCATATAATACAAAATACTAAAAATAATTTATATAAAAAAATATAATTTAAATATAGATTAGAAAGCAATATATTTAAAATTCAAAATAAACGTCCATAAGAATTCTGAAGCTTCAAATAGAAATTTAAAAATTATTTGACGATTTCTTTTGATTTTAATGATGAAGATAATAAATAAATTTTAATATTTTATGATGATGATCGCAAAAGACTCAAAAAATTTCTATCTTCTTTATTATTATAAAAGAAATCTTAGTTGTCCGGTATCAATCGTTACCATAAAATAAATATTCAATTTCAGAGATAATATATTGAACAAATAGCAATCTACTTTATCCCCTAATTCTTTGAAAGCACGAATATTAGGATAAGAGTTAAAAAAAAAAAAAAGGAATATAATATTCTAAGGACGAAGTCGAAAAATTAGATACCAAACAAATTAGGAAATAGAAAATAGAAGTAACAATGTCATTTACCAAAATAACAAGAATAAAAAATTTACTGAGTCTTTAAAAATGAAGAGAATAAATATTTCCTTACGTTATTTGACTGTATTTTTTTTTAAATTTGGAAGTAATTAAAAAATTTTAATTTTAATAGCTATTGGATCTTTGACTGAGAAAAGTGATTCTTTATTAAATCATGCAGTTAGACGTTCCACCCTTAAACTTCATTGGGAGTATTCAAAATACAATTAAAGTTTCATGTTGATAAAATATAGAAAAAAAATCATATATTTATAAGATGAAAAAATATCTTTATTGGTATGAAATCTTTTGGATAAAGTCTAAAAATAAAACCATGAGAATTTAAGATTCCCATAGAGATATATGTGAATCTTATAGACATTAACAATTGGTATCAAAGTTATGGTTTATATCAAGTCATGAACTTTGAATGAAGAAAATAGAGCTCTTATATCCGAATCAAGAGAACCAGACATTAGGAAGTTTAGTTGGGTCGGAAGGACCGAACAACTGATATGAAGTTCAGTTGGACCAAAAGAATCGACAACTTGCAAGATATTCAGTTGAGCAAGAGGATCGGACCATACAGTTAGCATTCTGGTGGGTTAAAGATCGGCCATCAAACAGAGTAAGTCCTTCGAGGACGAATAGATTTGAGGAAGGTCAATGTAGTCCTTCATTTGAGAGAGATTATTGAGAGTATTGAGAATACAATCAAAGTCTCATATTGATAAGATATGAAAAAAAAATATGTGCTTATAAGATGGAAAGATATCTCCATTAGTATGAGATCTTTTGAGTAAAATTCAAAAATAAAACCATGAGAATTAAATTCAAAGTCGTACAATATCATATCATTATGGAGATATATTGATCTCACTGACACTAACAAAATTTTCATCAAATTTAAAAAGTACAAACATTTTTGGCACATTGAAACAAAAAGTTAAAAAGTTTGCTAAAAAAGAAGAAGATCCATAATTGTAGTCTCAGAAAATTCTATTTTTAGAAAATCTTCATTTTCTAAAAACGTTTTTTTTTATTTTTTGAAAAATGAAAATTGAAATAGAAAATGATTTTTTTATATTTTTTAATTTTTTTAAAAATACTCCTTTATTTTTTGAAAAATAAATATGAAAAATACCTCATTTTTTTTCAAAAAATAAAAAATAAAAAATAAAAAATTTTCTATGAACCAAATGCCATTTTTTTTGGAACTCCTATTTTCTAAGAACTATTTTTTTTTCGCAAGTACATGGGCTACATTTAATGGAGATGAGGTTTCATTTGAGGGAGGTAAATGAGCTAGTGATATAAAGAGTGATTTGAGGAAATTTAGAGTATTTGAACATCTATCTCTATGGCATAAAAGCACAAACTAATCTCCACGGATTGACATAGTTCGTAACTATATGGGTGTTTGTCACATAAAGTTTTGAAGACAATTTCTTAAATGTACGAATATCTCGTTGGATTTATAATCTTCTTCATGCAAAAAGACCACTGTGTCAGGATGAAATTCTTATTAATTTATTATTTTTTATTAAATCGGAGAATCGATTACGAAAAGTATTTGACGTGAATATTACCACATTTTACTATGTATAAAAACATAAAATAAGATATCGTTTTGAATCCTTAATAGATTAAAATTGGGTAAAAATAAAAAGGATGCCCTTTAATCTTTTTTTTTTAATATTGAAATAGCATTTTATTATATTTTTTTTTCAAACTATTTTCGTTGCCACGTTTTTGTAGTAGCTTTATTTGAAAATTACTACAATGTATAGCAATTTGGGACAATATTGCTATAATACACAACAATTTGATTAAAAAAAAGTTACTATCGATTTTGGTCAAAATGGATCAAAATACGCTACAATATAGAATAATTCGATTGATCAAAAATGCTATAACAATATTGAAATGGATTTGGCCAAATTGATTAAAAATGGTTTGACCAAAGTTATTCCAAGGTGAAACATAAAAGGGTATTTTGGCCTCCGGAGATATGGTGCAGCGATAATGTGTCCATGTAATCTCTTAGATATTTTAGATTCGATTTCCAACTTACTTATAGGGTCGAGGTATAGGGGCCGCTAGGTTTGCAGTTCTAACCTTTTGCACAAGGTTCGATTTCCAACTGCAACATATTTACAAGAATTTTTCTCTAAATGGATGATAAATTCTAGAATATTAGATTGTTGAGTCATCTGCGACTGGTGTAGGGGTGTAAACGAACCGAATCGAATCGAATTTTTAAAAAAATTTAGTATTCGAGTTCGATTCGAAGTTCGAATTGAGATATTCGAATTCGATTCGAAATTCGAAAATTTAATAATTTTGGGCTCGAATTCGATTCGAATCAAAGCTCGAGTTCGGATTCGATTCGAAATTTTCGAATATTAATTCGAACGGTTCGATTACTATTCGAAATTGAGGCTCGATTTAATATTCGAATGAGGCTCGGGTTGATATTCGAAAATTAATACTCGATTTAATATTCGAATTTTTTTTTTAAAAAAAAAGTTCGCGAACAGTTCGAACGGTATTATTTCGGCTCGAGTTCGATTCGAAAAATATTTGTACATATTCGAGTTCGGCTCGAATTCGATAATTTCGAATTCGAATCGAATATTATTCGAACCGGCTCGAAAAGCTCGCGAACCGGCTCGATTCGTTTACACCCCTAGACTGGTGGAAAACTTTTATGGGATTGAGTCGATCATCTCTAGGATTAGTCGAATCGAAGACATGGATACTAGTGATCTGGTCTAAGATCAAGGGATGGAGAGACTCAACAAAGTACTCACAACCGAACTCTTTCAACCAACTGAGTACAAATCAAATATGTCTTCGGTGTGTTGAGCTAGTCAAATCAACCTTCTTCACAACTCTGTCAAGTCGAGGGTATGCGTGACTCTAGAGGTCGGAGGTTGAGTGACCATAGGCCAACTCTTGCAGGGTCAACCTTCCTCGGATCGATTGTCGAAGCAAAAAGTATTTCGGACTTAAGAGGACTCGAAAATAGATGAGAATGGAGTCGAAGAATACCTCGCCAAAGCCCTTCTGACACTCAAGTCAGAAAGGGATAAAGTGGAGAAAGAATGTAAAGTAAAGAGAAAAAATAAAAATTTAGAGATTACTTCATCCCCGCATTTTCCTCCTCTTAGTTTTATATAGGAAGAGAAAAACGTATTTTTTTTAAAAAACGTGATGTGGAGGTATGATGTGGAGACGTGACTTCCTGGAGAAGATCATGGAGACGTGACTTAGTGGAGACGTGACTTCCTGGAGAAGATCATGGAAATGTAATTTCGTGGAGGAAATCGTAGAGATATGGCTTCGTGAAGGAGATTATGGAGACGTGGCTCCGTGGAGGAAATTGTGGAGATGTGGAGACGTATCGATTTAATTGTTGAACTGATCTCGAGTGATCATCTGAACTTGGGATATCAAATGATTGAACTGTGCTCGAGTAGATATCAGGTCGATCTAAATGTCGAACTGAGCTCAAGAAATTTGAGCTTATGAAACTAAGCCAATCTAATTATTGGATTGAACTCATGTGCACTTAGATGGATTTGAGTTGACTCCTATTTTATTCAACCAGATTTAATTTTAAATTTCACGTCAATTTAATTGTTGACTTGACCTTGCTAAGGACGCATTTCTAATTCAGTGTCAATTAAAAAAATAATATATTTACTTTTCTCAAGTATGATTTAACAACCCATATAACTCATCAACTCCAATTAATTAATCGCCTGATTTTTTTTAATAGCATGAGTGATTAGAGAAGAGAAAACAGATTAGCAGGGCAATTTTTTTAATAATAATTTTTAAGTTTTGAATATTATTTTTTTATTAAAAAAAAAGATATTTTGAACTGAGGAATAGCAAGGAAATCTATATTTCAAAATAATTTTTATAATTTTACAATTAATATAACTCCAACCATTATTAATAAATCCTAAGAGCTAACAGTTTAAGCAGAACAATCAAATCAAATCAATATTAAATGTAAAAGAAAAAATTTATTGATTTCTAGCTGCGATTTAATTTTATTTTAAAGATAAAATAAAAATAAAAAGAATTTAAAAGTAAATAACTTTGTAGTTAACAATCATCCATCAATCTATTGTTTATTTTTTAAAATAATTTAATTCAATTTGATTATACAAAAATTTGTCACTGACTAATAAAATAAATTAAAAATTAAATTTCGATAAATAATTCAACTTCAATATTAACAATCCCTCTTGGCTCCAATTTTGAAGTTCCTTTGGAACTGTTCGCTGGAACAGTCCAATATAAATGAACATGGATTAATTTTCGACATCAAATTTAAAATTCTCATTTAAATTTAAATTTTTATTATTATTTCTAATGAACAGATCAAGAAATATAATTCTTCTATAATTTTTCGATGATTTATGAAACATCACATGTGAAGTTTAGAATTATCCAAACAACGCTCTATACAAATGTGGTGCTGAAAATTTAAATTTCAATACCATAATGGTGTTGCAATTCCAACACCACCACTGTGGTACTGGAATTGCAAATTTCACTATGATGTTGGGATTTAATTTCTAGCACTATTTTTTTTCGACACAAGTCAAAATTGGGAGGAAGGAGGATTAAAACTAAGTTTCCTCGACATATCAAAAATTTATATTGTAAGATTTTTCAGTCTATGTCAAGATTTCGAAATTTGGACTCATCTAGGTCAATCAATGAGTTTCGGTCAAAATCCATTGATGGTCATATTCACCTCTTCTTCGATCCAATCCAAGTCCATTAAGTTTGGATAGTGCCCCTCTATGTATCCATGGTCAAAATTTTTGATATTCAAGGTTTTATTAGGTATTCACAGTAATATTTCAGAAATCAGACCGATATAAATTAAAAATCAGATAAAAAAGATAGTACTGGAAATTATATTCTCAGGGACACTGTGGTGCTGAGATTTGAATTCCCAGCACCATGTTTGAATAGTTCGGAATTTTCAGTTGTGGCTCGAATGTATACAAATTCTCTCTCAGCATTAAATTACAGGTCTGTTTAGCGGGAGGGTTAAAAAGGAAATTCAGTGTGCTATTTAGTAAATATGAAAGTATAGGACGTTATTTGAATAATTTTAAATTTTACGTGCGTTGTTTGATAAATTGCCGATGATTTTTCTTTCTTTGTCGTCGCCAATTGACTCTAGTTTTGAAGGGAAATATGCATTGGTTGAGGGCAAACTTTTAATGACAACGAACGAAAATGCCCTAGAATCAATTTAAATTCGGCAATTTACCAAACAACGCTTCTGAAGTTTGAAATTTTCCAAAAAGTGCCCCATACTTTCATATTTACCAAATAGCACACTTAATTCCATTTTTACCCTTCAGAAAATAGCGTACTTAATTTTCGAACGTGGTTCTGAGAATTTAAATCTCAGCACCACAATGGTGCTGAAATTATAAATTCCAGTACCACAATGGTACTGGAATTACAAATTCCAAGATTCAGATGATGGTCTTTCGATTTAAATTCCCAAAGACATTATATAATTATATTATAAATTCTAGCACCACAGTGATGGTGCTAGAATTGCACCACTACTGTGGTATTAGGAATTCAAATCTCAGCATTACGTTCAGAAATTAAGTGTATTATTTCTGAAGGGTAAAAAGGAAATTAAATACGTTATTTGGTAAATATGAAAGTATGAGATGTTTTTTGAGCAATTCTAAATTTCATGAGCATTGTTTGATAAATTACCGATTTAAATCATTCAACATATTGAAATAATTAAAAAAACAAACAAATGTACTTAAAATCTCATTAATATTTATAAGAATCAATGTTCGCATTAATCGAGACACCAAAAACGATCAAAGTCAAAAAGAAAAAAAACACACACACAACTAATGAATGAACTGAGAAATTGCTTTTTCGATCCAGAAGTCATTCAATCGTTCGAATTGGTGATAAATTTAATATAATAAATAAGGATCGATTTTATGTTAAATTAATTCTTATGAGGAATAAAATTCGTTCGATCATGATTTATGTTCTAAATGCTGTAAAATCGATCTGATAAGATGTTCAGAATGAATGTTGTCATATGATTTATGTTCTAAATGAATGAATGTTCTATATCATATGACCTTCTGATATTTAAATTAGACAAGTAAACTTACGTTGGAGATGAAAAATTGAAAGTAGCTTATAGAAAAATTGAGATCAAAGGGATTTCTTTATCTCAACTAGCCGTTATATAGAGAGTCAACCTCACTTGTTTGTCTTCCTTCCATTGTGCCCTACGACGGATTATTAAGGGATAATATTTGCGAGCAATCTTTGTCCGTCTTGTCATGTATTTCTCGATTATCATTGAGAGGGACATTTAGAAGATTAAATGTGATAGTTATTGAAAAGAATCTCCTTTATGATCCCTGAGTGACTAGCTCCTTTCACTCTTGACTTCTTGAATTGTTGAGTTCTCGACTTCTATAAATTTTTGACCGGGCTAATCCTTAAGATGCCAAATAACTATCTGTCTTGTCAGAGTCATACCTAAAATTTAAATGATCCGAATCAAATTTTAAAAAATATATTGATGAATTAATTTTTGAACTCTTTATATTATTTTTTGGGCCATTTTAAAGAAGGATTTGAGCTATTTTAAAAATGGACCCGAGATGATCGTCTCTCTGACTTTATATCAGGTACGACCCTGGCCTCATGGCTCAATTTACAAACGGGTTCAAAATTTTTTAATTATATTTATATTACTATAACTCAAGTTTATTTTTTATTATTCACTTCGGGTTCTATACAACACCCATCAAACATAAATACAATTTTGATCCTTAACTTTTCATGTATTCAACTCTCGACTCATCGTACTTTCAAAAAAATATGGAACCATCACATTAACAGCCCCCCACCGCTACCCCTACGTGTGAGGGGGGTAAATCAGGTCTCAGGTGGCTAGTACAGAAATGCGGAGTCATCGATAGCCTAGTCGTCACATCCAGGAATCGACCCCTTACACTTTCAAACTTTAACACAGTTGTACTAGTCATCTGAGTTTGCTCTGGGGGCTGACTTCTCATACTTTCAAGCTCTTGGTCTATGTGAACTCTCGGCATCTGAACTCTCTATTTTTGGCCTTGGACTCCTCGTATTCTTTCTAGAGTCGTGGACTTTAATACGGTGCAATTCATCTTCTCAAAAGATCTGATTTATAATTTTTCTCTTCAGTACCATCATCTTTTAGGAAATACTTATCCTTTCGGGATGGTACGACGTTGACTAGAACAATACAATTGCTATTATAGATGGGTAAAAATTGATTTTAGATATAAAATTTAAAATTTTTATCCAGATTTAAAAACTCTTTATTATTTTGATCAATGGTTGAAGTCCTCTATGCAAATTGAGTAGACTGTGAGATTTAAAAAGACGTTTATTTTATTTATTTAAAAAAAAAAATTAAATCATATTTTAGGAGACTTAAATATTAATATAAGAAATTCAAAAATTAATTTATTAATAATATTTTTTAAAATTCAATTAAATCATAAAAGTTTAGGTAGTGTGTACATGAAGATTTCAAATTGTACGGTAGTTTATACATGGTGAAATTTATAGATAAAAGAATGATCGATTTTGAAAAAGATCTAACTTTTTTTTTTAAATTCAGATGACTCCTGTATATTTTGACTACCACGTTAAGATCTATAGAATTCTCTATTATTTATCTCTTATAATAAAATAGATCAATAGATCAATGAAAATTGATAAATTGACGATTTGGAGTTCCTGTTCCTGCAATCTTCATTTGCAGCTAGCCCCTTTGATCCACCGCCGCTGCAGCCTGTAGGCGTCGGCGTGAGCTCTCCGTAGGCTTCTGCCAAATATCCCAGTGACTCCGGGGGCACAAAGTAGCGAAGGCCACCGGTAGCGGCCGAAGACGCCGCGGAGGGAATCTCGATCACGGAGAAGAATTCCATCGTGGACAATTCCATGATCGATCGGAAAACGATCGATCGAGCACCGCCCGGCCTAGTGTTCGGCGGCGCGCAGCAGGTGATCCGCCGCTACATTACATAGGAGAGAGCATCCACCGCGACTCCTCGTCCCAAGCGGCCTCATGGATGATGTTCCGGTAGGATTCGCCGATGGCGAAATAATAGCTAGGCGCGCGCGCTCGACGGCGCCGGTGGAATTAAGGAGAAATCGTCCGGAGTAAAAAGTGGAAGATCAATTGGGGTCGGTCGGTGCAAGTCCTGAGAACTTCGTGCCGCCGCTTCCGCCTCCATGCGAAGGACATAGCCGTTTGCGTCGGCTTCCCACCCAGGAATCTCCATCGGCTGGAAATCGTCGAGGTCATCGAAGCGGAAGACGACTGATCCATGAAGAAGAAGAGTCGACTGAAAACGAGTGAGAGGGCTGGGCTCGTTTGTATAAATTTCCTCGAATGAAATAAATCTGTTTAGCAAATGTTCGATTAATTCTCCAATTAATTAACTTAATTTATTTTTTTAATCGAATGGTAAACAAATCGATCTCCCATCCATCCCACAATTTATTGTCACTAAATCCTCAAAATTCCATCGAGAATGAAAAATTAAAGTTCATATAGTGTCACGCTACAGTGTAATAGTAAAATATCCATATAGATAATCAAGAATTTCTCGATCGATCCGTAACTATAATATATTTGTGGATTTTTTTTTTTCAAATGAGAATTAATTCCTTAGGATGCTCAGGTCTACTGAGACAGTCTACATTCGCACCAGCTCGATTTATCTCTCTCTTCAATTAGGACAGTTGAGACGACTGTTAATATGGCGATTCTAAAATTTTCTTCTAAATGGAGCACATGTTAAAGAAATATTGGACTAGTAGATTACTCACTACTCGTACTTCACGATTTACCTAGATGACTAGTGAGGAAATTTTATAGAGTTGAATCAACCACCTAAGATTAATCGAGTCTAAAGCCTGGATATAGATACGTAGTACCCAAAATAAAAAAATAAAAAGGAAAAACTTAAAGGTTAAAATATCTTAGAGCATTTATAAATGATAGAAACTAACGGAGAATAATTTTATGGTTCTACAGTATTACATAAAAAAAGATATTCATTTTTTTATTATAAAAAAATATCTCATTAATTTCTTTATGAATTTTATTTTTTTTATAATTATTCATGAGTTCAGTCTTTTTCTATTACTACTACAGTCAACAATAACAAAAAAAATTTAATTTACCTCATGAGATTAATTTCTCTATAATCTTTTACTACTTTATTAATTTTATTTTTTAAAATAAAAAAATTATAAAAATCATTGTA
Source organism: Wurfbainia villosa (assembly GCA_025175895.1). Classification (NCBI taxonomy): domain Eukaryota; kingdom Viridiplantae; phylum Streptophyta; class Magnoliopsida; order Zingiberales; family Zingiberaceae; genus Wurfbainia; species Wurfbainia villosa. The sequence continues at coordinate 57,953,180 of CM045996.1, read as the reverse complement.
GGATGGAGCTCTTTTTAATGTGACACGTTTATCACAATATGGAAGCTCAAGAAATTTTCATTGGTGATGTTTTTTATAATTTATCAATTAGATTTTTATCGACTTGAACAAATCAACAACTTCGAATATTTTTTTTTCCGGCTTCTAATAGAGTATTTTTTTTGTTTATTTATGTTGATTTCCCAATACGTTGTACCATAAAGATTTGAATCCGTCAATTTAATGATCTTCGTCTGTTCCATGATCATTGTGAAAAAGATAAATCACGAAAAACTCTATGAGTATTGACGTGATGATCAAGAGATATGGAAATCATCTAAATTCAAAAAAAACCTTTAAAGCTCTTTCAAAATTAATTATTATCTTATCCATAAATTTCGTCATATCTTAACCACTATATCTCCAATACATCGTACCTAATGATGTTTATGGCATTGAAGCAAACAATACAACTCATACTTTTGAACCTATGTGAAATAGATTTAATCATTGATAGAATATACAGCAGTCCGTGCACAGAACTTCTGTCACGTGAGATTATAGAAAAAGATTTATTATATATAATTTTATTTTATAAGAGATTATTTTTAAAATTTAAACCGAACATAACAATTTTATTATTGGATTAACTTTCTTTCAGAATATATATATAAAATGACCAATAATAGAATACATTGAAGATGGATCACACGTATTGGAGTACTTTATGAGTAATATAAAAATAACCTTTGCACATATGCAAGTACTTAAAATGAGTTGTCCCACGGAGAGAATATGACGATTAAGATATAATGAAATTTACGAATAAAGTAGGAGTCGATTTTGGAGGAGATTTAAAATATTTTCTTGAATTCAGATGACTCTATATATTTTGATCACCATGTCAAAATTCATAAGATCCTCACGATTTACCTCTTTTATAATGGTCATGAGATAGATTGATGAAAATCGTTAGATTTATAATTTCAACTATGTATGGAAGAACAAAAAATGAATTTCTCCTCAAAATACTTTTTTTTTTAAAAAATACAAATATAGAGTGTCATTATAACTTGTACGATGATTTGATTATTTAGTGTCATATATCTATTTGTAAAATATCATCCTAATTTAATTATATTTGAAATAAAATATAAAATTTGTCATCCTCATGATTTTTTGGTCTCACAATCATTTAAAAGAAATAGATTAAAAGAAATATTTTTGTTCGATTAAAAATTAATACGATAAAAAATAAATCATTTGAAAAACTTTACAATCTTTAAAAATTGATCTTTATTTTTTAAGACAATTTTATCATCTGTATTAACTATTTATTCCTTTTATGGGACTCAATTCAATTATACTCTGTAAAAATTAAAATTCGTCAATCTAGTGATCTCCATCAACTTGTCCTATAGTCATTATGAGAGAGATAAATCATGGAAGATCCTATGAGTCTTGACGTGATGATCAAGACATATGAAATCATCTAAATTAAAAAAAAACTTTAGACTTCTTTCGAAATCGATCTTCTGACACCAATTCAACTATACTGAACATATGAATAGTTAGGTTCAATGGACATCAAATATTAAAAGTGCTCTCAATCTCTTGGTTCTATTATTTATGGGAGAATGATAAACATATAAATTACAACACAAAGATTGGAAAAAATCCAATCTTCCAATACCATCACATCTTTGGAGTAAAACATCAATTTCGTTCCCATGGGGATGACATAGTAGCTAGGTACGATGATGCTTATAGAAGTGGCATGGGTCAATTCCGGAGGAGGTCTAAAGTCCTTTTCTGAATTCAGATGATCCTCACATATCTTGACCACCACATCAAGGCTCATAGAGTCCTTCATGATTTACTTCCCTCACAATAGCGGTAGGACAGGAGACCATTAGGTTAGTGGTCCAACCTTTTTTGCAGAGTAAAACATCAATTTCAAGTAAAGACATCACATCTTCCAATTCACTCGTTGCAGCAAAAGGCGTTCGCACTCAACATCCCTGCCAATCGATCTTATAATCAATATGAAAGAGATAAATTACGAAAAAGACTATATCCCTTGAACCATTGACGAAAGCAATGGAGAGCTTCTGAACCTGAATAAAAATTTTAAATCTTATATCGAAATTCGACCCATGTCCATTCCAATTCAATCACAAAAGAAGCAAACGGATGAAGAAGGACAAATTCCAAGAATATACATCTAATGACTCGTCCTTAGCGTCCTTGTCAATCAATCTTATAGTCAATACGAAAGAGGTAAATTATGAAAAGACTATACCTCTTGAACCATTAATCAGAGCAACGAAGGGTTTCTGAGTTCGAATGAAAATTTTAAATCTTATATCGAAATTCGATCCCAATCCATTTCAATTCAATCACAAAAGAAGCAAAATGACGAAGAAAAGACAAATTCCAAGAATATGCACGTCTAATGACTAAGGAAAGATAACCAATTCATGTAGCTATCTTCTACTCAGTGATAAGATGATAAAACACAGTGGCATCTCACGTACGGATTTAATTTGATCGAGACATAATCCATGTTTAATAATAAATATAAAAAAATTTATGTTTGACGGTTTTGAATTAGATATTGAATCTATACTGAATACTGAGTTTGAGAGTTTATCTTAACAAATAGAATATGACTTCAGTATTGAATATGATATTGTAGAGATGGTGCGACTATGAGATCGGATTTCATTCACAAGCACTGTTTATTGGATTTACCTTAATAGTCAATGAAAATTTTCTGTGAAATTGAATTCGTCATCTTCAAAATTTATCGGATCGAAAACTTAAATATCTATAATAATAATAATAATAATAATAATAATCGATTCATCTACTTATCTTGTCATGAAGAAGTGTTCCAAAAACCTCTACATTAACTTTTATAAAAAAACAAAATCATCAACTAGCATATCAGAGGGGCGGTCAAATATGTGAACCCTATTTTTAGGGCATTAACTTAACTTATGCTCTTAATTCATGAATTCAGTCATTCAGGCATCACTTCTCAAGAATAGAATTACAACTTTCGCAACTAAAGATGCATAGCGGACAATGTGACAAGAGAATTGTCACGATCTAAAAATTTCCATCCCTTATAAGAGATAGTCTCTCTTTGCTCGGATAATAATCATCACTATATTAAAAATCACAAAGAATACTCGAGAAAGATACATCAAACTGCGAATATAAATATATAATACTTTATTAAATAATATAGAATAATATAATTACATATTTGTTTCAAAATAATAATTCCACTATATCATGACATAACTGACAAAATGACTCAGGCAAAACAATGAAAGAAAATATTAAAATATCAAAATATAAGAAAATAATAAATTGAATGGACTCGGTAGAAAGTATCTCCAAGCTATCACTGAGAAATCTCTGGACTACTCATCATAATATTGATCGAATCTTGATAATCGTCTCAAATCTATAAATTTGGAGGTCAAAGAAATAGAGAGTGAACACAATTTTGTACCTATTAATTATTACTCCGTTCTCATTAATTCAACTCTTATTTTCTCTTTAATTAATTCCATCGATTTTTTTTAATTTCTCATTTCAATATTAAATACATACTGCTCTTATAAAATTATATAGAACTCATACATAAGTATTAAATAGGTGAATAATCTGTAATCCACTCTTCTAGAATGCGCCCTACACGTTAAAGTGAATGATCTACAATCCACTTGATATAGAACACATCTCATATAAATATAGATTAAGAGTAAGCGATCTGCAATCCACCCAATAAAAATATATCATATATACATAGAATGAACGATCTGTAATCCATTTAATATGAAATGTATGTATGTATGTACGGATGAATGGAACTTCTGCCAACCATGGGTTTTAATTAATTAATTTTTTATTTTTGTGAAAAGGTTCAAACTTTTTAAGAATTTACGAATAGACCAAGTTTTTTTTCAATGATATTACAAGAATGCCCATGAAGAAGGCAATATGACTTGTAAAGGGATTGTTTTCGGTAATTTACCAAACACAGCTGCTAAAGTTTCGAAATGTCCAAAACGCGCACTATACTTTCAGAATTACCAAATCGCGCGCATAATTTCCAAAATACCCCTCCGCCAAACAGATTGCAATTTAATGCAGAGAGAGATTTGCATCCATCCGAGCCACAACTGGAAATCCCGAGCCATCCAAACGTCACTTCCAGCTGCGTGGGAGCGTCAAGCTCATGCTGTTGATGAGCACCACACGCAGGTTTCCTCCGTAAACCAACTGAGCAACATCATTTTTTATGAAACCCTAATAGTTATCAACGACATCACTACTCCCACGAATATATCAGCACTTAATCCAGAAGTTGGCGCAGCTTACTCACCAGCCGCTTCATATAGTATTATCATGTATGTATGTATTTTTATTCTTGAGACTGCTATGAGGTTAATAAATGCATTGTAGGTGGTTGTATAGCCAAGTTTGCCACACACCCATAAATACGATGTAGGCATATCATACCAAAGTAGACCAATGCACCCATAATTGCGATGCAGGAGATTCATAACCGAGTTTTGTCGCCACCTAAACAAATTCCACCTAACTTAAAAGGTGATGCTTCCAATTAAATCCCACGATTACTGAAGTTTCCTGATTGATATTCCCAGTACTAGGAGATTCAATCATGCAGAAAGTAGGTGGTCTTTGTGATGAAATTCCTGCACCGTATCCTAAAATTTAAAATCGGCCACCATGGGAGAGTAGGTGGTCTTGACACTGAAATTCATTTCGATCGTGGATAAAAAGTGATCTTTGAGAATTTAAATCCCAGTAACATCGTGATGCTGGGCTTCAAATTCTCAGCACAATTAAGGTTCAACAAATTCGGGATAAAATCTAGTGTTGGGAATTTAAATCTCATCACCACCGTGGTGCTGAGATTAAAACTCTCAGCACCATGGGGAATGAACTTGTCGAGATAAATGGTGGTGTTGGTAATTTATATTCCAGCACCACGATGGTAATGAGATTCAAACTCCCAGCAACACCTTGGTGCTGGGAATCTAATTCACTAGATCAGGGAGATATAAGTTGTCGACATTAAGGGTGGTGTTGGGATTTGAAACCTCAGCAACACTGTGGTCCTACGAATAAGACTCCCAGCACCATTGGCATTGGACTGGTCGAGATAAATGGTGGTGCTGGGAATTTATATCCCAGCACCACCGTGGTAATGGGATTAAAACCCCCAGCAACACCATGGTGCTAGGAATGTAATTTCCAGCACCATGTACATATAAGTTGCCGGAATTATTGGTGGTGCTGGGAACTAAAACCCCAGCAACACAGTAGTTATGTGTTTAAAAATCCCCAGCACCAGGGAGATGGAACTAGTCCAGAAAAATGGTGGTGTTGGGAATTTATATTCCAGCACCTCCGTGGTAATGAGATTAAAACTCCCAGCAACACCATGGTACTAGGAATGAAATTTCCAGCACCATGTACATAAAATTTGCCGGAATTATTGGTGGTGCTGGGAACTAAAACCCCAGCAACACAGTGGTTCTGCATTTAAAAATCCCAGCACCAGGGAGATGGAACTAGTCGAGATAAATGGTGGTGCCGGGATATAAATTTCCAGCACCATGGAGAGGGAATCTGGCCGAGAAAAAAAGTGGTGCTGTCAATTTATATTGGAGATAAATAAAGTCCTCTAGGCGGGTCAAGTCCAAGCGTGACCTATACTATCATTCTCCACCTTTCCTTATGCTCCCAAACAGTAGTTATGAAAATTAATGCTCTGTGCCAACATTCAGACGAGTGTGCCAATTGGCATGCTGCGTGCCAATTGGCACGCACCCATAACTGCCTGTAGGAGTGTGGGAACTAAGTATCCCTCTGCGCATAAACCCTGTAAATGTCTTCCTCTTCCATTCCATATAAACCGTTCATAATTTCAACATTGAAAGGTCCATCAATGGGTTTCGGTAAAAACCCATTGATGGCCCTATCAACATCAAATGTTCTAATTAGTTAAGTGCATAATTGGGAAACCTAACCATAAACTCTCATCCTCCACTTGTCTTCAGACTTCTAAAGCCTAGTTAAAAAAATTCAGCCTACTTGCATAGCACACTACATATAACAGTGTTGATTTTAAAAACATTTGCAGGGACGACCCCCTTCCTGATAAAGTGTTAACATTTTTGGAAACAATTGAATCAAATTTGAAGGATAGAGAGTTAGATGATCAAGATTCCATAAATCTGTGCCGAAGTAATATTCCATCTTCATCTCAGTTTACTGATGTGGGCAATAGAATTACTAGTGATCAACACCTTGATATAAATAGAGACGCTTCTTCCATACTCGAAGAAGAGTTTGTCACTGCCACCACAGTAGATCATGAATATTTTGAACAAATTTGGAGTGAAGAGGAGGTAAGTGATATACATGGGATAGAAGAGTTAGAATATACAAATCCTTCGGAAGAATTCTTAGCTGATGATATCCAACATGAAGAAGGTGAGTTAAACCCGGTCGATCTGATGACTTAGAGGAAGTGTTCCCAATTGCTGATGATCCCTATGTTTTAAATCCATAAATAAGACTATTGGCAGATGTCGGTTCATCAGATCCAAATGAACTTTTCACTGGACAAGTTTTTTCCTCTCGACAAGAGTTTAAAGATGCACTAGTAAGACATGCGATGCTAAAAAACTTCAGATACAAGCCAGTTGACACTAGACTTAATAGAATTAAAGTTATTTGCTTTAGTCAGTCTTGTTCATGGAGTCTAGTTGCAAGTGGAGACGTGGAGTTCACTGTCACAAAATATGTAAAGCAGCATGAATGTGACAGTGTTAGGGAAATAACAGATCACCATGCTTGCACATCCACATTTGTAGCAAACCAGATTGTAGGATGGTTAGCTACCTCTGATGATTACAAACCAAGTTCAATTCGAAGAGAAATGCAAGCTAGGTTTAGTGTTCACATTTCATACAAGAAAGCATACACAGCCAGACAGAAAGCATTAAAAAGAGTGGTAGGTGATTTTGATCAGGCCTATATTGATCTTCCAATGTACTTGCGTGAGTTAAGAGTCAGAGATCCTGATACATATGTTGCAGTACTAAGAAATGGTGAAAATCAATTCCAGCAATGTTTTTGGGCATTTGGTGCTTGTCGAAGAGTATTCAGGTCGTATTTGCAAAAACTAATTGAAATTGATGATACACATATGACTGGCAAGTATCTTGGTGTTTTGCTAATAGCTCTATAGATTGTGGTAATGCAAAAATTATGCCAGTTGCATTTGGAATTGCCGAAGTTGAATGTGGATCTGCTTGGGAGTGGTTTTTGGATCATGTAAAGACATTCCTTGATGTCCTGCCAGAGTCGTTGAGTATTGTATCGGATAGACATCGGGGGATTATATAAGCAGTTAAAAAAGTGTATCCAACAGCCCCTAATGATTTTTGTTTCTATAACTTGTCTTGTAACATTGTAACGAATGCGGGATAGATCCTCATTAGGTTTATTTTGGCGTGATAAGAGTCAATACAAGAGTTGACTTTGATCGATTAATGCAGAACATGCATGACAAACACAAGGAAGCATATGCGTGGCTACAAAAGATCGATCCAAAAAAATGGGTCAATGCACACTTTCCTGGGAGGAGGTACACAATGTTAACCACTAATTGTTCCGAGAGTTTAAATGCATTATTCAAGGAAACACGTGAACTCCCTTCACCAGTTTAATTGACAACACTAGAAGAAAGGTTGCTCAATGGTTCTATAACCGTAGGGAAGAATCTTCAAAAAAGTCAGGTTTTCTAACACCTTATGCCATTAAAGAGATTGATGAAAGGAGAGAAAGAACTCGATTATATTCGGTATTCCCATATTCACAAACGGAAATGGAAGTACAGATAATAGCTTCTTCGTATATTGTTGATTTGGATAGGCGAAGTTGCATCTGCGGTGAGTTTTAAATTTCAGGAATTCCTTGCTCGCATGCTATTGCAGTCATCATATATCGGAACATGGATCCATATCGTTACTGCGAGGATTATTTTCTAAGGGAAACCTGGGAGGCCACTTAAATGGATCGTATTTACCCATGTCGAAGTAAGAAATTTTGGCCTAATGGTGACAAAATTTTCGGAGTTCTATCTCCTCGTAGCCTTGTGCAGCCCAGGCGAAGAAAAAAGGCACACATAGAGTCCAAATATACTGGGAGGGTGAAAAATAAATACAGCAGATGCAAACAGCTTGGGCATAATAGGAGGTCTTGTAGAATGCCACCAGCTACTAATTCCTAAGTGTAAATAATGGTTGTGTAAATATTTTTAAAGGAAACAATGTTAATGTTAATGTTAATGTTAAGCTATTTTGCAGAATTGTAATGAAAAAATTTGTTACGCTATTTTGCAAAATTGTAATCTAAATCCTTAGCCTTTTAGGCAGATTAATATAAAACTCCCCGGTGGAAGTTCAAACATCTCAACACCACATTTCATTTCTCTCTCGCTCCTTGCGTTCTGTCTCTATGGAATTCCGCTTCCATTCCCGGTGCAGATTCAAACTCTGGTTCGATTCAAACTCCCCGGTGCCAGTCAAAACCCCTCGGTGCCAGTTCAACCTCCCCGGTGCGAGTTAAAACATCTCAACACCAGCTCAACACCATCTCAACGCGATTTTTGACCTAAGTAAGTTTTGTAGATTTCTTAAATTACGTATTTGCTCGTTTCTTCCGTCTATCTAGGGTTTTGCCTTTTTCTATGCATGATCTCGTTTAAACTCGGGCTGATAGGGTTTAGGGTTTTAGGGTTTACCATTTAGCGAGAGGTAACGTTTGTTTGTATCACACATGTTTCAATCCATTTCATCTATTAGTTTAAAATCATTTGTATTCTGATGCATTTGGTTGTTAACCTAAGGAATTTTTTTTCAGTTAACGATGGCTTCAACTGGTGAATCATCAAGCGATACTTCTGCAAGAACCCGTGCGTTGATGCGAGGAAGAACCAAGAGAATGAACTGGAAAAGCAACATTTCACAGTTTAAAAAATTTATTGCAAGTGTGCCGCCGAGTGTGGAAGAAGAAACGCTTATACGGAGCTCCCCCTTTGCGTGAGTTTTGGACATTCCAGATATTACCCATGTCAGACCCCTCATTCAGAATATGTTTGATAATTGGGATTGCACGGAGAAATGTTTTATATTCCAAGACAAGAAATTGCATTTCACAATGACGGATGTCTCCCTCATCCTTGGTCTACTAGATGATGGACTTGAAGTTCCTATGAATAATGAAGCTCCCTCTGGACAGTTATATTTGCAATATTTCGTGGAAGCTGATTGCTCTAACAAGCATCTGGAGGATTTATTAAAGACTTCCAGATCTCTAGATAATTTAGGATCTGCAAAACTTTATTGTCAGTTGTTTATTTTATATTTTTTCTCTTGTGTGTTTTTTACTACCACCAGCAGTAAGCCTAGAATAGCTATGCGATCACTTATAGATTGTGTAGAGGATTTTGATAACTTAGGCAGGTATAATTGGTGCGAAGCACTTTATACGTACATGACTCCTCAAATGGAGTCAATTGGTATGAGAGTCACATTGCGACCAAAAGCAGACGTCGTAGGTGGATTTACGAGACCAATGCTTAAGGGTTTCACACACTTATTGGCTGTGAGTGAATATATTTTATGTCTTCCACAAATAGTATAGATAAATCTGTCTATTAACAACTAATCTTGTCATTCCAGGTATGGATGTGTGAGCATTTGTGTATCCTACCTCCATACGTCCCTCATGCTTTGCCAAGAATGCTGAGATGGAGGTGGAGTTCCACAAATGTAAGGGTCGTTAAGAAGATGGTAGATGGTCTCGTACCTGACAAAATCATTGTCGATATAATTCGGCCTGATCGTGCATCAGTACACCATCGCTTCCCCACCTAGATTTTCTGCATCAACTCCTCAACCCGAAACTCAGGTCGACGCAAGAGGAATGGCCTGTCTAGTATGCCAGGAGAATGCAGAAATTGTATCTACTCTAAGCACCAAGCTAGTTGAAGCAAGGTGTGATTTTGAAAGAACCTCCCTACTTAAGGAAGCGACCATCGAACAACAAGAAAAGACAATACAAGAGCTTCTTCAAGAGTTAGAGGAGGTCAGGAACAGGAAGGACAACGAGATAAGTGAAAGGGATGATATAATTGCTGAAAAAAAAGCATTAATCGCTGAAAAGGACAGTTTAATACTGGAGCTTCAACTCAATTTACAATCCCGGGATGTAGAGGGGTTACAATCACAGACTATACAAGCTGTACAAACCCAACAACCTTCTTCTGCATACACTAGGCGGAAGGTTTGTGTGAGGAAGAATGTCACGCCCCGGGAGTATGCCGTGCCGAAAAGCAAACGGACGACATCTCCCCTGTACGTGGCAACATATCGGGTTAATACAAGGCTCGTAGGCCCACAACAACAATATGATATACACAGATATCAACATATCAAACATACTAAACACAGCGGAAACAATACAAACAGATCAACAAGATACAAGGACCAACTGTGCACTCCGGAGTGACTTGACACGACAAGAATCATAACAGAAATCGAATCAAAGACCAAATACATACAATATGTCCGTATATCATAAATACGGAAACAATATAGGGAAAAACCCAAACCAACAATCCGTAAGGATACAACAACACGGAAAACATATCCATTCGTCCGGTGTGAGATGAGATCGGTGGCCAGACTCAGAACATCAAGGAATCTTCTACATTATCGGGTGATAGGAAGCCCAGGGTCCGGGGTGGTGAGTATAAACTCGAGGGTAATATATAGAAAGTGCATGAACAACATATAAGGATAGATCTACAAGTATACATGTGAAGATCTACGGTATCTGACATGAGTCCAATAGACATACGATCGTATCCAAATCTAATAACAAGTAACTCTGATGAAAGTCATACTCGGTGTATATACTAAACTAATCAGAATATAAAGTAATGTACCCAGCGTGCACGGGATGCATAGCGCCATATGCTAGATCATCCTGAGCAGTACACTATAACATAACCATATAAGCGTGCGGTCGATCCATACACGACCGATACTCGGACATATGAGCGTTATATGATCACTGTATAATAACCCGGTCAGTACCACACAATGACATGATGCTAATCAAATGCATATAACGATGCGAATCAAGCGCATGTATCATGCTCGACACATAGTAGTAAATAAAATGCGGATGACATGTATCGCGATGACGACCATATCACGTGATCATGGCTCGATCAAATGCATCATCTCACGGGCATATGTAAAACATATATCAAATACATGCATACATATATATCGATGCATATGCATGGTCCTTTGTCTGCGGACCGTCGATCACGACCCCAGGTGGCGGTGTACGACGAATGACAACTAGCCCGACTCGGTGCCACCACTCTCGAGTGGCCGAGTTGGGTAGTATGGTGAGTAGCGTGTAAGCGTAAAAAGCTAACTACTCCTAGGGGCCCTGCCGAAGCCACCATTTGTCCTACCCATGAGTAGACAAGCGTCGCTGCGGAGACATTGCACCTCACACAACCACCGTCTATAGTGGGAGTGCTAACACCACTGCTCTGCGAGTGGCGGTCGCGCATCTCTAGCTACCACCATCCATAGTGGTAGGCGCGGCACATCCGATGCTCGCCCTCAACCACCTACCTACCCAGTGGCGGGAGGCGGGATGGTACGACCGTCTCATCCACAAGGGAGACCCGATCGTCAACATGCATGCAAATGTAATGATACATAGCTCCATTACATGTATCCTGGCGACACTCCCTATCCACGGAGTCTGGTCAACTAAAAGTCAACTATGCAAGGACTACAATCCACAAGACTCTCTCTATCGCACAAAGAGTCATACTCATCTGACAGTCAACCACGCTAAGACCTCTAGTCAGTAGCGATATACAATCGACCGTCCATATAACCCTACACAGGCACACAATCCATAATGGATATACCATCGCGCTAGGACCTCTAGTCCATGGTCACATACTGACAACCATACACTTATCTATGCACAGACAACTAGATCCACCATAAATGCACCACTAATACAGTTATGATATAACGATCGACTCCATAATCCAATCCATCACCTAACTTTAGTTAGGTAACACAGTAACCCTATCTGAGGTCACAAAGATAACCCTAACCACATATACTTACTGAACATCTATCAGCTAATACATAATAGGGTTTATAGTTCCTATCCGTGCTAGATAATCAATGAGTAACCGAGTATATATCTCAAAGGTCAAGGCAGTACAAGCATATGATTAAATAAGAGTGGATTTAAGGTAAACAGGTATAAACATAAATCCAAGATCATGCACTAGAGTTTGATCAAAACTACCGGACCAGGTAGATATTACCCACCTGATACATAATCCGTGCTATCCATCTCCACGTTCATGTATCCATCACCATCAAAGTCCTGTAACAATAGGATACAATTAAGTACCATCACATATCTAATGATCACGAATAAAACATGATTATTCTCCAACTATACCATCACTAGATCAAAGTCCTGAACTAATCTCCGTTTCGATCATCAATAGCCTCTTAATCCACTTGATGGAATCTGATCTGCCCAACTATTAACTGCAAGTAAATCCCATGACATTAACCAAAATCCACTCATGATTTACACACTGATCAATAATTCTAGCAACACAATTGTGCATTCTCTTTCAAGAGTTAGTTACTCTAATCACACATTCAATGTATAGCATACAATTCAGGGCTTACCTTTACCCATTGCAATCAACCACAACTTCTTAATTCCCTCCAACGAATCTAACTTGCTCAATCCAAATGAACTGAAGACAACCACCAAATTCACAATAATAGACATCTGATAATTAAATCATAAGGAATTTATTAGTGGCTTCACATACCTCCACCCCAAATGGACTGTGTCGAATTTGTGTTTTCCCTTCTCTCTTGCTATGGATCCACCGGCTAAAACATCGCTAACACCAGCGTTGCCACTTGCACATCAAGGTCAACAGAAGGTGAAACCAAGCTCCTCCCTCATTTGATCTGAGGGTGCGAAAATGACTGTCGTCGGAATCCAAAATAGCAGCAGCTCGTGATCGAAGGAAAACGAAGACAACCAACATGTCCACAACACGGATCTAACCAATCAGCGATAAAGAAAATTGCCCGATCAACAAACTACTCCGGCGATAATAACCGAGCAGATCACCATCGGACAAAAACCACAAACAATACAACAATTGCTATAGGAAAAACAAAGAGAACTCGAAGCTTACCGGCATAGCTCTCCACCGGCAATCCCCCTTCCTTTAACCTCTGTTCACCGGAGAAAAATCCCATTTCCAAAACACTGCCCAAACCATAGATCAACCTTAGACGAGAACCTATAGCTAGAACTCAAGGGAAATCAACGATGAATCCTAACCCTAGACAAACCGAAAAAAACCTCAATCGGCAGCTCGTTGCTACGGCGGCCCACCGATCCGTCATGAAGGTATCGCGAGATCCCTAAGCGAGTCCCGCGATCTTGGTCGGAGATCAGCCATGGTGGTGGCGCCATTGACTACTCTCAGAGGGCAAGCGGTGAGGAGGAACTAAATGATCGTGGCGAAAGAAAGAGGCGGAGGAGAAAGCGGAGAGATCGCGGAAGGAGTAATCTTGTCGCGAGTTTGACCTATTTTTAGGCGTTGTTCGGCGATTGGTTAAACCAGCAAGTTCAGCAATGCTTTGACCCGATCAATTCAAGCCCGATTCCGGTAATGGATTATTATGATTTTAGCCCAATTTCAAACCCCATTACTAATTAAATTCAATTAACCCACTTATTAAGCCCAATTTAATCCACTAATTAAACTCAATTAACCCACTAATTAAATCCAATTAATTAAAGGGTTAATCCATATAATTTTTTTTTTCGTATTTTACAAAGAAGGCTCTTGACGATCTATCACCCCCTAGCCTTAGAAGCCTCCCTCCTGCATGATTTTCAAACATCCCTAAAAGAAGGAGAGTTGAAACTCAAATTGTCCCCAGCAAAGCTATTGAGTATCCCTCAGTAGACCCTAATATCTCTCCTGCAGAGCCAAACATTGAGCAGGAGTCAGGCCAGGATAAAAAAGGGAAATCAATTGCCGAGGAGGGTGAACCCGAAATATCAGATACCAGCACACAAGTCTCCACGGACAAACAACCAACACTCGACGAAGTCAAGCAGAGGATATTGGAGGTGAGCATAAGTTATCCTGTCGATCCTATTTTGAGACAAAATATTTACGGCCCGAGCAGTTTTATTTTGTATACAGCAAGCTTATAAAGAATTCACCGGTAAGATGGATCTAAACGTCGGGGAGTGTTTATTGAAACTAAAAAAAATAAAGTAAGACAGTCTTATATTCTTTGTATATACCTTTCATCTTATGTTTTGAGAGTTGCTAATAACCCTTTCCTTGTGTAGTGTGTGATGCTCGGGACAGTGTGGAAGGCCGATGCTATTAACTTATACATGGACTCTTTCCTTACAATATTTGATTGGAATGTTTTGACACATGGGGATTACATAAGCACGTATTTTGATCTTAGTGATCGATGCAAGGTGGTGATAAAGCGTACTATAACTCGATTTTACGTGAAATTTGGATTCTCGGTAAGTTTTGGCCCTTTTGCGAGGAATTGTAAACTTTATGGCCGGTGTTTTGTGATTTTTATACACGGGATATGTTTAATATTATATGCGCCCGACATTTTGAGCAAACTTTTTAAAACCCGGGCAATCGATCGGATACATATTTTGTCCAATAATCGTGAAACTTGCCACCTACTAGTGGTGACTTGGAAAATTGAGTTCATCCACTCTGACTCCTTGTCAGTCGGGAAGGCTTACACTACTCGATTTGAAAAAGCATAAGCATTAGATTAGATTTTAGCTAAATAAACCGTTTGTGTATGGAGGATTCATAGCATTTATTTGGTCGAGGTTGAATTCTTTAAAGATGCACCCTTCGTATTATGATAAGCTGGCATCTGGCTTTGGTGAAAAATTTTGTAATGCTGAGACTTTTAAGTGCGTCGAGTCAGTCCCAGACGAATAGCTCTTATAAGACATCTAATAATCTTTGTAAATACCATATTTTATAAGCTAGCAATGGACTAATAATTTTTAATTTTTACGGCTATGATTCGCATTTTTTATAATACATTGAGAGCCTACTTATTTGGGTACCCTAAAGATTGAGACGGTAGGATATGAGGAGCTTGATTAGTGGTGGAGAATAGAATAATCAGACTCACAATTTTATTTGCAATTATGATTGTCTTTGTATAGTGGGATATGTTGTAAGACTATCTGAGTTTTAGATATGTAACTACACGAGGTGCACACTTTATAAAAGTCATTAGTCATTTGAGGTGTTTCTGTCGATGTAGTATCTGTCTGATTATGAAATATATATACTTTGTTAAATATTTGACCACTTGGACTTTATGATTTTGTGATGGGATTTTATGCGTGGTCTTTGGGAATTAAATTTCCGGGACCACGTGTTCTGAGGATTAAGATTCGGCACCACCTTATTTCTCGGCAGGTTCGCAAATGGGCGTGGTCTGAAATTATATTTCTAGGACCATTGTGTTCTGGGATTTAAATTCGGCACACATGATTTTCTCGGCGATTCGGCTCATGCGTGGTCTTTGAAATTCACTTTCGGCACCACCGTGTTCTCGGGATTAAGATTCCAGCCACCACCTTATTCTCGGCGATTCGCAAATGGGCGTGGTCTTTGAGAATAAAATTTCGAGACCAGTGTTCTGAGATTTAATTCGGCCACCATATTTTCTCGGCGATTCGAAGCTATGCGTTGGTCTTTGAGAATTCACTTGCGGCGTCTTCTGGGATTAAGATTCCACCTCCCTTATCTCGGCCCGCGATTCGCAAATGGGCGTGGTCACGAAATCATAATTCGGGACATTGTGTTCTGGGATTTAAATTCCCGGCATCGCGATTTTCTCGGCGATTAGCATGCGTGGTCTTTGTGAATTCACTTAGCATCACCGTGTTCACAGGATTAGATTCTCGGCACCACCTTATTTACGGCGATTCGCAAATAGGCGTGGTGTTGTGGTGCTGTGAATTCACTTACTAGCATCACCGTGTTCCTGGGATTAAGATTCTCAGCACCACCTTATTTCTGGCCAGTTCGCAAATAGACGTGGTGTTGGGAATAAAATTTCCAGGACCACTGTGTTCCTGGGATTTAATTCCCAGCACCACATTTTTTCTCGACCAGTTCAAAATTGTACGTGGTACTGGGAATTCACTTGCCAGCACCACCGTGTTCCTGGGATTAAGATTCCCAGCACCACCTTATTTCTTGGCCATATCCCAAATGGACGTGGTTATGGGAATTAAATTTCGAGGACAACTATGTTCTTGGGATTTAATTTCCAAAGACTATATTTTTCTCTCATTAAATCAGATGTGGTCTTTGGAATTCACTTGACAACACCACCGTGTTCCTGGGATTAAGATTCCTAGCACCACCTTATTTCTCGGCCAGGTCCCAAATGGACATGGTTCTGGGAATTAAAACGGTGTTCTCGGATTTAATTCCCAAAGACTACATTTTTCTGGCCATTGAATCAGACGTGGTGCTGAGAATTCACTTGCCAGCACCACCGTATTCTTGGGATTAAGATTCCCAGCACCACCTTATTTCTCGGCCAGGTCCCAAATGGATGTGGTCCTGGGAATTAAATTTCGAGGACCACTGTGTTTCTGGGAATTAATTCCCAACACCACATTTTATCTCGGCCAGTTCGAAACTATACGTGGTGCTGGGAATTCACTTACCAGCACCACCGTGTTCCTGGGATTAAGATTCCCAGCACCACCTTATTTCTCGGTCAGTTCACAAATGGACGTGGTGCTGGGAATAAAATTTCCAGGACCACTGTGTTCCTGGGATTTAATTCCTAGCACCACATTTTCAGAAATCAGGCCTTGTGCCAAGTGGCACGAGGCCGAAACTGGGAGGTAGGAGGATCAGAAGGAAGTTTGCTCGACGCAACAACATGTGAAGCCGTTAGGTCTTTCAGTTGATGTAAAGATTTCGGAATTTGGACTCCTGTAGGTCCATCAATGGGTTTCGGTCAAAACCCATTGATGGACCTAGTCACCTCAACTTTGGTCCAAACCAACTCCAGTGGCTTTGGGACTTGCCCCTCTGTGTATCGTGTCCAAAATTTCTAGTTTTCAAGGCAGGATTAGGTTTACACAGCCAATTTTTAGAAATCAATCCCCGTGCCAAGTGGCACGCGGCCGAAACTGGGAGGTAGGAGGATCAGAAGGAAGTTTCCTCGACGCAACATAGAAGCCGTTAGGTCTTTCGATGTAAAGAATTCAGAATTTGGACTCCTGTAGGTCCATCAATGAGTTTCGATCAAAACCCATTGATGGCCCTAGTCACCTCAACTTCGGTCCAAACCAACTCCAGTGGCTTTGGGACTTGACCCTCTGTGTATCGTGTCCAAAATTTCTGGTTTTCAAGGCAGGATTAGGTTTACATGCCCAATTTTCGAATCCTCGCGCCAAGTGGCGCACGCAAACCGAAGGTAGGAGGATCGGAAGGAAGTTTCGATGCAACAACATGTGAAGCCGTAGGTCTTTCAATGATGTAAAGAATTCGAATTGACTCAGAAGTCCATTAATGGGTTTCGGTCAAAACCCATTGATGACCCTAGTCACCTCAACTTCGGTCCAAACCAACTCCAGTGGCTTTGGGACTTGACCCTCTGTGTATCGTGTCTAAAATTTCTGGTTTTCAAGGCAGGATTAGGTTTACACAGCCAATTTTCAGAAATCAATCCCCGTGCCAAGTGGCACGCAGTCGAAACTGGGAGGTAGGAGGATTAGAAGGAAGTTTCCTCGACGCAACAACATGTGAAGTCGTTAGGTCTTTCAGTCGATGTAAAGAATTCGGAATTTGGACTCCTGTAGGTCCATCAATGGGTTTCGATCAAAACCCATTGATGACCCTACACAGGACCACTGTGTTCCTGGGATTAAAATTGCCAGCACCACCTTATTTCCGGGCTGTTTGAAAGTGTACGTGGTATTGGGAATTGAAATCCCAGGACCATGTTCGGCCGCTTCTAAATCAGACGTGGTCACAGGATTTGAAATCCCAGACCACCTTATTCCTCATTATTTCGAATTATACGTGGTCCCGGAAATAAATTCCCAGACCACCGCGGTTTATGGGATTATAATTACGACCAACGCGTATTCCTGGCCAGTAGATCAGAGCGTCTGGGAATTAAAATCCAGACCATTGTGTTCTCGAGATTTTAATTCAAAGACCACCTTATTTCTACCAGCCAAATCAGATGTGTGGATTCTTAATTCCAAAGACACCGCTTTCTGGGAGTTAAATTCCCAAAGACCACCGTATTGCTCGCATCTCAAATCAGTGGTTCGGGAATTAAAATCCTGTGACCATTGAAGTTCCTCGATTTTAATTCCCGGCACCACCTTATTTTGGGTTGTTTGAAAGTGTACGTGGTACCTGGGAATTGAAATCCTGTGACCAGCGTGTTCCCTACCGGTTCTAATCAGACGTGGTCCCGAAGGTGAAATTGTGACCACTGTGTGTTCCCGTGAGTTCTAAATCAGACGTGGTCCTGAAATTGAAATTCGGGACCACCTTATTCTAAGCCATTTCGAAATCAGACGTTGTCACGGGAAATAAATTTCGGGACCATGTTTCGGGATTATAATTACCAAAGACTACCGTATTCCTCGGCCATTTGAAATTGTACGTGGTCACGGGAATTAAAATCCAGACCATGTGTTCGGACTTTAATTCAGACCACCTTATTTCTCGCCACTCAAATCAGACGCGTGCCGAGACTTTAATTTCAAGCACTGTGTTCTGGGAGTTAAATTCAGACCACCGTATTGCTCGGGTAGCTCAAATTAGATGCGCTTCGGGAATTAAAATCCCAGACCATTGAGTTCTCTGGATTTTAATTCCCGACACCACCTTATTTCCGTGTTGAAAGTGTACGCAGATGAAATTGAAATCCAGACCACCGTGTGTCCCCTACGCGATTCTAAATCAGACGTGGTCGAATTGAAATCCTAGGACCACCGTGTTCCTGAGTTCTAAATTGACGTGGTCCGAAATCAAATCCCAGACCACCTTATTCTAAGTCATTTCCAAATCAGACGCGTGGTCCCGGGAAATAAATTCTCGGACCACCGGTTCTGGGATTATAATTACAAAGACCACCGTATTCCCAGGCGATTTGAAATCAGTATGCGTGTCTCGGGAATTAAAATCCCGTGACCATGTTGTATTCCGAGGATTTTAATTCCCAAAGACCACCTTATTTCTAACCGGTTCGAAATTGCTGCAGTCGATTTTATTTCAAAGATCATGTGTTCTGGGAGTTAAATTCCCAAAGACCACCGTATTCTGGGCGCTTGAACAGACGTGGTCTCGAATTAAAATCCCAGACCATTAAGTTCTGGGATTTTAATTCCCAAAGACCACCTTATTTCTCACCTCTGAATCATGTAGGTCGACTTTAATTCCCACCACCACTGTGTTCCTGGGAGTTAAATTCCCAGCACCACCGTATTTCTCGGTCAGTTCGAAATTGTACGTGGTGCTGTCAAGTATTCAACAATATATTATATAACATTTATTAAAGCTCAAACACAAACAATAAACATATTTACTGATACTTTGTTGATACATGAAAACGATTACCATTTACAAATTAGCAAAATTCATTAATTACAACAATGCATTGTCATATCGCTACAACTTTTCTAAAATTACATCAGGAAGAACTCATCCCTTAAAATTGAGACAGAGACATCTATTCTGAATTTGGTCATGTCTGCTTGTTTGAAGTCCATCTTCTCACCATAAAGCAGACATCTCATGTATTGCATCACAAAGAAGGCACAATCATTGCTGTAAACATGCAAAGAAAAATTTTATATTTCAATTCAAAAGTATAATTTTCACGTTCAGTATTTTCCTTTTAGTACCTTACCACTTGTTGAGGAATGATCAGAATGAAACCCAATTATCGATGGGGTAATAGCTTGTAAACATGGATGAATTCATCGCAAGCTCCTTAGGTGAATATCCTTTAAATTGGGATACCTATAATTACACGATGACTAAGTTAACATAACTATTCATTAACATATAACTAAGTTAAATTGATGGAATATCCATATTTTAAATATTTAACTACTCGCCACTACTTCAAAATTAGCTTTTGATCTTCCACAATATGAAATGGAGTTGTAATGATTGAAACTCATTGCTTTTGTGTCGATACACAACAGGTGAAAGTGAGTTAGATCAGTATTTAGAGGTATAAAAATATATCTAACCTTTCCATCATTCATGTCCGTGTTTATGATTTGTGTTGTGGCAGTCTTCCACGACAATCTTAATGCTGACTGAAATTGTGTGTAGAGGAAAAAATATTTAAACAGTTAGTATAACATCAAATGTTGTGAAAATACAAGATAATTTAACTCCCTTACAATGAACAGGGATGAGCAATACACAGACTTGTTATATGACCTACATGAAGAGGAGGTCCCCCTAAAAAGAATTGAGCAAAATGTATCGATAACCTCCCCATCTGTGAAAACAGATCCATTAACTCCATAGTATAAAGAATTTAGAGTTAATGAAAAAGGACTTTCCTCCCAAACATAACCTGTTATCGGCCTACAAACAAATTTAATCGTAAATAAATATTTGCACTTTATAATATTGTAATAAAATTTTTGAATGTAATGGTGGATGTAACTACCATACTTTATTTTTTCTATACTTTTTAGTAAGTAGGTCACATCAGCATCTTGTTTCTGGTTCTTTGCTATCTTACAATTTTTCTTGACATACTATAATACAAAAATAATATTAGTTATTTAAGTAAAATAACACAAACTAATTTTGGGAAGTATTCTGACTAACCGCAATGACTTTCATTCTCATTTGGTTGAGTTTATCAAATATTGCTTCATCCCTGTCAAGATCTTTTTCATCTTCTTCCAAAATACAGATAGTATCCCTCGCTTGCAATTCATCCATACCAATTTTTTGTTTGCCTTTCTTGTCAAATACTTCTGCTTCTTTTACAGCTTTATCAGGTTGCCCTTCTAATAACTCAACATCAGAAATTTCTGTCTTTTTTTTTTTGCTTTGAGGTACCAATTTTGCCCACAGTGGACTATCAACAGGAGTATCCCTGTAATCATAGCGGGTTCTATCTCGCCGTCTTGTTCTGCTGGCAATTGGTTCCGGTTGAGGTTGAGGGTCAACTTCGGGCTTATTTGGTTCAGCCTCCATACCTTCTCTTCCTATAATTTCTATTAGTTCTTTTACCCTTTCAGTTAGTGCCATGTTTTCCATTCTTAACTCTTTGAGTTGTCTCTGATAAACTAAACACTCATGGCATTCACTAGCTGGGTATTTTTCTTGTATAGTTTGTGATGATGATGTCTCTATTGGATGAGGAGTATTTTCAATATAATAGTCAACCTTATCAAGCAATATATTTTCACTACGGGTACATACTAGATCAACAATGACCTATCAAAAAATCAACAATTATTTAGATAACGAAAATGAAAAAAAGCTAAGTTGTGGTCTTCTATTTACTGCTCAGGAGACTTGCTCCAATAAATTCTCGACCTTGCTAATATGTGAAGGAGTTGCCTCCACTTATTTATATTTATGGCCTTCTCTGGATTGGGACATGTTCCAGAAATCAAGTCTGCTCATATCGAAAGTGTTACATACTTACGTAAATATAAAAGAAAAAATTATTTAGTAAGAAAGAACTTACAGCCAAAAGGCCGGCAAATCTCTTTAGGTAAGGAAGTCGCCTCTTCTGCGCAACTGTATTAGTATATGAACATATATCTCCAATAGTAGGCAATTGTGGAGCCATAAATTGATGGATGACTTCGACCCAATTGAAACTACCTATGTTGTCAAAATCATCTACAATATCTACAAGACCTATGGGGACCTTATATGTAGTAGTACAGAACAACACACAAGCAAATATATACAATACATACAACTTACAAAATACCAAAACATCTTCATCTACTTCTACTATAGTAGAAAAGGTTTTAAGCAAAAACTCTAACCTTGATCTAGTTGGTTCTTTTTTGGAGAATTGAGAATTGAAAAGAGCACCTGATGCATTAGTTGAATTCATAGGAACATAAGCCCCTCTATCTGCAATACCGAGCAAAAGGGACACATCTCTTTTGGTGAAAGCAACTGGCACAGTTGAAAACTTAAAGCTTTGACTTGTCGAATCCCAACTTTGAAATATATTGACCAATATGCCACGGATTTGTGGAATGTCTTGTATATTAAAAAAAACAGCAAATGGGGTTTGTTTAATGATCTCTCTGTGCCTTTCATGTAAACAAACTGATGGACGTTGCTTTCCTTTAGCACTTGAACCTCTAAAAAATTTAATAAAGTGGCCTAAAACGCTGGTCCATTGCAGTTTCTTCGCACACTCATTATTTCCCTATCAATTTGAAAATACAAAATTTATTTCTTCATTTTGTCATTGTAAAAAACAAATTTCAGATTCGGAAATTCTTTGCAATAATGCTGTTAAAAAAACTTTAGGGCTCTATTTATCTAATTCATATACAGATTGAAGAGATCGTCCATTTGTATTTTAATGTTTGAAACCATTCCAAAACCATAACGGAAAAATCATTTTAAACATATGACATACTTCATATTGGACTAAAGCAAGGAATGCGACACATACCTTGGTCGGTGAAGGAGAGGTTGAACCGGATGCTTGACTCATTCTGCAACACAGAATGGTAGAAAAAAAACAATGAGATGTATGCCTTTCAATGGAAACCCTAAAACTGAGTAAGAAATGGGTAAAACTCTAGTTAAATGAGAGGACGATACCATATTACCTCGAAGCGTCTTGACGAAATTCCAAGAACTCGGAAGATAATGGAATGAAGCTGGAGGAAAAATGGAGTCTAAGCTTTTCCAAGTTTTTGTGCGCTCGAAGATTTCCCGGAAGCTGAAGACACGAAGACGCTAATGTGGTGACTTGTTTGGACAGGACGTTTCGATGGCTCGAGATTTGGAAATGTGGCTCGGATGCATGTGGGATCTTTGCATTAAAAACGTTGTTTGGCGGGAGGGGTATTTTGGGAATTATGCACGCGATTTGGTAATTCTGAAAGTATAGTGCGCGTTTTGGGCATTTCGAAACTTTAGCAGCTGTGTTTGGTAATTGATGCAGAGCAAAATACAACCTCTTCTTTCGAGATCCTCTCTATGTTTTTTTTATAATCCAGATATACATTGGAATTTGTGAACGTGATGCAATCTAAGCACAACCAAAATGATTATATAATATCACTGAGGCAAAATCTAGATTAGAGTTGGACTCTATCTCTTTAAGATAAATTTATGTACTCTATATACGATGTTCACGAAATATGACAATCATCTCTCAACATACAACGACTTTATTTTGCAAATTGTAAGACCTCAAATCAAAGAAACTTCTTGAACTCTCCAAAATACAAGTTTATATGGAATGCAATACTTTTGTTTTGAATTGGATGATTCAAATGAGAGAGTGAAAGGTCTTAATTATACTTTGTGAAGAGGTAGTTCAATCAGATCTCATTCGTTCAGTTTAATTGGATTATCTAGATCACATCCTTTTCCAAGAAACATGATATCTCTTCTTTCGGGGTGTCTGTCCTCCTACGCATTAGCTCTGGGTTGGACAATATACTCCTCGTAATTTACCTCATTCGCGTTGGCTATGGGACCACTTGACAGGGGCGCTAAGGGTGAACAAATCACCTTTTGCACCAATATAATTAATCTTTTTTGAAACTAATGGCTCAGATCTTGTCCTAATTGAAAGAGCACTTTGTGTCTTCATTTGGATGCATCTAAATCATCCATTTTGAATTCGATGGCTAATATTGAGTCATCCAAATGGGTACTTATGCTCTATCATTTGGATGAACTTAATTTATCCATCTTAATCCGATGATCCAAATTAATCCATAATTAATTTCTCATTCATCTAAAATTGTTTTTTGAAAAAAAATAATTATCAACTTAATTGTAGATTTATTAGATGAAACTCATTTAATTTATTGGCTCAAAACTAAATTTCCAACAATATCTAAATCTTACCATCCAATTAAATCCTAAAGATATACAACTCGATTCTACGGAAAGCTCCCACTGGTCGTTAGGATAAATTGGAGAAGTATAGATGGATCATGACGAATAGCCCAATATCACTAGTAGTTCGAACACTGCAAATGTTTAATTTGCTTTACACGAATCTCGAACGTTGATTACTTAAGAAATCATCGCATCATGCGTTAGTGAGTTTCTAATGTCCTCTCTAGGGTTGTAAACGAACCAAACGTTCAGGAATAAGTTTGGTGTTCGGCTCGATAAGTGCTCGTTTATGTTCGTTTAATATGCATCAAAGTCAATTAATAAACAAGCTTAACAACTTGATAAATTAAATAAACAAGTTTGAACACATATGTGTTCGGCTGGTTAATATTTATGAACAGTGTTATATTCATGAACAAACTCATTTAAAAATTATTTATGAGCCTATTTATACTTATTTATAAACAAGGATTAAAACATTAAAAGTTTAAAATAAACAAACAAGCTTAACTTAAAAGCTTGATAACATTTAAATAAACCAAGCTTGAATAAAACTTGATTAGAAGCTTAATGCCCAATAAACAAGTCAAGATCAATTCAAGTTCAAGTCAAGCTCAAGCCAAGCTCAATCTCTAAAAAAAAAAGAAATCAAGTCAAGCTTAAACAGGTTTTTCAATAGCTTGATTAATTTTAGACTTGACTTAATTAGCTCGACTTGATTATCTTATCAAACAAATCTGAACACTATAAAATTTGACTTGACTTGACTCATTTACAACCCTAGTCCTCTCTAGTTCATAAGATTAAAATAAGATTGTAAAATATTTGAAGAGAATATTTTTGTTGCCCAATGCATAGCATTGGGAGGCCGACTCTCTAGTTCTGTTAAACATAGTAGGAAGGAGAGTTTTAGTTCAATGGTAAAATTATTATTATGTGATCTAGAAATTATAGATTTAATATTCAGAAATAACTTCTTGCAAAGTAGAATAAAATTGTTTATGATAAATCATTTTCTAATATTTCAAATTAACAAAAATTTCGTACACTGAACTATTCTTTTTCTTAGATATAACACATCCTCTAAAAAAAACGCTCGTATAGGTAGAGAAATTCACTCGTTGAGATCCCTCAATTGAAATTTCTGATGATTTAATAAAGTCAAGCCTCAACCCAAATTAAACTCAAGGTTCTTTAAAAATCACTTTCATAATCACTTATTCCAAATTTATATTTATATTTTACTAATTCAGAAAGTACTCAACATTTTAAAATTTATTATTATATTTAAAAAAATTCTTATAAATATATCGCAGTTAAAGATTGAATCAAAGATATTTAAAAAATTATATAAACATTCTACTGCTATACCATAGCTCCGATGGCAACGACTTTCCTACCCCCAATTAGAACATCAA
This sequence comes from Wurfbainia villosa, assembly GCA_025175895.1. Taxonomy (NCBI): domain Eukaryota; kingdom Viridiplantae; phylum Streptophyta; class Magnoliopsida; order Zingiberales; family Zingiberaceae; genus Wurfbainia; species Wurfbainia villosa. The sequence continues at coordinate 57,927,413 of CM045996.1, read as the reverse complement.
TTGTACATCTATTTTGTCATTCAAGCTACAAGAATAAATAGAAGTCAAAGAAAATACTATCCAATTTAGCTCAAGCAAAATCAAGTCAAAATTAACTAAGCTATTAAAATAATTATTCAAGTTTAATTTAATTTCTTTTTTTAGATCGGACTTAGTTTGAATTTAACTTGTTGAATTCATATCGAGCTTCTAAATTAAATTCGATTCAAGCTCGAATCAAATTTAATTCAAACTTATTTTGAATCGTTGAAACAGTATCAAACTCTTAATTTAAATTTATTTATTTGTTTAAACGTTTAATATTTTAATTTTTTTTATTGATTAGTATAAATAATTTAAGTGAATATAGTTCAATCATAAATATGATTCATAAATTTTGTTCATAAATATAATTTAAAAAATACGATCATAAATATTGTTCTTAATATTAATAAATCGAATATATATATATATATATATATATATATATATATATATATATATATATATATATATATATATATATTCAAATTTATTCATTTAATTTATTAAATTGTTTAAATTTATTTATGTAATTGATTTTGATATATATTAAATGAATATAAATAAAATTGTATCAAATCGAACGGCAAAAGGATAAATGGTACAATGTCAATTACGGCTAAAGGATAAATGGTACCATGTCAATTCAGTTGAGAACAAATACTATCAATCATGTCTATTATAAGCGACAAACAGGCTTGCATCTAAACTAATAATAACATTGAATGATTAACTCAGAAACGACAAGCCAAGCAGCAATAATTTTTTTTTTTTATTTCTCATAGATAGAGATAATTTTTAAATAGATAAAAATTTATTTTCGAGGATTTCACCGTTCTAGATTGTGATTGATCTTTTTCTTTACACTTGTCACTTTGAAATTTTGATTTATCTTTTTCGTTGATAGAGATAATCAAAAGGGGTTCTATATTTTTTGTTTAAAAAAAAAAAATCTGAACGAAGATGAATGTTTGGCCAAAACCTTCTCTTCTTCCTCGACAATCTCCACCTAAATCAGAAGATAACTCGAAATTTTCCATTTTAAAACAATTGGCGAGAATAACTAATTCAAATGATCGATAGAGAATAACTAATTGGTAACAAGATCCTTCAGGTTGGCGAAGACGAGAGGGTGTTTCGTTTTAATTCATGGGTTCTTAAGTTACGACAGAGTCGGTCATGTTTCTCAAATTTAATCTTAGGGTATTGAGTGAAATTGAAAAATCAGATCTCATTTTCACTACAAAATTTAAAAAATTAGGCCATAAAAATCTTAAAAACAATTTTGGGCCCTGAGCGACAACCCTCCCCTAGGGCTGACTCTGAGCTACGGAGATTATCTGAAGGTAGAATTTTGCAATTGACTCGGTAGTCAAATTATTGATTTTTTTTTCTTTTTAGTAGGTGTTCGAGTTTCATTTGATTAATATCGGATATCTCACAAAAAATTAGAATCGTCAATCTAATGACTCTCACTGTCCTATTCCACGGTCATTATGAGGGGAGATAAATCGTAGAGAGCTTTTGACCTTAATACGATTGGCTAAGTTAAAGGAAAATTATTTGGATACAGAGAAGAATTTTAAATCTTCCTTCGAAATCGATCCGTGCTCATTTTATAAGTATTATTTTATCACAATTAATGCATCATCCCTACAGAGACGATTAATATCAGATATTGGAGATAGATAATCTTTCTTTTGATTCATTAAATTTAGAGTATAATTTATACGTGCTCAAAAGAAATTTCAAGTGTGGAATATTTTTTCTAAATAAAAAAGCTAAACTTCTAGAATATTCATCTAATTTAACATTTTAAATTTGATTTTTTTATTATTATTGTTCGTTCTTTACCACTACACTAAATATTTTAATTCAGAATTTTGCAATTGATTTAGTAGTCAAAGTGTGAAATTATTAATTTTTTTTTTCATTTTAGTAGGTGTTCGAGTTTCGTCTCATCATTATCGAGGATAAAAAAAATCGTTTCTTAATTCGTTTATAAATAAATTTGAAACGCAATTTATATACGTGTACAGAATATTCATCTGATTTAATATTTTAATTTTGATTTATTATTATTCTTATTATTTGTGTTTTACCACTATATTACACTACATCTAACACATGGTTTCATCTCACAGAAGTAATTGAATTCAGTTGGGATATATTTATAGAAAATTTTTTCGAATAGAATATTAAACTTAATCTAAGAAAGTTGAATTATTGGATCGTCCAATGTGAATGCTTCTTGATTTATTTTGACAGTCAATAGAAAACTTTCATGAGATCGGACCAATTATTCTCAAAATTAGTCGAGCTAAATATCTGGATGTCTGATGTCAATTAAAAGAATATATAAAAAAAAATAATTGAGCTAGAATAATTCAAGGGAATTCATATTTTAAAAAAAGTATCATTATGAATTTTGGATTGGGGCATTGAGAATTTGTATGGTTATTTATTGTTGTACGACAGTGATTATTGTCGAGAGAATGCAAATTGATATTAGATTGTCGAAGTTAGTGTTCAAAATTATTTTCATAAAATGATATTGCTCCGCTACAGGTGATTACGGATAGCAGTAATTCATTTTCCAAGATACAACGACGACATCTCGAAATAGGAGTACTTCAAATTTCGAGACCAACGAATTTTCTCATAGATTTTTTGGACTCTGAATGCAAAAGATAAGAAGTATTTGAATGAATTGGATTTAGTGAATTCCATCATCTAGAGAATCCTATTTATACAAGGTAAAGATGTGAGGTACCCTTTGATGATTAGATATAATCTTTAGTCGCGTGCGGGCGTGGCGGGTCGTAGGCTCACAGGTGTGAGCACCTACTCATTCATTAGAAGAGACCATCTGTGTTTTTTGTGTTAACTTCATTAACACAAACAACACATATAAGGAAGCAAATACTCTTTAGAATTTTTGATATGAGATTATTCCCCATCCACTTTCTCATTAATTAATTAACGCAGCCTGTGATACGCCAAAGGTCAAGGGTCAATTCTGACGCGACGATCGACTACCGAATGATTTGATTGGCTAACACCGAGATCCGATTTACCCCCTCCACACGTAGGGCAGAGCGTGAGCCGCTAATGCCATGGGTTCCATATTTTATTAATCTACAATTAATGTTATTTTGGACTGACTTTAAACAATTAATTTTTCATTTATCTATAATCGATTTTGAGCAAATTAATAGTCTAGATTTATCTACGTAAAACATAGATCTCGATTTTGAAATTAATTCAGATATCTTAATTTTTTCTTACAAAATCGTATTGATCACTCAATATCCAATAATATTTTGGAAAAATTCTGTTATTTATTTATTTATTTTCAATTAAATCAAATCAAATCCGTTGGAAAATCGTTTGGTGCGTGACCACCGTTCTGTGAATCTGCCCTCGTTGAGGATGAAGTACATGGCAAAAGGTCCCACCGGGAAAAGATTTGCCCGATTCAGACTAAGTACACAAAATTGGCTTAACCACTGCAAAGTATCTTCCTTCTCTTCCAAGGAACTTCAAAAAAAAAAAAAAATTAATAATTCAAATTATACAATTAATATTTTTATGATATTTAGAATTCGACTTTTAAAATATCCATCTTTAATGATATTTAAATTCTAATCTTTTTATTTATTTATATTGAATATTTTATCACTACGTCACACTTGAACAATTTTGAAACAATATCAGATATAGCTTTTTACCTTGTGTAGGGAATTAAAAAAAAAAAATCGGGTGACTCTTATTTTTATTAAAATAGTATTTTTTTAATCTTTATTTTTATTCCAAAAACATTCTTAACTTATTATTTATAATAATTTTAACTAGAATTATTTTGATTAAATTCAATCAAAATAATTTTAATTAAGTTTTTTTTTAAAAAAATAATATTTTAAAATACCAGTGCGTATGAATTACCACCTCCAATTCAACGTTGGATAAGTAGTTCAATTTGTGAAGGCTTTATATTTGGATGATATACAGTCTCAAGATTATTTCAGTTAGTAAATACAAAAGAATAATTTTTAAATCAATAAGGGTTTATTTTTAGAGATTTTATCAACCTGGATTATCGACCGACTCTCTTATTTATACTTACTGTTGATAAAAATTTTCCGAAATAATCGGGGAGACAACAATATGATATGATCTCGTCGAGACTAGTGTTCAATACTATCTCCGTAAAACGATATTGCTCCACTCAGGTGCTTACGGATAGTAGCAATTAGTTTCCAAGATACAACGACGATGTCTCGGAATAGTAGCACTATAAATTCCGAGACCGGCGAACCTACTCGTAGGCTTTTTGGACTCTGGATGCAGAGGATGTATGAATGAGATAAGAGATTGAGGGAATGAGTTTGAGTTTAGTGATTTATTCCATTCTCTAGAGATCTATTTATACTAAGTGAAGAGATGAGGTGCCCTTTGGTGAGTTTAATCTGAGTCATTGGATGTAAAGGGTTGTAACTCTTCATCAAACCCTTTAATCTCAGCCATTAGACCTGGATGATCGTAACATTTTAGATCATCCTTTGATCTCAGCCGCCAGATTTGGATCCAGCGATCTAGTCAATCCGACGTTCCAGATCAGCGGTTCGATCGTGAATCTTCGCGATCAACGCTCCAGATCGCGCTACTCACTCTCTTTGTTCCAACGTGTCCATCCGATTACCCAGTCAGCAGCCAGTCACCTCTCCATGCTCATCCGAGTGCCATGTGTACATGACACATCACCCGAGTGTCACGTAGACACTGTCATGTCACCCGGAGCATAAATTTAAGCTCCTCAATGCTCCTCGCGACGACGCATACGTGCAAAGTGCGCCAACAAAGCACCCATTACGCACGTGCACGTGTGCGCGCGTCGCGCGTGGTGGGCTTATAGGTGCGAGCACCTGCTCGCCCATTGGATGAGAGTATATGTGCTTATTTGAGTTAACTCCATTAACTCATCAACACATATAAGGAAGTAATTCCTCAATGGAATTTCCAATGTGAGACTATTATTCCCCTTACTTCCTTTAATAACTTTTAGGCTGACTTTAACAATTAATTTCTCATTCACCCATAATCAGTTTTGAGCAAATTAATAGTCTAGATTCATCTACTCGAAATGTAGATTTCGATTTTGAAGTCAATTTAGACTTTCAATGATTGATGACACGTCGATTTTCCTTTTCAAAACCGTATATTGGTCTTTATAAGACCCAATAGCTTACACTTACCACTTAAATTCTAATTTATCTCCTCCATCGATAGAGATAGTTGGGGGGAGTCATTAATGTGATGTTTCTATATTTTTTTAATAAGTAATTTAACTAACTCTCAGAGTTGTCCTAATTGATAAATACAAAGAGATAACTCTTAAGTAGACATGAATCAATTTTCGAAGATTTTATCACTCTGGACTATCGATCAACTCCTCCTTTGTATTTATCATTTTGGATCCTAATTTATCTCCTCTATTAATAAAAATAATCAAAAGAAAAATAGGACGATTCCATATTTTTTTTTAATTAGCAGTTCAACAACTCATAAGAAAAATCTGAAGAACCGATCAGATCTGAATTTATTCTTCAAAAATTATCTACATTATTTATTTAAAATTAGCAAGGTGAAATCCAGACGAATGATTTTTTTTTAAAAAAAATAAAAATAAAAATAAAAAATCATAAATTCCCTAAAAAGGCCGGCGTTGTCTGCTTCAACAAAGTGCTGAGCGTCGATCGCTTTGGACTGACACGCATCTTTCAGTACTTTCCTCTAATGGCGCACAATTCTCACCTACGCAACCTTCCCAGAAGAACTTTCCGATAGGGGCTGGACATCGGCCTCGCTGGCTTCGACAAGATTGTGCGGACGAGATCGTACTGTTTGGTGTTAGATTAGATAAGAATTTATTTAAGTTCGTTTAATATATATCAAAGTTAATTAACAAATAATTTTGAACAGTTTAATATATTAAATAAAAATATTTAAATATATATATATTCAGTTTTTTAATATTCGTGAATAATATTCGTAAATAGTATTCGTGAATAATATTTTTAATTAGACTCATTTAACAAATATTTATGCTCATTTTATAAAAATTAAATTATTAAAATTTTAAATAAATAAATAAATTTAACTTAAGAGTTTGATAACATTTAAACAAGTCGAATTTAAATAAATTTGAATCGAGCTCAATTAGAAGTTCAATATTCATTAAACAAATCAAGTTCAATTTAAAAAAAAAATCAAATCAAACTTGAATAGATTTTTTAATAGCTTGATTAATTTTAGATTTGTCTGCCCTACAAATAATCATATTCAATAATCACGACATACATATATATTTGTTTATTTATTTATTATATAATAAATCAGATAGATTATTTCATAAAAAATTTTAATCAATGATCGGATTTTTTTTTTTAAATAAATACATATGAATTAGGCATGTTTAACGGATTGATTCAATCCTGAATCGAATCAGAACCAATCTGTTAAATTCGAAATCGAAACAATTCCGGTTTGATTCGGTTTCAACTGATTTAGAATCGATTCGGAATCGTTTCGAAACCGATTATGTTTCGATCTGGTTCTAATTCCGATTACTAATTTAAAGGTGAAAATTCTTAGCATGCTAACATCTCTATAAAATTATTTTTCGATAGAAAAAAAATAAGATCATCAATACGTTAGATGAATTTGGAAGTTCAAATTCGAGTAAAGTGATCTGAAAATATTTCGGAAGCAAATAAGAACTGATTCGGAACTGATTCAAAATCGGTCGGTTCGAATCAGTTCCAACGGTGACAGATTTAGAACCGATAAACATATCTAATACGAATCTTAATAAAACGATCCGACATCATTAATAATTGGAAGATTGTTTTATTATTATTATTATTTATTTACTTGCATCCACTGAATGGGTCAGATAACTAGCATCGCGGACAGTGGATAGAACAGTGATATCGACGGCAACCAGCAAAAAAGAGAGATCACTTTCTGATAAAATAAATTAAATCATCGACAATGGCACACCTTCCAACGTACTTCTTCTTTCTCAGTGTTTTCTTTTTCTGTTTGTTTGGCAAAAAAAAATAAATATATATTCTTCATAATTAATATTAAAAAAAAAACACACACATAACAGAATCTTTTACAGACACAATGCATTTGATTTATACAAAGAAAAACATAATATTTAAATTTTTTTTACAGAAACCATAGCAACATATATATGTTTCTTACACACCAGGAAAACAAGAAGAAAAAAAAGATGAAAAATATCGACAAAATCTCTTGATCAAGACACACTCCACAAATATTCGAAGTAATAGCCTGCAATTATCCAAATTAATGAGCAGTATGAATATAAATTTAAAAAAAAAAAAAAAGGTTTATGTGGAAAATTGAAGTTACCTGAACGATGAGTTTCTTCAGGCAGATCAATCACACTGCTCGAGAAATCTTATTGATCGATCGCAAACCATTAGTTGATTAATAGTTTTTTTTTTGTTTTTTTTTTTTTGAGTTTTGGAATGAGAGATTAATGGAGTTCTAGATCCGTTTTCTGCAATCTTCTCTGGTTGGATTGATGCCTTTGGAGCCGGATTTGATCGTGCCGTTTCTTTATGAAATCGTCGAATCGCTGGTTCAACTCCTCGCGGCCCGTCACCGACGGCAGCCTCGCCCGTATCGCGGCCGGTGCCGGCGGCGGCGGCGGCGGCTGCCGCGGTTCGGCTTGGACTGGTGCCCCTCCGCCTCGCGGGGTCTTCTCCATGATCGCCTTCCAAGTTGCTTCCATGGAGTCGTTCTCGTCGGAGCTCTCCGCCGCCTCGTCCAGCGGATCGCCGTCGTCTGTTGTGTGGGCGTCGTCGGTGAGCTGGGAGTCACCGGAGTCCGGATCTAGCGTTTCGTCGGGCCCGGGTGACGGCGGGATGCGGGGCGAAGACAAGGGCGTCGGGTCGGGCGAGAGAGAGGCAGCGGGAGGAGGAGAAGGAGGAGGAGGCTCGGAAGGTTTGATCTTTACAACATCCGCCGCCTCCAGCGGTTTCTCATCGCCGTGGTGGTGGTGCCTCTGGTCAGAGAGCTTCCATATCAGGAGGATAATAAGATGGATGACGACGAGGAGGTACGGCGGCGCGAGGCAGGAGCAGAGCGAGGCCGAGAGGCGCGGGACGGCGGAGTACAGGGCGGCGGCGGCGGGAGGGACGGCGAGTCTCACGGCGGAGAGGATCCCCAGAAGGAAAAAAACGATCTTGGATGCCCAAATCGCTTTATCGACGCCATTGCCGAGAGATCTCGGTCCGGGATCCGCCATGGGGTAAAAAAATCGGCGGAATTTTCCGGCAAGCCGGATAAACCCTAGAGATCGGTGGATCGAGATTTGAGGAGCCGGCGAGAGAAAAATGAGATTCGGCGAGCGCTTGATCGCTTTCAGGGGCGATTAATTACGAAGTGCGGTGGAGCGGAGAGACCGCTTTCGGCGTGTAGCTTTAAATTAAATAATTAAAACATTTTCAAAAAAAAAAAAACGTTATGTAGATTCTACTCATTTTGGATTCCAAGGTCTACTTATTTTATTTTAAAAAAATCAAAAAATTAAAAGGACGTATCTTGTTTTTTTTATTATTATAAAAAATATAACGACAATTTATAGTTTCACTCTTTCAAATTTAAAAAATATCAAAATCAAGTACGGAACTTTTAAAATTAACACATCACGTATTACTTTTCGATTTATCTCTCCGCTCAATTTTCCATCATTTTTTTTTTGGAATAACTCCATCTAGACAGTTTAGAATCACATAATTCGAAGAATTTTGTATTCCTCTTACAGTTAATAATATATATGTGATCTTGGAAAGCATTATGATACACCGGATTAGAAGTTAACTATTTTTGAAACTTTGATTTTTTTTTTAATAAAATAGCTCCATGAATCAATTTCGTCCGAAACAGATTGATGGACATAACTAGTTCGAAATTACGTGATTCGAAGACCCGTGTGCTTTTTGAGATCATATACGTATTGAGAGCGAGAGGAGAACATGAGTCCTCGAATCACGTGATTCTGAACTGTCTAACTTTATTAGTTGATTTCGGACGAAATCGACTGATGGAGCTATTTTATTAAAAAAAATTTGAAGTTTTAAAAATTGACGCTCCTAACAAAGTATATCACAATGCTTTTCAAAATCACATACGTATTATGGACTGTGAGAGGAGCACAAAGATTTTCGAATCATGTGATTCCGAACTGTTTAAATACATCAGTCAATTTCGAACGAAACCAATTGATAAAGCTATTCCATTAAAAAATAATAGAATATTGAACGAAGAAGTAAATTTGAAAAGTGATCCGTAATTTGATAATTATGAAAGTTACCAATTTTAATATTTTTAAATTTTGAAAATGTGAAATGATAAATTTTCTAAAATATAACAACTTATCTAAAATTGCCGCCAAAATCAACTTAAGCGGAGGAAAATAAAAACACTAGAAAATATTTCCAGTCAATAAATTTTTTCTTTCTTTTAATTGTATTTTTTATCCGTCCAAATCGAAATGAAAAATCTCTTCCTTCTTACGGTCAACGAGAACTTAAAACTTGAGAGCTCATTGTAACTGTCCACCATCACTATAACTTCATGTAAGATTTAGATACTTCAAGAAAGAATGACTTGACTTTGTATCGTTTAAATCATCTTTTAATACAACTACCATTGCTACATAAGGTAATTCGTTCATCTTCAATGCTCTCGTCAATCAATCTTATAATTAATACGAAAAATATAAATCACGAAAAATATATTATCCAATTCAGAACTAACATAGTAAGAGAGTAGGTACCCCGAAAGCTGACTTGCAGCTTTGGAATTGATCCTTATTCATTGATACAACTCTGCTGCCGTGCTAATCACAAAATCCTTCCGTGGAGACTTTTATACGACTACCATAGAGATTACTCCGCATGATTGATCGATCGTGTGGGGTGACCTCACTTAGCATGATCAGGCACCTCGTCTTGAATGGGTGGGCATGTGTCTCCTCATGCGGGTGGGTGATGCCTTGCTTGGGTGGATTGTGCCTCGTCGACATCTATACAGAGTCAATCCTCAATGTTTAAAGGTTCTAGACGAAATAATAAAAATTAGATCCTATTATAAGTGAAAATTTTATTTTATTTTTGATAAAAATTAAACCCTTTTATATATAATATTTTGAAGGATAAATTTTTAGCTCTGAGCAGACCAATAGCCCTAACCTAAGGTTAACTCTGTGTACAAGGTAAGTCATTTGATGTGGTTTTCAATTTCATCATCATCTTTTAATTCTATTATTGAATTAGTTATACTTATTTTATCATTTTCATTAAAAAAAATATAGAATCGTCATATTAATAGCTCCATTCGATTGCCCCTACTAATGGAGGAGATAAATCAAGAATTCAATTGATAACTACAAAGGAAGAGATCCGTCGATAATCTAGAGCGGTGAAATTCTCGAGAATTGATCCTCGTCCATTTAAGAGTTACCTCTATACATTTACCAACTTAGTTCTAGAACTTTATCATTGATGTCTTCCATTTTTAGAGTTTATTTGTTGTATACTCTATAGGTTCTATTAGTCATTGAATGCCCTAAGAAAATTCCTTCCTACGACTTAGATGCAAATTTTTCCAGATAATCTTTTATATTTAGCATATAGATTTTATATCCAAATACTTTAAAATATTTTAAATTAGGTATTTGATTGTAAGTAAAGTTCGGATGGGATCTTATTGTGTTGTTTATTGATTAAAATATGATTTTACGTATAACATAAAATTCTTATAAGATTCAATTCTTTCGTTCAATTAGACCATTTTGTTAAAGGGTTCGTGGACATGAAAATTCATAGAGATATCTATTTTCTAAACAAAATAGAATAAATTTATGATTTTCAAATTCTCCTACGCAGTCATTCCTAACTCTTTTAATCTTAATTCCTTTTTCATTTTCTAAGAGTTTACATAAATTTTTAAATTGTTTCGCCTTTATCTTTATATTTAGAAATTTAACTCCATGAGAATCAAGTAGGAGAATCATGGTGATTTTTTTATTAAGTGACTTAGCTCCATGAGAATCAAGTAGGGTTGTAAACGAACCAAGCATTTATGAACGAGCTTGATGTTCGACTCGGTAAGAGCTCATTTACGTTCGTTCAATATGCATCGAAGTTAATTAATAAACAAGCTTGAACTTGATAAATTAAATAAACAAGCTTGAACACGTATGTGTTCGGCTTGTTAATGTTCGTGAACAGTATTCATGAACAATATTCGTGAACGGTGTTCATGAATAATGTTCATGAACATTAACAAGTCAATTTATGATTATACTATTTTAAAAATTATTTTTGAATTTATTTATATTCATTTATAAATCAGAATTAAATTAGTAAAATTTTAAATAAACAAATAAGTTTGACTTAAGAGCTTGATAACATTTAAATAAATCAAATTTAAACAAGCTTGAATCAAATTTGATTAGAAGCTTGATACTCATTAAACAAACCAAGCTCAATTCAAGCTCAAGTCAAGCTCAAGCTAAAAAAAAATAAAACCAAGCCAAGCTTGAACAGGTTTTTCAGTAGCTTGGTTAATTTTAGGCTCGGCTTGGCTCGGCTTGATTATCTTATCAAACAAGTCTGAACACTACAAAACTTGACTTGGCTTGACTCGTTTACAGCCCTAGAATCAAGTAGATCTATATAAAAGTTCTAGTATACTGTATACTATTGGTTCGACCTAGGTTAGTTGACATGTGGATTGTTCTGATTTGTTTTCCTTGTTGATAAGTATTGGAAATTTTTTCTTCCAAAATTATTAGTTTAGATAGGCCTCTAATTAGATTCCTTTGATTTATTTTTAAAATAAATCTTACGTTTTCTTTTGTTGGGTTGACAAATACTTAAATGAGGAGTTTGGTAGATCTATCGTGTAAATACTATTTTTTTCTAATTCTCCTAAATATGATTTCTAAATTTGTTGCATTTTTAATAGTACAATTAGTAGATAAAAATATATTTTATAATCGATATCACATACCTAACTAAGTTATACTCAAAATTCCTTTTTATTTTTTACATAGTCGATTCCATAGAGAATTAAAGAGCATAGAGAATTTTTTTTATTTTTTATTTTTTATTTTCCTTTTCCAAAAAATAGAAAACAATTTTTATGTATTTTTCAATTTTCTAAAAAACATTCTTTTATTTTTTGAAAAACGAAAATGAAAATATTTTTTTTTTTTGTATTTTTTATTTTTTAAAAAAATACTCTTTTATTTTCTGAAAAACAGAGATGAAAAATGATAATCAAATGTATTTTTTTATTTTTAAAAAAAAAATTGCCTACCAAATGACCCCTTAATTTTTCATTCTTTTTCATTTGAAATTACTTTTCTTCTTGGATCCATCTTTTGGATAAGAACTCCTGGACTTTTCTTCCTATAGAAGTCAATCCCTTGGATTAATAAATTTTAATCAAATAAAAATAATTACCAAACGAAATCTAAAAATGATAAATTCGGATCATCAAAATAATCTCTTATAAAATAAAACAGATAATAAATCCTGTACACTGAGCTGCCCAAATAAAAAGAATTATAACTAAGTTAAAGTAATTTCAATTAATATTTAAATAATTCCATCTTATATCATCAAGTATTTTACGAATAAATTATGATAATAAAAATAAAGCCACTTTAATTTTTTACAATATAAAATATTTTATTTTACTTATACTTTTTTTTTTTCATTTACTCTCATAATTCAAAATATTACGTTTTACTTCTATAATTTATAAAATATAATATTTTATAGCTCTAACTAAATATGATAAAACTGTATTGATGTAAGCAAGATGCCTTAACGATGGACGAATCGAAAAATTAACTTTAACATATACAAAATCTTTAAAAAAAATGAAAATATTTTAAATAATAATAAAATTGGTTATTTTTAAAAGAAATTATTTAAACCAATTTGGTAGATTGGTCAACTGGAACAGTTCGAGCAAATGTATGAATAATTGGATTAAGTTGACAAGTAGCTCCCAGAGCAATGACGCGTCGATAAGAATTTGGACGGTCACTGTGATAGTCATGGTTCGTTCCCTACCGACCACAGTTTACGAAGGGGATTTCGTCGTTTTTCATTCGCTCGCGGATTGCGAAGGCAGATCTCCGTTTTCCAACTGGATCGGTATGGGATGCAGACTCAATTGACATACATACCTCTCATGGCGACTTGACGACGCATCATCCTGATTTACCCTTGTGAATTGGTGGAGACTCTTCGGAGGTCGTGGGACAGAACCGATTCACCAAGTAGATTAGTCGGGCGAAACTTGAATACCACTTGTTAATAAAAAAAAAAAAGTTGACAAGTAATTATTTAGGAATCAATCCGTCTATTTTTTAGATTTTAAAATATATTTAAATGGATATAAAAAACATTTTTAAAACATTTCTCTTTTTTTATTAGCATTAAATATCTGAATTTTAGACCCAACTCATCTTGAAGATGGTCGATTCAACTCCACAGATCTTATAAGACATAGAAAAGATCATGTGCTTATAAGATAAAAAGATATCTCCATTAGTATGAAACCTTTTTGGGTAAAGTCAAAAAATAAAATTATAAAAGCTTAGACCTAAAGTGGACAATATCATGTCATTGTAGATCAGGAGATATCTGCAACTGATAGAAAGTCTAGTTGGATCAGGAGGATTAGACAACTGACAAGAAGTCCAACTGAATCAGGAGAACTAGATAGCAGGAAGTCCTAGTGTATTGAAGATCGGACATCAAACAAAGAAAATCTTTCGAGGAGGGATAAGCTTGAGAGGACCCAATGTGGTCCTTCGTTTGAGAGAAATACAATCAAAGTTTTACGTTAGTAAGATATGGAAAAAATCATGTACTTATAAAATGAAAAGATATCTCCATTAATACGCCTCCTTTTGGATAAAATCCAAAAATAAAATCATGAGAGTGTAGATCCAAAGTGGACAATATCATGTCATTGTGGAAATATGTGAATCTTATAGACACTAACAAAATAATCTCGGATACAATTTCAACCAACCAGCAGAGTATATTAGGAAAATGTAAACGACTCAATAGCTAAACTCGATAACACAATCGCACTATCCTTATAAGATAAGTTCGTTATCGAGAACACTCCGTCTGAGAAAGTTAACCTCTGATCCATACTTGGCTCCAAATCGTATGTCTAAATTTTTTTAAAATTCAAAACCGAACTTGTCCAAATAAAAAATCAAACTGCATTAATCTGTTAATATGAGAGAGGTCGTATCATTTTATCATTGTATCGTGCCCTAAGGGCAACATCTTCTTTCAATTGCTACAATGAACTAGATCGTTCAGGATGATCAAATTGCTCAGAAAAAATTGATGACGAGGATAAGTCACCAAAATTTGAGATGAATTAATAGTTAATCCGATATTAATGGGCAATTTATCAAAAAATGCCTCGACTTTCTAAAAAATCTAAAAAGCAAACCAAACTTTTATATTTACGAAAGAGATAACTCATTTATCATAATCCACTATTCTTAAAAGATATAAAATTATTTTAAGAACCTTATTATGTATAAATTATGTTCTTGATTTATCAAATAAACAAATTTAAAAAAAAATCATCTATCTTTAAAATACCTAAATTATTTTAAAAAAATACTCTCCCCTCCTCTTTTTTTTTTTTTTTTTCTTTTTAGGGTTCTCTTCGCGTAAGCAAGGGCGGAGCCACGTGTAACATTATTCGAACTTTAACCCGGAAAAAAAAATTACAGTGTAATACGTTTAAAATTTTTTTTTCAATTAGCTCAGATAAAAAAATTAATTCGATGATTAACCCGGGACTAACTCCGCCTGTGCACATACGTAGCTATTCCTCGTGTCATCCGCACGCACACTATAGCCATAACCACCTCACACTAACTTTTCTTCTTTTCTTTTTTTTCCTTCCCCTGGGCACGAGCTCAGCCCCACCTCTTGAATCAAGAGTGATGCAAGTCAAGGATCTACTTGTTGGCTTTAGGGTGAAGCTACTAAGGATCATTTATTGCTTCCAGAAAATCCATTTATAAGACTTCGAACAAATTGTTTCAAGGAAGCATTAAATTGACTAATCGACGAACATTGGACGGATCATGAGAAAGAAAAGACCAAGATAAACTCAAGTGCAGATCAAGGCCTAATCCACATAATCAGACTTATCGATCCTTGACTCATCCTTGCATCATCGATGGAAGAACACTAAATAATTACAGAAACTTGCTCATGCATTAAAGATGTACGAAGACTTGAGTTTTGAGGATTTCTAAGTTGTGCATGCTTACATGTAAGCCTGAGTACTTTAATTGTTTTGAGTTTCTAAGTTGTGTGCATACTTACATGCAAGCATAGATTCTCTAATTGTTATATAAGGGAGGCAAATCCTAACATGGAAGGAGACTCTTTGATGAGAAATATTTGTGTGCTCTTCTTAATTCTTAAAAGGACTTCTAAACTTATCGAGTTTATCCTCGTGACGTTCAATAACCGAAACTTATCACTTCTGGGTGTGACATTTATTCTCTTTCATAATCTTGATTAGTGTCAATCCTTGGTTACGAGTCAAAGCTCAAACTCTTGTCTTCTAATCCTGGGATTCTAGTCATCTTTGTCTCGGATTTCATCACAGTTGGTGGGGTTCGTATCATCTGATATCAGAGCTCCGTTTTAAAGACAAGTGCTAAATCTATCTTTACTTATTGTTCTATGCAAAAAAAAAAAAAGAATGAAAAAAAAAATCATGGTTAAAAAAAAAATCGTGGTACAAAAAAAAAAAAGAAAGTATATATAAAAAAAAAGTTGTTTGTGCAAGTCCAAGTATTACTAAACCCTTAGAATTACTTCAAGAGTTCATTATTCGCTTTTCCTCTTAATCTTCACTCTGTCGTTTTTATTCTACCATTATAAGTTTCGTTTGTTTCCCTTGTCTACTCTTTCATTTTCTATTCTGCCATCACTAGTTTCGCTTGTTCCTCTTTCATTTTCTCTTCCGTTTCGTTTGTTTGAATTGCTACGTGATAGTCCGATTTGTTCTAAAGTTTGATCAAGAACTAAAGAGATCCTCCCACAAACACGAGTGTGAGTGCCCTACTCTTGAGGAAGAAAAAAAAAAGAAAAACATATACTGAGGGAGTGCTTTGTGAGGTTTCTTTCATCTTTGCAGAAATGTCCAATAACCAGGAAGCTGATACAATGGAGGCGACTAGACAACCTCCCAATCTGCAAGTGCAAGTGTTGATGGGGGAAATAAGGCGGATGATGAGAGTTGAATTAGAAGTTATCCATGAGAGGTTGGATTGAGTGGAAGAGGGGACACTGAGAAGACATGAGCCGGACCATTCTATGATGCCACCATAGAGGCGTGCTGAGTGGGTTGATGTGGAAGAAGAATAGAGAGTAGAAGAATTTGGTGAGCAAAACTACAATCAGGGTTGGATTGGATATAGAGGAGGTAGAAATAGACGTAGTGAGGATCGGAATCCGAGTGGAATTAGAAGAAATAATGACTTAGGAGGAATAAAGTTGAAGATTCCATCCTTCCAAGGAAAAAATGATCTAGAAGTGTATTTAGAGTGGGAAACAAAGATGGAGATGGTGTTTGAGTGTCATGATTTTTCAGAACTTAAGAAGGTTAAGCTAACGACCATTGAATTCATTGATTATGCTATTGTTTGGTGGGATCAAGTGGAGATGAATCAGAGAAGAAATAGAAAGCAGCCTGTGTCCGCTTGGGAGGAGATGAAAATGCTCATGAGAAAAAGGTTTGTACCCAGCCATTACTATAGGAGCTTATAACAGCGACTGTAGAGGTTATCTCAAAGCTCCAAAAGTGTTGATGAGTACTTCAAGGAGATGGAATTGTCCATGATGCGTGCTAATGTCGATGAAGATCGGAAAGCCACAATGGCTAGGTTTTTGCATGGATTAAACCTAGAAATTGTTGATATTGTTGAATTGCAGTATTATGTTGAGCTATCGGATATGGTCCACCAGGCACTAAAAGTGGAGGAACAACTTAAGCGGAGGGGATTAGCAAAGAAGGGACAATCCATGGCTACCAACAACCCTTGGAGAGCAGCTCCAAGAAGGGACGAGCATCTACAAAACAAGCCAAAGTTTGAACCCTTTAAGAAGCCCAAACCAACAACATCTGCTCAAGGTACTATCGAGTCCACTTCTTCTAAATCTCGCGATATCAAGTGCTTTAAATGTCAGGGGCGTGACCACATAACTAGCCAATGTGTGAACAAAAGGGTAATGGTGATAAATGTCCAAGGAGACTTGAGTCAGAAGATGAGGAGGAAGTAACAGAAGAAGTACCACCAAAAGAGGACAGTGATGATGAACAACATGTCGTCGTTGGACACTTATTAGTAGCCCGATGAGTTCTCAATCTGCAAGCTAAGGAGGAAGAAGATAATCAAAGGGAGAACTTATTCCATACTCGTTGCTTTGTGAATAACAAAGTTTACAGCGTTATTATTGATGGAGGGAGTTGCACCAATGTGGCAAGTATTGATTTGGTGGAAAAATTAGCTTTATCAACTCAAAAACATTCACGTCTCTATCGGCTTCAGTGGCTGAATGATTACGATGAAATCAAGGTAATAAAGCAAGTCTTAGTAGTAATTTTTATTGGCAAATATGAAAATGAGTTGTTATTTGATGTGGTTCTCATGCATGCATGTCATCTATTAGTAGAAACACCTTGGCAATTTGATCGAAAGGTAACTCATGATGGTACACAAATAGATATTTCTTTACTCGGAAGGGACAACCTTTTACTCTTGTCCCATTAAGTCCAAAACAAGTTATGGAGGATCAATTGAAATTACAAAGAGCTAATGAGAAAAAAAGAGAAAAAGAAATTGAGAAAAAAGAAACTGAGAAAAAAAAAGAATGGAAAAAAAGAAATTGAGAGAAAAGAAAAGAAGAGAGAAAAAGAAACAGAGATAAAAGCAAAAACAGAAATTGAGAGAAAAGAAATTAAGGAAAAAGTAGTTGAGAGAAAAGAAGTTGAGAGAAAGGAAAATAGCTTTTATGCAAAAAAAAAAAAAAAAAAAAAGAGAACAAACAAGCTTTGTTTTCAAATATGATGTCTCTTATCCTTTTGTATAAGGAGATACTCTTAAGCACTAATGAGCTTAACAACTCTTTGTCAAATGTTGTTGTTTCTCTTTTACAGGAATTCAAGGATGTCTTTTCTGAAGAGGTTCCACATGGTTTGCCTCCGATGTGTGGAATTGAACACCAAATCGACTTCATACCCCGTGCATCCATCCCAAATCGACCTGTCTATAGAAGCAATCCGGAGGAAACCAAAGAATTTCAAAGGTAAGTTACTAAATTACTTGAAAAATGATATGTTCGAGAAAGCATGAGCCCTTGTGTCGTCCCTGTGTTACTTGTTCCCAAGAAGGATGGTACATGGAGAATGTGTATAAATTGTCGAGCCATCAATAATATAACGATAAAGTATCACCACCTCATTCCTAGACTCGATGATATGTTTGATGAATTGTAGGGTTCTTGCGTGTTCACAAAAATTGATTTTAGGAGTGGATATCATCAGATTAGGATGAAGGAAGGTGATGAATGAAAGACAGGTTTTAAGACTAAGCATGACTTATATGAATGGTTAGTAATGTCTTTTGGTTTAACTAATGCTCTGAGCACTTTTATGCATTTAATGAACCATGTTTTGCGTACTTTCTTAGGCCGATTTGTAGTTGCGTATTTCGATGATATTTTGATTTATAGCAAAAGCTTAGAAGCACATATCAACCATTTAAGGTCTGTTTTGAGACTGTTGAAAGAAGAAAAGTTTTTTGCTAATCTCCAAAAATGCTCATTTTGTACGGAAAGAGTGGTGTTTCTTAGTTTTGTTATAAGTGCTAAAGGTGTTGAGATGGATGAGGAAAAGGTAAAAGCGATTCAAGAGTGGCCAACACCAATCACAATTAGCCAAGTGAGGAGTTTCCATGGATTGACCAGTTTCTATAGACGATTTGTTCATAATTTTAGTCATATTGCAGCTCCTCTTACTGAAGTCATCAAGAAAAATAAGTCATTCAAATGGGGAGACGAGCAAACCAGAGCATTTAACGCCTTGAAAGAAAAGCTAAATTCTGCTCCTTTACTAATCCTACCAAATTTTTCTAAGACATTTGAAATCGAATGTGATGCTTCTGGTATTGGTATAGATGTTGTGCTTATGCAGGAAATGAGACTCATTGGTTACTTCAGTGAGAAGTTGAGTGGGGCAACTCTCAACTATCTCACATACGACAAGGTGATGTATGCGTTGGTAAGGGCATTGGAGACATGGCAGTATTATTTTTGGCCAAAAGAATTTGTGATTCATACAAATCATCAATCACTAAAGTATTTAAAGGGACAATATAAGTTAAACGAACGTCATGCTAAATAGGTGGAGTTCATCGAGACATTTCCTTATGTAATCAGATACAAGCAGGGCCAAGAGAATGTGATAGCTGATGCATTATCTCGAATGTATGCTTTACTTTCTGCTTTAGATACAAAGTTACTTGAATTTGAATATATCAAGGTTTTATATACTAATGATGCTGATTTTTCTGATGTGTTTAAAGGATGTGAAAAGGTTGCAATTGATAAGTTTTATAGACAGGATGAATTTTTATTTCGTGAAAATAAATTATATGTGTCTAGGTGTTCGTTGCGTGAGTGGGGGGGGGGAGTCGAGGGGGCATTTTGGTGTTACTAAGACTTTAGGGATTTTGCAAGATCTTTTTTTTTTTTTTGCCTCATGTGAAACGGGATGTCGAGAAAATTTGTGAGAAGTGTATCACTTGCAAACAAGCTAAATCAAAGTTGAAACCACATGACTTGTATACACCTTTGCCTACACCTAGTGAACCTTGGACTGATATTTCTATGGATTTTGTTTTGGGACTACCCCGAACTAAGAGGGGAAGAGACTCAATTTTTGTCGTGGTAGATAGGTTTTCCAAAATGACACATTTCATTCCATATCATAAAATTGATGATGCCTCACATATAGCTGATTTATTTTTTAGAGAAGTTATTAGGTTGCATGGCATGCCTAAGACCATTGTTTCTGATAGGGATGAAAAATTTTTGAGTTATTTTTGGAAGACTTTATGGGAAAAATTGAGTACTAAATGGTTATTCTCTACTACTTGTCATCCCCAAATCGATGGGCAAACTAAAGTTGTCAATCGAACATTATCCTTCTTACTCCGTGCCATCATTAAAAAGAACCTGAAAAATATGGGAAGAGTGTCTACCTCATGTTGAATTTGCTTACAACAGAAGTATACATTCTGCAACTAAGTTTTCTCCTTTTGAAGTTGTTTATGGATTCAATCTCTTGTCACCCCTAGATTTGATTCCTTTGCCTTTGAGTGAGCATTTAAACTTAGATGGTAAGCAAAAGCCTGAATTTGTGAAGAGGATCCATGAGCAAGCACGACTGAATATTGAGAAGAGAACCCAACAATATGTTCAACAAGCTAACAAGGGGCGTAAGAAAGTTGTGTTTGAACCAGGAGAATGGATCTGGTCGCCCCTACGGAAGGAACGATTTCCAGAAAAACGACGTTCTAAACTTCTACCTCGAGGCGATGGACCATTCCAAGTGATTGAGCATATCAATGATAATGCCTACAAACTTGAGTTGTAAGGTGAGTATGACATACATTCTACTTTTAATGTTGCTGATTTATCCCCATTTGATGTAGGTAATGATTCGAGGACAAATCCTTTTTAAGAGGGGGAGAATGATGCAAGTCAAGGGGCTGCTTGTTGGCTTAAAGATGAAGCTACGAAGGATCATTTATTGCTTCCAGAAGGTCCAATTATAAGATTTCGAGCAAAGCGTTTCAAGGAAATATTAAAGGGACTAATCGACGAACATTGGACGGATCATAAGAAAGAAGAGACCAAGATAAACCCAAGTACAGATTAAAGCCTAATCCGCGTAATCGGACTTATCGATCCTTGACTCATCCTTGCATCATCGGTGGAAGAACACTAAATAATTACGAGAACTTGCTTATGCATTAAAGACGTATGAAGACTTGAGTTTTGAGGATTTCTAAGTTGTGCATGCTTATATGCAAGTCTGGGTACTTTAATTGTTTTGAGTTTCCAAATTGTGTATATGCTTACATGCAAGCATGGGTACTCTAATTGTTGCATGCATTTTGTACTTTTACTTGCTTACTCCCACTATATAAGAGAGGCAAATCCTAACATGGAAGGAGACTCTTTGGTAAGAAATATTTGTGTACTCTTCTTAGTTCTTGAAAGGACTTCTGAACTTATCGAGTTTATCCTCATGACGTTCAACAACCGAAACTTATCACTTCCGAGTGTGGCGTTTCTTCTCTTTCGTAGTCTTGGTTCGTGTCAATCCTTGGTTACGGGTCAAGACTCAAACTCTTGTCTTATAATCCTGAGGTTCTAGCCATCTTTGTCTCGAGTTTCATCACAGTTGTTGGTGGGATTCGTATCAAATAGCAACCCTCCTCCACTTTTTATTTTTCTTCCTTGTTCTAGAGTTTTGTTTGCACCCAAGAACACTTTGTTTTCCCTTTTGATTGCTTCCGGTGCCTTGTATAGCTGCTGTCGAAGCTCGCCAAGGCTCGCCGAGACTACCAGCAAGAGAATAAGAGTTCTCGCTTTCCTTTCTTTCCTTTGCCACGGCAGCAACAGTAGCAATTTTTCTTTTCTTCTTTCCATTATGCAAAGATTAGAATCCGTCAATCTAACGACTCCTAGCAGTCTATCCCCGAGCCATCGTAAAGAAGATAAATTACAATGAATCTTTGACCCTTGAGACTATTAACCAACACATAAAAGATTGCACCCTCACATTTACATACAATACCATTACATTAACAATCTCTATGACTATCCCACGTTAAAAAGAAGATAAATTAAAAATCTACATTGAAAAATATATAGATAAAAAGTGCCTCCGTTGAAAATTTAATCTTAGATCTTTGCGATCCCACTTACTAATTGAATCAGTCATGAGACAACATGCTGCCTTTCAGCTTGTACGACCATGAAATACTTTTGTTGTCGTGGTATATTTTATTTTAATCATTTTCTATTTAGATTGATAGATAATAGTGGTGGGTCTTAGGTAGGAAATGGAAATAAATTGATATAATGAGATTACAATCCAATTCGTCAATTCTAACTTTGATCATCATTTATTGTAATATTGTGTATTATCATTATTAAATATTATTTTCATATTTTATTTATAGATATAAATTAATGATCAATCATTTATATCCTTAGATTCATGTTATATTTCTCTATGCATACATAAATGGATAAATAATGTATTTATATTTGTATAACTATTTTTGAAATTAAAAATAAAAGTAATATTTAAAAATAATGAAATAGATAAATAAATAATTAAATTACAGATGGATAAATAATTGATATTATTTTATATAGATTTCATATGGGAGTTGAGATGAAATAGATTATTTTAAAAATTAAAATAAATATTCTGAAATATTCTATACTTATTCTTTTTTATATTGTTTGACTGTTCATACTATTCTGTAAAAGATCTAAACCGTCAATTTAACGGTCTTTACCGATCTGTCCCACAATCATTGTAAGAAATAGATCACAGAGGATTCTATGGGCCTTGATATAATGGCTAAAACACGTGAGGATCATCTGAATCTAGAAAATGACTTTAGACCTCATCCGAAATCGACCCATACCACTTCTAACTTTTCATACTATCGATATTTCATACCGTTGATACTTATACCTTTTAGTGATTTAATATTTACATATAAACTTTGTGATGCTATTTAAATGATTTGATTTAAACTCGTCATTTAGATTTCCCTTGAGATATACACCTATATTTGAACATGAGTGATATGAGAGTTAAAATTGAATATTAAAAATATAAATAAAAAATACTAAAAATAAAAACTATGGATCTAGTCTTATACCAGAATATCTGATCACCCATATATTATTGTAACGTATTATCACCCACAGTCAACATTTACTTGAGCTTCAACACCATTTTATTTGTTATTGTATTCCATTGATGAGAAGATTTTTAGTCCATACATTAGATTTATATACACTCTAAGGATATTAACTTGATTCACTATTTAATTGATTTATCAGATTTAGATAATTTATAATATCTATTTATATATGTTAAGCATGAATTAGAAATAAATCCTTAATTCATGGTCACATTATACTAAGTTATAATCTTAAATTTCAACTAAAAGATTCGATTATAAACATATTTGAACTTAAAAAAAAAATTAATAATTCCTTTGACCATTTAAATTCATCTCTTTTCTTATTACTCATTTAACAATTTATGTTAATTGTTTGCTTAACAATTTATGTTAATTGTTTGCTTTCTTTACCTTCAATTTTATAGACTCAAATATCTTTTTAATATTATAATTGATTTTGTTATATATAAAATCGTTCAAAAATCTTGACCTGTTGATTGATTCTGAATTTGAATTCTACTTGGACGTGTTTTGTTTTGTATTTATATGTTGATTTGAAATCTTTGTGGATATTTTATTTAAACCTTTGAATTACTTGGATTATACGGTTCTTAAATCTTTTTTATTATATATATACCTTCCATTTAAGAAAAATGACACCCTTAAGACGAGAAAAAACTAAAGCCATCAGCTCTAAAATTGCACCCAACCACCATCGACAATATGAGACCACAAAATTACAACCGTCAATCATGACTTGGCCACAATTTCGCAAACTTGGCCTGGCAGATCACGACTTGAATCTAGGACACCTTGTTAAAGGGTGTCGTAAGTTTCCATATTTCCGCAACGCCCACCACAGTCCAGGGCGACCACGACCTAACCATAGTGCGACTAGATTGCCACCGCGACTGTTGTGATCGAGTGACCAGACTATGCATCACCTGGTCACCCTAACTGAACGACGCACAATTGTCTGCCCACAACCGCCTTGATTGAGCGGCCAAGTCATGCGACCACCTTGAGCAAGAGGCCAAGCCATGTGGTCGCCTAGCCACGATCACCTGATCGCCCGATCAAGCAGCCCCTGGCAGTGCGATCAAGCGGCCTTGACAATGAGATCGCCTAGCTGCGACCACGATCGCCTGGCCGCACGACCAAGTTGCGACTAGGTTTTCTTGTTTTAGAAGGATATTTTGGAAAAGAAGTGTATTTTTTGAAAAAAAAATATATATATATATAAAAGTATAATGCACCCTTTGAGAAATATGAAATTTTAAATATGCATTCTTTGAAAAATACCAAAGTATGATTGTGATTTCAGATTGTTGGCCACAATTTCACAATCACTTCCTACACTGAGATGAGAAATTCTCATTATTCAATGATTTGTAACAGCAATGTACAGGACTAAAATGTTAAACAAAATCAAAATATGACAACCATCATATCAAGTAGCAACGAGTATAAAACCGAAGACAAACAAACCGATATAGTGATGCTATTAAAGGCCTATGGCTCATCGACTAGTGAGAAACCCTAAAACCCTAATTTAATCTCAGAAACAAGTTTGCATTTCATAAAACGACATTCCCTAAAGTGATGATGGAAGCCATGAATTTGGAACTCCAGACATTTACTTGGAAGAATACTTGCAATCTAATTTTGAATATAGTTTATTAATTATTACTCAAAACACTAAAGCAGCATCAATCAAACATTGTAAATTTGTGTGTATATGTGTGTGTGTGTATATGTATGCATTTAAGATAATACTAAACACAACATATGCTGTTCCTCCTAATACTAAAAACTGGCTGGGAATACAATGAACTCGAATATTCAATAAATAGACTGTATAAATTGCTGTCTGCTGACTTTGAGAGAAAATATTTTTGTACCTGTGAATCTGGTGCAGGGTTAGCTGGACCCAGCAGCATCAGATGTTAACTCGAGCACAACTTGTTTTTCCTCATCGTTCTTGCGCCGAAGGAACTGCGGAGAGATGACAGTGAAGATCTCACCAACTGATTGTAGTTGAGACTCCTTGATATGTGAAGTGACCTGAGCATACACACTCTCCATGACCAACTGAAGAATAGATATAGCAAAGATGTTCCATGTTGTGATTGTCGATAAATTAAGCATGACTATTTATGATGCGCATAGATAATCAGCGTTGATTGTAGCATAATACCAAAGATATACTAGTTTTTATGCATGATTTACAAACCAGCAGATGAGGTAATGCCGGTGCGAGTTAAAATGGTCAAATGCAAGCGAAGGTCAACCTCATTATACAGAAAGGTCATTTTAGCAAATAGGAGGTCATACAAGCTCCAGTTGCAATGAAGAAAAGTTAAACCAAAGCTTTCCATCAAAGTGAATAATCTTAATTATGGTATACTTGGTGAATATTAACACACAAAAATCCGTAGGACAATTTCCTTATTTTCACCATGGGAATGTAGGGTCAAACCATTGAGGACGAGTGCATTAATTGATTCATACCGATTTGCTAATCAACCTAAAAAGTTTCAAGTAACAAATTGAATCAGAGTTTAATCGGAACGATTGGAATTATCGAACTCTATCAGAGTTTCGTCTGAATTTCAGCCATTAATTGAAATGATACGATCTTGATACTGTATCAAAATGTCGACATATGATGTCAATAGTAAATGGGAGATGGAGAGAAGAAAAAGTAGAGAAAACAATTACGTATATAAGGGCAAGGTTGAAGTATCATTCTGTACCAAAGTTTTTGTCGTTGGGTAGAGTGGTAAAGTCTCCATACTATTTTGTGCTGGCCACGGTACAAAAAATAACAAATGCTATCTAAATTCGACACGTATGCTGTGTAGCACACCAACATCACAGTTATCATTGGCATGATTGACAAAGATAGCATAGGAGAGATTACTTGTGTTGGTCAGTATCTGGAAGATCGATAATAAAAACTATACATCTTATATAACTAATTGAAAAATATCGAAAAAATAAACAAAATTTATACATGGTATTTATTGACTAAAAACAACTTATGATAAAATTCTGAAAAAAATTATATAGAGAATTATAAAAAAGAAAGATGTTAGTGTATAAAAATAAGGTTTTATCAACACACTAATTACTCACTGGCCACATCTTGATATGTTACCATGATATAGTGTTTACAGTCCCCACGGGGATGGCGCGGTGGTAAGGTAGTGTGGTTGCTTTGGATACGGAGTGGGGTCGATTCCGGAGGGGGTCTAAAATCCCCCCTGGGCTCAGATGGCCCCCCCACTGCCTTGCCACCGTGTCAAGGGACATAGTCCCCCCGCAATTTACCTCCCTCTCGCCGCAGCCCTGGGACGGGTGGCAGGGGGCTGCTAGTTGGGCAGATTCCCAACTTTTGGATGATATAGTGTTTACAAATGACATTATTTTGATTAATGAGACACATGATGGAGTACAAGCTAAGCTTAAATCTTAGTGGGAGATATTGAAAGTTAAGGTTTTAGGCTTTATAAGCGGTATAGTTAAAATGAAGGGTGCCCGGCATTTTTTGTGATCATGAGATACTTCTAAAGATTAAAGAGAAGTTTTACAAAAGGATGATTAAATTTACTATGCTATATGTAATTGAATGTTAGTTTGTGAAGTGAACACATAAATAAAAGATGAGAATCATAGAGATGAAGATGTTAAGATGGATGTGCAAATATACGAGAATAAATAGAATACGAAATGAGAATATTATAAAGAGTTGGAATTACATTTATTAAGAGAAAATCCGAAAGACACATTTAAGATAGTATGAATATGTACTTAGGTGACTAATAAATATCCCAATTAGACGATATGAGATCATAATAAATACACACATTAATCGAGAAAGAGAGAAACCAAAGTAAACTTAATTAGAAATGATAAAAAAAATAAAATTCATTTAAATATAATTGGCGATAAAATAGAAATCAATCCCAATGACGTAAGAGGATTCACATTGTCGATTGGGATAAAAGTTTGGTTATTGATGTTCTTGATACATTTCGACCATACTACTCGGCATAGTATAAAATTTTAAACCATGTACAGAAGTCACATATGCAAATTTTAAATCTTGGACTTGAGCACTAATTTAGTGTCAACTATGACTTAATAAAATCCTTAATAGGTGAAATTAGGATTAAGGGCAAGCAGGCTCAATCTTGGCTAGACTTGAGTAAAACTAGAGGTAAAATCGAGTTGAATCAAGTTACTAGAACCAAACTATATGATATAGGTGATTCTCTTTCAATAGGGATTATTATGCTAGCTCTCCTTTCAGTGATCATCAATTCCTAACCTTCTTTTAATAATCACCTCCTCTGCTGCTCTCCAAAGAGAAAATGAACTCAGACTTGCAAAATGTAGACGTATATCCCTGCCTCTGCCCATTTGTCACAAACCCACATCTCAGCCTTTGTCATCCACATTTATCTTTGTTTCTTCTACCCTCCTTGCCAATCATGGTGTCAGTGTTGCTAGATAGGAGCCGAATTGAAAGCCCATATCACTAATACCATGCAAAACAAGTATTCTCATTGTGTCAACCTGATTTCGTTTCAAATGGAAAAATATGTTTAGTCATGCCAAAAAGGTTCAACACAAAATTTGAAACCGTGGTCACATACAGCTATCCCAATATCCATCTTAGCAACATTGAACATTTTCGAAAACTGTTACTCAACTGCACAAACTTTGAGCCTAAAGCATAATTGGCCTTACAAACTGTCCTATAGACACAATATAAGCATATTTTGTATATGATGATTTGCTAAATTGGGCCAATCAGTATCCATAATATTGCAGTATTAGGACAAAGAAACTTCCATCAACACCCCCCTGGTAAGAATATACCATAGCATTCTGAAATAACGAATTAAATTGGGTTAATACTCAACTATGACTTCTGATGAACCTAAACTACTCAGCGTTGATGCATGATAAGTTCAATTAGACATAACTTAAATATGGGTAAGTAATACGCTAAGTTGATAAAAAAATTCACTCCCATTAACTATCCTTAAGAGTTTTTTATTTTCTCAATGACAAGAAAAAATTATGCTTCACTAAGATATAAATTGGAGCAAAAACACAAACAAAAAATATGCATAATAAAGCGCATGCAACCAAGCTAGAGATGTAAATTACATACCTCTACAAGAGCTTGGAGCTTGATATATTTTGAAGTTTTCCAGAATTTCCAGAACCCAAAAATACTCTGAAAACTGAATGAGGGCAACCAAAAAAACGAAAAATATTTTGGCAGCCCCCTTGTCTGCGTGCACCGTTATGTGAAGTTATTTGGCTTATGTACGTGTTACCTTCATATATCCAATGGAGTTGCTGCCACAATAATGCAATTATACCAATTTCCACACTGACACTTGCAAATGCCAGATACATAAGAATGAGACCTCTTGCAGATAAAAGAAGTGCTGAACTAGCAAATGCAGCAACTGTCTCCTTTAGAATACTAGCAGCAATTCCAGGGCCAGAGGATGATAACTTGAGATTTCTCAGCACCAATGGTGGCCATACATGAAAACCAGCATATAGTGTCATCATGAAAACATAGGTGCAACTAATGATTACACTAATAAGAAACATTATAAAGTACCAATGATTTGCAGATCCAACACAATTTCCTATCTGCTCAGAAAGTAAAACAGCAACAATAAGCATGAGAATTTGTAACCTAAAGCAATGTAAATTCATAGATGATAGTTTAACTGCTATATAAAGCTGACAGTTTCTGCAATTTTCATGTATCTGACTAATAAGACATCTAGCACTTAGATCATTATGCAATCGGTATAAGGTGTCTTCTATGACACTAGTTCCGTCTAAAAACCAGAAGCACATAAAAATACTAGAAATTGTTTTAGGAATATTAGAAAACAAGTATCCTAAAATGGAAAACTTAGTGTACCAAGAATTAGAAATAAGAACAAGATAGTTAAAAACAACTCAAAAGATTAACGGAATGTCTAGATATTGGCACAATATTGTTCTTCCAGAAGGAATTTTGGTCAAGTATAGTCCCGATACCTTAATTGAGGACTTATCCTCAAAAATCCATGAGATCATACCGGCAAAGGCTCATATAGTCCATAGTCGGGAATCAGGACTCAAGGTGTGTTGTTGTTTTATCCCAGAGCAGATGCAAACAGAAATAATTGGAATTGGAATCATTACATGTTTAACCACTCGTGGTTGAGATTGTTTTTAAGTCATACATAAGTAATATTGTTCAAGCACCCTTTCATCCTATGGTTAAAAAATATTAGTACATTACTGACCTCACTAACAAAATAATAAGAACCAAATAAACTGATTTTCAATGATGTGCAGACATGATATTCCATTGTGATAGCAGCGAAGTAGTACAAAAATAATATTATTTTATACTAAAAGTGTGACTAATGTATATATTGGGTGCTTTGCCAAATATAGGTGGATAAGTAATACAAAACACGGTAACAGCAAAAATTAAATATGAATTTGACCACATGACTAATTGCAAATTGTGCGTCAAAAGTGCAGTTATAGGATCATGCTCCCTTTCAATCTTTGGTAGTACATCATTTTGTTGCAACATTTACAAGTAAAGATTGACCAACAAGTCCAATCACCATAATCATTAGGCCGCTTTAAGAAGCTCAAAGCCTCAAACTACCTTGTTAAGTTGCGTGAAGAAATGTAGACACCATAAACCAATAAACTTAACACGGTTATGACAACATGCGAGTGGGAACAAAGACTGGCAGCACCTAGTGATGAATGACAAAAATTCTCAAGTTCAACTGGGAAGATAGTGACATTTTTTCACCTCATAAAATACTCAAGTTAGACACCCTTCTGCTCTTTTCTGAATTAGAACACAAGGTTTGTTGAATGTTATGGCTCAATGCAACAATGTAAATCATTCCAACAAAGCATCCAGCTGAAACAAAAGTCCTTGGCCAGATACATGATGATCTAGACGTGATTTAGCAGACAATGCCCACTACATCTCTTCATGTAAATCAAGCATTCAGAAAAGATCATGATGACATTATGAGCAAAGCTGCAGTATTTGGTGCTCCCTCAATCCAACAACAAAGTTTCAGCACTATGCCAAACAACTATCATGGTTTATGCATAACAAGCAAGAAGCCAAGTTGATTATACATACTTCTTTAGCAATTACAGAAAACATCTTGTTAAAATAGGACATAAGAAATTTATAGGACAACTCCTTAAAGAAATTAATTCGCTTGTTGACAAACTGCTCCCTTACCTCATCTTTTTTGATGTTTTATAACACTTCATGTAACATTTTTAGGCATTTAGCAAATCTGACTAATAAATTGATAGTAGGCGACCTGAGCTCATTTTGGGGGAGCATCCTGACACTATTTTGTCACTTACAAAATATTCCTCCCCTTCTCCTTGTTCCAAATGCCCATTGTGCTTGTCAATTGATGATTATCTAATCTTAATGACCGTTAAATGCGCATCAAAAGAATATATTGCTAAGTTTTTGAATCAGATCCATTAAACCAATTTTCTTCCATGCATGCCAGTGCTTATCACCCCATGGTTTCGTTATTCATCAAAATTCAGTACAATGAATCTCAAGAAAAACAAAAGTCACATCTTTTGTACTTGCACATGGCCAACGATGATCCATATTCAAGAAAAATTATGATCTAAAGAAAAATGTAAACTCAGAGTTTCATGATACTTACAAATGGACAGTGGTGATCCATATCTAGAATGCACGTTCTACAGGAACGGCAATGGTGTGCCCTTGGAGGTTTTGGCTTGGAACAATAAGTGCAAAATGTGTAGTTGTCTAGACCATCCTTCCCTACAACTGGATAGCTTCCCCATGTTATATTTGGCGGTGAACCAGGAGGGCAAAAGGAAGCCATGCAAAAATAAGTGATGGTGAGGATGGATAAGGTGGCTGTTAACAAGCAGTGAAAAACTCCATAAAACATGCTGATGGAGAAAATAATGGGATAGACTGCCCAAACACCAGTACCTGTTTGGGTAAAGATAAATAATTCAATGTTTCCAAATGTAACTTGATCTTCACATCAAATAAAAGCAGAAGATAATTTCCAAACTGACTGTTCTAGGTTTGCATCTTACATATCACAAATAGCATGAAGCAAAGAAGAAGAGTAACAAAAAGGCGGTCTTGTAAACATCTCCACCATGAAAAACAAGCACTATCAGGTTTCCTCAAAGTTCTGCCTTGATCCGTTATTGCTCCACACCAACCGCATTTAAATATTGGGGAAAATGATTCGAGGAGAAGATTTAATCCACATCCCCAACATTTGACCTTGTGACTATCCAAACTTGAAGAAGCATAGTGCTCTTCCTACAAGCGATCGAGGACAAAAAATCAACTTTCGAATTATAAACAGCATTTACTGTTCCAAGAAATTTAGCAAAAAAAATTAATGAACATCTATACAGAATGATGAACTTACACAAAAAATCATTCTACTAGGCATTATACAGGCAAACATCCTCTACAACCTATTTAGTTAGAGAAGCAGGAAGAAAGAGATACCAATCCTCTAGACGTGCATTCAAATACCATGATTGGTCAATAAAATGAAAAATTAAGAACCCACAGTTATACGCAAGTTGACCATAAATATTGATAAATTTAGCATCATAGAAAGAATAAAATGTTTCACGAAGGATTTGTAGAAAGTTTATGATGCTAGTTATTTGTCAACCTGAAGATTCTAAGTCAAGACTAGAAAGTGTCCAAAAAAAATTACAGACTGGTCACGGAAAGAAAAGAAAAGAAAATATTTTATGGGTAACATTGTAAGTTTGCCTAACTACAAACCACCATGTTAAACTTTTCCTTAACTCAAGTAATCAAGAGAAACAAGAAACGAGTATGCCCATGTCAATGAATACCCCCAAAGAAACTCCATAATCAATGGTCACATCGGCCATATTATTTACTTAGCACTAATAAGGTGGGATATAGCAAGCAAACTTTATTGAAGGGCATGCCTTGTACAGATTTTTTTTTTTTTTGTTCAGAAATATATAATTAACAAATTATATGAATCAAGGTAAGGTAGTCTATTATTAGAGTATTTCATATATTCATAAAAGTATGGAAGGGAAGGACACCAATTTGAAATATTTTAAAGTGTAGGGGTGCATAGCTTTTTATATGCTTCTAAATTCTCAAGGGACTAAATTGGGGTTGAGGGGTGTTAAATCTATCTTTGTTGGTTATGCTCAAAACCCAAAAGCATATAGACTATTAGACTTAGAATCTAATGTACTTCTAGAATCCATAAATGTTGAATTATTTGAAAATAATTTTCTGAAAATTGTGTGGCATAAGAGACAAGTCAAATACATTTGATCTTCTTGCTAATACAAAAAGAATAGAGCTTTGACATAACAGTAAAGTTGTTGTCTAGTGACATAGAGGTCATGGGTTCGAGTTCTAAAAACAACCTCTTGCAGCGGGAGCTTTGTGCACCGGGGTACTTTTTTTTGCTAATAATAAAAAAAAAGAAATAGGTGAATCTTCTGAACCAAAGAAGAAAAATATCTACATTCTAATTTCATATCTCCTGAACATATTACTTTCTCGGTATAAGATAATAGGGAAAGAATCATTAGAAGATTGGATGTATTTTTAAATGTAGAAAATGAGCACAAAAATTTGAGTGAAGCTTTGGTATTTAGAGATGCAACATTTTGGAAAGAAGCTGTAAATGATGAAATGGGCTCAACAATATCAAATAACATTTGGTTCTTAGTAGAATTCCTTCCATGACCAAAACGTATTAAAAGTAAACGGTTTTTAAGATAAAATGTAATGTTAACAGCATGCCATAAACTTTCAATGCAAGATTAGTTGCTAAGAGCTTTACTCAAAAGAAATATTACTTTGATACTTATGCTCTAGTAGCTAGAATAACATCCATTAGAATTCTTTTGGCTTTGGCTTCTATATATAAGTTGTTTGTTCATCAAATGAATGTAAAAATAGCATTTTTTTAATGGTGATTTGAAAGAAGAAAAATATATGGCGCAAACTTAAGGGTTCTTCCTTCAGAAAATGAACATAAAATTTGTAAACTTGTGAAATTTTTGTATGCTCTTAAACAAGGTGCCCAACAGTTGTATAAAAATTTTGATTCAACCAATTTGTCTTTTGGCTTTAGTCATATACTAATGATAATTGCATTTATTCTGAATTCATTAGTGACTATGGAGTAATTGTTTAGTTTTTATGTTGATAATATGCATATATTTGGAACTAACTTAGAATAAATGAAACAAAGAACTTTCTTTCTTTAAAATTTAATATGATCTTAATGAGGTGGATACAATTTCATGTATCAAATAAACCAAGCATGATAGTGGACTTACATTAAGTCAAACACATTACACAGAGAAACCTTTAGAAAAATATCAATATCTCCAATTTAAAGAATATTGTAATTCAATATAAAATAGCTAATAGAAAAATATCGGCATCTCAACTCTAAAGAATATAGTACTGAATATGACTAGTGTAAAATTTGAAAAGAGTAATGCTAGACCAATGGAGCAACTGAAATATGCTAGTTATATAGGAAGTTTAATGAATGCCATGCATTGTAGATTTACTGTATGTAAACTATCTAAACTTACAATAAAGCCTAGTGTAACTCATCGGAAGACAATTAGAAGGGCACCAAAAAATTAAAATTGTCCTATATAGGATTTTCTATTACACTAGAAGGTTATTTAGATGCAAGTTGGATAAGAGAGACTAGCGATAATATTTCAACCAAAGTTCAAAATCTCGAGCTGTGTCAAAGTTTCGATTTTTGACTTGAATGATATCATTTCATTATCGTGTTGATGTTTCGATACATGGTGTCAATAATGGATTGGTGTTGAAAAAAGAAGGAGATGAAGCTCAGGCAGAAGTATGTGTCAAGCAAGTTTTAAATCTTGTATCGTACTTGGCAAAATAATCGAAACATATCTAAAAAATTATCGAAACTTAATACCACTCGGCACAAACAATCTCTCCTTTTGCTTCATCTCCTTCCTCCTTTGGCTTTCAATCTGTCACCGATACCATGCATCGGAGCGTCAATCCGATACTAGGGCAGTATCTTTTCGATCAAAGAACTAAACTTATTTGAACCTTTGTGCGAAGTGGTATCGAGTTTTGATGATTTACTGAAGTGATATATTTTAACCGTTTTGCCCGACACAATACAAGATTTCAAACCATGAGTTCAACTACAAGTTAGACATTTACTCTGGCTGGTAGTGCCATAAGTTGGCATCAAAGCAACAAATTTGCTATACATGCTCAAGTGTGAAACCTAAGTTTATTGCATTGGCCACTACTGGCAAGTGGCAAGGAAGTTGAGTGGCTTGGAAAAATGTCTGGAATTGATTATGGCCAAAGCCAAGGCCACCCATTCCCTTGCATTGTAATAGTGAGGCTACAATGTCTAGTGTTTTAATAATGTTTATAATGGAAAGTCTAGATACATAAGCCTAAGATAAAATTGTATTAGAAAATTAATCTCAAATGGTACCACTACATCTATTTATGTAAAGCCGGCAAAAAATTTATCTGATCCTCTTATTAAAGCTTTTCCAACAGACAAATTATCGAGGATTGCAACACATCCGCAACAATAATGATAACCCAACTTTGAATTATAAAAATTGTAATTACTAAAGTTTAATGGGTAAAGACAAGGTTACTGGCAATGTCTATTTAGCACTAAATAAACAAAGTCCATATAAGACATGAGGTTAGTGTTCTTGTTAGATTTAGAGGTTGTTACCTGTGGGAACATAAAGTGATGCTGATTCAACAAGAGCACTAACGGTTTCCACAGATATTGGGTTGTTTATCACATGGATATTGAATAGTGCTACGGTTGATAAAAAAAAGCTGTGAAAATAGATAGACATTGATGAGTGTGATATTTTTTATCCTTATTGCAAGAAGTCATGGTTTAATCTTAGGACACCATGTATTTCATTAACATCCTAAAATACCTTTTTGTGTGCATTATGTTTATTGTGAGAAATCTAGTTGTATTAACAAACTAGTGGGAAAATGTTGTATAGTTTATTAATACAATATTAGTCCCATGTTTGAAAGTGCAAGGCCTACGAAAGCCTTTATAAGTGCTAATTTAAATTAAAAGATATCATGAGACAATGGGTTTAGGCTTGAATCTAATTATAATTAACTAAACACAGATGGGCACTTGAGCAACGGGGCATGAGCACCTTGGACTTTGGGAATAAGTTAGACAAAAACTATAATTCATAGGATTTTTGGAGTTGTTGTGAACTAGCCATTTTATTTTGAAATTTCAAATAAAGCAGTTTTTTGTGTCTGTTCAGAAGGGACAAAGCCACTTTTTTAAACTTGATTTCTTCAATCAATAAATAAAGTCAAGTTTCTCTATTGATTCCTCTCTGAAGTCTCACAATTTTTGCAAAGTTTCTTGAATTATACAGAAGGAAGTGCAGCTCAACACACCTCAATGCCTAAGGGATTCAATCTCATCCTGTATTGTTTGTCCTAATTTGTGATACAACGGTATAACTAGTTTGTGAACCTCCACAATTAAGTTACCAAGACTTACCAAACTTATCGAATAGGAGGACAAAAAACCATCAAATCCTCCACTCATTAACCTATACCGGCATAAAAGAAAGACCTTGAGGCTTTGAGTAAACTATGCTGCAGTCACTGCATGATAAGTCAAAGCCTAAGATATTCAATCTCATTATGTTATGTTTGCCCTAACAGTTTGGGATACAACGGTATACCTAGTTTGTGAACCTCCATAACTAAGTTACCAAGACTCACCAGACTTATCCAGTAGAAGTACAACAAACCATCTAATCCTCCACTAACTAACCCATACCCGCAGAAAAGAAAGACCCTTAATGCCTGGAGTAAACTATGCAGTAGGCACTGCATGATAAACATGTCACTGTAAGCTTACTGACTTGAATAAAGTGCAAGGACCAAATTCTCAAAAAAAAAAAATTCCTTTTCATCGTTATTAGCATGATGACTCCTCTCTTACACCCCCCAACACAGAAAAGAATCGCCAAAAGAGATATTCGCACAAATAGCTAAATTTTCCAACTTGATATTAAGGGCAAAATATAATTGAACAAAATATATAAGGGAAGCACACAAAATAAGGCTTTCGCGTATCTCGAACCCTCAACTCCTATGGGAGAACAAGAACGACTAAACCCCCTGAGACCTATAAAACTCATAAATCAAGAAGTGCCCCAAAAATCTGCCACAAAAGGGGATTTCAAACGGAAGAAACAGAACGAGAAGGATCGAATCCAAGCAATTACCTTGGAAGTCCCTTCGTCCATGTGTCGGACGAAATGGAGATCACCGTAGAGTTTCGCGGTGTGGGAGTTCCGTCGGAAGAACCCTTTCTCTTCTGCGAAGCAAAGCAGGGGAATGAAAAAAGGAAGGATCGACTGAAATTTTCACGGTCGCCGGTCGTCGGGATGCTAAAATAGGGCAGCGTATGATATTTCACGTGCTTTTTCTACGCGAAAATATTACGCGAGGAGAGAACGTCACGCGAATATGTTCAGTATACACGTGGACGATGCATCCTAGAACGCGAATAATTCAGTATTATTAGCGGCATGCGTATAATTTGATTTTTTTTTTAAATTGATACCCGATATTCAAATATTTAATCCAATTGATTTTCAAAGCGGTCAGTTCGACTCCACGCATTGAGTTTTCACGACGACGCTACAGAAAATAAAGATTACTTATGTATCAAAATACTGCCGATTCCGAACGAGTGATCTAAAATTTTCCCGACTTCAGATGCTTCTGCTCCGCTTTATGTCGAAAGAGACCTCATCTCTCGCGATTTATCTCCTTCTCGCCGCAGCTCTGGGACGGGTGACAAGAAACTACTAGTTGAACAGATTCCCAACTTTTACAGACTCCACGCATTGAAATTTTTTATTCACGACTCAAATAAATTGAAATGTATTCACGGACCAATCTAATAACTCAATCATTTTAAAATATATTATCCCATTTAAAAAAATCTTTATAAATGTACCGCAGTTGAAATCGAATAGGAGATATCTAAGAGATTATATATGTATTTTACCTTTTTTTTATTTTTAATTAATATTAGATATTTAAATTTTTGATCCGAGTAATCATGAAGCGATCAATTTAGTTTCATGGAAATTTCTTATTAACCATCAAAATAAATCGAAAAATGTTCATAGTAAACGGTCCAATATCTCAATTTTCTTAAGCTCATCCCATTTAAAAAAAAATTCTATATTTGAAACTCAAATTTTAAATGTTTGAGAAAATTATATGGACACGCTACGACCGCTGCGTAGCTCACGAGGCAAAGCAACACTTACCGATCCAATCCTATAAAAATTAAATGATTTTAATATTTTTTTAATAAATATTAAAATAACACTTTTACATATATTTTTATTTTGAAATATCTTTATTTAAAAGCTGCTATAGTAAACCTAAACTAAACTAAATCAACTTAACTTTAATTAAAATTATTATATATAGAAGATAATAATTATTTAAATTTCATCAAAATCAATTTAACTTCATAACAAATATTTTAAAATTAATATAGAAGTTATTTTCATTTGATTTTGATTAAGTTTAATTAAACAGATTTAATTAAGTTAATAAAAATGTTATTATCAGCTAAGAGTAGCACTAATTGTAACCTTGAGAATATGACAATACACAGCTATCATTTAGCACTTTTCTCACGGTGAGCTTTCGACTCTTTGCATGGAATTTAATGGATCATGCAGAAATGACACTACGAGAATCTACCACTAAGATTGTCATTTGTCAATGAAATTTGTTCAGCTTAATATGATTGGACAGATTAATATGCATAAAGAACGCCCGATGATCCGATGCTCAAGTAAAATTGATATTATGAAAAAATAAAAATAGAAGAAGAGAAAAATTCAAATATATGTATATAATCTTTAAATAGAGATATACCTCAAATTCTAATTAAACCCGACTGAGGATTGGATTCAGCCCGAACTCAATTCAGGTCCGTAATTGAATCAACGAATCGATTACCTGTTAACTTGGATTAAAGGGTCAAAATCAGAATCAATCCATCAAGAGACGGATCGGTTGCAATTCTAACCACCCAAAATCACTAAACCAGCGGTTCATCGATGACAATTTTTTAATTAGTCATTGGAATCGTCGATTCCGGATTTAAAAAATAATAATAATAACAATCGAGGTCATTTGACCATTTTTATTATATATATATATATATATATATATATATATATATATATATATATATATATATATATATATATATACTCCTGCACACCTACAAAATACGCGCCGATGCACGATTTCACTGCATGGACACAATGAAATCATTGTGCTGCACAGACACAGGCACACAGGAGATAGACACGTTCCTCGGTGATGATGAAAGGAAATAAATCACGAAGGATTTTATCCTTTGACTATTGATCAAAACAGCAGAGGATTTTTGAGTCCGAGTGAAGATTTTAGATTCCACGTTGAGAATCGATTTCTGTCCATCTATATATATATATATTCTCTATTTTTCTCTCTAAATTTCACAATTTTAATCGACTTTGATTCTCTGACTCCATTTTCAATAAAAGGTGGTTCATCTCGTTCTCGGGAGGACAATAAGATCTTTATTCTGAATGTTGATCCAAAGTCTGAAGAGATTCAATTCGATGATGAATCAAAATAATTTTCGACAACTGACACGTAGAGAAGTATAGAAACTTTCAAAGTATGAATTATTTACCTTTAAAATCGTCAATTTTTACTAAACATTTTGAAAAAGTCATTATTCTCTTTGAAAAATACAGACAAAATACAAATATTAAAATGTCTCGTATAAATTCCAATCAAGTGCCAGTTACGAATAATTCAAGTGACATGTTAAAATAAAGCGTCCGACAAAATTTGGGATAGACCATTCTCAAATACTTTTCAAATTTTCTTCATCCTCTTAATCTATCTACTAAATGTGTTATTAGAAATATACTTACTCGGTATAATTAAAAAATTAATTAGATAAAAACAAACAAATTTAATTGAAAATTTTAATAAATTAAATGATAAAGTGTCTTTTATGTTCAGATATTTAGAACGATCATTAACAAACTCATTCATATATAAGTATGACCATATGATCAATGCATTAGAGTGGGTGAATAGTGAGAGCACTTTTATGTAAAGCGTAGAGTAAAATGCATCAGAAAAGTAAAAGATGCAAAACACAATAGATTTTTACTTAGTTTGCATTCAAAGGGTTGCTAGTCTAAGGCTCATGATTTGAGACCGCTATCAATTGGCCAAACACTACTAATTATCTCTTTCTATGAGGAGAAAAAGACTCACTTCTTTTACGAAATATATGGTACGATAACAACTTTATCGTCTCTTAGAGATGAAATATAAAAAGAAATAAGTAAATATACAACTATAATGTACCGACATAGATTGATCAAAGATGTAGCTTGTGGTCAGAGTTGCAGCACGTCGAAGCTTGAGACGAGTTTGTAATCCAGTCACATGGATTACATCCAAGCTTATGAAGGTTCGTACACTTGATCCCATCCAATCGCCTGGACAATACCTACATCACAAAGTTAGCACAACACAAATAATATATCGTGAGTAGTAATGATAGTCTTCTAACTGACTGATCTTGACTTTTGATATTCCTCGACCTCGAAATCCTTAGTCGGATCGATGCTAAAGTTGTCCCGTACCGAGGACACGACCTTACCAATTCTTCTATCCAGAAGAATCGCTCCATACAAGATTCTTACATTACTTACCTTTGTCAAACCCTTGGTCCTCTAACCTGTTTGGACTTTCTCGCTTAACATATGATCCTTTGACCGCCTCGACTCTCTCCTATGTGTAGGGGATCTTTAGAAGGCTAGAGGGGGGGTGAATAGTCTCTTTTCGTTTCTACAAGAAAGGTTAGCAGAAGCAAAACAAATATTAAATGAAATTAAGAAGCTAGAACACAATCGCTAACAAGAAAGATTTTATGTAGTTCGGAGATTAAACTCCTACTCCACGGTGATTCTTAAGGTGGATCAATCCAAGCAATTCTCCACTAAAAAAGCTTCCTTTACAAACACACACCTCTTCTTACAATTGATGAAGATGAAAATTAGAGAATAGGAGGATTTAAAACACTTAAAAAGCTTAGGAAAAATGTGGGAGCTTGAGAGTATGGTTTGATTTGAATATAAGCACTAGTCTCCTCAAGCATCCCATGACCTTTTTTTATAGAGAAGAGGCTGATTTTCCCGTTGAGCCTCGATCAGTCGACTGATGATCTCCATCAGTCGACTGCTATTGTAGCCGACACAATCCAACGACTTCTGACAAGTCGGATTCACGATCGTCACTATCCAATGGGAAGCTGATCAGTCGACTGATTGAGTAACCAGTCGAGTGTTCCAAGTGATCACTTGACTGGAGAACTCTCTGTGTCAAAATCCACTTATAACAGTCGACTGCTAGGGTATAACAGTCGACTGATGGGTGGATCAGTCGACTGCCAAATCCTAGCAGTCGACTGTTCGACCACATAATCAGTCGTCATCAGTTGAGTGACTGATTAGTCGACTGACACACTTCAAGTATGATAAATTCATGCTTAAAGTTAACTCTCTAGACCTAGACTCAACCTTCTAGCTCTTCCTTCAGCCTTGCACCTCCAGGATCCCTCCGAGTCTGCGACTCCTTCATCTTTGCGCTTGCTTCCAAGAGCTTCCATCGGTTTCCTCATGTCTTGGGATTCTCTTTTGCCAAAGGACCGCTTGGACTTTACGCAGCCAAGACTACATGCTTGGACTTACGCTGTCAAGACCTTGCCTTTGGTCTTCCTTTGCCAAGGTTCGCTTAGACTTTATGCCGCCAAGACTACATGCTTGGTCTTACGCCGCCAAGACCTTCCCTTGGACTTCTTTTGCCAAGTCTTTACACTTGGATTTCCTGTCACTTAACACGTTCACAGTTAGATCATAAAATATTACCTAACTATAGATGATTATCCAAACATCAAAACATATAAATGTTTGGGGGCATTGTTGCACCAATAATCTCCCTCTTTTTGATGTTTGACAATCATTTAAGTTAGGTCTTAACATATACACATAATGAAAACATTATATTTTCAATATGAATTCTAACTTAAAGTTTCCTTCTCCCCCTTTGACATACATCAAAAAGAGAATGATTCATACAATGATAAGTTCATAAAAGAATTGAATTGGTTATGTCTTGAACTAAGGTATAAGATAGATATGGGGCTCCCCCTTAATCCAAGACATGGTTCATGATGTGTGAATAACATGTGAAGCAAAGCATAAACAAGAAATATGAAATTGTTCTAACTTTGCACCAACAATATGAATTTAGGGGATGAAAAGATTTCACTATGAAGCTCCCCCTAAAACAATGCATCAATCAGTCCTATATCCTTTTAATTACTTGAATTATCATACCATAAGGTTAGAACACTTAAGATTACACTTAAGTCAAGAAAGAAGGCTGATATGTAGAAAAATCAGAGTGGCAGTCGACTGAATACTGAATCAGTCGACTGCCACACCTGAAACACCATTTTTAGGGTTTTCGGCCCAACTTCAGAAATGCACCAAAAAATCAAAAAATATCGAAAAATCACGAAATTTTATCTACATATTTTTGAAATCATTTTCTATCAAGGAATTTTTTTTGAAAAATACATGCTTTCTAGATTTCGAAAATGATATAATTTTGAAAACTAGCAAAAACTTTAAGAATTTTGCAAACTTTGTATCACCTTTGCCTAGCAATTGAAAACTGTTTTTCAAAGTATGATAAACATAGTTTAAAATATACTTTGTTTGACATTTCCAATCATGTTCTTAGAGTTGTATGCATATTAATTGTACATAAGACTTCCCAATGATTGGTCTAATGAAGGATTAATGTCTCTAGATGACATTTTGGTTCATAGTAATGCATCATAACAAGCATGATGAACCAAATGTATCTTCCTAACATCTCACATATTGTCTAAATGGCTCAATACAAAAATCATGGTTTCTTAGGTATTTTGTGAGATGCTTAGAGGTATAGTCCTAGATTTTCTATAGGATCATGTAAAACTAACCCTCTATTCTACTAAGCACATTCCAAGTTCTCTCCTAAGTGATGAAAATTCTGCTTTGGGGAGAGCCTTGGTGAATATGTCGGCTAGGTTGGACTTGAATTCTATATAATTGAGTTCAATGTTCCCCTTAGCCACATGATCTCTAATGAAGTGATGCTTCACTTCAATGTGCTTAGTCCTAGAGTGATGTACCAGATTTTTGATCAAATTTATGACACTCACATTATCACAATAAATCTCGACATTGAAGTAGTGTAGCTCATAATCCTCTAGAGTGTGTCTCATCCAAAGTAATTGAGCCACACAACCACCCATAGCCACATATTCGGCTTCGGTGGTGGACAAAGCAACACAAGGTTGCTTTCTACTACTCCAACTAACTAGGGAGGATCCAAGAAATTGACATCCACCATTAGTACTCTTCCTATCCAACTTGCAACCCGCATAGTCGGAATCGGTATACCCAACCAAATCAAAAGATTTTGTCCTAGGGTACCAAAGTCCTACATTTAGGCTACGTTTGGTATGGGGTAATGTAATCAACCTTGTAATGTAATGTAATGTGTATACATTACTGTGTTTGGTTAGTGATTGGTGTGTAATGTTTGATTACAAAAGTGATTACATTCGTTTGTTTGGTGTCCACATTTTTTATAAGGAATGTAATTCATATTATTATAAAATGATCGATCACGCCACCGGCCGGTTGCCGTCGGTCACGGCCGGACGTTAGTCGGCTTCGGTCGATCGGCCGCCGGCCGACGGCCGGATCGGCCGACGGCCGGCGGTTGGCGGTCGCCGGCTGATCGCGGCGGTCGCCGGCCGACGGTCGGCGGTCGCTGCCGGCCGACGGTCGCCGGTCGTGCAGCCGATCGGCCGTGGGCGACACCGCCTTGGCCGTTGGTCAACAACTGTCGCCGATGGTCGTCGTCGACGAGCATCGAGAAGCAATGAGAAAAATAAAAGAATGATATATTTGTCATGATAAATATTGAGTCCGTAATGTAATCGGATTACATTGCTTTTCCTTCGTAATCGAGATTACAGATCTTGACTCTTATTTTGTAATGCGATTACATTACATTACATCTTTGAAATGTTACCAAACAAAGTAAATCATCTTGTAATGTAATCCTATTACATTACAAGGTTGATTACCCCGTACCAAACGTAGCCTTAGTGTGCCTTTGATATATCTTAAAATTCTCTTAACGACTACTAAATGGGACTCTTTGGCACAAGATTGGTATCTTGCACACATACCTACCGCAAATAAAATATCGGGTCTACTAGCGGTTAGGTATAAAAGACTATCAATCATACTCCTATAAAGCTTTAGGTCAATTGATTTACCTTCTTAATCATTATCTATCTTTGTGTTGGTTATCATAGGAGTTGCTATTCTTAGTATTTTCCAAACCAAATTTCTTAATCATTTCTTTACCATATTTGGTTTGATATACATAAATTCCTTCATTTGTTTGTTTGACTTGTAAGTCTAGGAAGAAATTTAGTTCTCCAACTAAACTCATTTTAAACTCATTCTTCATATTTTTGATGAAATCTTGAAGGAGTTCTTCATTAATTGACCCAAAAATTATGTCATCTACATATACTTGGGCTACAAAGATATCCTTTGATTTTGATTTTATGAAGAAAGTTTGATCTACTTAACCTCTTCTAAACCCCTTAGAGACTAAGAAGGATGATAATTTTTCATATCAAGTCCGGAGAGCTTGTTTCAACACGTATAATGCTTTTCTAAGCTTGTATATGTGGTTTGGGTAGTCTATATTCTCAAACTCAGGAGATTGTTCTACATATACCTCTTTCTTAATGAACCCATTTAGGAATGTCGATTTTACATCTATTTGATGGAGTTTAAAGTCCATGTAAGAGGCATATCCTAATAGAATTCTAATAGACTCTAACCTAGCAACCGGGGCATATATTTCATCATAATCAAGTCCTTTAACTTAATTGAAGCCCCTTGCAACTAACCTTGTCTTATTCCTAGTTATATTATCTTAATCATTTAATTTATTCCTAAAGATCCATCTTGTAGTAATGATGGTATTATCATTGGGTCTAGGAACTAACTCTCATACTTGACTTCTTTTAAATTGAGTCAATTCATCTTGCATTGCTAAGATCCAATCCGGATCAAGTAATGCATCATTGATTGATTTGGGCTCAATTTGGGAGATAAGAGCTATTTAACTTGAGGAAGCTCTATGGAAGGACCTAGTTCTAACACCTTGAGATAATTCTCCTACAACTTGATCAAGAGGATGATTTTGATTAATTCTTAATGTTCTA
Source organism: Wurfbainia villosa (assembly GCA_025175895.1). Lineage (NCBI taxonomy): Eukaryota > Viridiplantae > Streptophyta > Magnoliopsida > Zingiberales > Zingiberaceae > Wurfbainia > Wurfbainia villosa. Next base: position 57,882,599 of record CM045996.1, on the reverse strand, counting down.
GGAGGTGTATTAAATTAATTTTGATCTTGGTTATCCTCAATTCTCCTTTCATCATCTGAATCTCCTCTTGCTCCTGCTCCCCCTTGATTATTATCTCCCCCTTGATCTTTACCCCCTAAAGTCATGTTTTGAAGTTTTTGGGTAATTTCTTGATTTTTATCATTGATATCATTATCAATGGGGGATTTCCTAGGGTAAGTGGTAGAGGTTTCATCAAATTGAACATTTGAGGATTCCTCAACCTTTTGAGTTCTCTTGTTGTAAACTCTATACCCTCTACTAGTGGATGAGTATCCAACTAGGATTCCCTCATCCGCTTTGGATTCAAATTTACCTAGATTTTCTTGGGTATTCAAGATGTAGACTTTGCATCCAAAGACCTTAAAATAGTGAATTGTAGAAATTGTGTCATTCCATAATTCAAAGGGTATTTTTCCTAAAAACCTATGTATGAAAACTCTATTATGGATATAGCAAGCGGTATTAACCGCTTCCGCCCACAAGTAGCTAGGAAGTGAATATGCATTAAGCATAGTCCTAACCGCCTCTTGTAGGGCACGATTTCTCCTTTCTACCATCCCATTTTGTTAGAGTATTCTAGGACAAGAGAATTCATGCTTGTACCCTTGTTCTAAGCAAAATTTGGAGAAATTAGAATTCTAAAATTCTCCACCATGATCACTACGGATCCGGTTGATTTTGAGACTTCTTTCATTATCTACTCTTTTACTAAAACCAATGATTATTTCTAGGGTTTCGTCCTTATGTTTTATAAAATATACTGTTGGACTTTTCGAGCCGCAAAAACCACTTTTTACGTTGTGAAAACCTCGGAAGCCCGGCCACGGATCCGTGCGAAGTATAAAAAAATTACTTGTACATGTTTAAAACCTTAGATCTACCTTAGATCTACATGAGAAGAGCATTACTCTTGATGCGATGCCCTTCGCTTATCCCACTCGTCTAAATGGCTCGTCGAAACTCGAGAGTGTCAAGTGTACACTCCTCTATTGGTATCCACACAAGCAATAGGTGGAGAAAATCAACCTAGAGTGTGCTAGCACTCATGGAAGTTTCGCCCAAGGAGAGGATGGAGAGCTTGAGAAGAGAGAAGAACCAAGGAAGAAGATGAAGTTACCACACAAATTAACTTCCCACTCATTCCTCCTCCTAAAGTGGCCGACCACTTCTTTGGGGGGTTACATGCATGCATGTAATTCCAAGAGCCAATGGCTCTTGGTCTCCCTCATGAGGTGACACCCCATGATAAGTCCATGATGATGTGGAACATTATCATTGGTCGGCCCCCATGCCAAGTCACCATGACATGACAATTGGTCAAGTCAAAATTGATCATTCATCTTCCCTCTCAAGTCAAGTCAAACTTGACCTCTTATCTCCCATGGTTGATCAAATCTAACCACTTGATTCAAGTCAATTTGATTTAATAAATCTCTATTCATTAATTTAAATTGATTCAATGAATCAAATCTAAATTAGACTCATTCAACACTTAAATCAAATTGAGTCTAACTCAATTAGTCTAATTTGGATTACTCTTAATCCAATTTGGTTCATCCCATGAACCTAATCCTTATGGTTCATCATATGAACCTAATCTCCATCTAATTGCCCTTTGTGTGTGACCCTATAGGTTCTTGTAACGTTGGCAATGCTCCTAAATCGATTTAGGAACATAAGCAATGAGCGGTATCTAGCAACACATCATTGCTACCCAAGTTATAAGAATGTTGAGATCCAACATCACCTTTGTGACTACTAATTGTGACTCTCACAATATGTGTCAATGTCCCTCTATCCTTGACATATAGATTGACCAATTGAGTCATAGACCGTGTCATCCTCGGTACAATCTATATCTTGAACTCCAAGTAGACTCACTCTAATCAAATGAGCTCAATATCTCATATTAACTAATTTGGACATGGCCATGCACTTCGTGGTCTCACTCTATCAAGAATAACGATGTCACTCCCGTCATATAGGAGGGATAGATCTCATCTACATCACTCACATCCCTCCGCATAATTTGTTACATACCCAGTAATCGCCTTTATAGTCCACCCATTTACGGGTGACGTTTGACGAAGTCAAAGTATGCAACTCCTTATGTAGGGAACCATGGTGACTTCAGGTCCAAAGACTAATAGTCATACTAATAGTCACATGAGAAAGTATATGACACTCATATAACGATCCATGATACTTTCTTATGGCGGGTCATTCAATATACATTCTCCAATGCATACCCATGTGTTAACTTGATATCTCATATCCATGACTTGTGAGATCAAGCCATCGAGTTGACCTACATGCTAGTCTCTATGCATTAACATTGTCCCTGAATGTTAATACTTGACTATGAATGATTAAGAGTAGTGTTCTCTATATCATCTCATTATCGATTCAACCAATCGATTGATATAGATAAGAACCTTCTACTCAAGGATGTTATTATACTTAGTTATTTGGCACCAATACAAGTAAATATAATAACCATATCTTTATAAATAGGAATATGATACAATAAAGTCCATACAACAATCATCACATGATTGACTCTAGGGCTTTCACTAACAATCTCCCACTAGCACTAGTGTCAATCACCGTAGTATCTAATACCCAATGACCTAGTGTGACCATCATGCTTTTTCTGTGTCAATGCCTTGGTCAAGGGATCTGCAATATTAGCCTCTGTGGGTACTCTGCAAATCTTCACATCTCCTCTATCGATAATCTCTCGAATGAGATGGAAGTGCCGTAGTATGTGTTTGGTCCGCTGGTGTGAGTGAGGTTCCTTAGCCTGTGCAATCGCTCCATCGTTGTCACAATAGAGCTCTATAGGATCTGCTATGCTAGGAACCACCCCAAGCTCAGTAATGAACTTGTGGATCCAAACTGCCTCCTTTGCTGCCTCTGATGCAGCGATATACTCGGCCTCTGTTGTAGAATCAGCAACTATGTTCTGCTTCAAACTCTTCCAGCTCACAGCGCCACCATTCAAGCAAAACACGAACCCTGACTATGATCTATAATCATCTTGGTCAGTTTGAAAGCTGACATCGTTGTAACCCTTTACAGCTAGCTCCTCATCTCCTCCAAATATCAAAAAATATTCTTTAGTTCTTCTCAAGTACTTAAGAATATTCTTGACTGCTATCCAGTGACGCTCACATGAATCTGACTGGTATCTACTCGTCATGCTCAAAGCATACGGGACATCAGGACGAGTATATAGCATGACGTACATGATAGATCTCATAGCAGATGCATAAGAGATCTTATCCATGCGGTATCTCTCCTCTCTAGAAGAGGGACTTTGAGTCTTCGAAAGACTCACACCATGTGACATCGGTAGAAGTCCCTTCTTGGAATTCTGCATGGTAAATCGTAGTAATACCGTGTCAATATATGTACTCTGACTTAGGCCAAACAATCTCTTAGATCTATCTCTATAGATCTTGATGCCTAGAATACAGGCTGCTTCACCTAAGTCCTTCATTGAGAAACACGTCCCCAGCCAAGTCTTCACAGAATGTAGCGAAGGGATGTCATTCTCAATAAGTAATATGTCATCCACATACACTACAAGGAAGATAACTGTGTTCCCATTAACCCTCTTGTAGACATAGGGTTCATTTTCATTCTTGATAAAACCAAACTATTTGATCGCATCATCGAATCGAAGATTCCAGCTCCGAGAAGCTTGCTTTAGCCCATAAATGGACCTTTGCAGCTTGCATACTTTTCAGTACGGTGTGGATCCACAAAACCCTCAGGCTGTGTCATGTACACATCCTCGAGTAAGTTTCCATTCAGAAACGCAATTTTGACATCCATCTGCCAGATCTCATAATCGTGATATGCTGCAATAGCAAGCATGATCCGAATGGACTTAAACATCGCCACTGGAGAAAAGGTTTCATCATAGTCAATACCATGAATTTGCTTGAAACTTTTAGCCACCAATCGACCCTTATAGGTATGCGTAAGTTCATCCATGTCAGTTTTTCTCTCAAAGACCCACTTACACCCAATGGGTTTGACGCCCTTAGGTGGATCAACCAAAGTCCATACTTGGTTAGTGTACATGGATTCCATCTCGGATCTCATGGCCTCTAGCCATTTCTCAGAATCTGGGCTCATCACAACTTCCTGATAGGAGGTAGGCTCATTCTCAATGAGCATAACGTCATCATGGTCAGACAAGAGAAATGAGCATCTCTCAAGCTGACGACGTACCCTATCAGACCTGCGAAGAGGTAGGTCTACCTGAACAGGTTGTTGTTCCATAACTCTTTGTGCAACAAACTCATCACCCACAACACTTTGTGGTTCCTGTTCAACCTCCATCAAGGCCTCAGTGCTATGGTCATTATCTTGAATTTCTTCAAGATCGAACGTACTCCCACTAGTTTTTCTAGAAACAAAATCCCTTTCTAGAAATACCCCAGTCTTTGCCACAAACACTTTGTGCTGATTGGGAATGTAGAGGTAATATCCCTTTGTTTCCTTGGGATATCCAATGAAATAGCACTTATCGGATTTGGGTCCTAGTTTGTCTGAGACTTGACGTCGAACGTAAGCCTCACAACCCCAAATCCTCATGAAAGATATCTTGGGATTTCTCCCTGTCCATATCGTATATGATATATTTATCACAGCCTTGGATGGTACACGGTTAAGTGTGAAGGTTGCTGTGTCTAGAGCATATCCCCAAAAGGATATAGGAAAATCTGTGTAACTCATCATAGATCATACCATATCTAATAGGGTACGATTCCTCCTTTCAGATACACCATTCCACTGTGGTGTTCCAGGAGGAGTGAGTTGAGATAGAATCCCACACTCAGCTAGATAGTCACGAAACTCATGGCTAAGGTATTCACCACCTCGATCTGATCGAAGTATCTTAATACTCTTGTCAAGTTGGTTTTGTACTTCATTCTTGAATTCTTTGAACTTTTTAAAGGATTCTGATTTATGTGTCATCAGATATATATAACCATATCTACTGAAGTCATCAGTAAATGTAATGAAGTACCTGTAACCACCTCTAGCAGCAACATTGAAAGGGCCACATACATCACTATGTATAAGTCCTAACAAGTCTATTGCTTTCTCACTGTGCCCACTAAAGGGAGTCTTGGTCATCTTGCCTAGAAGGCAAGACTCGTATGTCTCATATGATTCAAAATCAAATGAGTCCAACAGTCCATCCTTATGGAGCTGGGATAAGCGACTCTCATTTATGTGACATAAGCGACAATGTCAGAGATAGATTTAGTTCAACTCATTTGTCTTGAACCTTTTGGTACTTATGTTATAGATGTGGCTCTCTAAGTCTAGAAAGTAGAGTCCGTTCATTAGAGGTGCACTACAATAGAACATATCATTTAAATAAACTGAACAACATTTGTTCTTTATTATAAATGTAAATCCTTTCTTGTCCATACAAGAAACCGAAATTATGTTCTTAGTCAAAGCAGACACATAACAATATTCATCTAGTTCTAGTACAAGCTCAGAGGGCAGAGATAGATCATAAGTTCCTACAGCAACATCAGCAACTCTTGCTCCATTGCCTACTTGTAGGTCCACCTCGCCCTTTGTCAATGCCCTACTATTTCTCAGTGTCTGCACATTGGTACAAATGTGATATGCACATACGGTATCTAATACCCATGATGAAGAAATAGATAGATTGACTTCTATAACATTTATACCTGAAATAGAAGTCTCACTTCTCTTCTTCTTAAGATCTTCTAGGTATGCTTTGCACTTACGCTTCTAGTGTCCAGCTTCCTTGCGGTGGAAGCAAGTCCCTTCTTTGACCACCCCTCCTTTCGGTTTCAGTTCTTTGTCTTTGCCCTTGGCTTGGGACTTTCCCTTACCTTTAGGCTTGCCCTTGCCTTTCTTCTTTTGCACCATCAAAATAGAGTCAGATTTTCCCTTCTTAAGGTTGAGCTCAGCAGTTCTCAACATGCTGAGCATCTCAGATAGTGGCTTATCAATTTCATTCATGTTGTAATTCATGACAAATTGATTGTAGCTTTGTGGCAAAGATTGCAAGATTAAGTTAGTGGTCAGCTCTTGGCCAAGTGGGAATCCCAACCTCTGTAGGTTTTCTATATACCCAATCATCTTGAGTACATATGGACTTACGAGAGTCCCATCTTGCATCTTGGACTGAAACAATGCCTTAGAGATCTCATATCTCTCGTGCCTTGCTTGTCCTTGATATAGTTGACGAAGATGTTCAACCATATCATAAGTATTCATGAACTCGTGTTGCTTCTGAAGCTCAGAGTTCATGGTCGCGAGCATGAGACATGACACATCTAATGCATTATCTTGATGCTTCTTGTAAGCATCTTTGTCAGTTCGCGAGGCAGTGGCAGGAGGTGCCTCCGGAATGGGCTGCTCCAGGACATACAGTTTCCTTTCTTAGGTGAGAACGATTCTCAGGTTCCTGTACCAGTCCAGAAAATTAGCTCCATTGAGCTTGTCCTTCTCAAGGACAGAACGCAGGGAGAGAGTATTTGTGTTTGTCGATATGGTAATCTACAACATGCACAATGCATAAAATTAATATCATATTTCATTTATCATTTAATTAGACCTTTAATCAAATGATGATCCCACTGAATTATAGGACTTTTGTAGAATCGAGTTATGGATGTGGTCAAACCACATTACTAGATTCTTACAAACTAGCTATAATTCTCGCGGGACAAGATCCACATCATACTACGTCTTGAGTTAACTTTGGCTAAATCGCCCAAGACTTAGTATGATCGGTAGGTAACACATTATCGATTACATCTCTATGCAACTCTTGTTTATAGGATCAAGATCAACATTTACAAAAGACCTTGAGTTAGCTTTGGCTAAATCGCCCAAGATTTAGTGTAAATGCGATCTTATCCTATCTTTCCAACGGTTGGAATATACCTATAATTCTACTCGATCTAATTGAGTTAACTAGTTTTACTCAATCTAATTGAGCTTACTCTCACCCAAGCCGTGATAGGCGGGACCAAGATTGTCCCTCCGCACCCTACCAAGATAATATGCGTTGTTCTTCTTTGGCAGATTCAACAACTACAAATGATCGAGGTAGTGATGGGTATCAAGACTTGGTATGCATTTTCGAGTTGATTCGATTTAGATCTAATCTAATCGAGAATGTGTATCATATACGCATCAAGGCCTTTATTACCCTATACTAGTATGCATCACATACATACAAGCATTATACTAGCATGCATCATATACATACAAGCAAAATATCCTAGCATGCATCATATACATACAAGCAAAATTTACTAGCATGCATCACATACATACAAGCAAAACAAATATATATATATAAATTAATTGTAATGAGGTCATGACCCTACTATGATCTTCTCAAGCCAATGAGAAGATCGGACGGTCAACCTAGAGTTAGCGGCTTCTCCAAGCACATCCTTTGACCGCCATGTGTCGTCGGCACCCTCCTCATAACTCCGTCTACTAGTGGACCTTCCACCGCTCCATTTTGTACACTACAAACATGAAACTCGAGTTACATTCGAGTCTAAAACTATTTACAACTAGAATTTTAAAAGAAGAGGCACGACGCGCATGTCGCATACCCTATACAACATGCACAACCACAAAAATGACACGCAAGCCGTATTATGAATTACAACACATTTATCATCCAATCATATTGTGGTTATTGGGTCATGACCATCATAAAATTATACATAATTCTAAATTATGTATTTTACAGAAATTTCTATAATTATTTCTATTTTTTTCAATTTTATGAGTCACCTCTGCGTAACAGTCCCGCTAAGTGGTTTCCGGGCGCGATCGCGGGACAATGCCCCTTTCAGGATTAGGGGCAGTGCCCCTACTCGCAAAATGAACTTTGCGAGTATCCCATCTTGATATTACAACGACTTAAGTCGCTATCCCAAAAACCTAAAACGAGAACTCGCCGTTTCGGAGAGTTTTTCTCGGTGGTTGAAGCCTACAAGTGTCCCAACACTTGTTGCTTCGACTCTTCGAGAAAAATACCCAAAAATCTATAAAAATAGGAAATTTATAGAAACTTAAAAATCTATAATTTTTATATCTAAAAAAAAACTACAAAATATAAACACATACATGCTTCGCACGTGGCTCGATACACCGCTGACTTTTCCGAGCCGCAAAAACCGCCAGTATCATGGAAACCTAAGCCCGACCACCGGATCCGCATAAGTATAAAAAAATTACATGTACATGTTTAAAACCTTAGATCTACATGAGAAGAGCATTACCCTTGATGCGATGCCCTTCGCTTATCCCGCTCGTCCAAATGGCTTGCCGGAACTCGAGAGTGTCAAGTATACACTCCTCTATTGGTATCCACACAAGCAATAGGTGGAGAAAATCAATCTAGAGTGTGCTAGCACTCATGGAAGTTTCGCCCAAGGAGAGGATGGAGAGCTTGAGAAGAGAGAAGAACCAAAGAAGAAGATGAAGTTACCACACAAATTAACTTCCCACTCATTCCTTCTCCTAAAGTGGTCGGCCACTTCTTTGGGGGGTTACATGCATGCATGTAACTCCAAGAGTCAATGGCTCTTAGTCTCCCTCATGAGGTGGCACCCCATGATAAGTCCATGATGATGTAGAACATTATCATTGGTCGGCCCCCATGCCAAGTCACCATGACATGACAATTGGTTAAGTCAAAATTGATCATTCATCTTCCCTCTCAAGTCAAGTTAAACTTAACCTCTTATCTCCCATGGTTGATCAAATCTAACCACTTGATTCAAGTTAATTTGATTTAATGAATCTCTATTCATTAATTTAAATTGACTCAATGAATCAAATCTAAATTAGACTCATTCAACACTTGAATCAAATTGAGTCTAACTCAATTAGTCTAATTTGGATTACTCTTAATCCAATTTGGTTCATCCCATGAACCTAATCCTTATGGTTCATCATATGAACCTAATCTCCATCTAATTGCCCTTTGTGTGTGACCCTATAGGTTCTTGTAACGTTGGCAATGCTCCTAAATCGATTTAGGAACATAAGCAATGAGCGGTATCTAGCAACACATCATTGCTACCCAAGTTACAAGAATGTTGAGATCCAACATCACTTTTGTGACTACTAATTGTGACTCTCACAATATGTGACAATGTCCCTCTATCCTTAACATATAGATTGAACAATTGAGTCATAGACCGTGTCATCATCGGTACAATCTATATCTTGAACTCCAAGTATACTCACTCTAATCAAATGAGCTCAATATCTCATATTGACTCATTTGGGCATAACCATGCACTTCGTGGTCTCACTCTATCAAGAATAACGATGTCACTCCCGTCATATAGGAGGGATAGATCTCATCTACATCACTCACATCCCTCTGCATAATTTGTTACATATCCAGTAATCGCCTTTATAGTCCACCCATTTACGGGTGACGTTTGACGAAGCCAAAGTATGCAACCTCTTATGTAGGGAACCATGGTGACTTCAGGTCCAAAGACTAATAGTCATACTAATAGTCACATGAGAAAGTATATGACACTCATATAACGATCCATGATACTTTCTCATGGCGGGTCATTCAGTATACATTCTCCAATGCATACACATGTGTTAACTTGATATCTCATATCCATGACTTGTGAGATCAAGTCATCGAGTTGACCTACATGCTAGTCTCTACGCATTAACATTGTCCCTGAATGTTAATACTTGACTAGGAATGATTAAGAGTAGTGTTCTCTATATCATCTCATTATCGATTCAACCAATCGATTGATATAGATAAGAACCTTCTACTCAAGGACGTTATTATACTTAGTTATTTGACACCAATACAAGTAAATATAATAACCATATCTTTATAAATAGGAATATGATACAATAATGTCCATACAACAATCATCACATGATTGACTCTAGGGCTTTCACTAATAATCTCCCACTGGCACTAGTGTCAATCACCGTAGTATCTAATACCCAATGCCCTAGTGTGACGATCATGTTTTTTCTGTGCCAAAGTCTTGGTCAAGGGATCTGCGATGTTAGTCTCTGTGGGTACTCTGCAAATCTTCACATCTCCTCTATCGATAATCTCTCGAATGAGATGGAAGCGTCGTAGTATGTGTTTGGTCTGCTGGTGTGAGTGAGGTTCCTTAGCCTGCGCAATCGCTCCATTGTTGTCACAATAGAGCTCTATAGGATTTGTTATGCTAGGAACCACCCCAAGCTCAGTAATGAACTTGTGGATCCAAACTGCCTCCTTTGCTGCCTCTGATGCAGCGATATACTCGGCCTCTGTTGTAGAATCAGCAACTGTGTCTTGTTAGTTTCAAGAGAATGGCAGAAAATCGAGTTGTATTGAAATACAACAATTAAGTCGAAGAAGTAAAAAGAAAGGAGGTGCTCCTGTTGACGATGAGGCAATACGAGTTGAGGTAATAATAATATATTTTACTCTTTAAGTTGGGTTTTAATTTTTTTTTCATTCTATTAACATTTTATTTTCTTGTTAGAATTTACTTAAAGAGGCTGTGGATCGTCACCTCCAAGATAAACCTGAAGGAACACAACCAATAGAAGTACACGAGGAGGCATTTCGGTAACAATTTACTTATAATTTAATTTATTTTTTTATAGAAGTTAAATATGGTTCAACTTTAATTATGTTTTTTATATAGTGAGGTTTTTGGACCCGAGCACTCTGGTCGAGTTCGATGTTTAGGAGTTGGTGCGCTACCTAGCCAAGTGTTCCCAGAGCAATGTAAACACAATTCAATGTACTGGCAAGATTATCACTCTAATTCAGATTTAACAGATAAATTTAGGGAAATGGGAGAGAAAATTAAAGAAATGGAGTTGCGAGACGCACAATGGCAGACAGAAATAGAGGAGATGAGAAGACAGATGCAAGAAAATAATCAGTTTCAAAAATTTGCACGAGTAATGCTAAATATGATGTCTGGAAATGTTGGGGGCTCTCGTGGACCTGAATTTTTACCGACACAAGTAATAATATTTCTCACACAAACAAAATAAAGGCAAAAAAGTATTTTTATAATTAAGTACATGATATCAAATTTATTTATTTTTATAGATGGCAACTATATTTACAAATATTATGCAACAATAATTTCCATCGACTACGGAAGAAAATAGATATAGATCCTCCCCATCACCAGAACCAGATGACTAGTGAGAATTTTGAATGCAATCGCTGAGGTTAGTTTTTAAATACATATGTTTCTATTAGAGTATTTAATATTTTTATTTTTTAATTACATATGTTTCTATTAGAGTATTTAATATTTTTATTTTTTAAATACATATGTTTCTATGCTTGCCATATTTGAACCCAACTCCTTTTGGCAGTATTGCACTGCCATAATGTTTGAAATGATTTTTAACTAATAATTTATTTTCTATGAAATGGGGTTAACTTGCCTTTGAAGAACAATATTGTAGTTCAACAAACTAGGATTTGAATCAATTTTGGTGAACTAGATAGAATTAGCCTGTTCTTGTGTTTTATTTAATTACTTTGTTTCATTTTTCATGTAAATATTATATCAGGTATAGGATTTTCAGAATTATATGAATTGATGATATTACATTGGTATATGTAGTTTAAAGAACAATGTTACATCTTGGTACTATTGTAGATAAAATAAGAAATTCACACCCAAAGATATGCTCATCCTTCTAGAAGTATCTAACTGTGTATCCATATATGCTATGTTGGAAGATAGGAAGATTTCTTATAATGCACATGATAATTTTTGGTAACTGTGTATCCATCATGTTTTGTTGAGGCTGGAATTGATGATAGCAATGCCAGTAAGTTTGATTCATGGGAAAGTTTTGATAATTTTCCAATAGTTCATCAGACAAACTGAGAAACACTGCATACCCTAAAGCCTAATGCTCATACCCATGCTTCCATCCACTGTGGCCCCTCAGCTCCATCTAATGCACAGCCAGCTATGGTGCCATCAGTCGAGTTGCTTGAGTGCACAATCATCTATTAGTTGACTGCTACCAGTGTTCACTATGAATGCTCCTGAGGAAACAATTCCATATATTTGAGCAGTAGAAATGTTAAAAATACAAACAACTTTGACTAATTATAGAAGGAAGAGTCACAACAATTTTAATGAGAAAAAGAAGTTTATGGAAAAGGAAACAACACAAAAGAATGTAACAAAGCATGATTACCTGGCTTTATATGTTGTAAGCATTCGGCATTTAGGATATGGATGGTGTCATCTGATAGTGAGCAATGAAGTGAAACAAGGTCACTGGCTGCCAATAAATCATTGAGGGTGTTCGAGCAGCGGAAGGAAATGCAGTGACAGATTTCCTTGATTTTCCTTTCACCTACATGTTTTATAAGATTAAAAAGAGTGAGACTAAAATTTCTGAATCTGATACTACACCGAAAGGCAAAAGGCTTTGTGCTTGTGAGAAATGGACTTCAATCACACGGACATGCAAACAGAACAACTGTAGGGTCACCATATCTCTGACTATGTTGACACACAGTGTTATATCTAACTAAAATGGTAGAAAAATTCCTGGACCTGGAGTCCTTAAAATAAAAGAAGCAACAATATGTATCTGAGTTTAAACGGTGTAACTTTGCCGGAGCTAAAAATTGTTTGTGTAACTTTGCATGGGTATGAGCATTAGGCTTTAGGGTATGCAGTGTTTCTCATGGGTATGAGCATTAGGCTTTAGGGTATGCAGTGTTTCTCAGTGGCAATTCCTTGTAGATTTTGTTTAAAGGTACAAGATTAATCAGGGATAATTCTGTCTTGAACTAATAGGTTAGGCATGATGAGAAATATCTCAGAACCACTTATCTCTAGAGATCTTTCATAACTATTACAATTATTTTTCCGTGGTGTCGGAGTTCGAGCTAGTTATTCTAACCCACAAGTAAAACATAAATTTTCAGGTGCAATAATAAACTATAAAACAATCTCTTTTGTCATATGCTGCAACTCAAATAGGTAATCATTAACTTAGAATAATTTAATTGTGACTCATGATCATCTATTCTTTCATCTTCACATGTTGTTGCAACCTTGTGCGCAATTCTATCATATTCGCTTTTATCCCAATCAAATGGTCTGATCTGATGCTCCTTCATCAGACAAGACTAAGCTTAAATTTTCCTTATTTCAGGTTGAATTCAACGATTGCAAAAGGAATCCTTCATGCAAGTTTTTGGCTGCAAGGAAACGGATGTTGCTTGAGTAAGAGACTAAGAGTTCAAGAACAATTATCAGATGATCCTCAATTTTGCTGTCAAACCAAGCTCCCATGCTCTGATGGTCCTCAAAGGATTATTAAAACCTACTTTTAAGCCCATTTTTGTTGGCTGCATGTGATATTTTGGTGCCACTAGCTGATCTCTGCTTCATGGGGCATGCTCGTCATGGCATATTATCACGGGATTATTAATGCGGGACAGTGATAAACATGTGCCTCCAGGTTTTGCAGGACCAAATCTGCCATTGCATTCCGAGTAAAATGTAGTGTGGAGTAAAATGTTAATGAGATGTATTAACATTTTGAACTGAAATATGAATATTATGTGTTAGTTTGATAATACAATAAATTTGTTTTGTGAAGTGAAATGTGAATATTGTAAATTGATTTAATTTAGTATTGTATCAATATGATATGAGATCATTGTTCAAACTTGATATTAGAAGCGCTTATAATCTCTCTTAAAAATATGATTATAGAACCGGTCGTAAATGTTTCTAAAATTATTGCTTGAGATATATATACATTAGGAGCGGTTTTTAACCGCACCTAAAACTTTGTTTATTGGATTGCCATACAAACACATTAGGAGCGGTTATAAACCGCTCCTAAAACTCTGTTTATTACATCCACAAATAGACACATTAGGAGTGATTTTAACCGCTTTTAAAACGTATATTTATAGATGCGGTCACAAGTGTTTGTACAATAGGAGCGGTTGCAAACTGCCCCTAATTCTTTAGAACCAGTTAAAAATCGATTCTATAGGTCTCCAACACAAGTGGCTCTTTGTTTTGAACCACCGATTTATTTTATCGCTTCGGTTGTCTTTAGCATCGTCATTATCTACAACGGTTAAAAACCGATTCTAATTATTTAGAAGCGGTTGATAAGTGGTTCTAAAGACTTTTTAAAACCGCTTCTAAAGGTTTTTTTTTGTAGTGTCCCTTGTATTTTTCACTCCTTTCTAAATGTTTTTGGAATGCTGACTCATGACAGAAAGAAAAAGCTAAAGAAAAAGAAGCTAGACCAAGCTCTAGAGTTTCATCGTCTGCTTTACGAGCAGCACATGAGATATTTGGTGATGTTGATGAGCTTCTAATGCTCCAGAAGTAAAGCCTTGCCTCTAGTGTTGGCGATGGTAGTTGGTGTGAAAAGGAGTTGGAGGATGAGTTTGAACCTTTTATTCTTTCAGAGAAGTATATGACCCTAAAGGATGACATTATACGAGAAACAGATGTACCCGAGAGAATTCAGGCAACAAACTTCACTGTCAGTGTTTAAATTTTCTTATTGTTGCATGATCAATTACCTTATTTCAGATTACTAAATATCTACTGATAGTCGACTTTCTTTACTTTGCAGCTAGCTGAAGATATTACTGAGCCACATCCAACATACGATAAGAGTATAGAAGAGGAGAGTACCTGGATCTACAGCCAACTTACAAATGGTGGTATCTCTCCTCTATTTGGTTATGACTAGTTTCTCAAAGAAATAAACAAAGAGGAAATTGAAAATGTATTGACAATGATGCATGTGCAGAAGCTTGTTATAGGTTTTATTTGGGATGGTTTGAATTATGTATCTTGAGGGCTTTTGAAAAGATGGAATACTCTGTTGTATTTTTTTTTTAGGTTCCTTCCATTAGCATGTATCTGTTAGTGAAAGCCCTAGAGTCAATCATATGATGATTGTTGTATGGACTTTATTGTATCATATTCCTATTTATAAAGGCATGGTTATTATATTTACTTGTATTGGTGCCAAATAACTAAATATAATAATGTCCTTGAGTAGTAGGTTCTTATCTATATCAATCGATTGGTTGAATCGATAATGAGATGATATAGAGAACACTACTCTTAATCATTCCTAGTCGAGTATTAACATTCAGGGACAATGTTAATGCGTAGAGACTAGTATGTAGGTCAACAAGATGACTTGATCTCACAAGTCATAGATATGAGATATCAAGTTGACACATGGGTATGTATTGGAGAATGTATACTGAATGACCCGCCATGAGAAAGTATCATGGATCGTTATATGAGTGTCATATACTTTCTCATGTGGCTATTAGTATGACTATTAGTCCTTAGACCTGAAGTCACCATGGTTCCCTACATAAGGAGTTGCACACTTTGGCTTCGTCAAACGTCACCCGTAAATGGGTGGACTATAAAGGCGATTACTGGGTATGTAACGAATTATGCGGAGGGATGTGAGTGATATAGATGAGATCTATCCCTCCTATATGACGGGGGTGACATCGATATTCTTGATAGAGTGAGACCACGAAGTGCATGGCCATGCCCAAATGAGTCAATATGAGATATTGAGCTCATTTGATTAGAGTGAGTCTACTTGGAGTTCAAGATTTAGATTGTACCGAGGATGACACGGTCTATGCCTCGATTGGTCAATCTAGATGTCAAGGATAGAGGGACATTGTCACATATTGTGAGAGTCATAATTAGTAGTCACAAAGGTGATGTTGGAGCTCAACATTCTTGTAACTTGGGTAGCAATGATGTGTTGCTAGATACCGCTCATTGCTTATGTTCTTAAATCGGTTTAGGGACATTGCCAACGTTACAAGAACCTATAGGGTCACACACATAAGAGCAATTAGATGGAGATTAGGTTCATATGATGAACCATGAGGATTAGGTTCATGGGATGAACCAAATTGGATTAAGAGTAATCCAAATTAGACTAATTGAGTTAGACTCAAGTTGATTCAAGTGTTGAATGAGTCTAATTGAGATTTGATTCATCAAATCAATTTAAATTAATGAATAGAGATTCATTATATTAAATTGACTTGAGTCAAGTGGTTAGATTTGATCAACCATGGGAGATTAGAGGTCAAGTTTGACTTGACTTGAGAGGGAAGATGAAAGGTCAAGTTTGACTTGACCAAATGCCATGTCATGATGATGACTTGGCATGGCCGCCCAATGATGATGCTCCATATCATCATTGACTTTGTCAATTGGTGCCACCTCATGAGGGAGACCAAGGACATGGGAGTTACATGCATGCATGTAACTCCTCTCCTGAAGTGGCCGCCACTTTAGGGGTTTCATTAGATGAAATTCATCCGTGAGTTAATTCCAACGTCATCGTCTTCCTTGGAACTTTGTCTCTCAAGCTCTCCCTCTCCCATCCCTCTCTTTGGCCGAACCAACCAAGGAGTGCTAGCACACTCAAGGTTGAGTTTTCTCCACCTATTGCTTGTGTGGATACCATAGAGGAGTGTGCACTTGACACTCTCGAGTTCCAATGAACTTTGGACGAGCGGATAAGCGAAGGGCGCCGCTACGAGGGTAACGTTTCTAACCTCTTAGATCTAAGGTAGATCTAGGATTTCTGTAAGCACATACATGTAATTATAACGGATCCGTGGTCGGGCTTCCGAGGTTTCATAACGCAAAGCGGTTTCAGGCTCGGAAAAACCCAACAAAGGGTATCGAGCCACGCATGAAGCATGTATGTGTTTCGCTTTTGTAGTTTTTATATTAGATATAAAAATTACAGATTTATATGTTTCTGTAAATTTTCTTATTTTATAGAATTTTTGGGTATTTTTCTCAGAGAGTCAAGCAACGAGTGTTGGGACACTCGTAGGCTTCAACCGCCGAGAAAACTCTCCAATCGTAGTTCTCGCTTTAGGTTTTTGGGACAGCGACTTAAGTCGCTGTAAGATCATTGTAGGGACACTCGAAGTTTATTTTGTAGGGGCGCTGCCCTATCCCCTAAAGGGCCATGTCCCGTGATCGCGCTGAAACCGCTTAGCGGGACTGCTACTGAGAGTTGACTCATAAATTGAAATAAATTAGGAAAAATTATAGAAATTTCTGTAAAACTACATAATTTAGAATTATGTATAATTCTGTGATTGTCATGGCCCAATGACCCCAATTTGATTGAATAAGTGTGTTGTAATTGTGGTCAGTGCGTATCAGAGTGTATGCGACCGGTGTCACCTCTTATTTTGAAATTCTAGTTGTAATTAGTTTTTAGACTCGAATGTAACTCGAGTTTCATATTTGTAATGTACAAAATGGAGCGGTGGAAAGTCCACGAAGACGAGATTACGAGAAGGGGTGACGACACATGGCGGTCAAAGGAAGCGCTTGGAGAAGCCGCTAGCCTTAGGTTGACCGTCCGATCTTCTCATTGGCTTGAGAAGATCGTAGTAGGGCCATGACTATATCACATTTAATGATATATATATATGTTGATATATATATATGTATATTTAATTGTTTTTGCTTGTATGTATGTGATGCATGCTAGTAGAAAAATGTTTGTATGTATATGATGCATGCTAGGTTAATTTTCTTGTATGTATATGATGCATGCTAGAATAATTAATGTATGTATATGATGCATGCTAATATAGGATAATAAAGGACTAAATGCGTATAAGATACACATTACGATTAGATTAGATCATAATCGAATCAACTCGAAAATGCCTACCGAGCCTTGATACCCATCACTACCTCGATCATTTGTTGTTGTTGAATCTGCCAAAGCAGAGCAACGCATATTATCTTGGTAGGGTGCGGAGGGACAATCTTGGTCCCGCCTATCACGACTCGGGTTAGAGTAAGCTCAATTAGATTGAGCAAAACTAGTTAACTCAATTGGATCGAGTAGAACTATAGGCATATTCCAATCGTTGGAAAGATAGGTTAAGATCGCATTTACACTAAATCTTGGGCGATTTAGCCAAAGCTAACTCAAGGTCTTTTGTAAATGTGGGTCTTAATCCTATAAACAAGAGTTGCATAGAGATGTAATCGGTAATGTGTTACCTACCGATCGTACTAAGTCTTGGGCGATTTAGCCAAAGCTAACTCAAGGCTTAGTATGATGTGGATCTTGTCCCGTAAGAATTATAGCTAGTTTGTTT
The DNA here is from genome assembly GCA_025175895.1 of Wurfbainia villosa. NCBI lineage: Eukaryota > Viridiplantae > Streptophyta > Magnoliopsida > Zingiberales > Zingiberaceae > Wurfbainia > Wurfbainia villosa. Next base: position 57,864,328 of record CM045996.1, on the reverse strand, counting down.
GAATCTAATAATGTGGTTTGACCACATCCATAACTCGATTCTATAAAATTCCTATAATTCAGTGGGAGCATCATTTGATTAAAGGCCTAATTAAATGATAAAAGGAATATGATATTAATTCTCTGCATTGTATGTTGTAGATAACTATGTCGATAAACACGAACACTCTCTCTCGCGATCCGTCCCTTGAGAAGGACAAGCTCAATGGAGCAAATTTCCGGATGCACAGAACTTGAGAATTGTTCTCACCCAAGAAAGGAAGTCAGACGCCCGAGCGCCATTCCGAGGCACCTCCCGCCAATGCCTCATGAATGACTAAAGATGCTTACAAGAAGCATCAAGATGATGCATTAGTCATGTCTAATGCTTCACGACCATGAACTCGAGCTTGAAGCAACATGAGTTCATGAATGCTTATGATATGGTTGGACATCTTCGCCAACTATATCAAGGACAAGCTAGGCATGAGAGATATGAAGTCTCTAAGGCATTATTTGGGTCCAAAATGCAAGAAGGGACTCGTAGGTACATATGTACTCAAGATGATTGGGTACGAGAAAACCTACAAAGGTGGGATTCCCACTGGCCAAGAGCCCCATCGACCGAATCTTGCAATCTTGCCATAAAGCCTTCAATCAATTTGTCATGAATTATAACATGAATGAAATTGATAAGCCATTGTTCGAGATGCTCAAAGATGTTGAGAATCAGAGCTTAACCTTAAGAAGGGAAAACTGACACCATTTTGATGGTGCAGAAGAAGAAAGGCAAGGGCAAGCCTAAAGGTAAGGGAAAGTCCTAAGCCAAGGGCAAAGGCAAAGAACTCAAACCCAAAGGAGGGGTAGCTAAGGAAGGGGCTTGTTTCTTCTGCAAGGAAGCAGGACACGAAGCGAATCGCAAGGCATACCGAAGATCTTAAGAAGAAGAGAAGTGAGACTTCTACTGTATAAATGTTATAGAAGTCAATCTATCTATTTCTTCATCATGGGTATTAGATACGGATGTGCATCTCACATTTGTATGAGAAATAGCAGGCATTGACAAAAGGGCGAGGTGGACCTACAGTAGGCAATGGAGCAAGAGTTGCTGCTGTCAGAGGAACTTATGATCTATCTCTGCCTCCGGGCTTGTACTAGAATTAGATGAATGTTGTTATGTGCTCGCTTTAACTAAGAACATCATTTCAGCTTTCTTGTTCGACAAGAAAGGTTTTTCATTTATAATAAAGAACAAATGTTGTTCCTTTATTTAAATGATATGTTCTATCGTAGTGCACCTCTAATGAACGGACTCTACTTTCTAGACTTAGAGAGCCCTATCTATAACATAAGTACCAAGAGGTTCAAGTCAAATGAGTTGAACCAAACCTATCTCCGCATTGTCGCTAGGTCACATAAATGAGAGTCGCTTATCTCAAATTCCATAAGGATCGCTAGACTCATTTGATTTTGAATCATATGAGACATGCGTAGTCTTGCCTTTTAGGCAAGATGACCAAGACTCTTTAGTGGACACAAATGAAAGAGCAACAGATTTGTTAGGACTTATACATAGTGATGTATGTGGTCCTTTCAATGTTGCTGCTAGAGGTGGTTACAGGTACTTCATTACATTTACTGATGACTTCAGTAGATATGGTTATGTGTATCTTATGACACATAAATCTGAATCATTTGAAAAAGTTCAAAGAATTCAAGAATGAAGTACAAAACCAGCTTGGCAAGAGTATTAAGATACTTCGATCAGATCGAGGTGGTGAATACCTTAGCCATGAGTTTCGTGACTATCTAGCTGAGTGTGGGATTCTATCCCAACTCACTCCTCCTGGAACACCACAGTGGAATGGTGTATCCGAAAGGAGGAATCGTGACTTATTGGATATGGTACGATCTATGATGAGTCACACGAGATCTTCCTATATCCTTTGGGGATATGCTCGACACAGCCTTTACCCTTAACCGTGTACCATCCAAGGCTGTGGTAAAGACATCATATACGATATGGACAGGGAAAAATCTCAAGATGTCTTTTATGAGGATTTGGGGTTGTGAGGCTTACATTCGACGTCAAGTCTCAGACAAACTGGGACCCAAATCCGATAGGTGCTATTTTATTGGATATCCCAAGGATACAAAGGGATATTACTTCTACATTCCCAGTCAGTACAAAGTGTTTGTGGCAAAGACTGGGGTTTTTCTAGAAAGAGATTTTGTTTCTAGAAAAACTAGTGGGAGTACCTTCGATCTTGAAGAAATTCAAGATAAGGACCATAGCACTGAGGCCTTGATGGAGGTTGTGTTGGTGCAACAATGCTCCAAGCATTTATATGTTTTGATGTTTGGATAATCATTTAAGTTAGGCAATGTGTTGTGATCTAATTGCGAATGTGTTTAAGTGACAGGTAAAAGAGAAGTCCAAGTATGATCTTGGCAAAGGAAGTCCAAGGGATGGACTTGGCAGCATAAGACCAAGCTTGTAGTCTTGGCAGCGTAAAGTCCAAGTGAACCTTGGCAAAGGAAGTCCAAAGTAAGGTCTTGGCAGCATAAGTCCAAGCTTGTAGTCTTGGCAGCGTAAAGTCCAAGTGAACCTTGGCAAAGGAAGTCCAAAGTAAGGTCTTGGCAGCATAAGTCCAAGCTTGTAGTCTTGGCGGCGTAAAGTCCAAGCATTTGGCAACCCAAGACATGACGAAACCGAAGGAAGCTCTTGGAAGCAAAGCGCAAAAGATGAACAAGTCGCGGACTCGGAGGGATCCTGAAGGCGCAAGGCTTAATACGGAGCTAGAAGGTTGAGTCTAGGTCTAGGGTATAAAAACAAGTATGAATTATTCATACTTAATGAGTATCACCGATCGATACGATGTATCACCGACCGTCAGTCGGTTTACCGAGTCGTGGTGAAACTGACCATCACCGACCGCCTTGGGCATGTCACGATCGATACGATCGATCGACCGATCGGGCAACAATGATCGATCAAGGAAAGAAATGCCACGAATGCACGCGCCTCACTGATTGCCGCCGTGATCACTGATCGATCACTCCATCCCGATCGATGGAGAGATCACCGATCCGATCACCTGGCCGTGAGATTGCGGCCACGAATCTCCGCGGAGATCGCGTTAAAAGCCGTTGGAGCCGATCGTGATGGCATGCATCACCGACTGATCGAGGCCCAACGGGAAAAACAGCCCCTCTTCTATAAAAAGGGGTCATGGGGAGCATGGTGAGGCTAATGCTCCATCTCCTAACTTCATCCTCGTGCTCACCAAGTTTTCTAAGTGTTTTTAGCAATCCAACACCTCCTCTTCTCTTGTTCTTCATCATCCATCATTGTAAAGAAGAGGAGTGTATTGTAAGAAAGGTTTCTCCACCTTGGTTCATCCAAAGGAGAAGATAGTGAAGCTTAGCTGGGGCTAATCCACCTTACGGATTGCCGTGGAGTAGGAGCGCCATCTCAACCACGTAAATTGGGTGTTAGCGTTTGGTTTCTTATTTCGTATTTGTATTCGTTTTGTATTTGTATTGCTTCCGCTAACTTGATTGTAGAAACGAAGAAACGCTTAATCACCCCCTCTAGCGCTACAAGGTCCTAACAAGTGGTATCGAGTCTGGATCGCTTGGAAGATCTCACCATCAACCAAGGCATCAATGGCTCTTCAAGAGGGATATAGCATCGCCAAGCCACCACTCTTCGATGGGAGTCACTGCATATTGGAAAGGTAGGATGAAGTACTATTTAATGAGTAATATTGAAATTTGGCATAGTGTTGTAGATGGCTTCGAGGAACCGGTGGATGAGCGTGGAAACCCTATTCCAAGCAAGGATTGGACAAGGGAGATGAACCGCAATTTCGAGTCAAATGCAAAAGCCGACCTCACCATCCAATGCGCGCCACAATGGAGCAACTCAACAAGGTGGGGCCTTTTGAATCCGCCAAGGAGCTATGGGAAAAGCTCATTGAGCTAAATGAAGGTTCCAAGAAGTCAAAGAGGGCAAAGAAGGACCTTCTAATTGGACAACTTCAAGCCTTCCAAATGAAGATGCATGAAACCGTAAGCCAAATGCATGGAAGGTTCAAGGAAATTGTGAACGGACTCCATATCATAGGTGAGCGAGTGGACAACCGGGATTTAGTAAGGTATATTTTACAAGCTTTTCCTAGAAATTCTTTATGGACCTCTATAGTTGATGCCATTAAGGTAACTAGGGATCTCTCACAAATTAAAATTGATGAACTATTTTGTGAGTTTGAATTGCATGAACACTAACATGTCTTCTAAGGAAAAGGGTTTGGCCCTATTTGTTGAAAAGAAAGAAAAGAAGAAGAAAGAAAGGAAAGAGGTGTCATCTTCATCCGAGTCGGAGCAAGAGTCAAGTAGTGATGGAGACTCGGCTAGTGAGGTGACCCATTTTGTCAAGAAGTTCCTTAGAAAATCAAAGGAATTCAAGAATAGAGAAGCAAGGAAGGGGTCCCACTCATCAAGAGGTAAAAGTAGTGGTAATTCAAATTTTAACAATAATGTGATTTGTCATGCTTGCAATAAGAAGGGGCACATAAAGCCAAATTGCCCGGAGCTAAAGAAGAAGGAGGAAAAAGAAAAGAAGAAGAAGGACAAGAAGGAGAAGAAGAAGAAGGAGGCTATGGTGGCTCAAACCACATGGGACACACCAAGCGTTGAAGACTCATCTTCCGATGATGAGCTTTGCCACATCACTCGCCATGTGACACTCATGGCACTAGGAGATGATTCCGGAACGTCAAGCCAAGAAGAAAGCTCCTCAAGTGATGAATCGTCATCTAGTGACGATGAGGTAATGAATTCTCCTAAAGTAGAACTTCTTTATAAATCAATTGCATATCTTCAAGAAGCTCTAGATAAATCTAAATCTAAGGTTAAGAGCATGAAGATAGAATTAAAAGCCATTAGGGATGAAAAACTTGTACATGTTGACTCTTGCATGCTTAGGGAAGAAAATGAAAAACTTAAGGATGAGGTTAGTAAATTGAAAACATGTTTAGAAAAATTTTCAAATGGCTCAAAAGGTCTTGACATGATCCTTAGTAGGCAAAGAGCGGTTTATAACAAGGCCGGTTTAGGATATAAGCCAAAAGAGAAAGAGGTTGCTTATATTTCATTAATTAATAGGAAAGGAACCATTAAGGGTAAGGTTAAGAAAGCTTGGGTACCTAAGAAGTTTTTAATTAATGTTACCGGTCCAAATGTTTGGGTACCAAAAGCTTGTGTTTTTCATGTGATTTAGGTAGGAGAGCGAGGTATGTGGATTGTGGATAGCGGTTGCTCAACACATATGACCGGGGATGTGAGCAAGTTCTCCACAATTATATACGTGAAGTAGGGAGCGGTATCTTTTGGATATAGTGGAAAACTCAAGATACTAGGTAGAGGTACAATTGAGGTATCCCCTAAAATTGTTATTCACAAAGTCTTGCTAGTTGAAAATATGAAGTTTAATTTATTAAGTGTTAGTCAACTTTGTGATGCAAACTATCATGTCTCGTTTGAATCCTCTAAATGCATGATTAAACACAAGGAATTAAATGATTGCATGTTAGTTGGATATAGGAAATCAAACATCTATTATGTTGATCTTTCATATGCTTCTAACATTTCTACTAAGTGTCTTGTGGCAAAAGAAGAAGAATGTTGGCTATGGCATAGAAGATTGGGGCACGTCAACATGAAAAACATAGCCAAGGTAGCCAAGATGGAGTTGGTCAAAGGGTTACCAAAGGTCAAGTATGTCAAGAACAAAATGTGTGATGCATGCCAAGAAGGAAAACAAACAAAAGCATCACACAAAGGTAAAACCTTAACTAATACGTCTTTACCATTAGAATTATTGCATCTTGATTTATTTGATTGCCATAGCACTCCATCTTTAAATGGTAACAAATATTGTTTAGTCATTGTGGATGATTTTTCTAGGTATACTTGGGTTTACTTTATGAAACATAAGGATGATACCTTAGAAATAATCATAGGATTTAGTAAAAGGGTTGAAAATGAAAAGAAACTCAAAATCAACCGGATCCGTAGTGATCATGGTGGTGAATTTGAAAACTTTAAATTTTCACAATTTTGTTTAGAGCAAGGGTACAAGCATGAGTTCTCTTGTCCTAGAACACCCCAACAAAATGGGGTGGTGGAAAGGAGAAATCGTGCCCTACAAGAAGCGGCTAGGACTATGCTAAATGCATATTTTCTACCTAGCTACTTGTGGGCGGAAGCGGTTAATACCGCTTGCTATATCCAAAATAGGGTTCAAATCCATAGGTTTTTAGGAAAGACACCTTTTGAACTATGGAATGGAACTATTCCCACAATTCACTATTTCAAAGTCTTTGGATGTAAAGTTTATATCTTAAATACCAAAGACAACTTAGGGAAATTTGAATCTAAAGCGGATGAGGGAATTCTAGTTGGATACTCATCCACAAGTAAAGGGTATAGAGTCTACAATAAGAGAACCCAAGGGATTGAGGAGTCCTCAAATGTTAAATTTGATGAAACTATGAGTACCTACCCTAGAAAGTCCTCCATTGATAAGGATATTAATGACAATAATCAAGACATTACCCAAAAACTTCAAAATTTGACTATTAGGGGCAATGATCAAGGGGGAGGAAAAGAAGATTCCGATGATGAAAGAAGGGTGGAGGATAACAATGATCAATTTGAAACCCCTTCTAGAAACCTAAGAATTCATCAAGATCATCCACTTGACCAAGTAGTAGGAGATCTATCTCAAGGAGTAAGAACTAGGTCATTTCATAGGGCTCCTACTAGTCAAGTTGCTCTCATCTCACAAATTGAGCCTAAATCGATCAATGATGCACTCCATGATCCGGATTGGATTTTGGCAATGCAAGATGAATTGGCTCAATTTGAGAGGAGTCAAGTTTGGGAGTTAGTACCTAGACCCAATGATAGCACCATAATTACTACAAGATGGGTCTTTAGGAATAAGTTAGATGACCAAGGAATATCACTAGAAATAAGGCTAGGTTGGTTGCTAGGATTTAATCAAGTTGAGGGCTTGACTATGATGAGACTTATGCCCGGTTGCTAGATTAGAATCTATTAGAATTCTCTTAGGGTATGCTTCCTACATGGATTTAAACTTTACCAAATGGATGTTAAATCGGCATTTTTAAATGGTTTTATTAAGGAGGAAGTGTATGTAGAGCAACCACCCGGGTTTGAGAACATAGATTATCCAAATCATGTATATAAGCTTAGGAAAGCATTATATGGGTTAAAACAAGCTCCTAGGGCATGGTATGAAAGATTGTCATCCTTCTTAATTTCTAAGGATTTTAGAAGAGGACAAGTAGATCAAACCTTATTTATAAAGTCAACATTGAAAGATATATTCATAGCCCAAGTATATGTTGATGATATCATCTTTGGGTCTACAAATGATGATCTACTTCAAGACTTTATAAAAAATATGGAAAATGAATTTGAAATGAGTTTAGTTGGAGAACTCAATTTTTTCCTAGGATTACAAGTAAAACAAACCAATGAAGGTATCCATATTTATCAAACCAAATATGCAAATGAAATGATCAAGAAATTTGGTTTGGAAAATGCCAAAATTGTAAAGCACTCCTATGGCCACGAGCACTAGAATAGATAGTGATCATGATGGTAAATCAATCGATCTTAAACTTTATAGGAGTATGATAGGTAGCCTACTATACCTAACCGCTAGTAGACCCGATATTTTATTTGCGGTAGGTATGTGTGCAAGATACAATCTTGTGCCAAAGAATCACATTTAGTAGCCGTCAAAAGAATTTTAAGATATATTAAAGGTACTCTAAATGTAGGACTTTGTATCCTAGGACAGTCATTTGAATTGCTTGGTTATACCGATTCCGATTATGCCGGTGCAAATTGGATAGGAAAAGTACTAGTGGTGGATGCCAATTTCTTGGGTCCTCCTAGTTAGTTGGAGTAGTAGGAAGCAACATTGTGTTGCTTTATCAACCACCGGCCTAATATGTGGCTATGGGTGGTTGTGTAGCTCAATTGCTTTGGATGAGACATACTCTTGTGGACTATGAGCTACACTACTCTAACATTAAGGTTTATTGTGACAATGAGTACCATCAACTGACCAAAATGACATCACTCTAGGACCAAGCACATTGAAGTGAAACATCACTTCATAAGAGATCATGTGGCAAGAGGGGACATTGAACTTAAATATGTAGAATCTAAGTCCAACCTTGCCGATATCTTCACCAAAGCTCTTCCAGAAAATGAATTGACATCTTTAAGGAGAGAGCTTGGTATATGCTTGGAGTAAAATTCTAGGCTTGCATAATCCCATGTTTATATGTTATCTTTATACCTTGTTACATCTCACAAAAAGCCTTAAGAACCTTGATTTTTGTATTGAGACACCTAGAACCATGTGAGATAATAGGAAGGTGTACTTGGCTCATCATGCTTGTTATGATGCATTATGAGCCAATGACACACCTAGAGACATAAACACCTTATGGACTAATCATTGGGAAGGCTTGTATTCAAGTAATGGATACATAGCTCAAAGAACATGGTTGGAAATTCCAAATAATATATATTTTAAACTATGTTCATCATATTTTGAAAAACAATTTCCAAATGAACCACAAAAGTGATACAAAGGTTGCAAACTCTTTAGAACTTTTGTTAGATTCCAAGGTTGTATCAATCTTGAAATCTGAAAAACATATATTTTTCAAATTATTTTTCCTTCATCAAGTATGATTTCAGAAATGTGTACGCGAAATTTCGTGATTTTTCAAGATTTCTGGAATTTCTACCGCATTTCTAAAGTTGGGCTGAAAAGGCTGAAATTTCAGTTTCAGGTCTAGCAGTCGACTGGTTCAGAAACCAGTCGACTGATACACTGCGTTTTCTGATATTAAGCTCCATTTTCTGATATTTAGTGTATCCTTGATGTCCTAAAACTATGGTATGATAATGTTGCAATAAACAAAGTTTTAGAATGATTAATGCAAAGGTTTTAGGGGGAGTTTCATATATAATATCGTTTTCTTTCCTAAAATCCATTGTTAGTGCAAAGTTAGAACTTCATGTTTAATTCATTGATATGCTTTGCTTCAAATATGGTTTACACATCATATCTTGGATTAAGGGGGAGCTTAATTTCAATCTTATACCTTAGTCCAAGATCCAATACCCTTAACTCTTTCATTTATGAATCCTTCTCTTTTTGATGTCTGTCAAAGGGGGAGAAGGAATGTTTAAGTTAGAATCTATATTGGAAATATGATTATATTTTTAAAAGACCTAGCAAATGATTGTCAAACATCAAAAAGGGGGAGATTGTTGGTGCAACAATGCTCCAAGCATTTATATGTTTTGATGTTTGGATAATCATTTAAGTTAGGCAATGTGTTGTGATCTAATTGCGAATGTGTTTAAGTGACAGGTAAAAGAGAAGTCCAAGTATGATCTTGGCAAAGGAAGTCCAAGGGATGGACTTGGCGATAAGACCAAGCTTGTAGTCTTGGCGTAAAAGTCCAAGTGAACCTTGGCAAAGAAAGTCAAAGTAAGGTCTTGGCGGCATAAGTCCAAGCTTGTAGTCTTGGCGGCGTAAAGTCCAAGTGAACCTTGGCAAAGGAAGTCCAAAGTAAGGTCTTGGCAGCATAAGTCCAAGCTTGTAGTCTTGGCGGCGTAAAGTCCAAGCATTTGGCAACCCAAGACATGACGAAACCGAAGGAAGCTCTTGGAAGCAAAGCGCAAAAGATGAACAAGTCGCGGACTCGGAGGGATCGTGACGGCGCAAGGCTTAATACGAGCTAGAAGGTTGAGTCTAGGTCTAGGGTATAAAAACAAGTATGAATTATTCATACTTAATGAGTATCACGATCGATACGATGTATCACCGACCGTCGTCGGTTTACCGAGTGAGTCGGGTGAAACCACGACCATCGATCCGCCTTGGGCATGTCACGATCGATGTTACGATCGATCACCGCTATGGGCAATGATCGATCAAGGAAAGAAATGCCACGCGTAATGCGCTCACTCGATTGCTGCGTGATCACTGATCGATCACTCCATCACCGATGGATGGAGAGATCACCGACCGATCACCGCCGTTGAGATCATGGCTACGAATCTCCGCGGAGATCGCGTTTCAGAAGCCGTTGGCTTCGGCGGCAGTCGACTGATGGCATGCATCAGTCGACTGATCGAGGCCCAACGGGAAAAACAGCCCCTCTTCTATAAAAAGGGGTCATGGGGAGCATGGTGAGGCTAGTGCTCTATCTCCTAACTTCATCCTCGTGCTCACCAAGTTTTCTAAGTGTTTTTAGCAATCCAAAACCTCCTCTTCTCTTGTTCTTCATCATCCATCATTGTAAAGAAGAGGAGTGTATTGTAAGAAAGGTTTCTCCACCTTGGTTCATCCAAAGGAGAAGATAGTGAAGCTTGGCTAGGGCTAATCCACCTTACGGATTGCCGTGGAGTAGGAGCGTCATCTCCGAACCACGTAAATTGGGTGTTAGCGTTTGGTTTCTTATTTCGTATTTGTATTCGTTTTGTATTTGTATTGCTTCCGCTAACTTGATTGTAGAAACGAAGAAACGCTAATCACCCCCCCTCTAGCGTTACAAAGGTCCTAACAGGTTGAACAGGAATCACAAAGTGTTGTGGGTGATGAGGTTGTTGCACAAAGAGTTGTGGAACAACCACCTGTTCAAGTAGACCTACCTCTTCGCAGGTCTGATAGGGTACGTCATCAGCCTGAGAGATACTCATTTCTCTTGTCTGACCATGATAACGTTATGCTCATTGAGAATGAGCCTACCTCCTATCAGGAAGCTGTGATGAGCCCAGATTCTGAGAAATGGCTAGACGCCATGAGATCCGAGATGGAAATCCATGTACACTAACCAAGTATGGACTTTGGTTGATCCACCTGAAGGGGTCAAACCCATTGGGTGTAAGTGGGTCTTTAGGAGAAAGACTGACATGGATGGACTTACGCATACCTATAAGGGCCGATTGGTGGCTAAAGGTTTCAAGCAAATTCATGGTATTGACTATGATGAAACCTTTTCTCCAGTGGCGATGTTTAAGTCCATTCGGATCTTGTTTGCTATTGCAAAGATACCACGACATGAGATCCGGCAGATGGATGTCAAAACCGCGTTCGAATGGAAACTTACTCGAGGATGTGTACATGACACAACCCGAGGGTTTTGTAGATCCACAAAGATCGGGAAGGTATGCAAGCCGCAAAGGTCCATTTATGGGCTAAAGCAAGCTTCTGAGTCGAATCTTCGATTCGATGATGCGATCAAACAGTTTGGTTTCATCAAGAATGAAGATGAACCTGGTCTACAAGAGGGTTAATGGGAACACAGTTGTGTTCCTTGTACTGTATGTGGATGACATACTACTCATTGGGAATGACATCCCTTCGCTACAGTCTGTGAAGACTTGGCTGGGGACGTGCTTCTCAATGAAGGACTTAGGTGAAGCAGCCTGTATTCTAGGCATCAAGATCTATAGAGATAGATCTAAGAGATTGCTTGGCCTAAGTCAGAGTACATACATTGACACGGTATTACTTCGGTTTGCCATGCAGAATTCCAAGAAAGGACTTTTGCCGATGTCACATGGTGTGAGTCTTTCGAAGACTCAAAGTCCCTCTTCTAGAGAGGAGAGAGACCGCATGGATAAGATCCCTTACGCATCTGCTATAGGATCTATCATGTACGCCATGCATGTACTATCCCGATGTCTCGTATGCTTTGAGCATGACGAGTAGATACCAGTCAGATCCAGGTGAGCGTCACTGGATAGCAGTCAAGAATATTCTTAAGTACTTGAGAAGGACTAAAGAATATTTCTTAATATTTGGAGGCGATGAGGAGCTAGCTGTAAAGGGTTACAGCGATGCCAGCTTCCAAACTGACCAGGATGATTATAGATCGCAGTCAGGGTTCGTGTTTTGCTTGAATAGGTAGCACTGTGAGCTGGAAGAGTTCCAAGCAGGACACAGTTATTGATTCTACAACAGAGGCCGAATATATCGGTGCTTCCATCTCATTCGTGAGATTGTCGATCGAGGAGATGTGAAGATTTGCAGAGTACCCACAGAGGCTAACATCGCAGATCCCTTGACCAAGGCTTTGGCACAGAAAAAGCATGATGGTCACACTAGGTCATTGGGTATTAGATACTACGGTGATTGGCACTAGTGCTAGTGGGAGATTGTTAGTGAAAGCCCTAGAGCCAATCATATGATGATTATTGTATGGACTTTATTGTATCATATTCCTATTTATAAAGGCATGGTTATTATATTTACTTGTATTGGTGCCAAATAACTAAATATAATAATGTCCTTGAGTAGTAGGTTCTTATCTATATCAATCGATTGGTTGAATCAATAATGAGATGATATAGAGAACACTACTCTTAATCATTCCTAGTCGAGTATTAACATTCAGGGACAATGTTAATGCGTAGAGACTAGCATGTAGGTCAACAAGATGACTTGATCTCACAGGTCATGGATATGAGATATCAAGTTGACACATGGGTATGCATTGGAGAATGTATACTGAATGACCCGCCATGAGAAAGGATCATGGATCGGTATGTGAGTGTCATATACTTGCTCATGTGGCTATTAGTATGAGTATTAGTCCTTAGACGTCAAGTCACCATGGTTCCCTACATAAGGAGTTGCATACTTTGGTTTCACAAACGCCACCCGTAAATGGGTGGACTATAAAGGCGACATCGGGTATGTAACAAATTATGCGAGGGATGTGAGTGATGTAGATGGGATCTATCCTCCTATATGACGGGGTGACATCGATATTCTTGATAGAGTGAGACCACGGCGTATGGTTATGCCCAAATGAGTCAATACGAGATATTGAGCTCATTTGATTAGAGTGAGTCTACTGGAGTTCAAGCAATACGTAACTGAACGAAGTACAACATATGCCTCGATTGGTCAATCTAGATGTCGAGGATAGAGGGACATTGTCACATATTGTGAGAGTCACAATTAGTAGTCACAAAGGTGATGTTGGAGCTCAACATTCTTGTAACTTGGGTAGCAATGATGTGTTGCTAGATACCGCTCATTGCTTATGTTCCTAAATCGGTTTAGGGACATTGCCAACGTTACAAGAACCTATAGGGTCACACACATAAGAGCAATTAGATGGAGATTAGGTTCATATGATGAACCATGAGGATTAGGTTCATGGGATGAACTAAATTGGATTAAGAGTAATCCAAATTAGACTAATTGAGTTAGACTCAAGTTGATTCAAGTGTTGAATGAGTCTAATTGAGATTTGATTCATCAAATCAATTTAAATTAATGAATAGAGATTCATTATATTAAATTGACTTGAGTCAAGTGGTTAGATTTGATCAACCATGGGAGATTAGAGGTCAAGTTTAACTTGACTTGAGAGGGAAGATGAAAGGTCAAGTTTGACTTGACCAAATGCCATGTCATGATGATGACTAAGCATGGCCGGCCAATGATGATGCTCCACATTATCATTGACTTTGTCAATTGGTGCCACCTCATGAGGGAGACCAAGGGACATGGGAGTTACATGCATGCATGTAACTCCCTCTCCTTGAAGTGGCCGGCCACTTTAGGGGTTTCATTAGATGAAATTCATTTGGGTGAGTTAATTCCAACTTCATCTTCTTCCTTGGAACTTTTTCTCTCAAGCTCTCCCTCTCCCATCCCTCTCTTTGGCCGAACCAACCAAGGAGTGCTAGCACACTCAAGGTTGAGTTTTCTCCACCTATTGCTTGTGTGGATACCATAGAGGAGTGTGCACTTGACACTCTCGAGTTCCGGCGAACTTTTGGACGAGCGGGATAAGCGAAGGGCGTCGCTACGAGGGTAACGTTCTAACCTCTTAGATCTAAGGTAGATCTAGGATTTCTGTAAGCACATACATGTAATTATAATTTTATACTTCGCACGGATCCGTGGCCGGGGCTTCCGAGGTTTCCGCAACGCAAAAAGCAGTTTTTGCGGCTCGGAAAAACCCAACAGTATCGCAAGGAGTTGTGTCATAGCCTTTTGAAGGATCCTGATGCCAGCATGCAAGAGAGTGACGGTACTCTAAAGATGAAATTTCATAAGGTAGTTGATAACTAATCCTGGGTGTATCTTTTATGCAAATAGTTTGGAGATCAAATATATTCTTAGAGCAATCTCAATTGTTATTCAGGTTCTTTAGGCAGTTCAAACCTTGGACAAAAAGTGGTTGTTGCTTCAGAAAAGGAAGAATGCCCTTCAATCCTACTATAACAAACGTTTTGAAGAAGAAGCCCGGAGAATTGATATTGAATCTAGACATGGTTGAATCAATAGTTTTTTAAAATCAGTCGTTGAGGCATTAAGGGATGCAAAATCAGAAAGAGAGATTGATGATATTGATGTAAAGTTCAATCTACATTTTCCACCCGGTGAAGTTGATATGGAGGATGGACAATCTAAGAAACCAAAGAGAAAATCATTGTATAGTATGTGCCACAAAGCTGGGCTTTGGAAAGTTGCCAACAAATTTGGTGCAAATTCTGAACAATTTGGTCTACTTCTCTCATTAGAAAAGGCGATTTATTTATTTAGTTTTTTTTTCTAATTTTATTTTGCTAAACAAGTCAAAGATGTATGTGTGTGCTATGTTTTGGTAGAATTGTTTGGTGGAATTGTCGTTCATCATTTAGTCGGTGACTTCTCACCAAACAAGTTCATATTGATGGAGGTTATTTTGTGTTTCTTCCATAACAAAAGCGTATTAATTTTTGTGAAAGAGGTTTTGTTATTATTTTTTGGATACACTAGAAAACAGTTTAATTAGACCTTATGAACTTTTACAGAGGTTTGAGGATACATTTGGAAGAATGATAACTTGGCCTTATCATACCGTATAATTTTAATCTTTAATTAGAATATTATTAATTTTTATATTTATCTTGAGTTTATAATTTTTAATAAATATATAATGTATTTGTAGTTAACAGTAAGCAAAGATTACTATTAGGTGCATATGGAATGATATTTACATCTTTTTGTGTGGTATGATATCCATTCTTTATCATTATTTCTATTTACTTTGCATGTTTATTGTTTTATTTTAGTACATCCAAGAAGGACTTGCTTTAGCTAACTTTATTTGTTTGTCTTTCTATGAATAGAATCTTACATGACATGCTCTATGCATTGGTCTATCTGATAATATAGACTAATTAACTCTATGAATCTTAATTTAATACTTCTTTTTTGTAGAATCATTATGGATAAGAGTTGGATGTTTTTACCGAGACAATTTGAGGAGTATAGAAATGAACTTATAAGATGCTTGTATGCATGTGACTACTGTAAGAAATTTTCTAGAAGGTTAATAGTTGTTGAAGTTATATAGGAGTTACTTCCAGTAGCTAATGTAATATCAGTCGATCCTTTCTTCCGTTGACATACAATAAAGGCCTCATGTTAAACTATAAGAGATCTACAATACAAATCCTTTTTGCCCACCTCATGGCAACTACATTTCTTCGTGGTTCTCCTACAATAGAAATATTAGATATGCATTATGACTAGTGCTTTTTCTTCTTCTAAATTGAATTAATTTTTCTTCCAATTTGTTATTGCTAGTTAAAAAAAAATTAGTTAAGTTTGGAAAATGAAGCATGTAAACGGTCATTTGATATCTCATATTTCTGAACGCATTATAATTCCAAAATTATTTAGTTAGGAAGTTGAATGGATGAGGCTCTTGTGAATATGTGATTCACAAATCTACTTCAAAGTTGCTTGTATGCATGGATTAAGATCTTGGTAATTGATGGCCAATACAAGCAAGACAAACCATTCTCCTCACTTGACACTAAATCAACATAGGTGGAATATATGTGTATCACTTGCCTTTGAATTGCTCTACCAGGTGATACAAGGGCTAGTCTCATCTTGTAATAACTGAGATAGATTCTATGAAAATCAGGAAAGTGTATGAGCAACCTCCAATATTGGTATTGTCTTCATGCTTAAGTGTTTGAAAAGGTCCATGCCTAAGTGCTTTATCATCGATGGTTGGATTGGGCTTTCAGGGAGCCTAACAACAAATGACCAAATTTGTATGTCTATAACTGTCTTGATGATGTGAAAAATATTTTGCATCAGGAAGTTATAATTTCTGCAAGTGTCTCTTTTTCATCTTCAGGCAACATTCATTTAATATGTACCTTTTTTCAGACGATTATAAAGAAGGATATTATATTGGGATTGAAGTATCTGAAGATGACCCACAGGCAAGAAAGACCATTTTATGGGCCTAATTTGTGGCCACCTTCCGGTAAATTATTGAGAACTTCTATCTCCTGCCTTTTAGCCAATTCATGGAAGTGTATATTGTTTCTTTGTCCAAATTCTCTTTAGTGATTAAATTTTCAATAGGAACCACATTAGTAGTTTAGCTTTCTGATTTTTTTTGCTTTTCCTTCTGAAGATATATTACCTGGATGGAGCGAAACAATGGAGAACTATCATAAGGAAGCACTGTAAGTACTTTATGTGCAATTCAACATATTGATAATATCATACTTCTCTGCTCTTAATACAACCTTTTATTGAATGTCTTTTAATTAAGGAGTTATGATAAAGCAACTATGTATAAACTTAGCTGCTACACTGTTATCAAGTAAAATATTGCTTCTAAGGATTCTAATAAATAGTGAGAGCCTTTATGACTATTTCAACGTGTTTCATCTCTGCTTGCCCCTAAATGTCCACCGGAGGAAAGCAATAAATTCCATATGAGTCTAAGTTCACTAGCTTTCTAATTGGTTATTAGTTTAGATTTGATCCAATCAGCTGGTGTGTGCTTAGTCCAGATGGACAAATTAATTTTTATATTTATTGTGTTATTATAATTTTAAATAAATATGAAATGTATTTGCAATTAACAGTAAGCGAAGATCACTATTAGGTGCATATGGAATGATACTTTGCATTTCCTTGTTTGGTATGATATCCAATCTTTACTATTATTTCTATTAACTTTGGTTGTTTATTGTTTTATTTCATTACTAATATAGATATATCCATTGTATTTGTAGGTGAAAATTTTTGTGAATCAATATTATGGTTGAAGATAGTCTGCCTAGTTGAGTTTTTTTTTTACAAGACTTTGTTAGTTCTAAAATTTAATATTTTGAGTATTCTGTATAGTTGTAAAATACTCATCAAGACATTTGTAACTTTACTCAATGATTATGAAATAAATTTCTATTTTCTATTAGTACTTTAAATTATATTTTATAATTTTTTTATATTTTGAACATGGGATGAATTGTGATGATGTATAAATATTAAATTCATATTTATATTAGTGATCATTTTAATATATTTATAAATTATTATAATGACATTAATGAATGTCATTATAGATTAATTAAGGAGGCATTTAAAAAAATCTTATAAATTATCTTTACTGACACTTTTTGTTGTCTTTATAAAAAATATAAAGTATTTGTAAATGTCAAAATAAATAAGTTTAGATAACATTTAATTTTGCCCTGATTACAATGATAAAAAGACACATAAATGTCTTTAAAATATGATTTTCCTGACATTTTAGCGTGTCATTATATATCTATATCAAGACACTTTTGATGTTAATATTTATATTGTATAATGACATTATAAAATGTCAGGAAAGCGAGTCGGATCTAAGACGACATTACTTTATAGAGCGTTTTTCAGTGATGTCACTAAAATATTAGTGTCACTAAAAATATACTATAAGGATATTTATGAATGTCTTTAAAGACCATTATTCTGGTAGACCTTGATTTTGGTCTTCCTTTGCCAAGGTTCACTTGGACTTTACGCCGCCAAGACTACATGCTTGATCTTACGCCGCCAAGACCTTCCCTTGGACTTCTTTTGCTAAGTCTTTACACTTGAATTTCCTATCACTTAACACGTTCATGGTTAGATCATAAAATATTGTCTAACTATAGATGATTATCTAAACATCAAAACATATAAATGCTTGGGGCATTGTTGCACCAACACTATGTCCAAACTCCACTAACCCACCAAGACTCTTCTGCCTAATGACCTTGATATGCTAAGACTTCTTTTCCTAGTCAGATCCAACAGACCTACTAGGGCTTTCACCTACCTATTCAAGTCCGACAAACCTATTAGTGCTTTTATATGTTAAGTCTTGCAAACTTAACCCATAAAATCATATCACAATATGACTTAACTTTGAACCTTTAGCATAATTAAAACACAGATTCGATTATCTAGTGTTCATGCACTAATAGTGACTTGTCATTAAATCGATAACTCTTGGACAATCCAAAAATATTTATTAGCATATCGAGTTTTTGACGCACGTCGCTCATAATATTTCTCAATTATTATGTTTAATTTTAGAAAAATATAGATTAACTAATACAATATTTCAATTTCATTTGATAATACTATTTCTAATATCGCAAATACATATGAACTTAAATTAATTTGTCAATCTATTATTAGCAGTGTATTTTTTTATATTTATTGTATATATCATATTTTAAATTTGTATGTTCAAGATGAATTAAAAATATTAGAAAATCAATTAAAATGATTATTATTATTTATAGTCGCATCATAATACAATAAATAATGGGATAAATTTTATAAAATTAATATAATAAGACATAAATTTTTTCACATGATATACCAATACGTATCAATTACTACAAAATTCATTTAAATACAGAGAATTATTATGTTCATTTTCCCCTCAAAGTAAACAATCATAATATATATTTATTTTTATATCAATGGAATATATATAGTAACATTTATGAAATTTTAAAAGTTTAATGATACAACTGAACAACTTTTCGATATTTATTATTCTACTTTTCATTTAATTATGATAAATTTTTATAACATCCCTTTAATTTTAAATGAATATATTAACAATGAATTTTTATCTTCTTACATATTAATAATGAAAATAAAATGAGAAAAATATTTTTATTATATTCTTGATATTTATTTAATTGTATTTACTTTAGATTCTAAATTAAAGTTGAATGTTTTATATGAAATGTGAGTTATGTATTATGATATTTTAATACCAATGAAAGATTATTCTTCTCTTGATCTTGTAAGTATAAAATACTAGAAATAATCTATATGACATTTATAAAAAAAATATGATTTAAAATATGAATTATAAAATAATATATCAAAACTTTAAAATATTAGTAATAGTAATATAAAATTTATAAAAGTACAATTTGATTAAAAGAACAGAAACATATTAAAGGATCCTCAAGTTCAAATAGAAACTTAAGAATTATTTGATGATTTATTTTGATTTTAGTGATAAAATAGTAAAATAAATTTTGATATTTTATGATAATGATCGTAGCAGACTCAGAGTTTTCTTTTACTTTCTATCATCATAAAAGAAATCTTAGCTTGTTCGGTATCACCTATCACCATAGAACAAATGTTCAATTCTAGAAAAAAATATATTAGGCAAATGACATTCTACTTTGTCCTCTGATTTTTCAGATACACAAACATTGCTTGATGATTTGGATAAGAGCAATAAAAATAAAATAAAAATACAAGAAATGTAGTTTTATGAAGATGAAGTAAATGTGTTCAACATTGAAAGAACTACACCTATGGGAAAATAAAATGGAAGTGAATAACAATATTATTTTTTAAGATAAAAAGAGTAAAAAGATAAAAAAAACTACGGGATCTTTGATTCTCTTATATTCTAAGGAGATATATAGGTAACTTAAATAACTATATATTTGTTAATTAATTAAATTTCTAAAATACAAAAATAATAATTTTAAATCTTGAATCGATGGGCCCGAGCCGCGGGTCAATAATTTTGAATTGTGAATCAATGATTCTAAACTGTGAATCGTAACCATCTTAGACGGTTAAAGTTAAGGCACTACAAGAAAAATAAAAGATAGCGACAAATTTTTAGCGACGAAATAGTATTTCGTCGCTAAAATTAGATATTTGCGACGAAATAATATATCGTCGCAAAATAATCTTATATTTGCGACGAAATATAACATTTCGTCGCAAATATACTATATATTGACGATGATATAAACATATTCGTCGTAAAATAATACTTAGCAACGAATAAATATAGAATCGCCGTAAACTACTTTGCGACGAACTATTAACATTCGTCGTAAATTATTCAGTCGAGTCGCCAGCCGAGTAAACTGGATTCTGTGGCCGGTCGAATATAAGACAGTCGAGTCATCAATCCCGCTAGTCGACTGAATATTAGCGACGATATATTTAAATTTCGTCGCAAACATATCAATCGAGCCGCCAGTCGAGTTAACTCGATTCTTGACCGCTGTCAAATTACTGGCAGTTGAGTCGTCAATCCCACTAGTGGATTGATGATCAATATTGGCGACGAAATATAATATTTCATCGCTAAAGTAAAATATATTGACGACGAATTTTAAATATTCGTCGCTAATTTTTATTATATTAGCGACGAATACATCATATTTCGTCGCTAATATACGCGAAAAAATCCTACCCCGCGCCGATTCTCCTATTTTCTCCGCACGACTTCCTTTATTCCGGTGATTTTCTGCTCTCCGTCAATTCTCCGTGTGACTCTCCGACGACCAGCTCCGGTGACAACTTCGATCCCGTTTGGAGCTTCTTCTCGGTGCTTATCTCCAGCAACCGGCTTCCACGATAGCTCCATCCTCTGCCCTCCGCCGTCCGACCTCCAGCTCCAGCGACAACTCGGCCCTTCGGCCTCCACCCTCCGACCTCTAGCTCCGGCAATAGCTCGACCCTCCGACCTCTAGCTCCAGCCACAGCTTGACCCTCCGGCTTGATCGGTAACTATTTTATTTTGATATCTATTTGTCGCACATGAAATTGCATCTGTCAATTCGCTTTAGAAATTTGTTTAGTTAAGGAAATTTTTAGTTGCTGTAATGAAAAAAATATTCATAGTTGAATTATTACTTAATTCTCTTTGTTTGAATATGATGGTTCTATTTTTAGCCTGAGTGATTATACCACTATTTGAACTTGGCTAGCCATGGCCCATAGATTTGGGATTAACACGTTGTAACATGTTTTGTCCATACTTATTTATGCATGTTCATAGTAATAACATGTTGTGTGAAGTTTAAATTATAAATATTTTAATTATTTTATATGTGATAACTACATTTAAGTTGATAAATTTTTTTTATTGAAAATTAACATAAAAATTATTTTATATATGGTTAACCAGGGTTCAAAAATATGGATAAAAGTTAGATAATGATTCAGAATCGGATTAGTCCTGAATATATAAATGGGTTGAATAAATTTATGAGTATGACAGAAAATTACATGATCAGTCTGAATTTATCGAAAATTTATTGTCCATGTCGACGGTGTGACAATTTGTTTCAGTTTGAATTGGATTATGTGTAAGGGCATCTGTATAGATGGGGATTCGATAGACTATATAAAGTCTGGAACTTTCATGGAAAAGCTTCTACATCATCCGGTAGTATAAACCAAGCAAATCAAGTGTATTATTTGAATGATATCAAATGTGGAGGTCATTGGAAAATCGTGCAAAGGGTTCACCATCGAGAAATATACGAAGTAACTGAAGTTGATAAAGTATCAGACGATTTTGAGGATGATAATAGCTTGAATATGGAGCCAAACCAAGATATTGCATCCAATGATTCATCTTCAGTAGTCGGTGAAGACTTAGCAATAACTCAACTTTACCGATTAGATGTTGCACATCACTAAATAAATATGACAAATACACAAGTGGATCTGGATATGAGCGCTCAAAGTAATCGTATTGTTGATGGTGAAGATAGTGAAAGTGACAGCGAGACGGATGATTATTTATTCTTTTCAGATGATGATAGTGATTAGTTGTATTTACACGGTATTTATATTGTTCTTCATTTATATTTCATGTTTTTAATATAATCTTTTATTATACGTCGATCTGTATATAATGTTTATGTCACAGCTATGCCGCCTAAGAGAATTGAGCACCCCCCGGTTGTGCTTATGCCTGACGATGACAGTGCTCCTGCTCCTACTGGTTAGTTATGTGGTTTAATTTTAAGTATGTATATTTTGTTTCATATATATTTAATTTGTTAGTTGTTAACATTCTTTGATTTACAGTTCATCCGACACGTAAAGAGACACGAGTCACACACTTCGATCGGCTCCGATGGTAAATTGAGGAACGAGATAGATTACCCATTACCTTCTGTAAGAGCGATGGTCACCCTATCGGGACAAATGCAACTGTTTTTATGACAGAGTTAGGTCTGTCAATTAAGAAGTTCACTCCTCTACAAGCTAAGAGCTGGAAGCATATCCCTACGGATAACAAACAGATGATCTATGACCGATTATCAGTAAGTATGAGTATTTTGATATTTATATAATCAATCATCATTCGTTAATAAATTTCAATATTGGTATTTTTTCAGACCGCTTTCGATATCAATTTTGCCGAGGAGGCAACGTTGGTAAGGAAGGAGATCGACAGGTTAATGCGTGCAAGGAACAGAGAATCAAAATAAGATGCACACTCATTATAAGAGCCTATTGCATCTTCCCCCTACTGAGCGCCAACATCATATGTCGATTGAGTATTGTGAGACACAGGAAGATTGGAACTATATGTGCGATTTGTTTAAATCAGAGAAATTTCAGGTAATTAAATCTATATAAATTAAAATATTTGTTTTATAACTCATGTTTTATGTTTTATCTTAAGAATTTTTTATATTGTAGACACGATCGGCAACAAATGCCCAAAATCGAGCACAACTACCATTTACCCATCGAGGTGACTCTAAATCATTCGTCCAATACAGTTACGACGGTGTAAGTACAAACTTTATAGTTACAATATATTGTTTGATATTTTTAATATTAACACATTATAATATTTTTCAGACCGATCAGTCTCAGAGAAAAGATTGGATTACTATCTTCAATACAACACACTGTAGCTCGTCAAAAGGGTGGAGTGGAGAGAGAGCTAAGATGACATACGTAAGATATAATCGATAAAATTTAGCAAAGTTATTTTTAAATTTGTATAATTATTTGTAAATATATTAATAATATATTTGTTATTCTTAGGGTGATATGGTGAAACTGCGAGATGAACACATCCAATCACAAGAGACCGAAGATAATATCGATGCGGTTCATATTGCAGATCAGATTTGTGATCAAGTACTCGGTGTTCACTCTGGATATATTAGAGGACTTGGAAGTGGGTCAAAACCAGTTAGGTCAACTTCTTCAGATGTCAGCTCCTCCAGAACAACTAACGCATCACTGCGTGAAAAACTTCAATCCACCGAGCAAATATTAGAAAACACTCAGGCTCAATTAGCTAGCACCCAAGAAGAGTTGGCGACAATGAGATCAAGACAAGATATGTTTGAAGCAATTCTGAATCGGCTTGCACCTGAAGCATTACAATCATTGATGCATGAGTCATCTTCAACTCCACCTCCTCTTCCATCTTAGAGTTCGTGAACATTTATATTTTGAGCTAGTGAATTTGAATGTGTTTGCATTTTAATACTATGAATTTGTGAAATTGGATATTTTTGGACTTTAAATTTGATGTTATGTATGCGTTTAAAATGTATATGTTGGTTTTATTATTTTAGTTGTATGTTGTTAAGTAAAATTATGTAGTTAATTATATTACAGGATTTCGAATACAAATAAAATGGATTATGCAAATATGTATTTCTAAGGTTAGCGACGATTTTGAAAAATTTCATCGCTAACTGTCGATATACAATATCAAGATTTTGAGGTTTAGCGACGAAATTTTAAATTTCGTCGCTAGAGTTTGGAGTATCAGTCGAGTCGACAGTTGACGCGTTCAACTGCTGTAGGATGTTAGCGACAAAATTTATATATTTCGTCGCAAATGTGTCACTAGTTGAGGCGCCAGTCAAGGGTCTCCCGATTCTGTGGCTGACCAAAATTAGACAATCGACTGCTTTCTTGCATCAGTCGAGTGATATTAGTGACGAAATAAGTTATTTTCGTCGTTAACCTTACAGTCGAGGTGCTAGTCGAGTGTTTTCTGATTTTGTGGCGGGTCAAAAAATTAGACTGTAAAATACCGAAGGAAAAAAAAAATATTCCTCGATAATTGATAAACTATCTTGTGGAATTTTTTTGAAATTTTTAAAAAAATTTCTGGACTCAAATAGAAATTTCTATGGAAGTTGCGGGGAAAGATTTAAATAGGCTTTGGGGAAAGCCTGTTTGGGTTATCTGCATTTGAGGGATGGTTGGGGATATAATTAAACCTAACCTAGTCTAAGAGTTAAATGGTTAGGAATTAATTTAAACCTAGCCTAAGTTTAAATCTTATGGATTAATTAAATGGATCTAGAGTTAAATTGCTTGTAGGATCCAAACCCGACCCATTTAAATTGGAACCGACCCGACCACTTTATTTCTATAACGCCAACCTTTCTTCATTTACTTCGCCGTTCTCTCCGCAGTTCCCAAATCACATTTTCTTCCTTATCACCGCGCGACTCGTTTCATTTCCTCGATTCTTCTTCGCGCCGCAAACCTTCTTCCTCTCGGTTTCGTCACCGCCTCACTCGCCGGCGACCGCCCTCCTCGCCTCGTCGTCGCCGTGCGACCAGCCAGGATTGCTCGCGACCCTCGGACTGAGCATCACGCATTCCAGTCGTCGAGCCAACTCGTCGCCGTCCGCCTCTCCCTACCATCGATCCCCACTGCACGCCACCGACTAGCCTTCGTCGTGAGCAGCAGCGCCGCCGGGAGCGACAAGTTCGTCCTGATCCTTCTTCTTCGCCGATCTTCGTCGCCTCCCCACCTCAATCGGCGGTTTACAAGCCCTTCTGTCGGAGCGATCTGCCGTCGCCTCCTTTAATCTCCGGATCCAGAGGGCAGCAAAGCTCCGCCGCCACATGAGCTCGAGCTCAGTCGGTCGTTGCCCTTCCTGCTCATAGTTGCCGTCGGATCTATTCACGCAAGCTTAGCTCAGTAAGATCAGTATTGTTCATCGATTTTGGACGAGTTATAAGGTCAAGCTGTGATTTTGTTTCTTATTAAGCTTGATCTGTTGAATTGGGCAGGTGTTGGTGTCGGCAACAAGGAATAGGGGAAAGAGGGGTGGTTCTTTGAGGATTTAGGCGATTATCTACATCACCAATCTAAGGTAAAGTCTTCAACCTTTCCTCAGTTTTGGGATTATGGATTATAGCAGTAGATTTAGTAGGATCTGTGATAATTGGGAATATGTTATGATGATCAAGCGTTGAGGGAGCTCAGAGTAGAGGTAGTTTCCAATTTGGCTGAAATGTCTCAGATTTGATACTTGAATTTAAATGAGATCAAGGCGCTGCACAGTCAAAAGGAAACATGGTGAGTTCCAAATCTGATCATCTATGGCAGAATATCATGGTTGATGAGAGTGGTCAGTTAGTGTAATGGAATGGGGGATTTGCATGTTGTAATTGGACAAGGAATCAATTCAGTTTAAAAAGGATTCATAACTAATTACTCATATGATTAGTAGGGATTAACTAATCAGAGTTTAGAGTTGATTTAGGGATGCACTAGAGATTTATTGATAAACATATTGAATGTTGCAGGATGCTGATTCGACACTCATGAACGTGAAGATCCTTGATATGAGCTTCTCAACAAGTGGGTAATTTCCTACCTGGTCTGGGTAGTTGTATTTCATTCAGATTTAGTCATTGATATGAGCATGTTAGGTGTTCATATTACCTTGACCCTGTTCTTTTTATCGTATGCTTGATCCTTTGCCGTTGGCTATTAACTCTGTTGCTGATATCATGTTTATTTTACCATGATTAGGAGTTATACATATAGGTGATGCAAGTAACTTAGAATTTGTTTAAGTTAAGTGCAAGTGGTAAAGTCCGGATGACAAGCTGATTGTATATTGGGCAAAAAGGTCATCCGTAGGTAGATAATGTCTGTAACCTAGGGTTAGTTCTAGTACCCTTAGGTTGTATGTTACCACCGAATATGTGTTGTGTAAAATGGGCAGAGGAATGATACTTAGGGTATCGCTACGGACCGGTGGTCCTAGCTTGTTATAATCAGATGAGTACGAGAGAGTGCGTCGAGTAGATTGGTATGACTCTCTACAGGATAGAGAGTCTATGGTGGATGTATGTATGTGAGACATTGCATTCATGCATTTACATGCACGCTGACGACGAGGTCTCCCTTGTGGTTGAGAGAGTCGCCAGTCATCCTGCCTCCACGGTTACTCATAGGAGGAGTCACCCGTGTGAGGGCAGAGCATTGTGGTGCCGCACTCTACCACTATAGACGGTGGTAGTTGGATTTGCGTGTCGTAGTCGTGCGTGTGTGGTACTCGACCACTCATGGGTAGTGACTGTCGGAGTGACCAACAGCAGGGACCCCCATCGTGTAGCTTGCTCTTTACACTTATATGCTACTCGATCATACTGCTCACTCGGCCACTCGAGAGTAGTGGTTGGTGTTGAGTTGGGACAGTTGTCATGCTCGAGCCACCGAGGCCACACTGGGGTCGTGGTAGCTTTAGGGTGAACCGACATGACCATGCATGCCGCATTGCCGTATCTGATGGCACTTTGCATATTACCATATATAGATACATATATGTATGTATATATATATATATATGGATGGTTGAGATTAATATATATATGGATACAGTCTATATATATATGATTATTGTGATGTTGCATTTGTTTGTACTATGTTTGCTGCATTTGGGTGGACATCATATTCATGCATGTTTCTTACATATGTTATACGATTGTGTCGGATATTGGTATGTGTTGGACAGACCACTAGATACCTTGACCTGTAGCTAGAGTATATTTTGAGTTGATCTACTCTTCCTGTTATATATATATATGTTGGATATATGTTTAGGTTGGATCAGAGTAGCGTGGCAGACTTCAGGTATGTCTGCATTTTTATGTTGTTCATTCAGTTAGATGGTATATGCTTGTATTTATATACTATGCTGATATACCTGTTGTACTTCTAGAGTATGTCGTTGAAATACATGTGATATTACATATATATACATGTTTTCTATTACCTGCTGAGTTTTACTCACCACCCCATGGACTGGGTTTTCACGCCTGTAATGTAGAAGACTTCGTGATGACATTGGAGCACCGCCAGCTGACATCGTCTCATCTCACCTCCGAGGCTCCCGTGTCTATTTTTGGATTTTCCGTATGTCTTGTTTTGCATTCGGAGTTTTCGTGATGTTATGTATTATGTGATGTACGCACATGTTGGTGCGGGTTTTGTCAAGATTTTTTCTTTATGTTATGGTGTTAGTCATACCGGTATGCATGTGTAGGATGTATTGTTGTTGTTGTATCGTTTCCGCTGTGTGTAGTTGTTTTGATTTATATATATTGTTGTGGTTTGGTATATTTTTATATATTGTTGTCATTGTGGGCCTACGTGCCTTGTATTAACCTGAAATGTTGCCACGTACAGGGGAGATGTCGTCCGTTTGATTTTCGGCTCGGTATGCTCTCGGGGCGTGACATAGACAGTCGACTGCCTTATTGCGTCACTCGACTGATAGTTAGCGATGAGTATTGTAGATTTCGTCGCTAATATCGGTGATTTTCCTCTTTCCGTCATTCAAGATTTTGCGACAAAATCTGTTTTTGTTAGCAACATTTTTTTTTCGTCGGTATTGTTGACGACGAAAATATTTTTAATTCGTCGCTAATGTTTCTTTGCGATAAGCTTATCACGACGAATCTAGCGACGAAATATTTTCGTCGTAAAATATATTTAGTGGCGAATTATATGTATTAGTGATCAAAATAAATCGTCGT
Source organism: Wurfbainia villosa (assembly GCA_025175895.1). Lineage (NCBI taxonomy): Eukaryota > Viridiplantae > Streptophyta > Magnoliopsida > Zingiberales > Zingiberaceae > Wurfbainia > Wurfbainia villosa. The sequence goes on along the minus strand of CM045996.1, from coordinate 57,836,312 downwards.
TATTTTTCATTTTTCTTATAGTTAGAGTCAATTTTTTACGAACCGTGATCACGAATCATCGAACCATATATCAATTTCGAACCGTAGCCAAATCTAATCCTAACATACTATTGGTTTTTGATTTTACGAATTGCATGCGGATGACATAGGAAAGCTATTTCAGTACACCTCACTGGTGATTAGGTTAGGCTAGACTTATGTCATATAAACTGGATTATATTATTGGGCTAGAAGGGAAATTCATCTCTTAGTATCGATGTATTTTATTGTCCCTGCGGGAACGATATGATGGTAAAATAAGATGTTATTTGTAGAATGGACAGTGTTCGATTCCGGATGAGGGGCCTAAAATTCTCTTTGGTTTCAGATGGACCCCTCCCTATTTTGCCACCGTATCAAGTGATTTTGTCCCCCGTGATTTACCTCCCTCTCGTCAGTACTCTGGGACGGATAGCAGGGGGCTGCTAGTTGGACAGATTCTCAACTTTTACAGATGTATTTTATTGATCTAGTCCAAATTAAATATCCTCGATATCATGCGATATGAAAAATATGAATTAGCTAGTATGTAACCTCATAACAATCCATTCTTAGTTCATTCATAATAAATTTGAACTTTGATACGCAAGATTAGCACCCTTTAAGCATGTAGAAGATCCCACTATAGTTTTTTTATTTTTGAATAAAAAAGATCGAACAAGGCTTAGCTTACAAACGTGATACCAAAGGGAGCATCCTCGAGATTTCTATTTCTTTTTATACCGTAGGTAAAATAAATATTTATGAATAAATTTAATATTAAATTTGATAAAAAATTATTTATGTTTGTGTTGCTTGTTGAGACAGGGACGATGAGATGTCTGGTGACGAATGCGGCAAAAGCCAATGACTCAGACGAAAGAGAAAATGACGCGGAGGGAAAGCTGAGGTGGCAGGAGCGGTGTCTCGGTTGGGAGCCGAGCCGAATGGCGTGAAGTGGCCGATTGACGTGTTCTGCAAGACAGAAAAGCAGTTAAGGGCGCCGAGAGAGATCTCGGTAAGACCCCTCCGACGCTCAAGATAGGAATTAGTAAGAAAAGTGGTGAAAATAATGGAGAGAATTAGTTGAGAATGTACGAACCTCTGGTCTCCTCCTGTAGGAGAGTTATATATAAGAAAGAATCTTCCTGTCAATCAGTACGGTCGGTATGAGCGATATTCCTTCATGATGTATTTATGTCTGCTCTAAGAAGTAATAGGAGTTATTACCCTTATAAATACTGTAGGTGTGTGAGCTGTAATTAATACTCATCGTATGATTGATGGAAGATAATTCCTCATTAATGTGGTGGACATGCCTCTGGAAGCCAATATGGGCATATGTTCCATGGTCGGGGAGAAACGCTGACGAGGACTGTCTTATGGGTCATATGAACAGGAATACCCACCACGTCACTTGAGTAAGTAATATAAAGCATACTTTGGGAAGCCATACATCAAGATATCACGAGTGTCGAGAAAAATATAATGAGGCGTGGGGACGTCAAAATCTGATATGGCGGTGAAGAGTGTTGGTGAGGCGGGACATCCGAAATACAATATGGGAAATTTGAAGAGTATTGGAGACAGGGCATCTGGAATAGAATTAGTAGATGTAATCTGACTCGGATGTATTTATCGCGGATTTCCTTCCTTCCATGGAATAGTGATGCAATGAATTATGGTACTGATTGTTATATGTTTAGTCATAGGTTAGTTTTTTCGATATCAATTTATTACAATTAAATGAATTAAATATATACACGAATAAAAATTATGAATTGTTCGTATATAATATTTATAAATAATAATCACGGATGAAATTCATAAATCAAAATTTATAATATCAAACTAACCAATTAAACAAGATTAAAAATATCTAAATGAATAATTTCGAGTCGACCTTAAATAAGTTTAAGTTGGTAAAAAAAATAGTCATAAACTTACATAATCATTTTAATAATTTAATTTATTTCAATTTTAGCTCGATTATTAACATAAAAATTTAATTCGACTTGACTACGTTGACGAAAAGTGCAAGGGGGTCAAAGGCATGGATGTTTGCGAGATTGCGGCGCTCGGAAGACCTCACGTTGAGGTCAACGTTGAATATTCATAGAAGCCCTCTAATTTTAAAAATTATCTGAATTTGGGCGCTTGTTACTTCCATTTATAATGGCATGGATATAGAATTGGAGTATCCACGAGAATAACACATTGGTTAGAATAGAATGACACTTGTAAAATGAACATGAATGAATTTCGGAGGAGGATCTAAAATTCTTCTTTGGCGTCAGATAATCCTCCTCTGTTCTAGTCAATCGCGTCAAGACCAAAGACTCTCCGCGATTTACTTCCCTCACAATGACCATGTGACAGACTATGAGACCGCTAGGTTGACGGTTCCAATATTTTTGTGAAATGGATATAGAATTAGAGTCCCCAAGGGATGACTTTGTGGCTAGCGCGACAGTAGAATTGTGTCAATGAATCAAGATCAATTCCCAAGGGGCTATAAATTTTTTGGGGTGTTTGTTCTCTTACTGTGCTAGTCCTAAGTTGGACGGTATGCTCTCTGTAATTTATTTCCTTCGTATTGACTGTGGGATCGATTGATGGGAGCACTGAGGACGAACGAATCGTCTTTTGTATCAATAGATATAGAATTAGATTGAGATAATATGTTCCCATAAAGATCCAAATGGTTAGCATGGACGATAGGATTATCCTAAAGAATAAGAATCAATCTTCGAGAACTATAAAATTTTTTGGAGTGTTTATCTTCTACCATGTTAATTTTTGATTGAGTAAAAATATTCCTTATAATTTATCTTCCTTCATTTAACTATGAAATCGATGATGAAAAACATTGGATGAACACATCATTTTTTATTTTAAAGATGGAGGATAATATATATAATGATTTGTATATTTTATTATCAAAATCATTTAACTTCACATTTTTAATTATTTTAATCGGGCACCGAAAGCTTCAGATACCCATTTATTATCTAAAACAAAAATTTAATAAGTTTAAACGATAAACTTGTAATTTTTTCTGATTAACAAGTGATATTCAAATTTCGTCCGACTAATTTACTTGGTGAATCGGTCCTGTTCCACGGCCTCCGAAGAGTCTCCACCGGCCCACAAGGATAAATCAGGATAACGCACTGCCAAATCATCGTGAGGGATATGTATGTCAATTGAGTCCGCATCCCACACCGATCCAGTTGAAAAATAGAGACCCGCCTCCGCAACCCTCGAGCGAGTGGAAAACGATAAAATCTCCTCCGTGAACTGAGGTCGGCAGGGATCGAACCATGACTGTCGCAGTGAACACTCAAGCTCTTATCGACGCGCCGTTGTCCTGGGAGCATAAATAAACTTGCAATTTTATTTTACGATGATTCTGCTTGCGTACAGACAAGATCCGACCCGTTTGCAATGACCCGACAAATCTAATCACGTGATATGCACGCGTTGACAACCCAGCAATCAGACTCGACTTGGTGTCCAATGTCGGACTCATAGTTACTAAAATCCCCTCGTATTATATTTTATCACCAAGTGTTCGACATACAGAGCGTTATCTGAGATAATGTTTTTTCAAGGGTTTTTGATGCAAATTAGTTATAAAAGGGGAAGAACCGAAGGACGAAAGGGGCTTCTTCTGCGGCGCAAGCTTTCGAATTTGGCGTCGGAAAACTCCGGAGTGAATCCGGAGGCTCATCTCCTTGCCTTTGCCCAGATTTGTGTTTCCAGTCGTCGCGCTTCGGCTCCCGATTCCCTTTTTTAGGTTTAGGCTCTTGCTTTTTGTGCCCAAATTCGGGGGGTTTATCTTTCTGCATCTTGCCTCTTTGATCCGCGGCGAGGGGGTTGGGATCGGTTTCTTTGGGGTATCCGGAGAGGGGAAAGAAATTAGACTATGGAATCTGATGGCGGAGGCGAAGCAATCCGACCTTCCACGGCGGCGGAGGAGGCGTTGAAGAGGAATACCGACTGCGTCTACTTCTTAGCTTCGCCATTGACCTGCAAGAAGGTGCCTTTTCCCTTGTCTTGGTTTATGTTTTCTCGTATTTTGATAAAGATGCAATTTTTTATTTGGGCTGCGCATGTTTGCTTGGATTTCCTATCAGGCCTGATTGGCTCTTTGTTGATCTCTGGAAAACTTTTATGATGCGGCATAAATGTCGGGGTTTTATTATTTGTTAGATTCTACTTTTTGGTTGAAATTCTTCAAGTATTCCTTGTCTTTGCGAAATTAGAATTCTGCCAGTTTGTGTCGACTAGTTTGTTGCGCATGTTTTTTGAGGTGGTTAAGCTATCAGTTGCTGAACTTGCTTCTCAAATAATTGTTCGGGCTTGGATATCCAAAGGGCTCTATGTTTATCAGCTGCTGAAATTGCTTCTCAAATAACTGTTGGAACTCGGATATCCACAGGGCTCTATGGTTCCTTGGTTTTTTCATATTGAAGTGTGAACATCCAAATATTAGGAAATATGAGGGCATCATCTGGAATTGTCATCGAACTAAGAAACGCTAGGACCTTGTCCAGGGAAGCTTATATTAATTTTCTTCCTTGACATGGTTCGTGTTGTGTTGGTGGTATTATATATCTGATCATTTACAGATTATACTTGTTAAATCTTTGGCTCTGAGGGTTGCATCTCTACATACTTTTATGATACCAAGAAGCCTCCCTCGATTATAACTTGATTCTGTTTTGAGCTTTATGATTTTAGTCATGGATTTCAACAAACATCATTTCATGTTAAGAATTTAATGCTGTGCATGTAACATGTTGCAGTGGGTAACCATGGTAACGATAGACCCCTGTGCATTTGTTTGCCAAACTGTAATCTCTGTTGTAAACTTTCAACTTTTTGGTAAAACCAAAGTGTTGTCAACGTGAACACTTTAGTCTGAAAATTTTCTAGTTTCAACAGTGAACGATACTACTGCATTTCCAAATTATGCATTGCATTGAGTCTTTCACAATGGTGTTTCCTCTACTACCTGAATGCACCTTGAAAAATACAATTTTGACTAAACAAGCATTTGAAGGGATTGAAATGTTGACAGCATATCCTTGTATTGTTAAAATGGTTAATGCTGTTTGAGAATGTTCCAAATTGGGCAATGTACGAGGATGAAAAAAGACAATAATTTCTAGACAATTATCCATAACTGGGCCTTGGTTTACCTGGGTCTTGTGTAGGTTGTGATTTAAGGGTACTTTTTCTATAGGCAATTCATGTATTTGGAAAAATTAATTCTAAGGATACCTTTTTTATAGGCAGATGGATGCATTTGGAAAAACTAATTCCGTGGTAGTTTCCATATCATCCTGCAATTTTCTTTCTCTAGGGTGCATATAGATATTTTTTTATGCTAGTGTATTGTTGGCGCTTTCTCTCTTTCTTTCCTTATTTTTCATGTTAATTCAGACTTAATAGGGGTCTGAAGAAAATTTGAGTTAGGTTAGGATTCCTTTTTCTGTTGTATATTCACATTAATGCTTGGCTATATTATTGGGTGTTAATTAAGTTAGGCAATTTTTAAATAGTCGTTGCTAGTTATGGAAAAAATTATTATTTGAGCTTGTTATGTAAGTTAAAGATTCTTATTTATCCAAATTTGGCGTGCTTGTTATTGCTCAGCATTTAATTATTATTTAAGCAAACTCTAGATTTGAATAAGATACCTCTTGCAGTATTATCCAAACAACTTCTGGTATGCCATATCAGAAGTTCACTCAAACTTTTCTCTGGAACCCTTGTTTCTTAGAATAATTTTGGACTTTATTCTATTTCTATCCTAATATAAACTCATCTCAAGAGTGAATACTCAATTTCTAATATATCTATTTTACTCCATTTTTACAAATTTTCATTTAATCCTCACGAACTTCAAAATCTTATGGTATTTTCAGTCTAAGGAGTCGAGAAAGAAGATCAGATTATTTCATTTGAAAATCATAACTGACTCCATCTTAAAGCTCTCTCTTGAGAATCATCATCCAACTATTGTCTAGCCTTTAATTTAGTGTTGTTGTTAATATGTTCTTCATCATACCCTTTTCACATGTATTTTTGATGTTTTCTATTTTATGTAACGTGCTTGACATGGATATCCCATGCTCTAGTTTGATAGGGGAGTTTTTGAGGATTTAGTTTATTAGTTGTTAGCTATGTTGTGCTTTAATTCTACATTGAATGCTTTGGTCATAGGGTATCACGTTGAGTCCTATATATATATATATATATATATATATATATATATATTGTGCAGCAGCGGTGGCCTTTTTTTAATCTAGCACCTTTTCTTCTCAACTTTGAGATTTTGCACAATTAGCAACTACCCATTCTATAACTTTCGAGCTCATTCTAGCATTGCTAACATTGATTTTGCATGGAAATTGTTTAAACTGATCTATTAACTTGTTCCATTGTAGTGTTGGTTTTACATTCAAACAAATTGTTTGATATGATCTATGAACCTGCGTTCTCATTTCCCAATCTTTTGTATATATTGTATGTACATTTTGCTTTGAGGAATATTCTTCCTCGTGTTGATGATTGTATTTTGTACTAAAAAAAATAATACAATCACTTTTTTTTTTCAGGGGAGTGAATGTGATTATAGGCACAGTGAGGGTGCCAGAGTTAACCCCAGGGATTGTTGGTATTGGCTAAATGGGAACTGCCTCAATCCAAAATGTTCTTTCCGTCATCCGGTATGTCAGTTGTACATTTCTGTGCTTATTTAGAATGCACATTTATCAAACGTGATTTAAATGGGCGCTTTGCATCTTCTAATGGAGAATAATAAATTGCAAGTTACTAGTCTGCATAAGTTTTTGCTTGTATTAATATGATTTTCGCTCAGATGTTATCCCTTTTCTGCATAGAATTTTCTTTAATGCAATGATTAGGCGTCCAATGTTATCTTGATCAGTTATTAATTACTGTTTGCATAAGGGAAGGAAGTGGTTCTTAGAGGATCAGGATTACACATTGAGTGCCAGAATAGGCAATCTTCTAATTCAATACTCATAATGTCATAACTGTCAGTTCAGGTTCCAAGTTTGGATGAAGAAAAGTTGATGTCTACATTAGGACTAAACTTAGTCTAAACCTTTGAACATGAATCTTAACCCATGATAAGATTTATGTAGCCACCGTCATCTAGTTTGGACAAATAATAGCTTGATGACGATGTTGTTATCGATATTGTACTAATCTAAGAACGGCAACCACAGTTGCCTTGTAGTTTAGATGCTCAATTTGCTTCCCTTAGTTTGATGCTGATTATATTTCTCTGTCTTCATGATATGAATTGAAATGAACATCGAATGGTTGTCTGTATTTTTAATGCTTTGTTTGCTGAGTTTATCGCTGTTGCATCCGATGGTTGCCTGTACTTTTACTGCTGTAACTCGATCAATTTAGTAGCATTATGTACGCGGAGCTTATTGCTGTTGTTTGTTGTACAGCCACTTGATTCCATCTTCGGAATACCAATGCCAAACTCAACACAACCTCCAACACCAAGTCAGACTGCAGTATCAGCATCGACCGAAACTACCCGGGTTCTGAATAACACCAATAAGCAAAGTGTTCCTTGCTACTATTTCCAGCGGGGTCAGTGTTTAAAAGGCGAAAGGTGTTCATTCATGCATGGACCACAGGCTTCTGTTGACTTTGTTTCACAGCATGCAACAAAGGTTTCGACATTTTCTGCTGAACCACAACAAAGACATGAGAAAGATGCACCGAAGAAAATCACTAAACAGCAAAATGCAGCTGAAGCTAATCTCGATATTCCAAAGGTGGTTGTCAACAAGCATGTTGGCGTATCATCTGCAACACCAAAATTTGTTGCAAAAGCTGAAAATGTTTCCAAGTATGAACTGTCTGAAAATAAAATTTTACCCCCGTCATTAGGCAACGAGCCTCGTGCATTGCCACAGAATGGTGTAGTTGTTAACAATAGCTACTTGCGAAGCCAACCATGGGATCGGCAGGTGCAACCTACTGATGATGAACCAGATAATGGTAGGGATGCGGATGAGGTATTGCGGGAACTTTCTCCTGGTTTTGATGTGCTTGTAGATGATGATGTCGAAGACCCTGATTACTATCACAGTGAAGATAATTTCAGAAGATTGTCTGCTCATGGTGGGCAAAATATGGAAGATGAAGATGAATATGATTATCATCAGAGTGATTATGAAACAATGGGAAAGTTCGAAACTGATCAACGCAATGATACTGGCCAATATGAAACCTATGAGCAACCACATAGCAGGTATGGCTTGGAATCAAAGACTTCTCGCAGACTTTTGGAAAGATCACCATCCCTTGAAAAAAGAGTGCTTGATAGAGAGAGAAAACCCAATGCAATGAATGGGTCAGATTTGCGCTATCAATTAATGAAACGGAGAAGGTTCAATGATTCAAGGTCTACCGGTAATCATGATGGTCATAGGGAGCGCCACCGAAAAGATGAACATTATGCTGAGAGACATTATGGTCGTCCTGCTCGAAATAATGAGAAATTTCCTTCTGAGAAGTCCATCAGTAGTCGTCTGCAAGGCCGCATTGCATTTCCTGGGAGATCTTCATCTGATCCGGCGAACAATTTGCTCTTAGAGAAAGAGAAGGGAGGGAGACCTCGGAGCAGACTGTCACCGATAAGGCGAATAGACTACCAGGCAAGGAATCCAGAAAGAGCATGGTTGCAACCAAATGAGGAATTGAACAAAGACGAGAGGATCCATAAAAACAAAATAACCCCTAGAGATGGCACAAACTTCTTAGATTTTGCTAGCCCCAAGTCTCTTTCAGAGCTTAAAGGTACAAAGATCAATAAGAACATTCATAATCTCAGCATGACTGGTTCTAATCTGACAGTGAATAAAGTTGAATCCATAAAGGTAGAGGGGGTTCATGAATCAGAAAATCCTCTATCATTTGAGGGTCCAATGCCACTGAGTGCCATCTTGCAGAGGAAACGGAAGTTAGCGAATGTGGAGGATACATTTTCTACTGGTCACCATGAAAACAATCAAAGCGGTGGAGACTCTGCCATCATCGAATCAGTTCCTCTACTGGAAGCCAGAAAGGAAAGCAATTCCACAATAAGTAGCCCTGAAGCAGGAGTGATTCCTTCAGAAGATGAACTAGCTTACAATGATGCCATAGAAGATGGTATATCTCTGGAGAATGAAGAAGAGGAGGAGCTGGAAAATCATGACAAGCAAGACGGTGATTTCCATTATGAATCAGGAGAGTACAAAGTGGACGACGAAAAAACAATCCACTCCGACGAAGATGATCAAGATGACGACGACGACGATGATGATTTTGCTAGAAAGATCAGCGTCATGCTATCCTGAACGCAGACGGAGAATGTTTTGCTTAGCTCACCATCGTCAAAGAGGCCTCCCACGATCTTTGCGCCTGCCATAAGACATAAAACCATCAAACTTTAGAAATAAACAATGCAAAATCATTTCTTTTTCCTCTTTTTTTTTTCAGTCTTAGCACTGAAAGAAGACTGCAGATGGAAAAGCTGGTATGTGTGATTTGGCTTTGCCAAGATTGAAGTCATGTGTGTATCACTTATCTGGCCCTTAATGACATTATTCGAAGTGTGTTCGTATAGGTTACGATATGCCGAGGGCCATTCTCTTTTATTATGAATGTTTACTCTCTTGGCAGACAAAAAGAAGGGAAAGTTTGTCTGGATGACAATTTTTCTTCTGAACTACCAAGTATTTTTGTTTCCATTCATTGATGTTTAGTAGGGTTCTAATGACTTGATAAATTAGAATAGCATGTGTATAATAAAACTATCACAATTTTGAATTTGATCGAGTTGAGATTGAACGACAGTGTCGATTCTTTTTGGATCTTTGCTGTCTTGCTTCTTTTATTCAACTTCGAATGCCAAATGGTGAATGTTAAGACGAGATTTGTAATTATGTATCATGATACTTGGTGGAATCTTAAATAAGGCAATAGTAGAGTTAATTGTCATGTTACCTCAAGAGTTTCAACTATCACATACAATTTAACATAAATAGAGACGTTAGAGCATCTTTTAGAGTCATTATCGTTGCCTCCGGATTACGGTACAATGGTAGAGTATTCAATTTGATTTTTAATTATTCATTATTTTCTTTAGTCATGATATATTTGTAAGATTTTCCTCTAAATGGAGTGATAAATCAAAGATGTTACAATTATTGAGACTGTCCATATAAGTACTTTTTTATTTATTTTGATGGTTGATGGAGTGTATCTCGTATAGGGGTTAGGATTGACTATCCCTAAGATTAGTCGGATCGAAAGACTAGATATCTAGTCCTGATAAAAAAAAATTATTATCGTTATCATTAGCTTCTACGGGCATAGTCGAGTTAGAACTCGGATGATAGAGTTATTACAATGGACCAGAGTTGATTTTTCTCATGCCATTTGAGATTAATGCTCTCCCACTTAGGAGGTCGATTGGTCACTATAATTTATGCCTCTTTAGATAGACTAATCTAGAGGGATGTTCGGAGTGAATATTATTATTATTTTTACTAAAAACGAATCATTATTGTTGTGGTAATCCACCTTCGCCCAGAACGGTCTAGAGTTCAAAAAATTTTAGAATTCAATATTTTAAAATTCTCCAGTCTATAATCCAAAAATTAAAACTTCATCCTATCAATTTATCAAAACTATTCAAATATTGTCAAAAATTAAAATAAAAGTGTATTTATTAAGGAAAATGATCAAAAGTCGTTCCTAATATAATGCTTATTTATATAATTTATAGAAAAAATCATAACAGACATGATCATGTATTATACATACTAATCTAACACTTAAATCAATTATTATATGATAATAGTAGTAAAAATACTAGCAGAATAAATTGAACAATATTAGTATAACAAGTAGATAAGCCAAAACAAAATGATTTCGCAATAAATGACATTCAACAATTTTAGTTTTTTTTTTTGAAAACTGATAGTTAAAAGAGTAAAATATAAAATAGAATTTTCATCTATTTTCTTTTGTTTTTTTTTAAATGTAATATTAATGTAAAAGACCATTTGTTGGCTCTTAGTGTCTTCTTAAATCACGAAGAATATATTATCCAATTTAGAACTAATACGACAGGAGATCAAACATCTCAAAAAAATTACAATCATTGAGGATTGACTCTTGTTTATTGATGCAACTCTTTTTTTCATCAAGGTATCTAAACCTTTAATCCGACTAATTTCTAAGAATGATTAATTCTGTCCCACGGATCTTCGAAATGTCTCACCAATAGTCGAGCTGAGTAAGATCGGAACCTAAGCGACCTCTATCGGTCATCGAGAATAAATCAAGAAAATATTCGTAGTTTTTTTACAATTCAATATGAATTCTGTAGTGTTGGTGCAATCGGCCCAGGTCACGATTGACCAGGACTCGAGTTTGGCTCGAGTGATGTTTTGATGTGTTTTGATGTTTCGACAAAAACATATGACAATATAATTGTCAAGGAAAGTCCAAGCATGAGTCTTGCAAATGGAAAGTCCAACATGAGTTGGCAAGGAAAGTCCAAGCATGGTCTTGGCATGGAAAGTCTAACATGAGTTAGCATTTGAAGTCCAAAGGGTTTAATATTGGCGGTGTAAAGTCCAAACGGAGTCTTGGCGGCGTAAGTCCAATGTGCCTTGGCGGTGTAGACACCGTTAGCATGACATAGCCGACGGAAGCACCTGAAGGCTAGCGCGATGGATGAACAAGTCATGGATGACTTGGAGGGATCCGAGAGGCATGAGGCTGATGGAGGTGGCTAGAAGGCTTAGGTCTAGGCTAAGGGTGGTCTAGCAAGTATGGGGGAACCATACTTAAGTTAAAACCTCATGTTTGAGGTGTGCGGTCGGCCCCGGTGCCATGTGGCGGCCGACCGACCGAGTCAACTAGGGTTTATTTGCGGGTTATGGCTAGATCATTGCCATAGGTTAGCGATCGGTGATGGATCAGCGATCGATCGACTGATCGTGTGATCAGTCGACTGGTGCTCGAGAATTCGGCCACAGAATGGAGTCGAGACTCGACTGGTCGAGTGAGGACTCCATCAGTCGACTGATGGTCACAATCAGTCGACTGATGGTAGTTCCGTTGGACTTATCCAACGTGGAACTAGCCGTTGTCTCACGACAACAGTGGCATCAGTCGACTGATGGTCCCGATCAGTCGACTGATAGACTTTTTCCAGCACAGGTTGAAGCTATATATGGAGCTCGTGATGGAGGAAAAAGCAATCGGTTCTTGAGGGCTATTAGGGCGATTTGTTGGTGCAAATCAGGTCTCCAAGTGCAAGCAAGCAACCAAGCATTCAAGCAATCAAAACAAGTGTTGTAAAGTCTTTTCTTTACTTGTATTTCATATTCATTATTGTAATTGCTTGTATTTGTATCTTATTGTTGTAAGATTACTTGTAAGGGGTTTCTCCACCCTTGACTTGTGTCAAGAAGGAGTTTTATTGGTTAGTGGTGTTTGTGGCATCGCTAGGGTTAAATCTGAACCCAATCAGTGGGAGTAGGAACCGGTTCGGTTCGAACCACGTTATATGCTCTTGTTGTGATTTGTGTTGTGTCCATTTCGTTATTGCTTTTATCATTATATATCGAAATTGTAGACACGAACGAGATTGAATTCCATCCACGATCGGGCGAGACGCTATTCACCCCCCCTCTAGTCGTTCCAATATTCTTAACAAGTGGTATCAGAGCCCGGGGCTCTTCTACGGATTAACAACCGGGAGCTAAGGCAAAAGGCTAGAGGGTGAAGATGGAATTCCAAGACAAGCTTGGATGGGAAATCAACACTCCACCTCCATATGATCCAGAAGATTTTCCGGCATGGAGAGCAAGAATTGAAACATTCTTGATGATGAACATAGAGGATTGGTTCATCCTCATTGAAGGTCTTGAACCCCCTAGAGATAAGAAGGGGAATGTCCTAAAATTGAAAAAATGGACCCAAGAGCAACGCCAAAAGCTCTAGACCGAAGTTAAGGTAACGAAACTTTTGGAAGATTTAATCCCTAATGATGTTTTGTACAAGCTAGGGGATTACATGTATGCCAAGGAGCTATGGAGAAAGTTGGCAAGATTCCATGAGGAGAGTTCATCCTCAAGTGATAGTGAGGAATCGGAAGTTGAGATGGAGTCAATTTCCGAATCGGAGAAAGAAGAAGTAGAAGAGGTGGAAGAAGCATCTACTCCTAGGATTGAGGAAGAGAGACCATCCTCTACACCAGATCAACCTCAAGAAGAGCTTTCAACATCCGATCAAGATGAGGAAGCTCAAAATTCAACTCCGGCACCTACCACCACCCTAGGTAACTCAAACATTTTATTTTCAAATAAAAATCATATTATGTGCTTTGAATGTAGGGAGTATGGGCATTACAAGAGCAAATGCCCAAAGAGGATCAAGAAAGCTCCTCCGGCGCTTAAAAGTCAACAAAAGTCAACGGACGCCGGTTCTCCAAGACAAAAGAGCAAGGAGCATGTCATTTGCTTCAAATGCCGACTACCGGGTCATTACCGGAGTCAATGCCCAAAGAAGAAGAAGAAGGGGCAAAGGGGAGCATCACAAGTAGGGGGAGCCACTAAGGGAAACCCTAAGGTATATTTAAATAATGTTCCGTCTAATTTAAATATTAAAAAGCATGCTAGAACTAATTTTAGCAATTTTGTTATGTATCATAAAAAGCATGCTAGAAATAACAAACATATTTGTTTAGGAGCTAAGGATGTTCACCTTAAGAATAAGGAGAAATTTGGGACTAATATCCCTAGAAAAACAATACCTAGGGAATCTATTAAGAAAATCCAAGAACATCTAGGTTTTAATCCAAAATGAACTAGACATTTGCCAAGAAAGTCCAATGCCCAAGATTTAAATAAAAATTCTAAAATTGGGCAATTAGAATTAGAGAACCAAGCCTTGAGGTCAAGGCTTGATAAATTGGAAAAGACCCTAAACAAAATACAAAATCAATTTCAAGGGTCAAATTGTCAAACTCTTAGGTCAAGAAGTCAAAATCAACATCTAGGACCTAAGAGTCAAAAGTCAACCAAGGGCAAGAAAGGTTTGGGTTACAAACCTAAGCCTAAGGTAGTTTACCATAGTGTTCCATTTGATTATGGGACACAAACTAAACCTAGGAAGACCAAGGTGAATAGGGAAGTCATCCCTAAGGTTGACCAAAGGTTGTGCCTAGTGGCTAGGGTTTCGAAGAAACCTAGGGTGGCCACTAAGAAGGTTATTAGGGAGGTAATCCCTAAGGTTAACCTAGGCAAGACCCAAATGACCAAGGCTAATAAGCCTAGGAAGATCATTAGGAAGGTATCTAGGGAGGTTATCCCTAAGGAATACCTAATTAACTCTAGGAGCTCAAATCGTTTTTGGGTTCCTAAGAGCGTGATTGATTCACGCTAAGATGGGTTTAGGGTGTGTCAACCTTGATTGGATGGGTAGTTAACTCAACCATGGCAAATGTGGCATGTTAGGTCATTTTCAAGGTTATGGTTACCTTGGAAATACATTTGAGTCTTAATCCTAAAAGTTTTAGGATGTGCCAATATTACTTGTGAAGTTTGATAAAATGATCAAATTGACACAATTAGGGTTTAGAGTGTTAGTGTGCCATTTTGGGTTGTTGGCACACTAGGGAGATTAATGATAATATGGCAAAATATATCTAACCATATCAAATGATAATTAATATTAAAATTTAGGTATTACTATACCTATATATTTTATATGCTATGCTTTGATTGTCATATGTCATGTCATGACATCATGCCTAGTTCTATGATTTTATATGTCATGCTCATGTTTTAGGATTAAGGCTTTAAATGTCATGTGTTTTTAGATTTCATCTTAAGCCATGACATCATGATTATGAGCGTATGCTTATTTATATCATTTCTAATGTCATAATCATTCATGCATTAACTTGATTAAAATTGATTTAAGGACTATGACATGACTTGGAGTCCCAGTAATAAGGGAATCAAGTAGAGTTGCTTTAGAAAATGCATGAAACCCTAGTTTAGGGAGAACAAAACCCACATCTCACATCTAATTGACATGTATGTGTATTTATACACCATAGATACATGTGAGATGCTAGGATATGAGTTAAGTTCAAGGTGCATAGTTTTTGCATCTAGATGAACTAAAACTCATCTGGATCATTAGGAAAGCTTGGGTACAAGTCATGTGCATAGAGCCCAAGGAAAATGATCCAAAGTAGGTTATCAAAAACATTTTAAAATCAATTTAGAAAACCTTGGTAAAGTCTATCTTTTGATAGCAATCACCATTGATAAGATTGATACAAAGTGAGCTTCAACTTTAAAGTTTTTAGTCACTTTTGGATTTTGTATCAATATCCTAATTCAATGGTAAAAATATTTTTCCAAAATTTTTCACTGATTGTATGTGTGTTAAGTAATATCGTTATCACGTTTCGTGATTTTTTTTATTTACGTAGAATTACTTATGCATTTCCAGAAGTCGAGTCGATTTAAAATCGTTTTCAATTATCGATCATTGCTTCTACGGTGTAGTCAATGCGATGGCGCGTTTTGGACTCATTGCGACCTGTCTCACTCATTGTTAGCTTGCGGTCGGTGATGGACATCATCGTTGGTGATAAAGTAGTCGACTGATAGTCTGATTTCGGAGTAACCAAAGTTGTTTAACCCGATTTCAGCTGCGGTTAAGGTCCCTAACCACTCTTAACCTTATGATATGCTTTGGGAAGCATGATAAAGGGTGACAATCCATTGGATATGGATTAGGAGAGGTGTTTAGGGTTTGTATCAATTTTAAGGTGTTGGAAAGTTCAATGTTGAACTTCTAACCTTAATTTTGATGGTTTAGAGTTCCTATTGGCTTAGGGACTTCCCAAGGACATTGTTGGTGCAATGGTCAAGGGGGAGCAAGCCTTTACATCAATTGGGAAATTGATGGGGACTTTTGAGAGACCCAATTTTGAAATTGGGAGAGTAAATAGGATTGTCTCTCTTAAGTGATATTGGACTTATCACTAGGACGATGGTAGGCATCCTAAGTATTTTTGGACCAAGGGGGAGATTGTAAGATCTCATTGGGACATGAGACATTGACCCTCTTGGGGAGATAACTTTTCTTTGTTAGTCAGGGGAGAATGTTTGGGGAAAACATTTGGAGAGTATTTACCAATTTGGGATAATTGGTAAAGGATTGGAGTTAGTATTCTAACTCGATTATTTATTTAGTTTTGTCGAAACATCAAAGAGATTGTTGGTGTAATCGGCCCAGTCACGATTGACGGGACTCGAGTTTGGCTCAGTGATGTTTTGATGTGTTTGATGTTTAAAAACAAAACATATGACAATATAATTGTCAGCGAAAGTCAAGCATGGGTCTTGCTGAATGGAAAGTCCAACATGAGTTGCGAGAAGAAAGTCAGCATGGTCTTGGCATGGAAAGTCTAACATGGGTTAGCATTTGAAGTCCAAGGGGTTTAATATTGGCGGCGTAAGTCGATGTGCCTTGGCGGTGTAGACAGATTAGCATGACATAGTAAGCCGGAAGCACACGAAGGCTAGCGCGATGGATGAACAAGTCATGGATGACTTGGAGGATCCGAGGCGTGAGGTGATGGAGGTGGCTAGAAGGCTTAGGTCTAGGCTAAGGGTGGTCAGTAAGTATGGGAACCATACTTGAGTTAAAATCTCATGTTTGAGGTGTGCGGTCATTGGTGCCATGTAGCGATCGTGGACCGAGTCAACTAGGGTTTATTTGCGGGTTATGGCCTAGCGATCAAGCGCCATAGGTTAGCGATCGGTGATGGATCGGCGATCGGTGATCGTGTGATCGATCGTGGTGCTCGAATTGGCGCTGAGAATGGAGTCGAGACTCGGTGGTCAGTGAGGACTCCATCGATCGTTGATGGTCACAATCGGTCGGTGATAGAACCGTTGGACTTATCCAGCGTGGAATTAGCCGTTGTCTCACCAATGATGACATCGATCGTGATAGTCCGTCGGTCGGTGATAGACTTTTTCCAGCACATGTTGAAGCTATATATGGAGCTCGTGATGGAGGAAAAAGCAATCGGTTCTTGAGGGCTATTGGGGCAATTTGTTGGTGCAAATCAGGTCTCCAAGTGCAAGCAAGCAACCAAGCATTCAAGCAATCAAAACAAGTGTTGTAAAGTCTTTTCTTTACTTGTATTTCATATTCATTATTGTAATTGCTTGTATTTGTATCTTATTGTTGTAAGATTACTTGTAAGGGGTTTCTCCACCCTTGACTTGTGTCAAGAAGGAGTTTTATTGGTTAGTGGTGTTTGTGGCATCGCTAGGGTTCGTACGAACCCAATCCATGGAGTAGGAACCGGTTCGGTTCCGAACCACGTTATATGCTCTTGTTGTGATTTGTGTTGTGTCCATTTCGTTATTGCTTTTATCATTATATATATTCCGCTGCGCTAACGAAATTGTAGATACGAACGAGATTGAATTCCATCCACGATCGGGCGAGACGCTATTCACCCCCTCTAGCCGTTCCAATATTCTTAACATGTAGTCGTGTCATCTATGAACGACAGTCCAACAATAAAGTTGTACTCCGTTCATCGGATAAACTTCTGAGTCAAAGTGATAAAGTGTTTTTTTTAATTCGCTATCGAATGAAGTCGAATATACGATCGATTCACCATTGAATGTCTCTCAACTTTTATCGTTGTACCGCGTTATAATTTTATTTTAAGTAGCGTAGTTGTCAATCACGTGTTCAATGAAATTGATTTGAATGTTGACCATACGATCGCGAAAATTGGAATTGGAATTGAAATCGAAAGATGTGACCTGATATGACCAATGAAAATAAAATATAATAATAATAATAATAATAATATTTTTCTTTGTTAAAAAAAAATATTTGTTTTCATTTTATTTTGTTAATTTTTAATTTTTCGAGCTATCGAGCACTGAGCACATGGAGAAGCTACGAGCAGCATGAGTCTGTGAAAGCAGTCGTCTTCATCGTTCCTTAAGGTCGCTCTCTGCCCATTCTAGCGCTCCACCTCTCTTCTCTTCTTGCATCCCTTTTCTATTCCTTCCAATACCTTTGATCCCTCCTTGCCAATCCCCTCTCCGCCCCGCCTCTTGGCTTTCCGTCTGTGGTTGCAGCGCTTGCTTTCGGCGATAAAGGAAACAAAGTTCTTTCCTTTTTTTTTTCCCTTTCTTCCACCGGCGCCGCCGCTTTTAGCCCTCTTTTGTGCGGATATCTAAACGGCGAGGCGTCGTCGAGAGTCGCAAGTCGGAAAGGTGGGTTCTTGACGAGGGAGAGAGATAAAGATGGGATTTTGATGGAGGCGGCGTGGGGAGCGGCGTGGGAGATGGCTTCTTCTTCGTCATATGGTGGCGGAAGCGAGAGAAACGATGAGTCAGGGGAAGCGAGAGGAGGAGGAGGAAGTGGAGGAGAAGGGATTGGTGAAGGCGCTCTCTACGTGAAGGTGATGACGGACGAGCAGCTGGAGGTCCTCCGCCGCCAGATCGCCGTATACGCCACCATTTGCCAGCAGCTAGTCGAGATGCACAAGGCCATCACCGCTCACCAGGACTCCATCGCCGGTTAGCCACTCTTCTTCATGTGGAAAATAGCTGGAATTATTCTCTCTGTTGCCTTATTTATGTTTCTCTTTATTGTATGATCATTGACATTTGTCGATAATAATTGTTATAACACTATTTGTGCATTGATGTTTTTGAACCTACGATCTCACTGTCCATTTCGATAAGAGGCCGACATTAATGAAGATCTACATTATTTCAAGTAAGGTTTTCTTGTGTACTTTCCTTGTTCTTTTGGTTTAGCAAACTGCATTTTTTTTGGATAACATAATTGAGGAAGATGCTTCACAATGTTGCCTGGATATCATCTTTGATTTGCTAGAAGAATGCATTCTATACATGATTTGAACTAATGATGGACCATCGCACTTGTTCATCTAAAACTAACAGGCATGGAGTATTCTGGCTTCAACACATCCTCACCGAACTTGTCTCTGTTACCGTGTTGAATTGGAGAGACATTTATTTCATCATTTGAGAGGGAGATACTCTTTGAATATATAGACATAATAGAACATCACAATTGTCCATGCAAAATGAATGGTTCAATAGCATCCTAGCTTCAACATGAGTGATCTGAGTTGGTTGATTCCATTAACTTTAGCAAAAGAATAAAAAAAGGATGAAGGTTGATGTATGATATGGTTGCAATAAATTCTAACAAAACCTTATGATAATTATTTGATATGAACTTCTTGGAGTGGCAAATTTCATGTTGGTAGATTGCCTAATTGTTGTGTACAGAAGTTATTTGTTGAGTCAATCTCGCTCATCCAAATTTTGGGCAATTAAAGCTTTAATTGAAAAATTCTTTCTCAATTTGTTCCTATCTATGCACTTTCATAATTTTTTTTTTAAACTTTTGATCGATACTTAAAAACTACTATCATTCTTGTTGTGATGTGTTTTTCTCTTTAGTGTGTTGGACTGTTGGTGGATCATCATCATTTCTTTTCAATTTATTACTTATTGAAAGATGTGTTGAACTCCACACTCAGTAGTTCCACTTGAACAAGTACACTGATCCATTGTATCTATATATCTTATAAGGTGCCCTCTCAAATGGAAGGTCATTTTGGAATGAAATGGACCCTACCCTAACATTACACGAGGAAGATTTTTGAAGTTAGGATGTTTCACTCCAATTAGTCCCACATGGACAAGTACAGTGGTCTACTATCTTTATATTAGAGGATGTTATCTTTGAACTGACTAATTTTGGTATCCAAGGCTTCACCATTATTCTATGAGTTTCTCAAGTCGTATCGACTATCTAATAGTACAATAATTCATCAGGAGTTTTTTTTTTTTCTAGCAGCACTCATCTCCACAAAGTTGCTAAGGAAGCCTGATTTGCTAGAGATTCACACAAGTGAAGGTAAAAGAGATTGAGAGGGCTTGAGAGATTAGTAAATATCGAGGACTTTCTATTGTTGAGGCATCCTCCTTCTGAACAAACAGTTGGATTCAATTTGATCTAATGGTGTACATTACACGTCTAACTAGATATTTTTATGATGAAAATATTCTAGAAAAAATGTCTAGAATGATCTTAAGGAGAACCTAAAAGAAAGCCCATGGACCAAGAGGATGGCACAACTCTCATGAATATACTATTATTTGCAGTTGCTCTGATAATGTCGCAATCATTTACTGTTTGTTGAGGAACACATCATGATAAATCCGATTACTTTTGGTTGCTACACATACTGACTTTGTTCTGTCAGATTACTTGATGCAATTATCTATATAAAATTTATGAGCATGAGGGTGGGACTTGAAGAAAAAAAATGGGTCTTGTTGTTATGCATTAACAATGTTTAAAATTATCTCGATTTGATTTCGTGCTTCTGAACTGAGCATCCTAGTTTCCCGTCTCCCTAAGTATGGATGATTCACATTGGTTTACTAATTATCTGTTCATCCTTTTGTATTTTATTTATTTATTTGTTTAGTAGGAATTGAAAATGAGAAACTATGTTTTCAGCTATAGACATTTCTATGAAACTATCATCTTAATGCTTGTACATTTATGTTTTCCTGATTTCTTCTGTTAACTGTGATAGCCGTGCCCAACCAATCTTTGTTCCAACAGAAAAGCGAGAGGATTGATGTACTAAGTGTTGGTGGTGGGCTTATATGTGATTATCGTAACCGTCCGATTGTGCCGTATTGATTCGAACCCGATTAAGTGATCTACTTATTGGTTTGTGGGTTTCGGTTATTTGATATGGGGTTTAATGTGTAGAACCCGTTATAGAACGGATCCGTTATTGATGATGGACCGATAACGGATCTGACCCGTTTTCTATATAAAGGGCATGGTCCCTGTAGGGGCTGACATTCTGACAAACTCCTCGCATTCTATCGGCGAAAAGTTTACGGCGCCGTCACTTCATAACCCTATGGAAGATCTGCTCCTTTTTTCATAGGAACGACGGCGTGGATCTCAGGAAGAGGAACCATGACCATTCCGCTACAATCAGGTTCTATTAATGTTTGCTATTGTTTCGTTTTTTATATTTTTGTCGTCAAAGAAATTCGATAAGACTAGATCTATTCCGTGAATCTTGTTATATATATCTGGTTTTTTGTATACATGTTTAGGATCGTGGATTTCTATTAATTGGTATCAAAGCATTAGTCATTTTTATCGATTTCTTTGGCGTTAGATTGTCGTTTTTTGTCATTTTTCGTCGATTTTGCGCAAGATTTGGATATTTTGTCGCAAAAGGATGATTATTTGACGAAAACGTAAGTAGGAAATCTAGTTTTAGGTGCTAGATATTTGAGCTCGATTTAAGAACGCGCAGAACCATCGTCGCGGTGAAATCATCGCTTTTCAGGAAAATCGCAGATCGAGTCGTCACGATCACCAACTATTTTGACATCACCGATCATTGTTTGACAATGATCACGACAATCATCACGATTATTTAACGTCTAAAATTGAGCTCGATTGCACATAACAGTTGACTGATGTGCTCAAACTCGAGCACATAACCCTTCTTAATCGACTAGGCAGTCGATTGATGAACATCAGTTGACTGCCATAAGTCATCAGTCGACTGGTGAGACCGAGTTTGCGCACAGAAGGTATTTTAGTCGATTGAGACATTGGGCGTCGGGACTTATCGATCATTCTAATCAACACCGATCGTGATGCTCATGAAATCATCTAAAGAAGGTATTTTAGTCGATTGTGGCAGTTAACTGATGAATGTCAGTCGACTGGCATAACTCTCAGTCGACTGTTGTAGAATGTGGATGTGTTCAAGCACGTTTTGACGCAGGAAACTTCCGGAGGCTATAACTTTTCCCTCGGGATGAGTTTTGAGGCGTTCTCGGTTGCGTTTCAAAGCTCGTTCAGAGCTCTACATGTCTTACCGTGGGGGTTACCCCCCGTAACAACTTGTTTCGGGCCTTAAAAACGTCGTTTAGTGCCTTTTCGGAGATTCCGAAGTTTTTAGTCCGATGTTATGATCATTTTCTACATCATAAGGTCACTAAAGTATAGTTGAGTTTATTAGATTTTCTAAAGTATCTATTTACACATATGATTCTATTCCAAACTAATAATTATTACCAAAGTGAGAACTATTAGTGAGGTTTAGGACATACTGTATTGATAGATGTATGTCTATGCTAAATATAATTGGCCCAAAGGAAAGTTATATTTATGGCAGACATATGTTAGGAATGGTTTACATATAAAAAACAAATTTTATTGATCATGCACACAAGATGTCAGCCCAAAGGAAGACACTTTGTATGACAGATCAATAGCTTAATCAATTCTGTTGATCGTATGCACAAAATATCGGTCCAAAGGAAGGTATTTTGTATGATAGATCAATAGGTTAATAAGTTCTGTTATAGATCATATACATAGGGTGTCGGTCCAAAGGAAGACATTTTGTGTACCATAGACTCAGACAGATATAACTCATATAAAGGATAATTGAGTTATGCATACCATGTGTCGGCTCAAAGGAAGGCACACGATGTGGCCAACGAAAATTATCATGAGCTATAATTAAGAGAGTACCTCTAATAAGTTACATTGTAGTCCAAAGACTAAGTGTAATGTTATACTTGGTGTCTCATTTAACCCATATACATTTACGCATGTGTATTATACACATTATTAATGATTATTATCTTTTTATGTTCTTGGCATTATATGATATTCTTGTGTTTTTCTTTCGTATACAATGAACTCAGTAACTGCCCACATAGCAAACATTCCTACACTTACTGGTACTAACTTTAACTAGTGGAAAGAATATGTAATAGTGGTCTTGGGATGCATGAGCTTAAACTATGCATTAAGATATGATCGTCCTGCACCTCTGACTAGTTCTAGCATGGCAGAGGAGAAGACTTAGTTTGAACGGTGGGAGCACTCTAATCATATGAGTATGAGCATTATGATGTTATCCATCCTAGAAGCTATTAGAGGCTCTATAACTGAACAAGTGGATGCCAAGGCTTTCCTGAGTCAATTAGCAGATCGATTCACTTCAAGTGAAAAGGTCAAAACAAGCACACTTTTGTCAAAGCTAATTACTATGAGATATAAAGGAAAGGGAAACATCAGAGAGTACATTATGGAGATGTCAAATATTGCCACAAGACTTAAAACATTGAAGCTAGAAGTGTCTGAAAGCATGTTGGTGCATTTTGTCTTTTTGTCTCTTCTTGCACAGTTCACACCCTTCAAAATAAGTTACAACACTCAGAAGGAGCAATGGACATTAAATGAGCTTATAACTCAATGTGTGCAAGAAGAGGAGAGACTGAAGTGGGAGACATTGGAGAGTTACAATCGGCGTCGATACTCAGTCTGACGATAAAGAAAGAGGAACAATCTCAAGGGGAAAGCAAAGCAAACTACAAATACAGGGACATTCGGTCAAAGTGGGCAAAAGGAATAAGATAAGGTGGCTACCTGCTACTTTTGCAAAAAGAATGACTATGCCAAGAAAAAAATATCCTAAGCACATTAATTGACATATTAAGAAAGGTAATTTGTTAAAGTTGTAAGTCAATTTCAACTTCTATACATATAGACACTTGGTGAATAGATGCTGGTACACCTACTCACATTAGTGTCTCTATACAGGATTGCCTCTTCTACAGTCGACTCTGCTTGATGGTGAAAGACACATCATTATTGAAGGCTGGAAGCAAGATGGAGTAGTAACATTAAGTGTTTTTTGTTTTATGTTTAGTTTAAGGAACTATGTCAATTTGGATTTGGAAAATAATGTATCGTCTTTTAGACGAATATTTATTTCTATTTTCTGTTTGAACAAATAAAGTTTTCCTTGTTCATTTAGAAATAAAATTTTCAAGAAGGAAGCCTTGGTACAACGGTAAAGTTGCTGCCTTGTGACCAAGAGGTCACGGGTTCAAATCCTGGAAACAACCTCTTGCAAAAAAGCAAGGTAAGGCTGCGTACAATGGATTCCTTCTCCGGTACCCCGCGTGGCGGGAGCTTCGTGCACTCGGTTGTAGTTTATTTAGAAATAAAATTTTCAAAATTTTCTGAATTCAATAGTTCCTTAATTGATAAACTATAAAGTTTTCAAAACACTTATATGTCTATTATCAATGAATAAATGTATATTGGAAGTACAAAGCTTGGCTAACAAGAAATTCATTCGGTGGTTAAAATACTTGTCTAAATAACTTCGAGAAGAATTCTTGATTTTCTTAACATTGCAGACCATGATGTCTGCATAGAGTATGTTAAAGGAAAACTCATTAACAAATTACTTTTATAAGTGCGAGATTATGGTTTAGTGCACCATGCCTTATATTCATTATCAGAATGGTGTGGCTGAGCAAAGGTCTAAATCCTATAAGTTATGGTGTATAGTAGATGAATTACACTTCTTTACTAAACATCTTATGGGATGAAACACTCATGGTTGCAGTTACCTATTAATAAAGGCAGTAATCTAAATTCTATACATCTAGGATTGTTCAGTTGTTAAACATTATGAAACTGAACTTAAAGAATTATGAGCTGCCTTTTAGTATTATATTTAATCCACCTCTTGAGATTCTTCTTCTGTAAGGAAATGCTAAATTTACTTAAAAAGTGGGAGCATTAAGCTCATGGACGTATCATTTAAAGATGAGAGCATTAGCGATCCTATTAAGGATACTATAGTTGTAACTAGCAGAGGTTTGATATCTTGTGTAAAAGTTGCACATTTAGTAGGAATAATATACTATGACATTCAACCACTTTAAACAAAATGTCACTAAGTAAATCTACTAGGGAAAGGAGATCTACATTTTTTGCATGATCAGGTTTATCTCCAAGAATATGTATATGAGTTTGACATTGGGGTAAAAGATGATTCCTCTTCTTTTCAAAAGGTCAAATAGTATTCTAACTCTAGAAAATGCATGAGTTGAAGTCTATGGTAATGAATGACGTATTGAAGCTAGTCGAATTGTCTGAGAACCAAATAAGATTCATAGGACAATGTCGAAAGCATGCCTTGTAACCAAGCAATTCACTCAGTAAGTGAATATAGATTACAAAGGAGACTTTCTCATCAATGTCAGTGAAAGACTCCATAAGAGTAATTATGACACTGATAGCTTACTGCAATTTGAGCTACATTAAATGGACATTAAGACTATGTTCTTTAATGGTAACATTAAAGAATCAATGTATATAGTGCATCCATAGAACTTTGAATCTTATGATTCAAAACGCCTAGTATACAATCTAAATAAGTCCATTTATGGTTTAAAATTTAGCATTTCATTATTAGTACCATAAATTTTGATAAGGAGGTTACCTCATTCAGGTATGGAGGGAAACCTATCGATTAATTAAAATATATATCAAGTTCAGTGGGAGTTATCCTTAAACTTCAAATATAACGAGTCTTATATATGCACAGGAATGTACATATTTAATTTAGTGTACATTGTAGGAATGTTGGACAAACAATTGAATAAAACACTGTAAAAGGAATTATATAGTATTTTTTAGTAAATTATTTAAATGTTCACATAGCGAAGATCTGATTATCTGGTAGTAATTAGATATTAAGACTTTGCATTTTGATGGATGTCTGGACAATGAGAGATTTATATTAGGAAATATCTTCATGTTGTAAGGAAGAGATATCATTTGGAAAACGTCAAACAGACGCGGACAACTACCTCAATAATGAAGAATGAGTTAGTAAACTATTACAGAACATCTAATATGGTTGCATATTTTTTATCACAGGGTAAAGATCATTTGGGGCTTTGATGGCTATTTGGGATCAACTGTGATAATAAAGCTGCGAAACTTTAGGCCAAGAACAACCGTGGCGTGTCGACTTCATTGTATATCGACATAAAGTGCTAAACGGTTAAAAGAAAGAGTTCAGAGTGGTCAAAGCTATGATAGAGCATATTAAGATAGATTTTATATCTATTATCAGCGTGGGTTGAAAATAGAGGTTCTTCATATGGATGAAACACCCATCAAATGAGAGTTTGTATTACTTTATTATCTAGGATGCTCTATAATCAAGACACATGTATATTTTTATTTCTGATGTGCACACTAAGATAGGAAAATATGATATATGTGTAATTTATCTTTGATATTCTGTACAAAAACATCACGATTTACTAATGCGGTTAGCATATGGTGATTGTAAATGTGATGTAAGACTCTACTTTAAGTCATGAGATCTAGATCATGGTTTGCTAATGCAGTTTAACATATGGTGCTTGCAGACATGATCATGACCCTATCCTGGGTCATAAGGAGGATCATTTGGGAATTGACATGTGTAGATCACATTTCATGCAATTCTCATGCTACACATCCACATATGATCTATGTCATTGATGACATTGGTGCTGTGATTACTGATGGATTTTACTACCAATTACATATATAGAGTAACAACGATCACTTTAGTCCTATATCAATGAAGTTGATGGACCAAATTAATTTAGTTCAATATGGCATAATGAGCTCAACTAAAGAATTTCGTGTTGGAGTTGATGCTCTAAACTATGTTTTGGTGTTTGACAAACGTTTAAGTAAACAAAGGTTTAAGTGTCTAGGCAAGTGAGAAATCCAAGGGTGGACCTTGGTGAAAAGTCCAAGATGGTTAATTCCTTGGCGACAGGAAAAAACCAAGGGTGGACCTTGGTGAAAAGTCCAAGATGGGTAATTCCTTGGCAGATGAGAAATCCAAGGGTGTACCTTGGTGAAAAGTCCAAGATGGGTAATTCCTTAGCAGATGAGAAATCCAAGGGTGTACCTTGGTGAAAAGTCCAAGAAGGACAATTCCTTGGCAAACAGAAATTCCTTACAGAAGCGACAAGGTGAAAAGTCCAAGAATGGCCGGAGGCCGGAGTCTTGACAAGTAAAGAGTCTCTGGAAAGAGTCTTTACTAAGCGTGTTTCAGTCTTAGAGTTGACTGAAACAATGGGTCATAAGGACAGCAATGAGTTGATACCTCAACTGTTGCTCTTATTGCATTCATCAGTCGAAGAATTTGTCGACAGCCAGGAGCAGTCGAGGCTGTGCCTCGACTGAATGCATGTAGTAGCTAATGGGGTTGCTACAGGATGAGTGGCAGTCGAGTCGGCACCTCGACCGACTCTTCGACTGATAGCGCCTCGGCCCGATCTGGTGAGCGGGCGAAGCAAGCCACGCACGATCGATGCTTGATGGGCGGTCGGCCGGCTCGCCCGGTGCGGCGATCGCGAGGGAGCCGTGGCGCCTCATTCGCTGAGGAAGTCTCGACATTTAACTGGCGATCAGTCGGCGCCTCGGACTTCGGAAACAATGCTCGGGCGTAGGTGCGCTCACCGCCTCGGGTGGGATTGAGTCACGATTTCGACGAAATCTTCTTTGTTCGGCGGAGCAACGATCGAGCGAGTTCTCGGCGAGAAGCGGGCTTCCAGGCTTACATGGTTGGTCGAGAGAAAGAGTTGGACGAGCGGAGACCTATAAGGCTCACACGTCAAAGCGCTCGTCGGACGAATCTCGCTGCACTCAAACACTGCGATACTGCTGCGATTCATCTTCATCCTTGTGCTTTCTACTTCCGTTACAAGAGAGGAATTTTGCTCTGCGTCTTCTGCTTCCGTCACCCCTGTGCTCAACCTTATCTTTCTGCGCTATTACCGTGACAAGAATCTGGACGCCTTCCTGAACATACAACGAACAAAGCATCCATCTTCTGCCTCTATTACTACAAGTGGTGCTTACCGTCCATTCAATCATCGAATTTACATTCGTGCCTCATCCTCGCCTTCACAGGGATTCTGATTGCGGACGATCGATCACGGCAGAAAGCGATAAAATTTACTATCTCTGTAAAAGCTTTTTCATTATTGTTTATTCTTATTGCATAAGATTTCTGTAAACTGTAAAGCTTTAAGAGGTTTCTCCACCCTCGAAGCTTAGCTTCGAAAAGGAGAAAGATAGTGGTAGGCCTTGGACTAGCAGCTCTAGGGGAGAACTGTGAACCAAGTAAAATCGACTGCGTCATTTGGTTGCTTTATATTTTTTCCTGTACATTTTTCTTTCGGCGTTATTTTATACATCTGTTCGGATTTATCGGATTTCCTTTGACTAAATTAAGTACTGTTTTCCGTGTCGTTGCTCGTATTTTATCGAAGATTAATATTCCACTGCATTTATTTTTAATTTTGGTAAACCCCCCCTTCTTGCATACACCGGTCCTTTCAAGTGGTATCAAAGCTAGGACTCTAGTTACTCGGTTTAACCACCCTGCAGTCGTAATTATGCAAGAGGGTTACAGTACAAACCGACCTCCATTTTTCGATGGAGCAAATTTCCAATATTGGAAAAATTGGATGGAGTACTATCTCATGACTGAGATAGAAATGTGGTTCTCCGTCACGGAGGGCTTCACTATTCTTGTAGAAGATGATGGTAAAGTTTTAGGGTCTGCTCTTTGGACAATTCAGTAAAAGCGCAAGACACAGGCTAATGCTAAAGCTATTGTGACATTACAATGTGACATGACAAAGGAACAACTTAATAAAGTTGATCCTTTCAGTAGTGCGCAAGACCTATGGAATAAGCTGCTTGAGCTGTACGAGGGTACCAGAGACTCTCGTATAGCCAAGAGAGACTTGTTCCTAAGCTAACTCCAGA
Source organism: Wurfbainia villosa (assembly GCA_025175895.1). Lineage (NCBI taxonomy): Eukaryota > Viridiplantae > Streptophyta > Magnoliopsida > Zingiberales > Zingiberaceae > Wurfbainia > Wurfbainia villosa. Next base: position 57,807,419 of record CM045996.1, on the reverse strand, counting down.
ATTTCACTATGAAGGACACTGAGACTGTAAGTGAGTTTCATGGGAGGTTCAAGGAGTTGTTGAACGGTCTCCACTCTATTGGAGAGAGTGTTGAGAACCGAGATTTAGTCAGGTATGCACTCAAATTATTTCCCAGAAATGTTTTATGGTCATCCATGGTGGATGCCTATAAGGTATCAAGGGACTTATCAACTGTTAAAATAGATGAATTGTTTTGTGAAATGGAATTGCATGAACAGGCTAATAAAGGCCAAAAAGAGAAGGGTATGACTTTGCTTGCAGGTGGCAAGGAGGGAAAGAAAAAGAAGGAGAAGAAGAAGGAGCTGTCTTCATCCTCAGGCATGAAATCAGATGGAGATGACGAGTCCTCCTCCAGTGAGATGGCCAACTTCGTGAGGAAGATGATGAGGAGAAGCAGGAGATTCAACAAAAAGAAAGGTAAGCAAGTTGATAATGTAATTGATAAATCTAATGTAGTGTGTTATGAATGCAGTAAGAAAGGACACTTCAGAAATGAATTTCCTCGTCTCAAGAAGAAGGAAGAAAAGAGGAGGAGACGAAAGACGTTGAGAGCCACATGGGATGAGTCTTCATCTGGATCGTCGGAAGAGGACAAAGAAGACAAGGTTGGACAACACACTGCTTTGATGGCGCTGGAGGACTCCGGAACAGATTCAAACTCAGAGGCAGAATCATCATCGACGGATGATGATCAGGTAAATTCGGAACTTAGAGATTGTTATAAAACTATTGCGTATTTAACTGACATGCTAGATAAATCTAAATGTAGAATCAAAACCTTAAAATATGAATTAGAACATTTTAAAAATCTTAAGGAGCATGTGGTAGAATCTAGCGCTGATACCTCCAAATTTGATAAAATTAAGGATGAAAACAGAATTTTGAAAGCACAGGTGAATGATCTCAAGTGCACTCTTGAGAAGTTCAGCTCTAGCTCTCGAACGCTGAATATGATTCTAGAATCTCAGCGAGCTGTTTACAACAAAGCTGGAATAGGTTATAGACCTAAGCAATAAGAACATAGCTTTATTTCTTTAGTTTCTAGAATTCCTGGTAGGAAGAAAACAACTAAGGCATGGATTCCTAGGAAATATATTTTGGAAGCTAATGGACCAAATATATGGGTTCCGAAATCTTTTATCTTTCGTGTCTAGCAGGCATCAGTTAAGGGGGAGTGTCCATCAATCTGATTTGTAGACAGTTGATGCTCTAAACACATGATCGACGATATATCACTATTCTTCACGCTGGAAAACAAAAGTAGAGGTACCGTTTCGTTTGGCAATAGTGGCAAATTAAAAGTTGTAGGAATAGGAGATATTTATGTTTCAGAGTTTTTTTATGATTAGGAATGTTTTGTTAGTCAAGAATATGTCATTTAACTTGTTAAGTGTGAGTCAGTTATGTGATGCTGGATATAGGGTCAAGTTTAATTCAACTCAATGTCTAGTAAAGTACAACAACTCAGATATTACCATGTTAGTAGGAATTCGAAAGGAAAACATATATCAAGTGTATTTTGAAAATATTACTCATCTATCTGCCAAGTGTCTTGTATCTAGAACAGATGAATCCTGGCTATGACACAGAAGGCTCGTGCACGTCAATTTGAAGAACTTAAGAAGACTAGCTGGAAAAGAGTTGGTTAGGGGCTGCCAATGCTAAAGTTTCAAAAAGACAGGTTATGTGATGCCTGTCAAAAAGGTAAGCAAGAGAGGGTATCACACAAGCCCAACAATATTGTAAGTACTACTATAGCTTTAGACTTATTACATTTAGACCTATTTGACTGTAATACTATTAAATCTCTTAATGGTAGCAGATATTGTTTGGTAGTTATTAATGGTTACATTAGATACACTTGGACTTTTTTCTTGAAACATAAAGATGAAACTCTTGATATTTTTATTTCTTTTAGTAAAAGAATTGAAAATGAGAAAAACACAACCATTAAAATCCTTAGGAGTGATCATGGAGGGGAATTTGAAAACATCCGGTTTAAGGACTATTGTTTAGAAAAGGGGTATAGACACGAATTTTCTGTTCCAAGAACACCCCAACAAAATGGTGTTGTGGAAAGGAAAAATCGAGCCTTACAAAAAGCTGCTAGAAGCATGCTCAATGAGTATGCTCTTCCAAGTTACTTGTGGGTCGAAGCTGTCAGCACAGTCTGTTATGTTCAGAACAAAGTGCTAATACATAAGTTTCTAAGAAAAACCTCGCATGAACTCTGGTTTGGAAAACCACCTACAGTTAAGTATCTTAGGGTGTTTGGCTGCAAGGTGTTTATTCTAAATACCAGAGATCATCTAGGAAAATTCACGGCTAAAGCTGATGAAGGTATTTTTGTTGGATACTCTTCTATTAGCAAAGCATATAGAGTCTATAATAAAAAATCAAAATTAATTGAAGAGTCGTCAGATGTCGTTTTTGAAGAGGGTGAAAAATCTGATGATACCCAAAGAATTAATGAAGAAATTAAATTTTGAATGGAGAAGATCAAATTACGAGGGAACACCGAAGTAGGGGGAGTTAAAATTGAATCTGATGATGAAAAGTCACAAGGGTCATTACTTGAAGATGTATCAAACGACCAAATACTTGAAACATCTCAAGCACCAAGATCCAATAGGACAAGCGTCAGTAATCCCCACGATCAGATTATTAGGGAACTTCAATAAGAGGTGAGGACCAGATCATCCTTTAGGAATGAAGGAGTTGAAGTTGCACTCATCTCAGAAATTGAACCCAAAGTAGTAGAAGAAGCTTTGCTTGATCCTGATTGGATCTTAGCAATGCAAGATGAGTTAGGACAATTCGAAAGAAACCAAGTATGAGACTTAGTTCCGAGATCGGAAGAAGTCTTCATAATTGGTACAAAATGGGTGTTTAGAAACAAAATGAATCAAAAGGGAGAAATCATAAGAAACAAAGCAAGGTTAGTTGCTAAAGGCTATAACCAAATTGAAGGATTAGATTATGAAGAGACGTACGCCCCAATAGCACGTCTAGAGTCCATAAGGCTTATGCTAGCATTTGCTACATATAAAGGCTTCAAATTATACCAAATGAATGTGAAGTTTGCCTTCTTAAATGGGGTAATTAAGGAAGAAGTGTACGTTAAACAACCACCGGGGTTTGAAAGTATAGACTTTCTAGACCACGTGTTTAAACTGAAAAAAAGCCCTTTATGGGCTAAAACAAGCACCTCGTGCTTGGTACGAAAGGTTGTCCACATTTCTAGTAGAGAAAGGGTTGAAGAGAGGTCAGATAGATCCTACACTATTTCTGAAAAGAGATGGTGAAAATATTTTTGTAGCCCAAGTCTATATTGATGACATAATCTGTGCCTCAAATAATGACTATCTAAACGAGTTTATAGGGCACATGGAGAGCGAGTTTGAGATGAGTCTTGTGAGAGAACTCACATTCTTCCTTAGACTTGACATCAAACAAACAAAGGAAGATATATATATTCATCAGTCTAGGTATACCATGAATCTGCTAAAGAAATTCAATATGCAGAATTCAAAGGAGATATCCACTCCTATGACACAAAGCACAAATCTAGGAAATGATGATGGAGAAAAATTGGTGGATCTAAAATATTTTAGGAGCATGATTGGTAGTTTACTGTATCTCACAGCGAGTCGACCTAATATTTTATATACTGTGAGGGTATGTGCTAGATATTAGTCATGTGCCAAAGAGTCTCGCCTAAGTGCTGTAAAAAGGATAATGAGATATCTTAAATGTACTATTAAGGTTGGATTATGGTATCCTCGTACTGAATCATGTAATTTAGTTGGCTATACTGACTCTGACTATGCTGGGTGCAAGTTAGACAGAAAGAGCAAGTGGAGGATGCCAATTCTTAGGTTCTTTGCTAGTGAGTTGGTCGAGTTGAAAGCAACACTGTGTTGCTCTCTCCACCACTGAGGCTGAGTATATCGCCATGGGAGAGAGTGTATCACAACTGTTGTGGATGACTCACGCTGGAGGACTATGGTTTGTCATACAAAAATGTACAAGTGCTATGTGATAACATGAACACTGTCAATTTGACAAAGAATCCTGTCCACCACTCTAGGATAAAGCACATTGAAGTGAGACATCACTTCATTAGAGATCATGTAGTTAGGGGAGATGTTGTACTCAATTATGTTGAGTCTAAGTCAAATCTAGTAGATATCTTCACTAAACCCCTTCCGTAAAAAGAATTTAGTCATCTAAGAAGGGAATTAGGCATGTGTGTCACTGAGTAAAGAATTAGAATCCCTCCATGATCATAAAGACTATCTCACCGTAACAAGAACAAATTATGGAAATCAAGGGAACCTTGGGAAGCATCTCACACAAACTATAAGGTGAACAAAACCGTTTTTGTATTTCTAGTTGGTGGGGGTGAGATGCTTAGGCATAACCAACTTACCCAAAATGTTCATTGCATCCCTTGGGCAAGATGGTTATCGAGACAATGATCATTAATTTGACCAATTATGGGGAAGACCTTTGCATAATTCATGTGCATTTGGTCCGAAGATCATAATTGGACATTCCAACCAAGTAAAATTAGTTGGATCACTTTAGACAAATGCAAATCTAATATAAGTTTCTTAAATCGTTTTAAAAGGATATTATCTTCACTTTGGTCAATCACATATTGGTGTATGGATTACCTTTGAAGCTACTGATACAACTGGAATGAGGCTCAAGAAAGACTCAATTTTTAGATTTTCGAAAACCGTATCAATCCGAGGAAATATTAGGTCGTGTATTTTTCACAGAATTTTTTGTGGAAAAACATGACTTTCGAATTCTGTACGCAAAATTTCAAGATTTTTTGAAATATTTGGAATTAGATACGAATTTCTGAAGTTCGTCTAAAAAACTGAGCAAATCAGTTATCAGGAACCAGTCGAGGCAGCGCCTCGACTGATTATAGCTTAAAACACGAGTTTGCTCTCGACCAGGAGCTTGACCACACTTCCAGTCGAGGCACTGACTCGACTGGCACCCTCGGTTGCAACCACCAGCGAACAAAATCGAGGCACGCTCGACCAGCGTCTCAACTGGACATTTTGACAAAGGCACAGAATCGAGGTAAACTCGACCCGCGCCTTGACTGCTTTATCAGTCGAGGCGTTTAACTTATCGCCTTGACTGGTGAACGCGGATTTATATAAGGAAATCCTTCTCCATGTTCGACTCAACCGTGACCTTTCCTTTGCTTCTGTCGCTTTCACAGTCGTCGCTCGGTCATCGGCCGACTTTCGACTCCTACCACACCAGTCCTACTTCTCTAGGACCCAAGCCAAGCTAGGGTAAGTCCTTATGCATTTATCTCCATCTCTAGGTTAGCATCCTGACCCTAACTTCGCCGGCATTGATAGCTAGGGTTCGCAGGACCCTTTCTCCTCGCTGGAAAAGTCCGTTTTTGACAGAAGGGGCTCCATTCTAAGGTCTCATCAGCTCGAAATTACTTGGACAAGAATCAATGGTGCTCAAGTATAACTCTTCTTCTTCCTTCACTTTACATTCGCGATTATTAGTCAACGATTGATTACTAATCAGTATTTATTCGTATCATTCATCATACCATATCATATCACATTCATTCTATAATTTTTTACATCTTTAGACAAAAATGAAAATAATCCAACATTAGTAGGAGGGAAACATCTAGGGAAAATCTCTCTACGGATCCCCGATTCCCCTCCGAATTACATCAGCATACATCCAAGACCTATAAATTCCAAAAGATGCTTACACACTCTTTGGACAAAGATTTTATCAAAGAGTTTGCTTCAGAAGTAATGGGTGTAATTGATTATTATCAACTTAGTAAGCTAGTCTACTGTGATCACGATATTAATATAGACATAGTTTCTGAGTTTTACAATAATCTACAACCTACTGGAGATCGACTCATCTACAGGAGTAGAGTAGCAAGGATAGACATATCCTTCAGTCATGATATCCTTAGAGCATTTCTAGGTTGTAGAGAGTCAGCATCAAACTTAGAATTCTATCCAAGCATCCAAAAACCTATTGATGGGTTCTCTCTCAATGACATTCATGAACAATTCTTTAGGAGACCAAGATAACTTGGTGTCAACCTAGCTCTAGCCATTGCATTAGCTGCCCCCGACAATGTCCTATATAAGATTATTGTAGGTTGCATTCTTCCGATAGTCACGAGGGGACAAGCTAAGGTGCGACCACATCATCTACTAGCCTTCCATTTCCTTAAGAATCATCTAGATTTCAATATTGCATTAAATATGTTTCTCTACATCATCCACTTCACGGTCCTAGTCCAAAAAAAAATTTACATGCCTTTTGGACACATCATTACATCTTGGTTAGAGGAAATAGGCATAAACACTACCAGGGGCAGGGTGAAGCAGATGTCAGAGTTTGATTTTATCAAATGGAGAAATTTTGCCTTGGCCGGCATGGTTCAAGGCAAAAAGATTGTGCGATGGGCTGATGGACGCCAGGCTGGTGAGAAATGGGATATGGGGGCACAAGACGAAGAAGAAGAAGAAGAAGAAGGTCTGACTCTAGTTGACGAGCCCTATGAGTTCGTATCCGAGCAGCTAGACAGTTTGCGTCGTGATTATTTTGAGTTCGCTGAGACAGTGGACATACGACTCCTGGATCTCGAGATGACGATTGATACGTGTTTCTCGGAAGTCACAACCCGACAAACGCAAATTCTAGATCAGCAGGCTGAAATGCTTAGACTCATACGCTCCTTGATGACTGACTCGTGGGGCCCTGTTTCACTGGCTTTTTAGTTTTGATAGTCCTTTGATAGTGAATTGTAGTAAAACTAAATTTGAAAATTTTTGGAAGGATTCGGATACTTAGAGACTTGGTTGTAAAAATACACTTGTTTGTGTTCCGGATGGGTAGTTGTTTTTGTAAAAACTCATATGACTGTAGTTTCATTTGTTTTTTTGATTGATTAATGTGATTGTGATATAAGGTTTCTTGTTTACATGTATTGTAACAGGTTTCACACACCCATGTTTAGGGAAAGCTCTGCCAAAATTTTCTCTGAAAGTCATTACATATTTCATTACGTGTTACTGATATGCATTGTTGGTATGGATAACTGAGAGTAAGGATTCAGAGGGAGGATACTTTAATCCTTGTTGGGTTATTGTATTCCTCATACTCTCAGTACCCCTATGATCCCTTTTAGGTGTTTGCCAATGGGGGAGGAGAATATGTTTATAGTTTAGGTTTTTCATTCCCTATTTTATCAATTTCCTATTTTATTCCCTGTGATTAGTCACGTGCTTAAGTCACATGCTTAATGCTCATTCATTTTGTTACTGCTACTTGATTCACATGCTTAATGCTCATTCATTCTGTTACTGTTACTTGATTTGGTCTAATTGTAACTTAAACCTAAAAAGAGTAACCTAAACTTAAACGGGTTGTCAAACATCAAAAAGGGGGAGACTGTTGGAGCTGATGCTCTAAACTATGTTTTGGTGTTTAACAAATGTTTAAGTGTTTAGGCAAGTGAGAAATCCAAGGGTGGACCTTGGTGAAAAGTCCAAGATGGTTAATTCTTTGGCGACTGGAAAAATCCAAGGGTGAACCTTGGTGAAAAGTCCAAGATGGATAATTCCTTGGCAGATGAGAAATCCAAGGGTGTACCTTGGTGAAAAGTCCAAGATGGGTAATTCCTTGGCAGATGAGAAATCCAAGGGTGTACCTTGGTGAACAGTCCAAGAAGGGCAATTCCTTGGCAAGCAGAAATTCCTTGTGGAAGCGGCAAGGTGAAAAGTCCAAGAATGGCCGGAGGTCGGAGTCTTGGCAAGTAAAGGGTCTCTGGATAGAGTCTTTACTGGGCATGTTTTAGTCTTAGAGTTGACTGAAACAATGGGTCATAAGGACAACAATGAGTTGACACCTCAACTGTTGCCCTTACTGCATTCATCAGTCAAAGAATTTGCCGACAACCAGGAGCAGTCGAGGGTGTGCCTCGACTGAACGCATGTAGCAGCTAATGGGGTTGCTATAGGACGAGTGGCAGTCGAGCTGGCACCTCGACCGGCTCTTCGACTGAGGCAGTCGAGGCAGCGCCTCGGCGATCTGGCCGAAGCGAGCGAAGCAAGCCACGCGTCGGTCGGGCAGGCGGTCAGTCGGCACCTCGACTAGTGGTTAGCGGCGATCGAGCGAGGAGCCGGTCGACGCCTCGACTGCACAAGAGGAAGTCTCGACATTTAACCTGAGCAGTCGAGTCGGCGCCTCGACTTGAAACACGCGGCAGAAGCGCGAGCGCGCTCATTGCCGCCTAGTGGGATTCAGAGTCGCGATTTCGGCGAGAAATCTTCTCTGTTTCGATGCGTGGATGAGCTCAAACGGTAAGAATTCAAATTCCAACGATCGAGTAGGGTTCTCGCTGAGGAAACGGGCTTCCAGGCTTACATGGTCGGTCGAGAGAAAGAGTTGGACAGGCGGAGACCTATAAGGCTCACATGTCAAAGCGCTCGCTGGACGAATCTCTCTGCGCTCAAACACTGCGATACTGCTGCGACTCATCTTTATCCTTGTGTTTTTTGCTTCCGTTACAAGAGTGGAATTTTTGCTTTGCGTCTTCTGCTTCCGTCACCCCTGTGCTCAACCTTATCTTTCTGTGCTGCTACCATGACAAGAATCTGGGCGCCTTCCTGAACCCACAACTAACAGAGCATCCATCTTCTGCCTTCATTACTACAAGTGGTGCTTCTGCGTCCATTGCAATTGTCCAAGATTTCTATTCCGTGCCTCATCCTCGCCTTCCCGGGGTTACAGCCGCGGACGATCTGATCACGACGACGAAGGAAGTAAAATTTACTCTCTCTGTAAAAGCTTCTTCATTATTACTTATTCTTATTGCATAAGATTTCTGTAAACTGTAAAGCTTTAAGAGGTTTCTCCACCCTCGAAGCTTAACTTCGAAAAGGAGAAAGATAGGGGTAGGCTTTGAACTAGCAGCTCTAGGAGAGAGCTGTGAACCAAGTAAAATCGACTGCTTCATTTGGTTGCTTTATACTTTTTCCTGTGCGTTTTTCTTTCGGCATTATTTTATACATCTGTTCAGATTTGTCGGATTTTCTTTGACTAAATTAAGTTAAGTGTTGTTTTCCGTGTCGCTGCTCGTATTTTATAGAAGATTAATATTCCGTTGCATTTATTTTTAATTTGGGTTACACCCCCCCCCTCTCTTCTTGCATACACCGGTCCTTTCATTTCGGACATATGTTACATTCAAAATCTCATGTAGCCCAAGTGGGAGATTGTTAGTGGTGGGCTTACATGTGATTATCGTAATTGTCCGATTGTGCCGTATTGATTCGAACTCGATTAAGTGATCTACTTATTGGTTTACGGGTTTCGGTTATTTGATGTGGGGTTTAATGTGTAGAATCCGTTATAGAACTGATCCGTTATTGATGATAGGCCGATAACGGATCCGATCCGTTTTCTATATAAAGGGCATGGTCCCCGTAGGGGCTGACATTCTGATAGACTCCTCGCATCTTATTGACGAGAAGTTTATGTCGCTGTCACTCCAGAACCCTACGGAAGATCTGCTCCTTCCTTTTTCGCAGGAACGACAACGTAGATCTCAGGAAGAGGAACGATAGCCATTCCGCTGCAATCAGGTTCCATTAATGTTTGCTATCGTTTTGTTTTTATGTTTTTGTCGTCAAAGAAATTCGATAAGACTAGATTTATTTCGCGAATCTTGTTGTATATATCCGGTTTTTTGTATACATGTTTAGGATTGTGGATTTCTATCACTAAGATGAAACAACAAATAGACAAATGAAAAAGTATATGTATTTTTTTTTATTTCTTCTGGTTCCCAATTTAGGAAAAGGGAGTCTTGACACAATAGTAAAGTTGCTGCAATGTGATTTAAAGGTCATGATTCAAATTATAGAAATAATCTATTATAAAATAGGGTAAAACTGCATATAATAAACTCTTCCTTGGGATCCTGTATGAAACTTCATGTATTGGGTTGCCTTTTTTTTTTGATTCTCAATTTAGGCTTAGCTCAGGATGGAATGCTGAAGTGTTCTGCATTAGGCATTGAGTTTAATCTACTCCCTACTAACAACACATTGAATTACACAGTAATAATTTCTTAGACAGAGTTTTTGTGAATTGTAATTATTAAATTGAGTAAATAATCATTCATTTCAATATTACATTCAACGTTTTCTTTGTTTTCTGATTTGACTTATCATTCACAAACCGTATTTCAGCAAAACAATAATTGAGTTTGAAGTTTGTGTGGGAAAATATGATTTTGTAATAATGTATATCCCTAAAAATTAGGTTAAAATGGGATCATTATTCCATAAATTAATTTATGGGATATAATAGTGTATAAGTTTCCATGAAATATAGTGCAGATCGGCCAATAGAAAGGTATCAAGAATATATTAAAGATCTCCTTAAGGAGACACAGAAGCCAGCAAGTACTCCAATAGATCCAAATCTAAATATTAGAATAATATAGAAAGATGAAACAGTAAAATAGAGAATGTACTAAAGGCTAGTAGGAACATTTATTTATGTGTCTCGGATACGACCAGATATATCATATGTAATAAATGTGATGCATAGCCCAACAGAAGCTCATCTTCAAGTAGCTCACCGAGAAGAACAATATCTCAAAAGAACACCAAGAATTCTATTTAAAAGAAATGGAGGTTTAGGGTTAGAGCCATATACAGATGCTAACTATGTTGGGTCAGTGGTTAACCTCTTGATAGGAGGTCAACCATTGGATATTGTGCCTTTCTTGGTTAAGTAAACTCTTTAAAAAAAATAGTGAGAGACAATTCTGGTATTCACAACAACAAAAATCAAAGGTGCATAAAAGGCAATCCATTTTTCTAATTGAAGAAGAGATTGTACGAAAGAGTATAAAGAATTCTTAATTGTTTTTTACTACTACTACTGATATTATGTCTAGTGACTCCATCTAGAATAGATTGGATAGACTGATGTGAAATCCATTTAGAAGTTATGTAAAGAAGTGAAGGAACTTCTTATTCCAGACTTATGAGAGTCTCTGTGTAATCCAACATTTAATCTCGGTCAACTCTAATTTTTATAGAGTAAAAGTTAAAGTAGGAAAAAATGGGTAATAACTAATAGATCTTAGTATTCCCATGTGTTTCATTTCATTAGGATAAAAGTACAAGGGCAAGAAACAAGATGCGGTAGCGCTCTCTCTTATAGATGCAGAATTCTGAACAATGACTCAAGATATCCGAGGACTATTTTGGTTAAAGATCAACTTAGAAGACTTAAAGATCAAGTGGAATGATCAATGAGATTTTATTGTGATAATAAGTTTGCAGTTAGCATAGCTCACATTATGATACAACATGATCGAACAAAGTACATTGAACTTGAGAGATACTTTATAAAGGAGAAACTAGAGAGCAGGTTGGTCGTATCCCGATCCTTTGCGTATCTACACACGGACAACCTGTAAATGTACTTACTAAAGAGGTGGAAGTAATTTAGTGTTTCAAACTATTACATTCAAGTCGAGAATGATAAACATCTATTCACCAATTTGAGGGGAAGTATGGAAAATAATATTTTGTAATTATGTCCATTCCTAAAAATTAAGCTAAAAATATTCTATAAATCCATAAATTTTGGGTTATTCAAAATAAGCTGTGTTAATAATCTATATAAAGGGGTTACGATCCCATATATCGTATAAGTTTTGAGTTAATATAATTTTTAATTTTCATCAGCTTGCATGCTGTACAGATATCTCTTGTCTTCTATATTGTTGATCATTTCCTGCAAAAGTTGCAAGGATCTGCAACTACAAGATTTAATTGTTACTACACTTGCATTTCAGATTTATATGAACAATTATATGTTGCTCTAGTTTATTTAGCTTCTATATGCTTATCGGCGGTTGTTTTAGGAATGCGGCTGGGAGGCCTCTATGGCGATCCCCTGATGGCATTTAGTAGTCAGAAAATCACTGCTCGACAGCGATGGACTCCGACAACTATGCAGCTACGGCTACTCGAGGCTAAGTTTAATGAAGGCAGTGGGGTTCCAAGCAAACAGAAGATAAAGCAAATAACAACTGAGCTATCTCAACACGGTCAGATCTCAGAATCTAATGTCTATAATTGGTTCCAGAATAGGAGGGCACGTCTGAAGCGCAAGCAGATGGCTGCTTTAGCAAGTAATACTGAATCTGAAGTTGAGGCAGATGATGAATCCCCAGACGAAAAGAAACCGAGGCCCGACAACTACCGCCATGAATGCATGCTTGTCGGCATGGGTAACTCTATGCAACTGGACACAGAAGGTCATTTTCTGCCATCTCCGCCGAATCAAACGCAAAGTGTATATCGTTCAAATGACAGTTCTAAGTCTTCGGGCAGTTATGAACAAATGTCCTATGGAAATGTACTATCAACTTCAAGTAAGTTTCTGCTCACTTCGCTTATTTCCCTATTCCACATTCTTCTGGAAGTAAAATTTGTCTTTAACTTCGACGAATGAATGCTATACAATTTCAGTATATCATTGGATAGGTATTTTCCCTTCTTCTTTTCCTTAGAAAGCTTCAACAAGCAGGGTGTAAATGGTAACAACCTTGTGTTCTTTGTTCTTCCCTTTTAATTCTTGTTCATAGATCTATACGATGGAAGCAGTTGATGGGCCTCTGAATTGGCACCGCAAATGCCTACTAATGTGGTAGGATTTGATTGTTCTTTACTTTTCTCGATCGTTTTAGTAGATTAATCAAAGAAAAAAAATTGCAATCGATGAGCTAAGTTATTCTATAATTTGGCTGCTTGATCTCAAATTTAATCCCTTTAGTTTCTAATTTTTTGTAGGTTGAGATGGTTTTATCATAAAGGAGGCTGCTCAATCATCCCACAAGTTTAAAAAATATGATCTATTGTATAGTGATCGAGTCTATGCTAGCTGATAACAAATATATCAAGTAATATTTTAAGTTTTATAAGTCCACACAATTGGTTGTGTTTGGATTTAGTTATAATAATTTAGATTATCTTCATTTGGCACTAGTTCTAATGGATTTGTGATCATTCAATGTGTTTGTGTGTTTATGATTACCTCTCTTTTCTCTTTATCATCGACAACAAAAGATATAAATATAAGAAAAATATGATCATGAGTTCTGGCATGAATATAAATTTAATCAAACGTGAAGAATCAGCAGAACTTTGAGATTGATATTTAGAATTAGAAATTTCTGATATGAACTAAAACAGTGAATACTGATGCTGCTATAACCCAATTTGGTGAATAAGAGCATGAGAGGCTAAGATGGGAAGGTAGGATTGGATGAATAGGATCGTAGTTCGGGATTTATACCTAAGTCAAGTAAGACTTAGTTTGGAAAGTTAGGCCAGGATTGAGGGAATTATAAACTCGAAGAGCCGAGTTGGGTTATAAACACGTGGGTTTGATGACCAGGATAAAGTCGAGTAGCAACTCAGAAAACTGAGTGGGGATATAAACACGTGGGTTTGATGGTCAGAATAAAGTTGAATAGCAATTTGGGAAATCGAGTTGAGTCACAAGCACTTCGGCTTAATAGCCAGAATGGTGTAGGATAACAAATTGGTAAAATGAGCCGAATTAGAAAAAGTGGGTAATGCAGGGAGAAGTATGGAGTCGGGAAAAATTGCAAAAAAGATTGATTGAGGGAATAATATATAGGTAAAACAAACGGAAGGGAGGACTTCACAATACGTAGGAAGCCTGTTATACCTTGTAATCACCTAGTGCACCTTGTGAGGTCTCCACAGAAGGTTCTTGATAGCGCATTCTCACCAACAGTGTAATAAGATGATTCCTTGAACTTGCATGCCCTTTCACGTGGACGGTGATTCAGACGATTTGTTATGCGACAACTGACTTTAGAGGCGACAAGGATAAAAGAAAGGGAGGATGGAAGAAGAAAGGGTGCTCGCTCTCTTTCTCTTTCTTTGGGGACTCTCGCTCTCTCTCTCTGACTTTCTCTCTTATCAACTTTCTCAAGGGGGACGAAGGATTAGAGGGGAAGGGCATCCTTGGCGGAGCAAGAGGAAGGAGAATCATACGAGTTTTATTTTCTTTTATCTTATATAAACTCTTATCTGTAAGGGGTTTCTTCACCTCCGGAAGTATTTCCGAGAAGGAGGGATTATAGTAAAGATATTTAGCGTCGGAGCTCATTTTACAGTTCACTCGTGGAATAGAAATTTAAATTTCGAATCACGTTAAATCTCTTATTATTATTCTCTTATTTATTGTTACGATTGGAGAGGACTCTAAGTCTCTAAGTCTCTTCAACACAGAGACAGCAGCAGTGAAATGAAAGCACAAAGTAGATGAAAGATAATTTATAGGAATAACAACTCTTTAACTTTTTTCTATTATATAAATTCATTTTTTAAACACTTTCTAATTCAATATTATCTAAATATACTTAACAATTTGCTTTCTCAATTATCTTGCATCATTTGGAACTTGCTAAAAAACACTATTAGACACGCAACACAAACTGCCTAATAATAAGAACAAATTTACAGCACTTAAACAGTGTCATTCACAGATTTAAAAGAACTCCAAACAATGCCACAACATCAAAACATTTTTATTCTATTTTTTTTTAACAAAAATATCTTTAATTTATCTGGCTTAAACAAAGCTGATAATTTCTATTAATCTTTGACAAGTTTATCTCACTTTCCACATTTTAAAATGTGATTTTGACCTTCTTGCTCTCGAGATTTATCCGGTTCTATAGTAACTAATAAAAACAATGAGCTCTATGAATGTAACTATCGCAATACAAATTTAATATTTATATTTTGTTTGACATCAAACTTTTGTTTCCAAGAAATGCACAAAAAAAAAAGACACCTATCTCACCAGCGTTCCATATATATTGAAAAAATAAAATAAAAAAAAGACATAAAACTTTCGTCCGTCGTATGGAATCTCAAAAAAGGATTTATTGTATACAGTTTTATTTTATTTTTTTATAAGAGATTATTTTTAGAATTTAAATTCATGATCTCTTAATCACAAGATAATAACTTTACTATTACGCTCCTTCCATATATATTGAGAAAATATATATAAGAAAAAAAATTCTTGATAACCTAAATATAAAAAAAATAACACAAATATAAGACTAACAAAATCTATATGTGAAATAATAAAGAAGATTTCAAGGGCAAAAGTTTAGACCGAAAAAGTTAGAGAGTGTTTAGTTAGAAGAAAATTTTTTATTTTTCATTTTTATTTTTTTTTAGAAAATAGAAAATGTTTTTTTATGTTTTTCAATTTTTCAAAAAATGCTCCTTTATTTTTTGAAAAACTAAAATGGAAACAGAAAATGATTTTTTTTATTTTTCAGTTTTTCAAAAAACGCTCCTTTATTTTTTGAAAAATAAAAATGGAAAACGCCAACCAAAAGTTATTTCTTGTATTTTCTCGTATTCTCAAAAAATAAAAATGAAAAATGAAAAATTTTCTACGAACCAAATGCTCCCTTATCTTCTATGTTGTACACACTAAAAAAAAAGAGTTTTTTTTTTAATATGTAGCTTCAGGACTAGTCCAATTGATAAGTGCACAGGGATAACGCTTAAATGGATAATGATTAATTCCTAAGAATTTTATCGTTCTGGACTATCGATTGATTCCTTTCTCTATATTTGCCAACTAGATTCATGATTTATCTTCTCCACTAGTAAAGACAGTCAGAGGGAGTCGCTAATATGACGATTCTACATTCTGTATTGCACACACTAGATATTAGTGATGCCACGAGGCTAAAAAAAAAAAAAAAAAAAGAGCAGACGTTATTGACGATGTTCATGGATGAGTCAGTGAATATTAAAGTCAATGGAGTAGGAGTTGTGCTGATATTATCTCAAAGTGAGGAGATCAAATTGGTCATCCAACTCTAATTTCAACTTTTGAATAATGGAATAGAATATGAAATTTTATCGATTGAATTGTAGTAGAGAACAAGACGAGAAGCTGCAAAAGTATTACGAAGAAGTGGAGCACAGTGAGAAATATTTTATGAAAATGTGACTGAAACAAGTCCCTCGAACTAAAAATCATCGAGTAGATAAGTTAGCTCGAATGACGAATTCATTGACGGTTGTC
This sequence comes from Wurfbainia villosa, assembly GCA_025175895.1. Classification (NCBI taxonomy): domain Eukaryota; kingdom Viridiplantae; phylum Streptophyta; class Magnoliopsida; order Zingiberales; family Zingiberaceae; genus Wurfbainia; species Wurfbainia villosa. The sequence continues at coordinate 57,791,192 of CM045996.1, read as the reverse complement.
TCCGTGCGAGCAAAGCAACTTCATTATCATGCCACACAATTTATACTTATCGATGAAATCTTGTATCGACAATCTAGTGCGAGACCTTTTCTAAGATACCTAATCAAACAAGAAACATACTATGTGTTAGAGAAATACATAAAAGGTCTTGTGAAAATCACGTTATTGGAGGATCCACATTGGCTCTGAAGATACTCTTAACTAGCTACTTCTAGTACATAATGGAGGAGTATACTAAACCGCTGGTATCACTCGACGATTAATATTGGATAATAGACTACAATTCTAAGGAATAAAATTCAAGAGTGGGATAGACTGAACTAGTGTTCACTTTTATGGTCTTTTCTCCGTGCAGTACAGAAGTATGGTCTATTCTCCAAAAGTTAGAAATCTGTCCAACTAATAGTCCTCTGCTATCCGTTCCAGGACTACGGTGAGAGGAAAGTAAATCGAGGGGGGACTATGTTCCTGGACATAGTGGTACAGGCAGAGGAAGGGCCATCTGACGCCAGAGGGGATTTTAGATCCTTCATTCGGAATCAACCCCAGTTCGTTTCCAAAGTGACCACTCTGTCTTACCACCGCGTCATCCCCGTGGAGACAAGCATGGTCTATTCTCGGAGTAATACATAAGTGGAGATAAATAATCAACAGAGATTTAGATTTAGTGCTAAGATTGAAAAGCAAGTTGAAATATGAGATCAAATATAACTAGCTATGTCTGATAACTACAACAAAGTCATAAGAAAACAATTAAAAGATTCGATAGCATAATATTTTTCTAATAATCTTGAACATATAAATTTAAAATATAACATATACAATAAATATGAAAAAAAAAATACACTGCTAATAATAAATTGATAAATTAATTTAAGTTCATATGTATTTATGGTATTAGAATTAGTATTATCAAATGAAATTGAAATATTGTATTAGTTAATATATATATTTCTAAAATTAAACATAATAATTGAGAAATATTATGAAAAATTCGATATGCTAATAGATATTTTTGGATTTTCTAAGAGTTATCGATCTAATGACAAGTTATTGTTAGTGCATGAGCATTAGATAATTGAATTTGTATTTCGATATGATTTTGTGTGTTAAATTTGCAAGACTTAACATATAAAAGCACTAGTAGGTATGTTGGACCTAAATTGGTGGGTGAAAGCCCTAGTAAGTCTGTTGGATCTGACTAGGAAAATAAGTCTTAGCATATCAAGGCCATTAGGCAGAAGAGTCTTGGTAGGTCATTGGAGTTTGGATGTTGGAGAGAGTCGGAGTGGTCAAAGGATCATATGTTAAGCGGGAAAGTCCAAACAGGTTGGAGGACCAAGGGTTTGGTAAAGGTAAGTAATGCAAGAATCTTGTGTGGAGTGATTCTTCTAGATAGAATAATTGGTAAAGTCGTGCCCTCGGTATGGGGACAACTTTAGCGTCGATCTGACTAAGAATTTTGGAGGAATATCAAAATCGAGATCGGTCAGTTAGAAGATTGTCATTACTACTCACGATATATTATTTGTGTTTTGCTAACTTTGTGATGAAGCGACTACGACAATTTACCAAACACAGTTGCTAAAGTTTCGAAATGCCCAAAACGCGGACTATACTTTCAGAATTACCAAATCACGCATATAATTCCCAAAATACCCCTCCCGCCAAACAGCTTGCAATTTAATGCAGAGAGAGATTTGCATCCATCCGAGCCACAACTGGAAATCCCGAGCCATCCAAACGTCACTTCCAGCCGCGTGGGAGCGCCAGGCCCATGCTGTTGATGAGCACCACACGCAGGTTTCCTCCGTAAACCAACTGAGCAACATCATTTTTGATGAAACCCTAATAGTTATCAACGACATCACTGCTCCCACGAATATATCAGCATTTAATCCAGAAGTTGGCGCAGCTCACTCACCAGCCGCTTCACATAGTATTATCATGTATGTATGTATTTTTATTCTTGAGACTGCTATGAGGTTAATAAATGCATTGTAGGTGGTTGTATAGCCAAGTTTGCCACACACCCATAAATACGATGTAGGCATATCATACCAAAGTAGACCAATGCACCCATAATTGTGATGCAGGAGATTCATAACTGAGTTTTGTCGCCACCTAAACAAATGCCACCTAACTTAAAAGGTGATGCTTCCAATTAAATCCCATGATTACTGAAGTTCCCTGATTAATATTCCTAGCACTAGGAGATTCAATCTGTCTGAGAGAGTAGGTGGTGTTGGCAATGAAATTCCCAGCACCACCGTATCCCTAAAATTTAAAATCCCAGCACCATGGGAGAGTAGGTGGTCTTGTGATGAAATTTCGGCTCGTGATCTGGATAAAAAGTGATGCTGAGAATTTAAATCCCAGTAACATCGTGGTGCTGGGCTTCAAATTCTCAGCACCATTAAGGTTCAACAAATTCGGGATAAAATCTGGTGCTGGGAATTTAAATCTCATCACCACCGTGGTGCTGAGATTAAAACTCCCAGCACCATGGGGAATGAACTTGTCGAGATAAATGGTGGTGCTGGTAATTTATATTCCAGCACCACCATGGTAATGAGATTCAAATTCAAAGAACACCTTGCGCCGAAATCTAATTCAATAGACCAGGGAGATATAAGTTGTCGACATTAAGGGTGGTGCTGGAATTTAAAACCTCAGCAACACTGTGGTCCTGCGAATAAGACTCCTAGCACCATTGACATTGGAATGGTCGAGATAAATGGTGGTGCTGGGAATTTATATCCCAGCACCACCGTGGTAATGAGATTAAAACCCCCAGCAATACCATGGTGCTGGGAATATAATTTCCAGCACCATGTACATATAAGTTGCCGGAATTATTGGTGGTGTTGGGAACTAAAACCCCAGCAACACAGTGGTTCTGCGTTTAAAAATCCCAGCACCAGGGAGATGGAACTAGTCCAGAAAAATGGTGGTGCTGGGAATTTATATCCCAGCACCTTCGTGGTAATGGTATTAAAACTCCCAGCAACACCATGGTTCTGGGAATGAAATTTCCAGCACCATGTACATAAAATTTGCCGAAATTGTTGATGGTGCTGGGAACTAAAACCCCAGCAATACAGTGGTTCTGCGTTTAAAAATCCAAGCACCAGGGAGATGAAACTGGTCGAGATAAATGGTGGTGCTGGGAATTTATATCCCAGCACCACCGTGGGCCTGTGATATAAATTTCCAGCACCATGGAGAGGGAACCTGGCCGAGAAAAAGAGTGGTGCTGTCAATTTATATTGGAGATAAATAAAGTCCTCTAGGCGGGTCGAGTCTAAGCGTGACCTATACTATCATTCTCCACATTTCCTTATGCTCCCAAACAGTAGTTATGAAAATTAATGCTCTGTGCCAACATTCAGACTAGTGTGCCAATTGGCATGCTGCGTGCCAATTGGCACGCACCCATAACTGCCTGTAGGAGTGTGGAAACTAAGTATCCCTCTGCGCATAAACCCTGTAAATGTCTTCCTCTTCCATTCCATATAAACCGTTCATAATTTCAACATTGAAAGGTCCATCAATGGGTTTCGGTAAAAACCCACTGCTGGCCCTATCAACATCAAATGTTCTAATTAGTTAAGTGCATAATTGGGAAACCTAACCATAGACTCTCATCCTCCACTTGTCTTTAGACTTCTAAAGCCTAGTTAAAAAAATTCAGCCTACTTGCCTAGCACACTACATATAACAGTGTTGATTTTAAAAACATTTGCAGGGACGACCCCCTTCCTGATGAAGTGTTAACATTTTTGGAAACAATTGAATCAAATTTGAAGGATAGAGAGTTAGATGATCAAGATTCCATAAATCTGTGCCAAAGTAATATTCCATCTTCATCTCAGTTTATTGATGTGGGCAATAGAATTACCAGTGATCAACACCTTGATATAAATAGAGACGCTTCTTCCATACTCGAAGAAGAGTTTGTCACTGCTACCACAGTAGATCATGAATATTTTGAACAAACTTGGAGTAAAGAGGAGGTAAGTGATATACATGCGATAGAAGAGTTAGAATATACAAATCCTTCGGAAGAATTCTTAGCTGATGATATCCAACATGAAGAAGTTGAGTTAAACCCCGGATCGATCTAGTGACTTAGAGAAGTGTTCCCAATTCGATGATCCTATGTTTTAAATCCACAAATAAGACTATTGGCAGATGTCGGTTCATCAGATCCAAATAAATTTTTCACTGGACAAGTTTTTTCCTCTCGACAAGAGTTTAAAGATGCACTAGTAAGGCATGCGATGCTAAAAAACTTCAGATACAAGCCAGTTGACACCAGACTTAATAGAATTAAAGTTATTTGCTTTAGTCAGCCTTGTTCATGGAGTCTAGTTGCAAGTGGAGACGTGGAGTTCACTGTCACAAAATGTGTAGCGGACATGAATGTAGCGGTGTTATGAAACAAATCACCATGCTTGCACATCCACATTTGTAGCAAACCAGATTGTAGGACGGTTAGCTACCTCTGATGATTACAAACCAAGTTCAATTCGAAGAGAAATGCAAGCTAGGTTTGGTGTTCACATTTCATACAAGAAAGCATACACAGCAGATAGAAAGCATTAAAAAGAGTGGTAGGTGATTTTGATCAGGCATATATTGATCTTCCAATGTACTTGCGTGAGTTAAGAGTTAGAGATCCTGATACATATGTTGCAGTACTAAGAAATGGTGAAAATCAATTCCAGAGATGTTTTTGGGCATTTGGTGCTTGTGGAAGAGTATTCAGGTCTTATTTGCGAAAACTAATTGGAATTGATGCTACACATATCACTGGCAAGTATCCTGGTGTTTTGCTAATGGCTACTGCCGTTGACGGTAATGCAAAAATTATGCTAATTGCATTTGGAGTTGCCGAAGTTGAATGTGAATCTACCTGGGAGTGGTTTTTGGATCATGTAAAGACATTCCTTGTTGTCCTGCCAGAGTCGTTGAGCATTATATCGGATAGACATCGGGGGATTATATCAACAGTTAACAAAGTGTATCCATCTGCCCATCATGCTTTTTGTTGCTATCACTTGTCTTGTAACATGGTAGCGAATGCAGGATAGATCCTCATTAGGTTTATTTTGGCGTGACAAGAGCCAATACAAGAGTTGACTTTGATCGATTAATGCAGAACATGCATGACAAACACAAGGAAGCATATGCGTGGCTACAAAAGATCGATCCAAAAAGATGGGCCAATGCACACTTTCCTGGGAGGAGGTACACAATGTTAACCACTAATTGTTCTGAGAGTTTAAATGCATTATTCAAGGAAACACGTGAACTCCCCATCACCAGTTTAATTGACAACACTAGAAGAAAGGTTGCTCAATGGTTCTATAACCGTAGGGAAGAATCTTCAAAAAGGTCAGGTTTTCTAACACCTTATGCCATTAAAGAGATTGATGAAAGGAGAGAAAGAACTCGATTATATTCGGTATTCCCATATTCACAAACGGAAATGGAAGTACAGACAATAGCTTCTTCGTATATTGTTGATTTGGATAGGCGAAGTTGCATCTGCGGTGAGTTTCAAATTTCAGGAATTCCTTGCGCGCATGCTATTGCAGTCATCATATATCGGAACATGGATCCATACCGTTACTGCGAGCATTATTTTCTAAGGGAAACCTGGGAGGCCACTTACATGGATCGTATTTACCCATGTCGAAGTAAGAAATTTTGGCCTAATGGTGACAAAATTTTCGGAGTTCTACCTCCTCGTAGCCTTGTGCAGCCCGGGCGAAGAAAAAAGGCACGCATAGAGTCCAAACATACTGGAAGGGTGAAAAATAAATGCAGCAGATGCAAACAGCTTGGGCATAATCGGAGGTCATGTAGAATGCCACCGGCTACTAATTCCTAGGTGTAAATAGTGGTTGTGTAAATATTTTTAAAGGAAACAATGTTAATGTTAATGTTAACAGAATTGTAATGTAAATATTTTTTACGCTATTTTGCAAAATTATAATCTAAATCCGTCAAGCACTTTTCGATCCGTTAATATAAAACTCCCAGGTGCCAGTTCAAACATCTCAACACCACATTTCATTTCTCTCTCGCTCCTTGCGTTCTGTCTCTTGGAATTCCGCTTCCATTCCTCGGTGCCCGTTCAAAGTCTCCGGTTCCAGTTCAAACTCCCCGGTGCCAGTCAAAACCCCCCGGTGCCAGTTCAACCTCCCCGGTGCGAGTTAAAACATCTCAACACCAGCTCAACACCATCTCAACGCTATTTTCGACCTAAGTAAGTTTTGTAGATTTCTTAAATTCTGTGTCGCTATCGTTTCTTCCGATCTATCTAGGGTTTTTGCCTTTTTCCGTGCACGATCTCGTTTAAACTCGGGCCTGATAGGGTTTAGGGTTTTAGGGTTTAAGCAGAGGTAACGTTTGTTTGTATCATCACACATGTTTCAATCCATTTCATCTATTAGTTTGAAATCGCTGTATTACAATGCATTTGGTTGTTAACCTAAGGAATTTTTTTCAGTTAACGATGGCTTCAACTGGTGAATCATCAAGCGATACTTCTGCAAGAACCCATGCGTTGATGCGAGGAAGAACCAAGAGAATGAACTGGAAAAGCAACGTTTCACAGTTTAAAAAATTTATTTCAAGTGTGTCGTCGAGTGTGGAAGAAGAAACGCTTATTCGGAGCTCCCCCTTTGCGTGGGTTTTGGACATTCCAGATATTACCCATGTCAGACCCCTCGTTCAGAATATGTTTGATAATTGGGATTGCACGGAGAAATGTTTTATATTCCAAGACAAGAAATTGAATTTCACAAAGACGGATGTCTCCCTCATCCTTGGTCTACCAGATGATGGACTTGAAGTTCCTATGAATAATGAAGCTCCATCTGGACAGCTATATTTGCAATATTTCGTGGAAGCTGATTGCTCTAACAAGCATCTGGAGGATTTATTGAAGAGTTCCAGATCTCCAGATAATTTAGGATATGCAAAACTTTATTGTCAGTTGTTTATTTTATATTTTTTTTCTTGTGTATAGGAGGATCAGAAAGAAGTTTCCTCGATGCAACAACATGTGAAGTCGTTAGGTCTTTTAGTCGATGTAAAGATTTCGGAATTTGGACTCCTGTAGGTCCATCAATGGGTTTCGGCCAAAACTCATTGATGGTCCTGAGACTCTTGTGTTCTGGGATTAAAATTGCGGCTACCACCTTATTTAGGTTGTTTGAAAGTGTCACATTATCGAAATTGAAATCCCGGGACCACCGTGTGTTCTCCGACGATTCTAAATTATACGTGGTCACAGGGTGAAATCCCGAGACCCGTGTGTTCCTCGGCCAGTTCTAAATTGTACGTGGTCCTGGGAATTGAAATCCCAGGATCACCTTATTCCTTAGCCATTTCGAAATTGTACGTGGTCCTGGGAAATAAATTCCCAGGACCACTTTGTTTCTGGAATTATAATTACCAGCACCACCGTATTCCTCGGCGATTGAAATTATGCGTGGTCGTAGAATTAAAATCCCGAGACCATTGTGTTCTGAGATTTTAATTCAAAGACCACCTTATTTCTCGGCGATTGAAATTATCGTGGTCTTTGGGACTTTAATTCGGACACAGCTGTTCTGAGAGTTAAATTCCCAAAGCACCTGTATTCCTCGGGCAGCTCAAAATTGTACGTGGCCCTGGGAATTAAAATCCCAGGACCATTGAGTTCCTCGGATTTTAATTCCCGGCACCACCTTATTTCCGGGCTATTTGAAAGTGTACGTGGTACTGGGAATTGAAATCCCAGGACCACTGTGTGTTCCCCGGCCAGTTCTAAATTGTACGTGGTCCTGAGAATTGAAATCCTAGGTACCACTGTGTTCCCTGGCCAGTTCTAAATTGTACGTGGTCCTGGAAATTGAAATCCCAGGACCACCTTATTCCTAAGCCATTTCGAAATTGTACGTGGTCCTGGGAAATAAATTCCCAGGACCACTGTATTCTGAGATTATAATTACCAAACCACCGTATTCTCGGCTTCAAATTATGCGTGGTCACGGGAATTAAAATCCCGAGACCATTGTGTTCTGGGATTTTAATTCCCAAGACACCACCTAATTTCTCGGGATTCGAAATACGTAGTCTTTGGGACTTTATTTTCAGCACCATCGTGTTCACAGGAGTTAAATTCCCAAAGACCACCGTATTCTTAGGCGATTCGAAAGATGCGTGGTCTTGAGAATTAAAATCCCAGGCCCAGTGAGTTCCTGGGATTTTAATTCCCAGCACCACCTCATTTCTCGCCTTGATTCAGTACATGGTCTTTGGGACTTTAATTCCCACCACCACTGTGTTCCTGGGAGTTAAATTCCCAGCACTACCGTATTTCTCGGTCAGTTCAAAATTGTACGTGACAACATTCAACAATATATTATATAACATTTATTAAAGTTCAAACACAAACAATAAACATATTTACAGTCACTGTTGATCTATGGAAAGCAGTATCATTTATAAATTAGCAAAATTCATTAATTACAACAATGCATTGTCATACTGCCACCTGAACTTTTCTAAAATTACATCAGGAAGAACCCATCCCTTAAAATTGAGACAGAGACATCTATTCTGAATTTGGTCATGTCTGCTTGTTTGAAGTCCATCTTCTCACCATAAAGCAGACATCTCATGTATTGCATCACAAAGAAGACACAATCATTGCTGTAAACATGCAAAGAAAATTTTTATATTTAAATTCAAAAGTATAATTTTCACGTTCAGTATTTTCCTTTTAGTACCTTGCCACTTGTTAGGACAATCGGTTATAAGAAACCCGGTATCGAAGGGGTAATAGGCTTGTAAACATGGATGAATTGCTGCAAGCTCCTTAGGTGAATATCCTTTAAATTGGGATACCTATAATTACACGATGACTAAGTTAACATAACTATTCATTAACAGATAACTAAGTTAAATTGATGGAATATCCATATTTAAAATATTTAACTACTCACCACTGCTTCAAAATCAATTTTTGATCTTCCACCATATGAAATGGAGTTGTAATGATTGAAACTCATTGCTTTTGTATCGATACACAACAGGTGAAAGTGAGTTTGATCAGTATTTAGAGGTATAAAAATATATCTAACCTCTCCATCATTCATGTACATGTTTATGATTTGTCTTGTAGTGGCGATCTTCCACGACAATCTTAATGCTGACTAAAATTGTGTGTAGAGGAAAAAATATTTAAACAGTTAGTATAACATCAAATGTCGTGAAAATACAAGATAATTTAACTCCCTTACAATGAACAGGGATGAGCAATACGTAGACTTGTTATATGACCTACATGAAGAGGAGACCCCCCTAAAAAGAATTGAGCAAAATGTATCGATAACCTCCCCATACGTAAGCAGATCCATTAACTCAGTATAAAGAATTGAGTTAATGAAAAGGACCTTCCTCCCAAACATAACCTGTTATCGGCCTACAAAAAAATTTAATCATAAATAAATATTTGCACTTTATAATATTGTAATAAAATTTTTGAATGTAATGGTGGATGTAACTACCATACTTTATTTTTTCTAAACTTTTTAGCAAGTAGGTCACATCAGCATCTTGTTTCTTGTTCTTTGCCGTCTTACACTTTTTCTTGACATACTATAATACAAAAATAATATTAGTTATTTAAATAAAATAACACAAACTAATTTTGAGAAGTATTCTGACTAACCGCAATGACTTCCATTCTCATTTGGTTGAGTTTATCAATTATTGCTTCATCCCTGTCAAGATCTTTTTCATCTTCTTCCAAAATACAGATAGTATCCCTCGCTTGCAATTCATCCATACCAATTTTGTGTTTGCCTTTCTTGTCAAATACTTCTGCTTCTTTTACAGCTTTATCAGGTTGCCCTTCTAATAACTCAACATCAGAAATTTCTGCCTTTTTTTCTTTTGCTTTGAGGTACCAATTTTGCCCACAGTGGACTATCAACGGGAGTATCCCTGTAATCATAGCGGGTTCTATCTCGCCGTCTTGTTCTGCTGGCAATTGGTTCCGGTTGAGGTTGAAGGTCAACTTTGGGCTTATTTGGTTCAACCTCCATACCTTCTCTTCCTATAATTTCCATTAGTTCTTTTACCCTTTCAGTTAGTGCCATGTTTTCCATTCTTAACTCTTTGAGTTGTCTCTGATAAACTAAACACTCATGACATTCACTAGCTGGGTATTTTTCTTGTATAGTTTGTGATGATGATGTCTCTATTGGATGAGGAGTATTTTCAATATAATAGTCAACCTTATCAAGCAATATATTTTCACTACGGGTACATACTAGATCAACAATGACCTATCAAAAAATCAACAATTATTTAGATAACGAAAATGAAAAAAAGCTAAGTTGTGGTCTTTTATTTACCTGTTCAAGAGAGACTTGCTCCAATAAATTCCTAACCTTGCTAATATGTGAAGGAGTTGCCCTCCACTTATTTATTCGTGGGCCTTCGGTATTGTACGGTCTCTGGATTGGGACATGTTCCAGAAACCAAGCCTGCTCATATCGAAAGTGTTACATACTTACGTAAATATAAAAGAAAAAATTATTTAGTAAGAAAGAACTTATAAGAAATCCCTTTAGGTAAGGAAGTCGCTATTCTCAAGAATCAGTATTAGTATGAACATATATCTCCAATAGTAGGCAATTGTGGAGCCATAAATTGATGGATGACTTCGACCCAATTGAAACTACCTATGTTGTCAAAATCATCTACAATATCTACAAGACCTATGGGGACCTTATATGTAGTAGTACAGAACAACACACAAGCAAATATATACAATACATACAACTTATAAAATACCAAAATATCTTCATCTACTTCTACTCTAGTAGAAAAGGTTTTAAGAAAAAACTCTAACCTCGATCTAGTTGGTTCTTTTTTAGAGAATTGAGAATTGAAAAGAGCACCTGATGCATTAGTTGAATTCATAGGAACATAAGCCCCTCTATCTGCAATACTGAGCAAAAGAGACACATCTCTTCTGGTGAAAGCAACTGGCACAGTTGAAAACTTAAAGCTTTGACTTGTCGAATCCCAACTTTGAAATATATTGACCAATATGCCACGGATTTATGGAATGTCTTGTATATTCAAAAAAACAGCAAATGAGGTTTGTTTAATGATCTCTCTGTGCCTTTCATGTAAACAAACTGACGGACGTTGCTTTCCTTTAGCACTTGAACCTCCAAAAAATTCAATAAAGTGGCCTAAAACGTTGGTCCATTGCAGTTTCTTCGCACACTCATTATTTCCCTATCAATTTGAAAATATAAAATTTATTCCTTCATTTTGTCATTGTAAAAAACAAATTTCAGATTCGGCAATTCTTTGCAATAATGTTGTTAAAAAAACTTTAGGGCTCTATTTATCTAATTCATATACAGATTGAAGAGATCGTCCATTTGTATTTTAATGTTTGAAACCATTCCAAAACCATAATGGAAAAATCATTTTAAACATATGGCATACTTCATATTGGACTAAAGCAAGGAATGCGACACATACCTTGGCCGGTGAAGGAGAGGTTGAACCGGATGCTTGACTCATTCTGCAACACAGAATGGTAGAAAAAAAACCAATGAGATGTACGCCTTTCAACGGAAACCCTAAAACCGAGTAAGAAATGGGTAAAACTCTAGTTAAATGACAGGACGCCACCATATTACCTCGAACCGTCTTGACGAAATTCTAAGAACTCGGAAGCTAACGGAATGAAGCTGGAGAAAAAAATGGAGTCTAAGCTTTTCCAAGTTTTTGTGTGCTCGAAGATTTTCCGGAAGCTGAAGACACGAAGATGCTGATGTAGTGACTTGTTTGGACGGGACATTTCGATGGCTCGGGATTTGGAAATGTGGCTCGGATGCATGCGGGATCTCTGCATTAAATATGCTGTTTGGCGGGAGGGGTATTTTGGGAATTATATGTGCGATTTGGTAATTCTGAAAGTAAAGTCCGCGTTTTGGACATTTCGAAACTTTAGCAACTGGGTTTGGTAAATTGCCGAAGCGACTAGATGGGATCAAGTGTACGAATCTTCAGACGCTTTGGATGTAATCCATGCGACTGGAGATAGGTACAAATGATGTCGAAATCTAGGTCAAATACGAAGTAACGTGGAAGGCGCCTGGATGAACCCTAGGTGACTGGGATTAGATAACGAGAGTTTGAATTGACCAAGATCAATCTTCCGCTAGAGAAGGCCACATCAACCTCCAAACACCTGGATTTGTAAAAGACTCGGCTATGACAGATCAAATCGAGACTCGGCTAGAGGCACCTGGAAGGACTTCTAGGTGCCCAAATAAATTTTATAAAGAATCCTCGAATAGAGAGCCCTATACTTAATTCTAAACAATTGGGCTATTGCCTTTCGTGTTTAGAAACTCATCTCAAGCTTCGACGTGCTGTAACTTCGACAACAAGCTACATCTTTGATCAATGTGTGTCGGTACATTGTAGTTGTGTATTTACTTATTTCTTTTTATATTTCATCTCTAAAAGACGATAAAGTTGTTACCGTACCATATCTTTTGTAAAAGAAATGAGTCTTTTTCTCCTTAGAGGAAGAGATAATTAGTGTTTGCCCAATCGATAGCGGTCTCAAATCATGAGCCTTAAACTAGAAACCCTTTGGCTACGAACTAAATAAAAATCTCTTGTGTTTTGTGTCTTTTACTTTTCCGATGCATTTTACTCTACGCTTTACATAAAAGTGCTCGCACTAATCTTTTTGTTAACTTCATTAACACAACAACACATATAAAGAAGAAAATTCTCTTTGGAATTTTCGATGTTGGACTATTTCTCCATCTACTTCCTTTTATAACATTAATATGCAATTAATGCTATTTTGGGCTGACTTTAAATAATTAATTTCTCATTCACTCGTAATCGGTTTTGAACAAATTAATAGTCTAGATTCATCTACGCGAAACATATATTTCGATTTTGAAATCAATTTAGACTTTCATTGATTGATGACACCTCGATTTTTCCTTGCAAAATCATATTGGTCATTTAAGACCCAATATCTAATAATCCCCCACATGAATGGAAATTAATGCATGTATACATGTTGACACTTTACAAGAGTCCAATCGATAAGTCAATGCATCGGGAGAGGTAGCTTGTGGCTTTGAACCTTCCGTAGTGGAATGCTATCAAGCATACTAGGCTGCGCAGTGAATGTGATGTCTTGAACTGCTCAATTATTTGTGTATACTAAGACAATGACACTCACACAGACTTATCTCACATACTTTTGGTTCTCATCGTTGGTTCCATTTTGGCCATGGACACCATCTTGGATTCAAGAGTGTTTCATTGAAGCGGTCTATCTTCACACTCTCATAGGTGACACTTCTATCAAGAGTATCCTACCATACTCCATCTTATAAAGGTATATAAATCATTAAAAGCATAAGCTTAACCTCACTACATGTGATAGGACAACACATGTTCATCCTAGGTTTGGTATAGAGATAGAGATAATATATTTCGTGTGTTGTAATACAACTTTTGTAACTTTGTTGTCCCATTGAACCAAGATCTTGGGATCTCCAGTCAACAAGGTTGAGTTACTGCTACATTTGTTTTAGTTGTAGATTTTTAATCTCATTCCTCTCGATGAGCAATATACTTGATTTCGATTTAGCCTCTTCGTAAGAGGATTTGCCAAATTATCTTTGAACTTGATATAGTCGATTGCAATCACTCCATTCGAGATCATGTAAAATACTAAAATTAAAAATACGAAATTAAATGGCCAAAATTTCGGGGAAATAATCCTAGGGATTATTTTCGAGATTTTTTGGAATTTTTAGGAATTTTTTCGGAATTTTTCTGGAATTAAACGGACTCCGTACGAGATTTTTACGGGGATAAAGTAAACGGGCTTTAGAGGGGTCTATTTAAAGGGGATAAATACGCGATGGAAAACCCTAAGTTTCTATTTTTCTATTTCCCTTTTTATTTCTTTTCCCCCGCCGCGATACTCCTTCGGCAGTTTCTCCTCGCGCGAGTTCATCTTCCCCGAGCCCTTTTCTTCGCCGGCGATCTCGCCATCGCCGATTTCTTTCCCTATGCCCGAAGCCGTCGCCTCTTCCCTTCGCCGGCGACGCTTTCTTCTTCGGCCGAGCCTTCTCTCCCCCATCGCAGCCCTCGTTTGCGCTCCCGCGAGCACCGCCGCCCGACGCCGCGAGTTCGTCGTCCACTGCCGCACGCGCGTCGGCCACGATAGGTCTTCCCTTCGCCGTCCGACGCCTAGGTTTGGCTGGGGCCGCTGCTCACCGACAGCATTTGCCTTCCGCCACTGCTTCTCCCCGTGCGCTCGCCGTCCACAGCCACCGCCGCCTCTGCCCTTCTCGCCGGTGGTCGCCGGAGTAGGTAAGGGTCTTTTCTGTTTGAGTGTGGTTGGTGATGGTGAATAGGCGAGGGAAGAAATTTGGAGGTCGGCTGTGAGAGGCTGTGGAGGAGTGACGAGGTGTTGTGATGGCTGTTCATGTCAATGTGAGAGGCTGTGAGGGTTTTATTTGGAGGGTGTTGTGCAATTGGGTTGATATCGGCTATGGATGGAATTCCTAGGGCGAGTGAGCTTGATTGGTCGATTTGGGTTGATTCGGGTGTTATTCGGTTGATCGGTATGATATTTGGAGGATTAGGGATTAATTGGGTTATGAAGGAAATCGATTAATTATTCGATTTGTCGTTGAATTGTATATTTTGTGCTTGACTATAATTATGTTATCTGTAAGTTTCGGTCACAAGGCAGGTTCCCAGTCGTGACGATTTGGTTCTTTTTGCGGATATATATTCAGGCGGGTATTTTGACTTAACTTTTAGATTAAGTCAAGTTGATATGCTAGTTAGGATAGCTTACAATAACTTTTTCATGTTTATATGCCTGGTATGATTTTGGTGCCTACTAGATACATGCATGTTATAGGATATGATTATATTTCCCTGTTTGATTTGGATCATAGTATATGGATTAGGGATATGTACATATTGATTGTACATATCATTCGGATAAGTATTTTGAGTAGGATTTACATGCTTTAGTATCATGCACCATTTTTGCATGATTGCATGCTAGCTGGACGGGGTTCCATTATTGTTGAGCCATGACTAGTTACATGGCTTTACACCGCCACTCATGGGTTAGTGGTACATCGGAGGTGTGTGTGCGTTGCTCTGTCGAGCTCCCATTGCTCATGGGTAGCGATGAGGCGTGGTAGTGGGCGGGGATCCCTCCTCGGCCTGACAGGAGATGAGAGCTTAGCTCCCCACTATGTTTGGGGCGGGAGGATAGGTGTACTCAGCGACATCACATCCACTCGGTCACTCGGGAAGCGATGATGGCGAGTGCACGCTTGTCATAGCCCTACCCACTCGACTTCACCATTGCGTGTGAGGCGGTGTAGCGTCGAGGTGACCATGTCATTAGACGGCATGCATTTTACCGGATTGCATTTGTATTGTGTTTCTTTGCATTATTGATGCCTTGGATGTGCATATGATTGTCATGCATATAGGATACATGTTTATATATGGTCAGAACTCTATTACTTCTAGTCAGGCACATGCTCCTATATCGGGTAGTAGGAGATTGAGTAAGTCTGATCATTTGTATTTCTTGCTTGCATACCCTATTTATGTGAGGTATCTTGGCATGATATTTTATTATTAGTTATACCTTATTTTTCATATCTACTATACCCATGAGTTCTTTGAACTCACCCAGTTGATTTATATCTATTTGAATGAAGGTCGGAGAGTGCATTCTTAGGACCCCACTCGTCGTGAATGTTTTATTTTGGATATTTGCTTTATGGTTTGGATATTTTGGTTAGAGGACATGTATAGGTTTGGGGATTGATTTTGTATTTGGATTTTTGGTGTCCGTATGGACCTTATTCGGATTTTGGTTTGATTGGATTTTGGTGAGTATTCCTGCCCAGATGGCAGAAGGGGTAAGTTGATTTATGGTAGACTGTTTATCATTTATTTTGGTTGATGGCCTGAGGCCAAATTATATAACTGCGTGTGAGTTTGGATTCCGGTCGTGTTGACCGATGTATAGTGGTCGTGTAGGCCTTGTATGTAAATTGGGATTGTCACCCGTACAGGGGAGATGCTGCCGGATTTTTGTCTGGCGGGGTCTCCCTCGGGGCGTGACAATTTATTTGGTATCAGAGCGCCTAGGTTTTCGAGTTCCTAGGGTTTTTTTGGATTTTTCGGAGTTCGTCATGTATTGGCAGGTTTTGCGAGGTAATTTGGAAAATTTTGGATTGGTATGGATTTTCGACGATTTTTATATTTCGGAATTTGAGGATTTATGACGAGGTCAATATGGGGATTTGGCAGCGACATAACCTCTCCTGCGGCAAAATAGGTATGATGAAAATTTTATATATTTTTACTTCTAGTAACATCTGTTCTAGTAGCATATGTAATAATTTAGAGATATGAGGCGAGGTGGCGTGCACACTGCAGGGGCGTGGTGCGAGGGTAACCACGCAAGAGGGCGGTGAGATCTCTGGTTGTAGGTTGTCGAAGGGTCTATTGAGTTTTGACTCATGTGCATCAGAGTAGGGGTCGCCACCAAGGTGACCACCGAGTTGCCGTAGTGTTTATACCCGGTGTTAGATTCAAGCTATGTGTTTAGTGGATAACCGAAAATAACATTCCGTGTGTTGGTCACTATTCGTAATCGTAGATGGAGTTGACCACGTGAACAACCTGTTCAGGCTGTAAGTCTTGAACCTGTATCGAAAAGATGAATTGTCTTTGAGAGCTGATTGATATCGAGTCAGAAAGCAGGGGTCAAGTCGTCATATTGGTTGTGGAAATCAAGGACTACAGTGTTAGGGATTTTCACTGATTATGCTAGGCAGATAATTACCCTGTGGGGGTATTGGACAAGGACTGTATACTATTGTTGATGCAGACATTGGAGGTTTCAGTTATGAAGTTCCATAGGGATTTTGATCCTTGAGCAGCTTGAGCCTTAGAGTAATAACATTGAGGGTATTGTTAAGTACCTAATTAGTATTTATATAGGGAGAGTGGAGATAGTTTCTTACTATTGCAATGATCAAGTTGTTACTTGGTGGAATATGTAGGAGAATTTTGAGGAAATAACCCATTACGGGATCATGGGTTCAGGATGTTTTCGAGAGACAGTATTTCTCCAGGTTATTTTGTATGACTCATTGTTGAGGAATGCGTGAGTCTTAAGTTGAGTGATCAATTGTTAATGGAGTTCCCTATAGAGTTTACCCCCACTTAACGGCTCAAGTTAGTGATTGAGTTGTCTTCGATCACCTACGATTTATTGGTTTACATTTGGATGAGGATAGTTGGATCTTCCATCAGATCCTATCGGGAGGCATTAGGGTGAGTCATATTTATAAAAATGACTGCGACAAGTGTCTCAAGAGAATAGTGTAGTCAATCTAGTAATAATAACCTACACTTCGGATAAGGTAACGGTAGAAGTCGTGAACATGCTCTTCTAACTAAAGTCACGTGACATTATTTCGTTCTCATGTTGATGCTCGATATTGATTATGTCGGTTGCTAGAGATGGTAACTTGATGTTGATGATGGGGGTTTACAACCTCTTGAGTGATTGAGGATTTAGTTGGAATTTTGGGTTGTTTTGGTGGTGATCAAGACTCTGTCCCGGGAATGAAAGATGGATGAAACACCTCATTTTCCAGCCGAAAACAGGAATATGGATTTAAGTTTTCTCCTCAGATATATGTCGCTATCAGAAGTGGTTTGTACACTTGTGGAGATATGAGGCTGGTTGTATGGTTCGTGAAGAAAATGAGAGGAAGAGGTGTACACCTAGATTCATACAGTTACCGAATTCTTATTCTAGGTCACTGTGAAATAGGGAATCTGTTAAGAGCAGAACTTGGATGAGTTTGCATCTTTACTCGAAAGGAATTGTTGATGGTTGAAGGATTGATCATTGAGGTATTACTATAGTTTACCTTACTTGATGATATATTGAGAGATACATGTGTTTACAGATATTTGTGGTTAAAACATGCACTGATAGGATTAAAAGGATTTTTATATTTGGATCATGTGGATTAATAGTGTTTCCACTGATAGGTGAGATGTTGAGATGATTACTGTGATGATTATCACAGGGGTATGAAAATGATTTTGGATGTTTAGAGGTTGATTGACGGAAATGTTATATTATGGTGAGAGAGTTGACTTAATTGTTTTATAGTTGACTTGGTTGATATGATGTGAATATCTGGATATTAACTTGGAGGTTATGCTTGTGACATGATGGTATAAGAAGGTCTCTCGGATGCCTGTATAATTCGAGAGTAATCAGATGTAGTGTTGGAGGAACTTCTAGGCTTGCCGCTGTATAGACAAGTAGAGTAGGCGATCAGAGGAATTTCGAAAATAGTTTCGATATCGAAGATCCCCTACTGTGAGATAATTTATTTGGTACTGAGGTAATGTTATTTTTACGAGCTAATATTTTTACTTATGGTGCGTTGGCTGAAGGCTAGTGTAAAGCGCACAAGGTTGTTAAAGCTCGTGATGTACTCAAGGCAATGTCATTCAATTGGCTGTAATCCAATCGGGTTGCTTAGATACCGTCATCGATCGGTCTTTCAGAATTGGCAAGGTTGATGATGCCAAGAGGTATTTGTTAGAATGACGATTTTTCAGGGGATAATTTAGTTGGTATCAGTGTTGCTTAACACTATGGGAATTAGAAGAATCTAAGTTCCAATTAAAGGAGGTATTGGATGGGATATTTGTTGTCCTAGTATTTTATTTCTTGAGAAGCTCTGGAACTTGTTGTTCAAAGAGATATGAACCTTTGAGGTTATACATCAATTATTGATGATGGAATGCGGTAGTGGTAGAAGGAAAAGAATATCCTTCATGGTGGATCGAGGATCTATTTAGATCAACTATAGGACACCTGTGTATACTCTAGGATTGATTTATGATTGATGTGTTGATATTGTAGTGACAGGGAGTCATACAATTATCAAAGTCGTAGGGATGATTGATATATCATCAGCCTAGAGTAAAGAGGATGCAGGTGTGTAGCGATGACAATTTCATACTTGGTATGAATTGTATGAGCTTTTGGATTATCTTATTTGACTTATTGATGACTTTGTCGCCCAGGGATTTGGGAAATCGTGTATTCTAGACACGATTGGATCATTTGTGATGGTGGCAGTTGGAGTTGAGCACTCGGCCACTGTAGATGGTGATTTTTTTTTTGGTATTTAGTTTGATTATTACCATAGATATGGATAGGATGCTCTAGTGGTACTACACCGTTGACGGGTGATGGAATTTATTTAGTCTGAAGCTTGTGAACCTAGTTTCAAGACTCAGACGATAGTTGACTTTTACACCAGTGTTGTGTGATCATTCTCGGGTGAAAGGAAAGTTAATTTATATGCGGATGCGATGTTTCAGAGAATGGAGCGTTTCTGATTTAGTTGATTGAGACGTATCCCATGGTTACGTCAAATGAGGAACTACGAGATGGGTTGTCATATATATATAGCGTGGACCTAGTAGGAGTTGTTATGTTGTTTTGTAGAGGTGAGAGCGATTTGCTTATGAGGTTTTAGCTAGCTCTTGTGTAGTTGCATTTGAATTTAGGAAGAGTTACTATTGATTCGGGATCAGATAGATTCTGTTGTGATGATAGAGCATCTACCATAGAGTTTTACTTTTGCTCTAGGTTGAATTAGTGATATTGGAATTTGTATGTAGTAGGTGGCTAGATAGCTAGCATCTTATTGCTATGAGTCCTGGTAGTAGCATGTCGTTGCCCGTAAGTAGTGCCTTTTGCATTACTCCGAGAGCCACGAGACTTGGTCACGATATTTTGATAAGTATTGCTGAAGATTGCAATAAGTTCTATATGTTGCAGATGTATAGGATTGTATCCGGGAAATAGTAAGTATTGAAACGTTCTCCGTTGTGGAACGACATGCGGAACATAGTTGATTTGGAAGTCTAGTAAAGGTGGTATATAAATAATCAGTAAGGTTCTGTACCAAGAGGAAAGTGGGAGCCTAGTATGATGGACAGTGTTGGGAGATTATTTGGAATTCGGAAAGGACTTAGTATGATTAGCTAATTCCGCTCATTTTCGTTCGATCCATACGATGAGTTTGTTGGATCGCTGGATAGGTTATACTATGGCGATTTCCAGTTCATGGAGGATCTGTGAGTATCGTATGTGATAGTGGTTCAGGATTTACCTTCGGATTATGGATAGTCTTTAACAGGTCACGGATATAGAGATCCACTCAGGTACAGTGAGGTACTTGTTATAGGTGGACGAAATGAAGATACTATTCATATTTTGGAAGGGCTGCTAGAAGCAAGTGTGATTTGATGTTAAGGGATATCAGTAACCCCACTTAGTCACTTGAGGTGTGACTTGTCTCCAGATGCTTGAGATGGTTGTTGGGACATCTCGTACTAATATACGAGTAGGAAATTTGGGGACGAATTTTTATTAGTGGGAGAATGTAAAATACTAAAATTAAAAATACGAAATTAAATGGCCAAAATTTAGGAAATAATCCTAGGGATTATTTTTGAGATTTTAGGAATTTTAGGAATTTTAAATTTTTTGGAATTAAGCGGACTTTTCTGAGGATAAAGTAAACGGGCTTTAGAGGGGTCTATTTAAAGGGGATAAATATGCGATGGAAAACCCTAAGTTTCTATTTTTCTATTTCCCTTTTTATTTCTTTTCCCCCGCCGCGATACTCCTTCGGCAGTTTCTCCTCGCGCGAGTTCATCTTCCCCGAGCCCTTTTCTCCGCCGGCGATCTCGCCATCGCCGATTTCTTTCCTCCTACGCCGTCGCCTCTTCCCTTCACGGCGACGCTTTCTTCCGGCCGAGCCTTCCCCATCGCAGTTTCATTTGCGGCTCCCGCGAGTTAAGCGCGCTGCCCGACGCCGCGAAGTTCGCTGGCCCATCACAGACGCTGCCGCTACACGACAGTCTTCCCTTCGCCCGACGCCTAGGTTTTGGCGCCATTGCTCACCGGCAGTGTGGTTGGTGATGGTGAATAGGGCAGTAGGGAAGAAATTTGGAGGTCGGCTGTGAGAGGCTGTGGAGGAGTGACGAGGTGTTGTGATGGCTGTTCATGTCAATGTGAGAGGCTGTGAGGGTTTTATTTGGAGGGTGTTGTGCAATTGGGTTGATATCGGCTGTGGATGGAATTCCTAGGGCAAGTGAGCTTGATTGGTCGATTTGGGTTGATTCGGGTGTTATTCGGTTGATCGGTATGATATTTGGAGGATTAGGGATTAATTGGGTTATGAAGGAAATCGATTAATTATTCGATTTGTCGTTGAATTGTATATTTTATGCTTGACTATAATTATGTTATCTGCAGGTTTCGGTCACGAGGCAGGTTCCCAGTCGTGACGATTTGGTTCTTTTTGCGGATATATATTCAGGCGGGTATTTTGACTTAACTTTTAGATTAAGTCAAGTTGATATGCTAGTTAGGATAGCTTACAATAACTTTTTCATGTTTATATGCCTGGTATGATTTTGGTGCCTACTAGATACATGCATGTTATAGGATATGATTATATTTCCCTGTTTGATTTGGATCATAGTATATGGATTAGGTATATGTACATATTGATTATACATATCATTCGGATAGGTATTTTGAGTAGGATTTACATGCTTTAGTATCATGAACCATTTTTGCATGATTGCATGCTAGCTGGATGGGGTTCCATTATTGTTGAGCCCGCAGCTAGTTACATGGCCTGCACACACTGCCACTCATGGGTTAGTGGTACATCAGGAGGGTGTGTGCAGTTGCTCTGTCAGGCTCCGCTGGTCCGCTCATGGGTAGCGATGAGGCAGTGTGGTAGCGGGCAGGGATCCCTCCTCTGGCCTATGACACCGGGAGATGAGAGCTTAGCTCCCCCACTATGTTTGGGGCAGGAGGATAGGTGTACTCCGACAACATCCTGTTCACTCGGTCACTCAGGAGCAGTGATGGCAGAGTGCACCGTTGTCATAGCCCTACCCACTCGGCTTCACCATTGCGTGTGAGGCGGCTGACTGGCGTCAGGGGTGACCATGTCATTGGCACAGCATGCACTTTGAACGGATTGCATTTGTATTGTGTTTGCTGCATTTTTATTGATGCCTTGGATGTGCATATGATTGTCATGCATACAGGATACATGTTTATATATGGTCAGGACTCTATTACTTCTAGTCAGGCACATGCTCCTATATCAGGGTAGGAGATCGTAAGCATACTATTTTGTATTTCTTGCTTGCATACCCTATTTATGTGAGATCAGATCGCATGATATTTTTATTGTTAGATATACCTTATTTTGCATATCTACTATACCCGCAGAGTTCTTTGAACTCACCCCGTTGATTTATATCTATTTCAGGATGAAGCTGTCAGGAGAGTGCAGCTGTTGGACCCCCACTCGTCGTGAATTTTTTATTTTGGATATTTGCTTTATGGTTTGGATATTTTGGTTAGAGGACATGTATAGGTTTGGGGATTGATTTTGTATTTGGATTTTTGGTGTCCGTATGGACCTTATTCGGATTTTGGTTTGATTGGATTTTGGTGAGTATTCCTGCCCAGATGGCAGAAGGGGTAAGTTGATTTATGGTAGACTGTTTATCATTTATTTTGGTTGATGGCCTGAGGCCAAATTATATAACTGCGTGTGAGTTTGGATTCCGGTCGTGTTGACCGATGTATAGTGGTCGTGTAGGCCTTGTATGTAAATTGGGATTGTCACCCGTACAGGGGAGATGCTGTCGGATTTTTGTCTGGCGGGGTCTCCCTCGGGCCGTGACAGATCAACTGTCTAATGATATTGTATCTACGACGTATATGTCATGACTTACCATTATACATACTACTCTGTGTCATTCCAATCGTCGATTGACTATCACAGTGTATAAGTACGACGGACACATGTTTCGTCCAGTTCGGAATATCTTCTAAGAAATTCTATAGCCATTCAGCTTCTTCAACTGCTCTATCTAGTGCTATAAACTCGGATTCCATAGTTGACTAAGCAATGCACGTCTGCTTTGTGGATTTCCAAGATACTGCTCCCCCACCGATCGTGAATACATATCTACTAGTAGATTTGAAATCTTTTGTATATAATATCTAATTAGCATCACAATATCCCTTTAAGATAGTGGGATATCTTTGGTAATGTAATCCGTAGTTCATAATATATTTTAAATATCTAAGAACTCGCATCAGTGCTTTCTAATGGGTGTCGTTTGAATTACCTATAAAACGACTCAGCTTGTTGATTGCACAGGCAATATCCGGACATGTGCAGTTTGTGAGATACATCAAGCTGTCTATTATCCGAGAATATTCTAATTGCGATATGGGCTCATCTTGATTTTTTGCTAAGTGTTGACTTAGATCCATAGATGTTTTCACTGTAGAGAGATTGTACACATTGAACTTCTTCAACACTGATTCTATATAGTGGGATTGTGTCAAAACTATCCACTCAGATGTCTTGAGAATTTTAATTCCCAATATAACATATGCTTGATCCATATCTTTCATATCGAAATTTTTGGTCAATATTTTCTTTGTACTCATGATTATTTCATGATTACTGTCCATTATAAGCATATCGTCTATGTATAGATAGATGATTACATGACCTTTAGGTGTGTCTTTGACATAAATGCATTTATCACATTCATTTATTTTAAATTCGTTTGATAACATTATTTTGTCAAATTTCTCGTGCCATTGTTTAGACGCTTGTTTAAGTTCGTACAATGACTTAACAAGTCGACATACCTTTTCCTCTTTTCTTAGAGCTACGAGCCCTCGAGTTGCTCCATATAGATTTCTTCTTCCAACTCACCATTTAAGAATGCAGTCTTAACATCTATTTGATGTATTTCAAGGTCATACAATGTTGCAATGGCTATCAGCACTCGTATGGATATAATCCTTGTCACCGGTGAGTTGGTATCGAAATAATCAAGGTCTTCCTTTTGCTTGTACCCTTTGGCTACAAGTCTAACCTTATACTTGTCAATTGATCCATTAGCTTTATACTTACGTATTAGTATCCACTTACAGCCTAATGGTTTAGAATCAGAAGGAAGGTCCACTAATTCTCAAATATGGTTATTCATGATGGACTCAATTTCACTATTAACAACTTTTTTTCTACAATGGGGCGTCAAGACTAGAGAGAGCTTCACTTAATGTTTTATTTGGGTCAATTTCTAACATAAAAATCATGAAGTCCGACCCGAACGATTTCTCAACTCTAGCCCGTTTACTCCGACGTGACTCTTCTCTTTGATAGTCAATAGTCCTTTTACGATAACTAAGTTCAGAAATGTTATTTTCGTTAGAACTTCCGTTGCTATCATTTTGAATGTTTTCCTTCTTATTTGGGAATACTTTTTCAAGGAATATCACATTTTGAGATTCTATGGTTGTTCTCATATGAATATTAGGAATGTCAGACTTGTGAACTATGATACGATATGGCCAACTTTTTTGGGCATATCCGATAAATATTGCATCGAATGTTTTAGGTTCGATCTTTATTTGCTTTGGCTTGGGTACTTCGACCTTTGCTAAGCACCGCCACACTTTCAAGTATTTGTACGATAACTTGTGACATTTCCATAGTTCATATGGTGTTTTATTATTTTTTTTGTGAGGGATTTTATTGAGAATATGATTTGCCGATAAATATAGTTTCCCCCCACAACTTCTGGGGTAAGCCTGAATTTATCAACAAGGCATTCATCATTTTCTTTAGTGTCTGATTTTTATGTTCGACAATACTATTCGATTGAGGTGAGTAAGGCGTTGTTGTCTGATGGATAATGCTAGATTCTGAACAAAACTCACAAAATAGTGCACCATATTCTCCACCTCTATCGCTATGAATTATTTTAATTCGTTTATTAAGTTGATTCTCAACTTTTGTTTTATAGGTTTTGAAAGCCTCTAAGGCTTCGTCTTTACTTCTTAAAAGAAAGATATAACAGAACCTCGTGCAATCATCAATAAAAGTAATAAAATACTTTTTACCTCCTCTAGTTTGCACGAATTTTAAGTCACATAGATCACTATATATTAACTCTAGAGGAGTCGTTGACCTTTCCACCGAATGAAAGGGTAGTCTCGTCATTTTTGCTTCTACGCACACTTCATATTTATGTCTTTTATCAACATTGATGTTTGATAATAAATTTAATTTAATGAGATATTTCAGAGTATTATTATTGACATGTCTAAGTTGATCATGCCCTAAATTAAAATACTCAACAACGTAGCTAAAAACTTTTATTTTATTACCATCAAATTCACGGTGTACAGTCATTACAACCATTTTGAATAAATTCTGTTCTAAATGCCCCTTACCTATAAAGACATCATTCTTCGTAAGTACAAAGTTGTTTGATTGGAATACTAATCTAAACCCGACTTTAACAAGTGTCGATCCAGAAACTAAGTTCTTCATGATGTCGGAAACATGGAGCACATCAATGAGCGTTAACTCCTTCCCAGACATCATTTTTAGAATAACTTTCCCGAGTCTGACAATCAGGAATGTCGTGGAATTGTCCATATAGAGCTTTCTTCCACTTATCGGAGTATACTTGGAGAACATCGCCTTATCAGAACAGATATGACATGTTGCTCCAGTATCAATCCACCACTGCTTCGAGTTATCCACCACCGTGTTGGCTTCGAATACGACCGTAGTGAGATCCAGTTCTATGTCGTTAGAAGTTGCGACTTGAGTTGCAGTATCCTTCTGACCCTTGGTTGGTTTCTTTAGGCACAGTCTTTGGACATGTGTCCTAGCTTTCCGCAATTGTAGCATGAGCCCTTGAATTTCTTGTCGAGCCTTCTTTTTGTATTGTTTCGGCTTCTTAATGTAAACTGATATGATTGTTCTATCTAATGACGCTAAACCTCGTACGATTTTTGCGTGAAGCTATATCAGTTTACACCAATATCATTTTATGATTATTGTGAACGTTACGGTGATTGCTGCTTGGGAGGATGCAAACTGATATCAGATCGTTGAGGTTAGTGTTCAATACTATTTCCATAAAATGATATTGCTCCGCTATAGGTGCTTATGGATAGTAACAATTCATTTTCTAAGATATAACGTTGAATGAATGAATTGAGAGTAGATTGAGTGAAAGTTTAGTGAATTTCATCATCTAGAGGATCCTATTTATAGGAGGTGAAGAGGTGAGGTACGTGGTGCAAAGTGTGCCAACAAAGTGCCCATTGCGTGCGTGTGCACGTGGCGAACCGTGAACCTGTGAGCACCTGCTCGCCTATTAGAAGAGAACATCTATGTTTTTTTGTTGTTAACTTCATTAACACAATAACACATATAAGGAAGCAAATTCCTTTTAGAATTTTCGATGTGAGACTATTCTCCATCTACTTCTTTTTATAACATTAATCTGCAGTTAATGTTATTTTGGGCTAACTTTAAATAATTAATTTCTCATTTAACCGTAATCGATTTTGAGCAAATTAATGGTCTAGATTCATCTATGCAAAACATAGATTTCGATTTTGAAGTCAATTCAGATTTTCATCGATTGATGACACCTCGATTTTTTCTTATAAAATTGTATTGATCATTTAAGACCCAATATCCAACACACTATGCATTGCGTTGCATTGCATATGATGGAATTCATCGACTAGTATGGACTTTCAGAAACACCATTAAATAGTTCAAGAGTGTCAATAAGAGACAAAGAGCAAAAGGGCAGCCTGAAAAAGTTAAGTGGAGCCTGTGCCTATGATCAAGAAGAGGTTATCGGCTGCCCCCAGGGCAATGGTGCGTCGGTAAGAGCTTGGGGGGTCCCTGGAGCAAGCCATGGTTCGATCCCTGCCGGCTGCAGCTTGCGGAGGGAATTCCACCGTTTTCCACTCGCTTGCGGGTTGCGGAGGCGGGTTCCCGTTTACCAGCGGGTTGGTGTGGGGTGCGGACCCTGATTGGCGTTAAACCCCTCACGGCGACTTGGTGGCGCGTCTTCCTGATTTACCCTTGTGGGCCGGTGGAGACTCTTCGGAGGCCGTGGGGTAGGGCCGGTTCGCCAAGTGGACTAGTCGGGCGAAGCTTGGATACCACTTGTAAATCAAAAAAAAAAAAAAAAAAAAAAAAAAAAAGAGGTTATCGGTTACAACATTTCTTTCCTCATGATCAAATTTTGATTCAAGAAATCAACACAAGTCGGTGACGTCGTCGGAGAAATAGCTAATGGTGTGGCATTCGGAGATAGTGATGTCCTTCGGATGCAACGCCAATTATCTATTTCTCAAACGTAGTCATTCCTTGAATATAATCAGAGTTTGATCATCCATCGATATCGCCTCGTAGGAAATGTTGTAGCTGATAATCATTTCTTGGTCATAGGCCGGCACAGACTCGACTCATCTCTTTCAAGTTGCAGTACTTTACGTTTTATCCTGAGCCTGGTACTGTTGTTTCTGCAATTTCATACTATTCAGTAGGTTCCGGCCATTATATGTAATGCTTAGAGCTAATTCTCAAGGTTTCTGAATTTACATGAAAACCTTTTATTGCCGCTGTGTGCGTTTTTTTTAAACCCTAAACCCCATGGAAGATGGGGTTGCGTTAGTCAGGCGCTCAGCGAAGAGAGCACGGGAATACAATCAAAATTTCGATATAAAAAAAGTCATGTGTTTATAAGATAAAAAGATATCTATATTGATATAAGACTTTTTGGATAAAACTTAAAAATAAAATTATAAGGATTTAGGTTCAAAATGGACATACAACATCATATTATTATGAAGATATATGATTTTTATAGGCACTAACAATTGCTATCAGAGTCACGATCAATGTCAAACTATAAATCATGAACGAAGGAAGTGGACCTCTCATATCTGGATCAAGAGAATTAGATACCAGACAGGAAGTCTAGTTGGGTCGGGAGAACTGAACAACTGGTAGGAAATCCAATTGGACCACAAGAGATGGACAGGTAGGAAGTCCAACTGAGTCAGGAGGACCAAACAGTTGGCAGAAAGTTCTGGTGAGTTGAGGATCGGATATTAAGTAGAGGAAGTTCTTCGAGGATGGATAAGACTTGAGGGGGCTTAATGTGGTCCTTCATTTGAGGGGAGATTGTTGGAAGTATAGGGAATACAATCAAAGTATGTCCAGATCAAAAGAATCAGACACCAGACAGAAAGTTCAATTGAGTCGGGAGAACCGAACAATTGGCAGGAAGTTGTCCAATTGAGCCACAAGGGATGAACGACTGGTAGGAAGTCCAACTGGGTCAAAATGACCAAACAGTTGACAGGAAGTCTTAGTGGATTGCGGATCGGATATTAAGCAGAGGAAGTTCTTCAAGGGCGAAAAAGACTTAAGGGGGGGCTCAATATGGTCCTTCGTTTAAGGGAGAATTATTCGGAACATGGAGAATACAATTAAAGTTTCACGTTGGTAAGATATAGAAAAGATCATGTACTTATAAGATAGAAAGATATCTCTATTAGTATGAGATCTTTTGGGTAAAGTCCAAAAATAAAACCATGAGAACTTTAAATCCAAAATAGATAATATAATGATATTATGGAGATATATGAATCTTATATGCATTAACACTTTGGAGAAGCCCTTCGTTGGGAGGAAAAATGGTGAACAAGGACATGACGACATTCGAATTTGTTAAAATGTTTGTAGAAATTTAATTGTATTTTTTAAATTTATCTAAATGATCGATAATTTTTTTTATAGAATTGAATAGATCAATTTTAGTATTAATTAGATCATAATATAATATCAAGACTTTTAATTGTTTTCTTGGGATTGTGTAAGCTGTAGATATCAGACATAGAATGATAAATGAATCAAGTGTTCATGAATAAATTTGATATTCGACTCGATAAAAATTCATTTACGTTCGTTAAATATACATCAAAGTCAATTAATAAATAAACTTGAGCAGTTTGATAAATTAAATGAAGAAGCTTGAACAAATATATGTTCGGTTTATTAATATTCGTAAACAGTGTTCAATATTTGTGAATAATATTCATGAACATTAATAAGTCGATTTATGATTAAACTCATTTAAAAATTATTTTTAAACTTATTTATATTTATTTATAAATCAAATTTAAAATAATAAAATTTTAAATAAACAAATAAATTTGACTTAAGAGTTTAATAACATTTAAATAAATCAAATTTAAACAAACTTGAATGAAACTTGATTAGAAGTCAATACTCATTAAACAAACTAAGTTCAATTCAAACTTAAGACAAACTCAAACTAAAAAATAATAAATAAATAAATAAAAAAAAAACCAAGTTAAGCTTGAACAGATTTTTCAATAGCTTAATTAAAATTCAAACTTATGACAAACTCAAACTAAAAAAAAAAAAAAAAACTAAGTTAAGCTTGAATAGATTTTTCAATAGCTTAATTAATTTTAGGTTTGACTCAACTCGATTTGATTATCTTATCAAGTAAGTCTGAACACTATTAAATTTAATTTGACTCGGCTTGAATATCGCCCTAATAGACATAGCTAATTTCATTTGATACAGTAGATTATTTTTGCAATAAATTGAGAATTTTCAAGAGATTTGTTCCCCTGGTATAAAAGGTTGAAATTTGTCAATCTAGCGACCCCTATCAGTCCGCTCTCGGACCATCATAAGGGAAGTAAATCACGGTAAGTCTTTGACCTTTGAGAATCAGAACTAGTCGTGGAGGACGCCGCATTTCGAGAATTAATCGACTGTTATCCTCCGATACAACGTCAGACGCGCAAGAGATTTGTTTTCGAAGATTGAGAGATTGATTCAGGCATAGCTAATTTTATTAACGTAACTATTGGCATAAAAATTTAATATTATATTTTGTTGGACATCGCACTTTTGTTTTACAAGGAATGTAAAAATAAATAAATTAAACGGTGAATCTTGGACACGAGCGTTCATATATATTGAAAAAATATATAAGGAAAAAAAAGAATCCCAATAACCTAAATAAAAAAAAAAAAACAATACAAATATGAGACTGACAAAATCTATATGCGAAATAATAAAAGAGATTTCAAAGGCAAAAAGTTTCTGCCGAAAAAGTTAGGGAGCGTGGAGAATTTTTTATTTTTTATTTGTTATTTTTTTTTTTAGAAATAGAAAATACTTTTTTTATATTTTTCAATTTTTCAAAAAATATTTTCTTATTTTTTAGAAAACAAAAATGAAAAAAGAAAATATTTTTTTTGTATTTTTCAGTTTTTCAAAAAATACTCATTTATTTTCTTAAAAATGAAGATGAAAAATTCCAACAGAACACATTTTTTTCGTTTTTTCAAAAAATAAAAATAAAAAATAAAAAAAATTTCACCTACCAAATGCCCCTTATCTTCCTCTGTCCACAAACGTTGAGACGATCAATCAAATCGATAATTTTTTTTATTAGCATTAAATATTTACATTTTATGTCTAATTAATTTTGAAGATTATTGATTTTGCCTTATTAAAAAATTTTATTGATCATTAGAATACAATTTACGTAGCAGCTCAAATATTTTTGATTTGTCAATTTATTTATTTTTTTATAAATATATTATAATTGAGAATCGAACACGTAAATTTTTAATATTAATGATGCTGAGGATGTGCATAATTTTCAACTCGATGGAATATTTTAGAAAAAAAAATACATAATTTAATAAAACTAAAAGTATAATAAGCAATTCGGATATTAATTATATAAAAAAAAATCAAATGTCGTCCCTTTGATTTGTAAGCAAAATTGATAATTTCCATTATTAATCTTTGACAAATTTACCTCCCCCTATCATTTTAACAGTTTTCCTTCGAAGATTCATCCGGTTGCCTAGCAGCTAATTTTAAAGGATAAGATTTAGTTCAAATACAATAGATTTGGTTGGATTTAATTGGATATTATAGATTTGGTTCCCAATCTAATGTAATGTTGTATTGAACCTTTTTGGGTCTCCGATAAAATTGAAATGATACAGAAAAAATTAGCATGTCCTTTGTAAGGATGACATACATAAATTGAGAAATAATCCAAATTTTAGTCTTCTCAAGATGATCTAATAATTAGAACGATATAAATATTATTACAAATATATAAATTTAATTCCGAAAGAAGTCAAAAATCTTTCTTTGGCCCAACAAAATTTGTATCGTTTTTAGTCATCACTAGATTCGTTGAAATTTATCTTTTTCATCGTGATTGAGAGATGATAATGAAAAATATGAAACAAACGCTGTCATATTTTGTCATTGTAGGTCGCTATTCCAATTTGACTGGTTGATCTTCCTTTCTCTCTCCTCGTGATTCGTGAACCACCGCGTCACCGCTCACCTCATCGATCGCTATTCCCTAAAGAAACAGAGTAATAAAATAAAGAATAATTATTTTTGGACGATGTTATCATCGTAGCCAAAGAGGCTTATTTATACACGTTTTTAACATTCTTCCTCCGAAGATTCGTTTATTAATTTTAATTGAAAGATAAGATTTAATTCAAATATAATAGATTTTGTTGGATTTAGTTTAATATTATAGATCTTCCTCCTTCTACCAACGACCACGTCACCGCTTACTTCATCGATCGTTGTTCCCAAAAGCAACGGCGCAAAAAAATAAAGAATAGTTATTTTTGGATGATGTTTCCCGTACTTAATATATGGAAATATTAAATAATATTTCGATGGACACATTAATAAAATACAATAATATTTTATAAATTAATATAGTTTGATTTTTTACTGAGATAAATTCAATTTTGAATTTTAAAATTTAGACAGATGATACTGAATCAAATGCGATCATATGATCAAACTTAACTGTTAAACTATGAGCATTTTCTTAATTTACTTTGATGATTGATGAAATATATCTCGTCTAAAACTTACTTAGTGTTTCTTCAAAAATCCATAGAATTAGATCATCATCCTCAAGCCTCAGGATTAATCAATCAGACGAAGGTCGAAATACTTAGTGATAGTAAAAATCAAAAAAGGGAATGATTAAATATGATACGTAATCACCTGTTACAAAAATATGATATGTAATCACGACATAGCATGGAGATGATATAGTGGTTATTGTTGGATCGAGCGGATCGCTAGAGGGGGGAGGAGGTGAATAGCGATAAAAGTTTTTCGTCGAATTCGTTTCAAAACACAAGTAAATGCAGCGGAAAGATAAAATGAACACAATAGGATTTTACTTGGTTCATAGCCGTAGTGATCCTTAACCACGCACGGAGGGCAAATCACTAACGAACTCCTCCTCGTTGGAGGTAGAAGTTAATCGAATACACAAAAAATCAAAGCTTGAGATAGAGGGACACTCCCCCTCTCCTCGTTGCAATAAAAGCTCGTAGAATAGAAAGTAAATACAAGAGTTAATGGACGACTTAAAATACTTTTACCGACGACCAAATGGATGGAGGCTTGAGCTTGTGTCATCGGTGTTTCTGTAGCACTTCGTCGTCGTGGAGTCGTTGGAGTGTCGTCACGTTACGGAGGCTTTAGGGCACTTTTGAATTGATGAAAAACCTTTAGAGAAGCCCTCCTTTTATAGTTTTTGAGCCCCTCATCGAGTGGATCTTCAGCCAATCAAAACTAGGCACAAAGCTAAGCCCCTTGGAATGAGGTGATAAAGCTTGACTCCTCGAAGCTGATCCTTGACCATCACCGATCGATGATACAATCGAGTCGCAACCCTCGGATCGATGAAGGCAATAATGGCTCTTGTGTGCAGTCGACTGATACTTGCTGAAATCACAAGTTAGCTTAATAAAAATATAATTTCAACGACAACCGACAATCCGATCTCAACCTAGACCATCCATGGGATGTCTTTGGTCAGATCTACGCTTAAGACCATCCCCGTAAGGAGGATACGACCTCACTTATGCTCACACACACGAGCTTACCTCGATACTTACTTTGTAGCTCTCGCTTTCGGCCTTCCACTCGATTCCTTTGGCTCCCTCCGAAGTCACTCGAGTGTCGCCCGACCATCGCAGCTTCCTCCGGATGTCGCTAGCCTTCAGCTCCAGCTTTAGCACTTTTCTGCACACTCGATTCAGCTCGTGAGATAACGATATGAGCTTAACTTTGTATCATTTGCTATAATCAAAACTCAGGTTCGACTTAGGTGCCCACTGCACCAACAATCTCTCCCTTTTTGATTTATGGCAAACCCACATACAAAGTTAAGGAAATAATATGCATTAGAGAAAAAGTGTGAAAGTGTATACTTAGGAGTAAAATTAACTCTTCTTTCAGGTACTCCCCCTTGAGGAAACCTCCCCCTTGATCGAGGGTGAGTTCTTGAAAGCCATGAGAATAAGTAGTATGAAGTACTAAGTTAAGTTATCAAAAAAAAAAAAATGGCCCCTTATTGATCCCTTAACTTTGACCTTTTTCTCCCCCTTTTGCCATATATCGAAAAGAGTGGGGGGTTTTGAAAAAAAAACATTTTTGATCTGAGTCCAAGCATGTTGTTCATAATTTTGAAAATAATAGACTTGAAACTATGCTTATCTAATTGTATGTTCAACTCTTTTTGACTTTATTGATACAAAATGATCAATAAGTCCTGATCAGAGTCGGTTAATATAGATGATTATACTCCGTGGTTCATGGCGATGCACTAATTTTATATCTAGAACCAGGAGTAGGTCCTAACATCTCATGCCGGTCTACGTGGCTCAGTACACAAACACATTAATTCTATATGTTGTGAGATGTGTTGGTTTCTTAAATCTATAGGTACATGATATCTAAGGTATGTCCTAAGCTAGTTCCATGAACATGAAAAGTAAAAGTAGTAATAAGAAAATATAATTTGTAAATTCCTACTATACTACGCACATGCTCAATTTTTGTCTTAATAGACTGAATTCGGCTTCGGGTAGGGATTTAGTAAATAGATCTGCTAAGTTGGACTTCGATTCGACGTATTTGAGTTGTATGACTCCGTTGGTCACATGTTCTCGAATGAAATGATATTTGACCTCTATATGTTTGGTCCTAAAGTAACATATTGGATTTTTAGTTAGGTTAATTGAGCTAATGTTATCTACGTGAATTTTAATGTTTGTAAAGTCTAACTTAAAATCTCGGAGAGTGTGCTTCATCCAAAGAAGCTGAGTGACACACTCACCCATCGTGATGTATTCGACTTCGGTGGTAGATAAGGCAACACAGTGTTGCTTCATACTGCACCAACTCACTAGACTCGAGCCGAGAAGTTGACAACAACCACTCGTACTCTTTCTATCGAGCTTACTATCGACATAGTCTAAGTCGGAGTAGTTGATTAGTTCGAACTCGGTAGATCTAGGGTACCAAATACCGACATTAAGTGTACCCTTTAGATATCTAAGGATACAGTTAACCAGAGTTAGGTGAGATTCCTTAGCACAAGTTTGGAACCTTGCGCACATACTTACTGCAAATAAGATATCAGATCGGCTCGCAGTTAAGTAAAGGAGACTCCCTATCACGCTCCTATAGTATTTTAAGTCAATTGAATTTCTGGTTACATCTTCTCCTATATTTACATTTGTTGCCATTGGAGTATTAATAATTTTAGCGTCTTGCATTCCAAAACGTTTAATTAATTTCCTAGTATATTTGCGTTGGTGTAAGTATATTTCATCTTTATTTTGTTTAATTTGTAGACCTAAGAAGAAACTCAACTCACCTACTAATTTCATTTCAAATTCACTTTTCATAAGTGAGATGAACTCGTTTAGTAGGATCGAGTTGGTGGTTCCGAAGATGATATCAGCTACGTAGATTTGGACTATGAATATGTCTTTCCCTATGGTTTTTACGAAAATGGTTGAGTCGACTAAACCTTGGTTAAATCCTTTGGACTTAAGATAAATCGAAAGCCTCTCGTACCAAGCTCGAAGAGTTTGTTTGAGTCCATAGAGAGCTTTCTTTAATCTAAGGACATGGTCGGATTTATCTAGACTTTTGAAACCGGGGGGTTGGCTAACATAAACCTTTTCCTTAATATATCCATTCAAGAATGCTGACTTTACATCCATTTGAAACAACTTAAATCCTCGATGTGCAACATATGCTAATAACATTCAGATGGACTCTAATCTAGCTACTGGAGCATAGGTTTCATCGTAATCTAAACCTTCGACTTGACTAAACCCTTTAGCGACTAATCTAGCTTTATTTCTAACTACTTCACCTTTATCATCAAGTTTATTTCGAAACACCCACCTTGTTCCAATGATTATTTTATTTTTAGGTGGTGGTACTAATTCCCATACTTCGTTCCTAGTGAATTGAGCTAGCTCTTCTTGCATTGCAATAATCCAATCGGGATCAAGAAGAGCTTGATCAATGGTTTTGGGTTCAATTTTGGAAATCAAGGAGATTTGACTAAGGTTTCGGTATGAAGCTCTAGTTCGAACTCCTAGGCTTGGATCACCTATAACTTGGTCGATAGGATGATTTGTTTGAGTCCTAGTTTGACTTGGGTTAGAGTCACCTATCACTTGGTCGATAGGATGACTTGGTTGACTTAGGTTAGGATTAATACTAGACTTGATCTCAAGATCGGAGTCGAGTCTGGTATGAATCGACTCTCTAATTGGGGTTGCTAAGGGTTTTGTAGGTTCGTGTCCTTCATCAAACACTACATTAATTGTCTCTTCGACTCTAAGGGTGTCATGGTTATATACCCCATAGGCTCTACTCATAGTCGAGTATCCTAGAAAGATTCCGATAGAGGTTTTGGATGTGAATTTCCCTAGGTAATCCTTAGTGTTTAGGATATGTACCTTACATCCAAATACCCTAAAGTACTTGATGTTAGATATTTTATCGTGATAAATCTCGTACGAGGTCTTAAGGTGCCTCTTTACCATAAGGATCCTATTTTGGACATAGCAAGCCGTACTAATGACTTTTGCCCAAAATCTATCGGGTAGGTTATACTCGTTTAACATTATTCTAGTGGCTTCTTGTAGGGTTCTATTTTTACGTTCTACTAGGCCATTCTGTTGTGGGGTTCTAGGGCATGAGAACTCATGGTGGTATCCATTTAGGTTACAGAATTCTATAAATCCATGGTTCTCGAATTCATCACCATGATCACTCCTTAGTCTTTTGATTTTAAGGTTTTGTTGATTTTCTATTAGTTTAAATAGGTTAATTAATTGATCTAGGGTATCACTTTTGTGTTTGATGAACCTAACCCAAGTAAATCTAGAATAGTTATCAATTATGACTAAGCAGAATTGATTCCCATTAAGTGACTTAGCTCCGTGTGAATAAAATAGATCCATGTGTAGGAGCTCAAGAACACTTTTGGTTCGTTCTTGATTAGTTAGTTGATATTGTGTCCTAGATTGTTTACCTTGTTGACAAGCATTACATATTTTATTATCCAAGTTGTTGAGGTTAGGCAAACCTTTGACTAAGTCACTATGACTCATCTTGTGGATGAGTCTTGGGTTCGAGTGACCGAGTCGTCGGTGCCACAACCAAGATTCCTCTTGCTGTATCATAAGACACTTGGTTGAGGAGTTAGTTAAATTAATAGTATAAATGTCGTTATTTCTGATTCCTTTAAGAATTGTTTTCGAGGTTTCATTTGTTTTAATTACGCATTCATTTTCTAGAAATATGATCTTATAGTTATTATCACACAATTGACTTACACTAAGTAAATTATATTGGAAATTTTCTACCAATAAGACATTTTGAATAATAAAGTTTGAGTTGAGCTCAATATCACCTAATTCGATGATTTTGAGTTTGTCGTTGTTTTCAAAGTCTACTGATCCTTGTCGTTTGAATCGAAGCTTCGAAAACTTGAGTTGATCCCCAGTCATGTGTCGGGAGCAACCACTGTCCAACATTCATTGATCCTACACACAAGGTAGTTGGATCGGATATTGGAATTGCTAAAAGTTGATTGTAAATTATTAAACCTAAATCATCTCACCCATGTCTACATGATCAAGCATGTTATCCTTATATGTTCTCATGAGATGACTTTCAATTTTACTTGATTTGAATTTAATGATTTGAACACTTGTCAACCTTGCGTTAAAATCAGATTTGACCTTAAGCTCATCAAGTCACCTTTTCAAGATCATGGCTTCTAGGTCGTGGCGAGGCACAGGAGCCTTCTTTGATCAGAAAAATGACCACTTCCTTAGACAAAGATATTTTCAAGAAAATAGAGACTTGACTTACCTAAGACCACTTCCTGGTCTAACTAGTTTAGGATACGGTGAGGTAGCTTCAACTAGTTTCACTCGGTCAAGTGCACCGAACTAGATATGCCTTATCTAGTCCGAATACACGAGACTCCGCTTTCCTAGCGTACTATCATCTCGCCGCGTCCTGGTACTATGTTTCCAAGTATTGATGAGTTATAGTCCTATCTAACCATTCTAAAAAGAAAAATAAAAATAAATAAAAGACCTAAGCATGCAATTTCTAAGTTAGAGCACAAATAAATTTTGTACTGACTCCCCCTGGACCGTTGAATTGGTTCGGTCTCTCCACATAGTGGATTTGATCCTTGGGAACCCAGTACTGGTTGGATCATAAGTTTGAAATCAAAGTGGTTTTAGGGACCCATGCTTGGATACGTTTTTTTATGTTGACTTACAATTGACATATATGATTTGTTGGTTGTATTTGAGCTAAACCCTAGTCCGACCTTGTTGTACATGACCCTTTACGATCCAAGTAGGAGGTCAAGTCCCTTGGATCCCAAAGAAAACCTTTCCAACGTGTTCCTAAGATCTTCGACTTGACTTTTCAAGAGTGAGTTCTCAACTTTGAGCTTTTCAACCCGAGTTGAGTCCTCCTCTCGAACTTGACTAGTCGAAGAGGTTAGGGAGACCTTGTGTTTGAGGAGTTTAACCTCCTCAACTAGGGTCTCGACCTTAGACTCGAACTTAGCTAACTTCCTAGTTAAGAATTTAATCGCAGTATAAAGAGTACTAATAAGAGATTGACTTACTTAAGTGTATCTCTTGAACCGGATGTAGATCTGTGGCTTATCTTGAATAGAGCTTCGTAATCCAATTCGTCTTCGGGTTCAGACTCGTGCTCCGGTTGAGACTCTGTCTCCGATTCAGCTGGTTTAGCCATGAAGACGTGATTGTCGTCTTCTTCCTCTGACGCTTCTTTCCACATAGCGTTGAGTGCCTTCTTGAGTTTCGGTGCTTTGCTCTTGAGCTTTGGACATTCGGACTTGATATGTCCAAACCTGTTGCATTCGTAACACCTAACATTAGAACTTTTAGGCTTACCTTCATTGGGTCGAGTGACGGTTCACTTTCGACCCTTGACCATCCTCCGAACTAGGTTGACTAGTTCGGTCTCCATTTCTGGGTCGACCTCCGACTCGTACTCATCTTCTTCCTGTTGGTGCAGTGGGCAGTGGGCACCAAAGTCGAACCGGTATTTTGATTATGGCAAAAGGCTCAATAGTTAAGGGTATATTTGTTATCTTACGAGCTCAATTAAGTGTGCAGAAATGCTAAAGTTGAGCGGAAGGTTCATGCGACCCGGTGGGAACCGAGGTGGTCGCAACGCCAGAGGGACTTCGAGGAAGCCGAGGTACTCGGGTGAAGACCGAGGCGAGGCTACAAGGTAAGCTCGTGTGAAAGCGAAGGTCGTTAAGCGAGATCCGACCCAATACCTCCAATGGAAGGTCTAGGTCGAGATCGATGGTTAGAACCATCGTTACTTTATATTTTAAGCTAACTTGTATCTGCCCAAAACCCTTTGACTACAATAACTGCTAGTCAAGTTCCAAACCTCGAGAAGAGCTCAATTTCAAGGGTGAATTTGGACTTGACTCGTGTTTTGGTACAAAGGGTGATGTGGCATCAAGGTGGACATCCAAACCATCACCAAGCTTCCTTGTGGTGGACGCCCAAAATAAGGTGAGTTGGCACAAGATGGTTGGCTCCCATGATTTGGCACAAGTTGAATGGCTCCAACAAGTTGGCGCCCAAGGAGGTTGGAGGTGGCACAAGGTGGTTGGATGAAACACCTCATCCTCAAGTTGGCGCCCAAGGAGGTTGGAGGTGGCACAAGGTGGTTGGATGAAACACCTCATCCTCAAGTTGGCGCCCAAGGAGGTTGGAGGTGGCACAAGGTGGTTGGATGAAACACCTCATCCTCAAGTTGGCGCCCAAGGAGGTTGGAGGTGGCACAAGGTGGTTGGATGAAACACCTCATCCTTGAGTTGGCGCACAAGAAGGTTGGAGGTGGCACAAGGTGGTTGGATGAAACACCTCATCCTTGAGTTGGCGCACAAGAAGGTTAGAGGTGGCACAAGGTGGTTGGATGAAACACCTCATCCTTGAGTTGGGATAAGAACCTCACCTTGGACACTACCTATGTCTAAATTCATAGATCAATATCCATAAATAGACATGTTCAAGCCAAGCAAATAACAAGAATTCAAGAGCTCTCAACACGCCGTCGTAACGCCGCTACTACTACTCACATTTGCTACGACGAAGTGCCGACGACAACGAAAGCTACATCTTCTACTTATAAGAGTTGTCGGTATATTTATTTAAGTTCTACTTCTTTAAATTGTCTTTGTGCTTTAATAGTAACAATGAAAGGGGGAGTGTCCCTATGCCTTGATTTCTTTTTGTAATCGTTGCTCCTACTTCCAACGAAGAGGAGTGGTTTTAGTGAATTGCCCTCCGTACGTGATCAAGGATCACTAGGGCCGTGGATTAGCAATCGAAAGATTGTGAACCACGTAAAAATATCTTGTCTACTTTATATTTCCGCTGTGCATTCTCTACTTGCTTTTTACTTATTGCAAAAGTTTTTAACGACACCGTATCGCTATTCACCCCCCCCTCTAGCGACACTTTCGATCCAACATTTGGTATATTTGCCGGGGGCGATAAGATTCGT
This sequence comes from Wurfbainia villosa, assembly GCA_025175895.1. Classification (NCBI taxonomy): domain Eukaryota; kingdom Viridiplantae; phylum Streptophyta; class Magnoliopsida; order Zingiberales; family Zingiberaceae; genus Wurfbainia; species Wurfbainia villosa. The sequence goes on along the minus strand of CM045996.1, from coordinate 57,751,071 downwards.
TTAAACCACCAATCTAGCTTTGTTTTTTTTTTTTTTTTTTTTACAGATTATTTATTTATTTATTTCTGTTTTCGTATAATTATTTCACTTGCTTATCTTCTCCTACATATAGAATTGCATTAGAGGCTTTAGGATCCGGATAAGGTTGTCCTTCGGGTTAGATCCCGAGTAAGGTTGTCCTCCGGAACTTCAACGACATTCGCATGTGATTGTTTATTTCTTTTTGCAAGTTACATTTTATATATCTTTTTTTACTTCCCGCACGACTAATCCAAGACGAAAGTCTTGGAATATTCTTTCCGTGTGTGTTTTGCAAGATTCTTTTCGTCGTTCTTCTTCTTGTTTTTAAATGGCCCATCTCGAAGGGTTTAGCACCCGACCCGCTTTACAACGGTAATGACTTTCGTTATTGGAAGGGTCGGATGGAATGCTTTCTTAAAACCCAAATCGAGATGTGGATCGTAATCCAAACCGGTTTCACACTTCCTATTAATGAAGATGGTGAATCTTTGGGTTACGATCAATGGTCAAATTCCATGAAAAACAAGTAGAAGCCGATGCCAAGGCAACTCAAATCTTGCAATGTGGGTTGTCAAGGAAGAGCTCAACCGCGTCGGCCCTTCATTAGTGCAAAGGACTTATGGACCAAGCTAGTGGAACTACACGAAGGCACCGACGACACGAAAGGTATGTAAAAGAGATTTACTTTTAAATAAATTGTATAACTTGAAAATGCAGGAAAACGAGACCGCAACTCAACTACATGCTCGTATCCAAGACATCGTCCAACCAACTCCATGCCATCGGACAAAAGGTCGAGAATCGCGACCTTATCGTATTCTCTTAACTCGCTTTCCTAGGACCACCTTGTGGGCATCCATGGTCGATGCCTACAAGGTCTCCAAGGACCTTTCTAAAATTAGGTTAGACGAATTGTTTTGAACTTGAATTACATGAGCAAACTAACGTGGTCCAGCCGAGAAGAGTATTGCGTTAGTTGCGGTGTTCCAAGAAGAAGAAGCCCGCAAGCCAGAAGGAAGAGCGAGTCGAATCGAAGTAGACTCGAATAGAATCCGAACTAGTCAATCTAGTTAAGATGATCAAGAGACGAAACGACCAACAACTCAAGGTAAGCCTAAACCTAATTCAAATACTTCTAATTTTAGATGCTATGAGTGCAACAGTTCGGTCACATCAAGTCCGAGTGCCCAAAGCTAAAGAATAACGCATCAAAGACCAAGAAAGCGCTAAACGCTACTTGGGAGGAGTTGTCGGAGGAAGAAGACGATATCCAAGCTCTAATGGCCAAGCCGACCGAGCATGACTCGAAACCAAGAAGAGTCCGAGTCCGAATCCGATGATGAGCTTCCAGTCAAGACCAGCCACGGATCCGTATCCGGTTCAAAAGAATCATTAAGGGTAAGTCGGTCGTTACTTAATACTTTGTATGGTGCAATTAAATTTTTAAATAAGAAACTAGCTAAGTCCGAGTCCAAGGTCGAGACCCTAATTGAGGAGGTTAACCTTCTCAAACATGAGGTTTCCTAACCTCTTCGACTACTCGTATTCAAGAGGAGGACTCAACTGCTTGAAAAGCTTGAAGTTGAGAACTCGCTTTTGAAAACACAAGTCGAAGACCTTAGGAACACGTTGGAAAGGTTCACTTTGGGATCCAAGGGACTTGACCTCTTACTTGGATCACAAAGGGCCGTGTACAACAAGGCGGACTCGGGTTTAACTCAAATACAACCAATAAGTCATATATGTCTATAGTAAACCAACATAAGAAAAATGTCCAAGCATGGGTCCCTAAGACCACTTTGATTTCAACTTTAGGATCTAACATGTATTGGGTTCCCAAGGACCAAATTCACTATGTGAATAGACCCACTCGATTCAATGGTCCAGGGGGAGCCAATACAAAATGTATTTTTGTTAAGTCTTAGAACTTGCATGCTTAGTTTTTCCTTTATTTTTAGAATGGTTAGATAGGACTCATAACCAACTAAAATCCTGCGAAAAGATTGAGCCTCGGGGAGCCTCTTTTCAAAAATAAACCAACTAAAATCCTACGAAAAGATTGAGCCTCGGGGAGCCTCTTTTCAAAAATAACTAGTTAGACCAAGACGTAGTCTCAAGTAAGTCGAGTTATCAATTTCTTGAAATTAGCTTTGTCTAAGGAAGTGGTCGTTGTTCCGATCAAAGAAGGCCTCCGTGCCTCGCCACGACCTGGAAGCTAATCTCTTGAAAAGATTACTTGATGAGCTTAGACTAAATCCGAATCTAACCTAATGTTGGTTAATTTAAATTCATTAAAATTAATCAAGTAAAATTGATAGTCATCTCACAATAACACATAGGAATAACATGTTTTGATCATGTAGATATTGGTGAGATGATTTAGGTTTAAAAACTTACAAACAACCCTTTAGTAATTCCAATATCCGATCCAACTACCTTATGTGTAGGATCAATGGATGTTGAACAGTGGTTGCTCCCGACACATGACCGGGGATCAACTCAAATTTTCGAAGTTACTATTCAAACGACAAGGATCGGTAGCCTTCGGAAATAACGGCAAGCTCAAAATCATCGGATCAGGTGATATTGAGCTCAACTCTAACTTTACAATTCAAAATGTCTTATTAGTAGAAAACTTTCAATATAATTTACTTAGTGTAAGCCAATTGTGTGATAACAATTATAAGGTCATATTTCTAGAAAATGAATGCGTAATCAAAATAAATGCAACATCTAAAATAATACTTAAAGGAACTAGGAGTAGCAACATCTACACAATAAATTTACCCAACTCCTCAACCAAGTGTCTTATGACACAAGAGGAATCTTGGTTATGGCAATCAAGACTCGGACACTCGCACTCCAAGACTCGGCCCACAAGATGAGTCGAGTGGCTTGTTATAGGTTTGCCTAAACTAAACAACTTGGATAATAAAATATGTAATGCTTGTCAACAAGGTAAACAATCTAGGACACAACATCAATTAACTAATCAAGAACAGACCAAAAGTGTTCTTGAGCTCCTACACATGGATCTATTTGATTCACATGGAGCTAAGTCACTCAATGGTAGTCAATTTTGCTTAGTCATAATTGACGACTATTCTAGATTTACTTGGGTTAGGTTTATCAAACATAAAAATGATATCCTAGACCAACTAATCAATCTTTGTAGGTTAATCGAAAATCAAAAGAACCTTAAGATTAAAAGACTTAGAAGCGATCATGGTGGTGAATTCGAAAACCACAGGTTTACTGATTGTAACCTAAACGGATACCACCATGAGTTTTCATGTCCTAGAACCCCACAACAAAATGGGTTAGTCGAACGGAAAAATAGAACCCTACAAGAAGCCGCTAGGACAATGTTAAACGAGTATAACCTACCCGATAGATTTTGGGCAGAGGCCGTTAGTACGGCTTGCTATGTCCAAAATAGGATCCTTATGGTAAAGAGGCACCAAAAGACCTCGTACGAGATTTATCACGATAAAATACCAAACATCAAGTACTTTAGGGTATTTGGATGCAAGGTACATATCTTAAACACTAAGGATTACCTAGGGAAATTCAAATCCAAAACCTCTACTGGAACCTTTCTAGGATACTCAACCACCAAGAGAGCTTATAGGGTATACAATCACGACACTCTTAGAGTCGAAGAAACCATTAATATAGTTTTCGATTTAAGGACACGAACCCGCTCAATCCTTAACAAAACCAACTAGCAAATCAACTTATAGCGAACCCGACTACGATCTTGAACTTGAATCTGTCTAACCCAAGTCATCCTATCGACCAAGTGATAGATGACTCTAACCCAAGTCAAACTAGAACTCACCCAAGTCATCCTATCGACCAAGTGATAGATGACCCTAACCCGAGTCACACTAAGACTCAAACAAATCATCCTATCAATCAAGTTATAGGTGATCCAAATTTAGGGTTCGAACTAGAGCTTCATATCGAAACCTTAGTCAAATCTCGTTAATTTCCAAAATCGAACCCAAAACTATTGAACAAGCACTTCTTGATCCCGACTGGATTATTGCTATGCAAGAAGAGCTAGCTCAATTCACTAGAAATGAAGTCTGGGAATTAGTACCACCACCTAAAGAAAAATCAATTATTGGAACAAGGTGGGTATTTCGAAATAAACTTGATGATAAAGGTGAAGTAGTTAGAAATAAAGCTAGGTTAGTCGCAAAAGGGTTTAGTCAAGTCGAAGGTTTAGATTACGATGAGACCTACGCCTTAGCCGACTAGAGTCCATCCGAATGTTGTTAGCATATCGCACATCGAGGTTTTAAATTGTTTCAAATGGATGTCAAGTCAGCATTTTTGAATGGATACATTAAGGAAGAAGTTTACGCTACCAACCTCCGGATTCGAAAATCTAGATAAACCTCGACCATGTCCTTAGACTTAAGAAAGCCCTATATGGACTCAAACAAGCCCCAAGAGCTTGCGAAGGCTTTCGATCTATCTTAAGTCCAAAGGATTCAACCAAGGTTTAGTCGACCCAACCTTATTCGTTAAAACCGTAGGAAAAGAAATCTTTATAGCCCAAATCTATGTAGATGATATAATTTTGGAACTACCAACTCGATCCGCTAAACGAATTCATCTCACTTATGGAAAGTGAATTTGAAATGAATTTAGTGGGAGAGTTAAGTTTCTTCTTAGGTTTACAAATTAAACAAACTAAAGATGGAATATATTTACATCAACAAAAATATACTAAGGACTTAATAAATCGATTTGGAATGCAAGATGCTAAAATAATCAATACACCTATGACAACTAATGTTAATATAAACGAAGATGTAGAAGGAAAACCCGTTGACCTAAAATACTATAGAGCGCAATAGGAAGTCTCCTATACTTAACCGCGAGCCGACCCGACATTTTATTCGCGGTAAGTATGTGCGCAAGGTTACAAACCTGTGCCAAGGAGTCTCACCTAACCCTAGTCAAGCGTATCCTTAGATATCTAAAGGGCACGCTAAACGTAGGTATTTGGTACCCTAGATCTACCGAGTTTAATCTAATCGGCTACTCCGACTCGACTATGCCGGTAGTAAACTCGATAGAAAGAGCACGAGTGGTTGTGTCAAATCCTCGCCGAGTCTAGTAAGTTGTGCAAGAGGGAAGCGACATTGCGTTGCCTTATCTACCACCGGGTTTAACACGTTGCGATGGGTGAGTGTGTCTCTCGGCTCCTGGATGAAGCACACTCTCCAAGACTTTAGCTTAATCTTTAACAACATTAAAACCTACATAGATAACATTAGTTCAATTAACTTAACTAAAAATCCAATATGTCATTCTAGGACAAAACATATAGAAGTTAAACACCACTTCATTAGGGAACATGTAACTAATGGAACTATACAACTAGAGTATGTTGAGTCCAAATCAAACCTAGCGGACATCTTCACCAAACCACTACCCAAGCCGAATTTAGTTTATTAAGACGAAAGTTAGGTATGTGCGTAATAGAGTAGGATTTAAATTTTTCTATATATGTACTCTACTTTTGCTTCTTTTATGAAATTAGCCTAAGTCTTACCTTAGAAATCATATACCTATAGATTTAAGGAGCCAACACATCTCACAACACATAGGACTAATGTGTTTGTGTACTTAGCCACGTAGCAGGCGTGAGATGTTAGGACCTTACTCTGGTTCCGGATGTAGATTGGTGCATCGACATGAACCATGGAGTATAATTATTTAAAATTAATCAACTCCTTCAAGACTTATTGATCATTCTATATCAATCAAGTCCAACCGGAGTTGTAAATTTTAGATGAACATATTTTCAAGCTTATTATTATTTTAAAAAAAATATATATTTCTATTGGGAAATTGATTTGACTTAAAAACCTTAAAATATATTTACAAACTTATTTAGTTAAGGCAAAAGGGGGAGAAATACACAAAAGAAATTAAGAAAGTAAACAAAAAAAAAAACTTTTATATTAACTAATTACGTTTACTTAAGCAACTATTAAGGGGGAGTAAAAATTATTTTCAAGAACTCACCTTCGGTCAAGGAGGTTACCTCAAAGGGAGAACTTGAAACAATAATATTTCTCACTCATGCTTAATCTTTATGCTAGCTCACTCATGCTTAATCTTTATGCTAGCTCATTCATACTTAATCATTATGCTAGCTCATTCATATTTAATCATTATGCTAGCTCATTCATATTTAATCTTTATGCTAGCTCATTCATATTTAATCTTTATGCTAGCTCATTCATGCTTAATCATTATGCTAGCTCATTCATATTTAATCTTTATGCTAGCTCATTCATGCTTAATCATTATGCTAGCTTACTGTTATGCTTAATTTTTCCTTAACTTTTGTGTCGGTTTGCCATGAATCAAAAAGGGGGAGATTGTTGGTGCAGTGGGCACCAAAGTCGAACCGGTATTTTGATTATAGCAAAAGGCTCAATAGTTAAGGGTATATTTGTTATCTTACGAGCTCAATTAAGTGTGCAGAAATGCTAAAGTTGAGCGGAAGGTCTGCGACACCCGGTGGGAACCGAGGTGGTCGGGCAACGCCAGAGGGACTTGGAGGAAGCCGAGTACTCGGGTGAAGACCGAAGCGAGGCTACAAGGTAAGCTCGTGAAAGCGAAGCAAGGTCGTTAAGCGTAGATCCGACCCAATACCTCCAATGGAAGGTCTAGGTCGAGATCGATGGTTAGAACCATCGTACTTTATATTTTAAGCTAACTAGTCCAAAACCCTTTGACTACAGTCAACTGCTAGTCAAGTTCCAGCCTCGAGAAGAGCTCGAATTTCAAGGGGGTGAATTTGGACTTGACTCGTGTTTTGGTACAAAGGGTGATGTGGCATCAAGGTGGACATCCAAACCATCACCAAGCTTCCTTGTGGTGGACGCCCAAAATAAGGTGAGTTGGCACAAGATGGTTGGCTCCCATGATGTGGCACAAGTTGAATGGCTCCAACAAGTTGGCGCCCAAGGAGGTTGGAGGTGGCACAAGGTGGTTGGATGAAACACCTCATCCTCAAGTTGGCGCCCAAGGAGGTTGGAGGTGGCACAAGGTGGTTGGATGAAACACCTCATCCTCAAGTTGGCGCCCAAGGAGGTTGGAGGTGGCACAAGGTGGTTGGATGAAACACCTCATCCTCAAGTTGGCGCCCAAGGAGGTTGGAGGTGGCACAAGGTGGTTGGATGAAACACCTCATCCTTGAGTTGGCGCACAACAAGGTTGGAGGTGGCACAAGGTGGTTGGATGAAACACCTCATCCTTGAGTTGGCGCACAAGAAGGTTGGAGGTGGCACAAGGTGGTTGGATGAAACACCTCATCCTTGAGTTGGGATAAGAACCTCACCTTGGACACTACCTATGTCTAAATTCATAGATCAATATCCATAAATAGACATGTTCAAGCCAAGCAAATAACAAGAATTCAAGAGCTCTCAACACGCCGTCGTAACGCCGCTACTACTACTCACATTTGCTACGACGAAGTGCCGCCGACAACGAAAGCTACATCTTCTACTTATAAGAGTTGTCGGTATATTTATTTAAGTTCTACTTCTTTAAATTGTCTTTGTGCTTTAATCGTAACAAGGAAAGGGGGAGTGTCCCTTTGCCTTGATTTCTTTTTGTAATCGTTGCTCCTACTTCCAACGAAGAGGAGTGGTTTTAGTGAATTGCCCTCCGTACGTGATCAAGGATCACTAGGGCCGTGGATTAGCAATCGAAAGATTGTGAACCACGTAAAAATATCTTGTCTACTTTATATTTCCGCTGTGCATTCTCTACTTGCTTTTTACTTATTGCAAAAGTTTTTAACGACACCGTATCGCTATTCACCCCCCCCTCTAGCGACACTTTCGATCCAACACTTCCTCCTTCGAGGGTGGCTTGCTCGCGGTCTTCTTCTTCGAACCTGCAAAAAGTGTTATACCCTTCTCGGGTTCCGAGTTGGATTGTTCATGGAGTTTGAAATCCGAAAACAATTCATCTAATCTAAGTTTTGAAAGATCCTTAGAGACCTTGTAGGCATCGACCATGGATGCCCACATGGTGGTCCTAGGAAATGAGTTTAGTACGTACCTGATAAGGTCGTGGTTTTTGACCTTTTGTCCGATTGCATGTAGGTTGTTGACGATATCTTGAACCCAAGCATGCAGTTGCGTCGTCGTCTCGTGTTCTTGCATTTTTAGATTATACAACCTATTGAAAAGAATATCACGCTTACATACCTTGGCTTCGTCGGTCCCTTCGTGTAACTCCACTAGCTTTGTCCAGAGATCCTTTGCACTGATGAAGGGACCGACGCAGTTGAGCTTCTCCTTTGACAAACCACATTGGAGGATTTGCGTTGCTTTTGCGTCGGCTTCTACTTGCCTTTTCGTGGCATTGGTCCATTGGTCATAATCCAAAGATTCACCACCTTCATTAGTCGGAAGTGTGAATCCCATTTGGATTATGATCTACATCTCGATTTAGGTTTTGAGAAAACATTCCATCCGACCTTTCCAGTAACGGAAATCGTCTCCATTGTAAACCAGAGGTTGGACGGTGCTAAAACCCTCGAGATGGGCCATTTGACACAAAAGGTAAGAAGAAGAAACGAAAATGAAATCTAGTAAAGACAAAAACAAGAAAAATGTTCCAAGACTTGCGTCTTGGATTAGTAGTGTGGGAGGAATGAATAAAAGCTTGTAAAATAAAAAATTAAACGAAAACGAAATCAAAAGACAATGCTAGATCGGTGGTTTCGCCAGATCTTAGCGCCCCCAACTCTGATACCAATTGTTGGATCGAACAGATCGTTAGAGGGAGGGGGTGAATAGCGTTAAAAGCTTTTCGTCGAATTCGTTTCAAAACACAAGTAAATGCAACGGAAAGATAAAATGAACACAATAGGATTTTACTTGGTTCGTAGCCTACGGCTACTACTCCAAGGCCCTAGTGGTCCTTGACCATGCACGGAGGGCAAATCACTAACGAACTCCTCCTCGTTAGAGGTAAAAGCTAATCGAATACACAAAAAACCAAAGCTTGAGGTAGAGGGACACTCCCCTCTCCTCGTTGAAATAAAAGCTCGTAGAACAAAAAGTAAATACAAGGGTTAATGGACGACTTAAAAGACTTTTACCAACGACCAAATGGATGGAGGCTTGAGCTTGTGGCGTCGGCGTTTCTGTAGCACTTCGTCGTTGTGGAGTCGTTGGAGTGTCGTCATGTTACGGAGGCTTTAGGGCACTTTTGAATTGATGAAAAACCTTTAGAGAAGCCCTCCTTTTATAGTTTTTGAGTCCCTCATCGAGTGGATCTTCAACCAATCAAAATTAGGCACAAAGCCCCTTGGAATGAGGTGATAAAACTTGACTCCTCGAAGTTGATCCTTGACAATCAGTCAACTGATGACCATCATCAGTCGACTGATGGCAGCATCAGTCGAGTCGCAACCCTCAGCAGTCGACTTATGAAGGTAGTCGAGTGGCTCTTGTGTGCAGTCAACTGATGCTTGCTGAAATCACAACCTAATTTCGGTTGTCGTCGACCGTCCGATCTCAACCTAGACCATCCATGGGATGTCTTTAGTCGGATCTACGCTTAAGACCATCCCCGTAAGGAGGATACGACCTCACTTACGCTCACACACACGAGTTTACCTCGATACTTACTTTGTATCTCTCGCTTCCGGCCTTTCACTCGATTCCTTTGGCTACCTCCGAAGTCATTCGAGTGTCGCCCGACCACTGCGGCTTCCTCCAGGTGTCGCTAGCCTTCAGCTCCAGCTTTATCACTTTTCTGCACACTTGATTTAGCTCGTGAGATAACGATATGAGCTTAACTTTGTATGGTTTGCTATAATCAAAACTCAGGTTCAACTTAGGTGTCCACTGCACCAACAGTTAAGACACGACGGAGCTTATGGATAAAGCAAGGGTCGATTCCGGAGGAGGTCTAAAACCTTTTCTTGGGTTCAAATGATCCCCATATGTCTTGGCCACCACAAAACCCATAAAGTCTCTCCGTGATTTATCTCTCTCATAATGGTCATGGGACAAGCCGATGGGAGTTGCTAGGTTGACGGATTCCACCCTTTATGAGTAATCACAATAAGGGTGCGTTTGGTTCGGGATTATTCTCCATAATCTTTGTTATCCATCCAAGGTTATCAATAAAAATCTTGTTTGGTTTAGGATTTGAATGATTACTAAGTTATGATGGATGTCCGACACATCATACCACGTCAACAAAAGGGTTATGCATTGAAAAATTGAAAAACCTCCAAGAAACTTGATTTTTTTTATTCCCTTGGTTATGAATTTTTTTTTCCAAAATACCCTCTTATTTTTACCATTTAGGAAAAAACTATCCTTATCAATTTATCAAATAACAATCTAGTCGATTGCTGATCGGCCACCGGTCGACCGTGGTTGTTGGTCATTGGCCGACCACCGCTGTCGACCGTCATCGTCGATCGCCCGTCGTCGTCGGTCGTCGCTGTCGACCATCTCCGCCGCCATCGGTCGACCTTCGTTGGTCGATCGCCGGTCGATCATCGCCGTTGGTCGTCAGTCGTCGATCGCCGATCGTCGATCGTCGGTCAGCCATCACCGTCGATCGTCAGTCGACCATCGCCGTTGATCGTCGTCGATCGCCATGGGTCGTCGGTCGCTGTCGGCCGCCCATCGCCTCAGCCAGCGGCGACGATCAATGGCCGACGGCCATCGATCGACGATCGATCGGCCGCTGTCAAACCATCGAATGGATGATATAATAAAATTTTAAATTAGATAATACTTTAAAACCTCCAAACAAATAAGTTTTGATTGGATTACTTCAGATTGAACTAAATAATATTTGGTAATATTTTATTCCCTATAATCTTGATAATATAATTATCTAATAATCACATTACCAAGGTTATATATTATAACTTGAACCAAATTAATTGTAATTGCAGCCATGAATATTATAAATTAAAAAAATATTATCTTTGCTATGGATTCATGTTGATCTTTATTAGGATGGGATATGATAAATCTCAATGGATTGAAATTAATTTGAGATATTATTTTTTTCTTGTTATTATTACCAACGTTTATCTCTCGGCAAATTGGAGTTCTTGACCATTGAATTTGATTATTAACTTGGTAAAATATTATTTGGTTAATGATTCGATAAATCTGTCAACAATTTGAACTTCCGTAGAGATATAAAAAATTGAAAGTTATTGAGTTGTCATAAGTTCTTGAATAAAATAAAAATCAATTTTTACATGTTTGTTATGAGCATGAAAAATCAAATTTTCCACAAGATGTGTTGCTCTAATGTTGTTGTAGCAAATTTTAGGTGTAATTATTATTAAAAGATGTAATTCTAGAATAAGAGATTTTAGTCAAATAATTTCATACGACCTATGACTTTATATTCAGCTTTATTAATTGAGTGAGAGACTATAGGTTATTTTTTTGAAAGCTAAGAAATAATATTTCGTCTAAGAAATATGATATACTTACTAATATGATATTTGTCTTTAGGAAATCCTATCAAATCTTTATTATTGTAGGCAATCAATTCTCACGAGGACTAATGATATAGAAGAAGATTGTGTAAAATAGTATTTTTGAGATAGTGAAAAATTCTCTTAACACTTTCGCAATGATGTTCAATTGGAATATGCATAAATTGATAGATATGATTGACAGTGAAAGCAATGTCAGATCGTATGATAGTAACATACTCTAGGATGCTAACAATGCTTTTATAAATCTAGGAATTAATCAATGTAGAGGAGGATGAAGATGTAATGAAACCACCTTCAATGACTGACGTAAAGATAGGATGTGCACCATCCATTTTTGACTTGTCGAAGAAGTCCACTAATATATTTACTCTAAGAGAGAAGAAAATCTTCATAATGTGGAAGAAACTCTATGCCAAGGAAAAAGTGAGCGTTGCCAAGTTTCAAATTGGAAACTCTTGATTAAAAAGATGAAATATAGTAGTGATGTCTTCTTGATCACTCTCAATTATCAAAATATCATCTATATAAATTAGAAAAAAAATTTATAAGTTTCTCATTTGCATTTATAGAATAAGGAAGAGTTAATTTTTGAGTAGAGAATTCTTGGGTACGTAGCTAGTTAGATAGACGATGAAACTATATATAAAGTATTTGTCGGAGATCATATATAGATTTCTTAAATTGAAAAATATACTTTGGATGATGTGTGTGAATGATTCTTCGTGCTTGCTCCAAAAACATAGTTTCTTCAAGTTGATCGTGGAGGAAAACATTAGAAACATTTAATTGGAGCTAATAACTTTGTAGTTGTCGTATAAACCAATTGGAGCTAATAACTATAGATAATAATAATATGATAGTTGTAATTTTGATGATTGGATTAAAAGTATCATTAAAGTCAATACCTGATTGTTGATTAAATGATTTAACAACAAGGCTAATTTTGTAACATTCAATGGAACCATCTACGCACCACTTATTGGATAAACTCATTTAAAACTCACAATATTCATAGACAAAGTATGAGAAACTAAGCTTCACGTTTCATTGTGGGGAAAATCATCAAATTTTATAGCCACCACAACATGTCAATTTGGGTCTCAAATTGCTTGTGTTATAGCTAGTTGGTTAAACAAAAGTTTGAAAAAGTAATTAGAGCCCGTAGAAGAGGATAGCGAGTGCAAACTGCTGGACATCTTGCATAAATCTCGCTTAAAGGAAGCATTCAATAAGGAGTATCATCATCTTGGAGATGAGTGATCAGATTGATAAGAATTAGGACTAGAGAGTGGATCATCATTAGTTGCTAAAGTTAGTAGGGATGGAGTAGGGCCTAAAAATCCATCCTCTCTTGCACTTTCAGTATGTTTTGTTGGAGATGCTTGTGAGAATCCTGATATACAATTTGGTGATAATAGAAAAGTGTCCTCATTATTTGAAGGAGTCTCCGAGGTGACAATTGCAAATGGAAAAGAGACTCATCAAAAGTAACATATTGAGAAATATATATTTTCCCTATCGATATATGCAATGACACCCATGATTCAAATTATTGTAACCAAGGAAAACACATTGTTGAGAGTGAGAGCTTAACTTGTGTCTAGAGTAAGGTTGTAACTAGGGATAACATGCATAGCCAAAGAAATATAAGAATAAATAATTTTAAGGGTGATCATAAAGTTTTTTCAAGAGGTTTTTGTTTTGAATTAATGGAGTGGATAAATTGTTGAATGATGATTGAATGAAGAAGTAAAACACAAATTTACTTCTACTTTGCAGAAATTAAAATTATACTTGGTTGGTGATGCACAAAACTTTGACACTTCATTGCAATGCACTACTCAGGAAGCTTGCTACAAACTTTGATCATCGCAGAATGCTCGCAATCGGGATGAAAATTATGAGTTGACACGATATAACCAACATCTCCCACTTGCACATGAACACATATAACATTCATCAGTAGATCACATCTCATGCGATCCTTTACATCACCCTACTGGGATTTCATATAGAGTTGGACGTCGTGCGACTTGCGAGTACACTTGTAAATAAAAAATTATTCAATGCACCTGTTAGGATGATCAAGTAGTCATCATTCTATCAAAAGATACAATATCTCGCTGCACCCCAGATTGAAGACTAATTACATCCAATCGAGCATTTTTCCTCATGAAAGTAATCCTCAGATATCGCTCGATGTTATATTCACTAATATGTTTAATTAATACATGGATAAACATAAAAGATCAGTCTATGAATATTACGATAATGATGTATTGTCAATTGATATTCTTTTTCCCAAATATGAATCTATCAACCACAACTCAGTTGCTTTCCTAGACCTATCCCTCAGACCTTAATTTATCTTCTAAGCAATCGGTAAACAAACTAAAGTAGCAAACACTAAATCAAGACCTCAAGAAACGATCAAAAGTAATAAGGGTACATGAGATCCCACCTAGAGTATCTCGGATCTCACACAGTGAGGCTTGAGGATATTCATTTACTATCTTAAGTAATAAGGCTCTCACTTTCCCTAGTTATTTTATTACATGTGGTATGAAATATATGCCACAGTGTTGTTCTCCATTTCTCATAAGGGCATATATCAGATTTCTCTAACACTATGGAGACATGAGACTCAGTCTACACATAAAACTCTACCCAGAGATCTCAGAGGGAGTTTCTCAAAAGATAATATCACAAATTACAGGTGATATCAGAGATCTCAAACCTAGCTACTTACAAGTAACATAGATGTAACTACGTCCATGTCGGTCATGTTACACATGACCTCATCCGACGACTTAAGTTCTAGCAAAGTTACTCTCAAAACCTCTTACAGGTAGAAACTATCTTATCTCCACTCTTGGAGATAGTCATTCGTGTGAGAGAGAGTTGACCTTGTCTGCATGATATATCTATTATCTCAGAGAATATATATTTTTAACAAGTGCATTACATAAAATATAAGTGTGAATAAATAATGCACAAGAATCATATATATATTTCATTAAGCATCTGTTGTCAATAAAGTACAAGTTGAGACATTTCATAAAAATACTCAAACCCAATGACTCTCTATGTTCTACAAAGGAGTCTCTAGTGATAGGTTTGGTAAAGGGGTCAGTCACTATGCTGTGTTGAAATGTACTTAATAGTCACTTTATTCTTCTCAATGATGTCTCTCACAAAATGATATATGGTATATATGTGTTTAGTTCTATTATGAAACTTAGGATCTTGAGTGTAAGCGATGACAGCCTGATTATCACAATAAATCATTACTGGCCTCCGACTATCTACTATAACCACTAAGTCATCCAATAGTCTTCGGAGGCAAACCCTCTTCTGAACTACTACTGAGCATGCCATAAACTCAGCCTCCATCGTAGATAGAACAATATAGGTTTGCTTCTTATTGCTCCAAGAGATGACCCTGCCATTGAACAATAACGCGAAACCTAATGTTGATTTGCATTTATCTAAATCGCCTCCCCAATTAGTAACTAAATAATCCACTAGTCTCAAATCATCTCCTCCATAACACAGAGAGAAGTTGGTAGTTCCTTTAAGATATCAAAAAATCTTTTTCATTACTCTCTAGTGACCCATTCTAGGATTTGCTTGATATCTGCATACCAGACTGACTGCATAACATATGTCCGATCATGTACATATCATTGTGTACATCAAACTTTCAACTGCAATTGAATAAGGTACTTTACTCGTTTTTCTTATTTCTTCTTGAGTTTTAGGATACATCATCAAACTAAGACCTTCACCTTTAGCGATTGGAGTATCTATGAGATTACAATTACTCATCCCAAAACACTCAAGAATTTTCTTAATATAGGTCTCTTGTAAAAGAGCCAGAAATTTTATCTAGCGATCCCTCGGAATATGTACCTCAAGGATGAACTCAGTTTCACCCATGTCTTTCATATCGAAAGTGAATGATAACCATGTCATAATGGTTATCAAATACTCAATATTGTTCCCAACCAACATTTTGTCATCCACATATAATGACATAATCACAAAAGAGTTATCAAATCTTGTCAGATAAACAAAATGATCCTCCTCGACCATTGTAAAACCATAAAATATCACTTTCTCGTGAAATCTTAGGTACCACCATCTTGATGATTGCTTGAGGCCATATATCGACTTTCGAAGTCGACAAACCTTTTCTTCTTGACATACTAGAACACACCGATCAGGTTGTTCCCTATAGATCTCTTCATCTAAACCTCCATTGAGGAAGGCGGTCTTCATGTCCATTTGATATAACTCTAGATCTAAACTCACGATAATTGCTAAAAGTAAATGGATCGAAGTAAACTTAACTACTGAAGAGAAGGCCTCCTCACAGTCAATGTCCTTTGTCTGTGTGTAACCTTTAGCTACCAGACGAGCTTTATACCTCTCGATCGATCTGTCAACCTTCTTCTTGATTTTGAGAACCCACTTGTTCCCAATGATCCTTTTATTTTCAGGTAAGTCAACTAGGTCTTATATCTCATTGACTTTCATAGATTTTATTTTCTTCTATATGACCTTAAACCATTGGTCTTTGCAGAACCCTCGGGAGTCAAGGGTCTCTCTCAGAGTCCTTGAATCTTCTCGTCCTCTGGAGTCACAATGAGTATCTCATTCTCAATTGAGAAACGACAACGAGGTACATTTTCTCGCCCACCCTGACGAGGAGAGAGAGACACCACACCTTCAAATGAACCACTCCCACTAGGACCAAGATCTACTTCAGGGACTTAAATCCCGCCGCTGGGTTCCATTGAGCCACTAGGCTCTTCCATCTCATAGAAGGTGAAATCTCGATCGACTTCTCCTCTCTTAGGAAAATCATTCTCGAGAAATACAACATCATGAGACTCAATCTCTGTGATGTGTCGTCCATATGTTCTCCTAGGAACACATGTCCTTTAGAGTGTTCAGAGTATCTGATAAAAATACACTTCTTTTCTCACGGGCCTAATTTATCTTACTTGTGCGAGGAATCAATAACATATGCGACATAATCCCATAACTTTAAATGACTAAGGACAGACTGTGTGAGGTGTTGACTACGAACTTTATTGGAACATGATTAAGGACATAGGTAGCAATCAATAACAGATAGATAAATTGGCCTGCACTATCATAGATCTCACCATTTTCAAAAGAGTCAAATTCCTTCTCTCGGTGACTCCGTTCTGCTGAGGAGTAGCAAGAATAGTCAGTTATCTTATAATACCTTTTCGAAATAGAGCTCTTTAAACTCCTCAGATAGATACTCACACCCACGATCGGTTCTGAGAGTTTTCACTCTCAAGTCTAGCTGATTTTCAACCTCGCTAATAAATCTCCTGAAACACTTCAGTGCCTCAGACTTGTGTGAGATCAAGTAGATATAACCAAAACACATGTAATCGTCTATAAACGTAATAAAATACGTGGTTTCATTTCATTTTCTCACATTCATAGATCCATAAATATCGAAATAAACCAACTTTAATGGAGTCCCATCTCTCATTGCTTTCCCAAATGATTTTCTCGTATATTTGCCTGCTAGGCATAACTCACATAAGGACAACCCAACCTTGGTTAGCTGACCTAACATGACACTTGATGTTATCCGACCCATTCTCTCTTGCCCTATGTGGTCAAGTCTACTATGCCATATTTTCACATCAACCACTACACTATCAGATGCAAAAGCAATAGGAGAAATAGGATGAAACTCATGAAATCAAATTAAGTTAAGTGCATAAACCCCTCATGGACTATACCAAAACATATCAAAGCATCGTTATATGAAATGGAAACTTTTGAGTTTCCAATAGAAGCATTGTATTCTAACTGGTCTAGACAATGGACATAAATGAGATTTCATCGAATATCTAGAGCATACAACACATCATGAAGATACATGACCTGATTACTTTACAGCAATAGCTTGTAAGTTCAATCTCTCTCATCTCCATGAATGCTTTGTTTCCCACATATAACCTTCTCGCATGTGGACTTAAACGACGAAAATCTACATAAGCACTCCTATCTCGAGCTACATGGTCTGTTGCTCTTGAGTCTACAATCCACAAAGAAAATGAGCTAGCAAACATCACACTATATGACACATAACTTAAATCATGTAAAAAAAAGGATATACCTTTCGTTCGCTATACTCGTGTGCGAAATGCCCAAGGTTACCACATACGTAACATCGTACATTGCTCTTTATGAGCTCCTTCTTCTTGCTCTTTTATCTCTTTTCTATTGTCTTGACGAATGACTTATTCTTGCCAGGACCCTTCGTCTTCTTCACATGCTTGCACCACTTGTGCCTTGTACCTTGGGAGCCCTTACTCGACTCCGCAAGATTAGCATGATCCGAAGCAGACTTGGTCACCTTTTGGTGCTCCTCCTCGAGCTCAAAGTGCCTACTCATATTCATGAAAGTACAAATACTTTCAGTGTGTCTGAGATTGGTCTTAACTATATCTCAGGAGTCAAGCAATGACTGGATCACTCCTAGTACCTGAAGCTTATTCGACATCAGCTCCCCCATATCCTTCAGAGAAGCAATCATACTCGACATATGTATTAAATATTGTTTCATTGTATGATTATGTCTCTTCTTATAAGTTATGAAGTTATAGGTCAACATCCTTAACTTAGGAGTTGATAAAACACTATATTGCTCTTTAAGAGCAAGCCAGACCGACATTGCTGTTAGATACTGCTCATAGATTGGGATTAGCTCATCGTACATATTGCTTAGAAAAATTACCCTAGCTTGGCCATTCTCGCCTGAGCTGAATGCTAAAGTTTGCTTGAGGACAAGCAAAGATTCAAGTCCGAGAGATTTTGTTATGTACGTTTAATATAAAGTTTTACTTATCATTTTAACATACATCTTAACTCATTTTTATAGCATTCATTGCATATGGAGCAATGAATTGAAGCAAAATGAAGATTTATATATGGAGCATGGATTGCAGAGAACATGCTCTGGCTGTGTCCTGAGACACAGGCATGTTTTCCGAAACGAAATGGATTGAAAAGAAGCATCCAGAGTGAAACATGGGGTGGGGGTGGGGCGCGGGTGTGACTTAAGGCACGACCGTGTCTTGTGACACGAGGGTGCCATGCCTTGAGGCACAACTGTGTCCTGTGGGGCAGTGTTCTGCCACATGAATATGTCTCACCCGACTTCATCTCCTAGACTATGACACGGTGGGGCCATGTCTAGAGGCATGACCATGTTCAGGCGACGATAATTTTGAGAAAGTAGCGATTTTAAGTGATTTGAAGGAGAAGGAATCACACCTATACAAAAAGAATATCATCTAGGATGAGGAAGGAGGCCGAAGGGGGACTGTCCAAGGGCCCCAAGGGAGCGAAAGCCCCAAGATTGTGAAGGGGGCCATCCAAGGGCCCCTAAAGTTTCAGAGATCAAGATCTAAGGGGATTTCATCGCCATTACTTTAGATATGAGCAATGATTGTAGCCGAAGACACTCCTCGATCAAGACCAAGCCTTCTTCTCTCTTTCTCTACATAGATTCGATCTTTTATCTTTCATTTGAGATGTCTTGTGGTTGTAACTACATTTTTATGGAGTAGATTTCTATGATTCTAGGATGAGGGAGAAGCCTTCTTGATTTGTAAATATTGTTATACAGTGAATCCATATTTGTTTATGTAAAAGAGAAAGAAATAATCTATTTTTCACCCCTTAATTTGCTTACATGTAAATATTTATAACAATAGAAAAAGGATCCAAGAATTATGGTATGAGATTAATTACAATCAATCTTAATCCCTAAAATCAAGCTAATCTAAATCAATCAAGATCCTACAATTAAGAGAATCTTTGGAAGTCTTCAACACTCCCCCTCAAGTTGAAGCATCCAGAGTGAAACATGGGGTGGGGGTGGGGGTGGGGCGGGGGTGTGACTTAAGGCACGACCGTGTCCTGTGACACGAGGGTGCCATGCCTTGAGGCACAACTGTGTCCCGTGGGGCAGTGTTCTGCCACATGAATATGTCTCACCCGACTTCATCTCCTAGACTGTGACACAGTGGGGCCATGTCTAGAGGCATGACCATGTTTAGGCGACGATAATTTTGAGAAATTAGCGATTTTAAGTGATTTGAAGGAGAAGGAATCACACCTATACAAAGAGAATATCATCTAGGATAAGGAAGGAGGCCGAAGGGGGACTGTCCAAGGGCCCCAAGGGTGCGAAAGCCCCAAGATTGTGAAGGGGGCCATCCAAGGGCCCCTAAAGTTTCAGAGATCAAGATCTAAGGGGATTTCATCGCCATTACTTTAGATATGAGCAATGATTGTAGCCGAAGACACTCCTCGATCAAGACCAAGCCTTCTTCTCTCTTTCTCTACATAGATTCGATCTTTTATCTTTCATTTGAGATGTCTTGTGGTTGTAACTACATTTCTATGGAGTAGATTTCTATGATTCTAGGATGAGAGAGAAGCCTTCTTGATTTGGAAATATTGTTATGCAGTGAATCCATATTTGTTTATGTAAAAGAGAAAGAAATAATCTATTTTTCACCCCTTAATTTGCTTACATGTAAATATTTATAACAATAGAAAAAGGATCCAAGAATTATGGTATGAGATTAATTACAATCAATCTTAATCCCTAAAATCAAGCTAATCTAAATCAATCAAGATCCTACAATTAAGAGAATATTTGGAAGTCTTCAACACTCCCCCTTAAGTTGGAGCATATATGTCAATCATATTCAGCTTGTCACAAAGTTCTGAAAGACGTTTTCCTCCTAATGCTTTAGTGAAGACATCGACAACTTGATTGGATGATGTTGTGAAAGGAGTGATAATTTTCTGACTCATTACACATTCACGAATTAAGTGATAGTTGACCTCAATATGCTTAGTTCTTTCATGAAAAATTGGATTACTTGCAATGTGAATAGATGCTTGGTTATCACAGTATATTGGTAGTGGTTCATTATAGGTGAACCCTAATTCTTCAAAAAAATTCTTCAATCATAACATCTCGGTTATAGTGTGAGCCATAGCTCTGTACTTAGCTTCGGTAGTCGACCTAGCAACAACAGTTTGTTTCTTACTTTGCCCTATTACAAGATTTCACCCTACATAAGTGCAATACCTAGATGTTGACCGTCTGTCAGTTTTAGATCCAACATAGTTGACATCAAAATAAGTTTCGATCTTTAGGTGCCCATTTCTCTTAAATGACAACCCTTTTCTTGGAGATTTTTAATATACTTAAGAATCCTAACCGTGGCATCTTAGTGAACTTGCTTCAATTTATTCATAAAATGATTGACTATTCCAACTACAAAGGAGATGTCAAGTCTCGTTATTGTTAAGTAGTTGAGTTTCCTAACAAGCCGTCTATATTTTGCCTTATCCTCAAAGAACTCTCTAATATCATTCCAAACACTTGAATCTATAGGTGTATTAATCGGCTTCGTTCCAAGCAATCCAATTTCTTTGAGTAAATCTATAGCATACTCCCGTTGGCATAATGTGTTGGTGCAATCGACCTAGGTCACAATTGACCAGATTCTAGTTGGACTCGAGTAGTGTTTTGATGTTTGACATTGATATCTGACATGTGTTGGGGAGATTATTGGTGTAATTGACCCAGGTTATATTTGATGTTTGACGATGGTTTGACCATTATCATGGGAGAAGTCCAAGTCTTGTGTACTTGGCATGAAAAGTCCAAGCTTGAGTCTTGGCATGGAAAGTCTAACATGTCTTGGCAAGGGAAAGTCCAAGCATGGGTCTTTGCAAGGGAAAGTCCAAGCATGTGTCTTGGCATGAAAAGTCCAACATGGGTTGACAAAGGAAAGTCCAAGCATGAGTCTTGGCAAATTGGAAAGTCCAAGGGGAATATTGGCGGCGTAAAGTCCAAGGGTGGAGTCTTAGCAGCATAAGTCTAATGATTGGCGGCGTAAAATCCAAGCGAAGTCTTGACAGTGTAAGTCCAATGTGCCTTGGCGGTGTAGACCACATTAGCATGACAATAGCTGATGGAAGCACCTGAAGACTAGCATATGGATGAACAAGTCATGGATGACTTGGAGGGATCCGATAGATGTGAGGCTGATGGAGGTGGTTAGAAGGCTTAGGTCTAGGCTAATGGTGGTCTAACAAGTATGGGGGCACCATACTTGGGGTTAAACCTCATGGTTGAGGTTGTCAGTCGACTGGGGTTATGTAACAGTCGATTGGTCAAGTGTTTTGATACTTGGAAGCTGAGTCGACACTCAGCAATCGACTGGGATTATGACCAGTTGACTGTCGTGAGTCGAATAGAAATCGACTGGTGTTCGACTGCATTTTGTGGCCAGGCAGTCGACTGCCAATGGATGGCAATCAACTGATGTCAACAACAGTTGATTGCCAAGGGATAGTAGTCGACTGATGGAAGTGTCGCGGGCACAGAATGCTCCGTAACCGATTGGGTAGTCAGCTACGAGGCCAGCAGTCGACTGCGGAGACTAGCAGTCGACTGATGAGAGTCCCGTTGGAGTTTTTTCAGCTTGGATCGAGCCATTATCTCACAGCTACAGTGTTGACAGTCGACTGACAGACGAAAATCCAGCTCGAGTGGAGCTTTAAAAGGAGCTCGTGAAGAAAATATTTGGCAGCGATTCTTGGATGTGTTTGGGGCAATTTGTTGCTGCAAATCAGGGTCTCTAAGTGCAATTCAAGCAACCAAAAGAGCATTTGTAAAGTTTTCTTTACATAGATTGTTGTATTCATTATTGTATTTGCTTGTATTCTTATTGTATTACTTTTGTAGTCATTGTAAGAGGTTTCTCTGCTTCTGGATTGTTTCGAGAAGGAGTTATTTAAGTAGTGGTGTGTGATTGGCATCACTAGGGCTCTTACAAGCCCAATCCGTGGAGTATGAATCATTCGGTTCCGAACTATGTTACATCTTGTATTGTGATTGTGCTTGTATTTGTTTTCATTGTATATTTTTTATTTCCGCTGCGTATTAACATTTTGTAGCAAGCACAATCGAACGATAGTCCATCGACAAGCGATGACGTTATTCACCCCCCCCCCTCTAGCGGCCACGAAGGTCTCTTCAATTGGTATTAGAGTGGGTCACTCTTCATCGACTTCACATCCGAGGGAGCACGCTAGAGGGAAGAAGATGGATCTTCAAGAGAGATTGGGCGATGACATAGCAATTCCACCTACCTTCAACCGCGAAGATTTCACGTATTGGAAAGGTAGGATGGAATATTTTCTAATGTCCAATATAGAAAATTGGTTTGCCGTGATTATAGGATTTGATGTTCTAGAGAAAAGAAGGGAGAAATCCTCAAGATGAAGAGGTGGACCGAGGAGCAACGGTAAAAATTTGAGACAACCATTAAGGTAATAAAAATGTTAGTAAATTTGATACCTAATGATATTTTATCTAGATTAGGAAGTTATAGGGATGCTAAGGAGTTGTGGAACAAGTTGGTCAAGTTTTATGACAATCCCGAATCGGTCCAAGAAGACTCGAAAGAGGAGGAAACATCATTATCCTCTCAAGCTCAAGAAGAAACAAACACATCTTCATCCCAAGAGCTTGAGGATTCGGAGGTTGATAGGGAATCAACATCCAGATCGGAAAAGGAAGAAGAGGTGGAAGAAGCCTCCACCTCTAGGATTGAGGGGGAGGAAGTTAGATCATCCTCCATGTCGGATCAAGAAGTAGCCTCAACATTCAAGAGAGATGAAGAAGAACCAACTCCGACACCAACCACCACCCTAGGTAACTCAAGCAATGTAGGTTTAAATAAAAAATTATATAATTTACTTTGAGTATAGGGA
This sequence comes from Wurfbainia villosa, assembly GCA_025175895.1. NCBI lineage: Eukaryota > Viridiplantae > Streptophyta > Magnoliopsida > Zingiberales > Zingiberaceae > Wurfbainia > Wurfbainia villosa. Next base: position 57,727,649 of record CM045996.1, on the reverse strand, counting down.
AGTTGGGCATTACAAGAGTAAGTGCCCAAAGAAGATTAAGAAGGCTCCACCGGTGTCAAAGGTCAAGGAGATCGGAGCCTCAACCATCAAGAGCAAGGAGCATGTGGTGTGCTTCAAGTGCCATCAAAAGGGGGACTATAGGAGTCAATGCCCAAAGGGAGTGAAGAAGACTTAAGAGGGAGCATCACAAGTAGGGGGAGCCTTGAAAGCTAACCCTAAGGTAAAATTTATTAATGCACATTCTTTAAGTTATAGGCAAAAGCATGTTAGAAATAATGTTAGCAATCTTGCTATTACTCATGAAAAGCATGTTAGTAAAAATAGATTTTATTGTCTAGGTGCTAAGAGTGTCTATTTTAGCAATAAGGAAAAATTTGGGACTAATGTCCCTAGAAAAACCTTACCTAGAGAATCTATTAAGAAAATATAAAATCATCTAGGCATCAATCCTAAATGGACTAGACATATGCCTAGGAAGAACAATTCCCAAAGGACATATGAAAAATCTAAATTGGGAAGATTAGAGCTAGAAAATCAAGCTTTGAGGTCAAGGCTTGAAAAACTAAAGAAGACCCTTGCAAAAATACAAAATTCAATTAAAGGGTCAAATAGTTAAAGCCTAGGGTCTAGGAGTCAAAGTCAAAGACCTAGAAAACAAGAACCATCCAAGGGCAAGCTTAAGCCCAAAAAGACCTATCACAATGTTTCATTCGATTATGGAACTCAAGTTAGGTCTAGGAAGACCAAGGTCACAAGGGAAGTCATCCCTAGAGTTGACCATGGTGTGTGTCTAGTGGCTAGGGTTTCAAAGAAACCTAGGGAGGCCACTAAGAAGGTTACAAGGGTAGTCACCCCTAGAGTTAACCTAGGCAAGATCCAAATGACCAAGGTTTCTAAGCCTAGGAGGGTTATTAGGAGGGTATCTAGGGAAGTTATCCCTAGTGAATACCTAATTAACCCAAGGAGCTCAAATAAGTTTTGGGTTCCTAAGAGCGTGATCGATTCATGTTAGATGGGTTAGGATGTGTCAACTTAGAATTGATAGGTAGTTAATCTAACCATGGTAAAGGTGACACTTTAGGTTATTTTCAAGGTTATGGATACCTTGGAAATAGATTTAATTTTTTATCCTAAAAGATTTTAGGATGTGCTAATATATTTTTGGGATTATGAAAAATCAATCAAATTGACACAAATTAGGTTTAGAAGTCATAGTGTGTCATTTTGAGTTTTTGGCACATTTTGAGAATAAATGATAATATGAAAAAATGAGTTAAATAATAACAAATGATAATTAATACTAAAATTTAAGTATTATATACCTTTATATTTTATTTTTCATGCTTGATTTGTCATATATCATGTCATGACATCATATCTACTTTTAATTATTTAATATATCATGATCATACTTAGAATTAAGGTTAAATATCATGTATGCTTAGATTTCATTTTATGCCATGACATTGTGATTATGAGCATATGATTATTTATATCAATATTAATGCCATAATCATTCATGCATTAATAAAAATTGAGTTAAGGATAATTGACATGACTTGAAGTCCCATGTATAAGGGAATCAAGTAGGGTTACCTTAAAAAAATGTATGAAACCCTAGTTTAGGAGAACAAAACCCACATCTCACAATTATATTGACATGTATGTGTATTGATACACCCTAGATACATTTGAGATGTTAAAAAATGAGTTAAGTTCAAGGTGTATAGTTTTTGCATCTAGATGAACTCAAACTCATCTAAAATCATGTTATAGACATTGAGAAAGATTATGTTCAAACCATATACATTAAGCCCAAGGAACATGATCCAATAATGGTTTTAAAAACATTTTAAAATTATTTTGAAAATTTTTGGTGAAGTCTATCTTTTGATAGCAATCACCATTGATGAAGTTGATACAAAGTGAACTCAAACATTGAAGTTTTCTTCATTTTTTGAACTTTATGTCAATTTCGCTATTTTATAGGTAAAATATTTTGCAAACATTTTTCACCCATTGTATGTGTTATAAGTAATATACGTATGAATTTTCACGATTTTTTAAAATATGTAGAATTACTTATGAATTTTTAAAACTCGATTTTGATAACTAAAGATCGGAATTTTCAATTATCAGTCGACTGCCATGTATGACAGTCGACTGATGAGGGTGACAGTCAACTGGTAGCTGAAGGAGTCGACTGTCCAGGCTGATTTCGGGTAAACAAGTATGTTTAGCCCATATTTCAGCTATGTTAGGGTTCCCTAACCACTCCTAACCCTAGGATATGTTTTGGAAAACATTAGAAAGAGTGCAAATCCATTGGATATGGATTAAGAGAGTTGTTTAGAATGTGTATCAATTTAAGGTGTGGGAAAGTTCAATGTTGAACTTTGAACTTTATTTTTGATGGTTTAAAGTTCCTATTGGCTTAGGGACTTCCCAAGGACATTGTTAGTGCAATGGTCAAGGGGGAGCAAGCCTTTAGGGGGAGGTATTCATCATGAGATGATGGATCTATTTTTTCTCATGAGGGGAAAAATGGGAATTTGAGACACCCAATTTGGAAATTGGGAGAGTTTGTAGGATTGTCTCTCTTGAGTGATATGAGACTTATCACTAGGATGATTATAGGCCTCCTAGATATTTTTGGACTAAGGGGGAGATTGTAAGATTTCATTGGGATATGAGACATTGACCTCCTTGGGAGAACTTTTTTGATGTATGTCAAAAAAGGGGAGAATAATTGAGTGAATGTTAGAATTACCAATTTAGAAAAATTGGTAAGGGAATTTGAGTTAGGGGCCTAACTCAAGGGTGTTTTTGTCAAATATCAAAAAGAGGGGGATTATTGGTGCAATCGACCCAGGTTATGATTGACCAGACTCGAGTTGGACTCGAGTAGTGCTTTGATGTTTGACGTTGATATCTGACACTGATGTCTGACATGTGTTGGGAATATTATTGGTGCAATTGACCCAGGTTATATTTGATGTTTGACGATGGTTTAACCATTGTCATGGGAGAAGTCCAAGTCTTGTGTACTTGGCATAAAAAGTCCAAGCTTGAGTCTTGGTATGGAAAGTCCAATATGGGTTATCAAGGAAAGTCCAAGCATGAGTCTTGGCAAGGGAAAGTCCAAGCATGAGTCTTGGCATGGAAAGTCCAACATGGGTTGGCAAAGGAAAGTCCAAGCATGGGTCTTGGCAAATTGGAAAGTCCAAGGGGAATATTGACAGCGTAAAGTCCAAGGGTGGAGTCTTGATAGTATAAGTTCAATGGTTGACGACGTAAAGTCTAAGCGGAGTCTTGGCAGCGTAAGTCCAATGTGCATTGGCGGTGTAGACCACATTAGCATGACAATAGCTGATGGAAGCACTTGAAGGCTAGTGTATGGATGAACAAGTCATGGATGACTTGGAGGGATCCGATAGGCGTGAGGCTGATGGAGGTGACTAGAAGGCTTAGGTCTAGGCTAATGGTGGTCTAGCAAGTATGGGGGCACCATACTTGGGGTTAAACCTCATGATTGAGGTTGTCAGTTGACTGGGGTTATGGACCAGTCAACTGGTCAAGTGTTTTGACACTTGACAGTCGAGTCGACACTCAACAGTCGATTGGGAGATACAGTTGCTGAGAATGCCTAGAAACTTGCAGGTGTAACCGAATCTATGTAGTATAGGCCACCACTCTCATGCCCTCCACCAATCATCCTCTTCGTGTGCAGGTCCTGAAAAATACTATAGGATGGATAAAAAAGATATAGAATAGTTGTGAGTTTTTGTTAGCTGACTTATGGATAGTAAATTAATAGGAAATTTAGATGCAAAAAGAACATTGTCAAGAGTGATATTTGCAATGGGCTCAACGACACCTCTTCCCATAATTAGACAATAAGTGCCATTGGCTAGAAGGACATGAGATAAAGATGAGGAAATAAAAGAGGAAGAGAAAACAGACGTGTTACCAATAATATGAGCAGCCACACTAGAATTCAACATCCAAGCCTTATCACACGACACAACAAACACACCTAGAGAGGAGGAGGCAATAGTGGTAGAGGGAATGTTAGTAGAAGAGTGAAGCAATTTCTCATAATCAGTACGAGAAACAGAGATCATATCATCATGATCGCTAATGTTTGGTGATGGAGTCGATAGTTCGGTAGATGCATTATTAGCCAAATCAGGCTTACCAAACTTCACCCAACACTTCTCGAAGGTATGGTTGGAATGACAACAATGAATACACGAACGACTACCCTTGGTGGTATCAGTTCCACAACCATGACTACTATTATGACCTAGAAAGAATCCCACGACCACGAGAAGCCATCATTGAAGCGTCGGAAGATGAGGAAAAACTATTGTCAGGATGACCCATGGTTACACGAAGAACTTGCGATAGAGCATTCGATAACGTGGGAATGTTATCACTTGCCAATAGATTATCTCGAATTGGTTGTAGAGTGGAATCCAAATCGGATAGGAACTTCGCAACTAAGAATTCCTCCCACTGATTCTTTCGAGTCTGAGCGTCACAAAAGAGAGGATGATATAATAGAATTTCAGTGGCGACCCCCTTATGAGTAGCAAAATAATTATTAACAGATTGACCATCCTGGAGAAGAGCGAAGAGTTTTTCATATAATTTAAAAACATGAGAAATGTTCTTGTCATTCGAATACATGCCCTGTAAGGCATCCCACTTCTCCTTAGTAGTTTCCACGAACATAACATTAGTTCTCACAAACTCCTCCATGCTGTTGAGAAGCTAAGCCATAACAGAACAATCGTTTGAAATCCAATTTGAATATTTCGGGTCTTTAGGGTCAGGAGGACTGGATAGAATATGTTCCTTCTTCTCGTGAGATCCTAGGAATAGTTCAAATGAACATGACCACATGAGATAGTTGGTCCCATTCAATTTAATAGTGATTGCCAAATTGGGCTTAGAATATGAATAATTCATCTTAGTAGGAAATCAGAGGCAGAACTTGAGTAGTAGTAGGTTAGAGCAGAGATGGTTGATCCTCTCCTTCAGGGATCAGCAATATGTGAGATCTTAGTCGCAGCAACAGGAGGAGGCAGCAATAGCAGAGGCGATAGAAAGGAAAAAAAATTAGGTCAGAGCAAGGTGCTCTGATACCATGTAAAAGAGAAAGAAACAAGCTATTTTCACCCCTTAATTTGCTTATACGTAGGTATTTATACAATAGAAGAAGGATCCTAGAATTATATTATGAGATTAATTACAATCAATCTTAATCCCTAAAATCAAGCTAATCTAAATCAACCATGATCTTACCTACAATTAAGGGAATATTTGAAAGTCTTCAACAGTTTACATTGTTTTCATTGACTATACATCTATGCTTGCTTTTTATTTGTGATATGATTGTTAGTGGTCTGGATCTATTGTGGTTATCCGATCTGAATGCCAAAAGTACTATATCGTATCCAAGGGGTGTGGGGATGGACCAAAAGGTGAACCCAATCTTTCGATTTGTAGATAATTGAGACTTAGAGGAATAAGCTATGAAAGTAGATCGATTCACCATGAGGACCGATAGATTATCACAGAACTTAGTGGATTTATTCCAAGCCGAGGCCATGTAGTAGGAGAAGGCAACTCGAGGATTGTGGGACTAAGTGACAGGGGTCTTCTTGAGAAAGTAATCCCTTAGTTTTGTCGCTTTTGAAAGTAGATGTCGGATTGGAATAGATATACCGATGTAGTTTCAAAAGTTCACATCGGATAAAATAGGATAACCTACCTACATGAGAAATCATTGAGAATGAGGAACAAAATATAGATCAAATGTTTACAATCACTTAGGTAAAACTGAAATCCTAGAATCAATTCCTAAATTTTGATTATCTATTCCTTTTGCTCTCAATCTCCAAATTCTTTGGTCTTTTTCTCAATTCTCTGACTAGCCCTTTCAAGTTTAAAATAATTTATTAATCAATTGATTCAATTTAGACAATCTTTATTTATTTAGTAAACTCGATATCTTTTGCATGGGTGCACAGGAAGCGGTCGCATAGGAGCATTCCTTACGATGCACAACTTGTGCATGACAACACAGTAACTGAGAATGCACAGTGTCACACGCTTGAACACTCGCCTCGAGCACCCCGTGCCCACCTTCGTCGTAGATCGGCATCGCCAATCGTAATCCAACCAAGGTCCAATGAGACTCCAACTTTGGCCAACCCGTGGTCGAATTTCGACTAGATTGTAGTGGACCATTGTTGAATTCCAGTCGAAATCCAACCGAATACGACTGCTAGCATTGCAGCCACTAGCAACTGTGATTGAGCCTAACTCTAGCTTAATTGCACACGATCACGGTTCAATCGCACGCGATCATGGTCCGATCGTGGTCGCGGTCTATTGCCGATGGTGAGGATGGCACTAGCGACCCCGATGGGTTCAGGGATGGGCTATGACGTTCGGTGAAAGTACTGTACATTTATCAGTACTTTGCAAATCGTGGATCGAACGATGCAGATGAAGTCACACACAGACACGCACAAATGCATCACATAGGAGATCAATTCTTTTATATATATAATTTTGATACCCTACGAGACTCATCCCTGCATGCCCATGTGCGATTCACTCTTAGCCATCCAATCTACGAAACACACAGTAATTGGGAATGCACAATGCCATCGTTGCACGATCGTCGACCACCGTTCGTGTTATAGCCACCCCCTAAACTCCATCAGATGCCTTGTATCGTTTGATCACAACCGCGATTGGGTTGGATTCTGACTACAATCCGATCAGAACTTGACTGTGATCCGGTCAACATCGAAGTCCGACTAGATCGCCATTGGATTCCGATTAGATCGCGATCGAATTCCGACCGTATCATTGCCAAATTTCAGTTGGATTCGAATGTTGATCAGAATTCGATTTGATCGCGATCGCTAGCGGTCGCAATGCTGACAGCCATGATCTGTCTGGAATCTGATCGTGATTCACTCAGAGTTCGATCGCTCGACAGTGATGTAGAGCGACGAGTTCGCGACAACGATGGTGCTCGGGCATAGTTACTTTGCATTCTCATTTATTGTGCTTGTTCGGTCGCCCATGTACGGACAAAAAGTCATTGTCCAAGATATTGATGTTCAAATATATATATATAGTTTACTAATGGTCTTCAATCAAAACAGCGCCATGATAATCTTTGTTGGCACCCACAGTTAAAAAAAAAAAAAAAAAAAAAAATCAAAATCAGGCTCATTCTTATTTTTCATATTAGAAGTGCCTTTATTCTATCCCCATATAATTTTTAACAAAAATCTCTTTATCTGGATTAAACAAAGTTGATAATTTCTATTCATCTTTGATAAATTCATCAACTCTCTCATTTTAACATATAAATGCTGATTGATTTTAAAATATGATTTAACCTTTTTATAATTCAGGTGATTTTTTTAATTGGCCTTTCAAATAAATAAATATAATTTATACATACTTTTAAATTTTTAGTTCATTTAAAATTTATTATAATAATAATAATAATTATTATTATTATTATTATTGAATGATTTAGCTCTGCACCAAACAGAATTAGCCTTCTTGATCGGCAAGAATCTTTTGGTCTCAATTTCACAGTAGCTGATTTTGCATGACAAGATTCATGAATTTGGTTCCCAATTTGATGTTATATTTGCCAGCCGCCATGCGCCCACCAATTTGACCAGTACCGCGGAGCGAAGCGATCTCGCCGTCGATCGCTGCTCCAAATCTGAGGCTCCAATTTGACCCCGAGGCTGATGCCGGCAGTCATGAACGCCGTCACCACTGACCTCATCAATCTCACTCTCACTCTGTATAAAACTCCCTCAAAATATCCCCCTGCATCACCCTACTCAATCTCCGGTGAGCATATGGACCATTCCGAGGAGATCGTCATCGTCGGCGCTGGCCTTTCCGGTCTCGCCGTCGCCGTCGGGCTTCACCGGAAGGGGATCCGAAGCCTCGTCCTCGAATCCTCCGACACTCTGCGGGCCGCCGGCTTCGCCCTCACCGTATGGACCAACGCCTGGCGAGCTCTTGACGCCCTCGGCGTAGGTGACTCCCTCCGCCGCCAACACCTCCGCCTGCAAACGTAACTCGCATCCACACCAAAGTATGATCTCCGATCTCAAAATTAATTCCGACTCAGCCTGTTCGAATTAATCTTTGCAGAGTGGCTGTTGCTTCTGCTTCCTCCGCTTCGCTCGTCACGAAACTACCGGCCAAGGAACATGAAGTGCGCTGCGTGAGGAGGAACCTCCTCGTGGAAGCCCTCGCCGGGGAGCTTCCCCACGGCACCATAAGGTACTCATCCAAGGTCGTCGCCATAGAAGATTCCGGCAAGTCCAAGCTCCTCCACCTGGCAGACGGATCCACGCTCAAGGCTAAGGCGGTCATCGGCTGCGACGGCATCAACTCGGTCGTCTCCAAACAGTTGGGCCTAAAGCCTCCGACATTCTCCGGCCGGTACGCTGCCCGTGGCTTCGCCGTCCTCCCCGATGGCCATGGCATGAAACCAGACTTCACGCTGTACAACGGAGAGGGATTCAGAGCAGGGGCGCTGCCCTGCGACGAGAAGAGCGTCTACTGGTTCTTCACTTGGACTTCCGACGGAAACGGTGAGTTCCATCCAGCGCTTTCATCTAAATTAAAGGGGCCTATAATTCTAATGGCGCCATTGGTGCAGAGAAAGAGATGATCCATGACGCCATGATGCTGAAAGAGTTCGTGCTCGGAAAGGTGAAAGCCTCTGAAATACCAGAACAAGTCGCCGAAATCATAGAAAAGAGCGAGCTGAGCAGCGTCGCTTCCGCCCCACTAAGATACAGATCGCCATTTGACTTGCTGAACGGAAACATCTGCAAGGGAAACACCTGCGTGACGGGCGATGCGTTCCACCCCATGACTCCGGACCTCGGCCAAGGAGGCTGCTCGGCCTTGGAAGATGGAGTTGTGCTGGCCAGGTGCTTGGGGGAAGCTCTCTGTGGAGGAGAAGGAAATGCCGAGCAGGAACATTGCAGGGTTGAGGCAGCGCTGAAGGAGTACGAGAAGGCACGCAAATGGAGAGCCTTTAGCCTTGTTGCCCTTTCATTTGCGTCGGGTTTTGTCGAAGAAAGTGGCAACTGGTTTCTGCGTCTGGTGAGAGAGAGAATCTTGGCAGGTTTCGTGGCTGAGAGTCGGCTCGTTGCAGCGAATTTCGATTGCGGGAAATTGTAAGATGGATGTTCTTTATGCAGTATAATATATATTTTTCTGTTACAATCTCC